>CM074726.1:186698916-188063916 GCA_037306005.1 Rhinophrynus dorsalis
TTCTGTGTACTCTGCACAGTTGCAGAATAGGAAGAAATACTGTTAAGTTTTCAAACTCAAATATAAAAGTCACATATTCCATTCAGTGTGCGTCACCGCAGTTTAGCAGCATATTCTGTGTACTCTGCACAGTTGCAGAATAGGAAGAAATACTGTTAAGTCTTCAAACTAAAATATCAAAGTCACATATTCCATTCAGTGTGCGTCACGGCAGTTTAGCAGCATATTCTGTGTACTCTGCACAGTTGCAGAATAGGAAGAAATACTGTTAAGTCTTCAAACTCAAATATTAAAGTCACATATTCCATTCAGTGTGCGTCACCGCAGTTTAGCAGCCTATTCTGTGTACTCTGCACAGTTGCAGAATAGGAAGAAATGCTGTTAAGTCTTCAAACTAAAATATCAAAGTCACATATTCCATTCAGTGTGCGTCACCGCAGTTTAGCAGCCTATTCTGTGTACTCTGCACAGTTGCAGGATATGAAGAAATACTGTTAAGTCTTCAAACTCAAATATAAAAGTCACATATTCCATTCAGTGTGCGTCACTGCAGTTTAGCAGCCTATTCTGTGTACTCTGCACAGTTGCAGAATAGGAAGAAATACTGTTAAGTTTTCAAACTCAAATATTAAAGTCACATATTCCATTCAGTGTGCGTCACCGCAGTTTAGCAGCCTATTCTGTGTACTCTGCACAGTTGCAGAATAGGAAGAAATACTGTTAAGTCTTCAAACTCAAATATTAAAGTCACATATTCCATTCAGTGTGCGTCACCGCAGTTTAGCAGCCTATTCTGTGTACTCTGCACAGTTGCAGAATAGGAAGAAATACTGTTAAGTTTTCAAACTCAAATATAAAAGTCACATATTCCATTCAGTGTGCGTCACCGCAGTTTAGCAGCATATTCTGTGTACTCTGCACAGTTGCAGAATAGGAAGAAATACTGTTAAGTCTTCAAACTCAAATATTAAAGTCACATATTCCATTCAGTGTGCGTCACCGCAGTTTAGCAGCCTATTCTGTGTACTCTGCACAGTTGCAGAATAGGAAGAAATACTGTTAAGTCTTCAAACTCAAATATAAAAGTCACATATTCCATTCAGTGTGCGTCACCGCAGTTTAGCAGCCTATTCTGTGTACTCTGCACAGTTGCAGAATAGGAAGAAATACTGTTAAGTTTTCAAGCTCAAATATTAAAGTCACATATTCCATTCAGTGTGCGTCACTGCAGTTTAGCAGCCTATTCTGTGTACTCTGCACAGTTGCAGAATAGGAAGAAATACTGTTAAGTTTTCAAACTCAAATATAAAAGTCACATATTCCATTCAGTGTGCGTCACCGCAGTTTAGCAGCCTATTCTGTGTACTCTGCACAGTTGCAGAATAGGAAGAAATACTGTTAAGTTTTCAAACTCAAATATCAAAGTCACATATTCCATTCAGTGTGCGTCACCGCAGTTTAGCAGCCTATTCTGTGTACTCTGCACAGTTGCAGAATAGGAAGAAATACTGTTAAGTTTTCAAACTCAAATATTAAAGTCACATATTCCATTCAGTGTGCGTCACCGCAGTTTAGCAGCCTATTCTGTGTACTCTGCACAGTTGCAGAATAGGAAGAAATACTGTTAAGTTTTCAAACTCAAATATAAAAGTCACATATTCCATTCAGTGTGCGTCACCGCAGTTTAGCAGCCTATTCTGTGTACTCTGCACAGTTGCAGAATAGGAAGAAATACTGTTAAGTCTTCAAACTCAAATATTAAAGTCACATATTCCATTCAGTGTGCGTCACCGCAGTTTAGCAGCCTATTCTGTGTACTCTGCACAGTTGCAGAATAGGAAGAAATACTGTTAAGTTTTCAAACTCAAATATTAAAGTCACATATTCCATTCAGTGTGCGTCACCGCAGTTTAGCAGCCTATTCTGTGTACTCTGCACAGTTGCAGAATAGGAAGAAATACTGTTAAGTCTTCAAACTCAAATATTAAAGTCACATATTCCATTCAGTGTGCGTCACCGCAGTTTAGCAGCCTATTCTGTGTACTCTGCACAGTTGCAGAATAGGAAGAAATACTGTTAAGTCTTCAAACTCAAATATTAAAGTCACATATTCCATTTAGTGTGCGTCACCGCAGTTTAGCAGCCTATTCTGTGTACTCTGCACAGTTGCAGAATAGGAAGAAATACTGTTAAGTTTTCAAACTCAAATATTAAAGTCACATATTCCATTCAGTGTGCGTCACCGCAGTTTAGCAGCCTATTCTGTGTACTCTGCACAGTTGCAGAATAGGAAGAAATACTGTTAAGTTTTCAAACTCAAATATAAAAGTCACATATTCCATTCAGTGTGCGTCACCGCAGTTTAGCAGCCTATTCTGTGTACTCTGCACAGTTGCAGAATAGGAAGAAATACTGTTAAGTTTTCAAACTCAAATATCAAAGTCACATATTCCATTCAGTGTGCGTCACCGCAGTTTAGCAGCCTATTCTGTGTACTCTGCACAGTTGCAGAATAGGAAGAAATACTGTTAAGTTTTCAAACTCAAATATCAAAGTCACATATTCCGTGTAAGATGAAGAAGGCGGGTAAAAAGGGACGGGGAAGTGGACGTGATCCTGATAGTTCAGGGCGCGGGTCAGGACGCGGAGAAACTGTGCCTGGTGCCAGAGTACAAGAAAGAAAGACATCCACCATACCTAGCTTCATGTCTAATTTCACAGGGCGTCGCAGGACATCACTCTCGAGGTCCGACCACTGCGAACAGGTGGTCGGTTGGATGACAGCTGATACTGCTTCCAGTCGGTTAAGCACCACCCTGTCTTCCACCAAGTCCACTCTCAGTAGCCAAGAGTCTGGTCAACATAATCCTCACTCTGATCATCCTTCCTCCCACCATAGACGGTCTGGTCAAAGAAGTGATCCCACACTGGGATATAGTGATGAGCTCGTCTCATCACCAATCCTTCATTTGACCCTCTCTCCAAGCACGCTTGCAGAGGAACATGACATCTTGTGCCCTGATTCACAACCTCTAGAGGGTACCCAATCACAAGAAGATGACAGATGTGAACGGCATTTAAGGTCAAAGGAAGTAGTGGATGATGATGATGATGATGAGACACAGTTGCCATTAAATAAACCACTATTACTGTCTCAAGACCTTGTTGAGGAGAATGTTATACAGTTGTCAATGACTGAGTATGTGGTGGGATCAAGACATGAGGAGGATGATCAGAGTGAGGAAGTGGAGGAGGACTTGGTGGACGATGAGGTGACTGACCCCACCTGGGAAGGTGTAGAGCCGAGCAATGACAGCAGTCCTGAGGGTGAGCCATCTGCAGCACCGCAACAGGCTGGAAGAGGCAGTGGTGTGGCTACAGAAAGAAGGCGGACCGCACCAAACCGGCCCGCAAATGTTCCACGGAGCACCCCCTTGCGTAAATCTCCCTTGCCAAAGGGTAGGTGTTCCGCGGTATGGCGTTTTTTTAAGGAAAGTGCGGACGACAAAAGAATTGTAGTTTGCAACCTGTGCCACACCAGAATGAGCCGAGGCATGAACACTAGAAACCTCACCACCACCAGCATGATCCGACACATGGCATCCAAGTACTGTAGTAAGTGGGAGGAACGCCTGGATCGCCCATCTGTGTCTGCAGGCCACACCACTGCCTCCTCTTCCCCTGTTTTCGGTGCCGGCCAATCGCCTGTCGAAGGCGCAGGCCCGCATACCTCCCGCCCTGCACCTGTACCATCTGAAGCACCATCAGCGACCACATCCACTTCCCTGTCCCAGCACAGCGTTCAAATGTCGTTACCCCAGGCATTTGAGCGCAAGCGAAAATACCCAGCCACCCACCCACAGGCCATAGCACTAACCTCACACCTTTCCAAATTACTGGCCATCGAAATGCTGCCATTTAGGCTTGTGGACACTGAGTCCTTCCGCAGCTTGATGGCAGCAGCTGTCCCTCGGTACGCGGTCCCCAGCCGCCACTACTTTTCCCGGTGTGCCATCCCCACATTACACCAC
This sequence comes from Rhinophrynus dorsalis, assembly GCA_037306005.1. Taxonomy (NCBI): domain Eukaryota; kingdom Metazoa; phylum Chordata; class Amphibia; order Anura; family Rhinophrynidae; genus Rhinophrynus; species Rhinophrynus dorsalis. The sequence continues at coordinate 186,702,948 of CM074726.1, forward strand.
CATGTGTCCCGTAACATCACCCGTGCCCTGACCAACGCAGTTACTGGAAAGGTCCACTTAACGACTGACACATGGACAAGTGCTTGTGGCCAGGGACGCTACATTTCCCTGACGGCACACTGGGTGAATGTCGTGGAGGCTGGGAGCGACTCGGACCCTGGGATGGCACGGGTGCTACCCACGCCGAGGATTGCGGGCCCTACCTCCATCAGGGTTTCCGCCAGCACCTACGTTATTGGCTCCTCCTCCTCCGTTTCCACCTCCGAATTCTCTACACGCAGCGCCACTCCCCCATCAGCCAGTAGCTGGAAGCAGTGTAGCACTGCAGTGGGGAAGCGTCAACAGGCCGTGCTGAAGCTGATCTGCCTTGGGGACAAACAGCACACGGCCTCAGAGCTGTTGCAGGGGATTAGTCACCAGACCGAGCAGTGGCTCTCGCCACTCAACCTGCAACCAGGCATGGTTGTGTGTGATAATGGGCGTAACTTGGTGGCGGCTTTGGAGCTCGGCAAGCTCACACACGTACCATGCCTAGCGCATGTATTTAATTTAGTGGTTCAGCGATTTCTAAAAACCTACCCCAATGTGCATGATCTCTTGACCAAGGTGCGCCGCGTGTGTGCACATTTCCGTAAGTCATCTACAGCTTCGGCCGGCCTGTTGAAGCTGCAGCAGCGCTTACAATTGCCAGCTCACCGGCTGCTGTGTGACGTGAGCACGTGCTGGAACTCCACCTTCCACATGTTGGCCCGGCTTTGTGAGCAGCAGAGGGCAGTAGTGGAGTACCAGCTGTTACACGGTCGTCGCCTCTCCGTTCAACTTCCTGTAATCAGAAGTGAGGAGTGGGAATGGATGTCAGACCTCTGTGAGGTTTTACGCAATTTTGAGGAATCGACACAGATGGTGAGCGGCGATAACGCTATTATCAGTGTAACCATCCCACTTCTGTGTCTACTGAAACGCTCGCTGCTCACAATTAAAACCGACGCTTTGCATGTGGAAGAGGTGGAAATGGGGGAGGAAGAGCTTACACAAGGTGATAGCCAGAGCACCCTCACTTCGTCTTCTCAGCGACAATTGGAGAGGCGGAGGAGGAGGAGGAGGAGGAAGACACGGTTGCCTCCGCTACAGAGGGTAGCCATGGAACTTTAGTTCCATCTCTTCAGCGTGGGTGGGCAGAAGAGGAGGAAGAGGATGAGGAGATTGAGAGTCATCCTCCTGGTGAGGACAGCGAAATCTTGACTGTTGGTACTCTGGCACACATGGCTGACTTTATGTTAGGCTGCCTTTCCCGTGACCCACGCGTTATACGCATTTTAAACAACACGGATTACTGGGTGTTCACCCTTCTGGACCCCCGCTACAAAGAGAATTTCTCATCTCTCATTCCTCCGGTGGAGAGGACAAGCAAAATGGTGCAATACCAGAAGGTTCTTGTCGAAAAATTGCTCCAAAATTTTCCATCTGACAACGCTGGCGGCAGAGTACGTGCTACCTTGGCCAACCGAGAAGGAGAGAAAAGGGGAGCACACAGCAGTTCCGACAAAGGCAGGGCAACACTCTCCAAGGCGTGGGACACCTTCATGACACCCCGCCAGCACCCTCACCCTGATGCGCAGCCTAGTGTCACAAGGAGGGAAAAGTTTTGGAAGATGGTGAAGGAGTACGTAGCAGACCGTGTCAGCGTCCTCAATGATCCCTCTGTGCCTTACAACTACTGGGTGTCCAAGCTGGACACGTGGTATGAACTGGCACTCTACGCCTTGGAGGTGCTGGCCTGCCCTGCCGCCAGCGTTCTGTCTGAGCGGGTATTTAGTGCTGCTGGTGGCATCATAACAGATAAGCGTATCCGCCTTTCCACCGACAATGCTGATAGGTTGACACTTATAAAAATGAACAAGGCCTGGATTTCCCCTGACTTCTCCACTCCACTGGAGGAAAGCCCCGGGGGAACATAAACTCACTTTATATATGTTATTTACAATGATGGGAATACTCTGTATTCCCATTCACCCCTTCCACCCAAAAAACGGGTATATGGTTGACTCTCTTCCATATGCCCAGTGATATAATTTTTATATATGGCCAGCTCACCAGCGGGCCCAGTGATATAATTTTTATATAGGGCCAGCTCACCAGCAGGCTCAGTTTGACAATTTTTGTATAGGTCAGCTCACCAGCGGGCCTTCTCATATAATGTTTTATTGGGTCATCTCTCTAGCGGGCCCTCTCATATAATGTTTTATAGCGTCAGCTCACTAGCGGGCCTTCGCATATAATGTTTAGGATGGTCAGCTCCGCAGCAGACCCTCACCCATAATGTTTTAAATGGTCGGCTCAGCGCACGTTTCCCTCTTAATCATGGCCCCAGTTCAGAAAAATCGAGGAAATTTTTGGGAGAATTTGACTTTGCGCACGTTTCCCTCTTAATCATGGCCTCAGTTCAATAAAATCAAGGACATTTTTGGGAGAATTTGCCTCTGCACACGTTTCCCTCTTAATCATGGCCTCACTTCAGAAAAATCTAGGAAATTTTTGGGAGAATTTGCCTCTGCGCACGTTTCCCTCTTAATCATGGCCCCAGTTCAGAAAAATCGAGGAAATTTTTGGGAGAATTTGCCTTTGCGCACGTTTCCCTCTTAATCATGGCCTCAGTTCAATAAAATCAAGGAAATTTTTGGGAGAATTTGCCTCTGCGCACGTTTCCCTCTTAATCATGGCCTCACTTCAGAAAATCGAGGAAATTTTTGGGAGAATTTGCAGATGATATACAAGTAAATATACAGCAAATACTGTTTGGTAACAATTTTTCGCCTAAAGTCGTTTTTATCTTCCTTTTTGTGTGTTTTACGGTCAGTCTGTAAAAATGGCGTACTACGGGCGAAAGATCGTTCCCAGCAGCGATGTTGGAGTCCAAGATGCATCCAGACATCCTCCCTATGCTGTCCCTGAACCATTTCTGTGGTGTTTCCATCCTTTTCTGCCCTTTTCCTATGGACCAGGCACCCTCCCCTCATCAGAGCAGGGGGTGCCTGGTGTAATGCTCGAGTCCTCCCATTGACTTCAATGGGGCTCGGGTGCTCGGCCGAGCACTCGAGCCTCCGGGGGCGCTCGGTCAGAGCACCCGAACACCCGAGCATTGGGGTGCTCGCTCATCACTAGTAATTGTGCTTGTGTTGTTTCCTTTTATTATTATAGGTTTCTCACATTCAAAACTTCACATTCCCTCCACTTTTTTTCTTAACGTACAAGTTTTGTCTTTTGTAAGACATTTTTTGTCTGTACGACACTGGAGAATAGTTTAGCCACGCCCTTCCCCCACCCTTTTGCCCAAATTCTGGAGTTGTGTTGTACACAACGGACATTATTAGTTTTTTGTCGTATATGCTATAGAAAATACTTATTTTTGTCGTTCTTATGACTTTTTTGTCATTATCCCTTTGAACATAACGGCCCTATATGTATAAAAGCAAAGTGGACCTATTCTGTAACAAGCCCAGTGCAACATGGGGGGCAAGAAAACATTCTCATGAACTTGAATAAAGATTTTTAACCCCTTGAATGCTAGTGAGATCACCATGCATTGACGATCTCGCTAGCATTCAAGGGGTTAAAATCCAAATTTTTATTGAATGGAATTTTTATTTGTTCCTTATGGTATAGTTGGTTTAACCATTTAAATACTTGTGTTAAGGACCCATTACGGTCCTGGCACGTCATGGAATTTGGTTCACTTTTAAAAGGTCGCGCAGAAAACAGTGTGCAGCTGGGCGGAGTATTAAACATGTTGCCATGATCAAAAGGGCAACATGAGAATCTCACCCTGCATGAAAGAGTGAGATTCTCATGTCACGTCCTGAAAGGTCGCTGCATACCTTGGCCCGCATATCCACATACTTTACTACTAGCAGACATCGTCATTGAGAGCATTAATAATTTGATACAGATTCCCTTGGGTTTGAAGGAAAATACTATTTGGAATGAATTGTACCTCCAGTACTAATAGGAAAAACATCATAGCTTGCCCTCCAAGTAATCCATTGGCCGCATACCTTGGTTCTGCATCCTTTTAACCTGTTGCCCATGGCATTTTAAGGCTGGGGTTATCTGCACCACATAGAGCTCCCTGATCACTGCCCAATGCATGACATGTGTATGGCCTCATAGTACAGAGAGATCAGGACCCTACCTAGGTGTCTGAAGTGAAGCCAGCACAGAAAGTTAACAATGATGATGTCTACTGGTAGCAAAGTGTTTAAAGGGATAGTAATGTTTCACAACAAAAGCAGCTCCAATTAATCTTCATAGTATTTGGACTATGGAGAGTGTTATTTCCATATTGTCAGAGTTGTAGTTCAAGAGTAATTAAATGATACAGTATCTGCCCCTTTTACCTAGTGTAACCCACCTCCCCTCAGATGTGGAATCTGGTCTCTTGACCGGACAGATCACAGCAAGGGACAATCTTCTTACTGTGAACATAAGGAAACCCTGCCCTCCTTGACAGGTTTTTCAGGTTTTTCCTTATGATCACTGAAGATTGTCCCTCTTTGTGATCCATCTGGACAGTCTTGCTGCTCTGAGGTGAGCAGTGTTACATCAGTAAAAGGGGCTGGAGGGAGATATTTTATAATTCAATTACTCTTGTACTACAAATCTGACAGTATTGAAATAACACTCTCCATGGCCCAAATACTATGAAGATTAATTGGAGCTCCTTTTATTGTGAAACATTACTATCCCTTTAACATGCTACCTAGCCACGCATTGTTTTCTGAGCTACCTTTTAAAAGGATACCATGGAATTCAGGGGTCCCCGCATGGCTGCATGCCAATCAGGGACCCCTGAATTAATTTCTGGAAAAAAAAGAATCTCTGTGGTCCTTAACTGATGGCCGCATGGCCGGTCGTTAAGGGGTTAATCCAGAATATCTCCAGATTGCATTTATAAATATGGGCCCCGTGTATTCTAAAGAAAAGTGGAGAAATTGTGGGATGAACCCATTGCTCCACAGCTGAAATATACAAAGAAATTTCTAGCATCCAGTGGGTTAAAATCGACATCACAATCGGTGTCAAATTTACATTAAAAATTTGCTCCAGAATTCTTCCAGTTTTCCTTTGAACACTCGGCCCTTTAAGTTGTTTCGTGCGTTGGTTTCTTGTGGACTCACAGATGACATCAAATATGTTATGGGCACCCTGAAATCTTTACATTACGTGTTAGGGGTGCCTTCAGCAAAAAATATTGAGAACCACTGGCCTAGAAGCTACATACTGGGGACTTTAACCCTTTGAGTGCCAGAGGGGTACACAATGTATTGCTTCACAATGCGTTGTGTACCCCACTGGCACTTAAAGGGGAGCTACCACCCAATATAAAGTCGCTCCCCAATAATTAGATATATGGTGACATGCTTCTTAATAATGTTATTATCTGGTACAAGTAGTATGATCTGAAGTAATCCTGTTTCTTCAGAGACAGCAAACCCAGGTTTGCACACAGACATCTTGGCTTAGAGACGTCTGCTCGCCTGCGCTCGTTTTCCTGATCTCCTCTAGGAGGCGTTGCATGGCACCTTAAGGCACTGGAAGCGACTGACGGCGCAGGTGCACAGATGGCTCTAGACCAGTGGTTCTCAGCCCATGCCCTCAGTGGCCACTAACAGGCCAGGACTTAGGAATTCCCCTGCTAGAACACAAGTGTGTTGATCAGAGGCTCAGTCATATTGATTAACTCACCTGTGCTCTTAAAAGGAAATCCTGGCCTGTTAATAGCCACTGAGAGCACAGGTTGAGAACCACTGCTATACAGTGTCAGACCATTGTAGAGAATTTTTAACCCTTTGAGTTCCAGGGGGTAAGCAATGCATTGCATACCCCTCTGGCATTGAAATGGTTAAGTTACTCTTTCTGTAAGTGAATGATTTAGAAGAAAATGAAAGTATTTTTTTACACAAACTAATTTAACAGATATATACAGAAGTTTATACCCACATTACTGTGGGCTTTATTGATGTGGAGCAATCTGATACACTGGTATATACACCACACAGTGTGATCTCCTAAATAGAGGAGCTGAGGGATTTGGGTCTCTAACAGGGACTGTCCCTCCTATACTGTATAATGCCAGTCCTTATACCCAGACACATGTAGACTGTATACTATACAGCAGAGGTTCTCAGCCCATGTCCTCAGTGGCCACTAACAGGCCAGGACTTAGGAATTTCCCTGCTAGAACACAAGTGTGTTGATCAGAGGCTCAGTTGTATTGATTAACTCACCTGTGCTCTTAAAAGGAAATTCTAAAATCCTGGCCTGTTAATAGCCACTGAGAGCACAGGTTGAGAACCACTGCTATACAGTGCCAGACCATTGTAGAGAATTTTTAACCTTTTGAGCGCCAGGGGGTAAGCAATGCATTACATCCCCTCTGGCATTGAAATGGTTAGTGAATGATTTAGAAGAAGATGAAAGTATTTTTTTACACAGACTAATTTAACAGATATATACAGAAGTTTATACGCGCATTACTGTGGGTTTTATTGATGTGGAGCAATCTGATACACTGATATATACACCGCACAGTGTGATCTCCTAAATAGAGGAGCAGAGGGATTTGGGTGTCAAACAGGGACTGTCCCTCCTATACTGTATAGTGCCAGTCCTTATACACAGACACATTCAGACTGTATACTATACAGCAGAGGTTCTCAACCCATGCCTTCAGTGGCCACTAACAGGCCAGGACTTAGGAATTTCCCTGCTAGAACACAAGTGTGGTGATCAGAGGCTCAGTTGTATTGATTAACTCACCTGTGCTCTTAAAAGGAAATTCTAAAATCCTGGTCTGTTAATAACCACTGAGGGCACAGGTTGAGAACCACTGCTCTAGAGAAAGAAGCCTGGCCGTCAGTCTCTGAAGAAACAGGATTATTTCAGATTATGGTACTTGTGGCAGATAATAATAACACTATTAAGAAACTAGTTGCCATATGTCTAATTATTTTGGAGCGACTTCAAATTAGGTGGTAGTTCCTCTTTAAATGAGATCTATCACCCCTATATAAGTTTGACTAATAAGTTACTAAATAGAGCGACTAGCATGAATCATTGTGTAATTTAAAAAAAAAAAAAATCATGGTTTGGCTAAAATTAAATGTTTAAAAATGACCTGTGGCCTTACTGCTGGACAAACCACGGGTACAACGCTGCACCACAGTCTGTCACTCTTCCTCTGCTCCCCTCCCATTTAGAGTCTCGATCCAGCCTCCTCCAATGACGGAGGATTTCTCCATGTAAGCTGGAGAGGTCTCTGACCAATGAGAGCACTCCAGCTTACAAGGACAAATCCTCCATCATCAGAGGAGGCTGGATCGAGACTCTAAATGGGAGGGGAGAATAGGAAGAGCGACAGACTGTGTTGTCAGAGCTGTACCTGCAGTCTGCCCAGAAGTAAGGGCACAGATCATTTTTAAACATTTAATTTTAGCTATACCATTAATTTTTTTTTTAAATACACAATTATTTATGCTAGTCGCTCTATTTAGTAACTTATTAGCCAAACTTGTATAGGCGTGATAGTTCCCCTTTAAAGCTTTAAGGGTTAACATGCCAGCAATCTCAGGCTCAGCTCATTTTGAAAATTCTCAGGTGTTCGTGTATTGCGGAGAAAGAAAATATGGACAATTCTCACCAAAGCCGTCAAAGATTTTATCCACAGATACCATTCTCCCTCTGCCGCTAAATTCCTCTCCTTGGTCAACCAGGGCTTCCTTCACGGCTTGGTATCCACTGATAATGACCACGGGACGTGATCCAAAGTAAAGCGTGTACACTGGACCGTACTGTTTCCCAACCTGTAAAGAGCAATTTTCTGCTGTTTAACACAAAAGGAGGTTCTATAACTGCTGGACTTTTCCAGGACGTTACTCTATTTAAACCTCTTGAGAACCAAAGAGGAGCATACCTTCCAACATTTTAAATGGCCAAAGATGGACACTTTTGTTTTGCTGACTTGTAGTTGGTGGGCAGGGCGTTACCCAGAATGTTTAGGTTATTTCATGACTTATGGATACCTCTTTGTGTAACTGAATAAATAACTTAGAGCAAGTCCAAAGTCTTTTATTTACACAGACTAATTTATAAACACAGATACCGATGTTTATACCAGCATTAATGTGAGTTTTACTGCTATGGAGCAATGTGATACACTTATATACACACCACCACACAGTGTTATCTCCTAAACACAGGGACACCAGGGTGATACACTTATATACACACCACACAGTCTGATCTCCTAAACACAGGGACACCAGGGTGATACACTTCTATACACACCACACAGTCTCATCTCCTAAACACAGGGACACCAGGGTGATACACTTATATACACAACACACAGTCTGATCTCCTAAACACAGGGACACCAGGGTGATACACTTCTATACACACCACACAGTCTGATCTCCTAAACACAGGGACACCAGGGTGATACACTTCTATACACACCACACAGTCTGATCTCCTAAACACAGGGACACCAGGGTGATACACTTATATACACACCACACAGTCTGTTCTCCTACACACAGGGACACCAGGGTGATACACTTATATACACACCACACAGTCTGATCTCCTAAACACAGGGACACCAGGGTGATACACTTATATACACACCACACAGTCTGATGTCCAAAACACAGGGACACCAGGGTGATACACTTATATACACATCACCACACAGTGTTATCTCCTAAACACAGTGACACCAGGGTGGGAAATAGGGACAGAGGTATTTGGGTCTCCAAGAGGGATTGTCCCTCCTAAAGAGGGGCACCTGGGAGGTATGGACACCTAATATCTCCTAAAGAGGGACACCTGGGAGGTATGGACCCCTAATATCTCCTAAAGAAGGACACTTGGTGGGTATGGACATGAATATCTCCTAAAGAGGGACACTTGGGAGGTATGAACCCCTAATATCTCCTAAAGAGGAACAACTGGGAGGTATGGACCCCTAATATCTCCTAAAGAGGGACACTTGGTAGATATGGACATGAATATCTCCTAAAGAGGGACACTTGTGAGGTATGGACCCCTAATATCTCCTAAAGAGGGGCACTTGGGAGGTATGGACCCCTAATATCTCCTAAAGAGGGACACTTGTGAGGTATGGACCCCTAATATCTCCTAAAGAGGGACACTTGGTAGATATGGACATGAATATCTCCTAAAGAGGGACACTTGGGAGGTAAGGACCCCTAATATCTCCTAAAGAGGGGCACTTGGGAGGTATGGACCCCTAATATCTCCTAAAGAGGGACACTTGTGAGGTATGGACCCCTAATATCTCCTAAAGAGGGACACTTGGGAGGTATGGACCCCTAATATCTCCTAAAGATGAACAACTGGGAGGTATGGACCCCTAATAGCTCCTAAAGAGGGACACTTGGGAGGTATGGACCCCTAATATCTCCTAAACAGGATGCTCTCCCTTATATTGTGTATCAATTGCTCAATATTGAATAATATCATATAAAGATATGTGAGTTTGAGGGTTGCGCTTTTTTTGGAGCCTCACTCGACCTTCTCTGTTGTTTTTAAGCATGTTTTAAGATATGTGCTAATTTGTGTTTGAGTGATTCAATTCTATCCAATAAGCAATGATTTTTTTAATACCGTTGACTTGCGGCTGAGTGCCTCTTTAACCCCTTCGCGTCCGCAGTCCTGGGAAGTAACCTTCCCTTAAGGACCATTTGAAGATTCCGACGTGCCGGCACACGTGACCTGTGATGTGTACCGGCACTCAGCATTGGGGACTGAGAGAGATCGCTCCAGTCTTGGAGCGGTCAATCTCACTCCCCGTTTTTACTTACAGCGCTCCTCCGTGTACGTGACATGCTATGACCGTCACCGGGCCTTAATGCAAAAACCGCATGACGGTCATAGCACGGCACACGATCGTTAAGGGGTTAAAGGGTCTTGCTTGTCTGGGATTCTTTTACTTGTGCAGTCATGTGGAAAAGAAAGTACACCCTCTTTGAATTCTATGGTTTTACATTCCAGGACATAATAACAATCATCTGTTCCTTAACAGGTCTTAAAATTAAGTAAATACAAACTCACATGAAAAACAACATATGACATATTACAGGTCTGCGTCATGATTAATTTAACAAAAATAAAGCCAAAATGGAGAAACCAAAGAGGGTGTACTTTATTTTTCACACCACTGTATGTGTATGTAGTATATTTCTTCACTCTAAGTGCACCGGACAATTTTTTGTCTAAATTGTACCCTTATCTTACTCTTGCACTAGTTCTAACCAGGTTCTTTTTCTAGGATATCTCTCTAACACTCAAACAGTTAAACCCCTCTCCCCTCCATTAGATTTTAATGATATACCCTTCAACAAAAACACTGACTGTTAAGAACCCCAACTTTCCTTACTATGACCAAAAAAAACCAAAAAAATGAATGATCCCTCTGATTTGTTCGTACTCATTGATTCATGAGCTACCATCTTCAATCAGACCTGGATGTCAGGGCAATTTTAAAACCCCTGGGGAATTTTGAATTGTGGTCCCCAAATATACATAACATTTAAGCTCCTTAAGGTTAAAATCAACCACTTTTTTGTATAGTACATTTTTATAGAAGTCAGCAGAAAGTAAATATACAAGACAAAATCACCTATTTTGGTACATTGTGTAAAAACGAATAATCAGTGAAGAATACAGATGTACAGATAGTTATATTTGAGTAGGCAGAATGCTCTCAGCAAAACTGTGCTGTAGTATGTAAGTATAACTGACTGGGGAGGAAAAGGAAAAAGGGAGATGATAGGGGGATGGGAAAACAGAAGGGCAAGGTGGGAAGGAACATGAGTGAATAAGGAGGAAGAGTGGATAGACAGTGAGATGATAGTGAGCCTGATCAAATGACCAAGGGACACCCCTTGAAATTATAGGAAAGGAGGCTTAGACTTCAGCAGAGGAAGGGTTTTTTTTTTACAGTAAGGTCTGTTAAATTATGGAATTCCTTGCCCAAGGATGTGGTTATGGCAGATACAATGAATACATTTAAAGGGGAAGTTTCAGCTATTACGAAGTTGTCATGCATTCATTAAGCGCAGGGCGACTAGCTTGGAAATCCATGTCTTACCTTTAAAAAAATCACAGAAATCTTTGCCGTTTGGAGAATGACGGGCGGGTTAGTGCGGTCTGTGCACCTGTGCTGTCAGCCCCTTCCAGTTACCTTGTGGCACACTGCGGTGCTACTCAATGGAGACCGGGACTGACAGCGCAGGCACGCAGACAAGATGTCTGAGCTGTAGCCTGGGTTCCGGTCTCCAAATGCCAAAGAATTCTTTAGAATCTGCAATTTTTTTAAAGGTAAGACGTGGATTTCTAAGCTAGTCACCATGCGCTTAACCCCTTAAGGACTGGCACGCGCGACTGGCACTTGAGGACCATGGGGCTTTTTTTTTTGCTTCCGGTTCAGGTCTTCCGGAGCGTTGTGCAGCTGTGCCGGGATCCCTGAACTCCATACCGTGCCAGGACCGTCACTTTGTTTTAACTTTATTTTATTTTGTAGGCATTAAAAAAACATGAAGAATGATATAAGTCTTATCTCTCAAACCTTTATGGTTTAAGAGATATTCACAAACAAAGTATCCCTTCCCTGTTCAACCAGATCAGAAGGGAGGTGCCCAGGTAGAATGCAGAGAGGGACAATCTTCAATTAAGATAATGGAAAAAGCTGAAAAACTTGTCAAGGGGGGAAGGGCTTTCATTGTTTTCATACAAAGAAAATTGTCCCCTTCTGTTATCTGTACTGTCATACAACCAGACTCACATCTGAGAAGAGATGGCTTACACTAGGAAAAAGGGGTGGGGAGGGGAACTTTGCTTGTGAATATCTCATAAACCATAAAGGTTTGAGAGATAAGACTTATATCATTCTTCATGTTTTTTAATGCCTACAAAATAAAATAAAGTTAAAACGAAGTATTACTATCCCTTTAAGTTCCAGACCACTGTGACGGTCCTGGCACGGCAATGGTCCTTAAGTTGTTAATGAATGCATGGCGACTTCGTAATAGCTGTAAGTTCCACTTTAAGAGAAGATTAGATACATTTCTGTAAGAAAGCAAGAAAGAAAGAAGAAGGAGAGAGGGTCAAGTACAACTCCTACGTCAGGAGAAGGTTAATGTGGGTGCAGCATATGCACAACAGTAAGTCCACTTTGTGAGAAAAGGAGAGATGGCACTTGGATCAAGCCCCCTGTTAACATTTGTGAGTCTTGTAAGTATTAAGTAATCACCCACATTTGAGTGCCTCTCACAGTATGAAGAGGGGGTCGTATCTAGCCAGTATGAAGGGATAAGTGCTGTAGTGGCAATCATCCACATTTACGTGTTTTTTCACCCAGAACTGTCTCCCTCCACACTGGTCGTCTAACAAAAGAATTAAAGAGGAACTATCACCTTTGAACATCTTACTCCCAGATGAAAAGGAGAGCAAAAAAAAATGATACAAAGGCATGTCTTTTTTTTATTTTATTTTGTTCAGTTTGTCAGAAAAGCCATTTGCAAAAATCCAGGCTTCAGCTTGCCTGCATCACTGGCAGTTCCCCTGTGGCAATATATGATGTCCAACACCTTCTCTTTTTTCTCCAATATTGTGTCTAAACAGCTGCCTGCAGGCAGCAGTGGCATGAAGGAGCAAGCTGGGCAATGAATATACAGCAAAAAGCAAGATCCTGCACTTAACAGTCCAGGACTTTGTTTTTTACTGTGTATTTATTGCCCGGCTTCCTCCTTTATGCCACTGCTGCCTGCAGGCAGCTGTTTAGACACTCTACGGAGGAAAAGGGGACGGCAGATGACTGGGATAGCACTGTAACTGGGGAAAGATGGCTGCCCTCTCCCTCGTCTCTTCTGAAGATGTGGGCTATGGTTTCACCTACAGTTAAATTCTTTAGTAGGTGAAATTGCTTCCATTATAGTATTTATGATAAAGCTCATTGATTTTGAGGAGGAGAGTTATGTGTGGTGACAGTTTAACTTTAAACTGGTTCATTTTTATAAAATGAGATTGCTCGGAACTGAAAGAGACGCTCCTTGAGACTGCAGTCCCCCCCTACAAATGCCCCCTGTATGCCCATGCATAACCCCTGCTGGACATCATGATGATGGAGGCGGACATGACAGTTCCTGGCAGAACTACAGGACACAAACTCTGCTAACTGCACTTAACCCTTTATGGACCAGAGGAATGTGCAGCTTATTGTGAGGCAATGTGATGCACATCACCCTGGTCCTTAAAGGGTTAAGTAGGCTAATGCAATCTGCCAGTTTCAGTTTGAAGAAAGCTGTCAGCAACTGTCATGTCCACCTCCATAGACATGAAATTCAGGACTGATTGTAGATGTTATCTCTTTAACAAAAACACAAGACAAAATTCAAAAGGGCCATTTGTTGCAAACTAATACGTTGTGTATCCCTCTGGTATTCAAAGAGTTAACTGTCTCTTCCCTCTCCAGTCTATCCTAAATTCTGCCCCCTGAATTGCCTTTCTCTCCCAATGTTCATTCTCAGCTGCCCCACTCTTCAAATCCTTACACTGGCTCCCAGTCACGGATAGAATCCAGAACCTAGTCCTCTCCTATAAAGCACTGAGTGATGCTGTCCCATCATACTTATCATGCGTTACTTATTAATACTCTACCAACCACTCATTTCAGTCCACCACTCATCTAAGACCCCACTGTCCTCTTGTAATGTTTCCACATTCATGCCTACAAGACTTTGCTTGCACTACTCCCTACCTGTTGGACTGCACTGTCTTCAAATCTTCAGAGTTTAAAAACTCCATGAAATAACAAACCTACCTATTCAGGTCCTCGTACATTCAGACATGAATGACCCTGCAGGTGTTCCTACCACCTTTTCTTTGCACAAATACATATGGATTCCCTTCACTTAATTTATATTTTTATTCTCAACTGTATTAATATTCCACTTGTGTTCATATTTACCCTATTAACTCTTCCTTGTAAGCTCTTTTTGCCCAGGACCTCACTACTTCTTGTTTTTGTCTGTCACAATAAATACTGCTGGTGTTTCTATCCTTATTGTTTGTGACACTAAAATGAAACAATAAAAACAAGGTTGGTTATGCACTAAGGTGTGATAAAGGATTGATAAGTGGAGATGACTTCCCCAGTGATATCACTTCTCCAGTTCCTATATTATTCTACGGAGCCTATGCACTACTACATCTCAAGTAGGAGACTTCTTAGTGCATTGGCTCCTTAGAATAACATAGGAACTGGAGAAGTGAGAGATATCACTGGAGAAGTTATCTCCACTTTATCACCTCTTTATCAACCTTGCATCTCCCCCAATGTGTAGTTACAAACTTGGATCGATTTTGTCTTAGATAAATTATAACCCCATAGATTTTCCTGGGTTCCCCACTATAAGTATCACATTTCTTTATTGACTTTCCTGGGAATATTTAATATAACAAATTTGCCCACATTTACTTTCATTAGATCTATCACTGCAAGATCTTATTTGTCTCAACAGAATTTAACTGAGTCCCCCTACAGAAACAAATTATATTATGAACAAATATATATATATATATATATATATATAGTATGATTTCTCCTGCTGAGTAAAACAAGTATAATCCCACTGCTTGGAGATAAGTCCTTGAAAAGTTACTACATCCTAATCTAATTAGATTTATTTTCTGTTTCATTTCTTTCATGAAAAATAATCAAATCTATAGACGTATCCAAACGTTTAGTTCAAGCTGAGAATTGTTGTCAAGGACTGTAAAGCTCCTCAACAATCACTGAAATAGAAAGAGGCTTTATCTTGAACTGTAATAAATGTTGAATAAAGCATCGTCCAAGAGCGAGATCACTTTTGTTTTATGCAGCAGGAAAATCCCAACTATATGTATATTTTTCATTAAAAAAGTAAAACATTACTATTCCTTTAATGATTTAACCTGTTAATCTCCATGTTAACCTTATTTTTTTATGAAATGATAAAGTATTACAACAGTCATAATAAAACAGAAATGGCCAACCTTTACAAGAGATTTCGCCATCTCCCCCCTCTTAATCTGCAGTAAGTTTCCAATCATGGGGAGAGGGGTCGGACCTGGGGGCAGATTACGCCTCCTATACATTTTATCCCATGTTGAGTAAATGACCATGCAGAAGACCAGCACAGTCAGGACCAATGTCCCCAAATCAGTTATATCCATGTTTCCTTTGGTAAAAAAAATCTCTAAACCTCTAATTGTAATTCGGGCCATATATAGAGATTCTGGGGGGTTTCGGGGGGGTCTCTGCAAAATCATTTTTCAGAGTCTCAATTTCTTTACATAATGACTTAATCTTTTGTTTGTTGTGCTACTCAAAAACGGTTCAGTCAAGTTCATAACATTGCGGTGTCATGCTCTGAAATACAATGGTATCATGACAAAGAGGGAAGATTTTGTTTCTTCAGTTTTTCCTTTTAGTTTGCTTTCTGGGTTGGGTCCTAGCTTAATCCTTTAAATATCTGACTATACCATGTTCTGTAATCTTAAGCAGAAGCTTTTGTTTGCATTTATTTTGGCTCATTTGAATCATTCCTGATCATTCTTTACTATAAAACATATTGTATTGCAGTAATGAATCATGGAAACATTCCACTAGATTTCTGTTTACCACAGGAACTGCAAGAGAGATCTCCAATGGCAAGGGTTACAGTGACACACGATTAACCATTTGAATGCCAGTGCGATACCTCGCTGACACTCAAAAGGTTGCAAAAAACATATCTACAAATGAACAACTCAGAGGATCGTCAGCTATTGGTCAATTCTGATGCAAAAGCACTGTACCATAACAAACAAATTCCTGTAAATCCCACTCATTGAATGATAGAGAGGTCTGCAACATTTTGGGCCTTTATTGGAAAAGGGGCTGACATTGGGTAAAGGGTGGAGGATGGATATAATAACACTTTAAAATGTTTCCAAAGGCAGTGTCTGTAATAGTATGACTGAAACCAGACACACTCTTAAATATAAAATAATATAATTAAATACCATAAAATGTAATTACTACTGTATCTCATTAAGCCTATAAAGAATAATGCGTTGAACACCATTCTGGTCCTTATAGGGTTAAAAATTCATGCTAGGATAAGACAAAATGTTAGTGGCACCTGCAACTATTCTGTTTCTATGTTCTGAACTCACATATTTCCTTCTGTCCCCCACCGATCTTATGGCGGGGGAGGGAGGGAATGTGTGTGCGTGGCTGACGGCTGACCCATGTGTACTCCAGATGAATATTATTGGATGATACGTAGGTCATCCATTCATTGGAGGTTGTTCAGTATCGCTCATATGAAAGTTCTGCTGCATCTCTGCTGTGTTCCTGCACGAATTCAATAATAATAATAATAATAATAATAATACAGTCCCATAGACCTCTGTACAGATCTGTCCTGCTGTATCTTTATACTGTGTTCCTGTGTGATACAGTAATAATACAGTCCCATAGACCTCTGTACAGATCTGTCCTGCTGCAACTTTATACCGTGTTCCTGTGTGATACAGTAGTAATACAGTCCCATAGACCTCTGTACAGATCTGTCCTGCTGTATTGATATACTGCGTTCCTGTGTGATACAGTAATAATACAGTCCCATAGGCCTCTGTACAGATCTGTCCTGCTGTATCTTTATACTGCGTTCCTGTGTGATACAGTAATAATACAGTCCCATAGGCCTCTGTACAGATCTGTCCTGCTGTATCTTTATACTGGGTTCCTGTGTGATACAGTAATAATACAGTCCCATAGGCCTCTGTACAGATCTGTCCTGCTGTATCTTTATACTGTGTTCCTGTGTGATACAGTAATAATACATTCCCATAGGCCTCTGTACAGATCTGCTGTATCTTTATACTGCGTTCCTGTGTGATACAGTAATAATACAGTCCCATAGACCTCTGTACAGATCTGTCCTGCTGTATCTTTATACTGTGTTCCTGTGTGATACAGTAATAATACAGTCCCATAGACCTCTGTACAGATCTGTCCTGCTGTATCTTTATACTGTGTTCCTGTGTGATACAGTAATAATACATTTCCATAGACCTCTGTACAGATCTGTCCTGCTGCAACTTTATACCGTGTTCCTGTGTGATACAGTAATAATACAGTCCCATAGACCTCTGTACAGATCTGTCCTGCTGTATTGATATACTGCGTTCCTGTGTGATACAGTAATAATACAGTCCCATAGGCCTCTGTACAGATCTGTCCTGCTGTATCTTTATACTGGGTTCCTGTGTGATACAGTAATAATACAGTCCCATAGGCCTCTGTACAGATCTGCTGTATCTTTATACTGTGTTCCTGTGTGATACAGTAATAATACAGTCCCATAGACCTCTGTACAGATCTGTCCTGCTGTATCTTTATACTGCCTTCTTGTGTGATACAGTAATAATACAGTCCCATAGACCTCTGTACAGATCTGTCCTGCTGTATCTTTATACTGCGTTCCTGTGTGATACAGTAATAATAAGTCCCACAGGCCTCTGTACAGAATCACACAGATGCATCTTTTCTGTCTCTCTTCCTGAATACTATAATAATGTAGCTTGGTAGACATCACATGAGGTGATAGTAACTAATGAGAAAGACACCATAGTGTAGAAGCTTACCTTTCACCATAAGTGACTTTATGGATGCACCAGCTCCATGATGGTGTCACATGTGTGAATGGGGCCTTATTGCGGTGTAGCTTCTACAAATCATTTTCCTTCCTCAGCCATTCCAGGGGGTTTATGCACTAAGGCTAGGTAAATGTCAGATAAACTCTCCAATATGATAAATGCTCCAGTCCATATTATACCATGTGGTGTCTCTGCACTAAGACCACTCTAGGACCTCTCTAACCTGAAATAAAACTCAGAGGAATGAGATAGGAACTGGAGAGTTTGTTACAGAATCATTTCTCTCACTTTTATCCCAGCTTTACTGCATTCCACCCCCGATGTAGGAGTTGTTGGCAGATATCCAGGTCACAGTCTAAGTTTGAGCCAAAGCAACATTTAGAGGAGCAGTACACTGCTTATTTAAAAAACATTCGTCATATTTCAGTTGTTTATTCTGTTGCATTTCATGGGAGAGGCGAGACACTGAGAAACAGATATCCACAGAATATGGCAGAAACCTCTGAGTCACTTCCTGTCAGTTTGAAATTTGAGGAAGTAACAATGCTGTCATTTACTTCCTGAAAATTGGAACTACTATAACCCTTGAATAAAACTATTGAAAGTGGTAGAATTGCTCTTGCTTTATGCAGCAGGAAAAGTTCTATAATATAAAGATTTTCATAAAAAGTGTTATATTGAAGTCTTATTGTGGTGCTGTTGCTACAATGGTCTGTGGATTCCTATGCAGAGCATTAATCACATGACCACAACATCCATGTAATGCTGTAAAATTTCAGGCTAATAAACCCTGGAAAAAAAAAAAAAAAAAAAAAAAAAAAAAAAAAAAATATATATATATATATATATATATATATATATATATACACAATAGTATTTGTGGTTGGAATGCCAACACTGTAGATTGTATATAACGACCTGGGTGTTCATAGTAGGCTTTGTCCAATACAGTGAGCTTTTTATGAAAATAAATTATGTAAATTATATATATTTTTCCCCATAAGAAAGGCTAATTACTACTTTAAGAGCAAAAGGAGAGGTAGTATGTGAATGAATGAATGGATATGTTTATTTATATAGAGCCACAAGTGTGCACAATGCTTTACAATTTAAGGCTTTAGACAATACAGGGTTCCAAGTGCTTTTTGTAGAGTGAAACATTGTGTGTGAAGTCCCTGCCTTAAAGCTTACAATCTATGTGCAGAAAGTCTACTGAGGTATGAAGAAGAACAGGAAGGATATGCACTAAAGTGTGATAAAGAGGTGATAAAATAGAGATGAATTCTCCAGAGATATCACTTCTCCAATTCCTATGTAATTCTATTGAGTCAATGCACTAAGATATCCCCAACTTTGGAAAAAATCTTAGTGCATAGACTCTATAGAATAACATAGGAACTGGAGAAGTGATATCCCTGGAGAAGTCATCTCCACTTTATCACCTCTTTATCACTTCTTAGTGCATAACCCTCCTCATTCTGGATAAAATCAGCTGCAATATATGAGACAAATAACATTTCTCATTGATTTAAATTGGTCTTGGTAAAAGAGTTTGCGAGCACGCTAGCATTCAAGGGTTTACAAATCCCTGTTTAAATCGGTGGACGTTTGGGAAGCGTGTAGTTGCTTAGCTCCAATGAATTTCTCCAGTTGTAAGGGAAATGTTAGCCTTATTGAGACAGGAGAGCAGAACAGGACAAGACTGGCTGTTCCTGTGTTTGTGTGCCTAAGCAGGCCTTTGTCTCTTTTGCTCCTCTCGCTCTCTTGTGTCCCTGAAAATTGGGAGTGCTATATGTAAACTTTGGGCTTCTGCCACTTGCACTATCCCCATGTAACCCATAACGTCTGATGTTGTTAATGGCCAAAAAAGGACACTTTTGTTTTTGGTGGTGTTGCTGAGGGCACAGTTGGTGGGTGGGGCGTTTGTAGATTGTTTCATAACCTGTTGACATCTAGTTATGTAACTGAATAAATAATTTAGAAAAAGGCCAAAGAATTTTATTTACACAGACTAAAATCTCAACACACATATTGAAGCTTAAACAAACTTTAATGTGAGTTTTATTGCTGTGGAGTACTCTAATACACTTACATACACAAAGCACATTCCGATCTCCCAAAAAGATGGACACCTGTGTAGGAAAGAGGGACAGAAGGATTTGTGTCTGATATAGGGACTGATTCTCCTACAGAGGGACACTGAAGGTATTGAGCCCTAATTCGGAAAAGTGAGCAGTAACATGGACGATGCATGATCATGGCTCCATTTGATACTACTAGCTCCAGTGATGAATTGATGAGCCTGAGGCAGTAGCAACACTACAACTAGCCCGTCCACCTCTTCAGGTATATGTAAAGAAAAGAAGTTGGTCAATAATGCTTCTCCACCTGGAACCTGAGACCAGGAACTATGCCATTCATCAGCAACTGCAATGTGCACAGTGTGAGTGGAAGGGCTGGGAACAATGGATACATCTGCACTCACATCAAACACCTGGCATAACTGTTATCAAACACCATGTCACGTAAGGTCCCCAATGTGAAATCATCCCACTAGAAACCAAGTACTGCTGCTGTCATTATGCCCCTTGTCCACTCCCCGCTAAGGACACGTGACAACTTGTAGTTTTAATAGTAATGATGAACCCTCCCTGCCATCAGCTTAGTGTATTTTGTGGGATGGAATCTCCTCAGAGACCACTTGATGCCCTGTTTATTATTTTCCTCTACCACACTGCCATGTGTGGTCAACATATCACACAATGTGCAAAGAGTGGAATGGACTGCCACATCCTGACATCTACTGAATGGCTTTCAGGCGGTGAGGATTTAAAGATGTCAGGTGGATCACCAGAAGATGTAGTTACATGATCTTCCATTCCCAGACCCTAAAACAAGAAGGTGAAGGTGAGCTAGATGTTTTGCTCACCATTGAACGTCCAGTCTGTGCCTGGGTTTCTCTATTCTTTTTTATCTTTGATTTCCTCCTCACCTCTTGTTGCCTTTGGGGAGAGTCAGGGGGTACAACAACAGTGGTGCCCAATTTCTTTGGTGAGGATTTGGCTTTAACATGTTTCACATAAATGTCAAGGTGTCTGTGTTTCATGTGGGATATCAAGACGGTTGTGCCAAGGTGTGTTTCCTCCTGTCCCTTTTTCACTGGTTTATCACAAACTAGTTGAAGAGCCAGTTACATGAGCCACAGTGTCACTGCCAGCCGGTCACAGGGCAGTCATTCACAGTAGAGAATGCCCATGCCATGGCTGATACAGTGCCAGCCGGTCGTGGTGCAGTCATGCTCAGTAGAGACTGCCCACCCTGCGGCTGATACAGAGCGGGGCGCTCCTTCAGAGCACCCCACTCTGCATCAGTCTCATCATGGGCAGTCTCTACTGTGTATGACTGCGTCGTTAGACACATTTTAGCAAATTATTATATAGGATTGTGCTGGAACGAAAGAACAATCAGGTGCTTCAAAGAAAACACACTAGTCCCGGCACTAGGTTAGGGATCCTGATCCGCTGTGGAGTGTGCTGATCAAAGGTTCCCTCCAACCTTCATGCTGCAGCAATATAAAATCAAGACTGGATGAGGTATCAAAGAGACATACTTAAAAATGCAAAAATGAAAATTTATTGAAATCCATAGATTAAAAATGTTACCACATCTCAAACAGCCGATCACACCCTCCAAGTCGCAAATGGTATATATACAGTACACGCTTTTCACGTTATACACGCTTTTTCATGACTAACATTATCACAAATTGTGCACAGTGTCGTCATTGATGACAGCACTGTATCTGCTCCAAGAGAATAATAGTTCAACACCCAAGACTTTAGGGTGGAGGGGAAAGATAGAGAAGAATGGCCTCTTTCTTCTTCTCCTCCACATTTCCCTTCACTGACTTGGGCAGAGGATGATGTTTCTGCTCTTGCTGCTACTGTTTCAGAATCAGCACTGCAACTAGGAAAAGGAGGTGTATTGCTGCTGGCAAATGGAACCTGTCCTAGTCCTGCATCACTGGCCCCATTCCCACTGTGTCCACGGTGCTCTGTGGCACACTATACTGCTCCTCAGCATCCTGCTGTAATGGTTTTTTTTAGGACACTCAGACCAGTTGGTAAAATTAAACACAATTTTATTGAATGTAAAATAATGCAAACGATCGCCCTCTACAGGCAGCAGTAAATAAATAAACAATGACTGATATAACTCAAAGGGTCAATACACAGGATAAGGTTACATACAATATCTCTGCACAGATAATGGTATGCAGTACCCAAAGGGTTAAATGCAATAATCAGTCAGTCTCAGATGTGGAGGTTTGGCACTCCCAAGGTGGTAATAGGAGGTGCTGGATAGATGTAGTCAACACAGTGTTCCAGAAGTATAAATGCCGTAGCCAATCTGTGACCAAATGTGGATTCAGCAGAACAGTGACCCAAAATAGCCCCCGCGGGCGTACCCAAAGAGACAACTGATTCTGCGAGTGCAAGTGTAGATAGCCCCCACGGAATCTGACCTGAAATGCAAGAGCTGGCAATTAGCCCCCACGGGTGTACAACCAGAGACCAACACTAGCGGTAGTAGAGCCAATAGCCCCCACGGGCGTATACCAACAGGAACCTGCCAGAGCTTGAGCCTACCCTTTGCTGCAACTGGAGTCAAGAAGCCTCTAATGGTGTCCACCGGTAAACTTAACGGAAGACCAAGAGCCAATGGCGCCCTACCGGACCAACTTAACGTGACTACTCTGCAGTTGTATGGAGTGAGTCGCCGTCCAATAAGTGGCCGACTCGGCAGACGTAGCACAGCGAGTAAGGCTCTATACCGGGGAATGAAGGCTTAGCGAGAGTAAAGCAGCACTGCAAGGGTTAATATGCACGTTTAACAACACAAGGCTCAGTATGGTAACGAAGCTCTGCAAACGTACGGAGCCTAAAGGAAGGAAGCACAGCTCTGCAAAACAGCACGGAACACTGCACTGAACGGAGGCAACACAACACTGGAGTGGTCATACAGCAGCTGGATAAATGGCAACAGTAGAAGAAGAATGTCGTGGCGGCGACAACAGGAACAGGCAGGTCACTGGAACAGGCCGGTAGTCGATCACGGAGCAGGAAGTCAGCCAGGCCGGGTCGTAGCACGACGGAGGTTCTCATACAAGCCGGGTCACACACGAGCAGGAACATCAGCCAAGCCAGGTCAGGAAACGGAGGTGGTTCGCAGACAAGCTGGGTCAAACACGATCAGGAACACTGGAGCGTAGTCAGGACAGGCCAAGTCGGTACACAAGAATCCGGAACACAGGAACACAGCAACAGCAATACTGGCTCAGAAACACCACGAAAGGGCATCTGACAGGTGTCCAGGCCAGGCATAAAAAGGTGACCAGGGGCGCGCCAAACCAACTCAGCAAATCAGAGTGTACCACAAGCGAGAGTGACAGGAGAATCACAGGCACTGTGATACCTGCTGCCCTTGCAACTCAGCAGCAGCAGGAATTACAACTGCAGCAAATGCCACAACTTCCAAAATCTCAGTGGTGGTGGTGGTGGTGGTGATGCCCATCCCCATTACCTGTATCCCATTCTTTCTTGGTTTAGGCTATAAAGGCCATCCTTGCTGTTGCTGCTGCACTATTACAAATGTCTCACCAGTTGGAGGAGGTGTTGAGAAATGTGACAGAGGTTCCTCTACTGTCACACTTGCCACCTCCTGTAGATCTGAAGAAGGCAGACTGTCAGCACTAGTAGCAGGTACAGGCAGCTGCTCTGTGTTCCTGGTGGTGGTGGTAGTATTGCTTCTAGGCAACAATTCTGCCTTTTTTCAGGATAAAGTTCCATTTGGACAGTGCTGTAGGGTAAGGGGACTCCCATGGTCAGTAGAATGTTGTGGGCTCCCTTGACTGCTAGTCTGGCTGCTCTTCATTACTTCCCCTACCACCTCAACATCAGTAGGAGGATCTACTGTAGTAACGCTAGCCCCACCAGCTGCTTCACCATCACTATTAGTACTAACACCAACCACACCAATTTTAGTCTCTGAGTTTTGCTCCTCACTAGTAGTATGATCATACCCTTCCTCACGCCTATCACTCTGAGTCTGTAGCTGCTGGATCTTCTTAATAGTAGTAATAGTGGCAGGACTGCATGGGATGGCATCTGTGATTTAGGATCACTGCTGTAACACTTGGCATAATCTTTTCCTTTAATTCCTGAGCATCACAAGACACCCTGGCATGTACAGCACTGGCAGAAGGCCCAGCAATGGCAGCAGGCACAGGAAGATGACCTGTCCTGCTCACACTACTACCCTCTTCTTCCTCTGCCCATGACACAAATTTCCCCAAGATCCCTAGGGGTAGATACAGCAGGACTGGCCATCACTGGGTCTGGGGAACCAGGGCATCCAGATCCTTTCATGTTTTATTGGTCCCTTCCTCCTCTTCCTCTGACTTCCTGGACACATAATGGTCCTTCCAGTTCCTCCTTTTATTATGAAACTTTCCCATAGTGATAACAGTCACTCTGAGCCTCTCCTGCCTCAATTTTGCTATTAACTCACAGCACAACAGCCTAGCACCAATCTCTCTCTCTCTGTCTCTGTAGCTGCTTGTACTGTGTTTCACTTACTGGAATATGTCACGTTTTTATAGAGCAAATATGAAACATTTAATTAAAGGAGGGAAAAGCTTGTAGCCATTGGAAAAAATGGCAAAGGACGAAAATGGTGAAGATTTTAATTTCTCAGGAATGTGATGGGACCTTTCACACACCCCTATATATTATTATGTAACCCTTTGAATTCTAGAGAGATCTTTACAGCATTGTGTAACAATGTATTAGAGGCATGTCTGTCATTCATGGGGTTAAAAGGTCCATTAACCCCTTAACGACCAGCGGTCCTGGGGTGTGTAGACCAGATAGGGAATTTCGGCGTGCTGCTCCATGTGATTGATCACGTGGGTGGCACGTCGAACGCAGGGACTGAAAGAGATCACTCCGGTCTTGGAGCGATCAAATTCAGTCCCCGGTATTACTCACCGCGCTCCTGCAGGGGCGCGGTGAGAAAAGTACGTGACGTACCAGGACCGTCACTGGTCCTTAAGTGCCGGACCAGCGTGACGGTCCGGGTACGTCACCGGACGCAAAGGGGTTAAATCAAAGACAATTTGGAAACATTGTAGTTGTCCCCTATGGTGCAGATAGCCTGCTCCGATGTTATTTTGTGCATAATACTCTTAGGCCAGTGCAGTGATGTTCAACCTGAGGTTCTCCAGCTTTTGTGAGCTACAATGATAGTTGTAGTTCTGAACAGCTGGAGGGCCTTAGGTTGCTCAACTCTGCTTTAGACCCTGAGACTTGATAAATCCCCACAAATTTCATGCGGTTATAGTACATAATTGATATATTTTATTATTATTTTTTTTTTTTTTGATCTGGTCTGCTTACGCACAATGGGTTGAGTTCAACTTAAGGGAAAAGTGACATTTTTTATGAAAACATATATATTGGATGACATTTCCTTTTGAGTATAATGATACTCCCACTGCTGAGAGTACAGTTTAAATGTGCTTTTTTTACATTAACAGTGCCCTCTAGTGGTCAAATTCCAACTGGTTATGCTGTTACCTTCTAATGGAGATGAAGCCAGTGACATTCTCCATATAGGGTTGCCACCCAGCCGGTATTTTACCGGCAGGCCGGTAAAAAATTGGCTCCTGTCCAATGTTAAGTCTATGGAGGGAATGCCATGGCCGGTATTTTTTTGAAAAAAAGGTGGCAACCCTATCTCCATAGAATGTGATAGACACTGCTGAGTCACTTCCTGTCAGACCTATCAGGAAGTAAACACAGTAAATTCACTTCCTGTCAGTTAGAACTACCAGGAAGTAAACACAGTAAATTCACTTCCTGTCAGAACTATCAGGAAGTAAACACAGTAAATTCACTTCCTGTCAGTTAGAACTACCAGGAAGTAAACACAGCAAATTCACTTCCTGTCAGTTAGAACTATCAGGAAGTAAACACAGTAAATTCACTTCCTGTCAGTTAGATCTATCAGGAAGTAAACACAGTAAATTCACTTCCTGTCAGTTAGATCTATCAGGAAGTAAACACACAGTAAATTCACTTCCTGATTATTTGGACTAATAGAACTTTTGAATAAAACAACTGATGGCGGCAGGAATTACCTTGTTTTAGTCAGCAGGAAAATCTCTATAGCATATATATTTTTATTAAAAAAACGTTTACTGCTCCTTTAACTAAAATTATAGCTAGTAATCAGTTTCACTATTTGATATGAATTGTAGATTTTTGGACAGAAAAAGGGTTGCTCAATGATAGCAATTAAAAAAACAAGGTTAAAATTAAACCTTGCGTGCCGGAGTGGTACACAGTGTATTGCGAGCCCCACTGGCACGCAGAAGGTTAAAGTTTATAGTTGGCGAATGCCAAGTGTTTGGTTAGAAGATAAAGCTTCATGGCAGTCCGAGCGCCTCTTGATCAACTGAGTTTCTCCCGAGTTTTGTTCTCTTTTAATGGACAACTAACAACTCCTCATGATCATCCCGCCCACTTTTTGTACTATGTTCAGAAAATCCTAATGGCCCCCAATGATTTTTTCTGCTGTGTCTTGGTTCTAAGAGATAACATCCTCAATAAATACCGGATGTAATGTCCATGGAAGTAGACATGACAGTTGCTGGCACGGTGCATGAGCCTATTATCCCTTTAAAGGGATAGTAATACTTAAAATGTAAAAAAAAATATGTTGTAGGGTTTATGGTCCCGGGACCAGAGCTGTCCATAGGATAGTGTAGCAACAGGGCCACTGTACAATTTCATGCCACTGTGATACTGCACCTAAAAAAATTCAACTTTGAAAATTAATAACTTTTGAATGAAACACCTTCCAGCAGTGGGAGTACTCTTGTTTTACTCAGGGGGATAAACCCTACAACATATTTTTTTTTTACATTTTAAGTATTACTATCCCTTTAAGGATGGCTTTCTAAGGCATTGCACCCTCTGTTATTTAAAGGGTTAATATTTGTATGTGCAACTGTTGGTACAACGGACCATTATGAGTTTATGGCCACAGTATGGCAATAGGAGTGATTATTAGGAGGTATTAGTTCTCTTTTAGCCAAAAATGTAGCCAGCTGTATCCATTTAGGTCAGTGGTTCTCAACCCTTTTTGTTCAGGGCACACATAATATGTAATTTAGATAATTTGGCGCACCCCTGACATTTTTGTGCCATTTGTCATGGGTGTTAGGAAGGGTACAAATAAGAAATATAAAGTTTTACTTAGTTCTCACAAACAGAATAACAAAAATAAACATATTATGCATAAACATTTCCATAATTATACATTACAAACTCCATATTCACCTTTTGTAAAAATCTTTATAGAAAACAAGGGGCACACTAACTGGAAGTTCAAGGCACAACAAAGTGCCCCGGCACCCTAGTTGAGAATCACTGATTTAGGTAGCACATGGTATAGAACAGGGCTGTCCAAGTTCAGTCCTCAAAGATCCACCAACAGGCCAAAATTTAAGGATTTCCCTGATTAAAGGGATAGTAATACTTCGTTTTAACTTTATTTTATTTTGTAGGTATTAAAAAAAACATGAAGAATGATATAAGTCTTATCTCTGAAACCTTTATGGTTTAAGAGATATTCACAAACAAAGTATTCCCCCCTGTTCAACCAGATCAGAAGGGAGGTGCCCAGGTAGACTGCAGAGAGGGACAATCTTCAATTAAGATAAGGGAAAAAGCTGAAAAACTTGTCAAGGGGGGAAGGGTTTTCATTGTTCTTATAGGAAGAAGATTGTCCCCTTCTGTTATCTGTCTGGTCTATGAACTGCATTCCACATCTGAGAAGAGATGGCTTACACTAGGTAAAAGGGGCGGGAGGGGAAACTTTGCTTGTGAATATCTCTTAAACCATAAAAGTTCGAGAGATAAGACTTATATCGTTCTTCATGTTTTTTTAATGCCTACAAAATGAAATAAAGTTAAAACGAAGTATTACTATCTCTTTAAGCACAGGTGAGTTAATCAATGGCTCATTCATTTTGACAGGGAAGTCCTTAGATCCTGGCCTGTTAGTGGCCACTGAGGACATGGGTTGAGAACCTCTGCTGTATAGTATACAGTCTGCATGTGTCTGTGTATAAGGACTGGCACTATACAGTATAGGAGGGACAGTCCCTGTTTGACACCCAAATCCCTCTGCTCCTCTGTTTAGTAGATCACACTGTGTGGCATATATACCAGATTGCTCCACATCAATAAAATCCACAGTAATGTGGGAATACATTTCTGTATATATCTGTTAAATTAGTCTGTGTAAAAAATACTTTCATCTTCTTCTAAATCATTCACTTACAGAAAGAGTAATTTAACCATTTCAATGCCAGAGGGGTATGCAATGCATTGCTTACCCCCTGGCACTCAAAGGGTTAAAAATTCTCTACAATGGTCTGGCACTGTATAGCAGTGGTTCTCAATCTGTGCTCTCAGTGGCTATTAACAGGCCAGGATTTTAGAATTTCCTTTTAAGAGCACAGGTGAGTTAATCAATATGACTGAGCCTCTGATCAACACACTTGTGTTCTAGCAGGGAAATTCCTAAGTCCTGGCCTGTTAGTGGCCACTGAGGGCATGGGCTGAGATCCTCTGCTGTATAGTATACAGTCTGCATGTGTCTGTGTATAAGGACTGGCACTATACAGTATAGGAGGGACAGTCCCTGTTTGACACCCAAATCCCTCTGCTCCTCTATTTAGGAGATCACACTGTGTATTGTATATACCAGTGTATCAGATTGCTCCACATCAATAAAACCCACAGTGATGTGGGTATAAACTTCTGTATATATCTGTTAAATTAGTCTGTGTAAAAAATACTTTCATCTTCTTCTAAATCATTCACTTACAGAAAGAGTAATTTAACCATTTCAATGCCAGAGGGGTATGCAATGCATTGCTTACCCCCTGGCACTCAAAGGGTTAAAAATTCTCTACAATGGTCTGGCACTGTATAGCAGTGGTTCTCAATCTGTGCCCTCAGTGGCTATTAACAGGCCAGGATTTTAGAATTTCCTTTTAAGAACACAGGTGAGTTAATCAATACAACTGAGCCTCTGATCAACACACTTGTGTTCTAGCAGGGAAATTCCTAAGTCCTGGCCTGTTAGTGGCCACTGAGGGCATGGACTGAGAACCTCTGCTGTATAGTATACAGTCTGCATGTGTCTGTGTATAAGGACTGGCACTATACAGTATAGGAGGGACAGTCTCTGTTTGACACCCAAATCCCTCTGCTCCTCTATTTAGGAGATCACACTGTGTGGTGTATATACCAGTGTATCAGATTGCTCCACATCAATAAAACCCACAGTGATGTGGGTATAAACTTCTGTATATATCTGTTAAATTAGTCTGTGTAAAAAATACTTTCATCTTCTTCTAAATCATTCACTTACAGAAAGAGTAATTTAACCATTTCAATGCCAGAGGGGTATGCAATGCATTGCTTACCCCCTGGCACTCAAAGGGTTAAAAATTCTCTACAATGGTCTGGCACTGTATAGCAGTGGTTCTCAATCTGTGCCCTCAGTGGCTATTAACAGGCCAGGATTTTAGAATTTCCTTTTAAGAGCACAGGTGAGTTAATCAATACGACTGGGCCTCTGATCAACACACTTGTGTTCTAGCAGTGAAATTCCTAAGTCCTGGCCTGTTAGTGGCCACTGAGGGCATGGGCTGAGAACCTCTGCTGTATAGTATAGAGTCTGCATGTGTCTGTGTATAAGGACTGTCACTATACAGTATAGGAGGGACAGTCCCTGTTTGACACCCAAATCCCTCTGTTCCTCTATTTAGGAGATCACACTGTGTGGTGTATATACCAGTGTATCAGATTGCTCCACATCAATAAAACCTACACTAATGTGGGTATAAACTTCTGTATATATCTGTTAAATTAGTCTGTGTAAAAAATACTTTCATCTTCTTCTAAATCCTTCACTTATAGAAAGAGTAACTTAACCATTTCAATGCCAGAGGGGTATGCAATGCATTGCTTACCCCCTGGCACTCAAAGGGTTAAAAATTCTCTACAATGGTCTGGCACTGTATAGCAGTGGTTCTCAACCTGTGCTCTCAGTGGCTATTAACAGGCCAGGATTTTAGAATTTCCTTTTAAGAGCACAGGTGAGTTAATCAATATAACTGAATCTCTGATCAACACACTTGTGTTCTAGCAGTGAAATTCCTAAGTCCTGGCCTGTTAGTGGCCACTGAGGGCACGGGCTGAGAACCTCTGGTCTAGAGCCACCTTAGATGCAGATCTGGCCCTGGGAAAAGGATAATGTGACTACAGCAACAGGACCTGGTGGAATACACTCAATAGTCCTGCAAGAAATTTCTATTATTTTTCACCCATTCCCTTATCACTACTTCTATTATGTGCCCCAGGGACATTTTATAGTGCTTCTGCTGCTGCTAGTTGTGGCACCTCTGACATGTTGATAGTGTATCTCCCATTTAGACTTGTGATTGTTCTTTAGCTGGGATCTCATTGAGGAGATGTGTAGTTGTGAGCCTGCTTCCCCCAGTTCACATGCTTTTTTCACAGGCAACAGATAGCAAGATGCTTTTGAGTGAAGTATCTCTATACTGTGATCTTCATGGACTGTGGGGTTCCTAAGGGGCTGCTACTACTACTACTACTACTACTACTACTACTACTACTACTACTGAGAATAGATGTTGATGCAATTGTTCAAATGTGCAGCACTTCCAGCAGCAGCAGCAGCAGCAGCAGCAGCAGAGGCACTCATCATATCTAATGTTGCAGATGTCAATAATCTGTTGTTGTTGATTACTCGATGCTAGTAGTTTATGTGTGTGGCAGAGTGGGGCTTAGACATGGATGCTGATGATGACTATCAGGAGGACTGTGTATTTTTGGGCATCTTTGCTTGTCCAGGATCAAACTTTCCCATTGCTTTCTCTCTACAGACAGGCACAGTGTTCCTTTCCAGTGGTGGAAGACTGAACATTTGCCTTTCATCTAACTTTCTGGCCATGTCCTCATCTCTCTCACTCTCAACTTCATCTGTATCTGAAGAAGAGGAAGGTGCTGGAGGGATATATTCTAGATCTACATCATCATCATCATCATTATCAGTCGGTCATCCTCAACATCACCCTCTGTTTCTTGCCCATTGCTTTTATATTCCTCTAAGCTCTAAAAGGTGTCAAACAATTTATTTTTACTTTTATCAATAACAATAATAAGAGGCGCCACACTGTCCATTATATCAATAATCTGGTAACTGACTCTTAATATTCAAAATATACAAAAGGGCTTTTTTAAAAAAATGGATCTACAATGTATAATCTAATAACACACAAATATTAAAAATCCTTCTCACATCTCGGTTTTGTATATATTCCTGCTTTTGAGGCCTCTAATGCTGAGATATCGCCAAAAAAGAAAATAATAATCAGAGATAGGAAACCAGTACACTGTATTATCACAATACTATGACCTTTGTTTTCTGTGAACCTCCACCTCAGTATGTGGTCTCTGCCCACGTCCATACTTTCCTGGACTTATGGCAGATCTCACTCTAAGTATTAGAAGAACACAGATGCAAAGACTACAAAAGGTTTTAAAACTTCCATAAATTCCCTCCTATAGCCATGAGCTCATACCTAGTGCACATATATTTTAATCTCACGACATAATCAATAACAGAATATCGTGTTGCAAAAAAATCCTTTAAAATAATTCGATAAAACGTGTGTAGCGACGCAGTCATGCGCAGTAGAGACTACCCATGATGAAGGAGCGTCCCAGCTCTGTATCTGCTGTGGAGCAGGCAGTCTCTACTGAGCATGACTGCACCGCAACCGGCTGGCACTGTATCAGCCGCAGCGTGGGCAGTCTCTACTGAGCATGACTGCACCACGACCGGCTGGCACTGTGTCAGCCGCGGCGTGGGCAGTCTCTACTGAGCATGACTGCACCGCAACCGGCTGGCACTGTATCAGCCGCAGCGTGGGCAGTCTCTACTGAGCATGACTGCACCGCAACCGGCTGGCACTGTATCAGCCGCAACGTGGGCAGTCTCTACTGAGCATGACTGCACCACGACCGGCTGGCACTGTGTCAGCCGCGGCGTGGGCAGTCTCTACTGAGCATGACTGCACCGTGACCGGCTGACACTGTATCAGCTGCGGCGTGGGCAGTCTCTACTGTGCATGACTGCACCGCGACCGGCAGTAGCACTGTATCAGCCCCGGCATGGGCAGTCTCTACTGTGCAAGAACTCCCCGTGAAAATAAGAAGGGGAGGCATGTCTGAGCTGGGGGATGACAAGGAAAGCAGTGGGTGGGTCAGGAAGTGATGTATGAGGAGGTGGGGTAAGGTTATATAGTTAGGGCAAGGTGATGGGTTTCACTTCCTTTACAGTTGACAACTGAACAGTGTGGCATGTTCAACTGGATTCTGTACCTGTTTGGCGTCTGATTCTTGGATGGACGGGGTTTGGATGCAGATTTCGGATGAGGGAGGTTCCTGTTTCTGGCTGCTCCTGGTGCGGATTCGTGTGGAGGTTCCTGCGCGGCCGGAGCGCAGCTCACGCGCTCGGCCTCTGGGATGGCTGTGCCCTCCTGTTTCTCGGCTGGGGAGGCGGGACCCGCGTCGGGTGAGGCGTGGCCGCGGCCTGGTGAGTTGGGTATGGCGCCGGAACGACAGCGTGCCCTCAGCGGCGCGGACTGGTTGCATGAGGGGAGGAGCTACTGTGACTGTCTGCGGACAAGGAGGCTGGGCGGGGATGAGCTGTGGCTGGCTGGGGTGCCCGAGTTCGCTTTGCTTTATACTGTTTGGGCTTTCAGGTGACGGCGGTTTGGGGCCGGGAGCTTTGCTGGTGGATATGGTGGGTGCTGTGGGGCTGACTTTCAGGTTCTGGTCCTGCTGCGCTTCGCTACCTTGTGGGTTCACCGGGTTCCCCCCCCCTTCTGGTACTTTTCTTCCCTTCTTTCTCTTCCGCCTGGGCTGCGTTCTCTTTTTCGTTGTGCGCCCTCCTCTAGTCGTGCTCTCCCCTGCTCCCCCTTCTGCTTTTCTGCGTTCGGACACCCTCTTTTCTTGCCCTCACCCCTCCCCTCCCTCGGCTTTCTTGTCTTCTCTTCTTTGCTACTCCTGTCTTTCGGGGTCGTGGGGTCCTCTGTATGCCCCTCCCCCCCCCCTTCCTCGTCCTACTTCTCTTTCTTTTACCTTCCTCCCTAGCAGGGTTTCGGACTATCCCCCCCCATCCTCCTCCGGTTTCAGTTGGCTGTCACTGATGGTTGGTGTGGGGGTCCACTCTACTGGCTGCCCCCCCCCCTGCCTTGGCTTCCCCTGCACTCCCTCCCCCTTTCCCTTGCTTTTGATGGTAGGGGTGGGTTAGTCTGCAGGTCGGTGGGGGTCTCTTCTAGGGTGCTATCCGGTGAGAGTGGGTCCTTATCCAGTGGGGTTGGTTGGGTGCTGCTGTCTTGGCGGGGTGTTGTGTGCCGGGTTTTCATATTGGGGACTTGTGTTTCTTGTGCACGTATCTTACAAAAAAAAAAAAAAAAAAAAAAGAACACAAACTTCATACCTGTTTGTACTGCTGCTTTGTGTTTACCTGTTGTTCCTGTTTGTTTTCTGCTGTTATTGTATGTTTTTGGGGTTACTTGGGGGGATGGTTGCTTGGCTCTCTTATTTTGCAGGTTGTGGGATGGATTCCGGTGGCGTCCGCTGCTGACTTCGGGTCTGGAGGTCACCTGTTCGTGCTTCGGATGCTGCTGCAGTTCGTGCCGGCGGTTCCTTCATCGGAGGGCAGGTGCATGGCTGTCACGGTTGGGACAGATGCTGGGTCTGTGTGGAGGTATCTCTGTCACTTGGGGGGGCCTGTGTGGGCTGGCCATTGGGGTGGTCCTGGTGGGTGCCTTTGGTCAGCGGGTCTGGCGTGGGCTGTTGTGCAGGGTACTGTGTGGGGGGCTGCATGTCCGGTGGACAGTGCGGTGGTGGGGTGGTTTCAGGGCCGGTGTGGAGTGGTTGGGGTCAGCCGTCGGCCTTCGGGGGGGCTGTGTATGGCGGAGCCTTCACCGATGGCACTGGGCACGGAGTGTTGGGTTTCGGCCCTGGGCATTCATGTGTGAGGGCTTTCCATCCATGATGGGGCATCTGGGACTGTGTGTGGTGGACTCTGGCTTTGTTGGTTTGGGGTGTGTTCTGCTGGGGGACTTTCGTTTGCCGGGTGATTTGGGAGTTGGGGAATCTTGGTGGGTTGGTGGGGGTTGTCCCGTGAGTCTTATACACGGTCAACTCTCTTGGCGTGCTGCTCCTGTGGCATTGGCAGCTGCTTATAGGTGCTGGCCTGGTCTTTGGGATATGCCTTTGGGGGTGGTGGTCTCTTTCCATATGCTTAGGCCATTACGGCTGGAGTTTTTCCGTCGGGGGATGTTTCTCTCCAAGGGGACAATGGGGGGTTTTCTTGTCACGTGCGTAACGTCCGGGTGTTGGCAGTGGCATGGGGGTAGCTGAGGAGTTTGGTGATTGGATGTACGTTTGCGATCCTGGCTGCGATTGTTAGTGGCATTTTCCTGTTTCGGGCTACTCCATTCATTTTCCTAACTTCAGTGGGCATCTGTTGGGCCCCTGGGCGCTCAATGGGGCGGTCCGGTTGAGTGGGTGTCAGGATTTTTTCTTCAGTTTTCATTCAGATGTTCCCTGGGGTTCGTGTTCTCCGGGCCGGTGTGGGGGGGGACTTGTGCAATCCTGTGCCTTTCTGGTTGTTGCTTGCTTGGGTTCCTCTTGGCTGCTGGGTGGCTTGGGGGACATGTCTTGTTGTGCATTTCGGGGTTGTCTCATGCGGTCTTCCTGAGGGTAGTCTGCTGTGGGATTCGGTGGCTGCTTTGTCGTTGTCGTATTGCGGGTGGGTGGACTTGGTAGTCTTCTCTTCGGGTTGCTGTCTGTTTGTGTGGACTCATCTTTATTTTGGGTTCATGCTGATGGGGTGGTGTCCAATGGCTGCTCAGTGAACCACTGTGGGGTATGTTTGTTCGCACCATCCCGTACGGATTGAGGCCGTTTTGAGAGTGGTTCTGGGGGTGTGGAAGTGGTTAGGGCGGTCTGTGTCAGTTGTACATACTGGTGGTCTCTGGGGTGTAGAGTGCCGGGTTGGGTTTGCACGCTGTGGTTCCCGGGTGCATGGGGCTATATGGTGGTGTACGGTAGTCCTGATGGATCACATCGGATTTCTGTCTCTTGTACCTTTGGTTAGAGGGGCTAGCTCGAATTTCTTACGGTGGGGTTTGGACGGGCTGATGTTCCGAGCGGTTGCTTGGGGTTTGGGCTTCGGCCGGTGGGGTATTAATTGGTTATTTCTTGTATTGTACCCGTGGGTGGTAGTTTGGGTTGTGGGGTGGACAGGGAGAGAGAGGTACTGGTGGTGTTCCATTCTGGTAGCATGGAGTTCTGTTGGCGGTGGATTCTCTAGCGTCTTCTTCTCCTCATGTCCTGGTTCTTCTCGGCGTTTGGGGTGATGTTCTCAGCGTTTTCAGAGTCTCCGTTCCTGTGGGTCAAGAGCTCAGTATGCTGGATGTGGGCGCTTAGGGAGCTGTCTTTCTTCCAGGTGGTGGCATGGTGGGGGACGTGCTCTGGGATGAAGGTGACAGGTGTGCCTTGCTCTGCAGGGCTGCTGGTGATCATCGGTGTGCTGAGTCTCAGAGGAGGACCGTTGTGGTATCTGCCCTTGGCACAGTTGGTGGCGGCGTGGGATCCGTGATCCTCAAGGAGCGTTTGGTGTAGTCCCGGAAATCTGGACCGGTGTGGTTCGACAGAGGGTAGTGTTTGGTGGTCCGGCATGCTGGGGGGGGGGCTGTCTTCAGGAGCACTTGGGGAGGTGACTGGGGTTTGTCTTCGGTCTTCCTTTGTGGGGGTTGGGAAACCAGCAGTTCCTTCCTTGGTTGTTGTCCAGGTTCTGGGCGGCGGGTTTCGGGTTGGTGTTAGCTCCGGTTTAGATGCTGTGCTGGGCCGGCTGGGCGGGTTCTTCCGCGTGTTCCTCGTTCGAGGGCGGAGCGTTTTCCTTCCTTGGGACTTTGTTTTAGCATGCCTGGGGGGTTTCGACAGGGTAGGCTAGTTCTCGGGGGTTTGTTGGGTCCCGGGGGTGTTTTTTGGTTGGGGATTCACGGTTTGTAGGGGACTCCTTTGGTTTCCCACGTTGTGGGGGTCTCTATGTCTAGGGTTCCTTTGGTTGCGGTCCCTGTTTTTCATTCGGGTCTCTCTCTTCTTTGGGGTTGTTCCAGTTATTATGCTGTTCGATGCCTGGGTTGGTGGTTTGTTTCTGTGCTTTATTATAGGGGGGTTTCCCATCTTCTAGTTTCGGCGGGTTTTGCGAGGGGTACGTCTAGTCTATAGCGTCTGTTTGGCGACATTGGCGTGGGCTCTTTCCGAGCGGGGGTAGTCGTAGGCTGCTGGTTTGTTTGGGTGCAAGGTTTGTGTGGTTGGTCCTTGGGAGTTATACTGTTTTTGTTTTATGATCGGTCATGTGGGGTGTGGGGGAGCTCAGTTTTTGAGGTTCTGAGTGGGTCGCGTTGTGTATGGTTTCGTTTTCGGGACTGTGTCCGGCTGTTTGCGGTGCTGGAACTTTGTTGTGCCTGTGAGTTGTTGTGCGGTGGTGCGGCTGCAGTTCTCCTGTTTCGTCTCGTGGGGTATGTTATCAGGGTATATGTTTTTCCGCAGTCTCTGTCTCACGTTCCGGGGTTGGTGTCACCCTTCCGGGGGTTTTGTGGACTTATTGGTCAGACGGGGGGGTTGTTAGTGGGTCCCCTTGGGTTAGCTGTCCGGGGGGAATTAATTGGGGGGTATATTTGGTGCTTTCTTCCGAATTTCTTTGCCTCCTATGTGTATCGTTGGTCTCACTCCTTTTCGGTGCTGGCCAGTGTCCAGTGCTCTTGGTTTATTCCATCTTGGGGGGTTTCATCTTGATCGGGGGTAGCGTGTTTTTTCCGGGATGGGGGTTGGCGGCGGTCACTTTCTGGGGTTTGGTTTCCCGGTTCGGTACTCGGCTTGGGGTGTCGGGTTTTACCCAATGTTTGTCGGAGACTCCTTCGATCTTGGGCTGTAGGGGGCTTGGGATTCGGCCTCAGCTTTCTGTGGGGGGGAAGGGCCTGAGTGAGTAGGTAAACTCATCAGGCCCTTGTGGCGCTTTGGGCCCTTGCCAATGTGGAGAAGGTCTTTAAGTTGGTTATGGTTACATGAAGTTGGTAGGCCAGCGGCCTAGGAGCAATTTGCACCCGGACTGTGTCGCGGGTTTGGACACCGGCCTCATTGAGCTTCATTGACCAGCTAATGGGGCGCGGTATGGTGGAACAGTTTTGGGGTGAGCCAGCGGCTCAAAATTGTGGTGAGCCAGCGGCTCAAAAAGGTGGTAGGCAGGTTGGGCCTATCAAAATGGAGAGATTGGCAAGGGCTTAAAGTCTGGGTTTGTAAATGTTATCATGTAAGGTTAAATAAAGCTGTGGCCTGAGTTAAACCCATAACTGGTTGTTGAGTCTTTACTTGAATCATTCCCCCATGCATAAGACAAGAACTCCCCGTGAAAATAAGAAGGGGAGGCATGTCTGAGCTGGGGGATGACAAGGAAAGCAGTGGGTGGGTCAGGAAGTGATGTATGAGGAGGTGGGGTAAGGTTATATAGTTAGGGCAAGGTGATGGGTTTCACTTCCTTTACAGTTGACAACTGAACAGTGTCCCTCCCTCCCTCCCTGTTTAATTTACAGTTTGGTGGTGGTGTTTGGTCTGGGGGCCTTGGGGCCTTTGGTTGTTAATTTATTTAGTCACAGCTTGGGGCGCTTTGGGCCCTTGCCAATATGGAGAAGGTCTTTAAGTTGGTTATGGTTACATGAAGTTGGTAGGCCAGCGGCCTAGGAGCAATTTGCACCCGGACTGTGTCGCGGGTTTGGACACCGGCCTCATTGAGCTTCATTGACCAGCTAATGGGGCGCGGTATGGTGGAACAGTTTTGGGGTGTAAATGTTATCATGTAAGGTTAAATAAAGCTGTGGCCTGAGTTAAACCCATAACTGGTTGTTGAGTCTTTACTTGAATCATTCCCCCATGCATAAGACATGACTGCCCCGCGACCGGCTGGCAGTAGCACTGTGGCCCGTTTAACAGGCTCTTCAACTAGTAATAAAATAAAAAAATTAATAAAAACAACATAAACATTTTAAACCTGCGAAAAATATGTGAAAAATTATAGTCCTGTATTCCTTTTGTGCCAAAACATATCTAAAAGTGTTGTATCCGTTTATAGTGAATATCTTCGCCTTCAATTTAAGTGCTGCAACCAATGTATAAACCAATCCTTTCAGACCAAAATATATCTAAACGTGTTGTGTCCCTTGTATAGTGAATATCTCTGCCTTTAATGGGAATGCTGCAACCAAGTTAAAAAACAATCCAATCAATATGTGCAACAGTTATAGACCTCCATATTGATCTTAATGATGTATTCTTGAGCTTGATTTATAGAGGATTATTGAACTTGATTGTACTTGTTTTATAAGGTGAGGAAGATAATTAACCCATTATTGCTGTATGATGTGCCAGGACCATCACAGGTATCAGCCTTTTAAGGCCTGATGAAAATTCTGTCAGTCAATTTCAACCTTTCCCAGTGTCTCTGCACATGTGAAACCACATGTCACATGTATGTAAACATTACAGTCCCTGTTCTCTACCCCTTTCCTCCTCTCTGTGATCGTGAGGAACAGAGAAGCAGACATCCTAACAGGGAAAATGGCCAAAGAGGGGTCACTTTTATTTTAATTGATGATGCTGAGAGCAGGACTAGAGGTAGAGCTGGTTTGGTCACTTTATGCCCTACTGCAACCTCAATGTGTTGATTAAGAAATGATTTAGAGCAATCCTAAAGCATTTTATTTACACAGTCTAATTTGTAAAAACTTATATGGAATTTCAGACAATATTAATGTGATTTTTATTGCTGTGGAACAATGAGTGGAACAATACACTTATATACACACCACAGAGTCTGATCGCTTAAACACAGGGACACCAGGGTGTAAAAGAGGGACATAGAGATTTAATGTGATACAGTTATATACAGACCACACAGTTTGATCTCCTAAACAAAGGGACACCAGGATGGGAAAGAGGGACAGAGGTATTTAATGGGTTACACTTATATACACACCACACAGTCTGATCTCCTAAACACAGGGACACCAGGTTGATAGACTTATATACACACCACACAGTCTGATCTCCTAAACACAGGAGCACCAGGATGGGAAAGAGGGACAGGGATTTAATGTGTTACACTTATATACACACCACACAGTCTGATCTCCTAAACACAGGGACACCACGGTGATACACTTCTATACATACCACACAGTCTGATCTCCTAAACACAGGGACACCAGGGTGATACACTTCTATACATACCACACAGTCTAATCTCCTAAACACAGGGACACCAGGTTGATAGACTTATATACACACCACAGAGTCTGATCGCCTAAACACAGGGACACCAGGGTGTAAAAGAGGGACATAGAGATTTAATGTGATACAATTATATACACACCACACAGTCTGATCTCCTAAACACAGGGACACCAGGGTGATACATTTATATACACACCACACAGTCTGATCTCCTAAACACAGGGACACCAGGATGGGAAAGAGGGACAGAGGGATTTAAAGTGTTACACTTATATACACACCACGCAGTCTGATCTCCTAAACACAGGGACACCAGGGTGATACACTTATATACACACCACACAGTCTGATCTCCTGAACACAGGGACACCAGGTTGATATAGTTATATACACACCACACAGTGTGATCTCCTAAACACAGATCACCATTGTAATACACTTATATACACACCACATAGTCTGATCTCCTAAACACAAGGACACCAGGGTGATACACTTCTATACATACCACACAGTCTGATCTCCTAAACACAGGGACACCAGGGTGATACACTTATATACACACCACACTGTCTGATCTTCTAAACACAGGGAGACCAGGGTGATACACTTAAATACACACCACACAGTCTGATCTCCTAAACACAGGGACACCAAGGTGGGAAAAAGAGACAAAGCGATTTAATGTAATACACTTATATACACACCACACAGTCTGATCTCTTAAACACAGGGACACCAGGGTGATACACTTATACACACATCACACAGTCTGATCTTCTAAACACAGGGACACCAAGGTCATCCACTTTTATGCACACCACACAGTTTGAACTCCTAAACACAGGGATACCAGGGTGGGAAAAAGAGACAGAGGGATTTAATGTGATACACTTATATACACACTACACAGTCTGATCTCCTAAACACAGGGACACCAGGGTGTTACACTTATATACACACCACACAGTCTGATCTCCTAAACACAGGGACACCAGGGTGATACACTTCTATACACACCACACAGTCTGATCTCCTAAACACAGGGACACCACGGTGATACACTTATATACACACCACACAGTCTGATCTCCTAAACACAGGGACATCAGGGTGATACACTTCTATACATACCACACAGTCTGATCTCCTAAACACAGATCACCTTTGTAATACACTTATATACACACCACACAGTCTGATCTCCCAAACACAGGGACACCAGGGTGATACACTTATATACACACCACACAGTCTGATCTCCTAAACACAGGGACATCAGGGTGGGGAAGAGGGACAGAGGGATTTAATGTGATAAAATTATATATGCACCACACAGTCTGATCTCCTAAACACAGGGACACTAGGGAGGGAATGAGGGACATAGAGATTTTTATCACAGAGTGACAGTACCCCCCTAAAAAGGGACGCTTGTTTATCCAGTCCCTGTTATAAATGAATCAGTTGAGCACAAATTATCACAAGGACACCTATAACATTTTTGGGTTTTTTCCATTTTTTTTTTATTACTATTAAATAAAATGGTGGGTCATCCATATAAATGCAGTATTAAAATAAAGCCCTAGTTGTTCTTAAAAACAATATATAACTTTTGTCAGTGTATTAAAGGAATTAGAGGGAAAAAACAGCTCAACAAAGGCATACTAAACAGGTCAAAATTGCTGTTGTCGTCTAGAGTAAAACGAACTCTTGTTAATGAGTTAAAACACCATGAAGGGATGAAAGAGGATTCTGTAGGCAATATGTAGCCTTCTAGGAAGCCAGGAGAGTGATTTTAGTAGTGTTTGTGTAGGTATTTTTGTGGAAGAAATAAACAGTATTTTGGTGGCCCAGTTAGGAATAGATTGAAGAAGAAATATTTGGTCGGCAGGTAGGTGTCAGTTACGCCAATAAACAATAGATAAGGTGGGATAAAGATTTTAGTTGTAGAGCGTGAAAGAAATGGATGATAAAATAACTCCAATTCATTTTTAGATATTTTTGATCCTTTAAAATGAAATTATACGTATTGGGTTCTTCCAATTAGAAGTGCTGTCTAAGTTCTTAGCGGGGCACAAATGAGATCTCATAAGCTATTGGTACGTTGGCAAATCCGGTCAATTTTGGCATAATGTCAGCGTCAGTGAAATTCTTCTGGGACTTCAGGGTGAAGTTCTGCAGGATATTGGTGAGAAACAAGAAGAGTTCCATGCGAGCCAAGCTCTCCCCTGCACAGATCCGCTTGCCTAGAGAAGGACACAGATGATGATGATGATGATGATTGAGTCCAAGGTGGGAACAATTCAATTATATCTCCAATATGACCCCTTGAACTTCATATATTATAAATATTTCACATTTCCTGGGATCTATCCAGAGGGAAACATGCAGGGAACAACATTAAAGTGATAGTAATGTTCCACAATAAAAGCAGCTCCAATTAATCTTCACAGTATTTGGGCCATGGAGAGTGTTATTTCAATACAGTCACAGTTGTAGTTCAAGAGTAATTGAATGATAAAGTATCCCCCTCCCACACCTTTTAGTGATGTAACACTGCTCACGTCAGAGCAACAAGACTGTCTGGATGGATCACAGAGAGGGACAATCTTCAGTGATCATAACGAAAAACCTGAAAAACCTGTCAAGGGGGGCAGGGTTTTCCTTATGGTCACAGTAAGAAGATTGTCCCTTGCTGTAACCTGTCTGGTCCCAGGTCCACATCTGAGGGGAAGTGGCTTACACTAGGTAAAAGGGGCAGGAAGGGGATACTTTATCATTCAATTACACTTGAACTACAACTCTGACAGTATTGAAATAACACTCTCCATGGCCAAAATACTATGAAGAGTAATTGGAGCTGCTTTTATTGTGAAACATTACTATCCCTTTAACCCCTTAAGGACCCATGACGGTCCAGGACCGTCTTGGAATTCTGGGCTCCCCTTGCGGCTGCACACCGTTCGTGGAGTCCGAAATCGGATAGTGAAGAAAGAAGAAAATGGTCCCTGGTCCTTAAATAACCGCCGCGTGCGTGCATGGCCGGTCCTTAAGGTTTAAGTAGCCAAGGAAAAGCGGATGAAAAATTGAAGCCAATATACTGAGAAATTTGTGCAATTCTGGGGAATATCAAAAGTACCATAGAGAACAAATACAAACGGGATGTTCTACTGCTTTAATCCATTGGATAGAGATCAAACTAGTGTTCAAGGAGTTAAATCTCCAATCATGCTCTTGATTTGTCCCCTATGATGCAGATGGTTTGTTCCAAGCTTGATTCACTTCTTAATTCCCCAGTCTCAGTGAAACCAAATAAATATGCATTAACCATCAATATACTATTGTGTGACACTGTCTCTTTTATATTCAGTATGGACACGTGTCTGTCTCACTCACGTTTTAATGTTCTTAACAATTTGAGTGCCAGAGGGGTGTGCAACACATTGCTTTGCAATGCATTATGCACCCCTCTGGCACTCAAAGAGTTAACCCATTAAATGTCAGAGAATTACGCAACTCATTGCCCTGCAATGCATTGTGTACCCCTCTGGCAGTTAAAGGGTTAAATTTGTTCTATAACATTACAACAAATTTACTTTATTTTACAGAGAATTACATGTTGTACATTTTCTGTAAAATGTTTTTTGAGAAATTAATCTTTATGTTATTGT
The DNA here is from genome assembly GCA_037306005.1 of Rhinophrynus dorsalis. Lineage (NCBI taxonomy): Eukaryota > Metazoa > Chordata > Amphibia > Anura > Rhinophrynidae > Rhinophrynus > Rhinophrynus dorsalis. The sequence goes on from CM074726.1 coordinate 186,745,924, forward strand.
GGTACAGTCTGACACTTCATGATAATTTCTGACACACTATGGTAATTACTTCTGTCAGCGGCCAAACCTTCCCCTCACTGTGGTATTAGACACTCCCCCCAGTGTGTAGGCTCCTCCTACATTCATTCATAGCAGTGTGTGTGTGGAGTATTGGCTCCGTGAAGAACACAATTAGCATAAAATGCCAGACTGTGCCACCAACAAATAAAGACGAATGTCCCTAAAACTATTTACAGTACAAGTAAATGACTAGCATAACATATAGGTGGTTTTACATTCTGTTGAAAGTTAGTTGAACTTCTCATAAGTAGGGATGGACAGAAAGTTTTGCCTTAAAAAGAGAAACTGGAGATATGTCACTTCCCACCTACAGTGAAATTTCCCATGAAAAGTGCAATGTTTCCACTTTTTTCACCTAGCTCATTGCATTTACTGAGTTTCTACCCACCACATAGCAAATTTACTTTATTTCCCACAGGCATAATATAAAAGGGGTCTCAGTGTCCCACAACATGTCCTTCTGTGTTTGCAAGAGGAAGAGAGCATCACATTTGTCAGCTAGTGAAGACAGGCTAATAAAAAGGAGTTTAAAGGGATAGTAATACTTACATTTTACAACACTGCATATTGTAGCTCTTAAAAAATGAAATTAAATGTCCCCAGTGCCAACTCTCAAACCGTAATGGTTTGAGAGATATTTGCTTTCAAAGTTCCTTCCTCCCTGACATCAGAGCTCTAGCTGACTGCAGGGGAATCCATTCCTGGGACCAGCCAGAGGCTCTGCAGCAGAGCCGAGATCGAGTTATGGAAAAATAAATCCTTCACTGGGATGGTCTTCTGCGTGTGCTTGCAAACCAAGCACACACAGAAGACTGTTCCAGTGAAGGATTTCTTTTGCAATGACTCGATCTCGGCTCTGCTTTAGAGCTTCAGCCAGTCCCGGGACCGGATTCCCCTGTGTCAGTTAGAGCACTGATGTCAGGGAGGGGTATCACTATCCCTTGAAGCTTAGTGTAGGGTGTCTAGTAGGCAGGACATTTGTTTTCTACATTAGGCAGTCTGGGGACACCCGAAGGGAGTGGAAGGGAGCAAAGAGATTGACTCCAAATACACCAAAATCTTGTGTGACTGACTGGGAAGACACAGGCAGCCATAATCCAAGTTCCATTCTGATCTGGCTGTTATCTCTGTTTTGATGGTGTGCGGGGAAAGAATCAGTTGAACAGGGAATGTGTTTTTTTATTTTTTGCTGCCTAGGATGGGTGTACAGTTACTTAATAAAAAAAAGTTCTAAAAAATGTATAAGTGACAGAGACAGATTTAGAGGGCAGAGATAAACATTGCACACAATCAGTTCTATTGTGAACTTTGCAGTAAAAAACACACACATTTGTTATGTCCAGTAAACACACAAGGGGTAGAGTTAGGGTGAAAGGATTAGGAGCAGTGCAAGTACATATGAGTAAAGTGGTAGTCCAAAAACTGACTGCAGCCATGGTTACTGCAGAGTGTACAATACATGATAGTGATCCCTCTCCTCCTACTGAGGAGGATGCAGTTTGTCAAAGTCCCACCATCACCATAATCATGTGCTACATTCAATTTGGATGTTAGTAACCCTTTTTTTAATGATTTCTTTATTTCTTTTTCTAAACAGTGGATAGGCAGCATAGCAGCAGGCTTAAGAAAAGCTGAAATATATGTGTATACTATACACTATGCAGGATTCAGGTTTTCTAAACATAATCCCTGAGAAGAAATTGATTTCTAGGACTTAGCCTTGTTAGAAACAAGTCCCCAAAAATGGCTTGTATTGGCCTCCGGCTTGACAACAACATGCCGTGAGATCACTTTATGGTGGCAACTGGTCAATAGCCTTTGGCAAATAGCGTGGTAACATTGTGGCATTATGACTGCTGTGCTGTTATTTCCGCTGCTGCTGTGTTTTCTAAGAAGCAGGATAATTGGGCAGTTCTAAGGGAATGGACTTAACCGCAGTGATATGAGAAAGGGGATAGTGATCATTGTTCCACTTGCCACTAGCCGCTGTGATGTGCGTGAGGCAGTAGCAGCACCAAAACAATACTCCACAACCACCACCACCACCACTACTTCATTTATATCTGGAGAAATGAAGTTGGCCAATGTTTCTCTTCCTACACCTCCTCTAAAAGCATGGGTGTGTTGCTGGGATAAAAATGTTTCCCTTGAAAGCAGGAAAGAACTGTGCCTTTCATCAGAAACTGAAATGTGCACCGTGTGCGTGGGACATTTGTGAAATGGGAAAGGACTGGGAACAGAGGACACATCTACACACATGTGAATCAACTGGCACAACTGCAACCAAACACCTTAGCAGTTAGATCTGCAATGTGAAATCATTCATCCCCAGAAACCAATTACTGCTATCACTCTACCCCTTGTCCTTAAGACACATGACTAACGACTAGCACACTTTAGTAATAAAGATGAATTCTCCCTACCTACCGTATTCTATGGGATGGAGTATCCTCACATGTAGCCTGATTTCCTTGCTTCCAATTATACTCCACCATATTGCCATGTGTTGTCAGCACACCACACAATGTACAATGAGCAGTCATGAACTGTCACATTCTCACATCTACAGAATCACTATCAGTTGGTGGTGGAGGTATCAGTGAGAGAGGTGGTAATTTTTTTTTCAATTCCACATTGTTTAGAAAATATACACATAGGGGGTTATGCTCTGAGTTGTGATATAGAGGTCAAGTGGAGATGACTTCTCCAGTGATATCACTCCTCCAGTTCCTATGCTATTCTATAGAGCCTATGCAATAAGATTTCTAAAACTGGGGAAATCTTAGTGCATTGGTTCTATAGAATAACATAGGAACTGGAGATATGATATCACTGGAGAAGTCATCTCCGTTTTATCATTCCTTAGTGCATCTCCCTGTGCTGCTTCTATCTCTGTGCTCATGTCACTAAAATTGCTGCTTGTGGGGCTGTTCACAAAGACAGCTATTGTATTGTGTGTCCAATTCATTTCGCTGCATCGCAGTGAAGGTGCCATAGAGATGATCTGCCTGGTGGCCTGTGGGGCCCTTCACATGGCTAATGAATTGCTGTAGTTTTAACCACAGAGATCCAATCAATAGAGGCGAATGTTGACATCACCCAGTCAATTGTAGCTGATGACCACATTTCCTGACCTTAAATCACATGTCTGGATCACAGGAAAATGTTGATTAGAAGTGGGAAGTGTGAGAGGTGTGCCCTAGAAGATGATCAAGATGGACTTGTAAGACACTCGATCCCTGGATAACAGCTTATTTTACCTAATTCCCTACATTTTTTATCTCACTCCTGACCTGGCTATCTAGTTCCTTAATACCCCTGATGACTTCTAAGACGAAGAAATCGGGAGTTACCTGAGCATCCCTGCAAGACATAACCTACTGGATGCCTACGTCAAACATGAAGAAATTACAGACCCGTAAGCTTGACATCTGTGGTAGGGAGCTGTTTGAAAGGTTGCTAAGGGAATATATTCAAGAATTCTGCTGGAACAGGAATATCATTAGCAATAGCCAACATGGCTTTGTGAAAGATAGGTCTTGTCAAACAAACTTGATCGCATTTTATGAAAAAGTACGTAATAATATAGATGAGGGAGCGGCAGTTGACGTGATCTATTTAGACTTTGCCAAGGCATTTGATACAGTTCCGCACAAGAGGTTACTGTACAAATTGAATGAAATAGGACTAGGAGAAAATGTTTGTGTGTGGATTGGAAATTGGCTGAAAGATAGAATGCAAAGAGTGGTAGTAAATGGCAAGTTCTCCAGTTGGATAAACGTGATAAGTGGAGTGCCTCAGGGATCTGTCCTGGGTCCTCTTCTTTTTAATTTGTTTATTAATGACCTCCCAGAGGGCATAGGAAGCCATGTATCAGTGTTTGCCGATGATACAAAATTAAGTAAGGGAATAAAGTCTGAACTGGATGTGTCTTCATTACAAGAGGATTTGGACAAATTGAGTAACTGGGCAGGCAAATGGCAAATGAGATTCAATATAGACAAGTGTAAAGTTATGCATTTTGGGTATAATAATAAAAATGCAACATATAGTTTAAATGGTGTTTCTCTGGGGAAATCTACTAATGAAAAGGATTTGGGAGTAATGGTAGACAATAGACTTAACAGTAGCATGCAGGGCCAGCTGGCAGCTGCAAAGGCCAATAAGATATTGACATATATTAAAAGGGGTATTGACTCAAGAGAGGAAGATATAATTATGCCTCTTTACAGGTCCATGGCAAGACCCCACCTAGAATATGCTGTTCAATTCTGGGCGCCCTTTCTGAAGAAGGACATTATGGAACTAGAGAAAGTGCAGAGGAGGGCTACAAAACTAGTAAGGGGAATGGAAAGTTTTAGTTATGAAGAGAGGCTAGAAAAGTTAAACTTGTACACACTAGAGAAACGGCGTCTTAGAGGGGATATGATAACACTATATAATATGTTCAAGGCCCATATAGAGGGCTTTCAAAAGACCTGTTCATTAACAGAACAGTACACAGGACAAGGGGCCACCCGCTTAGACTTGAGGAAAGGAGATTTAATCTACAACAGCGGAAGGGTTTCTTTACAGTAAGGACAATAAAGGTATGGAATGCACTTCAGGAGGAGGTGGTGCTATCAAATACATTAGATGCCTTTAAAAGGGGCCTGGATACTTATTTAAAAGAGCATAATATAGAGGGCTATGTACGTTAGTATTGGGATTAATATTTAGTTAGGGCTTGTTGATCCAGGTAGAAATCTGATTGCCATTTGGAGTCAGATGCCTTCTTTTGGGTCAGCGATGGTAAACAGGAATAGGAAAAGGGTTGAACTGGATGGACGCAAGTCTTTTTTCAACCTAAATTACTATGTAACTATGTAACTAAGACTGCCAACAGCTGGCTCCCACATCTTCTCCCTCAGTCCTGGCTGAACCTACATCTTCAGTGGAGCCTACACTATCTCCCTACTTCCCCCAGGTAGTTTTAGCAAAAGATCGGGCTGCATGCATTGGTGGCACCACCACCACCATCCTAGTGGTCCTTCTTTTGTCACACTGTTTTTCCATCACATACCCTGACCACAGTCTCAATGGAGACTCAATGAATCCTTACTGAATCACGACAAAGTGTGCTAAGATAGCTTCTTTTTTACTGTAATACTTCAGCCTCATGTCACCCTGGAGGTGTCATTACCTCCCACCTGGGAAGAACATATATGCTACATTAGAGATTTCTTTATGTTCCTGGAGTGTGCAAGAAGAAGAGGAAGCAAAAATCCCTGGTTTCTTTACTTGATCAGATTTGTAGCTTTGAGACCCTCCACAAAACTAACCCTGACCCTCACATCTTAGAAGACTTCTCCTCTTCTAGAGCTGCCCTCTCCACACTGCTGTGCAGTTGTCTCGGTAACTTAGGCAAATAAACACACAACACAGTACAAGTGAATTTAACCAGTTTATTGAAGCAATTAATGGTAAAAATAATAATACTAGGAGCGAACACTTCCTTAACTGTGGGGGAGACAGGTGTAAGGACAGTGTCTAGTCCACTACCCAGGAGTTGACACTGAACTCAAATCAGTACAGTAGATATAAAGTGTATAGAACCAGACTTGGTTCTAACCAACAGATACGAATCTGGAGTGCCAGGAATCAGTAAAGGAGCATACCCGGACAACCTCCAGAGAGGGATGTCAGACAGTAGTTTGGGCAGCTATAGTCAGACTGGACACTACCAGAGATGCAGTTGCAATAGTGCAGTGCGGAGGCAGAGACAGCAAGGAATAGTTATATAGTAGTGTAGCCAAGAGGCAACGGAGCGAGAGATAACAGGCAACACTATCAACCCAGAGGCAATAGGAACACACAGAGTGGAGGCAACTTGCAATGCTACCAGCAAGGTAGCAGTTGCACCGGATAGTTAGAGTGAGCCCTCTGCTATAACCGGAGACAAGTGGTAGTCAGACAGGAGCGGGGAGTGTAAGTCAGACAAGCCACAGTCAGGAACCATATTGGGTAGTCAGCCACAGCCTAGGTCAGCAAGGAGCAGGTAGTCGGACAAGCCAGAGTCATCACGGATCAGATAGTCAGACGGAGCCACTGATGAAAACCGGAGCGGGTAGTCAGACAAGCCAAGGATCGAGCACCAGAAGAAATCGGAAGCTAAGCAAGGGTCAAATGAGTAACACTGGAATACGCAAGGAAATACCATGAAAGGGCGATTAAGCCCAGTCCACGGGCAGATTATAAGGCTGCCGCCGGAAGGCAGAGCTCAATCAGCCATACAGACAGGAAGCTACAAAATAACAAGCACGACTTCAGAGACGTGTGCCCGCAGATAGTGGCAGAACAGAGGATGCAGCTCCAGTCTCAAACCACGGGATCGGAATGCAGGCAAGCAAATCACAGGCACCGTGATAGCAGTCTAATGATCAAATACTTTATATGTTATAAATACTACAACTTTTTACAGGGCAACAAATGTGACAAGACCCTTGTTCATTTGGTCCAGAGGGGTAGGGCTACATCCTATGTTGCTCAAGAAAAAAACAAAGCAGGCAGTTTAGTACGCTCCTACGGAGATATTGATGATGCTTCCTCAACCTACAATTGTGACCTTTATAACATGAGCGCTTTGTATGCTTCTCTCCCCACACACGCAGACCTTGGCTCCCTGGCATACTCATTTCTGCAGAAAGGGGACATCCCTCGCCTGTGCACTGATTCTGTCACCTCTCTCTAATCCCCCATTTCTGTCTCTGAAATACTCTTAGCCCTTAAATCCTCCTCCACTGGCAAGTGCCTGGGCACAAACAGATTAACCATCACTTACTAGAAACGGTTCTGGGACTGCTTTGCTTTCACCTAACAGACACATTCAATGCTGTTTCCTCTGGTTCCCCTTGGTGATCCCATTCCTTGTTAGTGCAAGTTACAGTCATTCATATGAAGGATAAAAATTGATAAACATTATCTGTGATTCCACAGGACTTGAGATGCCAGTAAGCCAAAGTACTACAATTCAATGTTTCCAAAAATATATGTTCTAGCGCTTAAGGGCTATGTAAATATAATCAGCAGTCCAAAATATATTAATAATTCATCTAAAGACAATTTAGTCCAAGATACACTTGTAGGTTCTTTATATAGGTAATTAAACCCAAAGTCATATAAAAATGATGAGAGTACTAATGGTAGATAATGAATGAACTGTTGAGTATCCTCATGTAGTCAGCTGCCCTTCCCACACTAGTGGATTTTGTGTACCTCAGAAACTGTAGTAATGACACAAAGAAACAAGGGTGCAGGACCCTCTAAGAGCACAAACTTTTTCACTATTTCAAGCCCCCTATAAATATCTGTTTACCAGACAATGTTTTAATTGGGCATTGAGTTCATAGTCACCCCTCAGTGGAATATTTGATGTCTAGAAATTCCAGGACTCAAAATTTCCAGTTCATACCATTTACTATTAATAATTAAGTGCCAATGTTAAAAGGCAATAATATAATTTGCCCAACGTGTTTCTTACCACTAACGATTATTTCTCAAGGACGTTCAACAATAATACAAGTTAAAAATCAATATTTCCACAGAGCTTTGGCCTAAAACAAGTCAAAGTCCTACAGCAAATCAATGTTTCCTTAGGCTTTGTATGAAAGAAGTCTAAGTCCTACAAATCAATGTTTCCTCAGGGCTTGGGCCTAACACAGCTGTAAGTCCTACAACAAATCAATGTTTCCTCAGGGCTTGGGCCTCTAACAGCAAGTCCTACAAATCTTCCTCTAAAAAATACTCTATCCTGTCAAGTATCATTCTATCCCGCTCACAGCTTACATCAAGGGGTCCCTGTCTATGTTACATTATGTACCAATTTCTTATCTTAATTTTACTTTTATTTATTTATTTTAAATTAACTGGTCCTTCAATACCAATCAACAACCCCCCAAAAAAATCCCTGTTCAACTGATTATTTCCCCAGATGCCACCCACCAACACAGACACCCTCCTCAGACACCTTTTATACCATATCTTATTTTTTTTTATTAACTGTCTGTTACGGTTTTCTGACACTCAGACACGGGTTGAGTAAAAACACAGTTTTAGTGAAATAAATATGAGTGAACAGCGCCCCTGGGGGCCAAGAATGGTAATGGCAAGATACAGGCCCAAATAATTATACCGTAGATATACAACTCAGGAAAGCAAAATATGCAGGGTTAAATGTGGAGAAATAGACTGGTTAGGTAAACTGATTGGCCAACGCCCAGTAGTTAAGATCAGTCTCTTGATGGTGCAGAGAGGGGTGTATTGTGTGACTGAACTAATTACTCTCAGATACCTTAGCATTTGAACGCCCAGATTGACCAACGCCTGATCAGAGTTGAACCAATACCACCTTAGTGGGATAATCAGGATTAAAGCCACTGCCGGAGCAAACGGACCGGAACCTGAATCGCCCTCAATACTCTCACAGATGTAACCCTGCTTGTGCCAACGGGACGAGAGCCATAAACACCCCTTGGGTGCCAGAACGGAGCAATCACTGCACAAGCACTAGTGAGCCAACGTAAATGGTAATATGACACATTGACTAACACGTTGCGCACTAGATGACCAGAGCCAGAACACCTCTTCGGTGTCATACAGAGCACACACTGCAAGAGCCAATGGAGGTACCAACGCCAACCGGCGTGGTCACGGCACTGCACGAGCACCGGAGCGGACAACTGCTCTGCTAGTGTGGATAGGTAGGCTAGGTCGACAAGGCACAGGCTCAGTAAGTGTTAGCAGGCTCAAACGGAATACACAGGCTTGGCAAGGGTAAGAGAACAGGCTCAATATACGGAGGCAACCGGCACAGCAAGGGTTAATGCAGGTTCGGTAAGGAAGACTACAGCTCAGCAGCGCTATAGGACAGGCTCAGGCACCAGCTCGGTAGACTAGAGAGAGGATTAGTCAGAGTGACACGAACACAGTACAGAATGTCGCCGGACGATGACCGGAACCACATAGGAACTCAGGAACGATCACGGAGCAGAACATCAGCCGGAACCGGGTCAGTCTAAAGAGCAGGAACATCAGCCAGAGCCGGGTCAATCACGGAGCAGGAACGTCAGCCAGAGCCGGGTCAATCACGGAGCAGGAACGTCAGCCAGAGCCGGGTCAATCATGGAGCAGGAACAACGGAATGGTCAGACTAGCCGAGTTGGTACACAGGAATGCAGAAACGCAGCAACAAGGCGCAGGCTCAGGAACACCACGAAAGGGCAACTGACAAGTGCCCAAAGCCCAGTATATAAAGGAACATCCTGGGCGGGCCAATCAGCTTCCTCCAATGCACAGTAACAACAGCAAAGATTGACAGGGAATCACGGGGACCGCGATACTGTCCCTCTAATCCCAGTCATTAACCACTCCCTGTTCAGCTGATAGTTGCTCCACACTCCACCAACACAAACATGCTCGTGCCCCTTTTATACTATAACTTTGGGACATAAAATAACATTTGCTATATGTTGTGTATAAATTCAGTGTTATCATTGATTTCAATGCAATGAGCTTGGCGAAAAAAAATTGAAAAATGGCACTTTTGCTGAGTTTGGTTTGAAGCTAAAGTTTTTGCCCATCCCTACTGACCACAGCCTTCTGACAGTACCAGCAGATATATCATCTGACCCACTCCCCCCCCACACACACTTCCAGGCTACTTTCCACATCATTTGACTCCCTTTGAATCCATGTATTTACCCTCTTATGCCTCCAGATGCTCTTTCTCCAGACCCCTCAGATTGCTTTTTTCTCTCTAGCACTTCATTGTTACCTTACAAAATTGCCTTGGAATGTGACCTAGCTACTGAAATACCCATCTCCCAGTTGGACTTTTTTTTTAAAACGCAACCACAAAACTATAGGTAACATTTCCCTTAGGGAAACCAATTATAAACTCCTCATTAGGTGGTACAGAGCCCCAAAGCTCCTATCTAGCCTTTATCAATCATTGTCCAATCTCTACTGGAGATGCCAGAGCATCAATACAATTTTTCTTCACATCTGGTGGTCCTGCCCCCAACTAGCTCCCTTTTGGTGCAAAATCTATCACAATTTCCTGCACCTCTCCGTCCTAGATACCCCTTTCACCCTTCATGTACTTCTGTAACAGGATCCTAAGTCCTCGGATTGACTTAGCCTGCTATGCCGGGTCTCTCTCTTGCAGGGGCCGCCAGGGAAGGGTGATGGCTCCGGTGCTCCGCTCCAGCTATCCCAGGATGGGGGTCAAAAGAAGACCCTTGATACCACCACAAACGAATGACACAGAATGCCAGTCAGGTTCCAAAACTGAACACACTTTATTTTGGCTGAATTCAGGTCTTTTAAGCAGAGTTAATTGCATCAAGTCAAACAGTTAACAAAAGGGTACAAAACATTCTATAACTAAATCAACATAATTAAATTTAGTCACAATGGGAACAATGGGGCACACAATAGCACAAAGGGCTGAACTTCATGGATAACGGGCAGGGGTAAACATGAGAACAATGTAAGCTCAGACTCTGTGGAGCCTCTGCACTTTGGCCGCTTCTTACAGCCAGCCAATGAGCTAGCGAGCTACCAGTTCAATTGCACAATCCGGTGGCCGCCGACATTTCTCCATGTTATGGCAATGGAGTCCCTTTAACTTGGTTCTTAGTCAGTCAGCCAATCAGAACTGGTAGGCGGGCAACCAATCGACCAATCCGAGGGCCGCCTACTTTCCCATGTAAAGTCTATGGGGTTTTTCTATACAGGTTGCCCCGCATAGCAGCCAGCCTACGGCTCCGTTCTACCCGTCTTTTGGAGGAGCTGTTCTCCACGTAACCCCAACCAAACTGTCAGACTCTGATCCACGGGCCTCCAAAATGACCCTTAGGCAGCGGGCTGCTGTAGTTTTATAAATCGCGGCCAAGTAACGGCCTAGGGTCCGTTACAACTTCTTTTGTCCATCCTCCCTGACACTGTTCGTCTTACCTCCCATAAACTCCTGACTTGGTTTCTCACAGTTACAGCTGCTAGGGCTTGCATACCCAGACTTTGGAAGCCCTACTACTCCCCCTTCTGTCTCTGACTGGAAAATCAGACTGCAACACATCCATGACATGGAATGCCTTAACTATCTCTCCTAGACACTTTTTCACACCTCTTTGACTCCCGGACTCAGTTCCAGTTTCCTTCCTGGCCACCTCTTCTACCAGTTTTCTCATTATAAGGGATCATCCACATTTTCTTCCCACAAGAATATCGCTGTCTCTATCTCTCACATCCTCTCCCCCACCTTCCTAATTCTCTCCCCTTCCTCCTCTATTATCTTCTGCTTACTGTCTCATCTTCTCTCTCTTTCTCTCCCCTCTACTGCTTGTTTTTCCCCCTCTTCCATCCCTCCCCAGCCTCCACTTCCCTTCCCTCTCTCTTCCTGTGTACCTCTTTCTAGCCTCACTATCAGCAGTATGCAGACCTCCTTCCTGTCACCGTACCATCTCTCATAGCCTCACCTCTTACGACAGTCCCTTCCTTTATCCTCCTTTACAAATCGATTGAGACAGGGGGTACTCCTTTTAGCATTCCCCTCTGCTAATTTGTCATCCCTTTTTTACATTCTATTATTCCTATGATTCATGACTGCAATCATTGTACCTTTATATCTTGTAGCTATGTTTTCATTGTACTTAGTTTTTGGACCCCTTAAGTGACTTCCTTGTACTGTATGTTCATTCCCTCAATAAAAATATTTAAACCTTAAGAAAAAAAAAAGTGGGAAGTATGGTCAAATGAAATAAAGATTTCTTGATAGAAAAAGGTTGAACAATTAAAACATTTATTAATTCTGGGGCAATCTAACAGCAATTGTGCAGTGAGTTTGCACTGCAATTGTACCTTTTTAACTTAATGAATACAGAGCATGGTATCAGCAAGACCTTCATGGGACATGATAATCGACCTCACCACCACATCACTGCTCAGACCTCCTGTTGGTAAAATGAACCACGTTTCCTTAGGAAAAGCTATAAGTATTAATTAAGATCTTACCTGTGGAAAATGGCACAAAGGCATCATGCCTCACAAAGTGGCCCTTGTCATCCAGAAAGTGTCCAGGATTGAATTTGTCTGGAGTTGCAAACTGAGTGGGATCACGGAGCACAGTGCACAGGAGTGGGTAGACATCAGTGCCCTGAGACAGAAGGAGAATCACTCAGAGGAGAAGAACATTACAAAATCCAACCAGGGACCAGTTCAGGTGACCCTGATGCACCAATAATCGCCACGACTAAAACATATATACACAGGACGCTATGTATCAAGGCAAAGTGGAGCAGTTCTGGGGCAAACCAAATGCACCACTGTGGACAAATATACATTCCAGACTTTTAACCCCTTGAATACTAGAGAGGTGTACAACACGTTGCAAAGGGGTAAATAAGGCTTTCAATTTCCTGAATACTACAGATGTCTGAACCATTGCAAAAAATGCTTTCTCCTTCACTTAGTCAAGCGTGCACAGTTGCAGAGCCAATGAGCAAATTGACATGTTGAGGACAAGAGTGGTGAGCATTACATTGTGGAGAATCGTGTTTCTCAACCCTCTAGTTCTTAAGGAGTTAAAGGGATAGTAATACTTCGTTTTAACTTTATTTTATTTTGTAGGCATTAAAAAAACATGAAGAATGATATAAGTCTTATCTCTCAAACCTTTATGGTTTATGAGATATTCACAAGCAAAGTTTCCCCTCCCCGCCCCTTTTTCCTAGTGTAAGCCATCTCTTCTCAGATGTGAGTCTGGTTGTATGACAGGACAGATAACAGAAGGGGACAATCTTCTTTGTATGAAAACAATGAAAGCCCTTCCCCCCTTGACAAGTTTTTCAGCTTTTTCCATTATCTTAATTGAAGATTGTCCCTCTCTGCAGTCTACCTGGGCACCTCCCTTCTGATCTGGTTGAACAGGGGGGGATACTTTGTTTGTGAATATCTCTTAAACCATAAAGGTTTGAGAGATAAGACTTATATCATTCTTCATGTTTTTTTTAATGCCTACAAAATAAAATAAAGTTAAAATGAAGTATTACTATCCCTTTAATGGGCACAGACAACATGCATTAGAACAAGCGATTGACCAAAACCGTTTGTAAAATGTAGCCATTTCTAAACTATGAAAATGAACATGATTAACACTTATCTGTAATGGAGATGTTTAACCTATTAACCTAGGGGAACAGCAGGTTGCTCAAGCTATACCTCCACAAGCCTACCTTAGGTAAAGTATATCCATTGAATTTTGTGTCTTGAAGCACTTTGTGTGGGACACCCAAGGGGAGAACATCACTGAACCTCTGGATTTCATGTATAACAGCATCGGTGTACGGCATATTCTTCCGGTCTTCGATATTTGGGCACCGGTTCTGACCAATCACGCGATCTATTTCCTCATGTACTTTACCTATTAAATGAATGAGTTTAGAAATCTTAGAGCAAAGCTACACTTTGGATTAATCTGTGCAATTGTAAAACTGTAGAAATCTCATCTTCAGACATAGTACCCTAACATACATGTAGAAGATCTTCAATTTTAGTTGTTAAATGTCTCTCTTTTTAGTGGAGGATTATATGGACTATAGAAGCCCATGTACTGAATTAGGTGGGAATGTCAATGCCCAGTATAAAACATTGTAGATTCTGGATAGGAGTAACAATCAGTGCTATCTTGGCCTAGATTACATTGCAGTCGATGTGTTAACTGTATTGTCTAATGGATTCCATGTTTAAATCTATGGAGAAATTTGTAGATTAAAAAAGTAAGGTAATCAACTGCAATGGAATCTACTTCTACATAAGAAGACATCAAAAGGCCTGCTCTATAAAAATGTACGTTAAAGAAGTCATAGGCTGGCTTAAGATTTACTGGGAAGTCAAAATGTGATGTGATTCATCATCAGATATCATTGTGATCAACGTAGACTCCACAGTGATCATTTGAAGATATCTGCATAGTTGGAAGATGCCATGTGGATTTTTTAAACCTGTTATTCTAAATAATAATACATTTGAGTGCCAGAGAGGTATCCCATGCACTACATCTCAATGCATTAGATACCTTCTTGGCTCTCATAGGGTTGAGAAAAAAAAACCTGCAACTGCAAATATTTTATACACCGGAAGTTTTTTTTTTTTTTTAAATTGGAACATTTAAATATTTTTATTTTTATAATACAGAAACACTGAAGGCTGTCATCATTTAGTAAACATGGGTGATTTTCTAAAAATAAAGGTCACCTTATTCTTGGTAGACAAAGTGCCAAAGAAATGTCAATGATAAATGCGGTCAGATGGTAAAGGGTACAAGGTCACTGTCCTGGTCAGGGGTAGGTGAAAAGTGAAAACACTTCCCCCGTGACTTTTCACGAAAAACGGATGATTTGTTTTGCTTTTTTGCTAAAATTTTCTCCTTTTCCCCAATGCTAAATTTTCTTCTTTTTCATCAATTTCAACTCATTTTTCTACTATTCCAACACATTTCTTTCCTATGTTTAATATGGTGCAATATTTCCCAGCACAATACTACTTCTTCTGAGGGCTGTAGAGGAGAAATAAGTAGCTAAAAGTTAAAGTTGTGAGTCCTACAGCAACATATACCTTGAAAAAATGTATTAGCATGCAGAGTGCCTTTGTCCTTTGCCGACAACACTAACTTCCTGCTTAAGTGACACTGGCACATATTCATGATGATGTCAATAAAGTACAACCTACAATTTGGCAGATTCTACACACACCTCCAAGACAATCAGCTTCTAGTGGGGTTCATCATCCCCCCGCTAGAACCTGATTGGCTGGGAGGTGCGTAAGCACACATCCCAGACAGTTAGAGGCTGCTGATTATTTTGAGCAGAGACTGGCATATAAAAGCCAGTCTCTATTCAGAATTCATACAGTCTGACACGAGTAATGGCCTGTGTGGTACAAAAGGGTGGGGGCTCTGCACTTTACATGCCTGCCATGGCAAGCAGAGATAGCGGCAGAAAGGGGGCACATTGGGCAGTATTATTCAAAAAAACAAAAAGAAATTAAAAGACATTTTATTTTTCAACCATTGTAAAAATTACAAGAAAAGTTTACATTTACTTTTAGGATGAGTACAGCTATACCACAAATTAAAAATTGCTCCCTTAAAACAAGTTTTATGCTAAAGAGACCATTATGTTGCCTCCCCAAAGAAACTTTCAGTGGTATTGGACCCAAAAGAAAACTAAAGTTAGAGCTGAGAGAAATTTCCAGTTCTACCAGCTATAAGAAGAGAGGAACACAAAACACAAGAGAAAGAAAAATAGAAGAGGAGAAAAGAACAAGAAAGGAAAAGAGGGGAGAACAGAGAAGTGGGGAGCAGCAATAGGTATATTGACCGTCAGGCATGAGGTGAAAAACTGCCACAAAGAGCGACATTCTACAGATTAAATAATGTCAAAGACCCAGCAATGCCAATCAGGAAGGGAGAATATCCAAACTTACAAAAGAAGTCCCATAGCAAGTTAATGAGAAAAGTTAGAGAGACGCACCATCCCAGGCCACCCACACAGCTCACAATTTCGAACACTTATCAGAGGATCCCACCTGTAAAGTCTTCTCCAAGATATACAAACTACGGACACCCTCCCTCCACTTCATCAAAGTTGGGGCAATAGAAGATTTCCAATGTCTAGGTATCAAGGACCTTGCTACGTTCAGCAAGAAATGGAGCAGGGTTCTAGACAGGATTTTTTAGGGTCTCATGTCCCAGGGCCGAGAAGAGATAAAGGGTCATTTCTTGTGGTAAAGGGGTGGATAAAATATGTTCCAACGCAGTTCTAATGTCCGACCAGAATCGTTGTATAATAGGACAAAACCACCAAATATGTGACATATGCCCAACATCCTGAAGGTATCTAAAACACTTCGAGGAAGCAGTCCCATAAATAGAGGCTAATCTGTGAGGTGTGTAATACCACCTCGTAATGAGTTTAAAGTTAATTTCCTGCCTGGCCATATCAGGAGTAAACCGGAGCAGATGGGCATAGGTAGCAAATCATTGGTCAGTGGTCCAAATTAACCCTAACTCTTTCTCCCAAAGAGCAAAGTACCAAGGTTTGTCCTTCAAGGAAGAGTTTGCTTCCACTAATCAGCAAATCTTAGAAAGGGGTTTAGACCAAAACTTCCCAGCCTGAAGAAGTTTTTCAAAAGTAGTCAGGTCTCTGGGCTCATACCCAATGGCACTTAAGGATACTTAAGTATTTGGCAATTGATAATATTGCCAAATAGCAGAATCTGGTATGTCATAAACCTGCCATTGAGTCTCAAGAGGCAACAAGCCAGTGTTGGTGAAGAGGGTCCCAAGGGTGTGAGCATTTTTAGAGAACCAGCATTTAAAATGTGAATCAACATTACCCTCCGGAAAGTCGGGGTGGCTATACACAGAGAGACAAGCAGACAGATGTGGCTCAATTTGCATTGGGCCCTTGGCAGCGAACCAGACACACAATAGATGGCCAATAATAGCATGAAAGCGTATCCAGAGGGGGGTAGAACGGGGCAAAATCCAAAGCAAATTATGTGGAGCGAGATACATTACACCATAAAAGAGAGACTTCACCCATTCACGGTGGGAGTCATAATAGCATTCCACCAATTTTTGAATACCAAAAGTCAGATACAGCGAGTGGACATTCGGCACACCTAAACCTCCCTGGGATCTAGGTTGATATAGTTGCCTAGAATCTAATCATGGTGGTTTATTGGCCCAAATATAAGCATGCAATTGAGATTGAAGCATTTTCAGCATCAACTTAGGGAATTTCAATGCAACGCATTTGAATATATACTGTATTTTTGGGAGGGCTATCATCTTCACCAAGTTTATCCTACTAAACCAAGAGACCAAGACAGGACTCCACAACTCTATATCTTTTTCTATCCTCTGTACAGAAAGTGAAAAGCTCAAGGCTATTTTGATACCCAAGTATGTGATGGACTCTTTAGCCCAAGTAAATGAAAACTTTCAGGTTAAATGCTGAAACGTGGACGTTGAGACACCCAGCGGCAGGATCTCCAATTTGGTGTAGTTGATTTTTAATTTGGAAATGGCATTGTATTCATTAAGCACCTCCATCAATTTGAACAGAGAACAATGTGGATTCATCAAAGTAAATAACATATCGTCGGCAAAGCTAGCCACTTTGGTCGAGCCACCAGCAATTGGCACCCTCTCAATCTGCGGCTTCCCCCTGACAAGTGCTTAAAGCAGTTCCAAAGCTAGGACAAAGATAACAGGAGAAAGGGAACATGCCTGCCTAGTGCCATTAGTGGGCAATGGGCACCTGATATAAGCTAAGAATACTATGAAGGCCCCTCACACCTATGCTTAAGTATCGCAATAATTCTAAAAGATATGGCCAACCGAGACAGTCGAACGCCTTCTCAGC
Source organism: Rhinophrynus dorsalis (assembly GCA_037306005.1). Taxonomy (NCBI): domain Eukaryota; kingdom Metazoa; phylum Chordata; class Amphibia; order Anura; family Rhinophrynidae; genus Rhinophrynus; species Rhinophrynus dorsalis. The sequence goes on from CM074726.1 coordinate 186,763,452, forward strand.
ATCCACCAACACAAAGACAGCCGGAATCCTATGACTGAGCACCGTCTGAAGGAGGACAAGGACTTTTGTCGTGTTATCTTTCGTTTCCTGACATGGGACGAATCCTACATGATTTTGGTGTATCACTTGAGGGAGACATGATTTGAGGCGATTCAAAGTCTTGGAAAGACTTATAGTAAGCAATCAAAAAACAGTCTGGGCTGGGGCTTCTCCCTAACGGGGTCGACTTCAGAGCACTCACCAGCTCAGCCACAGTGAAAGGTTTCTCCAGATCATCTAGTGTGGCCTGCGGAAGAGGTGCCATACAAGCGACTAAGGAAGGAGCAAATATGTGTTTGTAGGATAGAGTCAGTGGTTGCAGGTCCTTCAGGTTCCAGGTTATACAATGCTGTGTAAAAATCTCAAAAAACCACAGCCATATCCGGGAAAGCAGTGACAGAATGGCCAGAGGACTTCTTAAGACAATAAGAGATATAAAACCTGTTTTGTTGTACAGCCACTACTCGACCAGAAGCTTCCCACATTTATTTCCTTGGATATAATGGTGGTATTTGAACCAGTGAAAGGACTTCGTAGTTGCCGCCATATTGTAATTAGCCAGCTCCTCTCTCGCCTGAGTGAGGAGTGTGAAGTCTCCAGTAGAAAGAGAGGACTGATGACGTTCTTCGCATCTACGTACTTCCACAACAAGGGTCTCCCATTGTGTGTGACGTTCCCTCTGTTGCCTAGCTCCCCACTTAATAAATACACCTCTAATTACGCACATATGCACACCCCATACCACCTGAGGTGCAACCCCTCCCCCCACATTATGTTGAAAGTATTCATCAATATTCACCTGAATTTCAGATTTAATTTCTGAATCCACTAGATGAAGCTCATTAAGATGCCATGTCGGGGAGCCAGAGTCATATGCAGGTAGACTGACCCAAACCGGTCCGTGATCAGATCATGAAATATGGGCACAGTTTCCACCATAAAAAATGTGTTCCTTAACATGCAGTGAAGCCACCACATGGAATAATATAGCAAATTCTACTAGTTTTAGGTGATGTCCAAAAGTTGCATATTTTGGTCCCGTTGGACATTTTTGCCTGGTGGTGGTTGTTGACAGCACAGTTAATAGAATAGCAAACTGTGCTATCAATACCACCGGGCTAATTGTATCAAGCCCTAGTTTGTGTACATTTTGCATTCAGTAGACCTAAATCATACTGTTTTTCCTCTAGATCACACACATTCAAGCAAGCCTGTGCACACGCATGTACACAGCCACAAACATACAGACCGATATACAGACATAAAGATGCTACATATATAAAAAGATATACACACACACACACACACAGATAAACAAACACATACACATAGATATTCATACATAAAGCCACACACTTATATAGAAAGACTCAAAGACAGAGATATATATACATAAAGAGCACACATATAAAGATACACACAGAGAGATATACATAGAGTCACACACAGATATAAAGATACACAGACAGATATAAAGACACAGACATATGCAGACACAAAGATGCACACATAGAAAGATATACACACATATATATATAGACATAAAGACACACAGACCAATATACAGATATGAAGACTCACACACAGACATACAGAAATAGAAATAGAAAATAGAAAATACACAGAAATAAGTGGACATAAACAACACAGATATACAGATATAAATACACAAGAACACATATACAACCATCCCTAGTGGTGACCTCTGATTTCTGTTGCATAGGAACACAGAATTTGAGCCTTCTGCCTATTCCACATAAAAGTGACATAAAAGCAGGATGGTATGTTGGTTATGTTGCCCCATGCTGAAATGTACACTGCTGGATTATGGCACCTTTCACATCTCCTCACCTGAACCCACCAAAGTCCACCATGCTGTACCTGATTGCACTGAAGCAGGAATGCATATTTTATTTTACATTAGCAGTGTCCTCTAGTGCTCAAATTCTAATTAGATTTCCTGTTAGATTCTAATGAATAGGAAAGTCAGAAAAGTCAGAGACATACAGTTCTCCACAGAATGTGATAGAAACTGCTGAGTCACTTCCTCTATCAGGAAATATACACAGTAAATTCACTTCCTGTCAGTTAGAAGAACCAGGAAGTAAACACAGTAAATACACTTCCTGATTATTTAAACGGCTATACATTTTGAATAAAACCTCTGACAGCGATGGGAGTGACCTTGCTATTCAGCAGGAAATGCTCTGTAAAATATGTGTTTTCATAAAAAAAGTTTACTGCTCCTTTAAGCTTTATAGGCCTTGTGTATGAAAGTGGTGCAATTTTGGAGCAAACCAACTACCACAGGGGGCAAATAAAAATCTCTATTGTTTTAAGTGAGATTTTTAACCCCTTGAATGATAGAAAGGTCTCCATTATATTTTTAATATGATCAAGACATCTCTAGCATTCAAATAGTCATTTTGGGAATATGTATTTGTTTCCTCTGGTTAAGAAATGCTCCTCTTTAGCTTATTGAACATGGCTATGTGTTTCTTAATTTACCTAATATCTCAGGATGATTTACAAGGATGAGAAGTCCGTGTCTCAGTGTGGAGCTCACTGTTTCAGTTCCAGCAAAGAACAGTTGAAGAACAGACATCACCAGGTTCCGTGTGTCAAAAACAGAAGTTGGATTTTGGTTTTCCTACAAAAACAATCACAATAATCAAGACAGGTCTTTTCTTTTATCTCCCTGATGAAATACAGCCACAAAATCTGTCACAGTATATGGCTTTAAAACAGAAGAGTAGGGAGGGAACGCAAACAAAGAAACTACTAAGTGTAGTATCCTATACAATAATTCGCTAGAAAGTTTGTAACAGCGCAGTCATGAGCAGTAGAGACTGCTGAACGTGCTGCTGTCATGCGCAGTAAAGACTGCCTGTGACAAGGCTGATACACCGAGGGGCGCTCTGAAGGAGTGTCTCACTCTGTATCAGCAGCGGCGCGGGCAGTCTCTACTGAGCATGACTGCACCGCGACCGGCTGGCACTGTATCAGCAGCGGTGTGGTCAGTCTCTACTGAGCATGACTGCGCCGCGACCGGCTGGCACTGTATCAGCAGCGGTGTGGTCAGTCTCTACTGAGCATGACTGCACCGCGACCAGCTGGCACTGTATCAGCCGCGGTGTGGTCAGTCTCTGCTGAGCATGACTGCACCGCGACCGTCTGGCACTGTATCAGCCGCGGTGTGGTCAGTCTCTACTGTGCATGACTGCCCCTTGACTGGCTGGCAGTGGCACTGTGGCCCGTGTAACTAGTTAGAATATAAATAAATAGGCAAATGGCATACAATATAAACTGCTCCAAAAAATAAAGGGAACACTTAAACAATACAATGTAACTCGAAGTCAATCACACTTCTGTGAAATCACACTGTCCACTCAGGAAGCAACACTGATTGACAATCAATTCCACATGCTGTTGTGCAAATGGAACAGACAACAGGTGGAAATTATAGGCAATTAGCAAGACACCCCCATATATATATATATATATATATATATATATATATATATATATATATATATAAAATATATATGTTTAATCACTTTAAGATAAGATATCATTGGTCTATAGGACTTCAATATGAAAGGGCAAGTAAAAAAAAAAATCCCACATGAAATATTAAAATATATATTTTGGATAAAGCCTTATAATGCCTCAAAAATATTGTAAACAAAGTCTATTTCTATAGAGAGCAGTCCCAATAGAATACTAGTTAAACATATATTAGAGTCTCAAATCTAGGACTAAAGTGTCCAAAAAATAGAAGTCCACAACTTAAAGATAAAGGAAAGTGTCACAACAAAGGAACAGTTCCAGTGATCAAAACATCTGAGCACATCCCAGCTAGTGTTGAGCGAGCATGCTCGGCCGATTCTCGGATCGGCTCGAGCATCGCTCTGCTCGGCACATGGCGGTACTCGTACGAGTACCGCATGTGCTCGCCCGCCATGTTCGGGTCTCCTCCCCGCACGTTTTGCGGCTGCTGCGCAGCCAATAAACGTGCAGGGAGGCTCTGGCATCAGTGTAATGCCAGCAGCCATGTTGGCTGCTGGCATTACACTGATTGGCTGGCCAGAACCCATGGTCGGGTGCTGTATAGCACCTGACCAGCGAGTTCGGCTCAGTCTTAGCCAGGGAGAGCTGAGGATAGGAAGGGAAAGTCAGTGTAGGGAGGAAAAAAGCAAATTTGTGAAAAAAAAAGAACCAAAAGTCCTTTTTAGGACTACTGTGTGTGGGGGCAGCAGTTTATTTTGTGTGGGGGGAAAAAAACAAAAAAAAAAAAATTTCATATATTCTGTTTAGTGTGCAAAGTTGCAGATTAGAGCACATTCTGTTTAGTGTGCAAAGTTGCAGATTAGAGCACATTCTGTTTAGTGTGCAAAGTTGCAGATTAGAGCACATTCTGTTAAGTCTTCAAACTAAAATATCAAAGTCACATATTCCATTCAGTGTGCGTCGCCGCAGTTTAGCAGCACATTCTGTGTACTGTGCAGAGTTGCAGAATAGGAAGAAATACTGTTAAGTCTTCAAACTAAAATATCAAAGTCACATATTCCATTCAGTGTGCGTCGCCGCAGTTTAGCAGCACATTCTGTGTACTGTGCAGAGTTGCAGAACAGGAAGAAATACTGTTAAGTCTTCAAACTAAAATATCAAAGTCACATATTCCATTCAGTGTGCGTCGCCGCAGTTTAGCAGCACATTCTGTGTACTGTGCAGAGTTGCAGAATAGGAAGAAATACTGTTAAGTCTTCAAACTAAAATATCAAAGTCACATATTCCATTCAGTGTGCTTCGCCGCAGTTTAGCAGCATATTCTGTGTACTCTGCACAGTTGCAGAATAGGAAGAAATACTGTTAAGTCTTCAAACTAAAATATCAAAGTCACATATTCCATTCAGTGTGCTTCGCCGCAGTTTAGCAGCCTATTCTGTGTACTCTGCACAGTTGCAGAATAGGAAGAAATACTGTTAAGTCTTCAAACTAAAATATCAAAGTCACATATTCCATTCAGTGTGCTTCGCCGCAGTTTAGCAGCCTATTCTGTGTACTCTGCACAGTTGCAGAATAGGAAGAAATACTGTTAAGTCTTCAAACTAAAATATCAAAGTCACATATTCCATTCAGTGTGCGTCACCGCAGTTTAGCAGCCTATTCTGTGTACTCTGCACAGTTGCAGAATAGGAAGAAATACTGTTAAGTCTTCAAACTAAAATATCAAAGTCACATATTCCATTCAGTGTGCGTCACCGCAGTTTAGCAGCCTATTCTGTGTACTCTGCACAGTTGCAGAATAGGAAGAAATACTGTTAAGTTTTCAAACTAAAATATCAAAGTCACATATTCCATTCAGTGTGCGTCACCGCAGTTTAGCAGCCTATTCTGTGTACTCTGCACAGTTGCAGAATAGGAAGAAATACTGTTAAGTCTTCAAACTAAAATATCAAAGTCACATATTCCATTCAGTGTGCTTCGCCGCAGTTTAGCAGCCTATTCTGTGTACTCTGCACAGTTGCAGAATAGGAAGAAATACTGTTAAGTCTTCAAACTCAAATATCAAAGTCACATATTCCATTCAGTGTGCTTCGCCGCAGTTTAGCAGCCTATTCTGTGTACTCTGCACAGTTGCAGAATAGGAAGAAATACTGTTAAGTCTTCAAACTCAAATATCAAAGTCACATATTCCGTGTAAGATGAAGAAGGCGGGTAAAAAGGGACGGGGAAGTGGACGTGATCCTGATAGTTCAGGGCGCGGGTCAGGACGCGGAGAAACTGTGCCTGGTGCCAGAGCACAAGAAAGAAAGACATCCACCATACCTAGCTTCATGTCTCATTTTACAGGGCGTCGCAGGACATCACTCTCGAGGTCCGACCACTGCGAACAGGTGGTCGGTTGGATGTCAGCTGATACTGCTTCCAGTCGGTTAAGCACCACCCTGTCTTCCACCAAGTCCACTCTCAGTAGCCAAGAGTCTGGTCAACATAATCCTCACTCTGATCATCCTTCCTCCCACCATAGAGGATCTGGTCAAAGAAGTGATCCCACACTGGGATATAGTGAGGAGCTCGTCTCATCACCAATCCTTCATTTGACCCTCTCTCCAAGCACGCATTTGACCCTCTCTCCAAGAACATGACATCTTGTGCCCTGATTCACAACCTCTAGAGGGTACCCAATCACAAGAAGATGACAGATGTGAACGGCATTTAAGGTCAAAGGAAGTAGTGGATGATGATGATGATGATGAGACACAGTTGCCATTAAATCAACCACTATTACTGTCTCAAGACCTTGTTGAGGAGAATGTTATACAGTTGTCAATGACTGAGTATGTGGTGGGATCAAGACATGAGGAGGATGATCAGAGTGAGGAAGTGGAGGAGGACTTGGTGGACGATGAGGTGACTGACCCCACCTGGGAAGGTGTAGAGCCGAGCGATTACAGCAGTCCTGAGGGTGAGCCATCTGCAGCACCGCAACAGGCTGGAAGAGGCAGTGGTGTGGCTACAGAAAGAAGGCGGACCGCACCAAACCGGCCCGCAAATGTTCCACGGAGCACCCCCTTGTGTAAATCTCCCTTGCCAAGGGGTAGGTGTTCCGCGGTATGGCGTTTTTTTAAGGAAAGTGCGGACGACAAAAGAATTGTAGTTTGCAACCTGTGCCACACCAGAATGAGCCGAGGCATGAACACTAGAAACCTCACCACCACCAGCATGATCCGACACATGGCATCCAAGCACCGTAATAAGTGGGAGGAACGCCTGGATCGTCCATCTGTGTCTGCAGGCCACACCACTTCCTCCTCTTCCCCTGTTTTCGGTGCCGGCCAATCGCCTGTCGAAGGCGCAGGCCCGCATACCTCCCGTCCTACACCTGTACCATCTGAAGCACCATCAGCGACCACATCCACTTCCCTGTCCCAGCACAGCGTCCAAATGTCGTTACCCCAGGCATTTGAGCGCAAGCGAAAATACCCAGCCACCCACCCACAGGCCATAGCACTAACCTCACACCTTTCCAAATTACTGGCCATCGAAATGCTGCCATTTAGGCTTGTGGACACTGAGTCCTTCCGCAGCCTGATGGCAGCAGCTGTCCCTCGGTACGCGGTCCCCAGCCGCCACTACTTTTCCCGGTGTGCCATCCCCGCATTACACCACCATGTGTCCCGTAACATCACCCGTGCCCTGACCAACGCAGTTACTGGGAAGGTCCACTTAACGACTGACACATGGACAAGTGCTTGTGGCCAGGGACGCTACATTTCCCTGACGGCACACTGGGTGAATGTCGTGGAGGCTGGGAGCGACTCGGACCCTGGGATGGCACGGGTGCTACCCACGCCGAGGACTGCGGGCCCTACCTCCATCAGGGTTTCCGCCAGCACCTACGTTATTGGCTCCTCCTCCTCCGTTTCCACCTCCGAATTCTCTACACGCAGCGCCACTCCCCCATCAGCCGGTAGCTGGAAGCAGTGTAGCACTGCAGTGGGGAAGCGTCAACAGGCCGTGCTGAAGCTGATCTGCCTTGGGGACAAACAGCACACGGCCTCAGAGCTGTTGCAGGGGATTAGTCACCAGACCGAGCAGTGGCTCTCGCCACTCAACCTGCAACCAGGCATGGTTGTGTGTGATAATGGGCGTAACTTGGTGGCGGCTTTGGAGCTCGGCAAGTTCACACACGTACCATGCCTAGCGCATGTATTTAATTTAGTGGTTCAGCGATTTCTAAAAACCTACCCCAATGTGCATGATCTCTTGACCAAGGTGCGCCGCGTGTGTGCACATTTCCGTAAGTCATCTACAGCTTCGGCCGGCCTGTTGAAGCTGCAGCAGCGCTTGCAATTGCCAGCTCACCGGCTGCTGTGTGACGTGAGCACGCGCTGGAACTCCACCTTCCACATGTTGGCCCGGCTTTGTGAGCAGCAGAGGGCAGTAGTGGAGTACCAGCTGTTACACGGTCGTCGCCTCTCCGTTCAACTTCCTGTAATCAGAAGTGAGGAGTGGGAATGGATGTCAGACCTCTGTGAGGTTTTACGCAATTTTGAGGAATCGACACAGATGGTGAGCGGCGATAACGCTATTATCAGTGTAACCATCCCACTTCTGTGTCTACTGAAACGCTCGCTGCTCACAATTAAAACTGACGCTTTGCATGTGGAAGAGGTGGAAATGCGGGAGGAAGAGCTTACACAAGGTGATAGCCAGAGCACCCTCACTTCGTCTTCTCAGCGACAATTGGAGGAGGCGGAGGAGGAGGAGGAGGAGGAGGAAGACACGGTTGCCTCCGCTACAGAGGGTAGCCATGGAACTTTAGTTCCATCTCTTCAGCGTGGGTGGGCAGAAGAGGAGGAAGAGGATGAGGAGATTGAGAGTCATCCTCCTGGTGAGGACAGCGAAATCTTGTTGGTACTCTGGCACACATGGCTGACTTTATGTTAGGCTGCCTTTCCCGTGACCCACGCGTTGTACGCATTTTAGACAACACGGATTACTGGGTGTTCACCCTTCTGGACCCCCGCTACAAAGAGAATTTCTCATCTCTCATTCCTCCGGTGGAGAGGACAAGCAAAATGGTGCAATACCAGAAGGTTCTTGTTGAAAAATTGCTCCAAAATTTTCCATCTGACAACGCTGGCGGCAGAGTACGTGCTACCTTGGCCAACCGAGAAGGGGAGAAAAGGGGAGCACACAGCAGTTCCGACAAAGGCAGGGCAACACTCTCCAAGGCGTGGGACACCTTCATGACACCCCACCAGCACCCTCACCCTGATGCGCAGCCTAGTGTCACAAGGAGGGAAAAGTTTTGGAAGATGGTGAAGGAGTACGTAGCAGACCGTGTCAGCATCCTCAATGATCCCTCTGTGCCTTACAACTACTGGGTGTCCAAGCTGGACACGTGGTATGAACTGGCACTCTACGCCTTGGAGGTGCTGGCCTGCCCTGCCGCCAGCGTTCTGTCTGAGCGGGTATTTAGTGCTGCTGGTGGCATCATAACAGATAAGCGTATCCGCCTTTCCACCGACAATGCTGATAGGTTGACACTTATAAAAATGAACAAGGCCTGGATTTCCCCTGACTTCTCCACTCCACTGGAGGAAAGCCCCGGGGGAACATAAACTCACTTTAGATATGTTATTTACAATGATGGGAATACTCTGTATTCCCATTCACCCCTTCCACCCAAAAAACGGGTATATGGTTGACTCTTAATCTTCTCATCCTCCTCCTCCTCTTCCATATGCCCTGTGCTATAATTTTTATATAGGGCCAGCTCACCAGCGGGCCCTGTGATATAATTTTTATATAGGGCCAGCTCACCAGCGGGCCCTGTTTGACAATTTTTATATAGGTCAGCTCACCAGCGGGCCTTCTCATATAATGTTTTATTGGGTCAGCTCTCTAGCGGGCCCTCTCATATAATGTTTTATAGCGTCAGCTCACTAGCGGGCCTTCGCATATAATGTTTAGGATGGTCAGCTCCGCAGCAGACCCTCACCCATAATGTTTTGGATGGTCGGCTCAGCGCACGTTTCCCTCTTAATTATGGCCCCAGTTCAGAAAAATCGAGGACATTTTTGGGAGAATTTGCCTTCGCGCACGTTTCCCTCTTAATCATGGCCTCAGTTCAGAAATATCAAGGAAATTTTTGGGAGAATTTGCCTCTGCGCACGTTTCCCTCTTAATCATGGCCTCAGTTCAGAAAAATCGAGGAAATTTTTGGGAGAATTTGCAGATGATATACAAGTAAATATACAGCAAATACTGTTTGGTAACAATTTTTCGCCTAAAGTCGTTTTTATTTTCATTTTTGTGTGTTTTACGGTCAGTCTGTAAAAATGGCGTACTACGGGCGAAAGATCGTTCCCAGCAGCGATGTTGGAGTCCAAGATACATCCAGACATCCTCCCTATGCTGTCCCTGAACCATTTCTGTGGTGTTTCCATCCTTTTCTGCCCTTTTCCTATGGACCAGGCACCCTCCCCTCATCAGAGCAGGGGGTGCCTGGTGTAATGCTCGAGTCCTCCCATTGACTTCAATGGGGCTCGGGTGCTCGGCCGAGCACTCGAGCCTCCGGGGGCGCTCGGTCAGAGCACCCGAACACCCGAGCATTGGGGTGCTCGCTCATCACTAATCTCAGCCAATGCCAGCCTGCCATTGGCTGGGATGTGTGCTTACACATCTCGCAGCCAATCAGCTTCTGGGGGGATGTCGAAACCCACTACAAGCTGATTGGCTGGGATGAGTGAAAACACACATCCGGCCAATGGCAGGCTGGCATCCAGAGACTGGCCTTATAAAAATCCTTCTCTGTTCAAAATTCCCTCATTGGGACTCAGACAGTGGCCCAGTAAGTATGGAGGGGAGTATATGCCAGTTCACACTGCTGCCACCGCAAGCGGAGTGAGTGGAGGCCACGGCAGTGGGATTTGATTTAACCATGGGAATGCCTCTATTAATAAGGAAATATTGTTTTTATCATTGTATTTATTTTACAAGGACTGGAAGAATTTTATTTTTAAAAATAATAATAAAAATAATAATAATTTAGAAATCCTCATTAGAGAAAGATTTAGGAGTACTGATAGACAATAGACTTCACAGCAGTGTGCAGAGTCACTCAGCTGCTGCAAGAGCAAATAGAGTACTAGCCTGCATAAAAAGAGGTGTAGATGCAAGGTATGCTGATATTATCCTAACTCTGTATAAATCCTTGGTTAGGCCTCATCTAGAATATGGAGTACAATTTTGGGCACCTGTTCTAAAAAAAGACATTAGTGAACTGGAAAAGGTTCAGAGACGTGCAACAAAAATGATAAAGGGATTTTTAGGTTCTGAGTTACAAAGAGAGACTAGCCAAACTGGGTTTGTTTACATCAGAGAAGAGACATCTAAGGGGTGATATGATTACCATTTACACATACATTCAAGGTCAATACAAAGAACTATCCAATTAATTATTTATGCAAAGAGCTGAGCTAAGAACAAGAGGTCATCCATTAAGACTAGAGGAAAGGTGCTTTTGACTAAAACAAAGACAGGGATTCTTTACAGTAAGGGCGGTAAGGCTATGGAATTATTTGCCTCGGGATGTTGTGCTCGCAGATAATGCAACTGCATTCAAAAAAGCAATGGATGCCTATCTAGCACAGAACAATATTGACAATTATGACAGATTGCTTCAAAGCAAATAGGATATTGATCCGGGGAACTATTTGACTACCAATCGGAGTCAGGAAGGAATAATTCCCCCCCCCCACACACACACACTTGGGACTAGATTGGAAATGGCTCCAGAGGGCTTTTTTTGCCTTCCTCTGGATCAACGGGTGGTTTTGGCATGGGCTGGACTTGATGGACGCATGTCTTTTTTCAGCCTTACCTACTATGTTACTATGTAAAGAATATGCCACACTGCATTTAACCCTTTGAGTGCCGGAGGGTTACTACTCCGGCCCTCAAATGGTTAAACATGGCATTTCTTGGGGCATTTTTTTTTCTAAAACTTATATTTACATTTTATTTTATAGAAAATAAGATTAGAGAATACAGAAGAAGGAAGACTGAAGAAGAAGATGGACAGTGGATGACAGGTAAGTGTAACACAGATCTGGGTGTTAGGATAGTGTTGGGTAGTGTTGTTGCTCTTCACTGTTAGAGGTAGTGTATGGTTAGTGTTTGGGAGGGTGACTGAGTGTTTGAGTTAACAATCAGTGCATGACAGTATGTCAGGCACTGATTGTTAGCTTTTTTTCCTTTGATATTCCCATTTGATGATGAGACACATCCAGCATGCCTATATTACATCTTTAACAAAATTCAGATATCCTATAATATAATTTGCTAGAATACGAAGCTCCCTGTGTGCATAACACACATGTTCAGTAGAGATTGCCCATACGACGCAGTCATACGTAGTAGACATGTGCAGCAAAGACTGCCCGATGCATGGCTGATCCGGAGCAGGGAATCCCGAACAGCCCCCTGCCCTTCCCCATCCCTGGGGCAGCAGCCGAGACTGCCGGGTGGCACCCTGGCCCGTGCACACAGGCCTTCAATACTAGCAGGATAATATATCAGTTGAAACTGATATTTATTACAGTTTGTATTTCACTTTGATTTCAAATGTAGGTGAGCTACAACCAGGACAGAGTGAGGAGACGACCGTGTATATTCTTTACTGCAATATTTGTACTCCATTCTGGTAAGGGGCTATCAATTATCCCATCACTTGGATTGTTGCAGTTTTCTGTGTTCAGATGTTTTGATCACCGGAACCATACCTATGTTGTGACACTTTCTTTTTCCTTTTAAGTTGCAGTCTTCTATTTTTTGGACACTGTTGTCCTAGATTAGAGATTTTAAAGTGATAGTAATGTTTCAAAATAAAAGCAGTTTAAATTAATCTTCATAGCATTTGTACCATGGAGAGTGTTATATCAATACTGTCTGAGTTGTAGTACAAAAGAGTAACTGAATGATGAATTATCCCCCTCCCACCCCTTTTACCGAAGTAACACTGTTCACCTCAGAGCAGCAAGACTGTCCGGATGGATCGCAGAGAGGAACAATCTTCAGTGATCATAAGGAAAACCTGAAAATCCTGTCAAGGGGGCAGTGTTTTCCTTATGGTCACAGTAAGAAGATTGCCCCTTGCTGTGATCTGTCTGGTCAAGAGACCAGATTCCACATCTGAGGTGAGGTGTCTTACACTAGGTAAAAATGGTGGGAGGGGATACTTTTTCATTCAATTACTCTGGCACTACAACTCTGACAGTACTGAAATAACACTCCCTATGGCTCAAATACTATAAAGATTAATTGGAGCTTCTGTTTTTGTGAAACATTACTATCACTTTAAGTATTTCTGCAAGACTGGAACATGTTTATCAGTCAAGAGAGGGCAATGGAGGTTACTGGCACCAACTAAATCCAATTGCGGCAAGGATCATTTTGTTATCAAGGCAAAAGTTCAAAATTGAGGACTTTGCACTCAAGACATAAGGGATGAGGGCTGTAGAGAAAAGGGGATGCAGTATACTGATGGTCTAATCATCTTTTAACCTATTTAATGCTAGAGAGATCTCTGGCTCACTCATTTGCAAAGCTTTGGAGATTTCAGCAGCATTTAAGGGGGTAAAAGCCCCATTTAAATGAATGTGAATTGACCTATATAGCTTGATAAATAACTTCCCCCAAAACATGAAAGTTTGAGCTGCACTAACTGATTAAAATAGAGCTCCCATGTGCTCTTTCCTATACATAATTAAAGGGATAGTAATGTTTCACAATAAAAGCAGCTCCAATAATCTTCATAGTATTTGGTCCGTGGAGAGTGTTATATCAATACTTCAGAGTTGTAGTACAAGAGTAATTGAATGAAAAGTATCCCCCTCCTGCCCCTTTTACCTAGTGTAAGCCACCTCCCCTCAGATGTGGAATCTGGCCTCTTGTCCAGACAGATCACAGCAAGGGACAATCTTCTTACTGTGATCATAATGAAAATCCTGCCCCCCTTAACAGGTTTTTCAGGCTTTTCCTTATGTTCACTGAAGATTGTCCTTTTCTGTGATCCATCCAGACAGTCTTGCTGCTCTGGGTGAGCAGTGTTACATCAGTAAAAGGGGCGAGAGGGGATATTTTATCAATTACTCTTGAACTACAACTCTGACAGTATTGAAATAACACTCTACATGGCTCAAATACTATGAAGATTAATTGGAGCTGCTTTTATTTTGAAACATTACTATCCCTTAACATATTTTTAACTATTATTCTATTGGCACTGCTCTCTATATACAGACCTTGTTCACAATATCTTTTCAGGCATTATAAGACTTTATTCAATATATACATTTTAATATTTTATCATGGATTTCTTTTTTCTTGTCCTTCCATATTGAAGTACTATAGCCTGAGTCTATTTTTATTTTAAAGTGATTAAACATATATATTGTATGCAATCTGCCTATGTATTTATATTCTAACTAGTATTGAAGGCTCATGTGAGCGGGCCAAAGCGCCACCCAGCGGCCTCGGCTGCAGCCCCAAAGCCGGAAGTGGAGACAGGCAGTGGTCCGTTCGATCAGCCGTGACGCCACTCGGACTGGAGACCGGCACGTTCAGCCGGTCTCTACTGCACATGACTGCATCATTCAGCCAGTCTCTACTGTGCATGACTGCATCATTCAGCCAGTCTCTACTGCGCATGACTGCATCATTCAGCCAGTCTCTACTGTGCATGACTGCATCATTCAACCAGTCTCTACTGTGCATGACTGCATCGTTCAGCCAGTCTCTACTGTGCATGACTGCATCATTCAGCCAGTCTCTACTGTGCATGACTGCATCATTCAGCCGGTCTCTACTGCACATGACTGCATCATTCAGCTGGTCTCTACTGTGCATGACTGCATCATTCAGCCAGTCTCTACTGTGCATGACTGCATCATTCAGCCAGTCTCTACTGTGCATGACTGCATCATTCAGCTGGTCTCTACTGTGCATGACTGCATCATTCAGCCGGTCTCTACTGCACATGACTGCATCATTCAGCCAGTCTCTACTGCACATGACTGCATCATTCAGCTGGTCTCTACTGTGCATGACTGCATCATTCAGCCAGTCTCTACTGTGCATGACTGCATCGTTCAGCCAGTCTCTACTGTGCATGACTGCATCATTCAGCCAGTCTCTACTGTGCATGACTGCATCGTTCAGCCAGTCTCTACTGTGCATGACTGCATCATTCAGCCAGTCTCTACTGTGCATGACTGCATCATTCAGCCAGTCTCTACTGTGCATGACTGCATCATTCAGCCAGTCTCTACTGCTCATGACTGCATCATTCAGTCAGTCTCTACTGTGCATGACTGCATCATTCAGCCAGTCTCTACTGCGCATGTGCGTGTTATGCATCCAGGGAGCAACGCATTCTAGCAAATTATATATGTTGATACTACACTTAGTAGTGTCTTTGTTTGCATGCCATTCCCTCTGTTCTGTTTTACTTCTATACATTCGTTGCCCACTGGATCTGATGCCACTTGGGGAAACAGCAGCATCAAAAGGCTACAAGTGTTGGTGCGCCAGGCAAATAAAGACCTAGTGAATTTCCTAAAAAATACTAAATATTGGACTATCCAATATAATATAAACTTTTACACAGACATTACATTATCTTCACTCTACTCCATTCACATTAGAGGGCCCTAAGCTCCTGTTTCTTCATCTTATTTTTTGAGGTATATGGTTTATATGTATTTATTTTTAACCCTTTGAGTGTCAGGGAGTTAAATTTGTTGCATACCCGTCTGACAATCAAAGGGTTCAATGCTGTAATAAAACAGGATTTCAGTTGGTATTCGCTCATGGAGACATTGCTGAGGTCACGTCACAGAATTGCACAATCAGAGACAAGATTAAATCTCCCTGCAAGAGTTTCTCAATGATTAATTAGCTTCAGCGTTGGTTTATTTATCTTTGGATCTGCTCTGATTTAGATAAATAGGGAGTGATGTTAAAAAAAAAAAAAGTTAAACTGACTCATGTCCAAAGAGATAAATGTATTTTATTTACCTCAATCTTTTTTTGATTTAAGGCACCTCTAACATACAACTTGGAATTTTTAGGTCATTCTTAAAGGGATAGTAGATCCAATTAATCTTCATAGTATTTGGGCCATGGAGAGTGTTATTTCAATACTTTCAGAGTTGTAGTACAAGAGTAATTGAATGATAAAGTGTCCCCCTCCCACTCCTTTTACCTACTGTAAGCTGCCTCCCCTCAGATGTGGAATCTGGTCTCTTGACCGGACAGGTCACAGCAAGGGACAATCTTCTTACTGTGATCATAAGGAAAACCCTGCCCCCCTTGACAGATTTTTCATGTTTTTCTTTATGAGCACTGAAGATTGTCTCTCTCTGTGATCCATCCGGACAGTCTTTCTGCTCTTAGGTGAGTAGTTACATCAGTAAAAGGGGCGGGAGGGGGATAATTTATCATTCATTTACTCTTGTACATAAATAAAGAAAAAAACGTGCACACTCTAAATTACTGGACTGCCACAATAGACCAATAATTCTTAGTAATCTGCTTAGGGTGCTACAGGAAAAAAGGAGACTATTTGTATAAAAAGATGAAAAAGAACCCTGTTGTACTAGCACACCTATATGCCCATTAAACTAATAAGGTCAAATTAGGAAATTAGGACAAATGTCAATAAAATAAAAATATAAAACTTAACCTTTATTACTATCATGGTACCGTGATTCGGTCTGAGCAACACTGTGACTTCTGGGTTGTACTCCGCTACTCTTATTGGCTCAGTGCTTCAGACCCGCCCAGGGCTGACCTTTATATACTTCCTCCTGTCATTAGGTATTAGCCCTTTCGTGGTGTTTCCGACCAGACGTCTGTGACTACGCTCAAGTATCCTGCCTGTTTCTGATTGCTGTGTACCGACCCAGGCTTTGGTTGACAACCGCTCTCTGTGTACCGACCCAGGCTTTGGCTGATGACTGCTCCCTGTGTACCGACCCAGGCTTTAGCTGATGACCACTCTCAGTGTACCGATTCAGGTTTTGGCTTACTACCACTCTGTGTAACGATCCAGGCTTTGGATGTCTCCCGCTCTATGTGTACAGATCCAGGCTTTGGCTGTCTTACACTCCATGTGTACCGATCCAGGTTTTTGCTGAATTCACTCTCTGTGAATCTGAGCTGGGTAGTGCTGCTCACTGCCACCGTTGCCTCCGGTTTCAGCATAAGCCTAATCATTGTTGCCTCTGGGTACACTATAAGCCTAACCACTGTTGCCTCTGGGTACACTATAAGCCTAACCACTGTTGCCTCTGGTTACAGCATAAGCCTAACCACTGTTGCTTCCGGTTACACTATAAGCCTAACCACTGTTGCCTCCAGTTACACTATAAGCCTAACTTCTGTTGCCTCCGTTTACACTATAGCCTACCACTGTTGCCTCCGGTTACACTTAAGTCGGTCCAGGTTGCCTCTGCCTACACTATCAGCCTATCCATTGTTGCCTCCGGGCCTTTCGGCAGAACCTTCGATCATTGCTCCAGCTGTCTCTGCGTTAAAGGGATAGTAACACTTCGCTTTAACTTTATTTTATTTTGTAGGCTTTCAAAAAACATGAAGAATGATATAAGTCTTATCTCTCAAACCTTTATGATTTATGAGATATTCACAAGCAAAGTTTCCCCTCCCGCCCCTTTTACCTAGTGTAAGCAATCTCTTCTCACATGTGGAATCTAGTCCATAGACCAGACAGATAACAGAAGGGGACAATCTTCTTCCTATAAGAACAATGAAAGCCCTGCCCCCCTTGTCAAGCTTTTCAGATTTTTTTCCCTTATCTTAATTGAAGATCGTCCCTCTCTGCAGTCTACCTGGGCACCTCCCTTCTGATCTGACTGAGCAGTGTTACATCAGTAAAAGGGGTGGGAGGGGGATAATTTGTCATTGAATTACTCTGGAACTACAACTCTGACAGAATTGAAATAACACTCTCCAAAGTCCAAATACTATGATGACTAATTAGAGATGCTTTTATTATGAAACATTACTATCCCTTTAAGGAGTTATCAGGCAAGGCCGGTTGGCTCTCAGTTCCCGTGTCATCCGGATACGGTGCCCCGCAGTTTCTGTGGCAGTACTGCTCCACTGTCCAGTCCCTGCGCTTCAGTCTGTTGCCAATTGTATCTATAATTTCTCTAGTGTCCTGTCTGTATTGTTATTACCAGTCTACATTGCTTGTTGTTATGTCCTGCTTAGACCTGTGTTAGGGTCTTTCTATTTCACTATTAATAAATTATTTTTTCCTAATCCAATTGCTGAGTGTACTGAAACTGTGACAACTACACTTTTAAAATAAGTACAACGAAGGACAAAAGGCAAGACATAAATGCTGGGGCATAAACCGGCTCGACACACAATATTTATTTAAAGTAACAGCACTTATTTCACACCTAAAATAATATATATATATATATATATATCTATGTATGTAATTGTCCACAGAGTATAGTGACAGTATTCACACTATAATTTATTAAAGCATCTGCTTTAGATCTTTGTACGGATTAGAGTGAGACTTATATGCATTGCAATTGTTCTTATATATATTAGAACTTATTATAGGTGTGAAATACGTGCTGTTACTTTAAATAAATATTGTGTGGCAAGCCGGTTTATGCCCCGGCATTTATGTGTTGTCTTTTGTCCTTCGTCGTACTTATTTTAAAAGTGTAATAAAGGTTACGTTTTATATTTTTATTTTATTGACATTTGTCCTAATTTCCTAATTTGACCTTATTAGTTTAATGGGTATATAGTTGTGCTAGTACAGCAGGGTTCTTTCTCATCTTTTTATACAATCATTCATTTACTCTTGAACTACAACTCTGACAGCATTTAAAGGGATAATAATACTTCGTTTTAACTTTATTTTATTTTGTAGGCATTAAAAAAACATGAATAATGATATAAGTCTTATCTCTCAAACCTTTATGGTTTATGAGATATTCACAAGCAAAATTCCCCTCCCCGCCCCTTTTACCTAGTGTAAGACATCTCTTCTAAGATGTGAATCTGGTTGTATGACAGGACAGATAACAGCAGGGGACAATCTTCTTCCTATGAGAACAATGAAAGCCATGCCCCCCTTGACAAGTTTTTCAGCTTTTTCCCTTATCTTAATTGAAGATTGTCCCTCTCTGCAGTCTACCTGGGCACCTCCCTTCTGGTCTGGTTGAACAGGGAAGGGATACTTTGTTTGTGAATATCTCTTAAACCATAAAGGTTTGAGAGATAAGTCTTATATCATTCTTCATGTTTTTTTAATGCCTACAAAATAAAATAAAGTTCAAACGAAGTATTACTATCCCTTTAAATAACACTCCCCATGGTCTAAATACTATGAAGATTAATTGGAGCTGCTTTTATTGTAAAACATTACTATCCCTTTATGAAGGGGGAAAAATACATAAATGTAAAATTATTCTCAGGTTTCATAGTAAGAGTGACAAAGACCGTATTGTGGACCCTCACGTCCATCAGTATACATTAGAAACTCAACTTTAAGCCTTTGAGTGCTAGAGAGGCATCCAACACTTTGAGTTGCAATGCATTGGGTACATCTCTGGCACTCAAAGGGTTAACAGAAAAAAGCAGGCCACCGTAAGCTGGTGTCCTCCATGGCATACTAAATGGTTACGGTGCCCTGGATAAGAACCATTGAGTTAATGCCATGAAAGGTGATTTACTTTTTCATAAGCGAGTGTGGTCAAACAACCTCAAAATAAATAACATATTAAAAGGATAGTGTTACGGGTGTGGGTTGTGTGACAGAACGCCATCACTTGTGAACCAGGGGCTCTTTTGGTTTGGGGGGGGGGGGCTGGACTGGAAGCGGCCATTTGACCATACAGAATCATGGGCCAAACTACAAAATGGAGAAGGGTGTCAGCCAGACTCCAGGGTGGCACTAGGCCTGAGACCCTATTATGTATTGGGGGGTGGGGCAGTGACTACCTGGGACAGTATCTGGAGACTGGGAGTCAAATGTCCTATTGCCTCACCCATTGTGTGCTGTGTTATTGTTTAAATGCAAAGTAGGTTTCCTGGGGTTATGTGCTTCCATTTGTTGGTTTGTGAAACGGATTGTATTATGTCAGTCACTGATGTAATTACCTGAGCAGACCTGATAGAGGGCTGTGTGTTTTGTATTCTATTGTGTGTTAATGTATTTAAGTCTCAGCAAGACTGGTGTTGTTGTGAATCTTATTTGCTATTGGTTGACTGTGATCACAAACCTGTATATAAACCTTGTTTGTGTCCAAATAAAGTGTTCTTGTTCTACCCTCAACACTGGTCCTGTCTAGTGATTGAGGGAACCAGCGATACCAGAGCTGAAGTTTGGGAGGCAGTGGTACTGCGACAGCTGGCGTGACGGTGGTACTGACCTGCTGTACTGGGACTCACGTCACAGATAGTAACACATAATTTTAACAAATATTCATCTTGTAGGTATTAAAAAAGAACGAAATACCCACAGTCCCATCTCTCAAACCTGTATGGTTTGAGAGATAATCGTAGTTAAAGTTCCCCCCTCCATCCCCATTCCCTGACATAAGCTCTCTAGCTGACGGCAGGGGAATCCGGTCCTGGGGTGGGTGGAGGCTTTTCAGCAGAGCTGAGATTGTGTTAAAAATAAACCCTTCACTGGAACGGTCTACAAAGTGTGCCTGCAATGCAAGCACACTTTGTAGACCGCTCCAGTGAAGTATTTATTTTTCAAAATCTCGATCTCGGCTCTGCTGAAAAGCCTCTCTTAAACCATAATGGTTTGAGAGATGGGACTGGGGTCATTTCATTTCTTTTTTTAATAGCTACAAGATGCACATTTGTAAAAATGACCTATTACTATCCCTTAAAAAAAAAAAAAAAAAAAAAAATATATATATATATATATATATATATATATATATATATATATAAGAATGTAAAAAGGAGGCAGCACCAGTGGGACTTCTTGATGATATTTATTAAAGTAGCTTATAGGCAATCAAAATGGTCGACGTTTCGGTCCGACAGAATGGACCTTAAGGTCCATTCTGTCGGACCGAAACGTCGACCATTTTGATTGCCTATAAGCTACTTTAATAAATATCATCAAGAAGTCCCACTGGTGCTGCCTCCTTTTTACATTCTTATATGCTTTCTCTTGAGGATTGTGCACCTGGGCGAATCAGCGTGATGGAGTGAGTGCTACCAACCCACTGTTCTCTCTCTCTCTCTCTCTTTCTCTCTCTCTATATATATATATATATATATATATATGTATATATATATATATATATATATATTATCCCCAAATGAAAAGTGGAGTAATTCTGGGGCAAACCAACTGATTGGTAGGGGCAAATATAAATCTCCAAATTTTGCATTGATTTTGCATTGACTGCTAAAGATATCTCCAAAGCATTGCTTCAAAATGCATTGGGGATCTCTCTATTATTGGAGTGGTTAAAAAGATCCATTAAAGTGCACAGATATTTAGAGATTTATATTCGTCCCCTGTGGGACAGTTGGTTTAACCCCAGTCTGACTTTGTAATTATGGGCCGTTGTCTCTGTTAAAGAACTTTTCATTTCGATAACTGAACTTTTAGTGACACGTCGGCTATGTATCAACTTGTTTACAAATTATTTGAAGTAAATTTCTTTAAAGGGACAGTAATATTTCACAGAACAGCAGCTCCAATTAATCTAAATACTCTAGAGAAAGTTCAGAGGAGGGATAGCAAAAATGGTGACTTGTTCACAGGGCCGGAGTGGGAATAAAAAACAGCCCTGGAAAAAATAGCTTACCAGCCCCATAGCATTGTGTCATTATACCAGCCCCATAGCATAGTCCAGGAAGCTGCCTCAGTCCTGCCTGTGTCTTTGACCTGTCCTCGTGTGCTGTGTCAAAGGAGTTGGGGCCGGGGCCTGGGGCTGTGCTGGAAACACTCTGTCTGTTCCCGCTCTTAGAGTCAGCTCTCTTCTTAAGGTGCGGCAGAGGCCGACCCGGTGCACGGACATAGTACTCTTCTTCACGCTGCATCTGACATCACTGGGTCTAGACCCGGCCTGCCTCCACTCTTCTGTGCAGTGTGCACACATGAGACGTGGCCAGCGGCAGTGGTGTATTTAGGTTTTGTGCTGCCCTAGGCCTGACTAGAAACCCCATTCTTTATTTGCCCCACCCATTCCTATTCAGGCCACACCTCTTCCTTTTTATGATCCACCCCTTCATCTGTAAACCCCACCCCTTACTCTATTGGTACCACCCCTTCCTCTCTAGTGCCAGGCCGCTTGCTTCACAATGGGGCTATATTCACAGTTCTATGAAGTTCTATAATCACATACATGGTTTATATCAGTCCTATTCCCTGTATGTATGATTACATTTAAGGCTTGTACTGCTCCATAGACTGTTCAACTATATATGTTTAAAATCGGTACAAGCAGGGCTTTGTGACAAGCACCCATCAAGGTGACTTTTTGTTCAAAGTTCTGGATTCAGGTGACGCTTTGTTACATAATATAAATTAACAGTGCACATTATTTATACGCTTATTTAGGAAATATCATCATTATCAGAAATATGTTAAAATAGGTGTGGTTAACTGAGTGCCACATAGGTATCACTGCATCTGGCATTCAAAGGGTTAAAGGGACACTGGACCATATTTATAGCTGGAGTTAATCTGGGGGACATTACATGATTCATAAGGGAGAAATAAATTTAATATAGACATAAATGGGGCTTTTAGCCTACTGAATATTAGAGAGTTCTCTAATACACTGAAATGCATTGGACACCTCTTCAAGGGGTTAAAAGTCCCAATTTATATAATTAGGAAGATTTATCTGTCCCCTACAGTGCAGCTGGTTTGCCCCAGAATTGCTGCACTGTGTCTCATACAGAAGGTTGGCTGCAGCCTGCTCATCAGCATGTCACTGAACGCTTGCACATTACTGGACCTGATATATAAATGTAGTGAAACAGTTCTGGGGTAAAACAAGCTACAATGTAGAGGAGAAATGAAAAGTCCCCATTGATTTAAATGGGACTTTTAATCACTTGAATGCTACAAAGGTCTCAATGTAATACACAATGCAGTGGAGATGTGTCTAGCATGGAAGGGGTTAAAAGACCCATCTAGATCTATGGGATTTTTTTTTTTGTATTTTTGTTTGTCCCCTGCTACAGTTCAGTTGGTTTGCCCCAGAAATGTTCCACTTTGCCATAGGGCTCTGTGTATAAAGCGCAAAGTCAACGCTGGTTCATACCATTTGTGCCCTAAGCGACAACTTAAAATTCCAACTGATTTAAAGTGGGGCTCTTAACCCCTTGATTGTTGTAGTCGTCTCCATTGTATTGCTTTTTAATCTTTAGTAATCTCTCTAACATTCTGGTTAAAAATCCCATTTAAATGATAAATCATTGGGCATTTTTATTTTGGCTATGTTCTGCCAAACTGTTGGGAGGCTGCCCAGACCCCTGTGCCCTCAAAGCATGACAGATTCATAAAACAGAATAGAAGACAGCTCGGAATCCATATTATCTGTGTAGCTGCTCAGATGTTTTTATACAGTGGTCCTTTAGACCTGTCCTGGGTTGAAACACCATATTTAATCCAAGCCACTCTGAAATCTAGGCTGCGGAGGTGACAGGGATTTATTGTTTCACAGGGGTGTTGCGGGGTCCATGCCCCCCATAATACTTATCCTGCTTTATCTCTCAGCAGCTTTTGATACTGTTGATCATGCACTCCTCCTCCGCATTCTTCACTCTTTAGGAATCCCTAACACAGCACTGGACTGGCTCTCCTCTTATCTATCTAACAGATCCTTCAGTGTCTCCTCTGCCACCTCTTCATCCTCTTCCGTCCAACTCTCTGTTGGGGTTCCTCAAGGTTCTGTGCTAGGACTGCTTCTGTTTTCTCTTTACACAATAACACTTGGTGATCTTATTAACTCATTTGGTCTCAAATATCACCTCTATGCAGATGACACCCAGATTTACTTATCTGCACTTTGACTTGATTTCTGGTATCCAGGCTAAAGTCACAGATTGTCTCTTGGCCTTCTCAGACTGGATGGCTCACAGGCACCTCAAACTCAATATGTCTAAAACTGAGCTACTCCTCATTAGTGTTGAGCGAGCGTGCTCGGCCGATGCTCGGATCGGCTCGAGCATCGCTCTGCTCTGCACATGGCGGTACTCGTACGAGTACCGCCATGTGCTCGCCCGACATGCTCGGGTGAAGAGGATCTGTGCCGGAAGAGGCACAGATCCGAAGACGCTCCGCTGGACCACCAGGGAATGGAGGTACGGGGGCATTGCGGAGATGAAGGGGGCATTGCGGAGATGAAGGGGGACATTATGGAAGAGGGGCATAGACTCTATGCCCCTCTTCCACAATGTCCCCCTTCATCTCCGCTATGCCCGTCTTCCACAATGTGCCCCTTCATCTCCGCTATGCCCCTCTTCCACAATGTCCCCCTTCATCTCCTATGCCATAGAGGAGATGAAGGGGGACATTGTGGAAGAGGGGCATAGCGGAGATGAAGGGGGACATTGTGGAAGAGGGGCATAGAGTCTATGCCCCTCTTCCACAATGTCCCCCTTCATCTCCGCTATGCCCCTCTTCCACAATGTCCCCCTTCATCTCCGCTATGGCATAGGAGATGAAGGGGGACATTGTGGAAGAGGGGCATAGCGGAGATGAAGGGGGACATTGACCAGGCACCCTCCGCTCATCAGAGCAGGGGGTGCCTGGTTTAATGCTCGAGTGCTCCCATTCATTTGAATGGGGCTCGGGTGCTCGGCCGAGCACTCGAGCATCAGGGGGTGCTCGGTCAGAGCACCCGAGCACCCGAGCATCGGGGTGCTCGCTCATCTTTACTCCTCATCCCACCTAGACTAGGCCCTGTAGCACCCTTCCAGGTGACTGTAAATGGCACTAACATAAATACAGTATCAGAATCTCAGTGTCTAGGGGTGATAATTGACAAGTCTCTCTCATTCTCCCCTCATATTAATGTCATTGCTAAATCCTGTCGCTTTCTTTTGTGTAACATTGCTAAAATCCGTCCCTTCCTCTGCTCCTCCACAGCTAAAATTCTTATACACGCAATCATCCTCTCCTGCATGGACTATTGCAACATTCTTCTGTCTGGCATTCCTGATTCCCATCTCCATCCACTTCAATCTATACAGAATGCTGCAGCATGAATTACTCTTCTGTCACCTAGGTTTGTCCCTGCCCCTCCTCAAAACTCTCCAATGGCTGCCTATCAAACTCCAGATATCTTACAAAATCTTACTTCTCACTTTCAAGACACTTCTCTCCTCTACTCCTTCTTACATTTCCACTCTGATCTCCCATTATACCCCATCCTGCCACATATGTTCAGCCAATGATTGCCTTCAGCTCCTTTTGTGTCTACAGCTCTGTCACGTATCAAACCTTTTTCTCATATTGCTCCGTATCTATGGAATACTCTACCACCCAACCTGCACCACTGCACCTCTCTGATATCCTTCAAATCTCACTTAAAAACGCACATCATGGATAAAATCTCAACATTCTAAAATGCACTGATGTTGTACAATGAATGCTCTTATAAATTATTTACTTTACTGATGTCCTCTATCATCATCAGAACTAGCACTGTATTCAGCACTTGACCCTTATGTACTCTGTATGTCTCCCATTACCACTTTAGATTGTAAGCATTTGGGCAGGGACCTCGCACCCAATGTTTCACTCTACCTGTAACCCTGTATTGTTTAAACCCTTAAATTATAAAGAGCTGTGTACACTTGTGGCACTATATAACTGAACATATTAATTCATTCATTCACTTCATGCAGAGAGCTAGTATTTGACCAGCAGGGAGTGGCAGATGGGAGGGAGTGCAGTGTGGAATGTTAGTATAAGACCTACAGGGAGTGACAGGTGGGAAGGAGTACAATGTGGAATATTAATATCTGACCATTAGGTAGTGGCAGGTGGGAGGGAGAGCAGTGTGGAACACTAGTATCTGGCTGGCAGGAAGTGGTGGCTGGTTGGCTGGCAGGAAACAGTGAGGAATATTAGTATTTGCCCAGTAGGGAATTGCTATTGTGAGGGTGTGCAACATTAAATGATACAATCTGGATTGCTGGGAGTAGCAGTTGTGAAGGACAGAAGTCAGGAATGTTACTATCGGACCAGCTGGGAGTGGCAGGTGCAAGGTAGTGCAGTGTGGAAAGTCTTATAAACTATTATTTTGAACTACAAATGACTATACCCAGGTAACATTGAAATTCTAATATTGAAATTCAGTTTCAGTTTTAAGCAGAGTAAACATGTATATGGGAGGTAATTTGTTAAAATGGATAATACTTATTGATGGTCACTAAATACCTGTTTCATTTTGATGACAAAGCAGTCAATGAAATCCCGTGGTGATGTGGGATCCAATGTCTTCTGGTTCATCTCGATCCTCTTTGAAACAAAATCCAGCAGCTTCTTCATGAGTTTGTCTATATTTTGGTGAGGTCCTGGCACATGGTTCATGACTTCTGGAATCATGTCGTGGAGCTGGATGATAAGAAAATATGAGTTTGTAAAAGATTTAGTCTATTGCTGAGCCTCCACTTGTTGGAGATTAACTCCCTTCATCCCCAACCAGCCACTGGCAAGCATGAACGTAGGTCAGAGTAGGTCTATGGGTGATGTACATGCAGATCTGGAGTTTGGTGTTGATCTCCAGTTTGCATATCATCCAAGAGGGTCTGTTTTCTGACTCACCAAATGGCCTTACCTGGGGACCCTCAAGGTTTGACTCTAAGATTCAGTTTTTGACCCAAATCTCAGGGTTCAATAGTGATGAACTAATGAGAGAGTGACTTCTCTGCCTCGATTCAACCTGAACTTCTGGGTTGAGTGGGAGGGATCAAAGAAAGCCAGTCACTTAAGGGAGAAAAAGGACTAAGTTATTGTGAATTGGTTGGGGAAGGTACTTGGACCTTTGCGGGTGCTGGAGGTTATCAGCGTACTAGGATTGCCCAGTAATTATTTTGACATTTTAGTTTTAAAAAAATGAATTTATTACAAGCACTAGATAAAATGATCCAGAACTGGTCCATAACAGGAAATGCAAGCGTGACATGGATTGCTCCTAAGAACAATCCATCACTTTACTGTTCCCTTATTCAGCTACTGTATAAACTGCAGGAGATTCTGTCCAGCACTGGAACCAACAATCTAGGGCTAGTATATAATGGTGGTTACGGGGGTATACTGTACATAAATGACAGATCATTCTTAAGAACTATCCAGTCCCATTTACATGCCCTCCAATTCAGCCCATGCATATACCGCAGGATCTCCTGGGCAGGAAAATACATTTTGGCACAGATCCAAGCTGCTGGTAGCCAGAACCACCAGTTTAAGCAGCAGCTGCACTGGATCAGTACAGCATAAAGAACTAGCATTCAGGTACATTCAGGAAAGCCCATGCACTATAGTGACTTGGCACTAAAAGGGTTTAATTGACACAGTGGCTTCGAGGAACTAACTACAGGGGGCACAGTCATGACTGGACCTCCAATGACTAATTATGCCACTAGACTGAGTTCAGTACACCTCTAGCTGTGGAGCTTTTGGGGTTGTTTACATATTTTTCTCATTATCAATCAATTATTTGAACAATGTATTCTGTTATAATTATTGATTCAGAGTTTATGTTGTATCTGAGCTACCCTTTAAAAATTTAATTTTGGGGTTGTAGAAATAGTTTGATGAAATAGTTTATTGAGAATCAAAACAGTCTTTACCTGACCCCAGGTTGAGCTCATCTTCTGGAAGATCTCATTAAACAGCCTGAGAAGCTTCAAAAACTCTAAATTTTCATATTCAAACCGATTACCAAAGACCACAGAACAAATGACGTTGGAGATACTCTGGAGAAGCGTATTGGTGGGGTCGATCGGTACCTCTAGAGAAGAGAGACAAGGTCAATCTCTGTGTATACTGTGTTAAGAATTAACAAAAATGCCACTGTGCCACCAAAATTATATAAATAATTGTTTCTCCTTTTATATTACAGAAAATGTGAGGTACAATACATACTGAGGTTTTAATTTTCTATAAAAAATAAATAAAAGAAGTAGTCTTAAGGTGATTGGTCCATGATGGTATATATGTGGTTCTGACTCCTTTATTACCCTGTGTCTAGTTCCACCACTGCTGACCTGATATATAAGACTGATACTCTAGTGGGAACAATATGGTCCCTAGGCAGGACAATTTTCCTTGGTTAAAGTGTGTAATTTTATTTTAGATGAGAGTTGGTACCGTGTTAGCCGTAGAAATACAGGATGCATCCAGAGAGACTGTCGTATGAACAAAAATACAGAAAATGGCACATTACCCTGCCTACAAAGTAGGTGTAAAGCCTGTGCACACATTTATACCACAGACAAGATACCCATACCAAACACCCAGTTACACCATAAGATCAATGGTAATTTCACCTGCAAATCATCCAATGTAATATACCTTATCATGTGTGCAAAATGCCCAACAGCTCTTTATATGGGGGAAACGGGACAGAAATTACATAAGAGGTTTAATTCCCAAAGATCCAGCATTAACAACAAAAAGACAGAGACACCAGTGGGAGAACATTTTTGCCAAAGTGGGCACAGTATCAGGGATATTAAATTGACTGTACTAATGGGACAATTTCGCAATCAGAGGGACAGAAAATTATGGGAGGTAAAATTAATGTTACAATTTGACTCTTTGACCTATGACCTGAACAGGAACAGGGAATTTCTGTCACAGTACTTAATTGTGAATTAACTTTTACGACAGTCCCTCTGGAATCATAAATACCTGGACCCAGAGGAAGAATGCTATTTAAATCACATCCTCTACCATTGACTGATCAAGGAATTGGTATCTGGACTAACATTCTTATCTGATTTCCATTATAAACAATGTAATGTGTACTTGTATTTAAGAGAGAAGTTTTCATATTTATCTGTATAACATGCCTGAGGAAGAGACCTAAGAAGTCTTGAAAGCTTGCATTTTAAATCTGTTTAGTTGGCCAATAAAGGTATCAACTTTACAAAATAATTTTATTTTAAACATGAACTAAAATATGCAGTTGATAAAATAACACTCTCACAAGCACACACACACACACACACACACACACACACACACACACACACACACACACACACACACACACACAATATAAGCAGAAATATGGGCCTTGAGCTAAAATAATTGCCAAACCCTGTGTCAAAATATCAGCTTTTGGGATTTTCATGCAATACTTTATAAATCATCCCATCCCACCAGAGAAATGAATAAAGAGGTGGAACAAGATCAGTTTATTCATACGTTTCTGTTTCTTCAGAGCCTCGATCAGAAAACGAGCCTCCTCCTGTATCCTCTCCTCGATGCTCCTCTTCCCCATGCCAAAATTGCGCAGGGTCAAAAGTGTAAAGCGTCTCAGATTCTTCCAGGGCTCCCCATTGCTAAGAATGACCCCTGTAAATATTAAAATATATTTGTATTATTATTATTATTGTTATTATTAATAATAATAATATTAGCATACAAACTACAACAGTAGCAAACAACCAGATTAATCTCAGTGTCACAATATGTCCACCAAATTGCAGCACTTTGTGGTTAAATAATACTGACTGGTTAAAAAGAGCAAAACAAAAAATAGATTCAGCCTCATAGTCGAGGGGGGGGTGATAGTGTAAAGAAAAACTCAACATTAGTGTTGAGCGAGCGTGCTCGGCCGATGCTCGGATCGGCTCGAGCATCGCTCTGCTCGGCACATGGCGGTACTCGTACGAGTACCGCCATGTGCTCGCCCGACATGTTCGGGTGAAGGGGATCTGTGCCGGAAGAGGCACAGATCCGAAGACGCTCCGCTGGACCACCAGGGACTGGAGGTACGGGGGCATTGCGGAGATGAAGGGGGCATTGCGGAGATGAAGGGGGACATTGTGGAAGAGGGGCATAGACTCTATGCCCCTCTTCCACAATGTCCCCCTTCATCTCCGCTATGCCCCTCTTCCACAATGTCCCCCTTCATCTCCGCTATGCCCCTCTTCCACAATGTCCCCCTTCATCTCCTATGCCATAGAGGAGATGAAGGGGGACATTGTGGAAGAGGGGCATAGCGGAGATGAAGGGGGACATTGTGGAAGAGGGGCATAGAGTCTATGCCCCTCTTCCACAATGTCCCCCTTCATCTCCGCTATGCCCCTCTTCCACAATGTCCCCCTTCATCTCCTCTATGGCATAGGAGATGAAGGGGGACATTGTGGAAGAGGGGCATAGCGGAGATGAAGGGGGACATTGACCAGGCACCCTCCGCTCATCAGAGCAGGGGGTGCCTGGTTTAATGCTCGAGTGCTCCCATGCTTTTCAATGGGGCTCGGGTGCTCGGCCGAGCACTCGAGCCTCAGGGGGTGCTCGGTCAGAGCACCCGAGCACCCGAGCATCGGGGTGCTCGCTCATCCCTACTCAACATTATGTGCAGATAAGTGTTAAATCTCATGAAGGGTAAATGTATCACACCTAGATTCTGTTGCAGGTGCTACTTTTATCTCTGGTTTTATTTCCACTTTTCCCCATAGACTTAAGTAGGAAAAGTAGGTGTCTCTTCACCTTCCTAATGTCAAGTTAATAAACTGCATATGCACAAAATCATACCGCTAATGCCACTAGCTACAACGGTAGGACAAAGGGGCATTTCAGAGACATTTTACAAAGTTTTTTCTCTATGTCAGGGAGTTCCAAGTTATATTCTTAAGAGCAGCCAACAATCCTGTTTAAGCACATGTTGACCAATCAAAATGAATGAGCCACTAATTAACTCACTTATGGTTAATCAGGGAAATCCTTAAATCCTGGCCTGTTGGTGGCCCTGGAGGATCAAACTTTGACACCACTGGTCTACATGGTGCTTAGACCAATGTGCTAAGCAATAAAGGAACACCATTAACATGTGCATGCTAAGGGGCTGATATTTTGGAACTGCTAGCATTAAAGCCCAATATGGTTGGACTATGCCCACAAGTATGTACAACACCAACCACACTCAGTACCACATACCATGGACCTCTCAGGGTTTGACCCTGAGTCCAGTGTTGTCTACTACATGATCTCCACCCGTTTATTGCCAAATACTATAGAAGAAGCTGCTCACACCCCCTCCACTACCAGCCTGACAGATACTAACATTCCCTACTGCTATCCTTCCCATCTGCCACACCCTGGTAGTCAGATCATAACATTCCATCCTGTTCTTCCACCTACCTGCCAGCCACTCCTTGCCAGTCAGATAATCACATTTTACATGGCTCTTCCTCGCACCTCCATCTCCTTCATATGTTCCCATCTATTTATTTTAGTAATCTCTTTTAACTTTTTGAGTTCCACAATGCCGGACAAACTGGTGGAACTCCTTTGAAAGCCAGAGGGATTTTACTCCCTTGAACTCAAAAGAATGTAAAAGAAAGTCAATGGTATTGTTTTATGACTGGAAAGAGGGGTTTTAAGGACCCACTAATTCTAGTTATTAAAATATATTTGAGGAGAAGGCAGTTGAGAGGGAAAGCTGTGTAGAATGAAGTATCTGGTTGGCTTGAAAGCTGCTAAAAATAATTTGCATGCATTAGCAAATGAATCTAAATATCTAGTAAACTTTTGTTTTACACAAAACATGGCTAACATAACACGAAGGTGATTTTTAAAGCACATTACCTTTTTAAGGAACAAATGGGTGTAAAAATCTCTGCTTTATCACCTCCTTCTTACACCTTAGTGCATAACCCACTTATGTCCAAGGCTGAACACACGTGGTGGACACAGAGTTGTCTGACTTCAGATTCCAATCCAAACCAACAGGACCAGTGTCTAATTAGTCCACAAGTGAGGCTAAGTGTAATAATCACCGTAACATTCTAGGTCAAAAGCACATTACTATGGCCTCCATGACTTACCATGACCCTGGAACACTCTGTCTATTGTAGGCATCTGTCCTCGGCCATTGAAATCTTCTCCTTGGTCAATAAGGGCTTCTTTTACTGCTTTGTAGCCACAGAGAATAACTACTGGACGTGACCCAAAATAGAGAGTATATACCGAGCCATACTTCTCTGCCAACTGTAAAAGGTATATTTAATAGTATTAGGTCTTCTCCATATAAAAATAGGACTAATTTAAATGTGAATTCTGCCCTTGGGATAATTTTAACAGAATGACTAACCTAGGCAGGTGTTCTCAAACAGCAGCAAGATTTGTTCACTGTTTCACACTTGAACTCTGCTGTAGTCTATAATTGAATGGAGACATATTACTATCTTGTGAATGTTTACATGGCCCTTTAGAATCATGGGCAGAGAAGATAAGAGCCAATGAGAGAGAGAGAGAGATCCACCCTTTAGGATTATAGATGTGGCTTCTTGGATCATACAGATAGAGAGCCTTGTCATTGTTATAATGGTCCATGGAAACCTTTTCCAGGTAATAATGTTTCCCTCTTCATTTATGGACTACAGCGGAGATCAAATGAAAACAGAAATATAGTAGCTCTAATTGACTGCTGTCTGAAAGGACAATTCAAAAGCAAGTCTGTCTATTAAATAAAGAGCCACTTATTTTAAGAGGGCAGTTCCCCCTTAATGCTTCTTTGTATTGTAATAATTGCATTCCTTCATGTCTAGGAAAGTGAAGATCCCACTCATAAAAAGAGAAGGAATTACAGCAGAAAGTAAATATTATGCAGGTACACAGCTTATTTTCAACCATGTGATGTCAGGTTAGTGACCCCTTATGTTTTGTAATTGACTTTGTACCTCTTGTCGGTGACCTGGCACCTTTTATTAGTGACTAGTGTAAAAGCCATGTACACGGGCCAAGGTCCGGGTGATGTTAACCTTTTGAGAGCCAGAGGGGTATGCAGCTCATTGCTTTGCAATGCGTTGTGTACCCCTCTGGCACTCAAAGGGTTAAGAGGCAGGTCCTGCTCTGCGTCCTATCGCCGACACAGTCATGCACTGTAGAGACTGCCTGAAAGCACAGAATGCTCCCAGCACACAACTCCCAGCATTCCGCACAGAATGCTCCCAGCACAGAACTCCCAGCATTCTGCACAGAATGCTCCCAGCGCAGAACTCCCAGCATTCCGCACAGAATGCTCCCAGCAAAGAACTCCCAGCATTCCGCACAGAATGCTCCCAGCACACAACTCCCAGCATTCTGCACAGAATGCTCCCAGCGCAGAACTCCCAGCATTCCGCACAGAATGCTCCCAGCACAGAACTCCCAGCATTCCGCACAGAATGCTCCCAGCACACAACTCCCAGCATTCTGCACAGAATGCTCCCAGCGCAGAACTCCCAGCATTCCGCACAGACTGCTCCCAGCGCAGAACTCCCAGCATTCCACACAGAATGCTCCCAGCGCAGAACTCCCAGCATTCCGCACAGAATGCTCCCAGCCCAGAACTCTCAGCATTCTGTGCTCCCAGCACAGAACTCTCAACATTCTGTGCTCTCAACACAGAATGCCCAGCATTCCGTGCTCCAAGCATTATGTGCGTTTGGGCAGTCTCTACTGCACATGATGGCTTTTGACAAACATCCTAGCAAATTATTATATAGGATTCTGTACCTTTTCTGCCAGTGACTCAGTCCCTTTTGTCAGTGATCTGATAACTTTTGTTTTTGACCCAGAACTTTTTATCAGTGACTCTGGACATTTTTTGGAACTTTGTCTACCAAGAAGAAGATGACAGTCATGACACCGGAAAGCTCTCTTTTTAGAAAACCATTATTGGGAAGAG
Source organism: Rhinophrynus dorsalis (assembly GCA_037306005.1). NCBI lineage: Eukaryota > Metazoa > Chordata > Amphibia > Anura > Rhinophrynidae > Rhinophrynus > Rhinophrynus dorsalis. The sequence goes on from CM074726.1 coordinate 186,796,958, forward strand.
AACTCACCCAAGAAAAATGAAAATTCACCAATACTCCACTGCTTCAATCAGGACTTTTAACCTAGAGAGCCCTCCATTGCATTGTGAAGCAATGCGTTGGAGACATTTCTGTCATTAAAGGGGTTAGAAGCCCCGTTTAAATCACCTGGGGTTTTCATTCCCACCCGCTTGACACCATTGGATTGCTGTGGAACTGTTCCTCTTTATGACATCTGGATGAGGAGTCACGTTCTAGTTCCATACGGTACTCACTGCTTTGGTTTATTTACAGTGTGGAATTAGAACTCTGGGCATATTGGTTTATTTACAGTCTGGAACTGGAACTCTGGATACATTGGTTTAGTTACAGTCTGGAACTAGAACTCTGGGCACATTGGTTTAGTTACAGTCTGGAACTAGAACTCTGGACACATTGGTTTATTTATTCTGGAACTAGAACTCTGGACACATTGGTTGTATTAGAAACATAGCAACATGGAATTTGATGGCAGGTAAGAACCATTCAGCCCATGTGGTTCTGCCCATTGTCCTACTGTAAAAACCCCAAACCTTATTTGGTCCTCTACCACTTCTGCTGGTGTGCTATTCCACTTATCTACTACCCTCTTAGTAAAGTAAAACTTTCTTACATTACGTCTAAACCTGTATCCCTCTAGTTTAAGACTATGGCCTCTTGTCCTAACATTTTACTCCTTTGAAATGTACTTCTGCACTTGAATCCCTTCATGTATTTGAATGTGTCTGTCATATCTCCCCTCTATCTCTCTTCTCTCCTCCAAGCTATACATGTTCAGATCCTTTAGTCTATCCTGATCTTTCTTTTCCTGTAAACCAGTCACCATTTTGGTAGCCCTTCTCTGAATTTTCTCTAGAGTATATCTAGATGTTCATTCAGAAGATCTCATTTTTATATATACTGTGGCATTCCATCCCTACACCAAATTAATGTGAGCCCCTCACCTTAAGTTAACCATCTGAGTGCAAGAGAGGTATCCAATGCATTGTTTTGGGAGTTAAAAGAGACGTAAAAATTGCTTGTTTTTAACCTTTATTTGCTGATGACACAGTTTGACACTCCTACCCCCACACCGTGTATTAATGAGTGTATGGGTAAAGAGTAGAACCACGTTAGTCATAGATGCAGGAGACTAGTAGAATAAAAATGATACCTTTATTGGCTAAGTAGTGGCTTTGGATGCAAACTTTCAAGACATAATAATGCCTGAATATGAGATCTAGTTATCTGGAAAGCTTGTATCTAAAGCCACTCAGTTAACCAATAAACGTATCATTTTTACTCTACTACTTTCCTAAATGAACCTAGGCAGAGCCCACACACTGGGACATTTCTAATAGAACAGTGAGGGGTACATTTGGCCTGGAACATCACTTATTAACATAATGTGCCATTAAAAATGTTTAATACAGCATAAAGGTATATGTTATCACTCTATAAATCACATTAATTTTGTTTTAGAGTGACATGCCCCCTTTAAGTGTAATTCTTTTAATGGGAAATTCCAAGACCCCCTCTGGAAACAGCAGAACAGGAAATGAAAGATCAAAACATTATAAAGATTTAGTCAGCAACCCTTTGAGGATTTGCTTGCTGTACAAAGGGCTGCAAAGCATGACATTACACACCCTTTTGGTCTGCAAAGGGTTATGTGTTAGATTAGAGATAATAACAAGCAGATTGTGTCAGGGCAGGCGCAGAGTGATGTGTAACATGATGGGGCTTACTGCAGGTGAGAACCGTGCATGCAGGGGTTAAGCTTAACCCTTTCAGTGCCAGAAAAAGATATCCAGTGCAATACCTCTCTGGCACGCAAAGGGTTAATGGTTATATGGGAAGGATATTTAATCAGAATACAAACTGTGTTACATTGTCAGGAGACAGGAGGGTGTGAGGGTATGTGAGAGAAGCATACGGTAGGGGGGAGATAAGGGAAAGAAAAATAAAGAAGACGGGAGATGGGAAGGTGGGGGAGAAACAAGGGAAGGAGGGAGAGAGGGGGGTTCAGAAGAGGGAGAGGACGTGGAAGGGAGAGTGGGGGTGACAGTCTGGATGAAGAGAGGGAAATAAAGAGAAAGAAGGAGGTGAAAAATTTGGGCGAGAGGGGTTCAGGAGAGAGAGATGAAGAGTAGAGAGGAAGTAAAGAGGGAGAGAGGGGGTTCAGGAGAGAGAGATGAAGAGTAGAGAGGAAGTAAAGAGAGAGAGAGGGGGTTCAGGAAAGAGAGATGACGAGTAGAGAGGAAGTAAAGAGGGAGAGAGGGGGTTCAGGAAAGAGAGATGAAGAGTAGAGAGGAAGTAAAGAGGAAGAGAGGGGGTTCAGGAGAGAGAGAGATGAAGAGTAGAGAGAAAGTAAAGAGGGAGAGAGGGGGTTCAGAAGAGAGAGATGAAGAGTAGAGAGGAAGTAAAGAGGGAGAGAGGGGGGTTCAGGAAAGAGAGAGAGGGATGACAGTGAGGATGGAGAGATGAAGAAAAGGGGGTGAGAGGTGAGTATAACCAAACTGAACACAAAATACAGTATGTAGAGAAACCCAGAATTAAAGGAGAATTAGCACATCCTAATAATAATACTCTACTTATGGCTAAAAAATCACTATTACCACATACATTTTGCCTGTGTGTGTTTGTCCAATCAATCCTGTATGTCAGTCTCACAGAGGCGGACATGACAGTTCCTAGCAGGACCCCAGGACACAAACTCCACCTACTGCACATGGTAAGCATAACCCTTTAACAAGAGATATGTGCATGTGTTATAGTAACATAGTTGATGAGGCTGTGAAAAAAAAACGTGTCCATCAAGTCCAGTCCTTTCCAAATCACTCCTGTTGATCCAGAGGAAAGCAAAAACAACAAAAACATTGAAGTCATTTCCAATTTTGCCCCAAGTGGGTAAAAAAAAACCTTCTTGACTCCCATTGGCAGTCAGATAGTTCCCTGGATCAATATCCTATCTGCATTGAAGCCAGCTGTCATAGTTCTCAATATTGTTCTGTGCCAGATAGGCATCCATTACTTTTTTAAATAAGTTACAGTATCTGCAAGCACAGCATCCAAAGGCAAAGATTTCCATAGCTTTACCACATTTACTGTAAAAAGCCTCAGCCTTTGTTTTTGTCAAAAGCTCCTTTCATCTAGTCTTATTGGATGACCTCTTGTTCTTAGCACTGCTCTGGTCCTTAACACTTTTAGTGCCAGATGGATGTGCAGTGTATTGTGGGGCAATAAGTTGTACACTCCTGTGGCACTCAAAGAGTTAAAGGGCTACTCATGATATCCACAATCATTAGGCTGAAAAACTGCCAGCAACTGTCACGTCTGCCTCCATGGACATGACATACAGGACTGATGGAATATTTATGTAATCCTCTTTTTAAAGAAATCATTTATCTCTACATGAATTAGTTTCTCCCCATGTACTTTCATGATTTGTCTCAGAAATTCATAGGATCCCCTCTGCAAGAGGTTTGTCCTATAGACTTTCGTGAGATCCTTTCTACAAGAAATACTTTATTCCTTAGACTTTTATGCTGAGAAAACTATACCCCCCAGTGGGGTATAAGGGTGAGGCAACGATCATGTCAAAAACTGTGTGCACATAAATACTGTGTATGTGTAAGTGTGTGAGGAGGGGACCATAATATTTTAACATAAAAAGTGGTGCTCAGTCTTAAAAGACTGGCCACATTTGTACATAGAATATCATGGGATCCCATCTACAATAAATTGTTTGTAACCATTGACTTTCATATGATCCCTTCTACAACATTCATGTTAATATTGCTACAATAAGTAGAACAACCAAGGCGAAGTACAGACCTGCATCAAGGACTTTACCAGCTCCCCCTTCTTTACGTGCAGTAAGTTTCCAATCAAAGGGAGAGGGGTCGGACCTGGAGGCAAATTGCGTCTTCTGTACATTTTATCCCATGTTGAATAGATCAACATAAAAGAGATCAGCAGAGCGACAAACAGGGTTCCAAAAGCTGTTAGATCCATGTTTGGTTGTAGGTTTAGTCTATCTGCTCATTGCTGGTGCTGTACATTTATAGTGGAAGATACTGGTTTAGAGCCAAACAGTTTTTGCAATACAGTTCCACCCGGTTGCTAAAGAGATATCGCATTGTCAAAGTTCATAGCCAGTTAAGTGCATAAGAAAGTAAACACAGATAAACCACAAGGGGTAACACTTTGTCCCAATAAGAGTCATTTCATTGTAAGCCAAATTAAATACCTTGATCCTAAAGACTTTAATTTTTGTAACAAGCAAACAGCACCATCATACCTGCCAGCTGCCTTCCAGGGATAACATTGGACCCTGATCCTCCTGTTGTCCCTGTTCACAACTCCATATTTTACGTCAGGACTGAGAAGTGTCAGGCCCTTCAGCTTCTGCCAGACTACAACTCCCATCATTCTTTCCAGCCAAGAGCCTCACACTGCCCACCTCTGTTCTATGTACTTGTTATTAGTAGTCCACCATGCATTGAAGACCTCTCTAGCCTACAAGGGGTTTAAAGCCCTATTTAAATAATTGGGAAATAAAATGTGTCTATGGGGATTTGCTCCAGAAATGCTCCCCTTTGGCTTATTGAATATTACCCTTTCTTTCTTACCAAAAGAAATAAGAGAAACATCATAAATACTAAAAATGTCTGCTATTTAAATCCTTCAGTTTTAGAGAGTCTCCCAAAAGGTGCTTCACAATTAGGGCGCCCCTACATTAGTGGTGATGTATACAACAGACAGACATTCCATCTAAGTGGTTTGCCCCTTTATAGAAATTCTCACCAATATTCATTTCATTTTTATCATGAACTGTAAACTTTGTTACATAGTTCCATGGTTGATGAGCTCACCTTTGTTGACGCCAAGGACAGTGCTTCTTCTTGTAGTGCCGTCTTCTAATGAAGTCATCGATTATCATCGCTAGTCTACCTTTTATTATTCAGTGCATGATATTCAAATTCTTCTGTCTGTACAAAGAGACAATTGAGAATTGTGGTTATTTTACTAAGGCCACTGCAATAGTTGTAAAATAACAGGCATCTAGTATTCTTGCATTAATCTCTCCCCAGGACAATCCTTAGAGTCCTATTTGTGTGGGTCTGCAGAGTAGTAATAGTAACCCCTGTCTTTCTCTCACTAGCTCTTTCCCTCTCTCAACCTCACCTTTAATTTCTCTCTCTCTCGCTGTCTCTTTTCCTATCTTATTTACTCTCTCTCTCTCTCGAAGGCATACAGAGATTATTGCTTCTGAGCCTCACTCATATGTGGCCAATTAAAGCAGTGTGTTCTCACAAATACAAAAGCAAGAACATGCAAAATCCTTGGACAGTTATCGTTGGGATAAGTTCTCCAAAACTGGCTGTCCCAGGAAAATCGAGACTTATGGGAGTCATATTTACATTGCATTTTAAGACCTCTCTAGCATCCAAAATCTAGAATGTTTAGCGTCTCCAGCCTCCATTATTTAATGTGGGGAAAATGCAATGTTTTTATTTGCTTTAGAAAAGTCACTATTGTATGCTGTAGAAAAGTATTTGAAATAATCCTTTTGTGTTTACTTGGATTACATTTTATTTGCTTCTGCTTATGTGTTCATTCTGCAGACATTTTAAGTAAAGGGAAACTGTCACCAAATACAAACCCACTCCAAATAAATTGCTTATCTATTAAACAGGGCTCAAAATTTCCACTCCCCTCCTCGCATTTGACGAGGAGAAATTGAGTGAGGGCGAGTGGAAACTCAGCAGTGGATTCTCACCTTAGCAACACATAATGCCTTTGCCTACAGCTGCTGCCTCCTTTTGTTTTCATTTAACCGCCTCTGTCCCTGCATGCATTACAGTCCGGCCATGTGCACACCCACATTATAACTTCATGCAGGGGCACAGTAGGCTAAAGCAACCCAGCACCTACGTCCGGGACTATAGTTATGGTTAAGTACATTGGGTATCGCTAATTTGACAAGCAGCATCGCATTTACCCAACACGACTGAGCATCTTAACCTCTTAAGTGCCATAGACTTCTCCAAATCAGTTCAGTTAATCCATGTACCCCGTTTATCCCTCCATCCGCTCTGTGCACCCTTCTCTCCCTCTGGTCTGTTCAGCCCTCACTCTGGCCATCTCAGGGAATCAGCGTGTTATTAATGTACAAAGTATTGTTCACATTATGTGCTGAGTCTCACTCTTACATAACTAGGGTTGCCACCTTTTCTTTAAAAAATACCGGCCATGGCATTCTCGCCATAGACTTAACATTGGATAGAAGCCAATTTTTTACCGGCCTGATGGTAAAATACCGGCTGGGTGGCAACCCTATATAACATAACAAAGGAGGAGGAGCACAGAAAATATGAGCACAATAGCCCGTACCTGCAAGAACACTGCAGGTCCCCCAGAATGTGTTGAGGTTGTTACAGATGTAAGTTTTTTATCTGAGTGCCAGAGAGGCATCTAAGTAATGCATTCAAAGGGTTACACGCTGTCTTATTGCAACTGTACCTGGTGTATCTGTCAGAGCGCTGGATTCAAACTCTCTCAGACAGCTTTAAAAACAAAAACAAAAAAACATGAACCATAGAGGTTGAAAGTTAGCAGGGGACCATTGCAGCTGCACCTGGCTTTTCAGGTGACTGGTAGAGTAGAAGTAATCAAAGGGTTAAAATGCAGAAAGCCTACAGTTCACATCTACTGAGATTTTTTTTTTTTGCCGATCCTAGCTCAGACTGGAGTGAGCATCAGAAAAGGCTGATAAGGATTCTCTCCCCCGTACTCCCTTTAACACTCCTCCTTATAAGAAAAACACACGGTCCTTGCTTTGTATGTGTTACATCTATTGACAGACATTGCACTTCTTCTAGTGATGATTCCTATATCCCTCTGTGTATTGTAAATGTAGAGGTACAGACTGATCACCACTATATCTGGGTTAAGCTGTGAATCTTTATATGCCCTCTCTTTGTGCCCTCCATGTTGCTCACACCAAACTGCACTCTAAAGGGTGAACTGCTGGCTGTTTGCAGATCTTTAACCCTGAGTGCCAGAGGGAAGTCCAGCCCACTGGACACCTTGAGTGCTAGAGAGATTTACAACCTGATACCTCTTTGGCATCCAAGGAGTTGTGTAATTTCAAGTTATTGCTATAAATTATTTTAGCAACCACAATCCCTGCCACTGCCTTGTAACCTCCATGTAACATGTTTGTAGAGAAAGTAAAATCAGACTCTCTCATGCTTTTTCCCTTCCCATCATATCTTCCAAGTAAATGTATGTGCCTCTTCATGTCCTCTTGCCCCATTCACCTTGGTTTCTCTCACTCATTTTCCTCTGTCACTTACACCTCACTCCCTTTACTTATACCACTTGCTCCTCTCCCCCCGCTTGCCTCTCATTTACCTCTCCCCCCGGTTGCCTCTCACTTACCCCTCTCCCCCCTGGTTGCCTCTTATCCCTCTCTCTTCCACCTTGCCTCTTTCTTCTCTCAACAACTTGGAGCAGGGATGGACAATGTGTGGCCCACCAGCTCCTGTTGAAGAATAACTATCATTGTCATCTTTAGCGGTTGTAGTCCAGCAACAGCTGAAGGCACAGCTCTGCTTTATCGGGAACACTGCAAAGTGACATAGAGAAATGTTTTAGAGTCTAGTATGATTTCCTGGATATTTAAGCGTATATGACCCACAGATTACTTACCTATGATTAAGTAGGGATATCATGGATCTTTATCTATAGGTTATCTATATTTAAAACCCACTGCATGCATTACTCCTATTCATTTGTAAGCTTGATGCAGTAGTGTAACTACATTTCAGTAACAAGCTCTGTGGTATCACTTTTTTTGCTGTGTATCAAATGTAATGTATTTGGCACCATTTTCATTTGTAAGTTCTGCGATATCTGTGTTGCTGCCTCAAGTATGGATCAATGGGTCTTAAGTTAGAACCAAAACAAAAGTGCAACATTAAAATGGCTTACTGCTCTTTGCATTGCATTTATCTGCTATAATTCTTGAAAGGGTAATGCGCTGTAGACCTTGCTAGCATTCAGGGGTTTCAAACAGTTGGAATTGTGCACAGTTTTTGTCCCCTATGTCATATGCTGAATAAAACATAGACCAACAGTGTAATTTTATCAAAGAGAACTTGAGATGGATGGAGTTAAAGGTGGGATTATGGGTGGGGCTAGGCATGGAAACTGGTGGCGAGTAACTTTTTAGGCCTGGCTAGTAGCTCAGGACTTGACATTTTGAGCCCTGTATTAAATATAATAAAGAGACTAGTTTCACTGTAGGTGAAACTGTAAGCTATATGTTGAGCCGAGATGAGGGAGAATGCAACCATCTTTCCTTCATCTAAGATGATATGCCAAGCTCTCCCCATCATTTACCTTACCATTTTATCACGGTGCCCGTGATCCCCTGTCAGTCACACTGATGGTACCTGTGCATCGGAGCAGGCTATTGACCCGCCCAGGATGTTCCTTCATATACTGGGCCTATGACAGCTGCCTGATGCCCTTTCGTGGTGTTCCTGTGGTTAAGCCTTCTCGCTGTGTTTCTGCATTCCCGTGTACCGACTCGGCTTATCTGACTATTCTCCGTTCCTGCCCCTTGATTGGACCCTGCTCTGGCTGACGTTCCTGTTCCGTTGATCGACCCGGTTTGCCTGACATTCCTGCTCTGTGATTGACCCGGCTTTGGCTGACGTTCCTGCTTTGTAATTGACCCAGCTTGCCTGACGTTCCTGCTCCGTGATTGACCCGGCTTGGCTGACGTTCCTGCTCCCGTGTAACGACCCTGCTCGTCTGACGTTCCTGATCCGTGATTGTCCTGATTTCGGTTGATGCTTCCTGTTCATCATTGGCTTCCTGAGCTCCGGTGTATCCTGGTCGCCTGCCCGCGACATTCTGAACTGTATCTAGTGGTGCGCTGTTCAATCACTCTCAGTTGAGCTGTGCTGTTAGTTTACCAAGCTGTAGTAGCCTTGCTGAGCGACTTCTCCGTGGCTGAACCTGCCCTATGCTTCACTGTGTGTGTTGCCTCCGTTAATGAGCCTCAGTATACCTGCCAAAGCTAACTCATTCTATCCGAGCCATTTACACGTACTGAGCCGTGCCTTGTGACCTAGCCTATCCAGTACACAGCAGAGCTGTTCTGTTCCGGTACGTGCCTGTACCGTTGTTGCACCTCCCGGTGCTAGTGGCCTTCCCGTGTGCTCTCGCAGTGTGGTTCCGTAACGGCACCGGAAGGGTGCCTGGGCTCTGGTCGTTGCTCTAAGTGTATAGTTATCCATCGCACTACCTGTGCGTGGCTCGTTGTAGCTGGTGCAGTGTCGACTCCGATTGGTACCCTGTGGGTGGCCTGGCTCTCATCTCATTTGGGCACACAGAAGTATTCCGGTTGCATGTTATAAGGGCGATACAGGTTCTGTTCTCTTGCTCTGCAGTGGCGGTTATCCATCACACTCCTCAAGGAGTTATTACTCAGCTCTGGTTATATTGTGCAGTCTCACTTGGGCGTCCTCGTATTCCGCTATATGAGAGTGATTTGTACAAGCCTGCTAACTACCGAGAGCACCTTCAGAGACTCATAGGTTCAGCTGGGCGTTGTCTGTTTACCATCAGTGTGACTGATCAGAGGTTTATACATTAACCCTTGTATACCCAGTTCATCAGTGCTTACTGCATATTATTGTACCTTCGTACTTCTTTCTGTCTATGCCATACCTGGCCCCAAGGGGCACTATACCTGGTTTTCATTACAATAAAACTGTGTTTTTACTTAAACCTTGTCTGAGTGTCAGCAAACCGTAACACATTTTCCTCCAGTAATTTGTCTAAACATCTGCCTGTAGGCAGTATCAACATGAAGGAGCAAGCCGGGCAATGAATACACCATAAAAAGAAATGTCCTGCACTTATCAGTGCTCGTATCAGTGCAGGATTTTGCTGTTTACTGTGTATTCATTGCCTGTCTTGCTTCTTCACATCAATGCTGCCTACAGGCAGCTATTTAGACAAACTGCTGTAAGAAAAGGGTAAGATGGTGGGTGGACATACATTTCCACAAGTGGTGAAGCAGTGCCAAAGCCAATCTTTGTTTCCATTTTCATATGAGAGCAACATATATAAAGCTGATAGTTCCCCTTTAACATATAGCATCAATAGTACTTATATAAGCTGTGTTTACAAGAATGAAGTTCTTTAACCCTTTGAGTGCCAGAGGGGTGTAAAGCAATGTGTTGGACACTAATCTGGAACTCAGACCATTAAAACATATAACAAAATGTGAGTCTTACCTGAACCTCACAGTATGTTCTTACCTCCCTTCTGCACCAATAATATCAGTTAAATTTGACTAACCCAATGAGATATGTGCAAATATACTCTTGACATACTGATAAAGGCACACTAATGCTTACATATATAATATATGATACTATATGAAAATGCATGATGTTACATACAGTGCAAATATAAGTTTGTTCCTTGAAAACTAAAACACAGTATATTGCATGTGTTGCTTTCCAGACGTCCATGGGAATCAATTTTTCTTTTCACAGAATAATTGTAAATGCAAAGTCATATGTCTTAACTTGAGTGCAAGATATAGAAGGTACCACCCTAAGTTATTTTTAATTGTGCCCCCCTCCTTTAAAGGTTATCTCCCTTTAGAGTGCAGTATCCCTTTAAAGGGATAGTAATGTTTCAAAATAAAAGCAGCTCCAATTAATCTTCATAGTATTTTGGCCATGGAGAGTGTGATTTCAATACTGTCAGAGTTGCAGTACAATAGTAATTGAGTGATAAAGTATCCCCGTCCCGCCCCTTTTAATGATATAACACTGCTCACCTCAGAGCAACAAGACTGTCTGGATTGATCACAGAGAGGGACAATCTTCAGTGAGCATAAGGAAAAACCTGAAATACTTGTCAAGGGGGCAAGGTTTTCCTTATGATCACAGTAAGAAGATTGTCCCTTGCTGTGAGCTGTCTGGCCAAGAGACCAGATTCCACATCTGAGAGGAGGTGGCTTACACTAGGTAAAAGGGGTGGGAGTGGATACTTTATCTTTCAATTACTCTTGTACTTCAACTCTGACAGTATTGAAATAACACTCTCAGTGGCCCAAATAATATGAAGATTAATTGGAGCTGCTTTTATTTTGAAACATTACTATCCCTTTAAGGTTTTCCTGAGGTTCTAGCTGCTGACTGGAATGAGTTATAGTGATAAAATGTAAGGGTTTCCCAATGAGACTTAGGTATGTATGGAGAGGGGAATGTGCTGCGAAACAGTGATTTCAACATAAAGCAATATTAAGACTTCTGGTGTAGAGAAGATGATAGCCCCTTGGACCAGGAACCACACCAAGAAAGCTGACACAGGTCCTGACCTGGGGCCTGGTCATTCCCTGAGGCAGATGTGCGCTAGTGCTTTCTCTTTTAGCTCATACACAGAGAAGAAATATCCTGAGGCATATCATACCAATCAAGCCGTGATGACAGTCCAGCCATGAGGTGCTAGACAACTACTCTCTGAATGAGGGAAGCACCTAACTTTAGAAGAATGTTTCAGCCTTCCTGGTCCTCATCAGTGAGGAGGAATTATTTTTTCTAGGCACTTCTGAACAAAGTGTTACACATATTCTCACACAAAAATACATGCAGATTTTTTATGCTTTGAAACATTTTATTAGCATCCCACTGCTTTTCCAACAAAATTTACATTTTTATTTGCTATGTTAGTGTTTATTCAACGCAATGACAATTTTCTATCAGCAAAGAATTTAAGGAACAATATTACTCTGTAACAATATTACTCTGACAAGTAGTTTTGACTGCTATTTGCTTTGCTCTGTGCTTTAAAGGGACAGTAATGTTTCATAACAAAACAGCTCCAATTAATCTTCATAGTATTTGGACTTTGAAGAGTGTTATTTCAATACTGTCAGAGTTGTAGTTCAAGAGTAATTCAATGACAAAGTATCCCCCTCCCGCCCCTTTTACTGATGTAACACTGCTCAGCCACATCAGAAGGGAGGTGCTCAGGTAGACTGCAGAGAGGGACAATCTTCAATTAAGATAAGGGAAAAGCCTGAAAAACGTGTCAAGGGGGCAGGGCTTTCATTGTTCTCATAGGAAGAAGATTGTCCCCTTCTGTTATCTGTCTGGTCTATGGACTGCATTCCAAATCTGAGAAGAGATGGCTTACACTAGGAAAAAGGGACGGGAGGAGAAACTTTACTTGTGAATATCTCTCAAACCATAAAGGTTTGAGAGATAAGACTTATATCGCTCTTCATGTTTTTTAATTCCTACAAAATAAAATAAAGTTAAAATAAAGTATTACTATCCCTTTAAAGAACATTTTTATTCAGATGGGGCAATATCACTAGTAGGGTTGGGTAAAAAGTGAGAACAATTTCCCAATGACTTTTTGTAAAAAACAGATATTTTTTGCTTTTTGTGTGAAAGTTTTCTCCTTGTCACCAATGCAAAATTTTCCTCCTTTTCTCCAGTGCCAACAATTATTTTTCTATAGAAAAACAAAAGCAATACTCCCAACCCCTCAGATCAAGTGATATGTAAATGTGTACATAAACATATACACCATGGAAATTGAAATACAGTGAAGTAGTCCGTGTTCCTTACATAAAACAAGGTAAAAAAGATAGGAGCTAGTAATGTCCTTTAATCCAACTTCCTACCACAGTGAGATAATATTAAATGCACATCAAATGAATGGGAACCACAGTACCATATTGCTTACAATAGGAGGAAAGCAATGATAAAATTGATGGAATGATGGAAATGATCAATGATTGATAGATGAAAATGTAAATGTAGATGAGATGAAATGTTGATGGAACATGGAGATGATTCCTCACAATTGCAATACAGCTAACTGACCTCAAAGGCCTTGTCAACCAATGTATACAAATATCTAGTCTTGTCAGAGGGCAAAAACTACACTTAGATATTTTTATTATTATCTTTTCCCCCCTCTTGTTTTTGCACTCCGACAAGACTAGAATTTTTTTTTATGCTACAACATTTCCCACCACAATAATACTTCTACCAAAGCCTGTAGTGGAGAAATAAGTAGCTGAAAGTCAAAGTTGTGAGTCCTACAACAATATATGCCTTAAAAAATATGTAGGCAGGAACAGTGACTTTGTCCTTTGCCCACAACACTAACTTCTTGCTTAAAGGGATAGTAATACTTCGTTTTAGCGTTATTTTATTTTGTAGGCATTAAAAAACATGAAGAATGATATAAGTCTTATCTCTCAAACCTTTATGGTTTGAGAGATATTCACAAGCAAAGTTTCCCCTTCCCACCCATTTTACCTAGTGTAAGCCATCTCTTCTTAGATGTGGAATCCAGTCCATAGACCAGACAGATAACAGAAGGGGACAATATTCTTCCTATCAGAACAATGAAAGCCCTGTCCCCCTTGACAAGCTTTTCAGCTTTTTCCCTTATCTTAAAGGGATAGTAATACTTTGTTTTAACTTTATTTTATTTTGTAGGCATTAAAAAACATGAAGAATGATATAAGTCTTATATCTTAAACCTTTATGGTTTGATAGATATTCACAAGCAAAGTTTCCCCCTCCCGCCCCTTTTTCCTAGTGTAAGCCATCTCTTCCAGATGTGAATCTGGTTGTAAGACCAGACAGATAATAGCAGGAGACAATCTTCTTTGAATGAAAAGAATGAAAGCCCTTCCCCCCTTGACAAGTTTTTCAGCTTTTTCCCTTATCTTAATTGAAGATTGTCCCTCTCTGCAGTCTACCTGGGCACCTCCCTTCTGATCTGGCTAAACGGGGGGGGGGGGATACTTTGCTTGTGAATATCTCTTAAACCATAAAGGTTTGAGAGATAACACTTATATCGTTCTTCATGTTTTCTTAATGCCTACAAAATAAAATAAAGATAAAACGAAGTATTACTATCCCTTTAATTGAAGATTGTCCCTCTCTGCAGTCTACCTGGGCACCTCCCTTCTGCTCTGGCTGAGCAGTGTTACATCAGTAAAAGGGGCGGGAGGGGGACATTTTATCATTGAATTACTCTTGAACTATAACTCTGACAGTATTGAAATAACACTCTCCAAAGTCCAAATACTATGATGATTAATTAGAGCTGCTTTTATTATGAAACATTACTATCCCTTTAAGTGACACTGGTAACACACTCATGATGATGTCAAGTAAAAGAAAGTACAGCCTACAATGTGGCAGATGTGTATAGTAGTGGTGGTAGTGGATAGATGTGGTGTGATTGATGTGTATATATATATATATATATATATATATATATATATATATATATATACACACAGCAAGAAATGGCTGTGGCACCCTCTCATAACATTATCAAGCAATATATATATATGTGTGTGTACTTAGCTGAGCCAAAGTAGAAGAGACAGCACTCGTGAGGTTTCAAAAGGAAATGTATAATTTATTTGGTCATTGTTTCCAACCAAACATTTTCGGTCCTATGACAGACCTTCATCAGGTTATCCGGTTTCAAAAGCAAAAGTAGAATTTATTTGGTCATTGTTTCCAACCAAACATTTTCGGTCCTATGACAGACCTTCATCAGGTTAACCAGAATAGAGCAAGATACTACGATTAAATAGCCTATTATTCTCATTCATCACGGACACCACTCCAACCCTGACGTGGGCGTGAAGCACTGGGAGCCAGTGCATAACATCACAACGTCAGGGCGAGTGTGGCCCGCCGACAAGTGTGAATAAAGTTAGAAAAAAACAAAAAAAGAAAAAAATTAATGAATGAACTAAGTAAGCAAAAACAGTTGCTTGCTACAGATTATCAACTCTAAAAACTCAAAAGAATACAATGTTGCTCAAACAAGGCATATGTAAGATGGCAAAGACGCATAACACAAAAGAAATGAATACATACCGCCAGATGTCCAGTAAAGGCAACCAACACTGGAAAACAGCCAAAATGAATTAGTGTGACACATTAGGCATTAGGCTCAGCCCAGGGTGGAGGAGAATAAAATCACACAGGGATTAGCACACATAGCTTAATGCTACATACAACAATGTTTAACTAATGTCAGTAAACCCACAGGGTATGCAAATTTAAGTATAAAACGGCTTTTAAATCTGCTGTTGGACAAAGACTCAATACCACGCACAGTCCATAATAGATACCAGTCAATATAATCTCCCTCTAGAGGGTTAAACATAGTATGAAATTTGTACATCCACATCCAGAAATATTCAACTCCAAATAGTGAGTATAAAATGGTCATAAAGAACAGTGTGTAGGGAAGGCCAGCAATTCCACAGGAAGGCATCTTAACTCATCCAAAGCAGAGTGTCTTCTTCACATCTGCTGTTAATACATTTGGCATGGCTTTCTGCTTGAAAAATTCAGGCACAGCCATCCTGGAAAAGTAACTGTGGCTTGGGATGTGCCAGAGAGGCGCTACACATGACATTAGTCATCTGAAACATCAGTTTTCTACAAAATAATATGGCAGCATGTCCACTGTCAACATCTTAGCAACCTTGCCATTCCACAGGTGTATGTTGGGATTGTTTTTGTGAAGTTTTTGACTCCTTCCCAGGAACTCAGTCAGTGCACTTTGGCAGGACATGGCAAAAGAACTCTGTAACTTAATTGCTTTAACAACATGGCTAGAGGAGGTGGTGGAGGTAGAGGCAGCATGTGTGGGCATGACTCTTGACATCTCCTACAGCAGACCCAGTATCAACATACTCCTATGCAGCAGGAGCAATAGGTGTTATTTGGACTGAACTAGCTGTTGTTAGTGGCACACTCTCTGACACATAAATAACATCACTACTTCTCTTATCTGCCCCAGAGCCCTTGGAGTGCTTCTGCTGCCTTTGAGTCATTGCCTTCTGCTAACTTTCTAGCCATGTCATCACCTGCCTCACTCTCAAATTCATCTGTATCTGAAGAAAAGGAGGATGTTGAAGGGATATATTCTAGATCTGCATCATCATCATCATCATCAGTCATCATTAGGTCATCCTTAGCAGCATTGCCTGCATGTCAAACAATTTCTTTTTTTTTTAAATTTCACAAGGTTCACTATTACTTTGAGGACAGGTGTTTTGGTGCTTGTTTGTCTTGCTATCAGATGCAGAAGTTGATTCAGCTGCAACAAATTGTTATTCTTGTATATTTTGGGGTTTTTTTTGTACTGGAGCCGGTAGTGGTGAAACGTTTGGTGGGATCTTGACAAACTGCATTTTCCCCTGGAGGGAGAATGCAGTTTGGGAGAACATCATCATTTATTGCACATAGTGCATCAACCAGGAACTATCACTTTACACTCATGTTCCTGCACTGCTCCCCCTTTTCCCCCTCCCCTGCCCCTTGTGAATTTGCTGGACAACTCAACTACTGTGTGTATTTTTACTCTACAATACACAACACAACTGACGAAGTGTGATATCTTGCCTTAGCCCCCAACAAAATTCTCAGTGTCATCTGCTGTCTATCAGGTCTGCCTTAGTCACACAACACACAACAGGTTCCCAGTCAGATGTCTGTCACTTAATATAATTAATTATTTATTTTAAAATTGTCCGGTGTGCACCCTTCCTTATCACAGTCTGTCCAAATAAAAAATGTATATATAACTGAAAAACAAAATCAATGGCTTCTTTCCCCAGACTTCCCCGGAGACAATACCAGCAAGATCAGCAAGGAAACTGGACCACAGCTGCCTGTGTCTTTCAAATCAAAGCAGTTAGACAGAATGTTGGTATATTTGGGGTCAACCTCCATTGCTTCCTACTCACACCTCCAGACACATCTAACACAGAGCTAATATAACAGCAAAGTCAACAGGTGATTTGGACCCCAGCTGCCTGTGTCTTGCCAGTCAGTCACAAGGAATTTTGGGGTATTTGGGACCAACCTCTTTCCTCCCTTCTTCTCCCCCAGATTGCCCCCAGACTCCCCTAATACAGAGAACAAATGTCCTACCTAAAAGTCTCCCTAAACTAAACTTTAATTCCCCTTTCTTTTCCCATCTTCTCCAGTTACAATAACATACTAATAAACACTGCACACAAAACATAATACTTCAGTAAAAAATGAAACTATTAATTAAGTGTAAGCAAAGACACAACACGTAGTAATCTCTCAATGCTCTCTAGTAATCTCACAATGCAATCTTAAAGGGATAATAATACTTTAATTTTACTAATCTCCATCTTGTAGAGCTTAAAAAAAGATTTTTAATGCCTCCAATCACATCTCTCAAACCTTTATGGTTTGAGAGAAAATCAATTTCAAAGCTCCCCCCTCCCCTTTCCCTGATGTCAGCGTCTGGAAACCAAGCACCCGTAGAAGACTATTTCAGTGACAGATTGTTTCTTCATTAACTCAGTCTCGGCTCTGCTGCAGAGCCCCGGATGGTCGTACGACAGAATACTCCTGGAGTCAGCTAGAACGCTGATCTCAGAGAAAGGGGAGGGGGGGACTTTTAAATCGATTTTCTCTTAAATCCTAATGGTTTGCGAGATGTGATTGGGGGCATTAAAAATCTTTTTTAAATTTTAAAGGATTGTGAATAGTAAAATTAAAGTATTACTATCCTTTTAAATATGGTTTGTCTTTCAAGACTGTAAGTTTAAGTTCACAGCCCTTCCTTTCAGTCTGGCCACTACCCCACAGGTCTTTATAAAGGTCATGACAGCCAAGGCAGCTGACATTGTCTCTCTAGGAATATTGTTGTCTTCTTATCTGAGTGACCTTTTTTGCTAAAGTCTTCTTCAGAGGATACGCTGCACCTTCAGATTCAGATTTGTGTAACTAAGTAACAATTTGGTTAGTTTCTCAATTTCAAGGAATCTTCTCTGGTTCCATCCCAGGTCTCTCACTTTCTTGTATGATATTTGCCACTTTTCTGGAGAAGATATTTATACTAGAAATGTAAAGTATGACTAGATAGCAGCTGGAATCGATCTGAGTGGTCTGCTAATAGCTGAGGAGCACTGGCTGGGGAAGGTTGGTAGTGTTGTGTGTAGCCTTTCTGTGGCAATGATGGATTTAAAGATGAAGGCTGAGAAGCCTGATAGATGGATGAGTGCACCCAAGCACCACTGGAGGCAAGTCACTCAAAATACTGAAATATGAATGACCAGCTGAGGCCCTGCAGTGTAGAATATACTAGGTTTGCGAGTCAAAGAAGCAAAATCTGTAATAGGCCTTAAGCCCAACTCAGGAACTGGAGAAGTGGAGTGATCGAATACTGACAGTGGTTGGAAGCTCCAGTCGGATATAGATAGAGTCACATACGTAGACAGGCCGAGGTTAAATGCTGGAATGTCATAGAAGCTGGTTTGTCACAGACAAGCTGATGTTGGTAACCGAAAGGTCAAAGAGGCAGGGTTAGTAGAGGACAGGCCGAGGTCGGACACTGAACTGTTGGAAAAGCAGGGTTTGTCATAGATGAGTTAATGTCCGTATTTGTAAAGTCGAAGAGGTAGGGTTAGTCAAGGACAGGCCGAATACTGACAGTGGTTGGAAGCTCCAGCTGGATATAGATAGAGTCACAGTCATAGACAGGCCAAGGTCAGATGCTGGAATGTCGGAGAAGCAGGGTTTGTAACAGACAAGCTGATGTCTGTAGCCAGAAGGTCAAAGAGACAGACTTAGTCGAGGACAGGCCGAGGTCAAGTACCAGAGATTTGGAGATGCAGAGTTGGTTGAGGACAGGCCAAGGCCAATTACCGGAAAGTCAAAAATGCAGAGTTGCTTGTATACTGTGGAGAGACTAGAAGTAGGAACGGTTGTGGATAAACCGAAATCAGGAACCAGAGAGCCATAGAAGCAAATCAGAAGGTAGGCAAGCAAACTCGCTGTAATAACTACAGGAACAACTGTGACCAGAAGTGGCTTGAAAAATGTGCATCTACCTGTATGAAAGCCAGGTAGATAAACACGTTATTTACAAAAAAATCTCAGTTTAACAATCTTCAGGGTATTTTTTTAATTTAGATAGGAATATCTGTGTGAATTAGATAGGTGGTGTCCTGATTCTGGGGTACCTTGGAGTGGTGGGAGAGTTAACAAATATTTTGGCCAAACTATGCATAAAAGACGATAAAATGTATTGAAGTGGTATAATATAAGCTTTATACAGGGTTCACATTTGGATAATCTGTATGGAGGAAAGCAGATTTGTTTTGCTTTGGGTTTTAAGGCAAATGCCCTGCCTTCCAGCAGGAGTATACTTTGCCTCATGGCTCCTGTGTTCCACATGGACTAAGAGAAAAGGATTTATAGGTACACACACAGAAATTCCCTTTTATCCACCTAGGGAGTGTTGTATCCTTTTAATGTGGTGTCCTTTGTGGTTATATGATAAAGGTTCATAGGTATAACATCACTAAATTTCTGTATTTCATGAATGATGATACCTGTGTATAATATATTGTTCATGTCTTCTATGATTGGGCAGCAATCTTGACCAATCACAAGGTTAATTTCCTCTTGTACCTGCTCCATGAAGCAAATGAAGAGTTTAGGGTGGAGCCTCACAACACCACAGTGCAGTCTTTCAGAATAAACCTGCCTGATCACAGTTAGTGACACAGTCATTGTAATTAATGTACCTGTGTTTAAATAACAATACCCTTAAAACCTTGCTTGTTTTAAAGGATAGTATTATACCGAATAGCCATGTGAATATCATAAAATATCCTTTCTTTATTGAAGATTTCCATGCCATACAGACATATATATTCGGTCTACTCCCCTTACCTATTGCGAAATACCATTAGATATTGACCTTATGCTTCTCAAGTATGTTTGGACACTTCATCATATTGATATGATTTTTGCTAACTCTTAGAACATCTGTTATCTCCTTTAAAATGTAATTATTGCTCTACCAGCAGATTTTCTCCCCTGGGAGCAGACCTGTCAAATAAGCCAAACACCAAGTGTACCAACAGGGTAGCAGAATGGGAGTCTCTGCTGGCTACTTATAACATCAAGGTGCTAACCATCTGTCTTAGAGCAAAGAAAGAGTGAGAGATAGAGATAGAGCAGGACCCAAGAGATGGTTCTTCTAGTGTGAGTACGTATGTGGTTCATCCTGAGCCATAGCAAGGGTCATCCATTTACATCCCAGGAGAAAAAGACCTCTCTAGCATTCATAGTGTTAAAATTCCCCATCTAAATCATTGAGAATTTGTATCTGTTCCTCCATGATTCAACTATTTATTTCCCTTCTATTCCCATAATGTGTTTCTCCCCTTCTATCTCTCCCATTTTCCATTGGTACCGCCCCCTCTTGAGCTCCCACCCCTTCTTTCTCCCATTCCCTACAATACTCCAAACCCCTCTATCCCATGATCTGCAGTGCTTCCATCCCTCTTTCTCACATGCGTCCTGTATTCCTCCTATGTCCATCCCTCTCCACATGTGATTACATTTTGAATGGGGACAGATAGGTATGACATTTCCTCTGGGTCCTCTGAATTGATTCATGAAAAAGCTGATGTTTCACTAATTTCTAGTGAACAGCATGTTTCAGGAATGGGTTATCACTCATTTTGGAACCTGAAGAATTTCACAAATCTGACTAATAATAATTTTGTCCCAGTTTACTGTCAATGCAATTACTTTAAAATTATTTTGGGTGGTTCTATAATATGAGCTGTATTAAGGAGTACTGTAATGTTTACGTATTGTGATATCATGGATTTCATTATGCTGTTTCTTAAATGTCACTTACGTTTTGTGAATTTTCTTTGGTCCAACAACACCATCTTCTGGTTTCGGGTATTACCACAATCTCTTTTCAAATATACGAAATACCCTTTCAGTAGCTGCATGCCAATTAACAATTACACAATGTTTTTCAACTAGTTTAATTAGATATGTATTCATAATAACAAACAAACATCAGGGTATAGAAAGTACAGAGAAAAAAAGTATATTCTAAGCAATGCATACAAATATCTCCATCAGCATTTTTTCAAAACACATTATCTACAATAGCCAAGATTTGTCTCATCAGGTGTGCAAAAGCACTCTATATGACCACTTAGCTATGCATGAAACACCCAAGTGGCTATATTTGTTCTCTGTACTACAGTACCTATCACTTATGTAATTATGCAAGGATGACAGACCCTCTTGTTTTATGTTTTACTAGTTGAAGAGCCTGTTACATGGGCCACAGTGCCACTGCTAGCTGGTTTCAGGGCAGTCATGATAGAGTGCCAGCCAGTCGTGGGGCAGTCATGCACAGTAGAGACTGGCCGCGGTGCAGCTGATAAAGAGCGTCCAGCTCTGTATCAGCCACTACGTGGGCAGTCTCTACTGAGCATGACTACAGCACACACAGCAGTCTCTACTGCACATGACTGCTTCGCTACACATGTTTTAGTGAATTATTATATAGGATGCATTATGTTTTTGTTTCTTGCTTAAGGTTTTGATTAGTTACTGTCTTCCTAACAATTACACTGCTTATTAACATTGTTCCATAAATAATGTCTTAGTCCATCTAAAAGAGTTGTCACTGGATTGTGATTAATTTATAGTGATAAAGATCCCATAAGAGACAAAAAGGAGAGATTGTGAGATTGTTTGCATGTGTCAATGAAGCTGAGAACTATGCCACCTGGAGAATATACTTATGGCCGGTCACCCAAGGAGGACAGATCAGAGCTAATATACCAGACTAAATCAATCTGTATGCAACACCAAAAGCAATATGCCAAATGGTATACGCCAATTGCTATTCTCAAAACGCCAAAATGCCAAATTTAAAATGCCATACACTATACACCAAATGCCATATGCTATACACTATACGCTGTATGCAAACATTATACATAAAAATGCTATATTCAACAAGCCAAATGCCAAATGTTATGTACTAGAAGGAATACACAAACTTTATAAGCTATATGCAATACACCAAACACAAAACGCTATACATCAAAAGCTATACACAAAACGCTATATGCTACATGCCAGATGCAAAACACTATATGCAAAACGTTATATGCAGAATGACAAACGTTATGCACCAAAGGTCAAACTATATATACATAACATGCATATATGCAATATTGCAAATGCGAAACTTTATGCATAAAATGCTATATGCAATACACTAAATGCTATACTCCAAACTCTATATGCTAAAAGCAATATGCCAAATGCAAAATTCTAAATGCAAAACACTATACACCAAACATCACTCATCAAACACTATACACCATATGCAACACACCAAAAGCTATACACCATTAACACAGTGTTCCTTGGGCTATCCTGTGCTATCCTGTGCTTCCTTATCTCTGTATGGCCTACGGCCACTTCCTCATTGCTACATCATGTAACAGGCACTAACACAGATGCCTGTTTATGGACCTATTCTGGGTGGCCTAATTGGGTTCCACCTCCTTCTGCTCCTTTATAAACCTCCATGGGCCTAGGAGTCATTTCCCTTACATTGTGTTTCTGCTATTGTGTTTTGTGCTCTGAGAATCCCCTCTATGTATGACCCCGGCTTGTCTGACTACCCACATTGGTTCTGACCTGTGGCTCTGGCTGACTAACTTGCTCCATGTATGACCCAGGCTTGTCTGACTAACCACATTGGTTCTGACCTATGGCTCTGGCTGAGTAACTTGCTCTGTGTATGACCCCGGCTTGTCTGACTACCCACATCGGTTCTGACCTGTGGCTCTGGCTGACTACTCACTCTGTGTATGACCCGGCTTGTCTGATTACCCACATCGATTCTGACCTGTGGCTCTGGCTGACTACTCACTCTGTGTATGACCCGGCTTGTCTGATTACCCACATCGATTCTGACCTGTGGCTCTGGCTGACTACTCACTCTGTGTATGACCCCGGCTTGCCTGACCAGTGGACCTGGCTACTACCCGCTCAGTGTAGCCTCTGGTTGCTTTCCCTGTGGGCCTGGTTACTTCCTCTCCTTGTAGTCCTCGGAATGCCTAACCAGTGGCCCTGTCTCCTACTTGCTCAGCATAGTCTCCAGTTGTCTGACCAGTGGCCTGGTTACTCTCGCTCCGTGCAGTCCCGGCTTGTCGGACCTGTGTCTCTGGCTGCCTACTCACTCCCTACGCTACCTGCTTGCCTGACCTGTAGTCTCAGTACCTCCTGGCTCTGGTCTGCTTTCACTCTCCACTCACTCTTCCAGTCACTAACACATATTCTACTGTTCTCTGTTGTCCCACTTGAGTAGTGCAATGCACAGCACAGTGTGCAGCTCCGGAGGGACCTTGGGTCCTATTTGCTTGTCTGGGGTTGTGTGAGCTATACTATTATTGCTGTACATTATAAATAAAGGTGGTTATATTTCATACGATTGTGTCTGTCCTTCTTTTGCATGCACACCGCGACAACCATATGCTATACACCATACGCTATGCTGTATACATAAAATACCATATGCAATATGCCTGATGAAAAATGTCAAACTCTATCCGCTAAACGCAACACACCCAACGTAAAGTGCTATATGCAATATGCCAAATGCAAAATGATATACGCCATTCACCAAACACCATATGCCAAACACCATATGCTATTCACCGAATGCTACACACAAAATGCTATTTGCAATATGCCAAATGCAAACAACTATAAGAAAAATTATTTATGAAATACTCCAAACGCTATATTCTATAAATGCAGTACACCAAATGAAAAACGCTATATGCAATATGCCATACGTCATGAATAATACACCATACTCCAAACGCTATACACCAAACGATATGCACAAAATGTTATACACCATATGTAATATGCCAAACTGTATACACCAAATGCCAAACACTATATGACAAATTCATAAAGCTATATGAAATATGCCAAGCGCAAAATGCTATATGCCATATGCCAAAAGCTTTACTCAAAACTTTATACGCAACACACCAAATGCAAAATGTCATACACCAAAAGCTATACGCAATACGCCAAAAGCTATGCACAAAATGCTACACTCAAAACACAAAACTCCATATGTAATACACCAAATGCTATATGTCATATGTCAAACACCAAACGCTATACTCCAAACACCATATGCCAAACGCTATCCGTCATGAGCCAAATGCTGTAAACAATACACTATAAACAAAAACACCAAACGCTATTTGCAAAATGCTATACGCAAAATGCCAAATGCTATAAGATGCTATAAGCAACATGCCAAAGGCTATAAGCAAGACACAATATGCCAAATGCTATATGTATTAGGAAAACCACTATATGCAATAGGAAAAGAGTTACATGCAGTAGGCAAAACACTATATGAAGTAGGTAAAACACTATACATAAAACGTTATCTGCACAATACTATAGTCAATACGCTATATGCACACTCACATGCTCACACATCCACTGATGGAGGGTTGTCTGAACAGTGCTTTGCTATGTGTTGCACAGCTGAAAGGACTAAGCACTGAGAAGCCAGCCTTTAAAGCAGTCATTGTCTAATTAACTGCATGAGCAACACCACGCCAATCTGTCTAGTGGACAGATAGATAGATAGATAGATAGATAGATAGATAGATAGATAGATAGATAGATAGATAGATAGATGCTATATCTATATATATGATATTGTGTTAATTTATATGGTGTTACTTCATTCTTTGCTAGGCTTTCTGTAGTTAGGATTATCTATCTTCCCTTTAATGTGTCTTTTTCATAAAATTATTTATTATTTTCTATAGTATCACAGAGTGCTTTTCCTTTTTTGTACTATATATATATATATATATATATTTATATATATATATATATATATATATATATATATATATATATACAAAAATTCCACAAATATCAAACCCACAAGTGGGCTGGGAGCTCTCTTAATCCCCACTATGTGTTATATAATACTGCAAAATACATAAGGTAAATAGAGGTCTATCGCTACAATTCTATCCCTGAAGAAGTGCCTTGTTAGGTACGAAACGTGTTGGATGGACATCTTACTTATTAGACATTACTGCACATATTGATTAGATCAACCCCAAGATGGACGGAAGGTGCCAAATTGAGACACAGCACATTGAAAACCAGCACGGAGCCAGAAGGTGATAACAAGAGTCTATACTAGACGTTCGGGAGAGGTGTTGCCTCATTACTGAATGGATTGCACTCGTTGAGGATTTGTTGCAAACTAACTTCTGCCTGCTGAAAGGCTCAGAATCTTCTACAGATAAAAGCACATGTAACACTTGTATCACAGTGGTGGAAACAAAATACTGCTCAGGTAGTGCTCACAAATTCAGCTATTGTCAAATACACAATCGGTACCTGACCGCTATTAACGGGAAATTGGCTCTATAATATCGTTGCATATATAGATCTATACGAGGACATTGAGACTTTTAAACTCTATTGCATTATTCTATTTTTAGTTTTTTACTCTTGCAAGATTTTTTATAAGATATATAATAATATTTTTGGGTATCTTTTAACTCCTCTAATAGGAGCAGTGTTATTTTTCAGTGATATCACTGTTATTATTAATTAGTTGAAGAGCGCGTTGCACGGGCCACAGTGCTACTGCCAGCCGGTTGCGGTGCAGTCATGCTCAGTAGAGACTGCCCGTGCCAAGGAGCGTCCAGCTCTGTATCAGCCTCATCATGGGTAGTCTCTACTGCACATGACTGCATGTTACAAACGTTTTAGCAAATTATTTTATAGGATGGAGTGTATGTCATATTTTACAGATTTATTTGAAATAAATTAAACTTATATTGAAGAGTGTTTAAGTATTTCTTTACAGTTTAGTTTAAATATTGGTCTAGCACTCTTCTGTAGTTTTGCATGTGTACATATATATATATTTAGAAAATGTTGTAACAGGAAGAATACACTTACATTTATCTCATTTTCAAGTATGTCCTGGATAGTTTTCAGTAAAGGGTCACATAGTTACACAAATAGAGAATCATTATATATACATACACACGTAAATATACATGCATATTAAAAATGATATACAGTTACATACCATTTTTAGATATAAAGAAACATTTACTTTTAATGATTTTAGACTGGGGAAGATCTGCAGATTATTCCAGGGTTTTGGAGCTCTGAAGGTAAATCGTCCGGCTTATTTCCTGTATTGTGGAATAGTCAGTGAGTTGTTAGCAGTGGAGTGGAGGTTATAATTAATATGGATAGATGGAGTGAGCACACTGCTCAGGTAGTGTGGAATAGTCAGTGAGTTGTTAGTAGTGGAGGTTATAGTTAGTATGGAGGTCTGGAGTAATCATACTGCTCAGGTAGTGTGGAATAGTCAGTGAGTTGTTAGTAGTGGAGGTTATAGTTAGTATGGAGAGCTGGAGTGATCATACTGCTCAGGTAGTGTGGAATAGTCAGTGAGTTGTTAGCAGTGAAGTGGAGGTTATAGTTAGTATGGATAGCTGGAGTGCGCATACTGCTCAGGTAGTGTGGAATAGTCAGTGAGTTGTTAGTAGTGGAGGTTATAGTTAGTTTGGAGATCTGGAGTGATCATACTGCTCAGGTAGTGTGGAATAGTCAGTGAGTTGTTAGTAGAGGAGGTTATAGTTAGTTTGGAGATCTGGAGTGATCATACTGCTCAGGTAGTGTGGAATAGTCAGTGAGTTGTTAGTAGTGGAGGTTATAATTAGTATGGAGATCTAGAGTGATCATACTGCTCAGGTAGTGTGGAATAGTCAGTGAGTTGTTAGCAGTGGATGTTATAGTTAGTATGGAGATCTGGAGTGAGCATACTGCTCAGGTAGTGTGGAATAGTCAGTGAGTTGTTAGTAATGGAGGTTATAGTTAGTATGGAGATCTGGAGTGATCATACTGCTCAGGTAGTGTGGAATAGTCAATGAGTTGTTAGTAATGGAGGTTATAGTTAGTATGGAGATCTGGAGTGATCATACTGCTCAGGTAGTGTGGAATAATAAGTGAGTTGTTAGTAGTGGATGTTATAGTTAGTATGGAGATCTGGAGTGATCATACTGCTCAGGTAGTGTGAAATAGTCAGTGAGTTGTTAGCAGTGGAGAGGAGGTTATAATTAGTATGGTGAGCTGGAGTGATTATACTGCTCAGGTAATGTGGAATAGTCAGTGAGTTGTTAGCAGTGGAGTGGAGGTTATAGTTAGTATGGAGATCTGGAGTGATCATACTGCTCAGGTAGTGTGGAATAGTCAGTGAGTTGTTAGCAGTGGAGAGGAGGTTATAATTAGTATGGTGAGCTGGAGTGATTATACTGCTCAGGTAGTGTGGAATAGTCAGTGAGTTGTTAGCAGTGGAGTGGATGTTATAGTTAGTATGGAGATCTGGAGTGATCATGCTGCTCAGGTAGTGTGAAATAGTAAGTGAGTTGTTAGCAGTGGAGAGGAGGTTATAGTTAGTATGTAGACCTGGAGTGATCATACTGTTCAGGTAGTCTGTTAGTTTTCCAGAGAAGTGGTTGTGTACTAAGCAAGAAAGGTGAAGGGAAAGTCTAGATTCGAGCGTTAACCAATTTAGTTCTTTAAGCATATCACAGTGATGGGTAGTGTAATTACATTGAAGGATAAAGCAGCATATTGAATTATACAGAGTGTCAAGTTTTCTAAGATGTATTTGTGGAGCTGGAGCATATACTACATTCCCATAGTGTATGAATGAAGCAACATCTGCTGTACAATACATTTTCTCACCAGTGGACTTAAACACTATTTGTTTATAAAGAGAGTACTTATTTTGTGATAAAGTTTGGATGTTAATTTTTCAAAATGAAGACCAAAAAGTGAGGTTGGAATGAACTGCACTCACAGTAATTGTAGGAAGATCAAAGAAGTGCTGATCAACGTTTCAGCCCTATCTGGGCCTTTATCAAGATTATAGAGAGCAGTGAAACAAGACTTCTGAATACCTTACAAGGAAAATAAATTTGATGCCAAATGACATCACAGGTGAAGGGGGGAGGAGTGGAAATTCAAAATGTGCTGTCAATTAATGAATAGAGTACTGTCTAATATAGTGACATAAATCCACTACCAGAGCTTAGACATTAAAAAGAAAAAATAAACAAAAATTAATAGACATCTGTACAAAAGATATATACATACCAAATACCGATATTACACTGAGTCTTGATGCCACAGGCTGGGGATGAGTAAGACAGTCACATTGCAAACACATAGAGGAAATAATCCTTGTAAATATGCGATGCACATGTGTCTAAAGCATCATCACCCTGAGCAACATATACATGGGCATACCCTGATTATCATATGAATATGTATAGATATCCAAGATGTCTGTGTAACACAGAACTGTGTCAGATCAAAAATTACAAAGTATTGAAAAAAAAGGTTATATGTAATGGGAACCTAAGTCCATGGATGGATCTAGGCTGTCGTGCCGGTTTTCTCCCTCCTGAAGTTGGCTATGAAGGGATAGCCGTGCCAGTACTGCTTCAGAGCTTCCTCCTAGAATGGTGATAAAAAGAAGCCCCTTTAGACCATTCTGTGATAAAATGACAGGATGCCTTCTTGCTCCAAAATGAACACACTTTATTTGTGGCAGAACAGCTCTTTTTATACACAAGTTAACGACATTAAAGCACAAAGGCCAGGCAGGGAACACAATATTGCTAGACACATGGTAATGCAATCACAAGACATGGTATAATGGGGTAGACATGATTACATTAGTTCACAATGGCAAAGGTGATGAACAGACAATGCAACAAAGGGATGGGACCGGGGTACAATGGTCAAGAGTGGCTGGAATACACAAACTTAAACAATGAGCTTTGGGCTTGAGCATCTTTTACGGCCTTTGAATTCTCTGCCTCAGAGTTTGACCAATCCAGGGCTGAGGATATCGTAACTAATCTTGACCGCTAGCGCCATATCGATCTTTGGTCTATCAGAGGCTACGGGCAGGCTGTCTGCTGATCAATCCCAGAATCGCATACGTTCTCCCATGTTACATCTATGGCGGACATTTAAACCTGGCCCTGATGTTCTGACTAATCAGGTCCATTTGACGTTACATTATCTACTCTAAAAAAACATCCCCAGTTCAACTAATTATTTCCCCACTTTCCACCAACTCAGACACCCTCATGTCCCTTTTATACTGTGCCTTTGGGAAATAAAATATTATTTGCTATGTGTTGTGTGTAACTTCTATGTTCCCATTGAGTTTCAAAGGAATGAGCTAGGTGAAAAAACAGGTAAAAAGCAGATACTTCCCACCCAGTTCTTCCCCTGTTTCAAAATATTTCCTTGTTCACACTGGGCACATTGCAGTTGCTAATGAAAGGCACACCTCCTTCCAGGATGCTCTCAAAGGAAGAATTAGTATTCCACCACAATCAATGATTTTAGAGGAGATGCACGAGGAGAAGCATAGTTGGCCAATTTATTCTCTTTAGATGCACCTAAAGTGGTGTGGGGGCTTGTTTTGGTATGGCTACTACCTCAACAAAACTAGAACTAGTGGCAAGAAGAAGCATCATTGTACCGGCACTTGTCTTATATCAGTGTTGATGGTGATGATCCCAGTCCCATGCAGCAGCCTAATCTTCCTGCTGTTTAGACAACTTGGAGGTAGCAATTACAGCAGTAGACATTTCCAAAATGTCAAAAGTGCCATTTTCCACCACACTATCCAACATTGCTAGGACTAGGCCAATAGAGTATCCAATTTTTTAGATCTTGTATTTTGCAAGAATGAGTCCTATGAAGAACATTTTTTGCAGGGCTTGTTTTTTACAAGCCTGATGCCTATATAAAATTGTTTTTATGGTTAGCCTTGATTTAAACATCTCACACTCCATTGTAATATGTTGAAAGTTTACATGTCTGTATGTCTGCAAAATAACTATTTTTTCAGGGTTGTCTTTCTTCAAGCCTGATACAAAGCTTGCAGAGTGCTGACTATTATTTCTGAAGACATAAAAAAAGACAAATAACTTCCAATGAATGTGGAAGATGTGTGTAGAAGTGGTTGACTGGGATGATGGGACTTATGTTTCTGTAAACTTTTATGTAAATCCCTCCTCCTCTCAGTGCATCTTTTAATAATATGTGTGCCCTGGCTTTCTCCATCATGTGTGGTTTTGTCTGGGTCTGGCTGAATCAGCTGACCTCTCTATGATTACTCACCTGACTGTTATCAGCTAACCCTTCCTCCTTGCCCTTGTGTCTGCTTTTGGCTGCAAGAGCGTTCTACTGAGTTCCTGATTACCTGTGCATGTTCCTGACATCGCTGATCTCTATTCCTGACCCCAGCTTGGCTGCGTACCTGCCTTGGTTCCTGACCCCGGCTTGTCTTTTGGTTTACTCTTCTGGATCATGATTTTGCTTGATTAGCTTTTGTTATTTTAATAAAGGTGTTTTGCATTTTACATGTTTGTGTCTGTCTGGTTCCTGGTCCCTAACACAATATAACCCACTGCACTGAAAATCCACTCCGACTCCATGCTTGCTGGTGAACAACTAAAGGTTTCCAGGTAGTATGTGTTAGTGCTGGGCACACACATTCTGTTTTGTTTGCCAGTAGTCCCCAGGGTAATTGTTTCTGCTGAGAATGTAGCTATCCCACAATTATGCTGAAAAAATCTCACACTCATTGGGACCACTCTTAGCAGCTACACGGTGTTCCAATCCATTCTCTGGAAACAAGTCCCATAGAGATGTGCCTCCACCACCACAAATATTTTATTTCCTCCGCTGAGACCCATTAATTGATTTATGTGATGATGATGATGATGATAACATTTTCTTGATGATGCTGATGCTCCTGCTACTACTGGTATCATCCTGTTGCTGACTTCCTTTTCTCTGTGTTTTTTACCAGATTTCTGGGCCCTGATTTACTCTGTCTCCTCCTCCACAATGCAACCCTCCACTCGATCTAAAAGCTTATCTTTATATTCTTTGGCAGACTCAAACCTCAGAGAGATGCTGTTGATCAAGACTGAATCTTGTCACAAACTGATAATACTTTGACAAAAATTCAGAAATGTTATGTTTAAGTCAGTGATCCAGCAAAGTAACAAGAATGTATTCATCATTGCTTTTAATGGACACTATGAGAGTATATTTTTCAAAGCATGTTAACATGTCCTTAACCAGCTGGTGCATGCCTTTTTTTGTCATTATTGTAAGATTCATCAGCCATGCTGCTCAGATTGTTTTTACATTAAATATATCAGTGGAAGAATGTTTACCAGTTTCTGCCCCTACATGACTAACTAGCACTGTAGCCTCCTCAAAAGGTTTCAGCACCTTCCATACATCACACATTAGTTGGCATTGCCCAGGTGACAAAAACACACCCTCCAAAGTATTCCAGTTTTGCATTTTGTACTCACTAATGGCCACATTCTGTTCATACAAATAGTATAGGAGGTAAGGACCTCCATTTTCAGCTGTTGATAGGGCAGGTTGTTAAGCTCTTGCATGGAATTTAATGTTTGTGTGCACTGTAGGAACAGCTAAAATGGGCATGTATATTTCAGATGATATTCAGCATCTTTCTGAGGTTTTTTTAATTCTTCCAGGAATCTGGTCACAACTAAATTTAGCACATGGGCAAAGCAGGGTACATGAACCATATCACTCATTCTCAAGGCAGCTATTAACTTGGAGACATTATCAGCAGACAGAAAACGAGTATTCAAGGAGTGGGCTATAAGCCATTCCTCTATCTTCTCATCTAGTTTATATAAGACATCTACTGCTTTGTAGGACTGTCTCCCAAAACTCTGCATGTACAAGGTGGTGTGCTGATGGTATGGGCTATCCTGTTGCTGTCTTTTAATCATACTGCCAGCATTAGAGGCAAAATTATTGGCTGTCCCCTGATGCTGTAAGCTAGTGCTGCCCACTGGTTGGAGGGAAAATCAGTGATCAGTGACAGTCATATAGTCTATGCATGGTCCATTTGTCCGCACTCTACATATCTGTTGTAAGTTGGATTTTCTTTGTGTATGAGCTTTCCTGCCCTTTGCCCACCACAATAAACACCTGCGTATATAATTTTGGCACAACCATCCTTGAATAACAACTGCAGCTTGGGGTATGCCAGTCAGGCAGTACACAGTATATCAGTTCTCTAAAACCTCAGTTTTCAACAAAAGAATGCAGCAACATGTCAACTGCCAATATATTAGCATTTTTGCCATTCCGCAGGCTTACTCTTGGATTATTTTTGTGACTTTTTTGATTCCTTTCCAAGAACTCAGTAAGTGTGGATTGGCAGTACATTTTAGAAGAACCTTGTAACTATTGCTTTAACAACATGACTAGAGGAGGTGGCAGATGTGGTGGTAGCATGTGTGTTGAGTTTATGACCCATGTCATCTCTTACACAGAACTCCTCTGCAGCAGGATTCATAGTTGTTATTTCAATTGAACTAAACTCTTGGCACACTCTCTGACACATCAACATCATGACTTCTATTATGTGCCGCATATATGTTGCTGCTAATTGTGTTTTCTTTTGTCCAGGAGGTCTATAAAGTACTCCTATCTGAAAAACCTGTCAGTTTCAGAAGTTTTACAAACACTCTAAATTTTCCTCAGTACCTTGTATTAATGTAGACTTTAGTTATACTTTGTCACAGCTTACCTTGACTCTAGCATGAATTCAGGCGCGAGGCTTCAAGCAGGCTGCAGGCCTCTGTTTTATCTGTTTGCTTACTGTAGTCTCCTCCTACCTACTTCCTACTTCCTCCCTCTGAGCTGCTCCTCCTACTTCCTGTGGAGGGGTTTATAAGGCAGACTGAGGCCTGACTCAGATGCCCTTGCGTTGTTGTTCTTAGGTGAAGTACTTGGGCTCTGTGTATGACCTGGCTATCTACGAAAATCCACTCTGTGTGTGACCTGGCTATCTATGAGAACCCGCACTGTGTATGACCCGGCTAAGTAAGAGAACCCTTTCTGTGTATGACCCAGATAAGTACGAGAACGCTCTCTGTGTATGACCCAGCTAAGTACGAGAACCCTCTCTGTGTATGACCCAGTGATCACGAGTATCCCTTACTGTGATCAGTTTGTGCTATTGGCTTAAGACAGACCACTGTTGTGGACAGGGTCTGGTGTGTGACTGCAGGCAGAGTCACAGGGTCTTTATATGTGACTGCAGGAGTGAGTCACAGGTGTCTGTTAAAGTGACTGCA
Organism: Rhinophrynus dorsalis; assembly: GCA_037306005.1. Classification (NCBI taxonomy): domain Eukaryota; kingdom Metazoa; phylum Chordata; class Amphibia; order Anura; family Rhinophrynidae; genus Rhinophrynus; species Rhinophrynus dorsalis. The sequence continues at coordinate 186,830,185 of CM074726.1, forward strand.
GGCAGAGTCACAGGGTCTCTTAGCGGTGACTGCAGGTGTGGGTCACCGGGTTGCTGCAAAGGTGTGGTGTTGCTGGTTTGACTGATTGCAGGCGTGGGTCAGTTCTCCAGTCCAGCCGTCCTTGTGTTCCTGTTCGTTGGATCAAGATTGCTGAGCCAGTGTTTCCAGTGGTCGCCTGTTCCTGTGTTCCAGTCGACGGATCAAGAGTTGGTGTTCCTGTATCCTGCTGAGACTAACAGGGGCTTCGGCCCTGTCTCTCACATTGTGGTCTAGCGAGAGGCCTACTATTTCTGCGAGTAGTGTCGCCAGCTAGTAACCCTTTGCTTGATGTACCACTTATTTATCGCTGTGATTTATTCTAATAAATATTTTGCATTATATTACCGTACTGAGTTCTGAGCATTCGTGGGTGCCCATGACATACTTTACATAAAGAGCAACTCTTCGTCCCTTCTGTATGTTGATGTCTTTTCTGGAAAGATTGCAATCAAGTATAAGAATGTCCCAGTCATGAGATTCATTTTATCAAGACTAATTTATAACCACCACATCCAAATTAACCCAAGTCATTATTGTCATTCGTTTAATAAGTGCATTCCCAAAATTAAGAGCATTTGTATACATTCCGTAGAGATCATTTCAATTCAAAATTTTTGGTTTCATATACCCTATTTCTGTATTCATCTAAAGCTAAATGTAATATCCCTACCTATATCACCAGGTAAACACTTTCCTTAATCTTCGTTACCATGTAGGGGCAGCTGGCTATATCACTCATTATTTAGTTTAAGTGACTGCAAATGTAGTGTATAATTTTCAGACTTGATACGTCTGCTCACCTAAGAGGGGTATAATCAGTCTCTTTTAAAAAGTGCTTTATCACACTAATAGCTGTCATGGCCAATAGTGCAGCCTGTGCAATATATTATGATGTTTCTCCTCTTCCTGAAGAGGTTATTTGTAAAAATGAGATGACAAGTTTTGCATGTAGTAGTAGTAGTAAGCCTTTTAACACTAAAAAGGACACTGAATCACATTTTTGTGTTGTTACCATAGAGAACGAGGATTTAATAGTGAGACTAATCCTCAGACTATGATCTATTTATCCCCAAGGCAAAAAAGTAAAAATAAACTTTTTCAGACATTAAAAAGCTATAGTACTCGGAAAGAATAGTGGAAGAAAGATGATGATGCTGATGTTGATGACCTATTTATTGATCATGATGTTCATTTGGAATATGCTCCTCTATTGTCCTCTCCTTATTCTGATACAGATGAAATAGAGACTGAGATGTTTATGAACCATTTGAAATGTAAAGTATGTACAAGTAAACATGCTTAACCCCTTAAGGGCCAGTGGTCCAGGGAAGTTACATTCCTTTAAGGAATGCTTTGATCCCTGCCAATGCACCGGTACACGTGACCTGTTACTCGTACCGGCGCGCCGCTTTGGTGCCTAAGAGAGACCTCTCCAGTTTTGGAGTGGTCAATTTTAGTCCCCATTTTTCTTACAGCACTCCCAGTAGAGCACTATAAGGGTATAAGGACCGTGATGGTCATAGCACATCATCTGGTCCTTAAGGGGTTAAGCATCATCTTGGTTATCATGGTTAGCATTACCATCTCCAAGTGCAACTCTCACCCAGTCACATTCACTATTATTGACTAAACAGCAGCACAGAAGAACATCCACAGCTCTAAGCAATGAGTGTTTCCACTGTTGTTTGACAAACAGCACCATTGTCACATACTACTACTACTATTGCAACATAGTAGTAATACAAGTAGCAGTAGTAGTAGTTCCTCAGAAACCACTCATTCAATTAAATGTCCACTATGGAGATATAACACTCACCATCCAAAAGTTAAATCTGTTGCTAGATGTTATTTCTTAAAAAATGGCTTCACCAATAGCTTCACCAAACCCTCTGCCAGGACTGTAAGGTAGAAAGAAGCACCATGCAAGACAGCACCTGGTGAATATGCAGTGGGCTGTGTGTCCCATTCCTGCCTCTATTGGTACTGGGTTAAAGCTTCAGAGAAAAACTAAAATTGACTTTGAGTATTAAGTGGAATCACTGTAATCTATTCAACTATTCAACTTCACTAGTCTATCTGAGTTGGCAGTATTTGTAGAATAAACAAAGAGCTAGCACTGAGACAGAGTGGGAGATATCAAGAGGTTAGGTCCCCTGGACTGCAGATACAGTACTCCCTGTCCTATTACAGTGACACATAGTGATAGGCCCGTGCTTGCCGAGCCCTCACTGCCCAGCAGTCTTCTACTCTGTGTGACTTGGCAGCCAACTTCTTTCCATCTGCTCCATTGTCACATGGTGCGACTTGGCCCTCCATGTCATGAAGAGGCTGGGGTCTTCTTCTTCTTTGCTGCCAGGGTTTCCCTGTGATGTGGTTTATCTGCCAGGCACATGAGCGCTGTGGGGATGTCATGTCCCCAGTGCCTTTATACACCCACTGAGCCCTCACCTCTGTGCTTAGTTGTTGAGCTCCCTGGCGTGTTTAGTGGATTCTCCTTCCCTGCAATGAAGCTTTTTTGACCTGGACTCTTATCCTTTTCAAGCCTTACTGACCTTCTCTTGTGGCCTTGCATACTGCTGTTGGCCTGAACTTGTCTTCCACTCAGTCTTGTGACCCTGCATTCTCCCAGGATCGCAAATCTCAAGCTTAGTATATTAAACTCTATACTACTATTGATCCCTATACTAACTAACCTCTGGCTCTCTCTAAACCTGATCTCTGGCTATCAACACTGACCTTTGCTAAACTCTATACTCTGGCCAGTGGCTATCCAAACTGGCCACTGCTGATCTCTCTAATCCTGACCTCTGGCTATCAACACTGACCTCTGCTGAACTCTGTACTCCTGACCTCTGGCTATCCAAACTGACCACTGTGATATCTCTAATCCTGACCTCTGGCTATAAACACTGACCTCTGCTGAACTTTTTACTCCTGACCTCTGGATATCCAAACTGACCACTGCTGATGTCTCTAATCCTGACCACTGGCTATCACCACTGCTAAACTCTGTACTCCTGACCTCTGGTTATCCAAATTGACCACAGCTATTACCATCTCCCTCACACCTGGCAGTATGGGCCTTCTGCACTTTGTGGCTAATCGCCTTTTCTCTGCCTACACTGCATCAGACATCTGAACTACACTACCTGCCCCTTGTTGTGGCCTACATCTTTGGAGCCTGTCACCTATTCGGCCTCCTCAGGGTGTAGTGCTAGCACATGGGTATGCTCCTACCTGCTATCGGGCTCCGGTCTATCTGCCGCTACTGCAGCACCTTACACATAGGCATTTTTGAAAAAGTTTCCAAATATGCAAACTTGAATCAAAGGTGACAGGTCTACTTTAAAGACAGGTTGCCAGGACATTATGAGGATAAGGATACATGTTAGTCCAGTTAGGTTAATAAGAATGCTTAATCAAAAACAAGTTCATGACTCATGACTTAAAAGTGACCTTTGATGTAGATCAAAATACATAGCTATTTCACAACAAAAGATAAATATGATTTTAATAGACATTCCTTGGTAAGGACTCAGGAGACCTTTTTACTGGAAAAAAATTCTGCCTTCTTGTCTCTGTTATCCTACATTCATTACATTTCTGCTAAAAAAAAAAGCTGTTATTTGTATTTATCTCATTCCAATAAATGACCTTTCTAACTTAATGGTTTTCAAGGTGCCCTAAACACCCAGTCTGGAATCCTCAGGGCACCTCTGACATTTTATAGATCATGACAAGAGCGTTATAAAGGGGTACAACAAGAAATATAATTATCTATAGGTCTCATAATTAGAATGACAAGAAACAAGCATATGTTACATAATAATTTTTTAAAAATATGCATATGAAACTCAGCATTCAAGTTTTTATCACAGTCTTTCTAGACAAATATGGCATCCAGAATTTGGTTATCAACAAGGCAACCTAGGCAAATATCTATGACCAGTGGACATGTGAAGATCCTGTCCAGGTGTCCCACAGGCTTTGGATAAAGAGGAGAACTTGAGGGCACCTGTGCCACTGTATTAACTGCTCCATTCCCTGCAGTAAAGCTGTCATGTTTAAGAGCAGTTCCCAAGTTTCCTTCATACCGCATCATTCTGGGTAGACCTGAGGTAGACCTGAAGTCGGGTAATTGTGGACCAGGGAACTGATGCACTATGACGTGCCTCACACTACAGGTAATGGAGAGGAGGGCAGAGCAGCAGAGGTGTGCTCCTCCACTCCTAAAGGTATAGGAGGCAAACAGTGTACAGTATTTGAAGGTGTGACTACCAGTGGTACCACGCCTGGGGGGAAAAGCAATGTGTTTGAGTGTGTGATTACCAGTGGAATCAGGCTGTGGGACATCCAGTGCATGTGGTGATATGTGACTGCTAGTCGATGGGGCAGACAGAGGATGTGGGGATCTGTGACAACCATTGAAACCAGGCTGGAGAGAGACAGTGTATATAGGAGAAAGGGCTGTTACTAACAATAGGACCAGGAGGCGGGCAGTCATTGTATATGGGGAGCTGTGAATACCAGTGAAACCAGGCTGGGTGGCAGATAGTGTATGTTACACTTATGTAGCACCATTCAGTTGTATCCAAGCTCTGAGGTTGGAATCACTAGTGTAGCCACATTTCAACTGTAAACCCTGAAAGTTGATACTAATATTTCTAATCAAAAGAACAATGGTCAAACTGAGAGACTTGCAGCAAAGGGGGGATGAAAAGGGAGAGGGACCGTTTGGCATACTGCCAAGAGATCTATGGAGTTGTAATATGGATTTGATGGCACCTTAAACCAGAGTCCAGGGCATAACAAAGTGACATAGCACCCTAGTTGAGAACCACTGTTCTAACTTTATAAAGTGGATCAAATGAAATCTGGTAAGGTATTGTTATACTGAACATTTCAATGTCAGTGAAATGAGTAGGCGATGTCACAGGGAAGTTCTGCAGTATATTGGTTAAAAACAAGATGAGCACTGTTCTTGTCAATTCCTCCCCGGCACAGATCTGCTTCCCTAATGAAAAATAGGGCATGTGAAAGAAAAACAGGTAAATTCTTAATCCTTAAAGCGGAACTTTCACATATTAATAAGTCGCCCTTCAATCCTTAAACATATGAAGACTAGCTTGATAATATGTGTATTACCTATCATAAGTGCCAGACTCTAAAGCAATCTTAAGAATAATAAGATCAAAAGGAAAATCAGAGTCCAAGATAGTGTTAGGAAACACTTATATATCAAAGATTTGCTTGTAGCTATTTTCATATAGGTGGAAGCACCACTTTTTTTATCGTTTGTAATATATAAAATATCACCTCTATGCAGATGACATCCATCTTTATTTATCTGCACCTCACCTGATTTCTGATATTTAATCTAAAGTCACAGGTTGCGTCTCGGCCATCTCAGACTGGATGGCTCATAGACATCTCAAGCTCAATATGTCTAAAACAGAGCTATTACTCATCCCACCCAGGTCTGGCCCACCAGTGCCCTTCCAGGTGACTGTGAATGGCACTACGATAAATCCGGTATCAGAAGCAGTGCCTAGGGGTGATAATTGATACATCTCTCTCATTCTCTCCTCATATTAATGCCATTGCTAAATCTTGATGCTTTCACTTGCGTAACATTGCTAAAATCCGTCCCTTCCTTTGCTCCTCCACAGCCAAACTTCTCACACAAGCACTCATCATTTCCTGCATGGACTACTGTAACCTTCTTCTCTCTGGCCTTCCTGCATCCCATCTCCATCCTCTTCAATCCATACAGAACGCTGCAGCACAAATTATCCTATTGTCACCTAGGTTTGTCCCTGCCCCACTCCTCCTCAAATCTCTCCAGTGGCTGCCTATAAAACTTCAAATCTCTTACAAAATTCTGCTTCTCTCATTCAAAACTATTCTCACCTCTACCCCTTCCTACATTTCCACTCTAATCTCCCACTATACACCATCCCGCCACTTACGATCAGCCAATGACAATCTTCTCTCAGCTCCTTTTGTGTCTACAGCCTACTTACGTATCAAACCTTATTCTCTTATTGCTCCTTATCTATGAAATGCTCTACCTCCCACCCTGACACTGCACCTCTCTGATCGTCTTCAAATCACGATTGAAACTACACTTTCTTAACAAAACTTAAACATGTTACATGGAACTCACTTTGTATATTACTTAATTTATGTCCCCTATCCTAATTGGAACTCTGGCACTGTATACAGGACTTGACCCTCATGTACTCTGTATGTCTCCCATTACCACTTTAGATTGTAAGCTTTTGGGCAGGGACGTCACTTTCAATATTTCACTTTGCACAGCACTTATAACCCTCTATTGTCTAAACCCTTAAAGTATAAAGCGCTGCATACACTTGTGACGCTATGTAAATAAACATATTCAAGTAAGAATATCCAAATATCAGGACTCACTTGGAGATGATTCTGCTTGACTGACCTACACAAGACCAGGCAAGCTGTAGGTGCACGTGGGGTAATTATAACGAGCTGCCTTCACTCAGCTACACCACACAGATGTTTCATTATAGTAACATGGACTTATAAACAAAGTGGTACTCACAGATGTTGGACTTCTCTGGAAGTTTGCAAGCACCACTCTTAAATTAGGCTTGTGGGGATTCTTAGACCGCCTTCACTCGGTCATGATCCCAGGTATGTAGTTCCAAGCGAGATCCAGTAGATGTGAATGTGGGGTTAAATCCTAGAATTGGCAACAAAATTTATATTGTATGCATATATAAATGATTTAAACGTTCCTCTGAATAAATCCAAGAATCCAAGCGTGGAACAAAAAAAACTTTTTAATAATATTAAAATACAAATGGACAAAAACACTAGTGTGTCGCATAAAACTGGTTACTTCATCAGGAGCGTAAATAAATTGGTGATTGCCACTTTATTTACACTTCTGATGAAATAACTATGCTGTTATGAAACTTGTTGAGCTTTTTTATTATTTTATTTTTGTATCTGTACAGTCTTATGTGACACACTAATGTTTTTGTCCATTTGTATTTTAATATTACAAAAACTTATTTTTTAGCTCCACGCTTGGATTCTTGGATTTATCCAAAGGAACGTTTAAATCATTTATATATACATACAATATAAGTCCAGACCAATGTTATAGGGAGTGTGACTTGGCCAGAAGGAGCAGGAGGGGGATCTTTTCAGCTTGAATATCTTTTGATCTACAGAACAGTAAGTAATTAAATATAGCACTAAGTGTTTAAAAAAAATATAGAAAACTCAGAGGTGCACTTTAATATTTAATACATGGTTTTTGATTTTTTTAGGTCAATGAGTCTTTCATACAGCAATCATGTATATCTATATAATTACTTTGTGTAACAGAATCACTTACCTAGGTAGGAGTCCATCACACAGCAGTCAGATGTATCTATCTTATCACTGTGTGTAACAGAAGTACTTACCTAGGTAGGAGTCCATCACACAGCAGTCAGGTGTATCTATATAATTACTGTGTGTAACAGAAGCACTTACCTAGGTAGGAGTCCATCACACAGCAGTCAGGTGTATCTATACCATTACTGTGTGTAACAGAAGCACTTACCTAGGTAGGAGTCCATCATACAGCAGTCAGGTATATCTATATAATTCGTGGATTTTTCCTAACAAAGTGTGAAGGAAAGTCAGAATTTTATTAAGACACGGAGGCGAATATTATGCATTTAACTCTCTTAACTGCTTCCTCTAGCAGCAAAGGGATAGTTTATTCAAGATACAGAAACAGAAAAACTTGTCGTAACCCACAGCAACCCCCCAACCAATAGGATAGAATCCCCAGTTATAACTAGGCTGCACACTTCCTGGAATCCCTCTTTCTTGCTGGCTGACGTCATTCTAGAAGATTTTTATGAACCACGAAACTGGAAACTCCAACTGAAGAAAACTCATAAGAAACATCTCTTTGAAGAAGCCAAGGTCATAAACGAAATTTGGATCTCGTAGAAAAGTTCAACGACATCAGCTTTCAACCTGTAAAGAAGAGAAAAGGTGAAAAGGGAGGGAACTGTAGGGAGGGATAATATTCGCCTCCGTGTCTTAATAAAATTCTGACTTTCCTTCACACTTTGTTAGGAAAAATCCACGAATTTTATTACAGAACGGAGGCTTCATATTATGCAAGTTTAAAGCTTAAATTATTGTAAACTACATCAAATAGAGGTCACAACTGAATGAGTAACATGTTCAATAGGCTTAAAGTAAAATTCTCTAAAGGTGGATTCCCTGGACCAATCAGCGGCCCTAAGGATATCCTCTAGTCTGCCCCCAAGTGAAACCGTTTTAGATGCCATAGCACCTCTGGTGGAATGTGCCCCAAATAAAGATACATCGATACCAGCTAATTACATCACCCATCGTATCCATCGGGCCAGAGTGGCCGATGACACTGGTAGATGAGGTTGTCGAAAATAAAGGAGTAATTGAGACTGTGAAGGAGAACGGAAAGCGGCTGTGCGAAGTTCATATTCTTGTAAACATTGTACAACACATAATTGTGGTTGAGAAGGGAAAGCCGGATAAGAGACCATACGAATCGATGTCTTGGTACGACGGGAAACACGGAATTGTACACCCAAAGGGGTAAAAGACCTTGAATGAAAATCTAAAGCTCTGACATCAGAGACACGTTTGAATGAAATCAAACACAATAACATAGTAAGCTTGGAAGAAAGTTGTTTCAATGAAAGTTCGCAATTGGGAGGCCAAGCTTCCAAGAATTGAAGGACATCATTGACGTTCCATAAAGAAAAATACAGCGATTGAGGGGGTCTAGAGAAACGAATCCCTCTCATTAGACGACAAACTACCGATGATTGTCCCACTGGTATTCCATGGACCGGGGTATGCCCAGCGGAAATAGCAGAACGATAAGAATTAATGGTGCGGTAAGCCTTGCCAGAGTCGAACAGATGAGATAAGAAATTTACTACATTTACCGGAGAAGTTGATACGGGATCCAGATCCCGTTCCACGCACCAACGACTCCAGGTGGACCAAGCTGATCCATACATGGCTCTGGTACCTGGGGCCCATGATTCAGCCAAAAGAATTTGAGCTGAGACTGAAAATCCTTCACCATTTGAGGAACTCCCGAAAGGAACCATGCTATTAGTTGAAGTTCTTTGGACATCACTAAATCGTGAGGAGCGCCTGCAGGATCTAAAAGAAGGTCCGGAAAGATTGGAAGAAGGCGAGGGAAATCCGCTGATAGTTCTAGAATCGTTGGAAACCATGGTTGCATCGGCCACAAAGGGGTTATTACAACCACCGTTGCCGCCTGTCTTCGAATTGTTAAAAGTGTTCGAGGGATCATAGCAAACGGGGGAAAAGCATAATTTGTCCCCGGCAGCCATGATTGTAAAAAGGCGTCTGTCGCTAGAGCCTCTGGATCCGGGCGCCAGCTGAAATAACGAGGAACTTGACGATTCAGACGGGATGCGAAAAGGTCGATGCCAAATGGACCCCAAATATGATTCAGAGTCTGGAAAACACTGGGATGTAGATTCCAGTCGCTGTAATCGGTTAGGTAGCGAGAATTCCAATCCGCCACCGCATTGGAAAGACCAGGTAAGTGTTCTGCTATTACTGAGATGTTTCGATCTAGGCAAAAATGCCAAAAATCCTTGGCCAATTCTGCTAATGGTTTGGATTTCGTACCTCCTAACCGATTGATGTATCGTACTGCTGAGACATTGTCCATCTTCAGCAGAACGGAACAGTGTACTTTGTCCTTGGTTAGACTCTTCAGGGCAAAAGACCCTGCTAGTAATTCCAGGCAATTTATATGAAGAGAAGCTTCCTCTGGCGACCATTTTCCGCCTGTGGAAAGATTGCCTAACCGAGCTCCCCAACCTAATAGGCTGGCGTCTGATTCGATGACCAAATCTGGAACGACACCAAAAATGGCTCTGCCATTCCAGGCGTCTAAATGTTTGAGCCACCAAATGAGTTCTTCGCGGGCCTCGGAAGAGATGGCGATTCGATCTGCGTAGCCTAAACCGTTGCGTAAATGATGTGCTTTTAAGCGTTGCAGGGCCCGATAGTGGAGGGGACCTGGAAATATTGCTTGGATGGAAGCGGCTAGAAGACCCAGGATCCTGGCAAGTAGACGCAGTGAAATTCGATCCTGTCTGAGGACATAACGAATCTCCCTGCGAATTGATCGGATCTTGGTCCGTGGAAGACTTAGTGAAGAATTCCTGGAGTTCACCATGAAGCCCAGGAACTCCAATTGTTGAGTCGGTATCAAGTGGGATTTCTCCCAATTGATTAAGAAACCTAGGTTGGAAAGAAGTCTGATTGCGCAAGCTGCATGATCTATCAAGACGTTTGGATCCTGCGACATGAACAACATGTCGTCTAGATAAATAATTAGACGAATACCCCGACTGCGAAGAAAGGCGATTACGGGCTTCAGGAGCTTCGTGAAGCACCATGGAGCAGAGGACAAACCAAAAGGAAGGCATGTGTACTGCCAGATCTTGCCCCGCCACGGGAAACGAAGGAACTTTTGGGATAAAGGAGCCATCGGGACCGTAAGGTAGGCATCTTGCAGGTCTAACTTGACCATCCAGTCTGCCGGAAGGAGGAGATCTCTCAAAAGATGGATACCCTCCATTTTGAAATGTTGATATAGAACACAACCGTTCAGAGCGCGGAGGTTTATTACTGGTCTGAGACCGAAGTCTTTCTTTTGGACTAGGAAAATATTGCTCACGAAACCGTCTGGTTCTCCGTAAGCTTGAGCAATTGCTCCTTTTTTCTTTAAACTGGAAATTTCTGCATCTACCAATGTTTCGTCCCTCCGGGAAAAATGGAGAGGAGGGGGAGCGAACTGTTGGTAAGGATACGAATAAAATTCTATCTGGAATCCTTGAACTGTTTGCAGAATCCAAGGATCCGCAGTTAGTCGACACCAATGGTGGAAAAAATGCATCAATCTGCCTCCCACCCGCACTGGGGAAAAAAGGGTGTGAGAAAACATACTCACCAGAGTAGGGACGGCTTTTAAATTGTCCTCTGCCAGGTCTAGTCCTCCAGGGTCTGCCACGGGTTGGGAAAAAAGGAGGTTGACTCCTTTGGTCTTGTGAGGGATAACCTCGGAAGGAGGGGAAAAATGGAGCCTGGAACTGATTTTGGCGTTGGCGGGCCCGGCCAGGAGAGCGGCCCCTACCTCTCCCGGCCCTGTCAAAAATTTTTGGACGAAAAAGTTTACGTAATGAGGCCTGTGCTTTATCAAGAGCTGTGAAGGAAGACACAAATTTTCCTAAATCTTTAATAAAAGTGTCTCCAAATAATTGGCCATGAGCCGAAGGACCAGGTTCAGAATTCGCCATCTCAGCGAGTTTAGGGTCAATTCTGAGTAGGAGAGCTCTCCGTCTTTCTGATGCTAAGGCCGAATTAGCGTTGCCCAACATACATATGGCTCGCTGAATCCACCCCCGCAAGACGTGGGTGTCAATATTAGATTTTGATAATAAGGCCTCTTCAGACAATTCGAAAATCTTAGTCAGAGGTCCTAACATGTCAAGGAGCTTATCTTGACAAGATTTAAGAGCCTGGTCCACGCCTTTTCTAGGATCTTTTCCAGATTTTGAAATGAACTGGACCATTTTTGGATCCAGTTCAGGCGTCTCACAAACTTTGTTTGGGATAACTGGGCGAGGACATTCTGCTCGCAATTTGGACCTAGTGGTTCTACTGATAGGTTTTCGTACCCAAGTTTCTAAATATTTTGCTACATGGGGTCTAGGAGTCCAATCTGAGGATCTAGGATGTTTAATACCATCCGGGTCAAATAAAGGGTCCCCATTAGCATCCACTAACTTTGTTGAAGAGGATGAAGAAAGGGTATCATTAGCCTCTACAATAATAGTTTTATTTTTCTTGGGTCGAGGCTCTTCAGAATCAGAGTCCTCCCCAGAAGATGGTGCCCAATCTTCATCCAAAGAATCCTCAGTAGAGGCAGAGCGGTAAGAATCTGGTTTAGACCTCCGTACATTTTTTGATTTAGGTTGTAACCTCCTCAGGTTCATTTTACCCCCGTTGGTATCCTCAGGGGGAGAGGATCTTGTGTGTGGACTGGAACCACACTGTTCAGAATCACTTACATTAAGTGAGGAAAATGAGTCTTGTTTAGACTTTTCTAAGTGTTTTCTCTTTTGGGTACATTTCCCCCCCACTCTGGGAGTGGAATTGTTAAATTCAGGGGTGTTTACCGGTAAATTTGACATAATATTAGAAACAGGTACTGTCCCTTTAAATATTGTAGCCAAAGATTCCACAAAGTTGGAAGACAATTTTTGAAAAGCTGACTGCATAGATAATTCTACAAATTTCTGAAACTCTGAGGACTGAGCCTGCTCAGAATTTAAAGATAGAGAAGGGATTGTTGTTTCTGGATTTAAATCCATTATAGGGGTACCAAATTTGGGACTTTCACCATTAGAAGACATTTTTTCTGTCAAGATGAGGTTTACCTTAAAGTAGTAATAAAATAGAGTTCAGGGCCGTGCCAACGTCAAAAATAAAAGAAACTCTTTAATGTGAAAATTAGTCACCGATAGGAAGCGCGAAACTGTAACATATGAGGTGATCGAGGAGAATTCAAAATGCGCATGCGCATGCGCATGCGCGATCGCGGCCGTCAACCCGGAAGTGGACGGCCGCGTCGTCTGAGGAAAAGAAAAAGGTCACGAGCTTGAACGAAACGAACGGTGAAGGTTGGGAGCAACCAACAGGAAAAAGATACCAAGAAGAAAAGGACACCAAGACTTAACAACATAAGAAACTACAGGGGCATAATGAAAGAAAGTGTTACAAAACAAATTGTAACAAAAGCTACACAATATAGAAATAAACAAACTTAAAGGAAAGTTAAATAACTAAATAAATAAATACTGTTAAACAGACAACCAATTTTATTTGAGTCATTTAACTCTGAGAACTCTCTGGAACAGAAAATTTTCAATCCAAAAGAGTTCTCAGAAAAAACACAGCCAAAAAATTTTATACTGAGTAGAGAAAATACTTATCCCAATCAGGAAGCAGCAAAGAAAGAGGGATTCCAGGAAGTGTGCAGCCTAGTTATAACTGGGGATTCTATCCTATTGGTTGGGGGGTTGCTGTGGGTTACGACAAGTTTTTCTGTTTCTGTATCTTGAATAAACTATCCCTTTGCTGCTAGAGGAAGCAGTTAAGAGAGTTAAATGCATAATATGAAGCCTCCGTTCTGTAATAAAATTACTGTGTGTAACAGAAGCACTTACCTAGGTAGGAGTCCATCATACAGCAGTCAGGTGTATCTATATAATTACTGTGCGTAACAGAAGCACTTACCTAGGTAGGAGTCCATCATACAGCAGTCAGGTGTATCTATATAATTACTGTGCGTAACAGAAGCACTTACCTAGGTAGGAGTCCATCATACAGCAGTCAGGTGTATCTATATAATTACTGTGTGTAACAGAATCACTTACCTAGGTAGGAGTCCATCACACAGCAGTCAGGTGTATCTATATAATTACTGTGTGTAACAGAATCACTTACCTAGGTAGGAGTCCATCACGCAGCAGTCAGGTGTATCTATATAATTACTGTGTATAACAGAAGCACTTACCTAGGTAGGAGTCCATCATACAGCACTCAGATGTATCTATATAATTACTGCGTGTAACAGAAGGACTTACCTAGGTAGGAGTCCATCATACAGCGGTCAGGTGTATCTATATAATTACTGCGTGTAACAGAAGCACTTACCTAGGTAGGAGTTATCATACAGCAGTCAGGTGTATCTATATAATTACTGTGTGTAACAGAAGCACTTACCTGGGTAGGAGTCCAACACACAGCTGTCAGGTGTATCTATATAATTACTGTGTGTAACAGAAACACTTACCTAGGTAGGAGTCCATCATACAGAGGTCAGGTGTATGTATATAATTACTGTGTATAACAGAAGGACTTACCTAGGTAGGAGTCCATATACAGCAGTCAGGTGTATGTATATAATTACTGTGTGTAACAGAAAGACTTACATAGGTAGGAGTCCATCATACAGCAGTCAGGTGTATATCTATATAATTACTGTGTGTAACAGAAGCACTTACCTAGGTAGGAGTCCATCATACAGCAGTCAGGCATATCTATATAATTACTGTGTATAACAGAAGCACTTACCTAGGTAGGAGTCTATAATACAGCAGTCAGGCATATCTATATAATTACTGTGTGTAACAGAAGGATTTACCTAGGTAGGAGTCCATCATTCAGTAGTCAGGTATATATCTATATAATTACTGTTTGTAACAGAAGGACTTACCTAGGTAGGAGTCCATCATACAGCAGTCAGGTATATATCTATATAATTACTGTGTGTAACAGAAGAACTTACCTAGGTAGGAGTCCATCATACAGCAGTCAGGTATCTTTATAATTACTGTATGTAAAAGAAGCACTTACCTAGGTAGGATTCCATCATACAGCAGTAAGGTGTATCTATATAATTTGTGGATTTCCCTAAGAAGTTGTGACAGAAAGTCAAAATTTTATTAAAGACATGGAGGTGAATATTATGCAATAACCATTTCCACCGCTTCCTCAGCAGCAAAGAGTACTTTATTAAATGTAGATAAATAAAGAGAAAAATTATTAGTAATCATAGGAACCACTCCCACCAATGGCCATGAACCACATGTCATAAGAGAGCCGTGACCCAAGACTCCACCTCTTTCTTGCGAATATCACTCTTCCCATTCTGGAATTGTCCATTAATTCTGAAGTCTGGAATCTAACAGAAAACCATCTGCCCTCATGCTTCGGAAACAAGGGGAAAGGAAAGAAACTCCAGAATTCACCAGATCACATCGAGATTCAACCTGAAGGAAACAAAGAGGAAAATATTATAGGGCAGGGGAACATAGGAAGGGATAATATTCGCCTCCATGTCTTTAATAAAATTTTGACTTTCCATCACAACTTGTTAGGGAAATCCACAAATTTTATGGCAAAAATTATTGGCAAAAACTATTATGCAAGTTTAAAGCTAACTCAATAACTTCAGATGAACCTAATGGCCTGGAACACAAACATTCAGAGATTTTGCGAGAACAAACTAGAGACATGTTCAATGGGTCTACAATAAAAATCCCTAAAAGTGGATTCCCTAGACCAATCAGCGGCACGAAGGATGTCCTCCAGATGTCCACTGGCCTGCAGGACCATGGATGCCATAGCACCCCTAGAAGAGTGTGCCCCAAAAGATGCAACATCAATACCAGAGAGCTGCATCAACCACCGAACCCAGCGGGCCAAGGTGGCAGCGGAGACTGGTAAGAATGGTTTGTGAAAGGAAATAAAAAGTTGAGATCCAGACGGTTTTCAGAAGGAAGCCGTCTGATTTTCATATTACTGCAAACAGCGTACCACACACAATTGTGGCTGAGAGGGGAAAGAGGGGTAAGAGACCACTCAAACCACCTTTTTATGCGCCGAGAAATTTTGAAACTGCACGCCCTGTGGTGTAAAAGATCTGGAGGAAAGATTCAGAGCATGGACATCTGAAATTCGTTTGAAAGATACCAAGCAAAGGAGCATTGTTAATTTAGCCAACAACTGTTTCAGGGACAGTTGATCGTTAGTAGGCCAGTGTTCCAAAAAATGTAAAACTGTGATAACATTTCATAGCGACTGATAGCTAGGTTTAGGTAGCCGTGAAAAATGGATTCCCCTCATGAGCCTGCAAACTATTACTGACTGACCTACTGGAATGCCATCAATCGGAAGATGCCCTACTGAAATGGCAGAGCGATAGGTGTTGATGGTGCGGTAAGCTTTACCCGCGTCAAGTAGATGGGATAGGAAATTAGCTATTGCTACCGGAGGGACCGAAACAGGATCCAAATTCCGTTCCAGGCACCAACGACTCCAGCATGACCAGGCGGATTTATACATAGCCCGGATGCCTGGAGCCCCGGCCCTGCCAATAGTGACTGAGCCTAGTCAGAAAGGCTGCTGATACCCGGGGAACTCCCGAAAGTAACCAAGCCAAAAGGTGAAGGTCTCCGGATAGCAACATTTTGTGTGGAGCGCCGTGGGGAAGAGAAAGGGAACATCTGCGAACATTTCCGGAAGAGGAGGGAACCATGGTTGCATTGGCCAAAATGGCATCACCAACACAATTGTCACTTTCTGGCAACGAATAGTCAACAGTGTCCGAGGGATCACTGCGAACAGAGGGAATACATAATGCGTCCCTAGCACCCATGACTGAAGAAAAGCATCGGTAGCTAGGGCCTCCGGGTCCAGACACCAGCTGAAAAACCGGGGAACCCTCCGATTCAGACGAGAGCCAAAAAGGTCTATCTGAAAAGGACCCCAGGTCTGTAGTATTTGGATAAATATCTTTGTATGAAGCATCCAATCACTGTGATCTGAAAGGTACCTGGGATTCCAATCTGCTACTGCATTGGAAAGACGAGGTAAGTATTCCCGAGGACTGTAACATTTTGGTCAAGGCAAAAATGCCAAAAGTCCTTAGCCATATCTGCCAATGTCTTGGACCTAATGCCACCCAGTTGGTTGATGTACTGTACTGCCTAAACATTGTCCATTTTCAGCATAATGCAGCAATGCACCTGATCTTTCGCCAAGCTTTTCAGGGCAAAAGATCCTGCTAGGAGCTCCAGACAGTTGATGTGGAGCCTCTTCTCCTGGTAGAGAGGTCTCCTAAATGAGCGCCCCAGCCAAGCATGCTGGCATGTGACTCAATAACAAGGTCTGGTACCATGCCAAAAATTGCTTTGTCATTCCAGGCATCTAGATGTTTGAGCCACCATAGAAGGTCTTCTCTGGCGCCTGAAGAGAGAACGATAGTGTCGGTGTAGCCTAGACCTCTGCATAGATGAACCGTTTTTAGGTATTGTAAGGCTCGGTAGTGCAGTGGGCCTGGAAAAAAATGGCCTGAATTGATGCCGACAGGAGTCCCACCACTCGAGCCAGTTTTCTGAGTGAAAATTTCCCTAACCGGATAATGGAGAGAATCTCCTTGTGGATAGTCCAGATCTTTACCCCTGGAAGGCTCAACGAAGCCTGAATCCCAGGAATTGGATTAGATCAACTCAGATTTTTCCTTGTTGATTAAAAAACCTAAGTATGTTAGCAGAATAATTGTCCAATCTGCATGGGTGAGAAGAAGAGCGCGATCCTGCAACATTGTGAGAATGTCATCTAGATATATGATAAGTCTCACTCCGCGACTCCTTACTGTGGTGACCACTGGTTTGAGGAGTTTCTTGAAGCACCAGGGCACCGAGGACAAGCCAAAGTGCAGGCATGTGAATTGCCAGATCTGACCGTACCAACAGAACTGAAGAAACCTGGGACGCAGGTGCCATGGGGACAGTCAGTCATTTCTGAGATCTATTTTGACCATCCAATCTGATGGAAGTAGTAAGTCCCAAAGAAGATGGATGCCTTCCATCTTGAAGTGTTGATAAAGGACACACTTGTTTAGAGCCCTTAAATTTATAACAGGATGTAGACCAGAGTTATAATAATAATAACAACTCATATTTATATAGCACCTTTCTCCCAGTTGGACTCAAATCACTTTCAGCACGCACTCTTGGAATTAACCATATTGGCAGCTGAAATAACAGATTTTATTATTACCCAATTAATGGCACTCATTTATCAACCTCAGAAGGATAAAGAGCTGAGTTGACCCTGCTGGTATTTGAACCTGCAACCTTAACATGTGAACAGTCTCCATAGACAGGGACTTTACCACTGAGCTATCTCACCAGCTATGGGGTTTTTTTTTCTGTGAAGATGTTGCTTACAAACCCTACTGGCCTTACTGGAGCTGTCGGATTGCCCATTTGTGCATCAGATTGCAGATTTCGGAATCCACCAGTACATCATCGACTGCCGAAAAATGAAAAGGAGAGGGAGGGACTGTCTGGAAAGGGAGAACATAAAATTCTATATGGTGGCCTCTGACTGTTTGTAATACCCAGTTGTCTGAAGTCAATATGCTCCATTGATGTAAAAAATGGGAAAGTCTGCCTCCCACTTTTTTGGGGAAAGAAAGGATATGGGGTGGTATACTTACCGGAAAATGAACGGGAAAAGAAGTGACCCCTGCCAGATCTTGTCCTCCAGGACCTTCCTCGTGGAGGGAAAAAAGGTCCCTGCTGTCTGGGTTCCAGCTGGGTTTGACCCCTGTAGCTAGGGTATACTGGGTAAGAGGGACCCTGCCTTTGTTGTTTGGGCTGGTTATTATGGCTGGAAAAATTACTCCTACCTCTTCAGACCTTGGCAAAAATCTTGGTGTTAAAGAGTCTCCTCAATGAAGATTGGGCCTTATCCAGGACTGTAAAGGAGGAGACAAATTGCCCTAACTCTTTTATAAATGAATCTCTAAATAACTGGCCCTGGGCCGAAGGACCAGGTTTCGATGTGGCCAAATCCACCAATTTGAGATATAGTTTTAATAGTAATGTCTGTCTCTTTTCAGAGGCCAAAGCCGAATTGGCATTGCCCTTTAGGCAAATGGCTCTTTGCACCCAGCCCCAGAGGACCTCCACATCTATGGGGGTGTCTGATAGAAGGGCATCTTCTGATAATTCATACATTTTTGTCATTGGACCCAATGTGTCCAATAATTTGTCTTGGCATGATTTTAATGCCTTGTCTAGCCCTTTTCTGGGATCGCTACAAGATTTTGCCAAGAACTTTATCAACTTGGAGTCCAAATCTGGGATGTTACACACCTTATTAGGAATAATTGAACGTGGGCATTCTGCCCTCAATTTATTCCTTGTAGCCCTGTTCATTGGCTTTCGAACCCAAGCCTCCAGGTACTGCGCTATGTGAGGTTGTGGTGACCATTCAGAGGAACGGGGATATTGAATGCCCTCTGGATCACAGAGAGGCTTGCCCTTAGAATCCAAAATATCCATGGCTGCTGATTCTGAAGGGGAAATAGTACCCGTTTGAATTTTCCTCATTTCTGGAAGATGGGCCAAGTCGGATGATTCTTCACTTTGAGAGGAATAAAAGGAGTCAGGTTTTAAACTCCTCAGGTTTTTATTTCTCACATTTTTCCCCTCTTGAGTGGAGGGTCTGAGTTGTGTGTCTAGATCACACTGTTCCAAAATGCCGCCTGTAAGTGGGTTATCAAAAGGTGATGCCCAGATGATGAGGCCTCAGAGGCTGTTAAATTTGCGTGTCACTTTTTCTTCAAACACTTGCCCCTTTAGATGTAGATTCTTTAAGGGACAAGGGGTCAGGGTCCCTGGCAGTTGCCTGGGGAGTCAAGGTGTTATTCCCCACACCAGGGCCTCAGGATTACGTATTGTGTTAATCCCCACACCTGGGGGTCATAGACTGGGGATGTGGAAACCCTTATATAGGGGTTCTGACTTTACATTGCATCAGCAAAGGATTCTGCAATAGAGGCCGATCATTTTTTCATGGCACTTTGTACTGATAGCTCCATAAATCTTACAAAAGAATCTGAGCCAAATGGGTTAACCAATATGGATGGGGTTTCTCCTGTAGATAGGCCCATGAGGGGATCAATAGAGGCTCTAGAGGAGTCCTGCTGCTCATTGCAGAATAGATATTGGTAATCGCTATCCGAGCGATGGCTAGACATATTAAATAATAATAAGTAATTCCAAGCACTCCAAATGTAAGCAGAAACTGATAAATTATATTAGGCCAAAAAATAAAATTTAAATGTGGCAAAAGTTGTTAAAGCTCAATTGGAATTGAACCCAGGAAGACTTTATGCAAGTCCTATGCGCTAACATTTATGCGATGTGCTGCACTTGGCAAACAAAGCTACAGAGACTTAAGAGGCTGAAAGGCGATAGAGCTGGTTAAAAGCAAATCGTCGCCTAGATGAAACAGGAGTGATAGATGCCGGAAGCAGCAGTGGGTAATGGTGTCTTGCCCAGGAAAACAGCAGTGATGCTGCAAAGACTGCCTGTACAGTACTGGGTTCCCCCAAAACCGTCCGGATAGCTGGGGCAACACTGGGAGCTTGCAATCAAGGAATAAATGGGGTAATATCCTAACATATAAAGGTTAAAGCGATACCTATGCAAAATGAACAATAAGGTAAAACATGTGTAAACAGACGACTATGGAAGTATTACTCCTGATAGACTGGGATGAAAGTAAAACCCATCCTACCAGGCTATCATGGGTTAATACAGGATAACAGAAAGATGGGTAGAATCCCCCCCAACAAAGGGCATATGAACCTTATTAGGAGACAATATGGAATATATTTATTCAGTCTATATATTTGATATGGAAACAAGTTGAAACAAAGTACTTATCTGAGGAAGTAGAAAAGAAAGAGGCAGAGACTTGGGTCACGGCCCTCTTATGACATGTGGTTCATGGCCATTGGTGGGAGTGTTTGCTATGGTTACTAATAATTTTTCTCTTGATTTGTCTACATTTAATAAAGTACTCTTTGCTACTGAGGAAGCGGTGAAAAGGTTATTGCATAATATGAAGCCTCCGTGTTTGCCATAAAATTACTGTGTGTAACAGAAGGACTTATCATGGTAGGAGTCCATCATAGAGCAGTCAGGTGTATCTATATAACTACTCTGTGTAACAGAAGGACTTACCTAGGTAGGAGTCCACCATACACCAGTCATGTATATCTATATAATTACTGTGTGTAACAGAATCACTTACCTAGGTAGGAATCCATCACACAGCAGTCAGGCGTATCTATATAATTACTGTGTGTAACAGAAGGACTTATCATGGTAGGAGTCCATCACACAGCAGTCAGTTGTATCTATATAACTACTCTGTGTAACAGAAGGACTTACCTAGGTGGGAGTCCATTATACATCAGTCAGTTGTATCTATATAATTGCTGCATGCAACCAAATGACTTACTTAGGTAGTAGGGCAGCAGTCAAGTATAGCTAAATAATTATTGTGTGTAAAAGAAGGACTTACCTAGATAGGAAAAACAGAAACCGGAAAAAAACAGGGGAGCTCCCCTTGTGTTGAACCTTCGTGCACTAATAAACCACCGCCTTATCGTGGTGGTATACTCACAAAAGTATTGGCTGGGGTATTATATATATATATATATATATATATATATATGTAATCCTCAGGAATAAAGATAGTAACAATCAAATCTCAGGGCTGCACTTCCATGAACCTCGTTTCCCTCCATAGCTGGAACATTTATGTAGAAAAAACAAAAGACAGAAGGGTGCCCATTAGTTCAATACATTCAGTAACTTCTCCGATGTGGTGTAAATCGATATACTCACAATTTTGATTGGTCAGAGTTTCACCCCAACATATCACATATGTGGAGATCACCAGCCTTTCTCCACTCAGGTATCTGGTTTTCCTTTGTTTGTGAGTCTACATAATTGTGGCTGTAGGCTTTGATAAAGCGGCATTATAGCTGTGAAATGCATAAAGTACCATATATATCTGTCACTTTGCTCATCACCTCCTCCAAACAGTAGTGAGTTGTCTGTAACAGAGCAGCAGCACGTAGAGACTAGTGGTGGTGGTGATGATGATGATGTTGGAGAAGCTGGGGTGGAAGAGACATTGATGGACTTTTTATCAGAAACTGAGAAGGAATGGGAGACAGGAATGAGGATGGGCATCACTGCCACCCACCACTAGCAATGAGCTTTTGGAATTTGCGGAATTTGCAACTGCTCTAATTCCTTCTGCTGCTGTGTTGCAAGGGCAGCAGGATGCCGAGAAGCAATCTAGTGTGCTACAGACCACCGTGGACACAGTGGGAATGGGGTCAACAAGTGATGAGGGACTAGGACAGGCTCCACCTGCCAGCAGTAGCAATACTCCTGGTCCTAGTTGCAGTGCTGATTCTGAGGCAGTAGCAGCAACAGCATCATCCACTGCCAACACAGACAGTGAAGAGGACATTCTTTTCCACCTGTTCCCTATCCCTTCCCCTGAAGTCATGGTGTGGGACTTATTTTTCTCTTGGGGCAGACACAGTGCAGTCATCATCAATGACACTGTGCACAATTTCCGACAAGTCAGTGAGAAAACGAAAGGAGGGAACAAACCTTGGCACAACCGCCTTGATATCACTCATAAGAAACAGACACCATAACATTTATGTCAAACATGTTAAAGACAAACACCCACCACAGAAATTGAGCACCGCTGTTGCTGAACCCCGTGACTCTCCAGAAAGGCAACAAGAGGAGAGACAGAGATCAAAGTAGAGTAAGAACAGACAAACCCAGGCAGAGACTGGAAGTTCCATGATGAGCAAAACAGCTAGCTCGCCATCACCTTCTTCCTCTAGGGTAACTACATCTTCTGTCAATCCACCTCATTCAGTGTTACCTCCCCTGCCCAATGATAGCCACTCTGTTGATGTTAGGATGTGGCAGTTCATCTCCACCCATTGCACACTGTGCGGCGCACTGACCACACATGCCAGTGTGGTGGAGGAGAATCACAAACAGGGCATCAAGCATAATCTGAGGAGTTTCCATCCCTCAGAATATTCTAAGATGCTGGTAAGGAGGGTTCATCATTACTATTAAACTGTCGGCAAGTTGTCATGTGTCCTTAGCCGGTTGTGGACAAGGGGTATAGTGACAGCGGCAGTGTGTTTTCATCCTACACAATATTGTACACAGTAGAACTGAATTAGAGTGATGACTTGCCATGGCCCTCTACAAAATACTCTATCTCATCTAGTGGGAATGGGGTCAACAAGTGATGAGGGACTAAGACAGGCTACACCTGCCAGCAGCAGCAATACTTCTGGACCTAGTTGCAGTGCTGATTCTGAGTCAGTAGCAGCAACAGCATCATCCACTGCCAACACAGACAGTGAAGAGGACATTCTTTTCCACCTGTTCCCTATCCCTTCCACCTGATGTCATGGTGTAGGACTTTTTTTTCTCTTGGGGCAGGCACAGTGCAGTCATCATCAATGACACTGTGCACAATTTCCGACAAGTCAGAAAGCGAAAGGAGGGAACAAACCTTGGCACAACCGCCTTGATATCACTCAAAAGAAACAGACACCATGACATTTATGTCAAATATGTTAAGACAAAGTATCAGTCTTCCTCAGGCACAGCTCAAGTCAGGGTCCCTTTCATCCATTCTTCTTTCTTTTTTTTTTTTTTTTTTTTTTTTTTAATTTATCTATTTTTTTAACTGCCCCATCTATCCCTATCAAACCCTGAAGCAGGAAAATCTTTTTCAAATACAGTGCTTAAAATTTTTTCAAAAATTATTTGCCATTTTTTCAATGGCTAGAAAGTTTACACCCTTTGATTAACATGTTTTTCGCCTATTCACTATAAAAATGTGCCATTTTCCAAGAAGTGAAAAACAATAGAAGCAGCTACAGAACAAGAGAGATGTGCTGTTATGCTGTGTGTTAGTAGCAAAATAGAGGTAGAAGAGGTTCACAGTGACTGCTATCACTATGAGCAAGTTTACAAACAATAAAAGGAGAAGCTGGAAGGACCCTTATGTGTCCATTGAGTCTGAGAAGGAAGTGACCACTACAGACCCAATGCTGACCAGTCCCCCTATATCACTGCTAGGGATCTTGGAGAAATTAATTTCATGGGAGGAGGAAGATGGTAGTAGTGAAAGCAGGACAGGTCAGCTGCATGTGCCTGCTGCCAACAGTTCTGTGCCTCCTGCCTGTGCTGCCCCTGATGCCACCAGTGTTGTGCCTGCTGCCAGTTCTGAACCTGCTGCCAGTGTGTCTTGTAATTTTCAGGAGTGGGGGAGGAGAAGATTGTGCCAAGTGTGACAACAGGGGACCCTATGTCACACTTGCCACCCCCAAGCAGCCCTGTCAATGCTAGTACTACTACTACTAAGAAGGTCCAGCAGCTTGAACAGAGTGTTAGGAGTGAAGGAGCATGAAATCTTTATATTACTAGTGACTGTGAGACAGAAGACTCAGGGGCTGAAATTGATGTGGTTGGTGTTGGTAGTAGTAACAGTAATAGTGAAGCAGCTATTGGGAATAGCATTAGATTGATAGGGGAAGCAATGCAGAGCGTTCAGACTAGCAGTCAAAGGAGCCCACAACATTCCCTTGCCCCTGGGAGTCCCCTTCCCTCTCTGCATTGTTCAGGTGGAACATTATCCTGAAGAAGGCAGAATTTTTACCTAGCAGCAATAATGCCACCACCACAAGGAGCACGGATCAGCTGCCTGTTCCTGCAGTTACTGCTGTCCATCTGTCTTCTTCAAGTCACCAAGAAATGGCAAGTGTGACATTAGGGGACCCTCTGTCACATTTCTCATCACCTCCTCCAACCAGCGAGATGTCTTCAATAGAGCAGCACCAGCATGGAGGGACAGGTGGTGGTGGTGGTGGTGTTGATGATGGTGGATGAATCCTTATTCTAAGGCAGTAGCACCAATAGCAGCAACATCATCTTCTGCCCCAGACAGTGAAGGGGAATGTGGTGGAGAAGAAGGATGAGGCCATTCTTCTCCACCTTTTCCCTCCCTCCTGAAGTCATGGGTGTGGGACTATTTTTCTCTATTTCCAGAAAGGCAACAAGAGGCAAGGGGTGATCAAAGACGAGGAAGAATAGGCAAACCCAGGCAGAGGCTGGAAGTTGGAAGACAAGTGAAACAACTAGCTTGCCATCACCTTCTTACTCTAGGGTAACCCATCTTCTGTCAATCCACCTCGTTCATCATTACCTCCCACGCCAAGTGATGGCCACTCTGTAGAGGTTAGAATGGAGCAATTCATGCCTACCCATTGCACACTGTGTGGTGCACTGACCACACATGGCAGTGTGGTGCAGGAGAATTGCAACCAGGGCACCAAGCAGCATCTGAGGAGATTCCATCTTGCAGAATATGCTAAGCTGGTGGCAGGGAGGATTCATCATTACTATTAAACAGTCAGCACGTTGTCATGTGTCCTTAATAGGGTGTGGACAAGGGGCATAGTGACAACAGCATTACTTTATTTCTGGTGGGGGGATTTCACACTGGGGACTATAAGTGTCATGGTGTTTGGATAGAGTTGTGCCAGGTGTTTCATGTGAGTGCAGCTGTACCCATTGCTCCACTTCCCTTATTTACACTGTGCAAATTGCAGTTAATGAGGCACAGTTCTTGTTCTATAGAGAAAAATGTTTATTCTAGTAACAATACACCCATGATTTTGGAGGAGGGGCAGGAGGAGAAGCATTACTGGACAACTTCTTTTCTCCACATTACCTGAAATAGTGGGCGGGGGCTAGTTATGATGCTGCTACTGCCTCAGGAGAATCACTGCTGCTAGTCCTGGCAAGTGGAACCTTCATCACCCATGTTACTGCTGTTGTTGATCTCATTCCCTTTGAGCTGCCTAATCATCCTGCAGCTTAAACTGCTCTGCAGCAGCAGAAACAGCAGTCACAAATTCCGCATCCGCATCAGGGCATCTGACAATGGCCAGTTGCCACTGGCCAACACAACATGACCTTCTGGCTCTAGACTAGTAGGGCATTTTTTTCTCAGGGCTTATGCTTAAAACAAAAACAAAAAGCATAGGACAACAAAAAATAAAATGCTTTTGGGGACTTGTTTCTAAGAAATTTAAGTCCTGCAAATTAATGTTTCCTTAGGGCTTGTGCCAAACAAGTCTAAGTCCTAGAAATCATTGTTTACTCAGGGCTTGCGCCTCTATCAACAAATCCAACAAATTATCCTGTACAAAATACTCTCTCTCTTATTTTATTTTTTTATTAACTGCCCCCCAATCCAAGTAAACAAACCCCCCCAAAAAATCACTGATCAACTAATTGTTTCCCCACACTCCAACAACACAGGCCCCTTTTATACTGTATGTTTGGGAAATAAAATAACATTTGCTATGTGTTGTGTGTAAATTCAATATTCCTATTGATTTCAATGGAATGAGCTAGGACAAAAAGTGGAAACACATCACTTTTTGCAGGAAATTATTCACCAGGCGGGAAGATCCATTATTCACAGATTTTGGTTTGAGGTGGTAATTTTTTCCCATCCTTACCAGTGACTTGCCTCTCCCACAGAATGCAATATACTCACTTTCTGGACACCACCAGGGAACTATAGGCAAACTGAGGTCACCAGGTGCACTATTAAGATAAAACCAAATAAACAACTATTTAAACTGTAATAACTTTGGAAATATGCACTCTCTGTAATTTGGGTACCCTTGTTTTACCCATCCGGGGAAATCCAGAAATATATAATTTTCCATATTCAATTTTACAATAATTTAATTGAATTGATTTGAACTGAGGTTGTAAACCCTTGAATGCAAGATGTCTGTAATGCATTGCAAAGCATTTCACTAGAGAACCATTTAGCATTAAAGGAGGTTAACACCTTATTTGTTCGCTATAATGTAGTTGATTTCTCCATAATTGTTCCA
Organism: Rhinophrynus dorsalis; assembly: GCA_037306005.1. Lineage (NCBI taxonomy): Eukaryota > Metazoa > Chordata > Amphibia > Anura > Rhinophrynidae > Rhinophrynus > Rhinophrynus dorsalis. The sequence goes on from CM074726.1 coordinate 186,856,721, forward strand.
CTTTTTTCTGTGTACAATACATATTTACATAACTGTAAATTTCTTAAGTATGAATTTAACTTAAAGGGATAGTAATGTATCACAAAAATAGCAGCTCCAATTAATCTTCATAGTATTTGAGCAGAGTGTTATTTCAATTCTGTCAGAGTTGTGATTCAAGAGTAATTGAATGATAAAGTTTTCCCTCCTGCCCATTTTACCTAGTGTAAGCCATCTCTTCTCAGATGTGGAATCTGGTTGCTAGACCAGACAGATAACAGCAGAGGACAATCTTCTTCCTATGAGAACAATGAAAACCCTGCCCCCCTTGACAAGTTTTTCAGGTTTTTCCCTCTCTGCAGTCTACCTGGGCATCTCCCTTCTGATCTGGCTGAACAGTGTTACATCAGTAAAAGGGGCGGGAGGGGGATACTTTGCCATTGAATTGCTCTTGAACTACAACTCTGGCAGTATTGAAATAACACTCTCCAAAGTCCAAATACTATGATGATTAATTAGAGCTGCTTTTATTATGAAACATTACTATCCCTTTAACAATAAGACAACAATTTGCAAAATCACTGACCTATATTAAAGACTTTACCATCTCCCCTTTCTTGATGTGGAGAGGGGTTGAACCCGGGGGAAAGTTACATCTCTTATTCTATTTATTCCATATTGTAAAGATCAACATGAAAGTGGCCAGCAGACCCAGGAGCAGGGTCCCTGATATTGTTAGATCCATGTTCTGTTCAGAGTCTGTCTCCTCTGCTCACTGCAAGTAGTTAATATTGCATGAAATTCTCATGTTCTAAACCAAATGTAGTTTGTGATAAATAAAACTTTATTATACACCGTATCTTGATAGTGTTATTGATTCTAAGGTGTTGCCGAAGACATAACAGATTGTTGAAGGTTCAGGGCCAGTTAAGGTCATACAGAAAAGTAAATACTGCACAAACAGTGGAGATTTTCATGTTCATGCCAGATCCAAGACGGCTCACCTTTATTCCTGATCTCACATGAAACCAGCAAAACATTGTTACAAGCCAGCAGCAAGGCACAATACACATTACATAATGAGGTGACCTTGTAGCAGAAAGTCATCCCTGAGCTTAACCCCTTGAACATCAGAAGGGTATGCACTGTGTTGCATTGCACACCCTTTAGATATGCAAGGTGTAGCTCATATTTTCTTAGCTGGCTAAGTTTGTTGGTAATCCCAGCTAAGTGGAGACACTGTGTCATCATTCTCAAAAGACCCCCATTCTCTCCAAAAAATGCAGAAGCTCAGGGCTACCTGTTCCTAACCATCCAGGTTATCTATCTATCACGACTAACACTGGGTAGTGTGAGAAATGGGAATATCAGGCTATGCTGTTCGATAATGATAATGCTCAATGTTTGACACACTGTCAAATGTGGACTTTGAGACAATGACATATTGCCCGTACTCCTTTCTCCTATATGACAAGTATATCACTTACCTTGATGTCAGAGGTCCAGAGGAGTCCTCAATGCCCTGGTCCTCCATCATGATCCTCAGAAGTACAATCCTATATAATAATTCGCTAATTCGCGTGTAACGCTGCGACATGCGCAATAGACACTGCTGCGCGTGCTGCAGTCATGCGCAGTAGAGACTGCCCGCGCCGCGGCTGATACAGAGCTGGGCACTCCGAAGGAGCGTCCAGCTCTGTATCAGCCATGGCTCGGGCAGTCTTTACTGCGTGTGACTGCCCTGCGACCGGGTGGCAGTGGCACTGTGGCCCGTGTAATGGGCTGTTCAACTAGTCAGAAATAAAAACACAACTATTACCTCTCTGACACCATTGCTGCCTCTCTTTGCCATGCTCCTATTGGGTGGGAGTTGGGGATTTCCAAGAGTACAGAAAGTGCCCTAGGGTAGCCTCACCTTCCATCCAATCTGCATCTAGCTGGAGGAGGTCATACTTGTGCATAAAACTACCCCTCCACTTAGGTTGAGGAGTGAAGTGATGTGCCCCTCCAGCCCCTCCAGAGTTGCACATCCCTCTCACATTCAAAGGGTTATTTTTATCATAGTGCTTGCAGGGTGGGGTGTTTGGGGACTTTTTTATTGCCCTCATATCCATTCATCTGTGGGTTACTAGTGTAGGGATGCCTATTTGTGTTGTGCATTAGCATGTGTGTCGTTACTGCTTTTCTGTTGTTCAGTGTTTTTTCTTTTAAAGGAGCAGTACACTTTTTTTTATGAAAACACATATTTTATAGAGCTTTTCCTGCTGGATAAAACAAGGTCACTCCCATCACTGTCAGATGTTTTATTCAAATTTTATAGCAGTTCAAATAGTCAGGAAGTGAATTTACTGTGTTTACTCCCTGATAGATCTAACTGACAGGAAGTGGATTTACTGTGTTTACTCCCTGATAGATCTAACTGACAGGAAGTGAATTTACTGTATTTACTTCCTGATAGATCTAACTGACAGGAAGTGAATTTACTGTGTTTACTTCCTGATATATCTAACTGACAGGAAGTGAATTTACTGTATTTACTTCCTGATAGATCTAACTGACAGGAAGTGAATTTACTGTATTTACTTCCTGATAGATCTAACTGACAGGAAGTTAATTTACTGTGTTTACTTCCTGATAGGTCTAACTGACAGGAAGTGAATTTACTGTATTTACTTCCTGATAGATCTAACTGACAGGAAGTGAATTTACTGTGTTTACTTCCTGATAGTTCTAACTGACAGGAAGTGGCAGGCAGTTTCTATCACATTCTATGGAGAACTGTATGTCTCTGACTTTTCTGACTTTCCTTTCCATTAGAATCTAACAGGAAATCTAATTAGAATTTGACCACTAGAGGGCATTGCTAATGTAAAAAAACATGGGTTTAAACTGTAATAACTCTGGAAATATAAATCTCTCCGCAGCGGGAGTACCCTTATTTTACTCAATAGAAAAATCCCAACAATATATTTTTTTTTCATAAAAAAAAGTTTACTGCTCCTTTAACACAGTGTTTTTCAAACAGTTGTTGAGGACCATATGCCTGTGCTTTGTAGGAAAGAAATAAGGGTAGAAAATGGATCCTCTTAACATGTGATAACTGTTGTTGAGGACTATATGCCTGTGCTTTGTAGGAAAGAAATAAGGGTAGAAAATGGATCCTCTTAACATGTGATAACTGGCACCACATACAACAGAATCTCAAATGGTACAAGCTCTATGGGTGCTAATCTATGTTATTATGGGGAACTTACACACTAATATTTCTCCCTCACTGGCTTTTATGGTGCACATTATCCAATATGATCTGTAGATATAGAAAATATTATTTTGGGTTTTTTGTTTAGACCCTTCATGCTCCACGTGTCGCACAAAATGAAGAATCTTGAAAAAAACTCATCTTGCGTTCCCATGTACCCAATTGTATTCTGTACTCTTATTAACATGGGATGGGATAAACATTCTGCAGCAGGAAGATATGGGAGGAATACAGAATATTTCACCTCACACAGGGTGAAGCGATTTTTCTTCCAGCTTGAAATTCTGTGAAAAAGACAAAACATCTGTCTAATTCCTCTTACGTTCCAGAGAGACAACAAAATAATTTTTTTGCCAATTCCTATTACGTAAAAGCAATGTAATTCTACGGCCACCCAACTGCACCATACTGAACGGATACAAGGGGGAGATTCACTAAGGAGTGATAAAAAGGTGATAAAGCAGAGACAACTTCTCCAGTGATATCACTTCTCCAGTTCCTATCTTGTTCTATGGAGCCAATGAGCTAATATTTCTAGAACTCTGGAGATCTTAGTACATAGGCGCCATAGAATAACATAGGAACTGGAGAAGTTATATCATTAGTGCATAACCCCCCAAAGTCTTGTTGATTTAAGCTGGGCTTTTTAACACATTGAGTGCTATATAAGACCCCAGCACATTGCTTTGCAATATACTGGGAACCTCACTACCATTCAATGAGTTAATAATAATAATAATAATAATAATAATACTCCAGGAGGATTATTCGCTAGACATGATAAAGAGGTGATAAAATTGAGATGACTTCTCCAGTGACCCGGGGTGCAACCAGTATGGGAGTACTCTGGGTACCGTTAAGAACCAGGCCGACTGGACAGGCTGAGGGTCGGGTAAGAAGTCAAGTGTAGAAGACACGCCGTGGTCAGGTTCAAGCCAGAGGTCAAGCCAGGGATAGCAGAGAATCCGTGGTCAGGTTCAGAGGTTAAGTCAGGGATAGCAGCCAAGCCGTGGTCAGGTTCAAGCCAGAGGTCAAGCCAGGGATAGCAGAGAATCCGTGGTCAGGTTCAGAGGTTAAGTCAGGGATAGCAGACAAGCCGTGGTCAGGTTCAAGACAGAGGTCAAGCCAGGGATAGCAGACAAGTCAAATTGCAAGTAGCAGAAAGACAGACCCACATTGATTAGTGGAACGGGCACCCTAAGCCTGGAGTAGCCCGTTTAAATATTGTAAGGAGCTAATGGAAGGACAGAAAGGAGGGGGACTTGCCTGGGCACCATACAAGATAAGAGCAACCCCATCCAATAGGCCACCGAACCAGATGTATGGGTAGCCATCCCGCCGAGGACAGCCGCGCAATGCACATGCGCAACCCAGCTGAGCCGAAACCCAGAAGGACTGCTGCGGCTAGAGAGAGCCATGACCGGGAAAGGCAGGTAAGCAGTGACAACATCTAAAAATTCATAAAAACAAGTCAGGAGGGAGAAATATGATGCTATCCTATATAATAATTCACTAAAATGTGTGTAACGATGCAGTCATGCACAGTAGAGACTGCCTGCGCCATGGCTGGTACAGAGCTGGACACTCCTTTGGAGCATCCAGCTCTGTATCAGCCGTGTCACGGGCAGTCTCTACTGAGCATGACTGCACCGCGACCAGCTGGCACTGTATCAGCTGTGGAGTGAGCAGTCTCTGCTGTGCATGACTGCCCCGTGACCGGCTGGCAGTGGCACTGTGGCCCATGTAACCAGCTCTTCAACTATTAAATTAATAAAAGGCTATATAAGAAACCCTCCAAATATAGAGGGGACAGAAATAGTGGCAATACAAAAAAAGTATTGGATTCTCCCAAATTTAGAAAGGCTAGTACTAATATGTAGTATGATAAAACACTGATATACTACAGATAATCTCAAATCTTGAAAAATACAAAGGTGCAAAATAGGAAAAGTGCAATCAAGCAAACATCAGATCATGAATACAATGAACACTTATCCAAATAGCCTGGAAATACAATGGGAGAAGGTCCCAACATTATCATCTCCCCTTGGAAAGTCAACAAATATCGCCAACTGGTGGATTCATCAGGAGCCCATCAAACTCATTCTTTGATATCCCTTAACAAAGCCACCAGTTGGCGATACACGTACAATATCTGGGGTTATCAGTTATCACATGCAAAGGCCAATTGCCTAATCAGTCTTTTTGTTGGTTACCCCCTGATACATATGTGCTTAATGGCATGTTGGGCATTTGGAGGATTCTTTTGTACTCAAACACTCATTATTGGAAGCTTGACCAGCAGCTTCCCCTTCCATTGGCATGTTCAGTCACATCTGAGTGAGTTATGATTCGAAAGTGCTGGCTCAGACGCCCAACACACCAGTTATGTAATGAGGATGAATACATTAAAGGGGCAGTAATGTTACATGAAAAATGCTTATAGTTTTGTACAGGTTAAAAAAAATAAACTATATGTCACAAATCCTACCTCTCAAACTGATGTAGTTTGAGAGATATTCGCATTCAAAGTCCCCCCTCCCCTTCTCCTGATGTCAGTTATAAAGATGACAGCAGGAGATTCGAGTCGTGTGATTCGAGTAGGTTCTTCAGCAGAGCCGAAATCTCGTTATTTAAAAAGAATGACTTCATTGGAACAGTCTACAAAGTGTGCTTGCAAACCAGGCACACTTTGTAGACCTTTCCAATGACTATGCCCCTCCCCTTCATGACATTGTCAAAAAGGGACCGAGCATGGATGTCATTAAAATTATGCCCCCCCACCGGAAAAATTTCTGTGGACGCCCATGTCTTCACCAGTTTTATGCTTTCGCAGCGACTACTTCAACTATGAATCATTTGCATTTTGAAATGCAGTTTAATGAGCCATTGTCATGTCCCTGTGGGTGTGTTTATGTCCACAGTCCCAACTTCGCTGTTCTGGGGTTGGTGAATTTGGGATCTTTCTATGTCTCTCTGTGGAGGCACAGGACAGTTTGATATCTCTGCTGAAATGCAAAGAAAGCTGTTGCCCTCCTTTAATGCTTTCAGTGCCACAAGGATGTTTACTGTACACCCCACTGGCACCGAGTAAAATACCATTAACATATAATGAGAGAACCGGCAGTGAAACTGTAACATAAAACAGCTTCTCTGACAGTTCTGTACTTACCAAATCAGCTGATCAGTGGGCTACCCAACAAGCAGTTTATTCGGGTAAACAAAGGACTAGCAAAGACACTTTGGACTTAAAGGGATAGTAATACTTCGTTTTATCTTTATTTTATTTTGTAGGCATTAAAAAAACATGAAGAACGATATAAGTCTTATCTCTCAAACCTTTATGGTTTAAGAGATATTCACAAGCAAAGTATCCCCCCCTGTTCAGCCAGATCAGAAGGGAGGTGCCCAGGTAGACTGCAGAGAGGGACAATCTTCAATTAAAAAGCTGAAAAACTTGTCAAGGGGGAAGGGCTTTCATTCTTTTCATGCAAAGAAGATTGTCCCCTGCTGTTATCTGTCTGGTCATACAACCAGACTCACATCTGAGAAGAGATGGCTTACACTAGGTAAAATGGGCGGGAGGGGGAAACTTTGCTTGTGAATATCTCTTAAACCATAAAGGTTTGAGAGATAAGACTTATATCATTCTTCATGTTTTTTAAATGCCTGCAAAATAAAATAAAGTTAACCCCTTCAGTGCCAGAGGCTCGGGACATTTTCTGAACCCTGCAGGCCAGACACTTTTTCAACATTTTTGCTATCCTTCCGTTTAGGCTTGATTTCCTCTGGGGATTTTTAGTTACATATGGAAAACTATATATTGTTTTTTTCAGAACGAATTGAGCTTTCTTGTGGTACCTTACATGAAGAGAATTTTACATCGTGCAAAAAGCTATGATATCATAATGACAAAAAAAAGTGAAAATTTACTCATTTTGCTAAAATCACATACTATGTATCAAAAACATTTACCTTGATTGAAAAAGTTTCAATTACTTGAAAAAGCCTCAAGTCCCCTGAGTAAAAAAATACCAAATTTGTATAGTTTTACCTACGTCCATGGCTAGCGTAGAGCCCTAATCACCAGCAGCGCAAAATGACATTTTCAACTTTATAAACTAATATGCGCATTCTAGGGTTTTTGTGGTAAAACTACCCTAAAACAGTGGAATAACTATATAAAACTATATATTTCTGGAAAGTAGACAACCCGCTGCATCTAATGAGGGGTGATTTGCCTTGTTACCCCAAGCCTGGTGTGCACAAATGCCTCCAGAAGATGGCGCTAATGAAAAAAAAGGCATTTTCTGCCCCTTCAAATGTACTAAAATGTGTGAAAACCATGACATTTCCAACTGTATTCATTAGCTAGTGCTCTTAGGAGAAAAATAACACCCAATTGGTATGAGTTCACCTACCTTAGTGGGCACTACAAGTACAAAACTACAGCTACAACAACCTCTAATTTTTCTAACATTTTCTCAAACATTACTTGTCTGTACACAAATGGTTATAACAACTACAGAAGTGAAGAAAGGGTACACAAACCATACCATTTTGAAAAGAAGACACCCTGCCGCATCTAATGATGGGTGACTTGCCTTGTTACCCCAAGCCTGGAGTGCACAAATGCCTCCAGAAGGTGGCACTAATGAAAAAAAAGGCATTTTCTTACATTTCTGCCCCTTCAAATGTACTGAAATTTGTGAAAACCATGGCATTTCCAACTGTATTCATTAGCTAGTGCTCTTAGGAGAAAAATGACACTCCATTGGAATGAGTCAACCTACATTAGGGGTGCCAGAAGCACATAACTACACCTACCTGTTTGCGTCTTCGAAAATGGCGGCTTGTACTAAAATGTTCATAACTGTTAGAGACATGAAGGAAAGGTATAAAAGGTATACCATTTTGGAAAGTAGACTTTCTCCCGCATCAAGTGAGGGGTCACTTGCCTTTCTATCCCCCGGGCTGAAGTTCACAAATATTTCCAAAAGGTGGCGCTATGGGAATAAATACATGTTTTTTTACATTTCCACCACTTCAAAGATACTAAAATCTTTGAAAACCATAACATATCCTGCTGTATTCAGTACCTGCTACCAACATAAGAAAAATGGTAGCCCATTTGTGTGGGTTAACATACAATATGTGGGTGCTAGGAACACGTACGTAAACCTGACACTTTTGTTTTTTAAATTATCTGCTTGCACTAAAATGGTTATAACCATAATAGATATGCAGGAAAGGTAGAGAAACAATGCCATTTTGGAAAGAAAACAACCTGCCGCATCTAATGAGGGGTCACTTGCCTTCTTAACCAAAGGCTGGTATGCACAAATGCTTCCAGGAGGTGGCGCTAATGAAAAAAAGGCATTTTCTTACATTTCTGCCCCTTCAAATGTATGGAGCTCTGTAAAAACCATGGGATTTTCAACTGCATTCATTAGCTAGTGCTCTTAGGAGTCAAATGACACCCCATTGGTATGAGTTGACCTACCTTAGGGGGTGCTAGAAGTAGAAAACTACACCTACTACAACCTCTGATGTTTCTAACATTTTCTCAAATATTACTTGCCTGTACAAAAATGGCTATAAGACCTTCAGAATTGAAGAAAAGGTAGATAAACCATACCATTTTGGAAAGAAGACAACCTGACTCACCTAATGAGGGGTCACTTGCCTTCTTACCCCAATACTGGTGTGCATAAATGTTTCCAGAAGGAGGCGATATAGGAAAAAAATTGCATTTTTTTACATTTCTGCCCCTTCAAATGTATGGAGCTCTGTGAAAACCATGGAATTTTCAACTGCATTTGTTTGCTAGTGCTCTTAGGAGTCAAATGACACCCCATTGGTAGGAGCTGAACTACCTTAAGGGGTGCTAGAAGTAGAAAACTACACCTACTACAACCTCTGATGTTTCTAACATTTTCTCAAATGTGACTTGCCTGTACAAAAATGGCTATAACACCTTCAGAATTGAAGAAGAGGTATATAAATCATACCATTTTGGAAAGAAGACAACCTGCCACATCTAATGAGGGGTCACTTGCCTTTTTACCCCTAAGTTAGATGGCACAACTATTTCCAGAATATGGTGCTACAGGAAAAAAAACAAACATTTGTTTTACACAGGAGCAAGGATGGTGGTGATGGTGGGTCAGTGTCTGATAGTGTGTATAGGAGATCTGTGACTACCAGTGTGCAATGTATGTCCCCTCATACAAAGCACTGTGTTGGACCCCCCCTCCTGTGGCACGTGCATTTTTTGGGGCTTTTCCCCCCAATATTTTTGTGTAGACCTCGTTGGGGGCATCAGAACCCATACAATGAGGTCTAAATAAAAAATAAAGGGGGGAAAAAATCCTGTGTGCGCCACAAGGGTGTCCAGTGGATTGCAAAGCAATGCATTTGGGCCCCTGTGGCACACAAAGGGTTAATTTTTTTATTGTTACTTTGTATTCAGATGGCCACCAAACAAGCTCTGATCACAAAGTAATGATAAAAAGTCCTGTGTGTGCCACAGGAAGGGGGTCAACATTGAACCCCCCCTCCCAGTGGCACACACAGGGTTAATTTTTATTTCAATTTTTTTTTTATTGTATACCTCATTGTGTATGTCCACAAACGGAGTGACCCTGTGAGTGCCACAGGGGTCTCCAGCGCATTGCAAAGCAATGCATTGGACCCTTCTGGCACTCAGAGGGTTAATTTTTTATTATTATTACTTTGTAATCAGAGCTTGTTGGGGGGCCATCAGGACCAATCCTGATGGCCCCCCAACAATCTCTAGTAACAAAGTAATGATAAAAGCCCTGTGTGTGTGCCACAGGAGGGGGGTGCACTGGACCCCTCCTGTGGCACACACAGGGTTAATTTTTTTTTACATTTTTTTCTTATTAATAGACCTCATTGAGGGGCATCAGGACCCCCCCCAGATCCCCCCAATGAGGTCTTGCAAAAAAAAAAAATCCCCCCAAAAGAAATGACCCTGTGAGTGCCACAAGGGTCTCCAGCGCATTGCAAAGCAATGCATTGGACCCTTCTGGCACTCAGAGGGTTAATTTTTTTTAATTATTACTTTGTAATCAGAGCTTGTTGGGGGGCCATCAGGATCAATCCTGATGGCCCCCCAACAAGCTCTAGTAACAAAGGAATGAGAAAAGCCCTGTGTGTGCCACAGGAGGGGGGGGTGCATTGGACCCCCCCTGTGGCACACACAGAGTTAATTTTTAAAAAAAGATTTTTTTTACTCATAGACCTCATTGAGGGGCATCAGGACCCCCCCTGATCCCCCCCAATGAGGTCTTGCAAATAAAAAAAAAATCCCCCACAAGAAGTGACCCTGTGAGTGCTACAGGGGTCTCCAGCACATTGCAAAGCAATGCTGGGGACTCCTGCGGCACTCACAGGGTTACTAAGGATTTTTTTTAAATTTTTTTTTTATTTTAATCTTTTCAGACCTCGTGGGGGACATCAGCTGAAATGCGGCCACTGCCAGCCGGTTATACCGGCTTAAGCAGTGACCGCATTTTAGTGGGTACATTGTACGAGCTTGGCACAGCGGGTACAGCTGTCCAAACTCGTACATTGTACCCACCTGGCACTCTAGGGGTTAAAACAAAGTATTATTAACTCTTTAATCCCCCTTGGATGCTAGAGTACCTGCAATGCATTGAAAAGCAGTGTCTTGAAGGCTGGTCTGGCATACAAGGGGTTAACCCTTTGAGTGCCAGAGTGGTACGGAATGCATTGCAAAGCAATGCATTCCGTACCACTCTGGCACTGAAAGGGGTTAATGCAGAAAGCCTTCTATTCTAAATAAACTTCCACAGTACACTAAGATAATCTCACATGATGGGGTTTTGTCCGGCTGCCATAATAAGAGATGATAACAAGCTCTTAGTGCTTTAAAGGGATAGTAACACTTCGTTTTAACTTTATTTTATTTTGCAGGCATTAAAAAAACATGAAGAATGATATAAGTCTTATCTCTCAAACCTTTATGGTTTAAGAGATATTCACAAGCAAAGTACCCCCCCCCCCTTTTACCTAGTGTAAGTCATCTCTTCTCAGATGTGGAATGCAGTTCATAGACCAGACAGATAACAGAAGGGGACACTCTTCTTCCTATGAGAACAATGAAAGCCCTGCCCCCCTTGACAAGTTTTTCAGGTTTTTCCCTTATCTTAATTGAAGATTGTCCCTCTCTGCAGTCTACCTGGGCACCTCCCTTCTGATCTGGTTGAACAGGGGGGGGGGGGTACTTTGTTTGTGAATATCTCTTAAACCATAAAGGTTTGAGAGATAAGACTTATATCGTTCTTCATGTTTTTTTAATGCCTACAAAATAAAATAAAGTTAAAATGAAGTATTACTATCCCTTTAAGAGTTGGAGAAGTACCTTTCTGGCATGCAATGATTTACATCGCTGAGTACACAAACATTGCTGTTACTAATATCCCCACTTGCTAATGAGACATCTGTTGAGCTAGCTCAGTTTGTTAATGCTCTAGTTGTAGTTTTTGTTCAATCCTTAGGGCTGCAGGTTCTAGTCCCTGAAAAGTCAATTCAGCCTCCTTAGATAGATGAAATACGTACCTAGAACACACTTGAAATCTTCAATGTATATTTCCTGGAAAAATGCTTTAGTCTCACTAATAACATCACCACTTACTATTAATACTATTTCACCAACTTGGCCAGCTCTCTGCATCCTCAGTGAATCAAAGTTTTGCTATGCAGTTTCAAAGTAATTTGTGGCTGGATTCAAAGGCAAGAGATAGTAACATAGTAACATAGTAGATAAAGCTGAAAAAAGACATGCGTCCATCAAGTCCAGCCCATGCCAATAACACCCCTGTTGATCCAGAGGAAGGGAAAAAAAAGCCCTCTGGAGAAATTTCCAATGTAGTCCCAAGTGTGTGTGTGTGTGAGGGGGAATTATTCCTTCCTTACTCCAACTGGTAGTCAAATAATTCCCCAGATCAATATCCTATTTGCTTTAAAGCCATCAGTCATAATTGTCAATATTGTTCTGTGCTAGATAGGCATCCATTGCTTTTTTGAATGCAGTTGCATTATCTGCAAGCACAACATCCTGAGGCAAAGAATTCCATAGCCTTACCGCCCTTACTGTAAAGAATCCCTGCCTATGTTTTAGTCGAAAGCACCTTTCCTCTAGTCTTAATGGATGACCTCTTGTTCTTAGCTCAGCTCTTTGCATAAATAATTAATTGGATAGTTCTTTGTATTGACCTTGAATGTATTTGTAAATGGTAATCATATCACCCCTTAGACGTCTCTTCTCTAATGTAAACAAACCCAGTTTGGCTAGTCTCTCTTTGTAACTCAGATCCTCCAATCCCTTTATCAGTTTTGTTGCACGTCTCTGCACCTTTTCCGGTTCAGTAATGTCTTATTTTAGAACAGGCTCCCAAAATTGTACTCCATATTCTAGATGAGGCCTAACCAAGGATTTATACAGAGGTAGGATAATATTAGCATCCCTTGCTTCTACACCTCTTTTTATGCAGGCTAGTACTCTATTTGCTCTTGCAGCAGCTGAGTGACTCTGCACACTGCTGTGAAGTCTATTGTCTATCAGTACGCCTAAATCTTTCTCTAATGAGGATTTCCCAAGTTGTTTCCCTTTTAGAGTATATGTAGCAAGTTTCTTTCTACACCCCAAATGCATAACCTTACATTTATCTACATTAAATGACATCTGCCACTTTTCTGCCCTTTCACTTAGTTTATCTAAATCTTTCTGTAAGGAAAAAACATCCAGCTCTGTATGTATTTCCTTACATAGCTTAGTGTCATCAGCAAAGATTGAGATGCTACATTCAATTCCCACTTCTAGATCATTAATAAACAATTTAAAAAGCATTGAGCCAAGGACTGTACCCTGCGGCACCCCACTTATAACCCTAGACCAATCTGAAAAAGTTCAATTTACAACAACTCTCTGCCATCTATCATTTAACCAGTTTGTAATCCATGTACAGATAACACTGCCCAAACCGAAGCCTTTTAATTTATGCAGTAACCTGTTGTGAGGCACTGTGTCAAAGGCTTTTGTAAAATCCAAGTATACTACATCAACAGCAATTCCCCTGTCCAAATTACTACTCACTCTTTCATAAAAAGCAAGTAAATTAGTCTGATATGATCTGTTCTTCATGAAACCATGCTGATTCCTACTAATGATATTGTTTGCCTTCACATAGTTCTGAACTGTCAGTTAATAACCCTTCTAGTATCTTACCCACTATGGAAGTCAAGCTCACAGGTCTATAATTTCCTGGTTTGGATCTTGCACCCTTTTTAAACAATGGAACTACGTCAGCTTTCCTCCAATCACAGGGCACTATGCCTGATGAAAGTGAATCAATAAATATTAAGTATAATGGTTTTGCTATTACTGAACTAAGTTCCTTAAGTACTCTTGGGTGTATACCGTCTGGTCCAGGAGCTTTATTCACTATAACCCTTTCCAGTCTCTTTTGGACCTTGTCCTCAGTAAGCCATGTAGATGTTGGAGGAAATTCCATGGTTTTGTCTGTTTGCCCACAGCTTGTCATTGCTGCTTCCTTTGTATATACTGAAGCAAAGAACGTATTTAGGGTGTCAGTCATAGCTTTATCCTCACTAATCAATTCACCTGTCTCAGTCCTAAGAGGATCAATATCAACCTTAACTTTTTTGTTATAAATATACTTGTAGAATTGTTTAGGGTTTTTCTTGCTCTCATTTGCAATGTTTCTCTCATTTTCTATTTTAGGTAGCTTAATTACCTGTTTGCAGATTTTATTACATTCTTTATATTTTTTAAATGATGCATCTGACCAGTTTGACTTAAACACCTTAAAAGCCTGCTTTTTATTTCTCATTTCCCTGCTAACCACATTATTAATCCACATTGGTTTCACTTTACTTCTCTTGTGCTTATTCCCCAATAGAGATAAATGTTACCTCCTGTTTTATCAAAAATGTTCCTATTGAAGACTATGGGGAAAACTGGAGATAAAAACAGAGATAAAATTAGCACCTTTAATAGAATTTAGCCCTTGAAGTCTATGGGGAAACATGGCGATAAAAGCAAAGACAAAATTAGCACCTTTAATAGAATTTAGCCCTTGAAGTCTACAGGGAAACGTGGAGATAAAAGCAGAAATAAAGGGCTGGATTCATATGCAAGAGATAAATGTTACCCCCCATTTTATCAAAAATGTTCCTATTGAAGTCTATGGAGGAAACTGGAGATAAAAGCAGAGATAAAGGGCTGGACCTTTAATAGAATTTATACATTCTAAGGGCTCAATCCAAATGTTGGCGTCTGCAGAAAAAACTGGCAACGGTGGTTTTCTAAGTCAAGTATGTGATGCAAATGTTCCCATAAGTAAGAAATAACGGCAGTTTTGAAAACACAACGCTCGTCAGCAAACGATCAAAATATCTCCTATTGAGGACAATGTGTTAACTAACCCCATAGCCATTCAAATGTTGGAGTTAGAGATAAAGTGAGTTAAATTGCAACATTTTCCTCCAGAAATCTAACACCCATTTTTTTAGCCGTACACTACAAAACTCTGAGTAAAAACCACTGTAGAGGAAAACAAAACAGGCGTTAAATTGCAACAAAACAGGAGTTAAATTGCAACATTTTCCTACTAAAATCTAACACCTACTTTGTTAGCGCACAACTCAGAGTAGAAAACCACCATAGAGGAAAACAAAACAGCAGTTAAATTGCAACATTTACCTCCAGAAATCTGACTGAACTTGATACTTTGGGGTGCTGTGATTGGCTGTGGTGCTAGGTAATGTTTTTATTGTGTCTTTTTAGGCAAGATTTTCTATGCTACGCAAGTTTAAAGGGACAGTAAAGTCCCATAAAAAGTATGTCCTAAATCATAGCTGCAGTAAAAAAAATTAAATGTGCTTACTCCTTTCTCTCAGACCGTTATGGTTTGAGAGAAATAAGAAAATAAAGACCTCCACTCCCTCCCCTTTTTGCCTGATGAGCTGTTAAGCTGC
Source organism: Rhinophrynus dorsalis (assembly GCA_037306005.1). Lineage (NCBI taxonomy): Eukaryota > Metazoa > Chordata > Amphibia > Anura > Rhinophrynidae > Rhinophrynus > Rhinophrynus dorsalis. The sequence continues at coordinate 186,872,007 of CM074726.1, forward strand.
CAGAGGCAGAATCCGGTCAACGACTGTAGGCGTCTCTTCAGGAGCGCTGTCATCTAGATATCTAGGTATAATTACTTCATCGGTATGCAAGCCATGGCACACGTTGTGGACCATTCCAATGAAGTTATTATACTTAGATATCTAGATGATAGTGCTCCTGAAGAGCCGCCGTCTGGTCCTAGAAGCAGGATTTCATGACATCCAGAAACATGAGAAGGGGGAGGGAGTGGAGGTCTTCAATTTCTTATTTCTCTCAAGCCATAACGGATTGAGAGAAAGGAGTAAGCACATTGAATGTTTTTTTTACTGCAGCTACGATTTAGGACATACTTTTTATGTTACTATACTATCCCTTTAAGGTGAACATGTATTTTGTTGGTTGTTGCTCGTTAGCCTTTCTGGGTAAGGAAGATTTGAATCTCACGTTACCCGGTCTTGGTTAACTCGCGAAGGCAGTTTTTTATTCACGTTGGTTTTAACTCCAGCATTAGGATCAAGCCCTAAATCCCTGTACTTTTACAGCTTCTACAGCAATCCACTGTTTGTTTTCCAAGGCATAAACTTTAGTCTTCCACATCCTCAGAGAGATCTTCCATTGCTGCCTTTTCCATGCTCCCATTGAGTGACCCGGATTATGTCAGTAGTCTGAGATAAGATAACAGCACTTTCACATACAGAGCAATGAGCTTTAATCACTATTAACTCTTAGCTCTTATTTCACAAATCAAACAGTAAATTTGGAATTATATTTTAGGGTAAGACTGCAAAAGGTCTGCACTAGGCTGGAATAAATTCTGGAGGTCCTTCTGGATTATAGAAGTGACTGTAATAAGGTATTATTATCTCCCACACACCTTATACCTGGGAATTGCTACCTACACCATTTAACGGACCCAAGCAAGTGCAAAACCTTTCTCCTGGGGATTGACTGGGTTCACAGGGCAGAATGTATTACTAGAGTGAGTAGTGTTGGGGACTCTATGCTTGTGCTTTGTAGGAAAGAATTAAGGGAAGAAAATGGTTCCACTGAACATGTGTTAGCTGCCATCACATACAACAGAATCTCAAATGGTATGAGCTCTGTGGGTGCTAATCTAGTGACCGTCTTCATTTTTATCTCTCGGTAACTGGTCAGAGCACAGGTCATAGAACAAAAAAAGCTATGATTTAAAACTACCATGGCCATTTTTATTTTTGTTCTAGACCTAATAGAATCAACCCCAGGAAGCAGTTGCATTAAGTTATGTGTCATGGGAATTGCTGGGCCCTTGGCTCCTGGAGGGGCCTGGAGGCCAGCCCCCTTCCTACAGACTATGGACTTTATGCATGGGGAAGTGGCTTTCCCAGCTTCCCTGCCTCCTCCTGGGTCTAAGTCACCCTGTGCTGCTTGATGGGCACAGGGTGTCACAGAAAAAGACTGCCCTTGGACTGATTGGGGGAATCAGCACGGGGACATGAGGTGATGTTCACCTCCAGGACTATAACATTTGATATATTGCTCATTGTATTATTTATTGTGTGGTATAATGTGATAGTGTGTGGTGTTTATACTATAAAGTCTGTAGAGGTATTTGGGAGCTAGAGTGCAGAGATAGCGGCGGTTGGGCATTGCTTCCAATATATTCCAGGTCTGTGCTAAGGAATGTTAACTGATTCCTCCTGTGCTTCCTTGACCAATCAGAGGAGGTTATTTATGAGCCAGTGCTAATTTGCATGCTTATCTTGATAAGGGTGTTGGTGGCTGATTGGTCAAGCATGGAAACGCTGTCCCGAGTCCTAGTTTGCATGCTGATCTTGATAAGAGTCTCTGTAAGTGTATATAAGCTGTGTGTTCCATTCAATAAAGAGAGCTGATTCTAAAGCAATACACTAGTCCTGCCTGGTGATTGCAGAAAATTGTGATATTCCAGCAGATCAGCCTTGCCCAGGATTGAAGGAAGCAGTGACTGACAGGGACACCCAGAGGGGGGTCCACTGGTACCGTCACAGTGTGATAAAGAGGTTATAGAATAGAAGATAAATTCTCCAATCCCTGTGTTATTATGAGGAAGCTACACACTAATATTTCTCCTTCTCTGTCTTTTTATGGTGAACTTTATCTATTAATATCTGCAGATATCGAAAAATATTATTTTAAGGTTCTTTTGAGATTCTCCAAGCTCTGTTTGTCACAAAATGTGAAGAATTTTGGAAAAAAAAACCATCTTGCGTTCCCATGTACCTAACTGTACTCTGTACTCTTATTTACATGGGATGGGATAAACATTCTACAGCGAGAAGATATGGGAGGAAAAGAGAATATTTCTTCTCCCACAGGGTGAAGCCATTTTCCTTCCAGCTTGAAAATAAAATATATCTGCCTAATTCCTCTTACTTTCTAGACAGAAGAAAAATAAACCTTTTGCCAGTTCCTATTATCTAAAAGCTGTGCAATTCTAGGGCCAGTCAGCTGCACCATACTGGACAGATGCAAAGTCTTGTTGATTTAAACTGGGATTTTTAACCCACTGAGTGCTAGATAAGTCTCCAACACATTGTTTAGCAATGCACTGGGCACCTCACTACAATTCAAGGAGATAATAATAATACACAATGGCCTAGATACACTAAAGGTCGATGCTGTGGCGATATGATCTTGTCGATGGTCCCTTTGTATTTACTGTTGTAATGCTGGCAAATACCGATGTAATGTATCTTTGTTTCTTGTATTGTTATGTGCTTTCTTAATAAAGTATTTTTCAAATGAAAAAAAAAAAAAAGAAAAAGGCAGTGTGCTTGACACACTGCCTTTGTGCCTGCTCTGTGCCTTTCTCTTCCTTACTATTAAAGTAAGGGAGAGAAGCAGAGAGCAACACATAGTATAAAAAAAAATGCAGTAACTGGGGGTATTAGCCCCTTCAGTGTTGGGGGCCGGATGGATGCAGGTCCATTTCTGACCTGCTAAAAGCAACATTTTTTTTTTATAATGAATTTAAAAAAGAGAAATATTTTATTTGTACATTTTACTTATAAAATAAATTGTCTAGGTTTAAAAAATAAATACTGTGAATGTGATTGTTGTGGAGCCTTGTAATACACTTATACATACCACCAAATCTCATCAATAAAAAAAGTGGAAAATAGGGAGGGAAAGAGGGACATGGGGATTTTCACCTGTGGGGACAGTGTCCATTTAAAACTGCCAATTTTGCCAATGCTGTGACTGGGCTTCTGACTGACTATGTCATTTGGTGACCATCATAGACAGGAGTTGGACTTAAAGGGATAGTAATGTTTCATAATAAAAGCAGCTCCAATTATTCTTCATAGTATTTGGGCCATGAGAGTGTTATTTCATTACTGTCAGAGTTGTAGTACAAGAGTAATTGAATGATAAAGTATCCCCCTCCTGCCCCTTTTACTGATGTAACACTGCTCACCTCAGAGCAGCAAGACTGTCCGGATGGATCACAGAGAGGGACAATCTTCAGTGAGGAAAGAAAAATCAGAAAACCTGTCAAGGGGACAGGGTTTTCCTTATGATCACAGTAAGAAGACTGTCCCTTGCTGCGACCTGTCCGGTCAAGAGACCAGATTCCACATCTGAGGGGAGGTGACTTAAACTAGGTAAAAGGGGCGGGAGGGGGACACTTTATCATTCAATTACTCTTGTACAGTAATGAAATAACACTCTCCATGGCCCAAATACTATGAAGATTAATTAGAGCTGCTTTTATTATGAAACTTTACTATCCCTTTAATTGTATTTCTTTTATTTGTTTTCCTTTCCATATGACACTGACTGAGGTTATCAGACATTTTGGGTGACAGTCATATGAAGATTCAGTCAAAGAAAACGGATCATTTTCGAAGGACAATTTTGCCATTTTCATCTCTCCTCCTTTCTTCCATATAGACATATACACTTCTATGTATGGTAGTTTTTGTTATATTCTATTATCCAGTATTACCTGCATGTTATGGTCCTGGTGTCCATACATGTATACATAATATATTGGCTGACCTAGGCACCGCTAGTACCCTTCTTTCTAATGCTGGCCATATGGTGGCATATTTGAGACAATTTCATCAACATATGCACTAAGATATCTTCATCATCACATCCCAGTGAATCCTCCTCAAATACACTATTATTGCCATGAATCTACCAGGCCTTCGATTTCCGATTTTGCAGCGGTTACTTCAACAATGATTTATTTGTATATTGAAATGCAGTTTAATGAACCATTGTCATATTCCTGTGGGTGTGTTTATATGTGGCACTTTGCAACATGCACTAAACTCTCGCAGCTGCCGATACTGTCAGAGTTCACAGTCCCAACTTCACCAATCTGGGGTTGGTAAAGTTTGGATCATTCTATGTCTCTATGAAGATCCACAGGACAGTTTGATGTTGCTGCTGAAAATACAGCAGCTGCCCTTCTTAAATGCTCCCAGTATCACAAGGATGTTTAGTGTACACCTCACTGACACTGAAAGGATTAGAACGGTAAAAAAACATTACCACATAAAGAGAGAACCAGCAGTAAAACTGTAACATATAACAGCTTCTCTGCCAGTTCTGTACTTACTGAATCAGCTGATCAGTGGGCTAGACAACAGTCAGCTGATTCAGGCAAACAAAGGACTAGCAAAGGCACTTCGGACTTAAACCCCTTGGATGCTGGAACAACTATAATGCATTGAAAAGCAATATCTGATGTGGCATACAAGGGGTTAATACAGAAAGCATTCCATTATAAATAAACTTCCACAGTACGCTAAGATAACCTCACATGATGGCCCACACATAATTTATAATGTTCTGGCCTGGATACTCTTCTAAAGAGGATTCAAGCCCAGAGGAAAATGTGTATTTTATCTCAAAGTTACATGTGATTGTATAAAAAGATTGTATAACAAGTTCTTAATGCTTTGAAAGTTAGAGAAGTACCTCTCTGACACTCAAAGAGTTAACAGAAAAAAAGGTACTCCACTTCATCGCAATGCTTTTCATAGCTGAGTATACAGACTTTGATGCTACTAATATCCCCATGTGTGAAATCTATATTAGATGATCTAGCTCAGTTCTAGAATCAGTTGAATTCTCAGGGTTGAAGGTTCTAGTCCCAGCAAAGTCAATTCAGTCTATTTAAGTAGATGAAATGAATACCTAGAACTTACTTAAAAATTAGAGAAAATCTCAATGTACTGTTCAATGTACTTTCTATTAATATTATTATAACCAACTTGGTCTGCCCCCTACATACTCAACAAATCAAAGTGGTGGAGCGGTGACAGGAACAAATACACATTCCCATTATTTTAAATTGGGGTTCAAAAGTAACTTTAGCACCTAAAAATGAAGTGGGGTTTTATACAGTTTAAATCCTGTGTAGTTTCTGCAGCATTTGTAATAATTCACTGTTTGTTTTCCAAAGTCTAAAATGTAGACTTCCTCCTGCTCTGACAGAGCACACATTCCAGCCTTTTTAGACTTCCACTGAGCACCCGGGATTATGTGTCAGGGCCAGGGGTATGAGATAAAATAACAGCACTTCTACACACACAGAGCAATGGGGACTAATCACTATTAAGTGACTTTAGCTCTTATCTCCTAATACAAAAAGTGCATTTAGGATTATGTTTTAGGTTGTAACATACATAAGATAATTTTACATATGCTAGTTTTAAGTATGTAATATCTTAAGTTATCTTAACCAATTACATTTTTTGGTTTTAGGTTTCTATCTAACCCCTGAGGAAGTGGAGTAGGAACTCCACGATACACGTTGGGTTTTTTCTTGCATGTCACCCTAGGTCCCTCCTACTCCCCCTGTGGTATCCCTACCTCCTTAGACTCTTGCCGGTCACGCAGTCTGATGGCCCATAGTGTGGGCCTCTATCCACGAGGCATACACCGGATTTTTCCGGTCTATTAGTTTGCACTGGAATTTTCAGTCCATCTCCATCACTCCACTTATTAACGGAGACTATTTTGAATCCAGTTTGTAAAATCCTTTGACCAACCATTTGGAGTACTAACTCAGTATACAACTTGTGGACACTGGAATCACATCAGATCACATCATCCAGGAGCAACACATAGGACTACGCAGAACACAAACTTCACAGAGCAAGGAGTTTGGGGACACAGTCTCGTTGGCTATCCAAGGAAGGGACCTCTGTAATATATAAAGTCCAAGATGGGCTAAATGTGAGTGCATTTTTATACTTTTTATATATTGATAACCAATAAATACTACACTTAGTTTCTTTTTACTTTTTGTGCTTTTGTCTAGCTTAGTGCTATTCCATCTCTACTACATGTTACCGACTTTATGGTAGACAAGGCCAGGGCAGGGAAATTTCTACGTCTTTCCCCACCAGGACCCTTGTTCAACAAGCTGATGATGAAGCAGGTGTTTCGTTCATCATCAAACTTTCAGGTTCAGGCTGAGTTTCTCTACTGTTCTTCCTCTTCAATTTCTGTCAGAATTGTTGATGCCCTTTGGGAGAGATAGCTGGTACAGTGACTTTGGTTCCCAATTTTTTTGTGCTAGTTTGGCTTTAACATGCTTCATATTAATGTCATGGTGTCTGTATTGCATGTGTTTTATGTGTTTTATGATGGTGGATGTGCAAGGGTGTGTCTCCTCCTTTCCTTTTTCACTGATTTGTCACACACATAGTGCTGCTGAATCCCCCACCCAAGCAGGAGGCAATGACACTTAGAATAATTGAGACATACATCTCAGAACATAAAGTGGTAAGAGAAATAACATCCACACACTGTAACATAGTAAAAGGAGATGTAGATCTTGCCAAAGTAAGAACATAAAATACATCTTGGTACATAGCCACTTTATTTGCCCTGGGAAGGAAACATGGCTCAGCAATAATCTGAAAGGTGCTTACCCCTGTGGATCTTGTACTGTCTGTAAATACATAAATAAGGAAAAATAGTTTAGTGATCAAGACAAAAATCAAACCTTGAAATTCGACAATGCATTAATTGCAGAACCACAAGAGTCATTTACCTGTTGGAATGTGAATGTGGCAGGAAATATGTCAGTAAAACTAAAAGGACCCTTAAACAAAGGATATTAGAGCACTTTGATGACACCCATAATAAGAGAGATAAGCCAGTTTCACGACATGTAGTAAAATATCATAATGGTGACACAGGCTTCAAGTTCAAAGGGATTCTAACTTTAAAAAACGCAATAAAGAGAGGAGATCTTGATCAAATGTTATTTCAAAAGGAAGCTGAACTGATTTATAAGCTAGGCATCCTGAGTCCTAAAGGGTATACCTGGGAACTCTCCGGTTTTGCCCCGGAGACTCCGGATTTCAAACTAAATTACCGGGTCTCCGGGGCAATGTGTGAATCACCGGGTGGGCAGAGTTTAAGTAGAAACTCTGCCCATTTGTGCTCCATCCTGCCCAGTTCCTCCCACTCCCTGCCCTCTTACCTTCATTTTGCAGGGGTTTTTTGTCCTGCCCCCCATGACTAAGCCCTGCCCCTTTTATGACGTGATTTCGGCACTGACAGGGTTACCCTCCGGGTAGCCCTACATTAAATGTTCCCAGGTATGCTAAAGGGTTAAATGAAGAGTTAACATTCAGCCCATTCATCAAATCCTATATAATAATTTGCTAAGGATTTTGTCAGAAGCCATCATGTGCAGTACAGACGGCTGCGCGTGCTGCATCATGCACAGTAGAGACTGCCTGCACCACTGCTGATACAGAGCAGGGTGTTCCAAATCCAGACCGTAGTCCTCTCTGAGCACCTTCCTGGGACCATTGCAGCACGACCAGTGACAACACAGGATCCGCCAGGTTGCTGGGTGGCACTGTGGCCCGTGTAAACAGGCTTTTCAACTAGTAAAGTCAATAATTGTTTAAAGCTAATGGACACAAATTCTTTTGGTAAATATCTTAAACGATATGTATAACTCCAAAACTGACTGATGAAGAGGTAATATACCAACTGTATATAATAACTAATATCATAATTATTGCATATTTCCTTGCATGTTTAATGGATATTCTAAGAAACAACAAAATAGACAAATAAGATATCCAGAAATATAAATAAAAGATGGTTTTATTTGATCAACATGGAAATCATCTATCCTATATTTAAGACATCTCTGCTGGATGTCAATATAGATATTGAGTACTGCATGTTATTTATAAGGTTGGTAATCAGATAATCCAGTAAAGCGTTAACAGGTTATTTGGATCGGGAAATGAAATACACGCCACGGCCAATGATGAAGAGGTAGTGATGTAACAAACATCTACCCCTTCCATTAAGTATAAATAAAGCCAAATTTCAGGTCGGAGTTGACTATGACCCACTGATGAAGCCAATAATTTGGTGAAACGCGTTGGGATATGACGGAGTACATACCCAATATATGAGCCTTTATGATATTTGAGAAAATGATGTCTTTTTCCCAAATGGATGTTCTTGTGGTTGGAATGAGAACAGGGCCTAGATTTATGGGACGTAGTATTTAGGCACCCATGAGGGCACTGGCATAGGAACCCTCCACATAGATTCATTAACAGAACAAATACGACATCTCAAGTTATCTTCATGTACATAATCAGTGGTCACTCGCCTGTAAGTAAGGCAATCTAGTATTAGAATACAATTACTTTTTGACTGATATTCTTATACACGTATGATCATTGCCTGGTATATAAACTCACTCATATTGACAAAGATGATTAATAATAACGCTTAGAGGAACAAAATATCGGCTAATTTCTAGCCTTCAACAGAAGTCCCAAACTGAACTAATTACCTATCTGGTACATCTGCTTCTAATAATAAAGTACCCTGGGATTCTGACTCAGTGTTGGGAGTATTTTGAACATTACGTGTGAACGGCAGTAATCTGCTTTAATGATTACATTGGAGCCTAGATAACATAACAGTTACATGGGGAGATTACTTCCTAAATGTATATTTCTCTATTGTTTACTCACTTTATGCTAACTAATCTTTGAAACGAGATCTAGGCCTCGATCCAAACATTGGAGACGGCTGTTTTTTCTTCTGACGGCATTTTTTCCAGCACAGTAAGTTATTAAAATGTCTGTGATGTGAAAAAATATCTGCAAAAAAAAAGAGACGTCGTGTGTTAAAGTTGAGGTGGTTTCATGCATTTAAAATGATGAAAACACTGTAAATAGCAATTCAGATGTCTGAGTTAGCCAAGAAAAGACGATAAGGGACTCAAGTTATCGCAGGAAAGTTAACACCTATTTTTTTTTTAACTTGAGTCCCTTATCGCTTGTTTAAACAGCCGACACAGAAACTTAAGTCCTCAGTGGATGTATTGATTAAAGTATGTAGTAGTGTGCCAGTTGTGAAAATATAAATGACCCCATGCATAAAAAATATTTTTAATTTATTCAAACCAATCGTATTGCCATAAGTAAAATAAAATGACACTTAACATATATTTGTTGTAGTCTCTGCCGCTGTGTGAGGCCGCTGAGGCGGCGGCAGAGACAGAATAATGCGCCACACCCCTCCTCTCTTCTTGTTCAGGGTCCAATGCCCGCTCCAGTCTGAGGGAATTAGAAATGAGATGCCCTTATATATGGGCAGTCTTACTTCTAATTCTCTCACAGACATTGGCTGGGATATGCTTAAGCATCTCCCAGCCAATCAGTTTAAAGCACAGCTGCTCAAAGCTGATTGGCTGGGAGATGCGTAAGCATATCCCAGCCAATGGCTGTGAGGGAATTAGAAATAAGGCTGTCCATATATAAGGGAAGCCTCAATTCTAATTCCCTCAGTCCGGAACGGGCATCGACCCGTGAACAAGAAGGGGGTGGTGGCGCATTATTCTCTCTCCGCTGCCGCCTCAGCGGCCTCACACAGCAGCGGAGACAAAGACTAATATTTGCTAAGTGTTATTTTATTTTACTTATGGCAATACTATTTTCTTTGAATTGGAGATCCCAGTGAAACTCAGTTATTTTTAGTGCACAAATACATTTTCTGGATGATTTCATATTTTTTGCAATTAATTTTCTAATTGTACTTGTACGCATTTGTATTTGAACAACTGGCACACTACTACATACTTTAACTCTTTGGGCCCCAGAGAGGTATGCAATGCATTGCTTTGCAATGTGTTGCATACCCCCTGGCACTCAAGGGGTTAAACTATGTATTAGTGTGCCGCATATGTGGGCTTTTAACTTAAACTTGTTTTCTGTTTTACATCAAGAAGAAAGAAGACAGAAGGGAAGATACAAGAGAAGAAAGAAGATACAAGAGAAGAAAGAAGACTGAAGGGAAGATACAAGAGAAGAAAGAAGATGCAAGAGAAGAAAGAAGACAGAAGGGAAGATACAAGAGAAGAAAGAAGATACAAGAGAAGAAAGAAGACAGAAGGGAAGATACAAGAGAAGACAGAAGACAAAGGGGAAGATACAAGAGAAGAAAGAAGATACAAGAGAAGAAAGAAGACATAATGGAAGATACAAGAGAAGACAGAAGGCAGAAGGGAAGATACAAGAGAAGAAAGAAGACACAAGATACAAGAGAAGAAAGAAGGCAGAAGGGAAGATACAAGAGAAGAAAGAAGACAGAAGATACAAGAGAAGAAAGAAGATACAAGAGAAGAAAGAAGACAGAATATACAAGAGAAGAAAGAAGATACAAGAGAAGAAAGAAGACAGAAGGGAAGATACAAGAGAAGAAAGAAGATACAAGAGAAGAAAGAAGACAGAAGGGAAGATACAAGAGAAGACAGAAGACAAAAGGGAAGATACAAGAGAAGAAAGAAGATACAAGAGAAGAAAGAAGACAGAAGGGAAGATACAAGAGAAGACAGAAGACAAAGGGGAAGATACAAGAGAAGAAAGAAGATACAAGAGAAGACAGAAGGCAGAAGGGAAGATACAAGAGAAGAAAGAAGACACAAGATACAAGAGAAGAAAGAAGGCAGAAGGGAAGATACAAGAGAAGAAAGAAGATACAAGAGAAGAAAGAAGACAGAATATACAAGAGAAAAAAGAAGATACAAGAGAAGAAAGAAGACAGAAGGGAAGATACAAGAGAAGACAGAAGACAAAAGGGGAGATACAAGAGAAGAAAGAAGACACAAGATACAAGAGAAGAAAGAAGGCAGAAGGGAAGATACAAGAGAAGAAAGAAGAGAGAAGATACAAGAGAAGAAAGAAGGCAGAAGGGAAGATACAAGAGAAGAAAGAAGATACAAGAGAAGAAAGAAGACAAAAGGGGAGATACAAGAGAAGAAAGAAGACACAAGATACAAGAGAAGAAAGAAGGCAGAAGGGAAGATACAAGAGAAGAAAGAAGAGAGAAGATACAAGAGAAGAAAGAAGGCAGAAGGGAAGATACAAGAGAAGAAAGAAGATACAAGAGAAGAAAGAAGACAGAAGGGAAGATACAATAGAAGACAGAAGACAAAAGGGAAGATACAATAGAAGAAAGAAGATACAAGAGAAGAAAGAAGACAAAAGGGAAGATACAATAGAAGAAAGAAGATACAAGAGAAGAAAGAAGACAAAAGGGAAGAAAGAAGACAAAAGGGAAGATACAAGAGAAGAAAGAAGACAGAAGGGAAGATACAAGAGAAGAAAGAAGAGAGAAGATACAAGAGAAGAAAGAAGGCAAAAGGGAAGATACAAGAGAAGAAAGAAGATACAAGAGAAGAAAGAAGACAGAAGGGAAGATACAAGAGAAGACAGAAGACAAAAGGGAAGATACAAGAGAAGAAAGAAGATACAAGAGAAGAAAGAAGACAGAAGGGGAGATACAAGAGAAGAAAGAAGACACAAGATACAAGAGAAGAAAGAAGGCAGAAGGGAAGATACAAGAGAAGAAAGAAGAGAGAAGATACCAGAGAAGAAAGAAGATACAAGAGAAGAAAGAAGACAGAAGATACAAGAGAAGAAAGAAGATACAAGAGAAGAAAGAAGACAGAAGGGAATATACAAGAGAAGAAAGAAGAAAGAAGATACAAGAGAAGAAAGAAAACAGAAGGGAAGATACAAGAGAAGAAAGAAGACAGAAGGGAAGATACAAGAGAAGACAGAAGACAAAAGGGAAGATACAAGAGAAGAAAGAAGATACAAGAGAAGAAAGAAGACAGAAGGGAAGATACAAGAGAAGACAGAAGACAAAGGGGAAGATACAAGAGAAGAAAGAAGATACAAGAGAAGACAGAAGGCAGAAGGGAAGATACAAGAGAAGAAAGAAGACACAAGATACAAGAGAAGAAAGAAGGCAGAAGGGAAGATACAAGAGAAGAAAGAAGATACAAGAGAAGAAAGAAGACAGAATATACAAGAGAAAAAAGAAGATACAAGAGAAGAAAGAAGACAGAAGGGAAGATACAAGAGAAGAAAGAAGATACAAGAGAAGAAAGAAGACAGAAGGGAAGATACAAGAGAAGACAGAAGACAAAAGGGAAGATACAAGAGAAGAAAGAAGACAGAAGGGAAGATACAAGAGAAGACAGAAGACAAAAGGGGAGATACAAGAGAAGAAAGAAGACACAAGATACAAGAGAAGAAAGAAGGCAGAAGGGAAGATACAAGAGAAGAAAGAAGAGAGAAGATACAAGAGAAGAAAGAAGGCAGAAGGGAAGATACAAGAGAAGAAAGAAGATACAAGAGAAGAAAGAAGACAAAAGGGGAGATACAAGAGAAGAAAGAAGACACAAGATACAAGAGAAGAAAGAAGGCAGAAGGGAAGATACAAGAGAAGAAAGAAGAGAGAAGATACAAGAGAAGAAAGAAGGCAGAAGGGAAGATACAAGAGAAGAAAGAAGATACAAGAGAAGAAAGAAGACAGAAGGGGAGATACAAGAGAAGAAAGAAGACACAAGATACAAGAGAAGAAAGAAGGCAGAAGGGAAGATACAAGAGAAGAAAGAAGAGAGAAGATACCAGAGAAGAAAGAAGATACAAGAGAAGAAAGAAGACAGAAGATACAAGAGAAGAAAGAAGATACAAGAGAAGAAAGAAGACAGAAGGGAATATACAAGAGAAGAAAGAAGAAAGAAGATACAAGAGAAGAAAGAAAACAGAAGGGAAGATACAAGAGAAGAAAGAAGACAGAAGGGAAGATACAAGAGAAGAAAGAAGATACAAGAGAAGAAAGAAGACAGAAGGGAAGATACAAGAGAAGACAGAAGACAAAGGGGAAGATACAAGAGAAGAAAGAAGATACAAGAGAAGACAGAAGGCAGAAGGGAAGATACAAGAGAAGAAAGAAGACACAAGATACAAGAGAAGAAAGAAGGCAGAAGGGAAGATACAAGAGAAGAAAGAAGATACAAGAGAAGAAAGAAGACAGAATATACAGGAGAAAAAAGAAGATACAAGAGAAGAAAGAAGACAGAAGGGAAGATACAAGAGAAGAAAGAAGATACAAGAGAAGAAAGAAGACAGAAGGGAAGATACAAGAGAAGAAAGAAGAGAGAAGATACAAGAGAAGAAAGAAGGCAGAAGGGAAGATACAAGAGAAGAAAGAAGATACAAGAGAAGAAAGAAGACAGAAGGGGAGATACAAGAGAAGAAAGAAGACACAAGATACAAGAGAAGAAAGAAGGCAGAAGGGAAGATACAAGAGAAGAAAAAAGAGAGAAGATACCAGAGAAGAAAGAAGATACAAGAGAAGAAAGAAGACAGAAGATACAAGAGAAGAAAGAAGATACAAGAGAAGAAAGAAGACAGAAGGGAAGATACAAGAGAAGACAGAAAATACAAGAGAAGAAAGAAGACAGAAGGGAATATACAAGAGAAGAAAGAAGAAAGAAGATACAAGAGAAGAAAGAAAACAGAAGGGAAGATACAAGAGAAGACAGAAGATACAAGAGAAGAAAAGGAAGACAGAAGGGAAGATACAAGAGAAGACAGAAGATACAAGAGAAGAAAGAAGAGAGAAGATACAAGAGAAGAAAGAAGACAGAAGGGAAGATACAAGAGAAGACAGAAGATACAAGAGAAGAGAGAAGACAGAAGGGAAGATACAAGAGAAGACAGAAGAGAGAAGAAAGAATGGAGATAGAAGGAGACAGACAGTGGATGACAGGTAAGTGTAACACAGATTATTTAATGATCAGTGCTTGACAGTATGTCAGGCACCGATCATTAGTATTTTTTCCTTTGAAGTTCCAAAAAACTGCCGTTATTTAGCGGTGTTTTGGGAACTTAAAGCACAAAATGGACATTTGGACACAACACCAGTTTTGTGTCCTAACGTTCGTTGTGCTTAATGCCGGTAGGACATTTGAATACCGACCAAGACATTTTATTTTGTTGGTCGCTATCTATTTTGCCCTAGCAGCATTTTTTAACTCCAACATTTGGATCGAGCCCTTAGTAACTATTGTAGCCAATATCCGTCAGACTTACTGAAGGGCACATAGGGTAGATCATACACTCAACACTCAGGGAACTTCCAGCTGAGTACTAAAACAGCTCTTGGAATGGTTTTAAAATTTAATTTCCATCTAAATAAGTGTTATAATTGTATCTGATCTAGTAATACATCTAAGATTATACATTATATCATTAAGCCCAAATACAGTATGTCACGTCCTTGTTTTTAAGGAACGTCCTAGAATAAATGGCCATTCATATATGTATATTTTAAGGGTTAATACCTCATTAATAAAGGGTGTATTTACCTACATTTTAATAATTTGATTAAAGGTTAAGTCTTATGATCATTACCTTTGGCCCAGTTAATATATTATACCAAACTGGTCTCTTTAGTACTAGTTTGCAAAATGCAATAATACAGCCAAAAAAATATTTGTTCTTGGCTTACACACACTAATACTAGAATTTCTTCTCTTTTTTATCAGTTACTGAGACAGTATCTCATTAAAATCTGGGGTATATCTTCAGTATTTGCATCTTGATTCTTATATGTAAACACGTAACATTCCACATTGTAAGCACACCCCTGCCACTCCCTGTCTGCTAGATAATAAAATTCTATGCTGTTTTCATTTGACCTGTCACTCCCTGCCAGCCAGATCATAACATTCAACACGGCTCCCTTGTCTTCCTGATCAGGGGTGGAAGGTCCTATAAGGATATCAGGCATACCCCGTGGGCTGCCCAGCCATAGACCATTTGGAGAGATCAGATGATAAATCTCACCAGCCCGCAATTCCTGCATGTAAGTCAGAGCTCACTCACCAGACCCGGAGTAGGGTGGAAGACTGTGTACTGTCGTCAGTATCCTTCTTGCTCCCAAGGCTGACTTAGCTGGCTTTGCTCTGCCTGCAATGTGGGTCCTGTTGCAGTGAATGATGAGCAAACAGATATTCTGCGTCCTAAATACCTAACGGTTTAAATTTGCATTATTTAATTCTGCTTAACCCACTGTATGCACTGCTAGAGAGTCATAAATTATCATCTATTAACCCCTTAACCCACTAAATGCTATAGGTATACATTTTCAGTTATTAATCCCTTGCATGCCACAGAAGTTTACAGCAATGTTTTATTCTCTGATTAATCCACTGAACTCCCTTTGCACTGGAATTTGTAACCCCTTGCATGCTAGAACAGCATCATTAATCAGCAAATGACCTCCTGTATGCCAGAAAGGTGAACAAATGTGTTAATTACTTATGAATTTGGTCTCTTTAGCACACAAGGGGTTAATCAGTGACATGCACATTCCTGTGCAGTGTGTTGTGCAACTGTGAAGCATTCAATGTTGTAATCACAGAATAACACAGTGCTGTATACCATACTGGCATACATGGGGTTAATAACTGATAATTGATGTCTCTATAGAATACAGTGGGTTAACGGGGTTAGTACTAGGTTGACCATATATATTGTTTTAAAGGGATAGTTATGTCAGAAAAAAAAGTATTAACTATATGGTATACACAATTAAAAGAGATTACTTGCACTAATTCATATCTTTCAAACCGTTATGGTTTGAGAGTTATAGGAAAATAAAGTTCTCTGGTACCTCCCCTTTCTGCTTGATGAGCTGTAAAGCTGTCAGAAGCAGATTCTGGTCGCTTGACCAGATGTGGCTCTTCAGCAGCACCGATATAACAATATCTAAAGATAAATACTAAATTTGGAATGGTCTACAAAGTGTGCCTGGCTTGCAAGCACACTTTGTAAACCGTTCCAATGAAGTATTTATTTCTAAGTAGTGTGATTTCAGCTCTGCTGAAGAGCCTCTGTCTTGTCAAATGACTGGAATCTGCAGCTTTCAGCTAGATGGCAGACTTGAGTAAAACAACCAGGAAAAGGTAACTTTAGCAAGATATATTTCTCAGACCATAAAGGTTTGAGAGATAAAACTTACATTGATGTTAATCTTTTTTTAATGTCTACAATATTAAATCAACTTAAAATTAACCATTACTACCCCTTTAAAAGGGACAGTACCATTTTTTTTCGTATTTCCAGACTGTCCCGTATTTGTAAAATAAGTGTCAATTTTGTCCCATTTTTAATATAACATATATAGTTTTTAACATGGCTTGTTTATTTCTCATAAGATAAAGATAAACAGAACTTCCTTTCGTCACACTAGTGGTTTTACTGAACACATTGATTACAATAGAGTCTTATGACTAGAGTGACTCATAATTGTCTAAGACTCTCAAGTCTATGGTAAATTATCATAGAGTCTGTTAGACAGTGATATGACGACGAGTCATAAGACTCTATGGTAATCAATGCGTACAGTAAACACAGTAAAACCACTAGTGTGAGTGACGAAGAGACAAATTTACGATATAAGAGACAGAACATCGCTAGTAAGAGACGGAGAAAACACGTTCTCGCTACTTGCAGCTTACTATGATCGGACTCTGAGTGACTGAGTCCCACTGTCCGTCTGTCCCACACCCCGTCCTGTTTTTGTCTCAAGGTAAAATGGTCAGCCTAGTTACTACATAACCATGTATTCCTTTCTAGCAATGCATACAGCGGGTTAATAAGAGTTTACAAAACCGTGACATTAATGCATGTTTAAAATATTATTCAGGACCTAGAAGCTTTGCCCGCTCATGCATTGCCAAGTGGGCTGTAGGTAGAGAGAGGGGTAATTGGCTGGGGGCAAGGGGCATCATGGGGAAAAGAGTTGGGAGATTCTAGAGTTGTATTTAACCCTTTGAGTGCCAGAGGGGCACGCAATACATTGCTTTGCAATGCGGGGCGTACCCCATCTGGCACTCAAAGGGTTAACCTTATTATTGCCAAAGCGGTGCACAATGCAGTGCTGTGCAATGCATTGAGTGCCCCTGTGGCATTCAGCATTCTAACAAACACACACAGAATGGAATACCAGCTAATGTGACAGTTAAGACAAATCCTCCAGGTTGGCATTGCACCACAGTCCGCCGCTGTACCTGACACTCTCTGCCTGCCAGATCCTATCATCTCTCACTGCTCTGCATCCCACCTCCCTCCCCCTTATGCTTTCCGGTCTGTGTACTTTAGTAATCTATTTTATAACTTTCACAGTGCTGGACAACCTGCTGGCATTCCTTTGATGGACAGAAGGATTTTAACCCCACTTGCACTCAAATGGGTTAAAATAAAGTTAATGGTATTGTTTTATGACTGGGTTTTATAGACCCACTCCCTTCATTTATTAAAACTTTAAGTGCTAGAGGGTTATGGCTGCTTGTGTCTTGCCAGTTAATCACACTGAATTTTGGGGCATTTGGAGTGAACCTCCTTTCTTCTCTCCCAGAGTACCCTCAAACTCCCCTAATACTGAGAACAAAAGTCTTAACTAAAAGATTCCCTAAACTAAGCTTCAATTCCCCTTTATTTGCCTATCTTCTCTAGCTCAAAAACATGCTGCTCTCTCCTCTCACAAACACAGAATGGCTGCTGTGAGAGCCTGACAACCTTGTATATGACTGTACACAGAATGGCTGCTGTGAGACCTGACAGCCTTTTATATGTCTGTACACAGAATGGCTGCTGTGAGAGCCTGACACCCTTGTATATGACTGTACACAGAATGGCTGCTGTGAGACCTGACAGCCTTTTATATGTCTGTACACAGAGTGGCTGCTGTGAGACCTGACAGCCTTTTATATGTCTGTACACAGAATGGCTGCTGTGAGACCTGACAGCCTTTTATATGTCTGTACACAGAATGGCTGCTGTGAGAGCCTGACACCCTTGTATATGACTGTACACAGAATGGCTGCTGTGAGACCTGACACCCTTTTATATGTCTGTACACAGAGTGGCTGCTGTGAGACCTGACACCCTTTTATATGGCTGTACACAGAGTGGCTGCTGTGAGACCTGACACCCTTTTATATGGCTGCAGGAGATGAAGTAAATGTGCTATGTGCTGGATGTAAATTCAGACTTCCTATTGATTTCAATGCAAAAAAGCAAGAAAACAGCACTTTTTCTGGGGAATTTCCAACTAGGCAGAAAGTGCCATTTTTCACCTATTTCTGTGTTGAGGTGCAAACGTTCACCATCCCTAGGCATGACATCCAGGACTGATGGAAGATTCATGTAATCCTCTTTGTAAACATGTACTTGTTTCTCCCCATAGACTGTTTCTTGGTATTCCGCTGTAATAGGTTTGTCCTATAGACTTTCCTGGGATCCCCTCTTCAAGAAATGGTTTGTCTCATAGACTTTCATGGGATCCCTACTACAAGAAATACTTTATCCTTTAGGCTTTTATGAAGAGCAAAATACTGCTCCCTAGGTGGGGGGGTGAGTAGAGGCAAAAGACACTGGTAGCTCCTGCACACTGTGCTAAACAGTCTAGTTATGGTGCATATAAATAATCTGTACGTGTAAGTGTGTGCATGTGTGTGGGGAGGCATAATATTTTAACAATAAATAGTGGTGCCCAGTCTTAAAAAAGCATTCTGAAATAGTGACACTAGTGAAAACTGATACAATGTGCTATTATGGTAAACTCCGAAATACACAAAAAAAAACCAAAATAGCGATATTATAAATATGTATAAGAAATGGATTAGATAAAACCAAGTGTATACAAGAAATAGTACATCATAAACAAAGTCTCCAGTTTGGTGAAGTATATGAAATAGAATAAATGATAATGAATGAACATAAATATGAGATGAAAATGATTTAATAGTCAAATGATGTAGAGGAATTATGAAATAAACTAGTGTAAAAGCCTGTGTACACGGGCCAAGGACCGGGTGATGTTAACCCTTTGAGTGCCAAAGGGTAACCAACACATTGCTTTGCAATGCGTTGTGTACCCCTCTGGCACTCAAAGGGTTAATAGGCCGGTCCTGCTCTGCGTCCTGCCACCAATGCAGTCATGCACTGTAGACTGCCCGAAAGCACAGAATGCTGCCAGCACAGAACTCCCAGCATTCCGTGTTCCCAGCATTCAATGTTCCCAGCATTCCGTGCTCCCAGCATTCTTTGCTCCCAACATTCTGTGCTCCTAGCATTCTTTGCTCCCAGCATTCTTTGCTCCCAACCTTCTGTGCTCCCAGCCTTCTGTGCTCCCAGCATTCCGTGCTCCCAACATTCTGTGCATTCAGGCAGTCTCTACTGCGCATGACAACTTCTGACAAACATCCTAGCGAATTATTATATAGGACAGAAGTGTCAAATAAAAGAGTCAAACTACATCTGGGGCTCGATTCTATTAGCCCCGTTAGTACCCAAAACAAGCGGTGGTGGTTTTGACAGCACAGTTCACAATTCTATAAACTGTGCTGTCAACAATCACCGCCACGCAAAAATGTCCAACGGGAGCAAAATTTGTTCCCATTGGACATCATGTAAAAAAAGCAGACTTTGCTATCCTATTTCCCACTAACCGCATGTGAAGGGACGCACTTTTCATGGTGAAAATCCTGCTCCTTAACACGCAGGGAAAACCACCGGTATGTGTTGTGGTTGAAAAATAGAAAAACATTAAACCTATGAGTACCAGTGGGGTATGCAACGCATTATACAGCGTTTACATACCCCACTGGCACTCATAGGGTTAATCAAGAAACAGTTAACACATGTCCCGACAAATAAAAATTTACCAGAGAGGTCGTGGCCATCTTCTTCTTCTTTCTTTCTTCTTTCTTGTTTTAAAAGAAAAAATTCCATCAGTGCTGTCAATGAAAATAAAAAAATGAAGGCCCCAAACATATGACCGTTCATCATGACGGGGTTCACCATTCCCCCTGCTAGAAGTTGATTGGATGGGAAGTGCATAAGCACTTCCTAGCCAATTGGAGGCTGCCAATTTATGTTGAACTGACACTGGCATATAAAAGCCAGTCTCGGTTCAAAATCTAGGAATTCTGACTTGGGCAATGGCCTAAGAGGTGGCAAGGGAGCTCTGCGACAGTCAAAATCCCTTCCGCCTCCAGCGAAGATGGAGGCAGAGGCAAAGGAGGGAAAGAAATTGGCAAAACAGAATAATTTTATTTAACTCCTTAAGGACCGGCCGCGAACACGCACGCGGCGGTCACTTAAGAACCACGGGGCATTTTTTTTTTTTTTAGAATCTGATTCCGGACTCCCCAAATGGCGTGCAGCCGCGCGGGGAGCCTGGAATTCCATGACGTACATGTACGTCCTTGGTCCTTTAGGAAACGCAACCTCATGACGTACATGTACGTCATGGGTCGTTAAGGGGTTAAAGCAGACATTAAGATGCCACCTATATTAATCCTTTGAGCGCTTGCTACCCCGCAGTCACTCAAAGGGTTAATGGTCGCATCTTTGGGGGCTTCATTTTTTTATTTTCACTGGCAGCACCAAAGTATTTTTTTTAATAAGAAGAAGACTGAAGATAAGAAGAAAAAAGAGAAGAGAGAAGTAAGAAGACACGATTAATAAACAAGACAGAAAGTGGATGGCAGGTAAGTGTTACATTTCTGACTATTTTCAGCTCACTCTTGTTGTCTGACACTGTCAAACAATGAGAGTTGCTTTTTTTTTCCCTTAGATGTTCCCACAATTTGCTCTATTTAGCGGAAGTTGTGGGAACATAAACCAACAACTAGCATTTGGCCAAAACGTGAGTTTGGGCCACCGCTTGTTGTTCCATGTACATCGTCATCGGTAGTGTTGAGCGAGCACCCCGATGCTCGGGTGCTCGGGTGCTCTGACCGAGCACCCCCTGAGGCTCGAGTGCTCGGCCGAGCACCCGAGCCCCATTGAAATGAATGGGGCGACACCAGGCACCCCCTGCTCTGATGAGGGGAGGGTGCCTGGTCAATGCCCCCTTCATCTCCGCTATGCCCCCTTCATCTCCGAATGCCCCCTTCAGCTCCGCAATGTCCCCCTTCAGCTCCGCTATGCCCCTCTTCCACAATGTGCCCCTTCATCTCCGCTATGCCCCTCTTCCACAATGTGCCCCTTCATCTCCGCTATGCCCCTCTTCCACAATGTCCCCCTTCATCTCCTCTATGCCATAGAGGAGATGAAGGGGGACATTGTGGAAGAGGGGCATAGCGGAGATGAAGGGGCACATTGTGGAAGAGGGGCATAGCGGAGATGAAGGGGCACATTGTGGAAGACGGGCATAGCGGAGATGAAGGGGGACATTGTGGAAGAGGGGCATAGAGTCTATGCCCCTCTTCCACAATGTCCCCCTTCATCTCCGCAATGCCCCCTTCATCTCCGCAATGCCCCCGTACCTCCAGTCCCTGGTGGTCCAGCGGAGCGTCTTCGGATCTGTGCCTCTTCCGGCACAGATTCCCGCCACCCGAACATGGCGGGAGAGCACATGGCGGTACTCGACGAGTACCGCCATGTGCCGAGCAGAGCGATGCTCGAGCCGATCCGAGCATCGGCCGAGCACGCTCGCTCATCACTAGTCATCGGTAGGAATTTTTTTTACTATTACCACCAATTTTACTGGAGGTAATAATATTGAGCCCCTTGTCCTCAATCTTTCCGTGAATTGTAAGTGAACTTGTCCAGAAAAAATTGATAAATACCTCAAAGTAAAAGAAAACAGCACAAAAATAAGACAAGATGGTAAAAAAGTATAATATAAGTTCTAAGTGTAGTATTTAATAGAACATAAGTGTAGTATTTAATAGAACAACAGAAGGAATAACAACAATAATTGCACTCACATTCAGCCTTTGTTGGTCTGATAGCGTATCAGGGTGTAAAGCTCTGAGGAAGTAGACTTGGGACTCCATGATACTTGCTGGTTTCTCAGTTCTATCACTCTTCTTAGTGTAGGTCCTGGCCACGTCACCTGTGAGTTCCTGACCCTTTGGACCCTCTACTGTCTCACCATTGTAGCTGATGGCATCGGCCTTCCGTGTGCCTCTCATCTGTCCACCATTTCACCATCTTTATGGACATCCAGGATTAGATACATCTGATTTTATTTGTAAGTCATACTTTGATGTTATTTCAAAAGTCAAGATGCTTCAAGGTGGAGTTACATATTTGGAGGCTCTGTCTGACTACCAGTTGCATCAAAAGGAGGACACAGGCACGGTTCGCTGACTATAGTGGATTGGACCCTGATACTGTATCAGTCCAACACAGGCTAAATGAGTGCAATTACTGTTGTTTTTCAGTTGTTCTATTACATACTACACTTAAAACGTATATTTTCTTCCTGTTTTGTCTTGTATTTGCACTCTTTTCATGATGGAGTCTGACCCCACCTACAATAAATATTTTGTTTCACACAACAAGGTCTACAACAAGTGCTGTTAGATCCATGTTTGGTTAAAGGTTTACACTACCTGCTCATTTCTGATGCTGGACTTTTACTGTGGAATTTACTGGTTTAGAGCCAAAGAGTTTGGATGATAATCAGTTGTGTGCAATATCTTGGCAATATAATTCTACTCAGTTGCTAAAGAAACATCACACTGTGAAAGATCAAAAGCAGGGTAAGGTCATAGGAAAGAAAACTCAGATGAACCGCACATGGTAACACCTGTTTTCAATAAGATTATTTTCACTATAGGACAGATTAAGTAATGTAATCTTGAAGAACTTAATTTCTGGAACAAGCAACTGCTCCGTCATACCTGAAAGGTGATATGCAGTGATAACCATTGGTTCTGGCTTATTGAATAAGACACTGTCTTTCATAAGGTCATAAATACTAAAAATGACATTTACTTCAGTCCTTCAGTTTCAGAGATACTCCCAACAAGGTGCTTCACAATTAAGGCTCCCCTAAAGTAGTGGTGACATACATGACAGACAGATGTTCCATCTAAGTGGATTGCCCCTTTATAGAAATTCTCTCCCAATGTTCATTTCATTTTTATCATGATCTATAAACTTTATTACATAGTTACATGGTTGATGAGATGACCTTTGTTGATGCCAAGGACAGTGCATATTCTTGTGGTGCCGTCTACTAAAGAAGTCATCGATCATCATCCCTATTCTAACTTTTATTATTCAGTATAAGGTTTCCTGTCTGTGCTCAGAGACAACAGTGAATTGCAGTTACTTCGACCAGTGGGATGGTTGCAAAATGAAAGGTATCTGGTAGGCTTGACTTTATCTCTTCCCAGGACAACCTTTAGGACTAGGTGTGGGAGAAAAGTGAGAAAAATTTCCTGCATGACTTTTCACGAAAAAAGGGACAATTTTTCTCTTTTTTCACGAAAGCTTTCTCCTTTTCTCCAATGCAAAATTTGTCTCCATTTTGTCTATTCCAGCAAATTTTTCGCCTATTCAACACATTTTTCACCTATTCCAACACATTTTTCCCCACATTTTTATACTATTCCAACACATTTTTTGCCTAATCCAACACATTATTCTCCTATTCTAACACATTTACTCAAATTGTAAGACATTTTTCTCCTATTCCAACACATTTTCTCCTATGTTTAATATGGTGTAACATTTTCCAGCACAATATTACTTCCTCTGAGGGCTGTAGTGGAGAACTAAATAGCTGGAAGTCATAGTTGTGAGTCCTACAGCAACATATACCTTGAAAAATGTGTTAGCATGCAGAGTGCATTTGTCCTTTGCCCACAACACTTACTTCCTGCTTAAGTGACACTGGCACATATTCATGATGATGTCAAGTGGTTAAAAATATAAAGTAAAACTTACAATATGGCAGATGTGTATTTTAGTGGTGGTGGGGGACTGGCGTGGTGTGATTGGTAGGACCTTGACAAACTGCATCCACACCGGGAGTAGAGGGATTATCATCATTTATTGCGCATGTTGCAGCAACCATTGCTGAAGTCAATTTTTGAACTACCACTTTACTCCCAAGTCCCTGAACTGCTCCAACTTTTCCCCTCCTGCTTGTACATTTGTTGGACATTACTCAACTACTGTGTGTGTTTTTACTCTTTACAGTACACAACTGATGCAGTGTGATGTATTGCCATGGCCTTCAACAAAATTCTCAATGTTGTCTGCTTCTATTAAGTCTGCCTCAGTCACAGATCTCATATCAGACTACCAGTCAGCTGTCTAATATATATTTGTTAAATTATTTATGGTTTTTTTTTGTTTGTTTTATAAGTTGTCCACCCTATCTTATCTTAACACTTAAAGGGTTAAACACAGATTATAGAAATATTATTGATGCTATGTGTTGATTAAAATGGCTGCACAATCAAGTTACAGCAAATTACAGTGACTTTACTGAAGCAAATAAAAAACATTGCAGTGTCCCCACATTAAATTATGGAGGCTGGAGAGGCTGCACATTATTTAAAGGTAGACGTCTGAATGCAAGAGAGGTCTTTAATGCAAAGTGAATAGGTTTCCCATAAGTCTTGATTTTCCTGGGACAGCCAGAGTTATTGAGAACTTGTCCTGTTTCCTGACACCAGGGCTATTAAATGTTCCTGTAATTGGCTATATATATGAGTGAGTCTCAGTGGCAATAATCTCTGTATGCCTATGAGAGAGAGACAGAGAGAATGAACAAGAGATCGAGAACATGTAGACAGAGAGAGATAGATTAAAGATGACCTTGAGAGAGGGAAATTTAGAGAGAGAGAGAAAGAGGGGGATACCACTCTGCAAAACCATGCAAATAGGGTCCTAAGTAGGAATGGGTGAACATTTTCACCTCAAACTGAAATCGGTAAAAAATGACACTTTCCAGTGAAAAGTGCAGTTTTCCTGCTTTTTCCACCTAACTCATTGCATTGAAATCAATGGTAAGAAAAATGTTTCCCCACCACATGAAAGTTTTCTCTACAGCCAAATAAAAGACTGTCAGGCTCTCACAGCAGCCATTTTGTGTTTGTGAGAGGAGAGATCAGCATGTTTTTGAGCTAGAGGAGATAGTCAGATAAAGAGGAATTGGAGCTTAGTTTAGGTAATCAGTTAAGTAGGATATTTGTTCTCTGTATTAGTGGAGTCTGGGGGTATTCTGGGGGAGAAGAAGGTAGGAAGGAGGTTGACCCAAAATACCCCAAAATATGATGTGACTGACTGGTAAGACACAGGCAGCTGGGGTCCAAATTACTTGCTGATTTTGTTTTTATTCTCTCTGTGCTGGGGAAGTCTGGGGAAAGAAATTGTTGATTTCTTTTTAAAGTTGTGTATATATATATTTTTTTTTTTTTCTTTTTTACTAACTGTGATAAGATAGGGTGGACAACTTATAAAACAAACAGAAAACCCATAAATAATTTAACAAATATAAATATTAGACAGCTGACTGTGAGTCTGATATGGGAACTGTGACTGAGGCAGACTTAATAGAAAGCAGACAACATTGAAAATTTTGTTGAAGGCCAAGGCAATACATCACACTCCATCAGTTGTGTACTGTAGAGAGTAAAAACATACACAGTAGTTGAGTAATGTCTAGCAAATGCACAAGCAGGAGGGGAAAAGTTGGAGCAGTGCAGGGACTTGGGAGTAAACTGGTAGTTCAAAAACTGACTTCAGCAATGGTTGCTGCAACATATGCAATAAATGATGATGATCCCTCTACTCCCGGTGTGGATGCCATTTGTCAAGGTTCTACCAATCACACCACGCCAGTCCCCCACCACCACTAAAATACACATCTGCCATATTGTAGGTTTTACTTTATATTTTTAACCACTTGACATCATCATGAATATGTGCCAGTGTCACTTAAGCAGGAAGTAAATGTTGTGGGCAAAGGACAAATGCATTCTGCATGCTAACACATTTACACAAGGTATATGTTGCTGTAGGACTCACAACTTTGACTTTCAGATACTTATTTTTCCACTACAGCCCTCAGAAGAAGTAATATTGTGCTGGGAAATATTGCACCATATTAAACATATGAGAAAAATGTGTTGAAATAGGAGAAAAATGTCTTCGAATTGGAGTAAATGTGTTAGAATAGGAGAATAATGTGTTGGATTAGGCAAAAAATGTGTTGCAATAGGCCAAAAATTTTCTGTAATAGAGAAAAAGGAGGCAAATTTTGCTTTGGCGAAAAGGAGAAAGCTTTCGTGGAAAAAGAGAAAAATTGTCCCTTTTTTCGTGAAAAGCTATGCAGGAAATTTTTCTCACTTTTCTCCTACTCCTAAGGGTTGTCCTGGGAAGAGATAAAGTCAAGCCTACCAGATACCTTTCATTTTGCAACCATCCCACTGGCCGTAGTAACTGCAATTCACTGTTGTCTCTGAGCACAGACAGGAAACCTTATACTGAATAATAAAAGTTAGAATAGGGATGATGATCGATGACTTCTTTAGTAGACGGCACCACAAGAAGAAGCACTGTTCTTGGCATCAACAAAGGTCATCTCATCAAACATGTAATTATGTAATAAAGTTTATAGATCATGATAAAAATGAAATGAACATTGGGGGAGAATTTCTATAAAGAGGCAATCCACTTAGATGGAGAAAAATATTGACGAGGACAGAAATGACTAGCTTTATGACCATAATTTGTCAGCTGCCTGTGCCTGCTGCTACTGCTGCCAGTGTGCCTTCTTCTGAGGAGGACATGGCAAGTGTGATAGCAGAGAAGCCCCTGTCACATTTGTCATCTTCTCCAACCAGTCCCGCTCCCTTAGAGCAGCAAGAGTCTGATGGTGGTGGTGGTGATGAGACTGGAGAAGCTGGAGTGGAGGAGAGTATGTGGTGGAAACCAATTGGGAATGGAATAAAGAGATGCAGATGGGGATGGGCATCACACGACCACCAGCAGTGATATTTTTGGGTATGCTGCTGCTCTAATTCCTGTTTCTGAGTTGTCAGAGACAGTCGTCCTGATGCTCCACCACAAGGTCTGATCTTAATACTATTTAACCCTTTCAGTGCTGCAGAGTTATCCCATGATGAGCAACTGTAACGGTTTGTTTGACTCACAGACACAGAGTTAAAATAAAAACACAGCTTTATTAAATTCAATAGTACATAAAGAACCCTCACAGGTCCTGTAATATAACACATATAGTACAGACACATGACAGGTTAATTATGCCCACACAGGTCCAGCATATATATAGGAGACAAACAGTTTATCCTGACACGGGTCAGGCAACTGGTAAGGTTTCCAGGTTCCAGCAATGCAGGAGTTAATGTTCAGAGGAAAGAAGAACAGTCCCATAAGTTCTGGCAATAAACATCAGAAGACGCCACAGAGGAGTCCACAGTATACTAGGCCACTGAGGAATTCAGGAGAGTTACCGGTGCTATAACGGAGGCAACACTTGCAACCGGTATGGACAGAGTGGAGCAAACCAATGGTAAACATGGAGGCAGCACTTGCAACTGATCACACAGAGTGGAGCGAACCAGTGCAATACCGGTGCAGTCACGGAGGCAACACTTGCAACCGGTTATGATGAAGTGTAGCGCAACCAGTGGTAGAGTACCGGTGCTATAACAGAGGCAACAAGAGCAACCGGTTTTGGCAGAGTAGAGCAAACCAATGGTAATGTACCGGTGCAATAACGGAGGCAACACAGCACCCGGTTTTGACAGAGTGGAGCAAGCCAATGGTATGTACCGGTGCGATAACACAGGCAACACAGCAACTGGTTTAGACAGAGAAGAGCAACCAATGGCAGAGTACTGGTGCACTCATGAGGGCAACACTGGCAACCAGTATGGAATGGAGGACTAGGCCAGAGGCGCTCTGAGCAAATAGGAACCAGGCAAGCCTGCAAAGCAGAGGTGCCAGCAGTAAGGCACCGGAAGTCAGAATGTCGCCGAGGCAACTAGTACCACAATGGGGAACTGCCAAGTCAGGATCCAGGAGCAGGAACGTCAGCCAGGCCGGGACAATACACAGCAACAGGAACGTCAGCCAGGCCGGGTCGGTACACAGGAACAATCACTGGAGAGTAGTCAGGCAGTCCGGGTCGGTACACAGGCGCAGGAACAAGAGAGTAGTCAGGCAAGCCAAATTGGTACACTGGAAACCTTAATACAAACGTAGAACTGGCACAGGAACACCACTAAAGGGCAGTGATAAGGTGCAAGAGCCCAGTATATAAATGCAATACTGGGCAGGCTAAACACAGGGCAACCAATGAGAACCTGATACAGGATAACTGACAGAAAATAAAAAACAAGGAATCACGGGCACCTTGATAGCAACACAATGTGCTGGCTACCTCTCACTCAAAGGGTTAAACAAACAAGGTTCATAACACAGACAAAGCTATACCACACAGCTGCCAGTATAATATATACATTCAAACTATGAACCCAAGTGAATACGTTATAGAGAGCAGCAAGGAGATTATCAAAGCCCTAAATCAGGCTAAAATATAAAGCAAAAGCTAAGACAGAAAAACACACCCGTGCTCCTCCATTCAATGTACCCAAATGTGAACCCTGTATAAAGCAGATATTATACCACTATGTTATTACATTTTTGAAAAATGAGGGTCTTATTGCATAATTTGGCCTAAGTATGTTTAAACTCACTTACCTCGCCAAGGTACCCCACTTCAAGCGAGTCCTGTCTAGTATACATTGACTCACCTATCTAAGTTTAAAACTGCTCTGGAAGAATTTGCGTATGAAACACACCGGTTTAAAAAACAAAGTTAAAAACATAAAGCTAAATGTCTAATGTATTTCTGGATAGGACTAACCTGCTTTCACACAGTGTTAGCTTTATTGAGTGGGTGGAGGCACAAGAGGACCAGAGCGCCACCAGTCTCTTTTATAGGTCCTTACCACCCACCACTTCAAGCCACATGGAGCTTGTATATTATTACCATTATAACAAATAGACATGGGGCAAGCAAGCCAAATAGTAAGCCACGCACTATGACTTTAAAAGCCTATTTTCAAATAATAGCAAATGTGCTGAAAAAAAACTTTAAAGCGTAACTACCACCTGCTTAGAAGTGCTAGTCACCAGAATTATTACCTTGACAAATAGATTTAGCCTTTCTCCCTGGGCTGAGAGCATTACGGAACATGGGCATCTTGCCATAATGACGTCCGCGCGCCTGCACTGTCAGTCCTTTTTGGAGCCGGACGGCTCCTAGCAACGCCTCCTAGAACTGGCAGGGATTGACAGTGCAGGCACGCTGATGTCATTGGATGAAGGATGAAATGTAGCATAGTAACATAGTTGATGAGGCTGAAAAAAGACATGTGTCCATCAAGTCCAGCCCATGCCTAAACATCCCTTTTAATCCAGAGGAAGGCAAAAAAAAAACAAAAAAACACATTGACGCCATTTCCAATTAACCTCCAAGTGGTTAAAAATTCCTTCCTGACTCCAAATGGAGGTCAGATAGTTCCCTGGATGAACAATCTGCATTGAAACCATGTGTCATAATTCTCACTATTGTTTTGTGCTAGATAGGTATCCCTTGCTTTTTTGCAAGCAGTTACAGTATCTGAAAGCACAACATCCCGAGGCAATGAATTCCATAGCTTTACCACCCTTACTATAAAAAAATCCCTGCCTTTGTTTAAGTTGAATGCGCCTTTCCTCTAATCCTAATGGATGACCTCTCGTTCTTAGCTCAGCTCTTTGAGTAAATAATTAATTGGAGAGTTCTTTGTACTGATTTTGAAGATATGTGTAAATGGTAATCATATCACCCCTTAGACGTCTCTTCTCTAATGTAAACAAACCCAGATTGGCTAGTCTCTCTTTATAACTATCACGGTGCCATGATTCTATGAGCGACATTCTTACTTTCCGGTTTGTGTTTGGCTGTCTCTTATTGGTGCTAGCTGGCTAGCCCCTCCCAGGGCTAGCCTTTATATACGTCCTCCTTTCACTAGGCTGATGCCCTTTCATGGTGTTCCTGACCTTACGTTATTCAGTGCTCCTGTTCCGTGTTGAACCGGTTTCAGTCTGACCTTGCTCCTGTTCTGCTCCTGTGTCGATACAGGCTTTGGCTGACTACCGCTCTCTGTGTACCGACCCAGGCTTTGGCTGACTACCGCTCTCTGTGCACTGACCCAGGCATTGCCTGACTACCGCTCTCTGTGTACTGATCCAGGCTTTGGCTGACTACCGCTCTCTGTGCACCGACCCAGGCTTTGGCTGACTACCACTCTCTGTGTACTGATCCAGGCTTTGGCTGACTACCACTCTCCGTGTACCGATCCAGGCTGTGGCTGACTTCCGCTCTCTGATACTGATCCAGGCATTGACTGACTTACGCTATCTTGTGGCCCTCGCTATTATTGTCAGTTCTCTCTGATTTGTTGTCTCCGGTTGCGCTACTCTCTGCCTGTGTATCAGTGTGGCCTCCTTTACGTACACCCAGCCGGTAATATCCAGTCATTAGCGGTTCACACTATACGCTCAGCCTGTGATTCTCTGTGGCCTCCGTTTGTACAACCAGTCAGTGCTATCCGGTCACTAAGCGGTTACCGTTGCCTACCTACTATAAGCTCAGCCTGTGACTATCTGTGTTCTCCATTAAGCACACCCAGTCAGTGCTATCCGGTCACTAAGCGGTTACTGTTGCCTTCCCACTATACGCTCAGCCTTGGACTATCTGTGGCCTCTGTTACGTTTTCCCAGTCTGTGCTGTCAGGTCACTAGCGGTTCATTGTCAGCTCATTGCAGTCACTCAGCCTGTGACCTGGTAGAGCCTCCTCGGTTCCTTGTTGCACCAGATATCAGGCTGCCTTACCCAGTATTCGGTAAGGCCTGTAGAGCCTCCTCAAATACCTTGTTGCACCAGATATCAGGCTGCCTTATCCGGTATTCAGTAAGGCCGGTAGAGCCTCCTCAGTTCCTTGTTGCATTAGATATTAGGCTGCCTTACCTGATATTCGGTAAGGCTGGTAGAGCCTCACTATTGTATTGCTATTTGTATGCCCTGCTGTTTGTAGAGTTTGGACCCGTGAGGGGCCTTGTGCGCTTTATTTTGCCTAATAAAACTTTTCTATTTTATCCTACCCAATTGTCTGACTGTTCAATAAAACCATGACAATAACTCAGATCCTCCAGTCCCTTTATCAGTTTTGTTGCACGTCTCTGCACTTTTTCCAGTCAAATGGTGTATTTTTAAGAACTGGTGCCCAGAACTGTACTCCATATTCTAGATGAAGCCTAACCAAGGATTCATACAGAGGTAGGATAATATTAGCATCCTATGAATCTAGGCCTCTTATTATGCAGGATAGTACCCTATTTGTACTTGCAGCGGCTGAGTGACTCTGCAGTTAGGTGCTTATCTCATTCAGAAAGTAGTTGCTTGGCACTTCATGGCTGGACTTTCTGCTAGGCATGTTTGGTATGATATGCCTTAGGATATTTCTTCTTGCGAGTTAAAGGAGATAGCACCCTGACACCACTTACTCAGAGAATTCCAAGGCCCAAGGTGGCGGACTTGCCTCAGCTTTTTGGATGTGAGCCCTGGTCCAAGAGGCTATCATCTCCTCCCCAGAGGGAACCTTAATACTGTTTTATATTGGAACCTCTGCTCCGGAGCACACACTTCTCTTCAAACATACCTAAGTCTCATTGAGAAAACGTTACATTTTATCCTAAGAACTCCTTCCAGGATGCAGCTAGAACCCCAGGAAAACCTTAAAGGGATCCTGTTCTGTAATGGGAGCTAATATTTAAAGGATGTGGGAACAAAGACAAATACCCAAGGGTGATACCTTCTGTATCTTCTACTTAAGATATACAACTTTTCAATTAAAAATTGTTTTATGATTCAGGGGAAGGAATGTTTCATTGTACTCTTGTTTTTGGTGGTGACGCTGTACTCCATAAGAAAAAAAATAATTATATGTGAGGTGAAAAAAAGAATTGATTCCCTGGACTTCTGTAAAACAACACATGCAATATCTATATATACAAAAGAAGACTTTGTGCCTGTCAAAACACACCCAGGGGAGGCAGAAAGGAAGAGTTACTGCTTCCATTGGGTTATTCAATCACTCAGGGAGTTGGCCATCCCCCACTATGCAGCCCGCCCACCACTATCAAAGTCAGAAAAAAAACAAAATGGATGCCACTTACTCCTATACCACATACAAACACACATGCTCCACTCACACAGCACCAAACACACACATATACCCCATTCACACAGCACCAAACACACACAAACATTTCCCACTCACACACAGAGCACCAAACACACACATACCCCACTCATACACAGAGCACCAAACACACACAGAGCACCAAACACAAACACAAAGCCAGAAAGAAATATGGCTGACACACACACAAAATCACACACAGTCGCTCACTCTGACTCCCAGTGGCCTCAGCAGAACCTGTAGTGCAGCACCAGGGGAAAAAATGGCACTCAAAGGGTTAAGGTAGGCCCTCATTGCTGAATTATTTCTTGACTGTCATCATTTCCCATGCAAGACACAGGACAGACAGCCAGCAGATTCACACTTAACCCACTGACTGCCACAGAGTTATGTATCAAGTTTTACCCCTCAGGGAGTGTAAACTTGCATTTCCCTTCCACTTCTCCTCCTTCCCCAGCCTACTACTAACACTTTTCCACATTTCTCTTAAGCCCCACCCCTACTTGTGATTAAGCCCCACCCTCTTTTAACCCAAATTGCCCCATTGCACTCTCCACATCAGCACCACAGAAGTGCCTTCCAGGGACTACACAAGTCAAAGTTCCCAGGTATGAATACACTTCCCACTGCTATTTAACTCTGACATGCCTCTTTATACCTTAACCCTTTGAGTGCCAGAGGGGTGCACAACTCATGCGCTCATGTGTTTCTGTGCATATATGTTGTGTGTGTGTGTACATCTCTGTTACATATGTGTGTCCATGTGTGCATCTACGGTGTGTCTGTGTGTGTGTGCTTGCATGCCTTTTGCATGTTTCTGCCTCTCACTGTGTGTATGTGTCTGCCTGTGTGTTGCATATGTCTGTGTTTATCAGTGTGTCTACATTTCACACACATGCGCCCTTCAGTCATAACATGACGTGCAACGCTGTCCCACATTGGTAATATATATAAGAGAGAAAACCTGCGTCCCCTGCCACACTCACCCGGGGCGGCTGTAAGGAAGAGTTAGCTCGCCCCCCAACATCAGTATTAACCCTTTGAGTGCCAGAGGGTACTCATACATTGCAAAGCAATGCATTGCGTACCTCTCTGGCACTCAAAAGGTTAACCCTCTCCTCCACAACTCACCTACTCCTCTACATCACTTCTCTAGACTTACAACTCCTACAGTAAACAACTCATGGCACAATAATATAACTCACCAACCAGCAGCTCCCATTTTGCTGGGGAGCCACACATCGATAACTTCTTTCAAAGAGCATAAAAACTTCTGTTTCCACCCCCTGTCCCATAATGCACTGGGACACTCAGAGGCAGATTGGAATCAGGTGAGTGGAGTCAGCTGGGGAATAGGTTAGAACCCACAGATCTTCAGTTTGCATGGTAAGAACTGGGGCTGATGGACTCACTTTGTTTCAAATTAACTCTTTCAGTGCTGTTGCAATGCCTTGGATACCTCTCTGCCACTCAGAGGGTTAAGCCCATTAACCCCTGGAGTACCAGAGATGATATGCAGCACATTCAGGGCCTTATTCATCAAGCTGGAGAGCTGCAATTAAAACCTTTTTTTACAACTCATATCAGCATATCTACATCCCCACTGCGTCTGTCACACACTGTCTACATATGTGACATACGTCCACGTATATGTGTGTCTCTCTGAATGTATGCGTTTCACAGTGTGTGACGCTGTCTCTTTAAGTGCGTGTCTGTAACACTGCATATTTCTGTTTCACACAATGTCTCTGTGTGTAAATAATATGACGGGCAATGCCGTCCCACATTGCTAGTATAAATATATATTGGTTTTCTTGGCGTGGAAACAAACGTACATTTGCAGTATTTGTAACATCACATAATTTCATAGTTTATCACATACTTTCACAAGCCCACAACTCACCCCCAATAGATGTACATCTTTTAGCAATGAATAAAAATTAAGGTATTTTGTCCATCTATGCCAGTATATCATAAATAACATAACTGGTAGTTGTGCGGGCATGTTTGCGATGCGCCCAGATGATTGGCATCGCTCGCCCATCATGTATGCTATTTAAGTTCAGCCCCCTTTTTTTCTGCAGGTATGTGTGCGGATGACGTGTTGCCATTGTAAGTGTGCAGCACCCACTAGACATGTTGTGACCTCCTACCACTATATAATGTGAGACAGTGTACAGTGAATGAACTCTCACTATCTCTCTGCCCTGGATGTGCATAGTACCGAGAGTGCCAGGTCATACCACAAGTCAGGAGGGAGGAGGTCATAAGCGAGGACCTGATAAGCCCTGAGGCATACTTTGTACCGCACAGACCAGCTGGATGACATCAGGTACAGATAATGAACTGTATATCTCTTCAAAGCTTACATTTGAAAAGGATAAAACAGGATATCTGATGTTACCTCTACCATTGGAACCTATGTAGCTTAACTTTATTTTGAGTGAAAGTTTCCCTTTAAGCATTATTGTGATGTCAAGAGTACATTGGCTCATTTCTTATTAGATTAGTCTACCTTTCTCTGACATGAATTACTGGTGTAAAAGGAACTATGAACATTGTAAAGTTCAAGTAATTAAGCCTCACATTTTTTATTTTTTAAATAAAAACAGATTTTAATGTGCTGAGTGAAAGAGGAGTGTCCAACACATTACTTTACACCTCTCTGGCACTCAAAGGGTTAAACACAGATTATAGATGCATAATTGATGCTATGTGTTGATTAAAATGGCTGCACAATCAAATTACAGCAAATTATAGTGAATGAAGCAAATAAAAAACAATGCAGTTTCCCCACATTAAATTATGGAGGCTGGAGAGGCTGCACATTATTTAAAGGTAGACTTCTGAATGCAAGAGAGGTCTTTAATGCAATGTGAATAGGGTTCCCATAAGTCCTGATTTTCCTGGGACAGCCAGAGTTATTGAGAACTTGTCCTGTTTCCTGACACCAGGGCTATTAAATGTTCCTGTAATTGGCTATATATATGACTGAGTCTCAGTGACAATAATCTCTGCATGCCTTTGAGAGAGAGATAGAGAGAAAGAAAATGTAGACAGAGAGAGATTAAAGATGACCTTGAGAGAGGGAAATGAAGGGGGGGGGATATCACTCTGCAAACCCATGCAAATAGGGTCCTAAGTAGGGATGGGTCAACATTTTCGCCTCAAACTGGAATCGGTAAAAAATGACACTTTCCGTTTGGTGAAAAAGTTCCTGTGAAAAGTGCCGTTTTATTGCTTTTTCCACCTAACTCATTGCATTCAAATCAATGGTAAGAAAAATGTTTCCCCACCACACGAAAGTTCTCTAATTTTCTACAGCTATATAAAAGGGTGTCAGGCTATCACAGCAGCCATTCTGTGTGCAGCCATATAAGAGGGTGCCAGGCTCTCACAGCAGCCATTCTGTGTACAGTCATATAAAAGGGTGCCAGGCTCTCACAGCAGCCATTCTGTGTGCAGCCATATAAAAGGGTGCCAGGTTCTCACAGCAGCCATTCTGTGTACAGTCATATAAAAGGGTGCCAGGCTCTCACAGCAGCCATTCTCTGTACAGCCATATAAAAGGGTGTCAGGCTCTCACAGCAGCCATTCTGTGTACAGTCATATAAAAGGGTGTCAGGCTCTCACAGCAGCCATTTTGTGTACAGCCATATAAAAGGGTGTCAGGCTATCACAGCAGCCATTCTGTGTGCAGCCATATAAAAGGGTGCCAGGCTCTCACAGCAGCCATTCTGTGTACAGCCATATAAAAGGGTGTCAGGCTCTCAGAGCAGTCACTGTGTGTACAGCCATATAAAAGGGTGTCAGGCTCTCACAGCAGCCATTTTGAGTGCAGCCATATAAAAGGGTGTCAGGCTCTCACAGCAGCCATTCTGTGTACAGCCATATAAAGGGTGTCAGGCTCTCACAGCAGCCATTCTGTGTACAGCCATATAAAAGGGTGTCAGGCTCTCACAGCAGCCATTCTCTGTTTGTGAGAGGCGAGAGCAGCATGTTTTTGAGCTAGAGAAGATAGGCAAATAAAAGGGAATTGGAGCTTACTTTTAGCCTTTTAGGGAGTCATTTAGGTAGGTCATTTGTTTTCTGTATTAGGGGAGTCTGGGGGTACTCTGGGGGAGAAGAAGGGAGGAAGCAATGCGTTACAATCAAAGCAATGCGTTGTGTACCCCTCTGGCACTCAAAGGGTTAACCCTTTGAGTGTCAGAGAGGTGTAAAGTAATGTGTTGGTGTTACGGTTTTCTGACACTCAGACAGAGTTAGAGATAAAACAGTTTTAGTAAAAAATAAAAAATGAGAAACAGTGCCCCTAAGGGCCAGAATCGGTAATACAATACTGAGTGAATACAGGCCTGATATAACAAGAGCAGGAACAGTATAGCAAGCACAATATAGGGTAAATACCCAAGCTGTAGTCAGTCTCTGTGATGGTGATTAGCCAACGCCCGGTATACAACAGTCCCAGGAGAAGATGTGGCAGCTAGCTCAAGCAGAGCGACCAACTGAATCACGGCCAGATCTCAGTCTGGAGATGCCCATGGGTATTGGGTAACCAACTGTAATAACAGTCAATGCCCCTACAGGGGTGAGCGACACGGAGAGATACTGCCTTAGCCAAAGGAGCCAGAATAGGGAGCACCCCTGGTGCGGTAGTAGTATGCACTGCGAATGCCAATGGGACCTGAGCCTCGCACCCCTCAGGTGCTGTAATGGAGGAAGCACTGCCCAAGCTGACTATTGAGCTGCGCACAGATGAGTGTGGATGGATGGACACATACACAGTGAGTGAATAGAACCGGAGCCAAGCACCCTTCCGGTGCTGACACGGAGCTTACACTGCCAGAGTATAGGAATGCCCTTTGCACCACACGGGGCAATGCAACGGATAACGGCAACACACAGATAATGACTCTGCAATGATAGCTAGGCTCGGTATACCGGGGAATGCTCAATCAGTGTAAGAGAGGCTCAGTAACGGAGGCAACAAGCTTGGCAGGCGAAAGCAACGGCTTGGTATAACGGAAGCAACCGGCACTGTAGTGTAAAGCCAGCCACTGATACAAAGGTGCGGCTCAGCAGTAATCTCTCGACTCAGTAACGGGGGAAACCAACAGGCTCAGAAGCGGAGGCCACAGAGAACGAAAGTGAGAACAGTTGGTGCTAGCTGCGAGCAGGCTCACAATGTCGCCAAGCGGAAGAGGAACGCAGACTGGAAGAATCACGAAGCAGGAATATCAGCCAGTATCCGTCGATCACGGAGCACGAACATCAGCCAGAACCGGGTCAATCACGGAGCAGGATCATCAGCCAGAACCGGGTCAATCACGGAGCAGGAAGTCAGCCAGAACCAGGTCAATCACGGAGCAGGAATGTCAGCCAGAACCGGGTCAATCACGGAGCAGGAAGTCAGCCAGAACCGGGTCAATCATGGAGCAGGAACGTAGAGTAGTCAGACGGGCCGGGTCGGTATACAGGAACACAACAAAATAGCGCAGGCACAGGAACACCATGAAAGGGCACCTGACAGGTGCCCTGACGCACAATATAAAGGAACAACCTGGGCGGGCCAATCAGCTTCCTTCAATGGACGAGCTCCAGCACAGAGAGTGACAGGAAAGCACGGGCACCGTGATAGTTGGACACTCCTCTGTCACTCAGCACCTTAAAATCTGTTTTTATTTAAAAAATAAAAAATGTGAGACTTAATTACTTGAACTTTACAGTATGTTCATGGTTCCTTTTACACCAGTAATGTATGTCAGAGAAAGGTAGACTAATCTAATAAGAAATGAGCCAATGTACTCTTGACATCACAATAATGCTTAAAGGGAAACTTTCACTCAAAATAAAGTTGAGCTACATAGGTTCCAATGGTAGAGGTAACATCCGATATCCTGTTTTATCCTTTTCAAATGTAAGCTTTGAAGAGATATACAGTTCATTATCTGTACCTGCTGATGTCATCCAGCTGGTCTGTGCGGTACAAAATATGCCTCAGGGCTTATCAGGTCCTCGCTTATGACCTCCTTCCTCCTGACTTGTGGTATGACCTGGCACTCTCGGTACTATGCACATCCAGGGCAGAGAGATAGTGTTCAGTGAATGAACTCTCACTATCTCACTTTATATAGTGGCAGGAGGTCACAACATGTCTAGTGGGTGCTGAACACTTACAATGACAACACGTCATCTGCACACACACCTGCAGAAAAAAAAGGGGCTGAACTTAAATAGCATGCATGATGGGCGAGAAATGCCAATCATCTGGGCGCATCACAAACATGGCCTCACAAGTAACAGTTATGTTATTTATGATATACTGGCATAGATGGACAAAATACCTTAATTTTTATTCATTATTAAACTATTTACATCTATTTGGGGTGAGTTGTGGGCATGTTAAAGTATATGATATACTATGAAAATACGTGATGTTACAAATACTGCAAATGTACATTTGTTTCCACACCAAGAAAACTAATATATATAATATTGCATGTGTTGTTTTCCAGAAGTCCAGGGAATCCATTCTTCTTTTCACCTCACATTTAATTATTTTTTTTCTTACAGAGTACAGTGTCATCACCAAAAACAAGAGTGCAATGAAACATTCCTTACCCTGAATCATAAAACAAAATTTAATTGAAAATCGTATATCTTATGTGGAAGATACAGAAGGTACGACCCTTGGGTATTTGTAATTGTGCACACATCCTTTAAATAGTAGCTCCCATTACAGAACAGGATCCCTTTAAGGTTTTCCTGGGGTTCTAGCTGCATCCTGGAAGGACTTATAAGGATAAAATGTAACGTTTTCTCAATGAGACTTAGCTATGTTTGAAGAGGAGTATGTGCTCCGGAACAGAGGTTTCAATATAAAACAGTATTAAGGCTCCCTCTGGGGAGAAGACGATAGCCCCTTGGACCAGGGCTCACATCCAAAAAGATGAGGCAGGTCTGCCCCCTTGGGCCTTGGAATTCCCTGAGAAAGAGGTGTCAGGGTGCTATCTCTTTTAATTCGCAAGTGCCATACACAGAGAAGAAATATCAGAAGGCATATCATACCAAACATGCCTAGATGAAAGTCCAGCCATGAAGTGCCAAGCAACTACTTTCTGAATGAGATAAGCAGTGCACCTAACTGCAGAGTCACTCAGCTGCTGCAAGAGCAAATAGGGTACTATCCTGCATAATAAGAGGCCTAGATTCATAGGATGCTAATATTATCCTACCTCTGTATGAATCCTTGGTTAGGCCTCATTTAGAATATGGAGTACAGTTTTGGGCACCAGTTCTTAAAAATACACTATTGGACTGGAAAAAGTGAAGAGACGTGCAACAAAACTGATAAAGGGACTGGAGGATCTGAGTTATAAAGAGAGACTAGCCAAACTGGGTTTGTTTACATTAAAGAAGAGACGTCTAAGGGGGGATATGATTACCATTTACACATATCTTCAAAATCAATACAAAGAACTCTCCAATTAACTATTTACTCAAAGAGCTGAGCTAAGAACGAGAGGTCATCCATTAAGACTAGAGGAAAGGCGCATTCAACTTAAACAAAGGCAGGGATATTTTATAGTAAGGGTGGTAAAGCTATGAAATTATTTGCCTCGGGATGTTGTTCTTTCAGATACTATAACTGCTTGCAAAAAAGCAATGGATACCTATCTAGCAAAAAACAATAGTGAGAATTATGACACATGGTTTCAATGCAGATTGTTGATCCAGGGAACTATCTGACTGCCATTTGGAGTCAGGAAGGAATTTTTAACCACTTGGAGGTTAATTGGAAATGGCGTCAATGTGTGTGGTTTTTTTGTTTTGTTTTTTTTTCCTTCTCTGGATTAACAGGGGTGTTTAGGCATGAGCTGGACTTGATGGACACATGTCTTTTTTCAGCCTCATCAACTATGTTACTATGCTACGTTTCATCCTTCTTGGTTTGTTAGTGAGGACCAACTGCAATTTCTAGGTTCTGGTGAGCAAAACAAATTCTCACACAGAAATACATGCAACATTAGATGCTTTGAAACATTTTATTAGCATTCCTTTGCTTTTTAGAAGAAATTACATTTTTATTAGCTATGCTAGTTTTTATTCAATGCAAATGTTTATTAGCAATGACAATTTTCTATAAGCAAAGAGTTTCTTAAGGAACAATATTGCCCTGTATCAATACTAAATATGGCAAGCAATTTTGTTTGCTATTTGTTTTGCTCTGTGCCTTTGAAGAACAATGTTATTCAGCAGTGCCTTGTACCTAAGGGATTTGCTATGTATTTGGTTTATTCAATAGACATTTCTGATAAGACATTTACATATACATTACTGTGTAAAAGTTTTAGGCAGGTGTGAAAAAATACTGTAAAGTAAGAATACTTTAAAAAATGGACATGTTAATAGTTTGTAAATGCATAGTGAATGAAAAGAAGAAAAATCTAAATCAAAACAATATTTGGTGTGACCACCCTTTGCCTTCAAAACAGCATCAGTTCTTTTAGGTACATTGCACGCAATTTTTTAAGAAACTCGTTAGGCAGGTTGTTCCAAACATCTTGGAGAACTAACCACAGTTATTCTGTGGATTTAGGCAGCCTCAGTTGCTTCTCTCTCTTCATGTAATACCAGACAGACTCTATGATGTTGAGATTGGGGTCTGTGTGGGCCATACCATCACTTCCAGGACTCTTTGATCTTCTTTACACTGAAGTTAGTTCTTAATGACTTCAGTTGTATGTTTGGTGTCATTGTCATGCTGCAGAATACATTTGGGGCCAATCAGATGCCTCCCTGATGGTATTGCATGATGGATGCCTGTACTTCTCAGCATTGATGAGACCATTAATTCTGACCAAATCCCCAACTTCATTTGCAGAAATGCACCCCAACCTTGCAAGGAACATCCATCATGCTTCACTGTTGCCTGCTGCTCTCCAGCCTTTTGGCGATCAAACTGCCTTCTGCTACAGCCAAATATTAAAAATTTTGACTAATCAGTCCACAGCACCTGCTACCATTTTTCTGCACCTCAGTTCCTGTGTTTTCATGTATAGTTGAGTCGCTTGGCCTTGTTTCCATGTCAGAGGAATGGCTTTTTGGCCATAAGTCTTCCATGAAGACCACTTCTGACCAGACTTCTCCAAACAGTAGAAGGGTGTACCAGAATCCCACTGTTTTCTGCCAATTCAGAGCTGATGGCACTTCTGGACATCTTCAAAATTGCAAAGGGAAGTAAGCATGATATGTCTTTCATCTGCTGCAGTAAGTTTCCTTGGCCGACCACTGCGTCTATAAACTTCAGTGTTGCCTGTTTCTTTGTGCTTCTTCAAAAGATCTTGGACAGCACATCTGGAAACCCCTGTCTACCTTGAAATTTCTACCTTGGAGAGACCTTGCTGATGCAGTATAACTACCTTGTGTCTTGTTTCTGTGCTCCGTCTTGTCATGGTGTATAACGTTTGAGATTAATCTGTCTTCAGCAACCTCACCTGAGTTTGGCTGTTCCTCACCCAGTTTTATTCCTCCTACACAGCTGTTTCTGTGAACCTACATATCAAATTGATGATCATCAGCACCTGTTAAGTATAAGTATACATCGGACTGTATGCCTACAAAATCCCTGACTTTATGCAAGTCTACCTAGAAGAACTGATGCTGTTTTGAAGGCAAAGGGTGTTCACACCAAATCCTGATTTGTTTTAGATTTTTCTTCTGTTCACTTACTGTGCATTTGGTTAAATGATAAATGTAAACTATTAGCATTTCTATTTTTGAAAGAATTCTTACTTTAGAGCATGTTTTCACACCTGCCTAAGACTTTTGCACTGTACTGTAAATATACGTGTGTGTGTGTATGTATGTATGTATACATATATATATATATATATGCACACATCAATCACACCATGCCAGTCCCCACCACCACCAATACCACACACATCTTCCACATTGTAGGATATACTTTTTTTTTTTATATCGTGACATCATGAAGATTTTCCAGTGTCACTTAAGCAGGAAGTAAGTGTTGTGGACAAAGGACAAAGGCATTCTGCATGCCAACACATTTTTCAAGGAATATGTTGCTGTAGGACTCACAACTTTGACTTTCAACTCCTTATTTCTCCACTACAACCCTCAGAAAAAGTAATATTGTGCCTGGAAATATTGCGCCAAATTTGTGAAAAGGAGGAAAAATGTACATAAGCGAAAAGAAGGAAACCTTTGCAATAAAAACAAACAATAGCTTTTTGCAAAAAAAAAAGTAATGAGGGAAATTTTTCTCACTTTTCACCCACCCCTAATCCTAATGCCCCGTCATGAGATCTGACTTCTTTTTGTTAGTGATTGGTTGAGGAGGCAGGGGACATCACCCCTATGCCTCCTTTTAAGCCGGTGGCTAAGGCTTTTTTGTTTTTTTTTAAACACATAGTGGCAGCGGTAGTTGGTTGAGGATTTGGGGCCATGCCCCCTGCCTCATTCTCAACTTGTCAGAGTTTTCCAGCCACAACCCCTGACAGCAAACTAGAATCACTTAGATTTTTATACATAGAGAGAGAACTATATGTTATGGTGTGCTAGCACTGTGAGTTTCTTTTCTTCTCTGCTATTGCATATTTTTTATCCTCATTCTAGCTGCTTTTTTCAACATATTTTATTTAATCTCATTGTTATAAATTGTATAGAATAAAATGCACTTAAAGCGGAACTGCCACCTGGACACAGCTTTAGCTTAAATAACTCCCCATCTGGCGACTAGCCGCCTACTAGCGCTAGTCGCCAGAATTACTACCTTGACAAACAGATTTAGCCTTTCTTCCCGGGCTGACAGTATCATGGAACGTGGACATCTTGCCATAATGACATCCGCGCCCCTGCACTGTCAGTCCCAGCCTGTTCTAGGAGGCATTGCTAGGAGCCGTTCGGCTCCAAAAAGGACTGACAGTGCAGGCGTGCCACGTCATTATGGCAAGATGTCCGCATTCCATGATGCTGTCAGCCCGGGAAGAAAGGCTAAATCTCTTTGTCAAGGTAGTAATTCTGGCGACTAGCTCTACTAAGCAGCTAGTCGCCAGGTGGGGAGTTATTTAAGCTAAAGTTGTGTTCAGGTGGTAGTTCCGCTATAAAGATTATTTTAGCACATTTACTATTATTTGAAAATAGGCT
Source organism: Rhinophrynus dorsalis (assembly GCA_037306005.1). Classification (NCBI taxonomy): domain Eukaryota; kingdom Metazoa; phylum Chordata; class Amphibia; order Anura; family Rhinophrynidae; genus Rhinophrynus; species Rhinophrynus dorsalis. Next base: position 186,915,590 of record CM074726.1, read on the forward strand.
TTTAAAGTCATCCTGTGTGTCTTACTATTTGGCTTGCTTACCACATGTCTATTTGTTATAATGGTAATAATATACAAGCTCCATGTGGCTTGAAGTGGTGGGTGGTAAGGACCTATAAAAGGGACTGGTGGCGCTCCGGTCCTCTTGTGCCTCCACCCACTCAATAAAGCTAACACTGTCTGAAAGCAGGTTAGTCCTATCCAGAAAGACATTAGACATTTCGTTTTATGTTTTTAACTTTGTTTTTTAAACCGGCGTGTTTCATACGCAAATTCTTCCGGAGCAGTTTTAAACTTAGATAGGTGAGTCAATGTATACTAGACAGGACTCGCTTGAAGTGGGGTACCTTGGCGAGGTAAGTGAGTTTAAACATACTTAGGCCAAATCCTATATAATAATTCGCTAATTCTTGTGTAACGCCGCGACATGTGCAGTAGACACTGCTGCATGTGCTGCAGTCATGCGCAGTAGAGACTGCCCGTGCCGCGGCTGATACAGATCTGGGCACTCCGAAGGAGAGTCCAGCTCTGTATGAGCCGTGGCGCGGGCAGTCTCCACTGTGCGTGACTGCCCCGCGACCGGGTGGCAGTGGCACTGTGGCCCGTGTAACGGGCTGTTCAACTAGTTATGCAATAAGACCCTAATTTTTCAAAAATGTATTAACATAGTGGTATAATATCTGCTTTATACAGGGTTCACATTTGGGTACATTGAATGGAGGAGTACAGGGGTGTTTTTCTGTCTTAGCTTTTGCTTTATATTTTAGCCTGATTTAGGGCTTTGATAATCTCCTTACTCCTTGCTGCTCTCTATAACGTATTCACTTGGGTTCATAGTTTGAATGTATATATTATACTGGCAGCTGTGTGGCATAGCTTTGTCTGTGTAATGAATCTTGTTTGTTTAACCCTTTGAGTGCTAGAGAGGTAGCCAGCACATTGTGTTGTTCTCCATGGGATACCTCTGTAGCACTGAAAGGGTTAAATAGTATTAAAGGGATAGTAATGTTTGATAATAAAAACAGCTCTAATTAATCATCATAGTATTTGGACTTTGGAGAGTGTTATTTCAATTCTGTCAGAGCTGTAGTTCAAGAGTAATTCAATGACAAAGTATCTCCCTCCCACCCCTTTTACTGATGTAACACTGTTCAGCCAGATCAGAAGGGAGGTGTCCAGGTAGACTGCAGAGAGGGACAATCTTCAATTAAGATAAGGGAAAAACCTGAAAAAACTTGTCAAGGGGGGCAGGGCTTTCATTGTTCTCATAGGAAGAAGATTGTCCCCTTCTGTTATCTGTCTGGTCTATGGACTGGATTCCACATCTGAGAAGAGATGGCTTACACTAGGAAAAAGGGTCGGGAGGGGGAAACTTTGCTTGTGAATATCTCTCAAACCATAAAGGTTTGAGAGATAAGACTTATATCATTCTTCATGTATTTTTAATGCCTACAAAATAAAATAAAGTTAAAAAGAAGTATTACTATCCCTTTAAGGTCAGACCTTGTGGTGGAGCATCAGGACGACTGTCTCTGACAAATCATCAAAAGGAATTAGAGCAGCAGCATACCCAAAAATATCACTGCTGGTGGTCTTGTGATGCCCATCCCCATCTGCATCTCTTTATTCCAATTTCCAATTGGTTTCCACCCCATACTCTCCTCCATTCCAACTTCTCCAGTCTCATCACCACCACCATCAGACTCTTGCTGCTCTATGGGAGCGGGACTGGTTGGAGAAGATGACAAGTGTGACAGGGGGTTCTCTGCTGTCACACTTGTCATGTCCTCCTCAGGAGAAGGCACACTGACAGCAGTAGCAGCAGGCACAGGCAGCTGACAAATAGTGGTCATAAAGCTAGTCATTTCTGTCCTCTTCAATATTTTCCTCCAGATCTCAAGAGGCAGAATAAGTCTGGAGAATGTGGACTCCCTTTGGTATTGGTGATGATGACTCCCTCCTCTCCTCTTCATCTGAATCAGTACCCATAAGGATGCATCTAGCTTCTCTTTTTTCTGGTACTGGTGGTCATAGTGACAGCTAGCACTTAAAACTTTATTTTTACTTTTATATTTATTTCTCTCTGCCTCCTTCTACTCACTTTCCTGCTATTCTGAATCCTGCTGCATGGCAGGAAATTCTGGGTTTTGTAGTATGGGGGTGGGGAGTGTTGCTGCCACTGAAACATATAGGCAGGAAATGGAAATGTTCTTGGTGGAAATTCTGTGGTCTTAGCGAAACAGCAGGAAATCTATGAGTTTCTCTGTGGGTGAGAATTCATGCTGGAAAAGCAGAAAATCATCATTTTTTTTCCACACAGGAACAAAATTTGACTTTTTTCCAAACCCTACTAATAAGCATAAGAATACACTGTCATACTAAGATACAAATGTAAATATTGTAAACATATATGCTCTATGAATCCTTAAAATACAGTCCTAAACTAGATTTTTAATGCTTCTGTTAATTGTCTTGTTCAGAGTACATTTAGTTAGTTGTGTGTGCTGTTTGTGTTAATGTTCTTGGCGACAACACAAAAACATTAAGAGCTGGGGTCAGTTAATTGATTTAATTTGTGCCAACTGCTCTTATATAAAGACAGTGGTGGAGATGTATAAAACTGAAGTTATAACGAAAGTGTCAGTAAAACTGTCTCAAAGTGACATAAGTATATGTATAAACATCCTGCCAAAAACAAAGGCAGGGTTTCTTTACAGTAAGGGCGGTAAAGCTATGAAATTCTTTTCCTTGGGATGTTGTACTTACAGATAATGCAGCTGTTTTAAAAAAAGCAATGGGTGCCTATCTAGCACAGAACAATATTGAAAAGTATGACAGTTGCCTCAATGCAGATAGGTTGTTGATCCAGGGAAATATCTGACTGCTCTTTCAGGAACAAATTTTTTTACCCACTTGGGGACTAAACTGGAAATGGCTTCAGAGGACTTTTTTTGCCTTCCTCTGGATCAGCAGGGTTTTTTTTTATATGGGCTGCACTTGATAGACACATGTCTTTTTCCAGCCTCATCAACTATGTTTCTATGTTACTATGACATTTTTGCTAAGTGTTATCTCCAGTTAGGTGAATTTTTTGAAAAATGGAGTAGAAATGGTCTTGACCAAATAAGAATTGTGTCCCAATGTGTTTATAAAGAAATGCATTAATTGCGCCAAAAATAAAGTCAGTTTTAGGTATTAAATCTTAACACCAGGTATAAACTGTTCATATTGGAAGTATATAATGACAGCTATGTGTGCGAAAATATATTCACAGGTACTAATTTTCTCAGAATATTCTCAGAAAGACATATTTATTTATGTGACTTTACCTCTGTATAAATATCACCAGGCTTTGTGAATTTTAGTTACAATTCTTAAATAAACAATGAGAAGGCTTTTTATACATCCCCCACAGTGTGCTGTCTTATCCCAACCCATTCACAGTTAATTCTGGACAATCAGTGAGACCCCTGGAGAAGACAGAAATGTTTGCCTCTTTAGAGTATATGCAAAACTAGCAAACAGGCAGAATTTTTTACAGATGCTGCCTGACATGCAATAAATTTATTGTATATGTAGGTATGTACTTATTATATATAGATATTTTTATTTGTATAGCTCCAGCATTTGTACATAGCATTTTACATTGCATTATAGAGGAGGTATAGTAAGTGCATTATCTATACAGACTGTATAATAGGCGGTACAGTAGATATCCATACATCAGCATAGGTGGACCATTCACCATAGAGCTTACAATCTAAGTAGGGAAGGAACAACATACAGATACCACAAGGAAGAGGAGTAAGTGCAGTCTAACAGTCTGGATATTGCTTAAGAAATAGTTTGTATTTTACTATAGTTTTGCATTTGACACGTGTTCCTTTGGTTTGATTTTGGAGCTGTGGAGGGTTGAAGTCAGGTGAATGCTGGTTGGGAAGTAATTCCAGAGATAAGGATCAGTGATACAGCAGTGTAGAGGGCACGTAGAGGGTGTGCAGGTATGTGGAGGATTATTGTAGATGATTTATAAGGTGGAGAAGAGAATTAACCAGTTAACACTGTGTGACATGCTTGGAACCATCACAGGAATCTACCCTATAAGGACGAAGGACAGTCCTGGCAGTCAGTCAGTTTCAACCTCTCCTGGTGTCTCTATACATATGATTGCTGATACAGTGATCACAAGTGGTGGTGGAAACAACATGGCACATGTATGTAAATATCTCCGTCACTGTTCTCTGCCTCTCTCCTCCTCACTGTGATCAAGAGGAAGAGAGACGCAGAAAACGCACATCCTAACAGGGAAAGTGGCCAAAGAGGGGTCACTTTTATTTTAATTGATGGTGCTGTGGGCAGGGCCAAAGCTAGAGAAGGTTTGGTCACTTGATAACGTACTTCTACTTTTCTTGTTACTGAAAAAATGATTTAGAGTAAGACCAAAGCATTTAATTCACACAGTTTAATTTATAAACACATATACTGAAGTTTAATCAAACATTAATGTGAGTTTTGTTGCTGTGAAGCAATGTGATATATAAAAAAACTCTTGTTATTAAGTGGTTAAAGAGCAGTGAAGGTATGAAGGAGGATTCTGTAGGCCATATGATGCTTAATGGCCAGGAGAATGATATTAGTAGTGTTTGGATAAATATTTTTGTGGAAGAAATAAAGAATATCCTGGTGGGCAAGTTAGGAATAGATTGAAGAGGAGAGATTTGGTCAGCAGGTAGGTAACAGGCCAATAAACAATGGACAGCATGGGAAAGGATAAAGGTTTTAGTTGTAGAATGATAAAGAAACTGGTGGTAAAATAACACCAGCTCATTTATAGATATTACTGATCCTTGAAAACGAGATCATTTGTATTGGTTTCTTCCCATTAAACATGTTTTCTAAGTTCTTAGCGGGGCACAAATGAGATCTCATAAGCTATTGGTACATTGGCAAATCCGGTCAATTTTGGCATAATTTCCTCATCAGTGAAATTCTTCTGGGACTTCAGGGTAAAGTTCTGCAGGATATTGGTGAGAAACAAGAAGAGTTCCATTCGAGCCAAGCTCTCCCCTGCACAGATCCGCTTGCCTAGAGAAGGACACAGATGATAATGATGATGATTAAGGCCAAGGTGGGAACAATTAAACTATATCTCCAATATGACCCTTTGAACTTCATATAATAGAAACATTTGAGATCTCCTGGGATCCATCTAGAGGGAAAAAATGTAGGGAACAACATTCAGCAGCCAAAGAAAAGAGGATGGAAAAGTAAGTGAAGTCGATATACTGAGAAATTTGGGCAATTCAGGGGCCTACCACATGTACCATAAAGGACAGAAACAAATGTAAAAAAGTCAAATTATTTAAATGATAATTTCTGGCACACTATGGAGATTACTTCTGTTACAGGACAAACTTTCCCCTACCTATGATATTAGACACACACCCGAGCTTTTATACATTATATCTTTTTACATTGTATCAACATCCCTGCTTTCACACTCCCTGACAGAAATCTCTCCAGACACAGATCAAGCAGCTCACTGTTAGGGATGTAAAAGTATAATAAAAAGAGGTGAAGATGAAAAAAAAACCCTAAAATAAAAGTATAGACAATATTACTACATATTATGGTCTTGCAAAAAAATTGAAAGGCAAAATAAGAGGTTTCAATCACTTTAAGAGAATATTAAATGTATTGGGTACAAAAGGGAATAAGAAGATATATAGAATATATTATTTCTGCACAGTCATGCAGCTAGAGTTACAATTCACACTACCATTTAGTGTAGAACTCAGATTTTTATGCTTTAACTTTTTAACTGATTGGCAAGTAATGGTGAAATTTTGACGTGAAGGGATCAGTGCCAATTACTACAAACCCTGTACCTCTGGTCCACATCCATTTGGCAAAACAAAAGTTCACGATTGGGAGCAAAGCAGGTCACCATTTATACTTGATCTGCGACCCTGTTCCCAAGGCAATAATTAGGGTCATCTGTTCAAGTGCAGGGATATTGGGCAAAACATTTCCACCCCAGGGGAGATCTAAGACTTCCCTTTAACCTAAATTAGGATTTTAACTCTTTGAAAGCTAGAGAGTTCTCCAACACATTGATCCACAATGATTTGGAGACCTCTCTAACAATCAACAGGATAATATCCCTATTTAAAGGGATAAGAATAGATCATTTTTATAAATGTGTATCTTGTAGCTATTAAAAAAAATTTACTAAATGACCCCAGTTCCATCTCTAAGACCTTTATGGTTTGAGAGATAATCATAGTTAAAGTTATCCCCTTCTTCGCCTTTCCCTGACGTCAGTGCTCTAGTTGACTACAGGGGAATACGGTCCTGGGACCAGCTGGCGGCTCTGCAGCAGAGCCTAGATCGAGATTCTTCACTGGAACGGTCTTCTAAGTTTGCATGGCTTCACGCTTTGTAGACCTTTTAAGTGAAGGATTTATTTTCCAATAAAGCGATATCGGCTCTGCTGAAGAGCCTGCGCCACTCCCAGGACTGGATCCCGCTGCAGTCAGCTAGAGCGCTGACATCAGGGAAAGGAGAGGGAGGGGGAACTTAACTTGTGAATATCTCTCAAACCATAAAGGTTTGAGAGATGGGACTGGGGTCACTTAGTATTTAATCGCTACAAAATGTAAATTTATAAGAATGATCTATTTCTAGCCCTTTAAATAAATAAACACTTAGAGAATGTTTGGCTCTCCCCTGTCTTGCGGTTGGCTTACCGCGGAATTCCTCCACTTTTCCTTTGAACAGACAGCACTTATAAACTCTGAAATGACAGGTCTGTGCATGAGCAATACACTTTACACACAAGACTTCAGAGCAGAGTTGTATGTGCACAGTAGAGTCTTGTTTTTCCAGCTCATATTGTTTAGGTGGGACACACACAGTGTTTTTGTCCCTATAATAAGAACAGCTTGCTGCTTGTGGAACTGTTCACAATGTCAACTACTGCATCGTATTGTGTGTCTGAGGTACAAGACAATTTGCTGCATCTTTACTGTTTGCACATCAGAACTCAGTGAAGGTTCCGTAGAGATGATCTGCCTGGTGACCTGTGGGGCTGTTATACAGATTGTTCACGTGGCTAATGAATTGCTGTAGTGATATAGGGCTTCAGTGGTACAGCTAATCATTGGAGGGCCCTGATACAAATTTTACTTATAATATGTTTTTTTATTTTGCCCCCAACACCAAAAGATTTCCAAGGATGGTTACTATAACCTGTTCTGCCCTGGGACAAACATGCCTCCTTTAGACTCCTGAATACAAAGCTCCACCCACTGTAGTATTGCCATCCTCTCTGGTTTCATGCACTCTGCCTGCTTCAGTTTGGGTAGAAGAGGGGTTTTAGTGGACAGAGTTTGGGGTCCATCTCCATATACATAACATCTAGGAATGGTTCAAGATGTTTATTTATTTAGAAAATGTTATACCAGGTAGAAAACATTGAGATTTATTTTGTTTTCAAGTAGGTCCTGGAGAATTTACAGTAGAGGGTTACATATTTACACAAATATACACATTATACCTACATACTAAATATTGTTTTTAGATATAAAGAAACAGTTTTTAAGGATTTTAGACTGGGACGATATCTGATTTTTTTTTTTTTGGGGGGGGGTTATTCCAGGCTTTTAGAGCTCTGACGGGGAAGGCAGATCGAATGGCCTCTTTTTTGTATTGTGATATATGCAGTGAGTTGTTAGCAGTGGAGTGGAGGTTATAATTAATATGGAGAACTGGAGTGATCATACTGCTCAGGTAGTGTGTAATAGTCAGTGAGTTGTTAGTAGTGGAGAGGAGGTTATAATTAATATGGAGAAATGGAGTGATCATACTGCTCAGGTAGTGTGTAATAGTCAGTGAGTTGTTAGCAGTGGAGCAGAGATTATAGTTGGTATGGAGATCTGGAGTGATCATACTGCTCAGGTAGTATGGAATAGTCAGTGAGTTGTTGGTAGTGGAGCGGAGGTTATAGTTAGTATGGAGAGCTGGAGTGATCATAATGCTCAGGTAGTGTGGAATAGTCAGTGAGTTGTTAGTGGTGCAGTGGAGGTTATAGTCAGTATGGAGAGCTGGAGTGAACATCCTGCTCAGGTAGTGTGGAATAGTCAGTGAGTTGTTAGAAGTGGAGTGGAGGTTGTAGTTATTATGGAGATCTGGAGTGATCATACTGCTCAGGTAGTGTGGAATAGTCAGTGAGTTGTTAGCAGTGGAGTGGAGGTTATAGTTAGCATGGAGAGTTGGAGTGATTATACTGCTCAGGTAGTGTGGAATAGTCAGTGAGTTGTTAGTAGTGGAGTGAAGGTTATAGTTAGCATGAAGACTTGGAGTGATCACATTGCTCAGGTAGTGTGGAATAGTCAGTGAGTTCTTAGCAGTGGAGGTTATAGTTAGTATGGCGACCTGGAGCGAACATACTGCTCAGGTAGTTCTGTAGTTGTCTAGTGAAGTGGTTGTATACTAAGCAAGAAAGGTGAACCAATTTAGTTCTTTAAAGGGATAGTAATACCTAAAATGTAAAAAAAAATATGTTGTAGGGTTTATTCCCCTGAGTAAAACAAGAGTACTCCCACTGCTGAAAGATGTTTCATTCAAAAGTTATTAATTTTCAAAGTTGAATTTTTTAGGTGCAATATCACAGTGGCCTGAAATTGTAGAGTGGTGCTGTTGCTACACGATCCTATGGACAGCTCTGGTCTCAGGACCATAAATCTCCATAGGATGGTGTAGCAACAGCGCCACTCTACAATTTCAGGCCACTGTGATATTGCACCTAAAAAATTCAACTTTGAAAATTAATAACTTTTGAATGAAACATCTTTCAGCAGTGGGAGTACTCTTGTTTTACTCAGGGGGATAAACCCTACAACATATTTTTGTTTACATTTTAGGTATTACTATCCCTTTAAGCATATCACAATGATGGGTTGTGTAATTACATTGGAGGATAAAGCAGCTTAATGAGGTATACAGAGTGTCATGTTTACTAAGGTGGATTTGTGGCGCGGGAGCATATACTATGTCCCTATAGTCTATGACTGGTATTATCATCTGTTGAAAATACATTTTCTTACCAGGGGACTTAAAAGGGATTTGTTTCTAAACAGAGCACCTATTTTGGGATAAAGTTTGGATGTTAATTTATAAATATGAAGACCAAAAGTAAGGCTGGAGTTAATCCACATTTACGATTAGTCTCTGTTACAATGGATAGATGGGTATTATAGAGATTATGTAGTTTGTTCCTTGTACTAAATACCATAGTGACCATATTGTCGGTGTTTAAGAACAGTTTGTTCTTTGCTAGCCATCTTTCAGCTTCAATGAAATCATGTTGTACTATGGCCTCAAGTTGTGACACGTTTGAATTTTTAGTATATATTATGGTGTCATCTGCATACATGTGTATAGAAGATGCTTTGTAAACCTTGGCCAGATCATTTTATAGAACAAGAAAATAGAAGAGGGCCAAGAATGGAGCCTTGGGGAACCCCACTTGTTACAAAGGAAATATTGTCAGCAATAGACACACATTGCATTTGGCCTGCTAAATAGGATCACAACCAGGAGAGACAGAGATTACCCAGTCCTGAACTTTGAAGTTGGCTTATCAGAATATTATGGTTTATACTGTATGGAAGGACTTTGCAAAATCTAGGAAAATAGCTCCAGTGAGTTCATCATTTTCAATACCAGTCTGGATATCATTGCATACCGTAAAATCTCAGGTATGATACGCACCTGTGTATAATACGCAGGTGTATATTATACCCAAGATTTTAGGGGAAAACAAGAGTGCCTATGTACAATACGCACCCTTGTTTTCCCCTCTTATGAAAAAAAAAAATTAAGTCTTCCAGAACCCTTCCCTCCCTCCCCCGGCGCTATCCGATTCTAAAATGCCACTTACTTTCTTCAAAAGACAAGTCCCCACATTTTCAACATTATTAGGAAACATGTAAACAATGTCAATCTTCCCCTGCAGGCGGCACTCTTCCATTCGCCGCCCGCTTCCTTCCGGCTATGGTATTGCCCTGTGAGGACCTTCAGATTCTCACAGGGCATTACCATTGGCTGGAGCCGGTAGGTCCTGAAAGGCAATTGAAGGAATAGGGCGGCGAATGCAAGCATGCCGCCCGCAGGGGAAGATTCACATCGTTTACATGTTTCCTGATAATGTTGAAAATGTGGGGACTTGTCTTTTTAAGAAAGTAAGTGGCATTTTAGAATCGGATAGCGCCGGGGGAGGGAGGGAAGGGTACTGGTCGGCTTAATTTTTTTTTTTTAAATAAGAAACTCTCAAGTATAATACGCACCCCCCTCTTCACATAAGGTGAAGTGGGGTAAAATTGTGCGTTTTATACCCAAGATTTTACGGTACTTTTAGGAAGGCAGTGACTGAGTGATTTGGAAGAAACCCTGACTGAAGGGGGTGAAAAACTGGTCTGTCTGTAACACTTATGTAGTTGCACGTGGACATTTTTGTCTAGGAATTTAGATAATGTGGGGAGTAGGGATATTGGTCTGTAATTTGATACTATATTTTAATTCCCACTTTTATGGATACGAACAACTCTAGCCACTTTCCAGGCTTTGGGCATACACCTGGATGACAGGGGGACAATAGGATGGGCAGTGACCAAGGCACTGAACTTTAATAACATTGCTTGTAGTTGGTCAGGGACAGATTGCAGTTTAATTTTTGGCTTATGGAGGTGATATTATATCGTATACTGGCATGAAATTGAATTCATTAGTGTTGATGGACCAGGTTGTGGGTGACAGGGGCTGTTTTGTGCACATTTCTACTTCAGAATTACCTTTTGTTTTGTGTAATTAGAATGGTGGCACATCCAATAGTGATGAGCGAGCACCCCAATGCTCGGGTGTTCGGGTGCTCTGACCGAGCACCCCCTGAGGCTCGAGTGCTCGGCCGAGCACCCGAGCCCCATTGAAGTCAATGGGAGGACTCGAGCATTACACCAGGCACCCCCTGCTCTGATGAGGGGAGGGTGCCTGGTCCATAGGAAAAGGGAAGAAAAGGATGGAAACACCACAGAAATGGTTCAGGGACAGCATAGGGAGGATGTCTGGATGCATCTTGGACTCCAACATCGCTGCTGGGAACGATCTTTCGCCCGTAGTACGCCATTTTTACAGACTGACATTAAAACACACAAAAAGGAAAATAAAAACGACTTTAGGCGAAAAATTGTTACCAAACAATATTTGCTGTATATTTACTTGTATATCATCTGCAAATTCTCCCAAAAATTTCCTTGATTTTCAGAACTGAGGCCATGATTAAGAGGGAAACGTGCGCAGAGGCAAATTCTCCCAAAAATTTCCTTGATTTTCAGAACTGAGGCCATGATTAAGAGGGAAACGTGCGCAGAAACAAATTCTCCCAAAAATTTCCTTGATTTTCAGAACTGAGGCCATGATTAAGAGGGAAACGTGCGCTGAGCTGACCATCTAAAACATTATGGGTGAGGGTCTGCTGCAGAGCTGACCATCCTAAACATTATATGCGAAGGCCCGCTAGTGAGCTGACGCTATAAAACATTATATGAGAGGGCCCGCTAGAGAGCTGACCCAATAAAACATTATATGAGAAGGCCCGCTGGTGAGCTGACCTATATAAAAATTGTCAAACAGGGCCCGCTGGTGAGCTGGCCCTATATAAAAATTATATCACAGGGCCCGCTGGTGAGCTGGCCCTATATAAAAATTATAGCACAGGACCCGCTGGTGAGCTGGCCCTATATAAAAATTATATCACAGGGCATATGGAAGAGGAGGAGGAGGATGAGAAGATTAAGAGTCAACCATATACCCGTTTTTTGGGTGGAAGGGGTGAATGGGAATACAGAGTATTCCCATCATTGTAAATAACATATCTAAAGTGAGTTTATGTTCCCCCGGGGCTTTCCTCCAGTGGAGTGGAGAAGTCAGGGGAAATCCAGGCCTTGTTCATTTTTATAAGTGTCAACCTATCAGCATTGTCGGTGGAAAGGCGGATACGCTTATCTGTTATGATGCCACCAGCAGCACTAAATACCCGCTCAGACAGAACGCTGGCGGCAGGGCAGGCCAGCACCTCCAAGGCGTAGAGTGCCAGTTCATACCACGTGTCCAGCTTGGACACCCAGTAGTTGTAAGGCACAGAGGGATCATTGAGGACGCTGACACGGTCTGCTACGTACTCCTTCACCATCTTCCAAAACTTTTCCCTCCTTGTGACACTAGGCTGCGCATCAGGGTGAGGGTGCTGGCGGGGTGTCATGAAGGTGTCCCACGCCTTGAAGAGTGTTGCCCTACCTTTCTCGGAACTGCTGTGTGCTCCCCTTTTCTCCCCTTCTCTGTTGGCCAAGGTAGCACGTACTCTGCCGCCAGCGTTGTCAGATGGAAAATTTTGGAGCAATTTTTCGACAAGAACCTTCTGGTATTGCACCATTTTGCTTGTCCTCTCCACCGGAGGAATGAGAGATGAGAAATTCTCTTTGTAGCGGGGGTCCAGAAGGGTGAACACCCAGTAATCCGTGTTGTTTAAAATGCGTATAACGCGTGGGTCACGGGAAAGGCAGCCTAACATAAAGTCAGCCATGTGTGCCAGAGTACCAACAGTCAAGATTTCGCTGTCCTCACCAGGAGGATGACTCTCAATCTCCTCATCCTCTTCCTCCTCTTCTGCCCACCCACGCTGAAGAGATGGAACTAAAGTTCCATGGCTACCCTCTGTAGCGGAGGCAACCGTGTCTTCCTCCTCCTCCTCCTCCTCCGCCTCCTCCAATTGTCGCTGAGAAGACGAAGTGAGGGTGCTCTGGCTATCACCTTGTGTAAGCTCTTCCTCCCCCATTTCCACCTCTTCCACATGCAAAGCGTCGGTTTTAATTGTGAGCAGCGAGCGTTTCAGTAGACACAGAAGTGGGATGGTTACACTGATAATAGCGTTATCGCCGCTCACCATCTGTGTCGATTCCTCAAAATTGCGTAAAACCTCGCAGAGGTCTGACATCCATTCCCACTCCTCACTTCTGATTACAGGAAGTTGAACGGAGAGGCGACGACCGTGTAACAGCTGGTACTCCACTACTGCCCTCTGCTGCTCACAAAGCCGGGCCAACATGTGGAAGGTGGAGTTCCAGCGCGTGCTCACGTCACACAGCAGCCGGTGAGCTGGCAATTGTAAGCGCTGCTGCAGCTTCAACAGGCCGGCCGAAGCTGTAGATGACTTACGGAAATGTGCACACACGCGGCGCACCTTGGTCAAGAGATCATGCACATTGGGGTAGGTTTTTAGAAATCGCTGCACCACTAAATTAAATACATGCGCTAGGCATGGTACGTGTGTGAGCTTGCCGAGCTCCAAAGCCGCCACCAAGTTACGCCCATTATCACACACAACCATGCCTGGTTGCAGGTTGAGTGGCGAGAGCCACTGCTCGGTCTGGTGACTAATCCCCTGCAACAGCTCTGAGGCCGTGTGCTGTTTGTCCCCAAGGCAGATCAGCTTCAGCACGGCCTGTTGACGCTTCCCCACTGCAGTGCTACACTGCTTCCAGCTACTGGCTGATGGGGGAGTGGCGCTGCGTGTAGAGAATTCGGAGGTGGAAACGGAGGAGGAGGAGCCAATAACGTAGGTGCTGGTGGAAACCCTGATGGAGGTAGGGCCCGCAATCCTCAGCGTGGGTAGCACCCGTGCCATCCCAGGGTCCGAGTCGCTCCCAGCCTCCACGACATTCACCCAGTGTGCCGTCAGGGAAATGTAGCGTCCCTGGCCACAAGCACTTGTCCATGTGTCAGTCGTTAAGTGGACCTTCCCAGTAACTGCGTTGGTCAGGGCACGGGTGATGTTACGGGACACATGGTGGTGTAATGCGGGGATGGCACACCGGGAAAAGTAGTGGCGGCTGGGGACCGCGTACCGAGGGACAGCTGCTGCCATCAGGCTGCGGAAGGACTCAGTGTCCACAAGCCTAAATGGCAGCATTTCGATGGCCAGTAATTTTGAAAGGTGTGAGGTTAGTGCTATGGCCTGTGGGTGGGTGGCTGGGTACTTTCTCTTGCGCTCAAATGCCTGGGGTAACGACATTTGGACGCTGTGCTGGGACAGGGAAGTGGATGTGGTCGCTGATGGTGCTTCAGATGGTACAGGTGCAGGGCGGGAGGTATGCGGGCCTGCGCCTTCGACAGGCGATTGGCCGGCACCGAAAACAGGGGAAGAGGAGGCAGTGGTGTGGCCTGCAGACACAGATGGGCGATCCAGGCGTTCCTCCCACTTACTACGGTGCTTGGATGCCATGTGTCGGATCATGCTGGTGGTGGTGAGGTTTCTAGTGTTCATGCCTCGGCTCATTCTGGTGTGGCACAGGTTGCAAACTACAATTCTTTTGTCGTCCGCACTTTCCTTAAAAAAACGCCATACCGCGGAACACCTACCCTTTGGCAAGGTAGATTTACGCAAGGGGGTGCTCCGTGGAACATTTGCGGGCCGGTTTGGTGCGGTCCGCCTTCTTTCTGTAGCCACACCACTGCCTCTTCCAGCCTGTTGCGGTGCTGCAGATGGCTCACCCTCAGGACTGCTGTCATCGCTCGGCTCTACACCTTCCCAGGTGGGGTCAGTCACCTCATCGTCCACCAAGTCCTCCTCCACTTCCTCACTCTGATCATCCTCCTCAAGTCTTGATCCCACCACATACTCAGTCATTGACAACTGTATAACATTCTCCTCAACAAGGTCTTGAGACGGAAATAGTGGTTGATTTAATGGCAACTGTGTCTCATCATCATCATCATCATCCACTACTTCCTTTGACCTTAAATGCCGTTCACATCTGTCATCTTCTTGTGATTGGGTAGCCTCTAGAGGTTGTGAATCAGGGCACAAGATGTCATGTTCCTCTGCAAGCGTGCTTGGAGAGAGGGTCAAATGAAGGATTGGTGATGAGACGAGCTCCTCACTATATCCCAGTGTGGGATCACTTCTTTGACCAGACCGTGTATGGTGGGAGGAAGGATGATCAGAGTGAGGATTATGTTGACCAGACTCTTGGCTACTGAGAGTGGAATTGGTGGAAGACAGGGTGGTGCTTAACCGACTGGAAGCAGTATCAGCTGTCATCCAACCGACCACCTGTTCGCAGTGGTCGGACCTCGAGAGTGATGTCCTGCGACGCCCTGTAAAATTACACATGAAGCTAGGTATGGTGGATGTCTTTCTTTCTTGTGCTCTGGCACCAGGCACAGTTTCTCCGCGTCCTGACCCGCGCCCTGAACTTTCAGGATCACGTCCACTTCCCCGTCCCTTTTTACCCGCCTTCTTCATCTTACACAGAATATGTGACTTTAATATTTGAGTTTGAAAACTTAACAGTATTTCTTCCTATTCTGCAACTGTGCAGAGTACACAGAATAGGCTGCTAAACGGCGGTGAAACACACTGAATGGAATATGTGACTTTAATATTTGAGTTTGAAAACTTAACACTATTTCTTACTATTCTGCAACTGTGCAGAGTACACAGAATAGGCTGCTAAACGGCGGTGAAACACACTGAATGGAATATGTGACTTTAATATTTGAGTTTGAAAACTTAACAGTATTTCTTACTATTCTGCAACTGTGCAGAGTACACAGAATAGGCTGCTAAACGGCGGTGAAACACACTGAATGGAATATGTGACTTTAATATTTGAGTTTGAAAACTTAACAGTATTTCTTACTATTCTGCAACTGTGCAGAGTACACAGAATAGGCTGCTAAACGGCGGTGAAACACACTGAATGGAATATGTGACTTTAATATTTGAGTTTGAAAACTTAACAGTATTTCTTACTATTCTGCAACTGTGCAGAGTACACAGAATAGACTGCTAAACGGCGGTGAAACACACTGAATGGAATATGTGACTTTAATATTTGAGTTTGAAAACTTAACAGTATTTCTTACTATTCTGCAACTCTGCAGAGTACACAGAATAGACTGCTAAACGGCGGTGAAACACACTGAATGGAATATGTGACTTTAATATTTGAGTTTGAAAACTTAACAGTATTTCTTACTATTCTGCAACTCTGCAGAGTACACAGAATAGGCTGCTAAACGGCGGTGAAACACACTGAATGGAATATGTGACTTTAATATTTGAGTTTGAAAACTTAACAGTATTTCTTACTATTCTGCAACTGTGCAGAGTACACAGAATAGGCTGCTAAACGGCGGTGAAACACACTGAATGGAATATGTGACTTTAATATTTGAGTTTGAAAACTTAACAGTATTTCTTACTATTCTGCAACTGTGCAGAGTACACAGAATAGACTGCTAAATGGCGGTGAAACACACTGAATGGAATATGTGACTTTAATATTTGAGTTTGAAAACTTAACAGTATTTCTTACTATTCTGCAACTGTGCAGAGTACACAGAATAGGCTGCTAAACGGCGGTGAAACACACTGAATGGAATATGTGACTTTAATATTTGAGTTTGAAAACTTAACAGTATTTCTTACTATTCTGCAACTGTGCAGAGTACACAGAATAGGCTGCTAAACGGCGGTGAAACACACTGAATGGAATATGTGACTTTAATATTTGAGTTTGAAAACTTAACAGTATTTCTTACTATTCTGCAACTCTGCAGAGTACACAGAATAGGCTGCTAAACGGCGGTGATACACACTGAATGGAATATGTGACTTTAATATTTGAGTTTGAAAACTTAACAGTATTTCTTACTATTCTGCAACTGTGCAGAGTACACAGAATAGGCTGCTAAACGGCGGTGAAACACACTGAATGGAATATGTGACTTTAATATTTGAGTTTGAAAACTTAACAGTATTTCTTCCTATTCTGCAACTGTGCAGAGTACACAGAATAGACTGCTAAACGGCGGTGAAACACACTGAATGGAATATGTGACTTTAATATTTGAGTTTGAAAACTTAACAGTATTTCTTACTATTCTGCAACTCTGCAGAGTACACAGAATAGGCTGCTAAACGGCGGTGACACACACTGAATGGAATATGTGACTTTAATATTTGAGTTTGAAAACTTAACAGTATTTCTTACTATTCTGCAACTCTGCACACTACACAGAATGTGCTGCTAAACTGCGGCGAAGCACACTGAATGGAATATGTGACTTTGATATTTTAGTTTGAAGACTTAACAGTATTTTTTCCTATTCTGCAACTCTGCACAGTACACAGAATGTGCTGCTAAACTGCGGCGAAGCACACTGAATGGAATATGTGACTTTGATATTTTAGTTTGAAGACTTAACAGTATTTCTTCCTATTCTGCAACTCTGCACAGTACACAGAATGTGCTGCTAAACTGCGGCGAAGCACACTGAATGGAATATGTGACTTTGATATTTTAGTTTGAAGACTTAACAGTATTTCTTCCTATTCTGCAACTCTGCACAGTACACAGAATGTGCTGCTAAACTGCGGCGACGCACACTGAATGGAATATGTGACTTTGATATTTTAGTTTGAAGACTTAACAGAATGTGCTCTAATCTGCAACTTTGCACACTAAACAGAATGTGCTCTAATCTGCAACTTTGCACACTAAACAGAATGTGCTCTAATCTGCAACTTTGCACACTAAACAGAATGTGCTCTAATCTGCAACTGTGCACACTAAACAGAATGTGCTCTAATCTGCAACTTTTCACACTAAACAGAATATTTTTTTTTTTTGTTTTTTTCCCCCCACACAAAATAACCTGCTGCCCCCACACACAGTAGTCCTAAAAAGGACTTTTGGTTCTTTTTTTTCACAATTTTTGTTTTTTTCCTCCCTACACTGCCTTTCCCTTCCTATCCTCAGCTCTCCCTGGCTCAGACTGAGCCGAACTCGATGGTCAGGTGCTATACAGCACCCGACCACGGGTTCTGGCCAGCCAATCAGTGTAATGCCAGCAGCCAACATGGCTGCTGGCATTACACCGATGTCAGAGCCTCCCTGCACGTTTATTGGCTGCGCAGCAGCCGCAAAACGTGCGGGGAGGAGACCCGAACATGGCGGGCGAGCACATGCGGTACTCGTACGAGTATCGCCATGTGCCGAGCAGAGCGATGCTCGAGCCGATCCGAGCATCGGCCGAGCATGCTCGCTCAACACTAACATCCAACAAAGTAGCTGTTGAATGCATTGTGTGTATGTATGTATGTATCTCTTTATTTATGTGGCACCACACAGTAAAGAAAAGGGATTATATTCAGGATTGCACCACCAAAAATAAGATTAATAGCATGAATCAACATGGTTTTATGAGGAATAGATCATGCCAAACTAATCTTTTCAGCTTCTATGAAGAAGTATGTAGCAACCTATATAATGGTAAGGCAGTTGGTGTAGTATATCTAGAGTTTGCAAAGATATTTGATACAGTGCCACACAGAAAGCTGGGGTATAAAATAAGGAAATTGGGGCTAGGGGATAACCTTTGCAACTGGATACAAAGGATAGGATAGGGGACAATGTGTGGTTGCAATTCTCCAATACCATTGAAGTTGAGAATGGAGTACTTCAGGGTTCAGTACGATCTATCACTGTGCCCGTGCTCCCTTGTTTTTGTTTTGCTGTCAGTTATCCTGTGTAATGCTCTCTTTGGTTGCCCTGTGTTGAGCCCGCCCAGTATGGCCTTTATATACTGGGCTCCTGCACCCACGCTGTGCCCTTTTGTGGTGTTCCTGTACCAGTGCTAACTAACTGCTCAGAGTTCCCAGTGTACCGACTTGGCCTGCCTGACTACTCTTCAGTTCCTGCTCCTGTGTATTGACCCGGCCTGGCTGATGTTCCTGCTCCTGTGTACCGACCCGGACCGGCTGATGTTCCTGCTCCTGTGTTCTGACCCGGCCTGGATGATGTTCCTGTTTCTGTGCACCGACCTGGCTTGATCGACGTTCCTGCTTCCTTTGTCCTTGTCGCCCCGGCGACATTCTCAGTCCTCTGACAATCCGGTTACCATTGGCTTGTCCTCCGCCTCTGCTCTGGCAGGTTGCCAAGTGTTGTCTCAGTTACTGCTCCGGCAGAGAGCCTCTGGCCTAGTCCTCCGCTACTGTCATACCGGTTGCAAGTGTTGCCTCCGTGATTGCTCCGGTAAAGTGCCATTGGCTTGTCCTCCGCTACTGCTCTGGCAGGTTGCCAATTGTTGTCTTAGTTACTGCTCCGGCAGAGCGCCTCTGGCCTAGTCCTCTGCTACTGTCATACTGGTTGCAAGTGTTGCCTCCGTGATTGCTCTGGTAAAGTGCTATTGGCTTGTCCTCCTTTACTGCTCCGGCAGGTTGCCAGTGTTGTCTCAAGTTACCACTCCAGCAGAGCGCCTCTGGCTTAGTCCTCCGTTACAGTCATACCGGTTGCAAGTGTGTGCCTCCGTGATTGCTCCGGGAGCGCTCATTCTACCTCAGTTAAGCTGGCAGTTCACGTATGTTCGCTGACCTTGGCTTGTTGAAGTATCATTACAGTACCTTCACACATGGGACTGTTTACCATCATTGATGAACTTTAACTCCTGCAGTGCCGGAATCCTGGGAACCTACTTCTCTTGCCTGACCTGTGTCAGTATATACTGTCTGTACCTTCATGTTATGCTGGACCTCTGTGGGCAGTGACTAAATTACCTGTCGTGTGTCTGTACTATACTGTTGTATACTACAGGACCCGTGAGGGTTCTTACTGTATTGTTTCATTCAATAAAACTGTGCTTTTATCCTAACCACTGTGTCTGTGAGTCAAACAAACCGTTACACTATCCCAGCTGCTTTTTAACATTCATAACAGGATACTTGCTCTCTATAGAGAGATTTACATAAAATTGCAGATTGGACAACCACATGGAATATGACGTTTGATGTGGGAAAGTGTAAAGTCATGCATTTGGGATGAAAAAATCCAAAAGCTAATTATTATCACAGTATCCCTAGGTGAACCTATGTCTCCTGTGCTTCCTTCCTCTGCTATGCTCGTGTGACATGATGGCCGGCTACTTCCTCATTTCTGATGTCACTACGTCAGCCCTTGTTTCATAGGCAAGAGCTTATTTGCCTAATTGATTCCTGTCTTGCTGTGCTGCTATTTAAACTTCCTTTTGCCTATGAGTAATTGACCATTATGTGGTATTCCTGATCGTATCTCTAGCATTCTCATTGTGACCCATGCCTGACTCCAAATCTGTTCTTTGTATGACCCCGGCTTTTCTTTCTACCCACATCAGTTCTGACCTGTGGCTCTGGCTGACTACTCACTCAGTGCATGACCCCTGCTTGTCTGACTACCCACATCGGTTCTGACCTGTTGCTCTAGCTGACTACTCGCTCTGTGTTGACCCTGGCTTGTCTAACTATCCACATCAGTCCTGACCTGTGGCCCTGGCTGACTTCTTGATCCATGCACAGCTTTGCTTCCCTGACCATCTGCATCTGTGTCCCCATGGTTCTGGCTTGCACTAGCTGCCTGTTGCCTCCGCTTACCTATACCTTGTTGGAAGTCTCAAGGTACCCAAGTAGCCTGGTTATTACCACTGCTAGAGCCTCTGGTGCATACCAAGTATCCTCCAGTATAGTGTTAGTAGTGCAGTGCTCTGCACAGAGTACAGTCCTGGGTAGTAGACGGTGTACCATTGCTGGGCTTCTGGGTTTCATTTCGGCCAGACCAGAGAATTGATCAGTTGTCTTTTGCTATGCACTGCTATACCACACGGCGCACCTAGACCGTTTTGCTCATCAGCCAATGTTGTCCCCAGTGCCTGCACCGGTTGTTTATGCTACTCCTGAGGCTGGCATGTCCAGAGGGTTGTCTGGCTCCACTCCCTTACCTCTATGATATGATGGGGAACCGACACTGTGCCAGGGGTTCCTCAGTCAGCTGGGAATCTTTTTGGAAATGGTATTGCATGCATTTCCTACTGAAAGCAGTAAGGAGGGACTCTTGATTTCTCTCCTGTCAGGCAAAGCACTGGCCTGGGCCAACCCACTGTGGGAGACAGAGAAGCCTGTAATATAATAACTTTACCAAATTTGTGGCCTCTTTTCGAAGAGTCGTTGATATTCCTGTGTGCGCAACATCTGCTGCCAAATGTCTTATGACCATACGGCACACGTAAGTAGCTGAGTACGCAATCGAGTTCCGTACTCTGGCAGCGGAGGTAGGATGATACAACAAGGCACTAGTAGCCGCATTCTCTAAAGGCTTGAGTGATGCTATCAAGGATGCCTGGTGACCAGGAAGACTTGATTTCAGTCACCATTTTTCTAGATACCAGACTTCGTGAGAGACCTTCTTTCAAAGAAACCTTGGTCTCGTTTGGCTCCTAGCTTTCGAAGTCCACCCAGTCCTCCCTCACCTCCCATACCTCTAGCTTCTGACTCTGCCGGGGGGGAACCTATGCAGTTAGTCTTCACATGTCTTTCAGTGGAGGAATGGGGTCTTCGCAGAAGGAGGGGTCTTTGGTTATACTGTGGGGAGCCGGGTCACATGTTGTACCATCCGGCCAGGAAACGCTCGCACCTAGGGTTCTGTAGGGAACATACCCTGGGTGGAATTTCACAGTCCCCAGAGACTTTTCAAGCCAGACCCATTCTGGAGGTAGTGCTGTCCTGGGCAGAATCATCAGTGATGGTTCCTGCGTTACTGGATTCTGGGGGCGTGGGTTTTTTTATTCATGCAAAATTTGCGACCAAGCACTCAATCCCTCTGTTGCCTCATTCCATTCCACTGGCTATTGAAGCCATTTACGGTAGACCCCTACAACCGTCACACATTACACATGAACCCACCCATTGTCTCTAAGGGTAGGGGCACTCCATGTGGAGACACAGCAGTTTCAAGTCATTCATTCTCCCCACTATAAGTCTAAGTCTTGTCTTCTGCAGCCTACGAGAATATTGTGTACCTCTACCTCCTTACCTGCTGAGTATCAGTCATTCAAAGAGCTATTTAATAAGGCAGAGGCCAGTACATTACTGCCACATAGGCCTTATGATTATACTGTTGATCTAGTACCAGGGGTCAGACCTCCTAGGAGTCGTGTGTATCTCTTGTCGGTGGAGGAGAATAAGGCCATGGAGGATTACGTGGCAGACACCTTATCTAGGGGCATTATAAGTAAATCTTCCTCCCCTGCGGGGGCAGGCTTCTTTTTTGTGAGAAAGATAGATGGGGAGCTTAGACCATGCATCTATTTCAGGGGCCTGAACATCCATGCATAACTCTGCTTGCCTGATCATCCACATCTGTGTCCCCATGGTTCTGGCTTGCACTAGCTCCCTTTTGCCTCTGCTTACCTATACCTGGTTGGAAGTCTCAAGGCTTCCAAGGCTCACTGCTAGAGCCTCCTGCACATACCAAGTGTCCTCCGGTATACTGTTAGTAGTGCAGTGCTCGACGCAGTGTGCACTCCTGGGTAGTAGCCGGTGTACCACTGCTGGTGTTTTGGGGTTTATGTGGGCACTATTATTACTCATTGCACATTATTATTACTCTGTGCATTTTCAAAAAATGGGGGTTTTACTCATTACATTTGTGTCTGTCCTTCTTTGGCTGACAACCGTGACACTTATGAACTTAATGGAATCATTTTAGGGGACTCATTGCTAGAGAAAGACCTGGGTATCCTTTTAAACTACAGTAACCAGTGTCAAACAGCAGTAGCAAAGGCAAACACAATCCTGTCTTGCATAAAAAGAGGTATTGAAGCAAGAGTGGATAACATTATTTTGCCATTGTACAAATAATTGGTAATATGCAGTGCAGTTTTTGGCACCAGTTCTAAAAAAAGATGTACTAGAACTAGAGAGGGTACAGCGAAGAAAAACGAAATTAATTATGGGAATGGAGGACTTGACTTATGAGGAAAGACTAGACAAACAATTTATTTATTCTAGAGAAAAGATTACTAAGAGGAGATCTCACATTGTACAAGTATATGAGAAGTCAATACAAGGATCTCTGTGGTGAGCTAGTCATTGCAAAGACTGATCAAATGACCAGGTGACACACCTTGAGATTAGAGGAAAGGAGGTTTAGACTTCAGCAGAGGAAGGGTTTTTTTTACAGTAAGGTCTGTTAAATTATGGAATTCCTTGCCCAAGGAGCTGGTTATGGCAGATACAATGGATACACTTAAGAGAAGATTAGATCTATTTCTTTCAAAATAGAACATGCAGAGTTATACTGTATATTAGTAGGCAATTCAGGAAGGTCTGATAAAGACTTATTTGATAGCAGGAAAGCTATATAATTCTCATTTCTCTGGGTTATAAGCCAGAGGTTGAACTTGATGGACTTTTTTCAACCTAATTTACCAGGTTACTATGTAATAGAGGCGAATGTAGGCATCCCCCAATCAAGTCTGACTGATGATCACATTTCCTGCCCATCGGTCACACACCCGAATCACCAAAAAAGTTTGATTAGAAGTGAGAAGTGCAGTCGATTGAACTAAAGATTGCATGGAATAAAAATGCTTGATCAATTAAGAAAAACATTTATATGACAAAAATAAGTTCACTGTCCACACAAAAAATAAAGTTGTCTAATTCTGGGGCAATCTCACTGCACCATAGAGGGCAACTAAAAAGTAACACGTGTATGGGAATGTGTTTTTGTCCTCAATTTTGAAGTGAGTGTGCACTGTAATTGTACCTCTTTAACTTAATTAATAAGATGCATAGTATTAGCAGGACCTTTCTTGGGACATATTTGGCCTCACCACCAAATCACTGCTCAGATCTTCTGTTGGTAAAATGAACCAGGTTTCTTTAGGAAGAACTATAAAAATGATTAAGGATCTTACCTGTGGAAAATGGCATAAAGGCATCATGCCTCTTGAAGCGTCCTTTGTCATCCAGAAAGTGTCCAGGATTGAATTTGTCTGGAGTGGCGAACTGAGTGGGATCACGGAGCACAGTGCACAGGAGTGGGTAGACATCAGTGCCCTGAGACAGAAGGAGAATCACTCAGAGGAGAGGAACATTACAAAACCCAACCAGGGACCAGTTCAGGTGACCCTGATGCACCGATAATAGCCACCACTAAAACATAGATCTATACACAGGGCGATATGTATCCAGGCAAAGTGGAGCAGCTCTGGGGCCAACCAAATGCATCAATGTGGACAAATAAGCATTCCAGTTGATTGAAATGAGCCTTTTATCCCCTTGAATGCTAGAGAGTTATCCAAGTCATTGTGAAGCAATATGTCAGATAAATCTCTGGTATTCAATTGGATAAAATCCAGTTTAAATCAGTGGTCATTCTGTGAAAGTGTATTTGCCCACCATGGACAGTTGGATTACTCCGCTTCTTTTGTGTATAAGGACCTTAGTGCAGCATGAAAGAAAGTGACGAACTCGCAGTTTTGATGGCAAAACTATCAGCGCTAAAATATTACTGAATTGCAGAGGATTTTTATGAATTAACAAGCATTTGATTCAAAAAGTTGGCGTGACTAAAATATCCCCCAGTTTGTAAGATTACCAGTTGTGCCAAATTCACAAATAGCAGTGGTATGTAAAATGGATTTTCCATTACTATCTTTGTAATATCATCTTAACAAAACATGTTCCATGTACAAAATTCATAGATTGAATCCATATTATTATAGAAATCTTGGGACAATGTCTATAGTTAGTGTCTATTTGATAACATTTTCATATTTCTTATGTATCTATTGTTATAGTTACTGTTGTCTTTAAAAATATTATTCCAAAGTGTAATCGTTTCTCTAGGGGCTGTATGCAATTATCAAAACAGAAGGAATTTGTTTTTTATATTTCCTTTAACTGTGGCTTAATATTATAAGGAAAATATGATGCACAATTATCTATCATCATCATCATGCATTGTCTATCCTAATCATAACTCGGCATCCATCATCATCCATCATCTATCATCATCCATTATTTATCCTCATCTTCTTCCACCATAATCATCTCTCACAATCATAATCATCATCATCATCATAATCAACCCCTTGTGTGTCAGAAAGGTGTGCAAGTTAATGCACGATTTCTGGAACTGAAAGGGTTAAATGGATATTTCAACTCCTTGAATCCTACAGAGGGCTGAAACATATTGCAAAGCAAAGTGTCAGAACGTTTTAGCAGAGGTTTAAAGTCCCATGTAAGTGTGGGGAAGGCTAACCCCTCCATCGTGCACTTAATTTCCTCCAGAATTGTTAGTTTTTGGGGGGTTTTTCAGACATTGCTCCTTATTTACAAAATACTTCATCCTTCAATCTAAGTCAAGAGAGCACAGTTGCAAAGCCAATGAGCAAGTTAACCCATTGAGGACCAGAGTGGTAATTGGGGAACATTACATGGTGGAGCAATGTGCTACTCAGCTGTCTATTTCTGAAGCAGTGAATGAGGGGCAGACAACATGCATCGGAACAATCATTTGACCAAAACCATTTGTAAAACACAGCGATTTCTAAAAGCTGAAAATGAATATGACTAACGCTTATCCTTAAAGTCTGGTTTAACCTATTAATCTAGAGGCAAACCACAGGTTGTAATTCCCCCACAAGTCTACCTTAGGAATAGTAAATCCATGGAATTTTGTGTCATGAAGCACTGTGTGTGGGACACCCAAGGGGAGAACATCACTGAATCTCTGGATTTCATGTATAACAGCATCTGTGTACGGCATATTCATCCGGTCTTCGATATTTGGGCACCGGTTCTGGCCAATCACACGATCTATTTCCTCATATACCTTAGCTATTAAAAGAAGGAGTTTAGAAATCTCATAGGAAATCTACACTTTGAATTAATCTGTGTAATAATAACATCTTAAAATCTCATCTTCAGGCATAGTACCCTAACATACATGTAGAAGATCTTCAATTTTAGTCCTTTAAGGTTTAATTTTTCTCTTTTTTGTGGAGGATTATATACACTGTAGAAGCCAATATACTGAATTAGGTGAAAATGCCAATGCCCAGTAGAAAAACATTGTAGTTTCTGGAGAGGAGAAACAATTGGTGCTCTATTATATGGCTTAGATCACATTGAAGTTGGTAATTAACTGTATTGTGTAACGAGGGACAAACTTCAGTATAAGGAAAAACCTGCTTTCCTTTATCAAGGAGGGCAAGTTCTTCCTTCTACTGAATGAAGGAAGATTGTCACACGTTGCGATCTGTCCAGTCAAGTGACCTGACTTCAGATCCGAGGAGAGGTGGCTTATCCACATAAAAAGGCAGAGGAGGGGGACAATTAATAATATAATTTCAAAGAAAATATATCGATTTCAGCATTAGAAACATAACGGAGCATTAGTACATGCTATAAGGAGGGATCTTAGCTTCACTTAAATTGAAACATTACTAATCCTTTAAAGAAGGTGCAGGCTGCCTTAACATTTACTGGAAAGTAAAATGTGGTATGATTCGTCATCATTGTGGTCAAAGTAGACTCCAAAAAATGGATATCCATATGGATATTGTGGCCCATATTAACATTTTGATGATATGTGCATCATTGAAAGATGCCTTGTGTAATTTTTCTTTTGTTTAAAAGGGTTTTATTGAAATTTAGAGACAGAAATACATAATTATATGAAATGTACAATGTAGAAAACAAAACCAGGTAAAGCGTCACAAACACATTATTCATCCACAAACACTGTTAATAATATTAACATAACCATTAGAGTTTGGGGGGACATTCATGTTACAGCTGAAGATCTGATATATGTGTTTGGTGGCATAAGTGGAGAGGAGTAAGATACATAAGACCACTTAAAGGGCCAACAGTATTCGTATAGAAGCAAATTAAGATAAACAGAGCGTCTGAAGGAGGAAAGGATAAAAGAAGACTTAGAAGTGAGAGTACAAAGAGAGAAAATAAAAAGGGAAAGAGAAAAAGGAAAAGAGGGGGGAGTGGAAACAGAAAATGGATGAGAGGGGGAGGGAGGGTAGGGAGGAATATAGTCGAGCTCGACTCAGAATAAGAGGGGTGAGGAGTAGAGTGGGAAGGAGAAGAGAGGGACTGGGAGTCCATGGGGCAGCTGCCTCAGTTGGAGGAACTGTGCTAGACGTGGCAAATCAGATCCTGAAGAAGTGAGTAAGGGCACTGCCACTTCATCGAAGCATAGAGCCAGGGAAGCCAAGAGTTTGAACAAGTGCAAATGGGAAAGGAACAGACGGAGAGACATCAGATACTAGAAAAACCCGGTGGGTGGGGGCTAGACAACAAGAGGATCTCTCTTATTCCACGCGGGCCTTGTGTAATTTTTAAAACAATTATTCTAAAGCTATACAAAAAATACCGATTTGAAATTTTAGGAATGTTAAAATTTGGTGCTCTATGAAAAGGCAATAATACATTTGTAAACCCATTACATTGCAATTCATTGGATACTGCTCTGACAGTCAAAGGTTTAGAAAAAAAATAAATTGTAAATATTGTATAGACTATATATATTTTGTCTAATTTAAACATGTATCTTTACTATTTATATACTTATAATTCAGAAACATAGAAATCTAGAATCATTTAGAAAACATAAGATCAATTTTAGTCAGGGAGGATTTTCTAAAAAGAAAAGTACCAGGTCACCTTATTCTTGGTGGACAAAGTGCTGAAGGAAGTAAAGTCAATGATAAATGGTGTCAGGTCAACTGTCCTGACATAACCTGGCTTAAAGGGATAGTAATGTTTCATAATAAAAGCAGCTCTAATTAATCTTCATAGTATTTGGACTTTGGAGAGTGTTATTTCAATTCTGTCAGAGTTGTAGTTCAAGAGTCATTCAATGCCAAAGTATCCCCCTCCCACCCCTTTTACTGATGTAACACTGCTCAGCCAGATCAGAAGGAGGTGCCCAGGTAGACTGCAGAGAGGGACAATCTTCAATTAAGATAAGGGAAAAAACTGAAAAACTTGTCAAGGGGGCAAGGCTTTCATTGTTCTCATAGGAAGAAGATTGTCCCCTTCTGTTATCTGTCTGGTCTATGGACTGCATTCCACATCTGAGAAGAGATGGCTTACACTAGGTAAAAGGGGCGGGAGGGGAAACTTTGCTTGTGAATAACTTTCAAACCATAAAGGTTGGAGAGATAAGACTTATATCGTTCTTCATGTTTTTTTAATGCCTACAAAATAAAATAAAGATAAAGCGAAGTATTACTATGCCTTTAAAATGATCTCAAATATATTTTACACAGAATATATAATTAGATAGAGAAGAGTAAACCAGCTCTGTAGTTTGTGTACATATTGCATTGGGGCGTCCAGGCCCTATTCAGGTATAAATACATAATTACATGTATACAACCATCCCTGATGGTGAACACTGTTTTCCTCTGAATCACACACACGCAAGCATGCCTGTGCACACGTGTACACACACATACAGACAAATCTCACTCACACACACGCTTAGATATACAGACATAAAGTCACACACCCATAGACTGATATAGATGGACACACAAACATGCATAGAAAGATACACACATGCTGTAATGGTTTTTAAAGACTCTCAGACCAGTGTGTGAAATAAAAACACAATTTATTTAGAGTAAGGTAAGGCCAAGGTCCGCCCTCTAGTGGCGGTTGATATACACCAGCAGTGAAGACTGATAGACACAAATGTAAATGCACAAACGTATTACATGTACAAATACACAGCAGTAGAATGGAATGTAACCACAGAGGGTTAAGTCCTTGATAACGGTCAGTCTCAGATGTGGATGTTTGGCACGCCCTGGGTGTTATAAGGCTGTGCTGGAGCCATCGTTCACCATAAACTGGATACAGGACTGCCTCGCCACGGTGTTTAGTAACAAGCAGAACAGGAATCCACTTAGCCCCCTCGGGCGTAGCTACTGGAACTGCTTCTGCTACTGCAAGTGAAAATAGCCCCCACGGGCGTAGCTGGAACCGGCCTGCGATGCAAGAGCTGTCAAGCCTCCTCAGACTTAACCGGACACTGGGATATGACATGCCAAAGCCAATAGCCCCACGGGCGTAGTTAACGGATTTGCTAGCGCTGAAGCCTTTGCCTGCCACCACTCGGTATAACAGAATCACCCAGTATAGCAAATGGGAGAGAGCCTTAGGCGCCCAACCGGCCCAACGGATGTGAATACTCTGCAAGGATGTACAGAGTTGCCGTCGGAGAGCGGCCAACTCAGCAGGAGTATCACCGAGAACGAGGCTCGCACTGGAGTAGAGAGAGTGGGACCAAGGCAGCACTGCTAGGGTTAAAAAGCACGTTTACTCGAGGCTTTTCAGCGGTACAGCAAGGCTCTGCAGTATGAGGGAGGCGTACCAACACACAGCTCTGCACAAGTAGAAACACTGCACTGATCGGGGTAACACCAGGCAAGGCAGCCACACAAAGACTGGAACAGCAGGTGATAATGTCGCAGCAGCGACAACTGGAACGCAGGTCACTGGAACAAGCTGGAAGTTGATCTTCGGAGCAGGAAGTCAGCCAGGCTGGGTCGGAGCACGTAGGAGGTAGTCATACAAGCCGGGTCATACACAAGCAGGAACGTCAGCCAAACCGGGTCAGGATCCACAGGTGTTAGTCAGACGGGCCGGATCATACACAAGCAGGAACACTGGAGAATAGTCAGGACAAGCCGATTCGGTACACAGGAATCCGGAACACAGGAACACAGCAACAGTACTACTGGCTCAGAAACACCACAAAAGGGCATCTGACAGATGTGATAGTCAGGTATAAAAAGGTCACCAGGGGGCGGGCCAAACCAACTCAGCAAATCAGTGTCTGCCACAGATGAGAGTGACAGGAATCACAGGCACTGTGATACATACACACACACAGACAGATATACAGACAGAAATACCAAACACAGGTATAAAAAAATATATGGTACTGAAGCAGGAATCAGTAAAACTGTCGCAGTGCAGAACTGCTTGGTGGCCCATGGAGCCGATTTAGATCTGCCACACAAACAACATTGGAAGTTGTGATGTTCAACTTCCAATGAATGGTCACCCCCATGGGCATCAGCCAATAATATGTAGCCATTATTCACACTGGAAATATATTAGCCATGCCCACCCCCACCCCCCTAAACAGACTCACCAGAGGAAAGTAGGAGAAGATCATGCATGAATGTGAGAAATGGAAATGCAGCAGGAGGCTTTTATATTGGTTTTGCTTATGTGAAAGAGTCCCCCTGTCTGTCCAAGGATTTCTTTTATTAGCTTACTGTTTTAATGAAAAAATGCATTGGAGACTCTTCTAGCTTTCAATGAGTTAACATCATACTGTTACATTGTAACACATAGGTGATTTTGAAAAGCGCATCCACTATCAGCATATTTATATTAGTCACTTTCAATTTCAAACAATAGTTTGTGAGAAATTTAGATGTATTTATTTGTTAGTTTATATAGCTGCACTATTACTTCCTGGTAGGAAATGGCAGTTGGTAATGTGGAATGTTTGAGTGCTCCAGGCATGTCTGGATGATCTGTACTAACTGACAATAAATGAAGCTAGATATCTTATAGACTGTTGTTTTAACTAAAATGGGATCAACATACATATAGTTGTTTATGAAAGCTCTTTCAAAATCACCTACAAAGTGACAATTCCATTTTAAGAGCCGCATTTAAATCAATGCACATTTTTGGAATCCTAATCCCTTCAGTTGTGCATTTACATGGTAATACATAGTAATTTAGGTTGAAAAAAGACTTGTGTCCATCTAGTTCAACCCTTCCTATTCCTGTTTACCATTGTTGATCCAAAAGAAAGCAAAAAAAACCCCTCAAGACAGCAATTTCAAACCTTGCCTTGAATGGGGGGAAAAATCCTTCTTGATTCCAAATAGCAATCAGATTTCTCATTGGATCAACAAGCACTAACAAAGTATTAATCCCAATACTAACGTACATAGCCCTCTATGTTCCGCTCTTTTAAATATGTATCCAGGCCCTTTTTAAAGGCATCTAATATATTCGATAGCACCACCTCCTCAGGCAGTGAATTCCATACCTTTATTGTTCTTACTGTAAAGAAACCCTTCTTCTACTGTAGATGAAATCTTCTTTCCTCAAGTCTAAACAGGTGGCACCCTGTCCTTTGTACTGTTCTGTTAATGAACAGGTCTTTGGATAGCCCTGAACATATTTATATAGTGTTATCATATCCCCTCTAAGACGCTGTTTCTCTAGTGTGTACAAGTTTAACTTTTCTAGCCTTTCTTCATAACGTAAACTTTCCATTCCCCTTACTAGTTTTGTAGCCTTCCTCTGCACTTTCTCTAGTTCCATAATGTCCTTTTTCAGAAAGGGCACCCAGATCTGAACAGCATATTCTAGGTGGGGTCTTACCATGGACCTGTAAAGAAGCATAATAATATCTTCTTGCCTTGGTATGCTCCAGAACTGTCGCCTTTTACAATCTGCATGAAGTGCTCTAGGCCTTTTGTATAAAAGCAAACTGGAGCAATTCTGGAGGAAACCAACTGTACAACAGGGGGGCATTGAAAAATCCCAACTGATTGATGCACAATTTTAATCCCTTTGAATGCTAAAAGGATCTCCAATGCATTGCTTTGCCATACATTCAAGACATAGCTAGTGTTTAAAGGATTAGAACCCCATTTTAATCAATGATCTGAAATGCTCCTCTGTAGCCTATTGAATGTGGTTGTATGCTTTTTAATTTACCTAGTATCTGTTGATAATTTACAAGGATGAGAAGTCCATGTCTTAGTGTTGTGCTCACTGTTTCTGTTCCAGCGAAGAACAGTTGAAGAATAGACATCAACAGGTTCGGCTCATCAAATCCAGAAGATGAATTTTGTTTTTCCTGCAAGCAGAATCACAATAAATAAGTTATTTACCTTCTAAAGATGGGTGTTTTCTTTTATCTCCCTGATGTAATACAGCCAAGAACTATGTCAAGGTTTATGGTTTGCCTGTGTTTATTTTTAAACATTGTAATAAATCAGGATTTCAGGTGGCATTCTCTTGGAGGCATTGCTGAAGTCACTTTACAGAATTGTACAATCAGAGACAAGATTAATTCTCCCTGCAAGAGCTTCCCAGTGATTAATTGGCTTCAACATTGGTTTATTTCTCTTTGGATACAGAGAAAGTGGGGCACCCTAAGCTCAAGCTGGTGTTCTACATGGCACACCAAATTACCACTAAGCCCTGGTTAAAAAACCTTGAGTTAATACCAAGAAAGTCATTTTTTTTTTTAAATAAAAGGTGGGTGTGGTCAAACATCCTCAAAATAAATCATACTTTTTTTTAATCATTTTTATTGAAGAGGACAGCAAAAAGGCATTACAACATCATTGACAATGCACATAACATCTGAATAGGATACAATATATGTAGTCAAGTAGGTATCATAACACAGGAATATAGCAGTTCTCCTCCAAGCTATGTGTGTCCTCTATTTTCCCCGATCAGCTTTATTCAACTCCTCATGTTATACTACTGAGGTAATTGTTGGTCATGGCACGAAAGGTGGTGGCACAGATGTGGATGTCGGACCAGCCTCCCGGACACACTCAGTGGATGGCACTTGTGACTAGTAATTTACCTCATTACAAGGGACTTTATCTACACAGGGGACCCCCGAATAAATTTAATCTCATATGGGGTTCCTGGACCTCTTACTATAAATCATACATTTAAAAAAGTTATTAAAAATTATCCCCAAATGAAAAGTGGAGTAATTCCAGGGCAAACCAACTGCTTACTGAGGAATCAGTGATGGTTTTCTGGTCAGAGAATTGTTAGAGATACAAGCCCTGAGGAAACAGGCTTGTTACTCTGAGGTATACTTAAAGAACAAGCACTGAAAAAAAAATTATACCCTACTGGCCTAGTGCCAGCAGGTCATGTTTTGGTGGCCATTGGCAAATGCCACAATGTCATTTTGGCATTTGCTACTGCTGCTCTTGCTGAAGAGCTGTTTAAACAGCAGGACAGTTAAGCGGTTCCAAGGGAATGGCATCAACGACAGCAGTGATATGGTTGATGATGATCATGGTTCCACTTGCCACTAGCTCCAGTGTTGCATGAGGCAGCAGCAGCACAACAACTAGCCCACATTGCTTCAAGTATAAGTGGAGAAAAGAAGTTGGCCAATAATGCTTCTCTTCCTACAATTCCTCCAAAAACATGGGTGTGTTGTTGAATATACATTTTTCACAAGAGAGCAGGAAGAGACTTTGCCTTTCATCAGTAACCGCAAAGTGCACAGTGTGTGTGTGTAGGAAATAGGGGAAGGACTGGTAACAATAAACACTTCAGCACTCAGATCAAACAACTTGCAGAATTGAAAGCAAACACCTTGATGTTTAAGTCTGCAATATCAAATCAGTTATCTCCCCAGAAACCAAGTACTGCTTCTGTCACTGTGCCTCTTGTCCACTCCACTAAGGACATGTGACAACTTGCAGTCTTAATAATGATGAATCCTCCCTGCCACCAGTTTAACATATTCTGTGGCATATAATCTCTGCCAATTCTGCTTGATTTCATGCCTGCGATTATAGTCTCCTACCCTGCCATATGTGGTCAGCTCACCACATAATGTGCAATTGGTGGACACGAACTGCCACATCCTCACATCTATAAAATTGCTATTGGCCGGTGGGGGGAGGTAACAATGATAAATGTTGATCACCATTGATACATCTTCCTGCACCCGAAGCACAAGAAGCTGGTGGTGAGCCAGGTATTTTGCTCGCCATCGAACTTTCAGGCTTAGACTGGGTTTCTCTATTCTTCTTCCTCTTAGATTTCAGCCTCAACTCTTGGTGCCCTTGGGGGGAGACAGGGGGTACAACAACAGTTACTCCCGATTTACTATGTTGTGGTTTAACTTCAACATGTTTCACATTAAATGTCATGGTGTCTGTATTTCATGTGTATTATCAGGACGGTTGTGCCAAGGTGAATTCCCTCCTTTCTCCTTTTCACTGATTTATCACAAATAGTTCACAGGGACATTGCTGAGGACTGCACTGAGCCTGCCCCAAGAGAAAATAGTCCCACACCCATGACCTCGGGGGGGCAGATGAAGAAGAATGGCCTCTTTCTTCTCCTCAATCCCCTGCACTGGCTGGGGCAGAGGATGATGATGTTGCCTCAAAATCAGCACTAGAACTAGGAATAGAATTATTGCTGTCAAGTGGAACCTGTCCTAGTCCTGTGTCACAATTACTGCTGAACTCCATTTCCACAGTGGCCGTGGTCGTCTGTGGCACTCAGGCCTATTCATCATTAGCCTGCTTCCCTTGCAACTCAGCAGCAGCAGTACTTATATCAGCAGAAAACTCCACAGTGTCACTGCTTGTAGTGGTGGTGATGCCCATCCACATTGCATATCTGTCTACCATTCTTTCATGAATTCTGCTAAGAAGGCCATTAATGTCTCTTTCACTTCAGCTTCTTCACCATCATCCTCATCACCACCATTACTACAGGTCCCTCCTTACTGCTGATGCTTCTCTATGAGAGTCTCACTGGTTGACAATAATGACAAATGTCACCACCTCCCTCACCCCCAACATTCTCTAGCTGCTGCATGGTAGTAGTGGGACTGCTTGACTTAGGGTACTCTGCTGCCACACTTGCAATCTTCTTCTCCTCCTACTGCTCCTGAGTATCATAAGGCACACTGGTAGAAGTAGTAGGAGGCACAGGTATCATACTCACACTGCTACCCACTTCTAAATGTGCCTTTGCTGATTTCCTCACTGTCACGGGGTGACTTGTGAAATAATGACACTTGACAAGTACGGATACAATAAAATGAAAATTTTATTAATAGAAGGGAAAAGATAGTAAAATGCCTCTCCACCCTTCACCAGACCAGGTATAGAGACAGTGCAACGGCACTTCCCTAACCCTTCACGAGACAGGTGTGAAGATAGTAACACAGACAATACCTCAGAACTCTGGAGCACCTACAAGGAGTGAGAGCACCTCTCCAACCTTCACCCAACCCTTCATTAGACAGGTATGAAGATAGTATAGCGACAATACCCCAGGACTCTGGAGATAACCAGGCAACGGAACAGTCCCTAGAACTCTAGGGACTAGACAGGCAATGGTGACATGCCCTGGAACTCTAGGGTGAACCGACAGACAGAGGTGACAAACCCTAGAATGCTAGGGGAGACAACCGGCTACTCAGAATACGCCACAACAAGGCAACCAACAAGGCTGACAAATACTGGGTACTGCCAGGGAGCAGTACGTGCGGCAGCAATAGGCCCAGGTAGGTCGAAGGAGGAAAGTCAGCCTGAGTTGGGTAGGCCGGAGTAGAAGGTCAACCAGAGTCAGGAGCACAGTGGAGCGAGAGTCAACTAAAGCCGGAAGGAATGGTCGTATAAACCCAGGAGACTCAGCCAGATCAGATAGTCAGACGAAGTCAGGAGTCTCAGATGGATCAGGTAGTAAGACGAAGCCAGGGGTCTCTACTGGATCGGGTAGTCAGATGAAGCCAGGAGTCTCAACTGGATCAGGTAGTCAGATGAAGCCAGGGGTCTCAGGTTGTATATATTGTTTTAATGTTATATTGTATGCTGGATAGTGTATGTACCACTGCTTAGTTTTGTTTGTATACTGCTCAACATATGTCTGTAATGTGTCCATTAGAGAACCATAAATATTGAGCAGGTGATCAGAAGCTACAGAGAGACGAGGTGGACACGAATACTGATCACAAGGTACATACTGGGAATGCGAATATTTCTTAGAGGCAGTACAAAAGCCTCATTAAAATGTGAGTAACACACCATCTAGAACACAAGGGTGTAGGTGACAAAAAGATTGTGAAATTGAAATATTACACTTGGAGAATCTTCTACGCCGGCTCTTTATTCTTGTATTTATACCAACAAAGAAAGAGTCATCTTCTCCAAGAGATCCTCTATCTTATAGATTGAATCCTTTGAGTGCTGGAAAAAGACCAGTCCTGCACTGGGAGCTCTCATAAATATAGAGCCAATATTAAAATATAACTTTTATTAGTACATGTATGTAGATTGGTAGCCAACCAGATAAGTCTCTTACTATTGGAGAACTTACAAGTAAAAGTAAAAGTGGAACACTGTCCATTAGTGTTGAGCGAGCGTGCTCGGCCGATGCTCGGATCGGCTCGAGCATCGCTCTGCTCGGCACATGGCGGTACTCGTCGAGTACCGCCATGTGCTCGCCCGCCATGTTCGGGTGGCGGGGATCTGTGCCGGAGGAGGCACAGATCTGAAGACGCTCTGCTGGACCACCAGGGACTGGAGGTACGGGGGCATTGCGGAGATGAAGGGGGCATTGCGGAGATGAAGGGGGACATTGTGGAAGAGGGGCATAGCGGAGATGAAGGGGGACATTGTGGAAGAGGGGCATAGACTCTATGCCCCTCTTCCACAATGTCCCCCTTCATCTCCGCTATGCCCCTCTTCCACAATGTCCCCCTTCATCTCCTCTATGCCCCTCTTCCACAATGTCCCCCTTCATCTCCGCTATGCCCCTCTTCCACAATGTCCCCCTTCATCTCCTCTATGCCATAGAGGAGATGAAGGGGGACATTGTGGAAGAGGGGCATAGCGGAGATGAAGGGGGACATTGTGGAAGAGGGGCATAGAGGAGATGAAGGGGGACATTGCGGAGATGAAGGGGGACATTGCGGAGATGAAGGGGGGCATTGACCAGGCACCCTCCCCTCATCAGAGCAGGGGGTGCCTGGTGTAATGCTTGTGTCGCCCCATTCTATTCAATGGGGCTCGGGTGCTCGGCCGAGCACTCGAGCCTCAGGGGGTGCTCGGTCAGAGCACCCGAGCACCCGAGCATCGGGGTGCTCGCTCAACACTACTGTCCATTAAATGGGCGTATAGGGGATGAGAAAAACAACGACAAAAAGAGGCACTGGTTAATGTCTAATTTATTCATGCAGTACCAAAGAATTCTCATACAGATCTAAATACCTTCTGAATTTTTATTTAGATCTGACATAGGAGTGCATCAAAAGAGTACCCTAAAATCTCAGGTATAATACGCACCTGTGTATAATACGCAGGTGTATATTATGCCCAAGATTTTAGGGGAAAACAAGAGCGCCTGTGTATAATACGCACCCTTGTTTTCCCCTCTTAAGAAAAAAAAAAATTAAGCCTTCCAGATCCCTTCCCTTCCCTCCCCCGGCGCTATCCTCTGCTAAAATACCATTTACTTACTTCAAAATTCAAGTCCCCGCATTTTCCCCATTAGCAGGCAACATATAACAGATGTCAATATTCCCCGCGGGAGGCATGCTTCCATTCGCCGCCCGCTTCTTTCCGGCTATGGTATTGCCCTGTGAGGACCTTCAGATCCTCATAGGACACTACCATTGGCTGGAGCCGGTAGGACCTGAAGGAAGCGAGCTGCGAATGGAAGCATGCCGCCCGCAGGGAATATTGACATCTGTTATATGTTGCCTGCTAATGGGGAAAATGCGGGGACTTGAATTTTGAAGTAAGTAAATGGTATTTTAGCAGCAGATAGCGCCGGGAAAGGATCTGGCAAGCTTATTTTTATTTATTTATTTTTTTTATATAATAAAACTCTCGGGTATAATATGCACCCCCCCACTTCACATTAGGTGACGTGGGGTAAAATTGTACGTATTATACCCGAGATTTTACGGTTTATTCTTGTGGTCTCTTATTTCAAGGAGATACTTCACAAGACTGATGATGTATTATAATGGATGACTTATAGGATTTATATGTATACAGTCCTGTATGGACACCCTTTATTTGATAGAATAATACAAAGGAGGAAGGTTCATCCATTTGTTATCCTTATAATTCTTATATCTTACTGTGGAGTCTGTGACTCAGTCTTCTATCATTGTACGTCTAAGTGGTAGAAGCCATATAACATATTTCTGTCATTAAAAATGTACCTGCTGTTTAACAACCACATGGCAAATCATAAATAGGGTATGTAAAAGTGGAAGTATCATTTTGAAACATTTACAATATCACCTACATTTTTGTTAGACATTTTTTTATTTAAACTAACAGTGTATGAACTTTTTAGCTTTAGTTAGTTGTCTCTTTACGAAAACAAGTTAGTATCTGACCAGCAGGGAGAGGCAGGTAGAATGCTGACC
The DNA here is from genome assembly GCA_037306005.1 of Rhinophrynus dorsalis. Taxonomy (NCBI): domain Eukaryota; kingdom Metazoa; phylum Chordata; class Amphibia; order Anura; family Rhinophrynidae; genus Rhinophrynus; species Rhinophrynus dorsalis. The sequence continues at coordinate 186,953,760 of CM074726.1, forward strand.
AATGTGGAATGTTAGTATCTGACCAGCAGGGAGTAGGAGATGTGAGGGAGAGCAATATGGAATTTTAGTTTCTGTCTGGCAGGGAGCAAAAGGTGAGGGAGAGCAGTGTGGAATGTTAGTATTTATCTACAGTGAGTAGCTGGAGTGAGGGAGAGACATGGTAAATGATAGAAACTGACTGGCAGGGAGTAACAGGTGTGAGGGAGAGCACTATGGAATTTTAGTATCTGGCTGGCAGAGAGCAGTAGGTGAGACAGAAAACAGTTTGGAATATTCGTATTTGTCCAGAAGGAAGTTGTTGGCTTGAGGGAGAACAGAATGGGATTTTAGTATATGGCTGGCAGGAAGTGGTAAGTGTGTGGAATGTTAGCTTTTGTTTGGCAGAAAGTAGCTGGTTTGAGGGAGAACAGTGTTACATGATATAATCTGGCTGTCAGGGAGTAGCAGGTGTGAGGGAGAGCAGTGTGAATCTTAGTATTTTTCTGGCAAGGAGTAACTGGTGTGAGGAGAGTGGTGTTACATGACAGAATCTGGCTAACAGGGAGTAGCAGTTGTGAGAGAAAGAGCAGTGTGGAATGTTAGCATATGTCTGGCAGGGAGTGCCAGGTAACTGTTAGCATCATGGACTGTTAGTATCTGGTCAGCAGAAAGTTGCAGGTGGGTGGCAGATGTGGAATGTTAAAATCTGACTAACAGGGAACGGCAAGGGAGGGAGAGAACTGTGGGGTGTTAGTATCTTTCTGGCAGGAAAAGGCAGACAGAAGGGAAAACAGTGTTGGATGTTAGTATCTGACTGGCAGGGAGAGGCAGGTGGGAGGGAGAGCAGTCTGAAGTGTTAGTATCTGTCTGGCAGGGAGTTATATGTGAAATAGGAAGCAATGTGGAATTTAAGTATCTGGCTCGCAGGGAGTGGTAGGTGGAAGGGTGAACAGTGTAAAAGGTTACTAGCTCTTATCAGCTGGGAGTGGCAGGTAGAAGGGAGAGCAGTGCAGAATGTCTTTTAAACTAGTATTTTTAATTCAAAATGGCTAAGATAAATCCAGGTTATTTTGAATGTCAGTTCCAATTTTAGGCAGGCTAAACATGTGTATGGGAAGTATACTGTAAAATGGGTGACACTTATTGATGGTCACTATATACCTGTTTCATTTTGATGACAAAGCAGTCAATGAAATCCCGTGGGGATGTGTGATCCACCGTCTCCTGGTTCATTTTGACCCTCTTTGAAACAAAGTCCAGCAGATTATGCATCTGTTTGTTTATTTCCTGGTGAGGTCCTGGCACGTAGGTCATGATTTCTGGAATCATGTCTTGGAGCTGGATGAGGAGACAATACAGATTAGTCCAGGAGTTAGTTTATTGTTGAGCTCCCAGCTGTTGGAGACTGTAACTACCTTCATCCCCAACCAGCCATTGGCAAACATGAAAGTAGGTCACAGCAGGTCTATGGTTGATATACATGCAGACCTGGAGTTTGGTACAGATCTCCAGTTAGCATTCCATCCAAGAGGGTCTGTTTTCTGACCCACCAAATGGCCACACCTGGGAACTATCACAGTTTGACTGTGAGACTCAGGATTTTGACCCAAATCTCTGGATCTCAGGGTGAAGGGACAAATTCTCAGGGTGAGAGAGTTCAGTGTTACGGATTACATGATCTGCACCAATTAGCTACTTCTTTAGTTCCTAATATGGTGAAATGTATACCATAAAGGTAAAAGAGAAGTTAATTTGCCATGTGTATGTTGAAGCAGTGACATCTCCAAGTTGCAGCATGTGGGAGGTTCCTTGAGGACTGATTGGTGCACCTCTCAGTTAGAGCAAGCAGGGAGATATCAACTAGAATGTATGTTCTTGGGAGATTTAAGCCAGGCTCAGCAAGGCTCGTGAGCCTGCAAAGTATGCAAAAAGCTCATTAGGATGGTTTCCTGTGCCCAGGATGCAATCTCTTTTAGCTCAAAGTGCCATACACAGAGAAGAAATACTCTGATGCATATCATATTAATCCAGCCGAAATGACAGTCCAACCATAAAATGACAGACAATTCTCCACTGAACATGGAAGAGGCTAACACCAGATGTATGTTTTAGTCTTGTTGTGCCTCATCAGTGAGGTACAGCTGATCCCTCTAGGTGCTTGAGAGCAAGGGGTCCAAGTCTGGATTCCCCCATCACTCTTACGGTGACCAACACCAAGCGTGATTTGCATATGTAAAAGTCAGAGATGCTCAACTAGGCTCATGAGCCTAAAAGGTAATAAAAGAGCTTGCTAGGACTGTGTCCTGTGCTCAGGGTGCTATATCGTTTAGCACCATACACAGAGCACCATACACAGAGAGGAAATACTCTGAAGCATATCATATTGCTCCTGCCAAAATGAAAGTCCAGCCACAAAGAGATTGCACCCAGGGTGCAGGACACAATCCATGTGAGCTTTTTGCAAACCTTGCAAGCTCATGAGCCTAGCTGAACATCTCTGATTCTTCTTCTACAACATTTGTAAATCAGTCTTGGGTTAGGTCACCCTAAGAGTGGTGGGAGAATCCAGACATAGACCCCTTGCTCACAAGTGCCTAGAGGGATCAGCTACACCTCGCTGATGAGGCCCAACAAGGCCCAAAAGTATTTCTGGGCATAACTGCTTCTCTCTTTCAGAAGACAATTTTCTGTCATTTCATGACTGGACTGTCATTTTGGCAGGACCAATATAATGTGCTTCAGAATATTTCTTCTCTGTGTATGGCACTTATGAGTTAAAAAAAATTGCACTCTGGGTGCAGGACACAGTCTCAGTGAGCTTTTTGCATACCTTGCAAGCTCATGAGCCTAGTTGAGCATCTCTGACTTTTTCTTCTTTATATGCAAATCACTCTTGGGGTAGGTCACCCTAAGAGTGATGGGGGAATCAAGAAGTTGACTCATTGCTCACAAGTGCCTAGAGAGATCATCTGCACCTCACTGATGAGGCCCAACAAGGCCAAAACGTATGTTACTGGCGGGCAGTGCATTTCCAAGAATGTTTAGGTTACTTCATGACCTATTGGCAGCTTTTTTCTGTAACTTAATAAATTAATTAGAAAAGCCCAAAGTATTTTATTTACATCAACTAATTTATAGACACATAAACTGAATGTTAAACAAACATTAATGTAGAGCAATGTGATACACTAAGATATATATCACACAGTCAGGTCTCCTAAAAAAAGGAACAGAGGGACACTTGGTAAGTATGGGTTACAAGAGGGACAATGCAAAAAGGCTGGGGTGCCAGATACTGTATGAATGGGTCTGTAACTACCAGTGGGAATGTGGAACAAGGCTGGAGTGACAGGTAATATATTTGTGGGTCTGTAACTACCAAAGGGTCAGATGAACAAAGTCTGGATGACTGACAGTGTGCGTGTGGATTTGTAAAAAGTAACAAAAGCATTATGCACTAATATTTGCTTTTCTACATTTAGACTACATTGGAAAAAAATCAGTACCCTCATGATGCCCATATTTCCACTATTGATCAACCAGCTGAAAGTGTTAGGCAATCAATAGCGATGACCTGCTGGGAAAGTAACTACCCTTCCTCAACTCATCCTGCAGTTCTGGGTTGAGTGGGAGGGTTCAAAGATAGCCAGTCACCTAAGAGAGAAAGTGGAGTATGTTATTTTGAATTGTGTGGGGAAGGCACTTCCACCTTTGGTAGTGCTGGAAGGCATCAGTGTAGCAGGATAAATTGACTTTATTACCAGCACCAGACCAAATGATCCAACACTGGTACATAACAGAATATGCCAAAGTGACATGGATCTTTTCTAGGAACGATCCCATCACTTTTCTGTTCCCTGATTCAGCTCCTGTATATAGCACAGGAGATCCTATCCTGAGCATGGGGCCACAAAATACAAAACAACTAGCACTGATTCAGATAATCTAGTGCTGGCATATAATGGAAGTTACTGTGATTCCCATAGATGACAGCTTATGCTTAAAAATTATCCAGTCACTTTTACATGCCCTCCAATTCAGCCCTTGCATTAACCACATATACCGAATTAAAATACATGTTTGCACAGATCCAAGCTACTGTTTGCCAGAACGACCACCTTAAGAGGCAGCTGCACTGGATCAGTACAGCATAAGGTATTAGCAATTCAGGTACATTCAGTCAAGCCCATACACAAAAGTGACTTGGCACTGAAAGGCTTAATTGACACAGTGGCATCAGAGACGTAACTACAGGGGATGCAGGGGGCACAGTTTTGGCTGGACATCCAATAATTAATTATGTCACTTGATTGAGTTCAATACGCCTCCACTTGTAGAGCTTTTGGGGCTGTTTACATATTTAACTCATTATTAATTAATTATTTGAACAAAATGTTCTATTATAATTATTGATTCAGAGTTTATTTGACCACAGTTTTATGTAAGCGTTTTAATTACCTTTTAAAAATGCAATTTTGGGGTGGTAGAAATAGTTTGATGAAGGTAGTTGAAATAATTTGTTGAGATGAAAGTATTATATGGTTCCCCTACCATCAGAATAAAAACAATGTTTACCTGACCCCAGCTGGAGCTCATGTTCTGGAAGATGTCATTAAAATGCTTGATAAGCTTCAGAAACTCCAAGTTTTCATATTCAAAACGATTACCATAGACCACAGAACAAATGACATTAGAGACGCTTTGAACAAGCATATTGGTGGGGTTGACTGGTACCTCTAGAGAAGAGAAACAAGGTCAGTCTCTGTGCATAGTGTGCTGGGAATTAACATAACATGCCACTGTGCCACCAAATTTATATAATTATTTCTCAGTTTATAGTACACAAAATGTATAGTACAACACATAGGAAGATTTTAAATCTCTATAAAAAAAATTGCACTTGTCTTAAGGTGACTGGTCCATGTTGGTATATATTTGGGTCTGACTCCTTTATCACCCTGCTATTAGTTACACCATTAGCTGGGCACTGAGCAATAGAAAGTGAGCAATTGTAAGTGTAGAAGGAGATAATCTGGAGGTGATCTGTAGTGATTAAAGTAAGAAAACAACTCAGAAAACAAAACCTGAAGGTATTTTTTTTTCCTCTGTCCCCTGATTACATTAGTGCTGTGAACATGTCAGGCATGTTGCAGTGCAATGGATGTTTTGCTTTTCTCCCCAAGGAAACCTTTTGGAGGTTCGGAACTTGTCCAATTTGTCAGCAATTTTCTGTTTTACAAGAGGAGATTGATAATTTGAAGGCTGAAATCTACAAGATGTCTGTGAGCTCCACAAAGATACAAAAGAAACAAGTGCCACTCCCTCAGAGACTTCCAAGAAATCGCAGATGGACTACAGTTGGCTCTGGAAGGGTAAGAGTTGTGGACAAGAGGCATGTCCCACAGTCGGTGCCTCTTCAAAATTCCTTGCTGCACTTTCAGAAAACTGCCTTAATATTGAAACAACTCCAGAAGCAGAGACTACTGGTTCACCAGCTTGTAATCCACAGGTAAATCAGACTGCAATCACTGACAAACTGATAAAGGTAAGAAGTAAATACAACTTTAAGAGGAAGCAACTATTATTGGGGGATTCTATATTAAGAGGAGTGACTCTGGAGGATAGTCATGGTGGTGGCAAAGAAGTCAGATGTCTTCCTGGTGCTACAGCTCACAGAGATAGAAAACGCATTTTAAAAATTGTTAAGGAAGCAAGACAGAATGGAGAGTTGGATGTCATAGTCCATTTAGGGACAAATGATTTGGCTTGTAATGAGGTGAGTGTGGTAAAAGATGTTTTTAAGAAGCTATGTAAGGATCTGCAGCAAGTTGCTTCTAATGTATCCGTTTCAGAAGTTCTGCCAGTGTATAAGGAAGATGATGGTAGGATGCAGCGAATAAGAGATTTTAATACATGGCTAGGGAAATGGGGCCAAAAACATGAATTTGGCTTTGTTTCTCACACCAAACCTATTTGGTGTAACAAGGAATTGTACAAAAAGGATGGTTTGCATCTTTCTCAAAAGGGAACAGAGGTTCTCAGCAAGCAGTTCAGAAGTTTTGTTAACAGGTATTTAAACTAGTAGAGGGGGGCAATGGAATGATACAGGAGATAACCAATTGCCCCTCGCAGCATTGCACAGTTGAATTTGATCAAGGTATGTCTGTGGCGCATAGGTCAAAAAACAGTAGACTTCGAGCCATGTGTACAAATGCACGCAGTTTAGGGAATAAGATCCCTGAACTCATTGCAATAATAACTAGGGAAGATGTGGACTTAGTTGGAATTACTGAGACCTGGTACAATGATAAAAATGACTGGGATGTAGAAATACCGGGGTACTCTCTATTCAGAAAAGACAGGAAAGGCAGAAAAGGAGGAGGGGTTGCCATTTATGTCAAAAATAGCTTAAAGGTTAATCATATACAGGGTATGGAGGAGAACACAGAGACTGTTTGGATAACTTTAGAATATAGGGATAAGATGGTCGCTAGTATAGGTGTGATCTATAGACCCCCAGGATAAACAGAGGAGTTGGATCAACTGCTGGTCAAGGAACTAAGATACTGTGAAAGGTGAGGTTATAATTATGGGGGACTTTAATCTTCCAGATGTGGACTGGAAAAACCAAGCAGCAGGTTCAGCCAGGAGTAGAGATATCCTAAATTCTTTACAAGGATTAGCTTTTAGTCAATTAATAGAAGAGCCAACTAGGAAGGAAGCCACACTAGATTTATTATTTACTAATGGAGACTTGGTATCAGATGTAGCTGTAGGAGAGTGTTTGGGCTCCAGTGATCATCATTCTGTGTGGTTTAATATAAAGACAGAGGCTGAGTTGCACCACACAAAAACAAAGGTTCTAGACTTTAGAAAGGCTGATTTTTCTAAAATGGAAACATTTTTATGTCAGTCTTTAACAACTTGGAGATCTCTAGATGGAGTCCAGGAGAAATGGGATTATCTGAAATGTGTTTTACTAAACGCAACAGAACATTGCATTAGACATGTCAGCAAGGGTAAAAGAAAAAGAAAACCACTGTGGTACTCAGCAGAAGTGGCAAATATAGTAAAGAAGAAAAAAGAAGCATTTAAGAAATATAAGCAGACGCAGAAGGAAGAAGATAGGTATCAGTACAAAACTAGGCTGAAGGGGGCCAAATGTATTATTAGATGTGCCAAAGCACACACACAGGAAAAAATTGGCCAGTCAATAAAAAAGGGGGATAAAACATTTTTTCGATATATAAGTGAAAGGAGGAAAACGAAACAAGGAATAGTTAGACTAAAAACAAAAGATGGAAACTATGTAAATGAAAATAAAGGGCTAGCTGACTGTCTCAATGAATATTTCTGTTCAGGTTTTACAGAGGAAGATGAAGGGAAGGGACCTCTGTTAGAAAAAAGAAATGGCAAGGCACGGGAAACATGCATGTTTACAGAGGAAGACGTTCTACTTCAACTTTCTAAGGTAAAAACAGATAAATCAGTGGGTCCAGATGGGATACACCCAAAGTTATTAAAAGAACTTAAGAGTGTTCTGGCAAAACCTTTAAAAGAATTATTCAATCAGTCACTAGCAACAGGAATAGTTCCAGAAGATTGGAAGGTAGCAAATGTAGTACCGCTTCACAAGAAAGGTAGCAGGGAAGAGTCTGGTAACTAAAGCCCAGTAAGTCTTATATCAGTAGTGGGAAAATTAATGGAGACTATGTTAAAGGAAGAATTGTTGAATATCTGAATATGAATTACTTGCAAGTTACCAAACAGCATGGGTTTACAGCAGGGAGATCTTGTCAAACTAACCTCATAGATTTTTTTGACTGGGTAACTAAAATAATAGATCAAGGGGGAGCAGTAGATATAGCTTATCTAGATTTCAGTAAAGCATTTGACTCTGTCCCTCATAGAAGACTCATTAATAAATTGCAGTGTTTGGGTCTAGATGTAAAAATAGTGAAATGGATAAGGCAATGGCTGAGTGACAGGAGACAGAAGGTGGTAGTTAATGGAGAATATTCGGACGAAAGGAGTGTTACTAGTGGAGTACCTCAGGGATCTGTACTGGGGCCCATTCTTTTTAATATTTTATTAGTGATATTGCAAAAGGTCTTCAAGGAAAGGTATGCCTTTTTGCAGATGATACAAAGATCTGCAATAGTGTAGACATTCCAGGGGAAATAAGCCAAATGACAAATAATTTAGGTAAATTAGAAGAATGGACAAGAGTTTGGCAGCTGCAGTTTAATGTTGATAAATGTAAAATAATGTAATTGGGACATAAAAATCCAAAGGAAAAATATATTTTCAAGGGTACTGTACTGACAACAGAGGAAAGGGATTTGGGAGTAATTATTTCTAATGACTTAAAGGTAGGCAGGCAATGTAATAAAGCGGTGGGAATGCAAGCAGGGCACTGGGTTGTACAGCTAGGGGCATTAGCAGTAGAAAAAGGGAAGTGGTCATGCCACTCTACAGATCTCTAGTTAGACCTCACCTAGAATATTGTGTACAGTACTGGAGACCCCATCTCCAGAAGGATATTGATACTCTAAAGAGAATTCAGAGAAGGGCTACTAAAATGGTGACTGGTCTACAGGAAAAGAAATATCAGCATAGACTAAACGATCTGAATATGTATAGCTTGGAGGAGAGAAGAGAGAGAGGGGATATGATAGAAACATTCAAATACATGAAGGGATTCAACTAAAGTACAGGATGAAAGTATATTTCAAAGGAGTAAAAACGTTAGGACAAGAGGCCATAGTCTAAAACTAGAGGGACACAGGTTTAGATGTAATGTAAGAAAGTTTTACTTCACTTAGAGGGTAGTAGATAAGTGGAATAGCCTACCAGCAGAAGTTAATACAGTGACAGAATTTAAGTATGCATGGGATAGGCATAAGGCGGTCCTTAACATACGAAAAGACCAAGGACCAAAAAAGGTTTGAAGTTGTGTTTTTTTTTTTTTTTTTTTTACAGTAGAAAAATGGGCAGACTAGATGGGCTGAATGGTTCTTATCTGCCGTCAAATTTTATGTTTCTATGTTTCATTGCTGACTTGATATATGAGACTGATATGCTAGAGGGCACAATATGGTCCCTAGGCAGGCTAATTTTCCTTGGTCAAAGTGTGTAATTTTGTTTTAATTTCAAATATTAAAATATACAGTTCATGAAATAACACACACATGCACACTCACGTACACGCACGCACACACAGTAAATTAAAATATGTGTCTTGAGCTAAAATAAAACCCTGTGATAGAATATCGGCCTTTGGGACTTTCATGTAATACTGTCTTAATCATCCCATTAGAAAAATAAGTAAAGAGGTGGAACAAGATCAGTCTATGCATACGTTTCTGTTTCCTCAGCTCCTCTATCAGAAAACGAGCCTCCTCCTGTATCCTCTCCTCGATGCTCCTCTTCCCCATGCCGAAATTGCGCAAGGTCAAAAGTGTAAAGCGTCGCAGATTCTTCCACTGCTCCCCATTGTTGAAAATGATCCCTGTGATTAAAAAAAATTACTATTTTTATTATTATTAATAATAATAATATCATACAAACTACGTCAGTAGCAGGCAACCAGATTAATCTCAATGTCTACATATCTCAAGTCCACCAAATTGCAGCACATAGGGATAAAAAAACCAGATTCAGCCTGACAGTAGGGTGTGTGCATAATATGGTGAAAGTATATTCAGCATTATGTGCAGATAGGTGCTAAAACTCATGAGGAGCAAATCTATTACACCTGTTACGCACAATAACTGGTGCTTGAATTTGCATTCTGTCTCTACATTTTCCTAATGCTAATTTACTAAAGTACATATGTACAAAATCATCCTGTTAATGCCACTTTCTCCCAGGGTTGGACAAAGGGGCAGTCTGGGGACATTTCAGAGTGTCCCTTGACTCTATGCCAGGGATGTCCTAGTTTGGTCGTTGAGAGCTGCGAGCAGTCTAGGATTTAAAGAGATAGTAATGTAATGCTATAAATTAATATCAGATTGTACTTTTTTATAACGCTTTGCATCTTTCGAAATCCGGTCGCATGATCAGACAGATCACAGTGAGGGACATACTGGGTCTGTATAAGGAAAACCCTGCCCATCTTGATGAAACGGAGCAGGGTTTTCCTTATGCTGGCACAATATTGCCCCTCGTTGCAATCCATTCAAACTGGCTTTCATATCTGAAGGAAGAAGAGCGATGTAGGGAAAAGGGGCGGGAGGGTGAAACTTTAAAATAAAATGACAATAAAACTACACCTATATGGACATTTTGAAAGGTACAGAGTATTATAGTAACATAGTAACATACATAGTAACATAGTAGATAAGGCTGAAAAAAGACATGCGTCCATCAAGTCCAGCCCATGCCAATAACACTCCTGTTGATCCAGAGGAAGGCAACAAAAAAGCCCTCTGGAGCAATTTCCAATGTAGGTGTGTGTGTGTGTGTGAGTGTGTCAAATAGTTCCCCGGCTCAATATCCTATTTGCTTTGAAGCCATCTGTCATAACTGTCAATATTGTTCTGTGCTAGATAGGCATCCATTGCTTTTTTGAATGCAGTTACATTATCTGCAAGCACAGCATCCCGAGGCAAAGAATTCCATAGCCTTACCGCCCTTACTGTAAAGAATCCCTGCCTGTGTTTTAGTCGAAAGCGCCTTTCCTCAAGTCTTAATGGATGACCTCTTGTTCTTAGCTCAGCTCTTTGCATAAATAATTCATTGGATAGTTCTTTGTATTGGCCTTGAATGTATTTGTAAATGGTAATCATATCACCCCTTAGACGTCTCTTTTCTAATGTAAACAAACCCAGTTTGGCTAGTCTCTCTTTGTAACTCAGATCCTCCAATCCCTTTATCAGTTTTGTTGCACGTCTCTGCACCTTTTCCAGTTCAGTAATGTCTTTTTTTAGAACAGGCGCCCAAAATTGTACTCCATATTCTAGATGAGGCCTAACCAAGGATTTATACAGAGGTAGGATAATATTAGCATCCCTTGCTTCTACACCTCTTTTTATGCAGGCTAGTACTCTATTTGCTCTTGCAGCAGCTGAGTGACTCTGCACACTGCTGTGAAGACTATTGTCTATCAGTACACCTAAATCTTTCTCTAATGAGGATTTCCCAAGTTGTTTCCCATTTAGAGTATATGTAGCAAGTTTGTTTCTACAACCCAAATGCATAACCTTACATTTATCTACATTAAATGACATCTGCCACTTTTCTGCCCATTCACTTAGTTTATCTAAATCCTTCTGTAGGGAAAAAACATCGAGCTCTGTATGTATTTCCTTACATAGCTTAGTGTCATCAGCAAAGATTGAGATGCTACTTTCAATTCCCACTTCTAGATCATTAATAAACAAATTAAAAAGCATTGGGCCCAGGACTGAACCCTGCGGTACCCCACTTATAACCCTAGACCAATTTGAAAAAGTTCCATTTACAACAACTCTCTGCCATCTATCATTTAACCAGTTCTCAATCCATGTACAGATACCACCACCCAAACCGAAGCCTTTTAATTTATGCAGTAACCTGTTGTGAGGCACTGTGTCAAAGGCTTTTGCAAAATCCAAGTACACTACATCAACAGCAATTCCCCTGTCCAAATTACTACTCACTCTTTCATAAAATGCAAGTAAATTAGTCTGACATGATCTGTTCTTCATGAAACCATGCTGATTCCTACTAATGATATTGTTTGTCTTCACATAGTTCTGAATACTATCAGTTAGTAACCCTTCTAGTATCTTACCCACTATGGAAGTCAAGCTCACAGGTCTATAATTTCCTGGTTTGGATCTTGCTCCCTTTTTAAACAATGGGACTACATCAGCTTTCCTCCAATCACAGGGCACTATGCCTGATGAAAGCGAATCAATAAATATTAAGTATAATGGTTTTGCTATTACTGAACTAAGTTCCTTAAGTACCCTTGGGTGTATACCGTCCGGTCCAGGCGCTTTATTCACTATAACCCTTTCCAGTCTCTTTTGGACCTTGTCCTCAGTAAGCCATGTAGATGTTGGAGGAAATTCCATGGTTTTGTCTGTTTGCCCATAGCTTGACATTTCTGCTTCCTTTGTATATACTGAAGCAAAGAACGTATTTAGGGTCTCAGCCATAGCTTTATCCTCACTAATCAATTCACCTGTTTCAGTCCTAAGAGGACCAATATCAACCTTAACTTTTTTGTTGTTAATATACTTGTAGAATTGTTTAGGGTTCTTCTTGCTCTCGTTTGCAATGTTTCGCTCATTTTCTATTTTAGCTAGCTTAATTGCTTGTTTGCAGATTTTATTACATTCTTTATATTTTTTAAATGATGCATCTGACCCATTTGACTTAAGCACCTTAAAAGCCTGCTTTTTATTTCTCATTTCCCTGCTAACCACATTATTAATCCACATTGGTTTTGCTTTACTTCTCTTGTGCTTATTCCCCAATGGTATATATTGACGTGTATATTTGCCCAAGAGCATTTTAAATACATTCCATGACTCTTGTGCATTTTTATCTTTGAAAATTACATCCCACTGGATATCCGTTAAAGCTTCTTTTAACTTTGTAAAATTAGCCTTTTTGAAATTGAATGTTTTGGTTAAACTCTTGCTATTGGGTTTCTCATAACAAACTTCAAAGGATACAATATTATGGTCACTGCTGCCCAAATGTTCCCTTACCTGCACACTGTTTACAATGTCAGAATCGTTTGAGAGCACTAGGTCAAGCAAGGCCTCTTTTCTAGTTGGCTCCTCTACTAGTTGGGACATAAAATTATCATTTATCATACTTAGAAAAATATTTCCCTTTGTTGTGCCTGAAGTCATATTGCTCCAGTCAATTTCAGGGTAGTTGAAATCTCCCATTATAATTACCTTTGCTGACCTAGCAGCCTTTTCCATTTGCAGTAAAAGCTGGGCTTCCTCCAACTCCCCAACATTAGGTGGCTTGTAGCAAACCCCCACCAATATCTTTTTATTATGTCTGCCCCCAGTGTGTATTTCAACCCACAAGGCCTCTACCTTTTCATTGGACCCTTCATTTATATCTTCCCTTATATAAAATGTATTTATAGGATGACAACGCTATCTCTTTAAGGATTTCTCTGTTTGTACGCAGGTGAACCAATCAATATGAATGAGCCACTAATTAACTCACCTGTGCACAAAGAAAGAAATCCTTAATTCTTGGCCTGTTGGTGGTCCTGGAGGATCAAACTTGGACACCACTGGTCTACATGGTGCTTATACCAATGTACTAAGAATAAAGGTACACCATTTCTCTTGGCAAGTTAAGGGGCTGATATGTTGAGCTTTCAGGCATTAAAGCCCAATATGGGTGGACTGTGCCCACTGGTACGTACAACAACAGCAACCATAAGATGTAGTACATACCTTGGAGTTCTCAGGTTTCACCCAGATCTCAGGGTCTCTGAAGGGCCAAATTCTTAGGGCTGGAGAGTCTAATGTTACCTACTATATTATCTCCACCAGTTTATTGCTTCTTTATCCTCTAAACTGGTGCTACTTCTATTGTCTTGAGTGTGTTCAGGAATGTGTTCATGCAGTGAGCTCTCTTAATTATACCAAGTCTATATATATAAAAGAAGACTTTGTGCCTGGCAAAACACACCCAGGGACGGCAGTAAAGAGGATTACTGCTCCCATTGGGTGATTCAATGGGGGTGTGATGTTTGGCCCTCCCCTACTATCCAGCCCCCCCACCACTATCTAAGGCTGAAAAAAAAATGGCTGCCATTCACTCCTACACCACAGACACACACACACACACACGCCCCCCACACACTGGCAAACACACACACACACACACACACACATATACACACACTCATGCAGAGACATACACACACACACACACACACGCTGAGCAGCTGAGGATGATGAGAATCATGTTCAAGCTACAGCTGCAAGGCCATGGTCCAATCTGTATTATGCAGCTTCTTCATTCCCTGCCTGTGACCCTGCAGAGCCCTGCCAATTACTACAAGTGAGACCATTTCTATACAATCAGCAGGCAGGATGCTGGGAGCTGACTTGCTAGCACAGAGAATCTGGGGAAGTGGAACAACAGCAGAGACATTATCAGGCAGTGCAGAGCAGGGCTTCAGCTGAGCTGGTAAGTGGCAGAGACATGTGTGTGACTGGATTTATATATTGCACAAAGAGAGAGAAAGAAAGCAGATTGTCAGTCTGTCTGTAAGTAGAGGTGCCAGTTCCTCCATGCTGTACATAGCTCACTGTATAGCATGTATGATAAACTATTTATACATGGTCTGGCATTGTATAGTATGCAGTCTGTGTATAAGGACTGGCACTATACAACACACTTGTGTTCTAGCACGGAAATTCCTAAATCCTGGCCTGTTAGTGGCCACAGAGGGCATGGGCTGAGAACCTCTGCTGTATAGTATACAGTCTGCATGTGTCTGTGTATAAGGACTGGCACTATACAGTACAGGAGGGACAGTCCCTGTTTGACACCCAAATCCCTCTGCTCCTCTATTTAGGAGATCACACTGTGTGGTGTATATACCAGTGTATCAGATTGCTCCACATCAATAAAACCCACAGTAATGTGGGTATAAACTTCTGTATATATCTGTTACATTAATCTGTGTAAAAAAATACTTTCATCTTCTTCTAAATCATTCACTTACAGAAAGAGTAACGTAACCATTTCAATGCCAGAGGGGATGCAATGCATTGCTTACCCCCTGGCACTCAAAGGGTTAAAAATTATCTAAAATACACCACCAGCCATGCCCCCAGTAACACCACCTAAAACACAAGTGTCCCTCTTTGGCCATTTGAAATGTTGGGAGGTAGGTTGCTTACACTGCTCACGCTGTATGTATGTATGTTCTGATTTGCATCTGTGTGTCACTGGTTGTGTATGTCAGTGCATGTGTGTGTGTGTGTATGCATGTGTGTGTGTGTCCCTGTATATGTCTGTGTTTGCACATGTGCCTCTGTATTACCTTTCTGGCACGTACACCCTTCGCCATATTTCACATTATTTATTTATTAAAAAAAATTCCCTGCATTGCTAGTATATATATATATATATATATATATATATATATATATATACACACCACACACACATATATATATATATACACACACACCCCACACACACATATATATATATATATATATATATACACACACACAAATATACACACACATAGTCCCCCACACATATACACACACACATCCACCCTCCACACACTCTGACACACAAACACCCTACACACACACACACACACATTCCCCCTCTATACAAACACACACACTCCACACACATCCCCCCTCCACACACATACACACACATCCCCCTCCACACACTTATACACACACACACACACACACACACACACACACATATCCTCCACATACACATCCCCCTTCCACACACACACACATCCCCCTCCACACCCACACACCCCCACCATACACACATGCACACATTCCCTCCCACACATTCCCCCAAACACACACACATATCCACACCCCCGTCATACACCTCTCCTCACACACACACACACACACACACAAACACACACACACATACATCTCCTCCCACACATACATACACATCCCCCCAAATACACAAATACCCACACACCCCCACCATACACACACCACACACACACACACATCCCCTCCCACACATCCACACCCCCCACCATACACACACACATCCACCCCACTCACACGCATTTCTTCCCACACATCCTCCCAAACTCACACACACACATCCACAAACCCCCACCATACACATACACACACATCCACCCCACACACACATCCCCCCACACATCCACACATCCCCCCAAACACACACACACACACATGCATAGCCACACCCCCACCATACACACACAGCATTTCATCCTTGGACCCAGGCAGCACAATATCTTGGCCCAGACCTGGGCTCAGTCAACACCGGCCTTTTTCTGCTACTTTACAGTTACACTTTATATTACTAAATACAAGGCTACATCCCCTCCTACACATCCACACATTCCCTCAAACACACACACATATCAACACCCCCACCATACACACATACATTCCCCCCCCACACACATACCTCCCCCCCACACACACCCCAGACACATGCATCCCCTCCCACACATACATACACATCCCCCCAACACACACATACCCACACACCCCACCATACACACACACATCCCCTCCCACATATCCACACCCACGACCATACACACACATCCACCCCACTCACACACATCCCCTCCCACACATCCACACACCCCCACCATACACACACATCCAGCCCACACAGACACACATCCCCTCCCACATCCTCCCAAACACACACACATATCCACACACCCCCACCATACACACATACATTCCCCCCTCACACACATACCTCCCCCCCACACACACCCCAGACACATGCATCCCCTCCCACACATACATACACATCCCCCCAACACACACATACCCACACACCCCACCATACACACACATCCCCTCCCACACATCCACACCCCCCCACCATACACACACATCCAGCCCACACACACACATCCCCTCCCACATCCTCCCAAACACACACACATATCCACACACCCCCACCATACACACACATCCACCCCACACACATCCCCTCCCACACATCCGCACATCCCTCCCCCCACACACACACACACGTATCCACACCCCACACCTTACACACACCTCCCCACAAAACACATTCACAATACCAAAGCCAAATGTAACATAATAGAGATATTAATATCAAATACAATAAAGCACGCTTCTATGCACTATTTAGAAATAGAAAGATGTAAAACAATACAATGCTATAATTAAAGGTTATTTTCTATACAGTCCACTATTTCTGTACAACAAACTACAAGGTTGAGAGTCTGCTTAACACTGGTAGTTGTAATGTTACCTCTCCCACCAATCGTGTTATGCACTTTAGAGTGCAATGTTACCTCTCCCGGCAAGCAACCAGTTCCTTTACGCACTTTTGGCTCTCTGTTCCTTGTAATATCTCCTATATCAGAGGCACCTTGTCCTCACCAAATACAGCATAGGGAAGATTAACTCTGCATTGTATGTGGTGTTACTCATGGCTTCCTTGTTTGAACTTTCTGGCTTCCCTGAGGAAGTGTCCAGGAGACAAGAAACATGATGGAATAAGACCCTGTAGCCACTATATTGTACAAGAGCTCCCCACTGATACAAAGAAAGATCTAGAATGGAACAACACCCTGCCTGCTTGTGCCTTTAATTATAAAAACTAACTTGAAGCAAATGTTGCTATTTGATCGCTCTGCCCACTGAAGATTCCAAACAGCCAGGAAGTTCAAACAAGGTAGCCGTGAGTAACAGCAAATACACTGCAGAGGTAATCTTCCCTATGCTGTGTTTGGTGAGGACAAGGTGCCTCTGATATAGGAGATCTTACAAGGACGGGAGAGCCAAAAGAGACGGAAGAGGTAACATTGCACTCTGAAGTGCGTAACACAGTTGTCGGGAGAGGTAACATCACAACAACCAGTGCTAAGAGGACTCTCAGTCTAGTAATTTCTTGTGCAGAAATAGTGGATTGTATAGAAAAGAACCATGTTTTATTGTATTTGATATTAAAATCTTTATCATGTTACAAAATATGTTTTTATTCACTTTTGGTTATATGAATTTAATGTTTATAATGGCACATGTGGAAGTTTAACCCTTTCCCTGTATAAGTATCTGATACTTTATTATAGTTGAACCTCCTATATATTAGCTCTCTCCCAATAATATATGTTTTTCTGTCAGCTATAGTGATTTCTAACAATGGTCTGGGGATTATAGCTGTCTATAGTGGGATCTTCTCAGGCCCTTTTGCCAGCATCCTATATAATAATTTGCTAAAATGTTTGTAATGATGCAGTCATGCTCAGTAGAGACTGCCAGTGAAGCGGCTGATACAGAGCGGGGAGCTCTGAAGTATCATCCGCGACGCGGGTAGTCTCTGCTGTGCATAACTGCCCATTGACTGGCTGGCACTGTATCAGCCGCAGCAGGGCAGTCTCTGCTGCGCATGACTGCCCTGCGACCAGCTGGCACTGTGGCCCGTGTACACGGGCTCCTCAACTAGTTTTATATATATAATTTTTTTATAGGTAAAGAGTAAGGCATACAGCACACACTGACCAACAATATAATAGTAAAAACTTATGGTGCACGTCCCATAGAGAGATAATATAAATGTACTCAGCCTGGGCGCTCCAAGGATGCAGCACGAGACAGCACTCTAGTAGATAGATGGATGTTAGATAATTTTATTGCAGCATCTTAAAATTAGCCAAACGTTTTCGGTCCTCTCTGGGACCTGACGAAGGTCCCAGAGAGGAGCGAAAACGTTTGGCTAATTTTAAGATGCTGCAATAAAATTATCTAACATCCATCTATCTACTAGAGTGCTGTCTCGTGCTGCATCCTTGGAGCGCCCAGGCTGAGTACATTTATATAATTTTTTTATATATATATATATATTTCTTTTTCATTTTTTTAATATCGATTTCATCATTACCAGCTGTGAATGCTTTTTCGGGAGTCCGGAACCGGAAACAAAGAAAAAAAACCCAAAAAGGTCCATGGTCCTTAAGTGCATGCCGCGGGTGCTCGCAGCTGGTCCTTAAGGGTTTAATGAAGCCAGATGGTATTATAAATGTGGATGTAAGCATGAAGCGTTGAGTATAATGTAGCAAATCAAAGCAATATACAGGAAGGTTCAAACATTATATTGTTGGCAATATAAATATTGCTTGTAGTGATGAGCGAGCATGCTCGGCCGAAGCTCTGTTCGGCTCGAGCATCGCTCTGCTCGGCACATGGCGGTACTCATACGAGTACCGCATGTGCTCGCCCGCCATGTTCGGGTCTCCTCCCCGCACAAGGCGCCTGCCTAGGGCCCGGCCAAATGAGGGGGGCCCGGAAAGCCTCATTCAACTTGAATGAGGCTTTCCGGGCCCCCCTCATTTGGCCGGGAGATTCAACCCCCTTGCCCGCAGCTTACCTGATCTCTCACTCATCTCGCCGCTCTAGTAATACAGAGCGCTGGGAGATGACATCATCTCCCAGCCTCTGCATTACTACAGCGGCGCCAGAAGCTTCAGTCAAAGAGATCTGTGCCGAAGGAGGCACAGATCTGTCAAGTACACCGCTAGACCACCAGGGGAAATGTGAAGATGAAGGTGCAATGTGGAGGTGAAGTGGAGATGGGGGCATTGCGGAGATGAAGGGGGCATTGTGGAAAGGGCATTGCGGAGATGAAGGGGGCATTGTGGAAGGGGCATTGTGGAAGGGGCATCGTGGAGATGGAGATGAAGGGGGCATTGTGGAGATGGAAGGGGCAGTGTGGAAGCGGCAGTGTGGAGATGGAAGGGGCAGTGTGGAGAAGGTGGCATTGTGGAAGGGGCAGTGTGGAGATGAAGGGGCAGTGTGGAGATGGAAGGGGCATTGTGGAAGGGGCATGGTGGAGATGAAGGGGGGCATTGTGGAGATGAAGGGGAAGTGTGGAGATGAAGGGGAGCAATGTGGAGATGAAGGGGCAGTGTGGAGATGAAGGGGCAGTGTGGAAGGGGCATCGTGGAGATGAAGGGGCAGTGTGGAGATGAAGGGGGCATTGAGGAAGGGGCAATGTGCATCCAGACATCCTCCCTATACTGTCCCTGAACCATTTCTGTGGTGTTTCCATCATTTTCTGCCCTTTTCCTATGAACCAGGCACCCTCCCCTCATCAGAGCAGGGGGTGCCTGGTGTAATGCTCGAGTCCTCCCATTGACTTCAATGGGGCTCGGGTGCTCGGCCGAGCACTCGAGCCTCCGGGGGCGCTCGGCCAGAGCACCCGAACACCCGAGCATCGGGGTGCGCGATCATCACTAATTGCTTGTACTCACGAATCCAACTGAGCCTGGACATCCGATAGGTAGATGTACATTTCTATTTGAATCTGGAAATTTTCATACATTGTATCTTTCACCAATTACAATACGGTACCAAAGAGAGGGGGGAGATACTCTGTTATTTCACTTGCCAGTTTGATTATTATTTATTTTGTAATAATTTTTTTTTACTTTTTTATTGACTAGTTATGTGCTTTATTTAGACTGAGTGCCTCACAAGTCCCTTATCTTTGTTTCCTTTTGTGCACTGCCATATTGTACCTAAAAAAATTCAACTTTGAGCTTTAATAACTTTTGAATAAAACACCTTTCAGCAGTGGGAGTACCCTTGTTTTACTCAGAGGGATAAATACTACAACATGTTTTTTTTTTTTTTTACATTTTAAGTATTACTATCCCTTTAAGCTCTCCAGTCCATTTATTTTAGTAATCTAATTTAAACCTTTGAGTTTCACAATTCTGGGCAACCTGCTGACACTCCTTTCACTGCCAGAAGGATTTTAACCACTCTTACACCCAAAAAGGTTTAAAATAAAGTTAATTGCATTGTTTTAGGACTGAAGAGAGGGGTTTTATGGACCCCCTCAGTCCAATTATCCTATATAATAATTTGCTAAAGTTTGTCAGAAGCTGTCATGCTCAGTACAGTACTCCATTATCAGCTGTGCCGTATGAAGCCTCTACTGTGCATGACTGCACCGTGGCCATTGCTGGGTGGCACTGTGTCCCCCGTGTACACGGGCTCTTCAACTAGTTAAAATATATTTGAGGAGGGAGGAGGAGGCACGTGAGAGGGAAAGCAGAGTACAATGTTGTATCTGGTTGGCTTGCCAGCTGCTTAAAATAATTTGTATGAATTGACAAATAAATCTAAATATCTAATAAAATATTCTTTTAAATAAAACATGGCTAACATTAAACAAAGGTGATTTTGAAAGTTCTTTAACTATTTAAGAGCAAGGTGGCTGTACAACCTTGGACATAAGGTTAAAAAGCACCTAACAAAGTGTTATATTGACCTTATGTCCAAGGTTGCATACACGTGGAGGTCACAGAGTTCTCTGTGTTCAGATTCCAATCCAACAGGCCCAGTATCTAATTAGTCCACAGGTGAGACTAAGGGTAATATTCAAGTAACACTCTGGGCCCTAAACATCTCCCTTCAAGCACATTACCACTGTCCTCCACTAGGTAAATACACACATGACTTACCATGACCCTGGAACACTCTATCCAATGAAGGTAATTGTCCTCGGGCACTGAACTCTTCTCCCTGGTCAATAAGAGCTTCTTTTACTGCTTGGTAGCCACAGAGAATAACTGCTGGACGTGACCCAAAATAGAGAGTATATACAGAGCCGTACTTCTTTGACATCTGTAAAAAGGCAATTTAATTGAATAAGGTAATTTCCATATACAAATAGGATTATTTTACACAGGAATTTTACCCTTGGAATCATTTTAACAGAAGGACTATCCTAGGTAGGTGTTCTTTATACAGCAGTAAGATTTGTTCACTTTTTTTAATACTGAACTCTGTTGTAGTCTGTAATTGAATGAGGACATATTACTAACTTGAGAATGTTTACATGGCCCTTTAGAATCATGGGAGGGGATTGCTGCAGCCAGTGAGAGAGTGACCCGCCCTTTAGAATTATGTTTGTGGCTTTTTAGATCATAGAGAGAGAGAGAGAGAGAGAGCTTTGTCCATTATTATAATGGCCCATAAAAACATTCTCCATGTATTAATGTTTCTTTGTTCAGTTATGGACTGCAACAGAGTTCAAATTTATTAAGAAAATGTTTTACCAGGAGGAATATATTGATATTTCTCTCATTTACAAGTATGTCCTGGATAGTTTACAGTAAAGAGTTGTGTATTTACACACATAGGGTAATATTTTATATACACATACATAAACATACTATGAAGAAAGGAAAGCTCACATCACTAACTCTCCATAACATATCCATGTAGTAAATAAAACTTTAATGTGAAAATAAAGAAAATATGTAGAGAGCAGCAAGGAAAAACAGTTCTCTAGTCCCTCAAACATTAGGCCAAAACCCAAAGTGCAAACACAAACAGAAAGACAAACCTGCACTCCTCTATATTTAGTGTAAATGTGTGCCCTGTGTTGGGCATATATAATATTTCTGAGTAAATAAGAGAGATTTTGGTTTCACAGATTGGCCAAGTTATGTATAAGCTTGCCAACCCGTCAAGATATCTCACTTTATTGCTAGTCCTACTCTAATAAACCTATAAAATCTTATCTAAAATAAAAATTCCTTGATGAGATGTTATAGCAAACACATGGACACCAAAACCTATAGGTTAATTTCTCAAAAACAATTTATATTACAAATGACCAGCAAAACCTGTAAATTTTAGTACATTTTTAAATGAGCCAAACGTATCTTAATGTTGATCGGTCACCATAAGATGTTCAATTCATTTTCAATATGATTACAAATTGCCTATATGGTTTGTAATAATTCGTTTTGAGAAATTAACCATTATTTATCAGTGGCACAGCCTGGAACTTTATGTTAATTAATTTATGTGCTGGACCATTATTCTTATACAGTGTGCAATGAATGTATCTAGTGAGATGTCACACACTGGGGGCATGTCTAATAGCATAGTAAACAGCAAGTTTGGCCTGGAACCAATTAGCACACTGTGCCAGGAATTTGCATCATATGCAATGTCATATCATTAAAACGTAAAGGTTTATTTATTAAAAATGAAAACAAATATTATAGCAGTCTGTCAATATATAAACAAGATGTACTCATCTGAGGCAAGAAAATTATTTGTGTCACTGCTCTTCTCTAGTGGACTTCACAATATGAAATCCACGTTACAATGTTTTATATATAGGTAGAAAAGAAAAGCAAAGAAAAAGACACAGAATAGACCACTACATTGAGATTGGTACCCACTTGTTCTGGAGGCTTCCTCTGCCTCTCGTTTGGTACAGTTCACTCTGGGTCAGTCACCATCAAGTGCTCTAGATGTTCTGCGACTCAATGGTCTACCTTATATGTCGTTCCCATATAATTTATAACCAGAAATACAAAAACACAAGCTGTTTTAGCTCCCTTCTTTTGTTCCTCAATCCACAGCCAAAACAAAAGCCAAATACGAAAGATACATTTCCCATACTGGAAGCTCTTTGTAACTGCATAAGAAGTTTTGAGTTCCATTCACGGAATGCATGTTCGGATTCGGGAATGTTTGCAAACAAACGGCATTGTATATTATGTCAAGAGTGTTCCTCCAAAATCAGATCTCATCCAGCCCCTCAATATAGCCACATGCTATTGTTTCTTTTGTTACAACTGTACCAGCAAACTTGGTAATTTCATCTACCTATCTTTTCTTTGGACTTCTTGGGTGTTTGGCATCAAGTGGAATCCATTCCAAATTTTGTTTGGTCCATCTACCATCAGATCATCTTGCTATGTGGCCTGCCCATTTTACTCTTTCAATTACATAATAGTCTTTGTTTGCTGATGAATTCACTAACATGAATCCACTAACATATTTTTCAGTCTCTTTTTCTTATGCTTCGAATTCGCCACTCCATACGTCTCTGTGAAACCTAAAGTTTTTTGATGACTTTGGCATTCAGTGCCATGTTTCACAGCCATACGTAAGGACTTGGAGGACACACTGGTCAAAAACCTTTCGCTTGAAGCAGAGTGGGAAATTTGTCTGTGCAAAGAGCTAGTCAGAGACGCTCCAAGAGAGGAATTGCCTGGCACTTCGTGGCTGGACTGCCTTTTGGTAGGATCAGTATGATGTGCTTTAGGATATTTCCTCTCTGTGAAAGGCACTAGTGAGCTAAAAGAGATCGCACCCTGCCTAGCATCTCTGACTAGCTCTTTGCATATGTAAATTACCCTTGGGACTAGTCACTCTAAGGGTAACAGAGTAATCCAGACGTGGACCCCTTGCTCACAGTGCCTAGAGAGATCAGCTGCACCTCACTGACGAGGCCTAATAAGGCTGAAACGTACATCTGGGGTTGGCTGTTTCTCTTGTTCAGATTGGAATTGCCTGGCCCTTCGTGGCTGGACTGCCTTTTGGTAGGATCAATATGATGTGCTTTAGGATATTTCCTCTTTGTGAAAGGCACTAGTGAGCTAAAATATATTACACTCTGGGTAGGATACTTATCCTATAGAGCCTCATCACTTTGAGGTTAGGCTTGTTCCTAGTTGAGCGTCTCTGACTTGCTCTTTGCATATGGAAAATTTGTCTTACAGACAGTCGTAAGTTTTAAAAAAAAATTGCGATCCCAGGTTCATTTGTCTCTCAATTTCCATCATGGTGTTTTGATCTGCTGACATTTCCTGTCCAAGGTAAACATACTTGTGTACATCTTCTAGTTCTAGTCCATTTACTGTTATTCTCCTTGGTATGGTAAATTTGTTAAATATGACTTGCATTTTGTTGATGTTCATCTCCATAACAAAATGTTTTCTTTCCTGTTGTAGATCTTCAATGCATTCTTACAGTTCTTTCGGACTACTGGCAAAGAGTAGGGATTGGTGAAAATGTTCTCCTCAAACCAAAATTGTTGAATAATGGCACTTCCCGCTTGGCAAAAAATTTCACACAAATATACCATTTTTCCACTTTTTTCGCCTGCCTCATTCCTTTGAAATTAATGGGAACATTGAATTTACACAGAGCACATAGCAAATGTTATTTTATTTCCAAAATGCATAGTATAAAAGGGGTATGAGGATGCCTGCATTGGCAGAGTGTGGGGAAAGAATCAGGTGAACAGGGAATGTTTTTTGGAGGTTTGTTAACTAGGATGGGGGGCAGTTAAAAAAATAAAAACTAAATACACTTAAAAAACCTCTATAAGAAATGGTATTAAAGGGGTCTGAGAAGGGTGCCTGTGTTGTTGGTGGAGTCTGGGGAAAGAATCAGTTGAACAGGGAATTTATTTTGGGGTGTTGTTGACTGATATTGGGGAGACAGTTAATAAAAAAAATAAATCAAATAAAATAAGAAATTTATATGTAAAGTGATAGAGACAGGCACCCCCGATGTAAGCTGCCACTGCTGACTGATACTTGACATGATAGAGTATTTTGTAAAGGATGGTTTGTAAGATTTGTTGTTAAAGGCCCAAGACCTAAGGAAAAATTGACATGTCAAACTTCGACTTATTAGAGGCCCAAGCCCAGAGGAAACATTGATTTGTAGGACTTAGACTTATTAGAGGCACAAGCTCTTAGGAAACATTGATTTTTAGAACTTAGACTTGTTTGGCAGAAGCCTCAAGGAAACATTGTTTTGTAGGACTTAGACTTGATTGACACAAGCCCTAAGGAAACATTGTTTTGTAGGACTTAGACTTGATTGGCACAAGCCCTAAGGAAACATTGTTTTGTAGGACTTAGACTTGATTGGCACAAGCCCTAAGGAAACATTGATTTGTAGGATTTAGGCTTGTTAGAAACAAGCCCCACCCCAAAAAAAAAATTCCCTACTGGCCTAGTGCCAGCTGGTCATGTTGTATTTGCCAGTTGCCACTGGCCATTGTCAAATGCCCTTATATAATTGCTGAATTTGCTATTGCTGTTTTTGCGATTGCTGCTGATGCTTAAAGGGATAGTAATACTTAAAAGTAAAAAAATATATATGTTGTAGGGTTTATCCCCCAGAGTAAAACAAGAGTATTCCCACTGCTGAAAGGAGTTTCATTCAAAAGTTATTCATTGCATTTTTAGGTGCAATATCACACTGGCCTGAAATTGTACAGTCCCGGGACCATATCTCTCCATAGGATGGTGTAGCAACAGCGCCACTGTATAATTTCAGGCCATTGTGATATTGCACCTAAAAAATTCAACTTTGAAAATGAATAACTTTTGAATGAAACACCTTTCAGCAGTTGGAGTACTCTTGTTTTACTCAGGGGGATAAACCCTACAACATATATTTTTTTACATTTTAAGTATTACTATCCCTTTAAGCTTCAGGATGATTAGGCAACTCAAAGGAAATGGGATGAACAACAGCAGTAACATGAGTGATGGATGATCATGGTTCCACTTACCACAACTAGCTCCAGTGATGTGCCTGAGGCAGTAGCAGCACCATAGCTAGCCCCCACCACTTCAGGTATACGTAAAGAAGTTGGCCAATAATACTTCTCCACCTGCCCCGCCTCCAAAATCATATGTGTTTTGAGAATAGAAATTTGTCCATTAAGAGCAGAAACCGTGCCTCTCATATAATCAATTGCAATATGCAAAGTGTAAATAAGGGAAGGACTGGGAAGTGGAACAATGGATACATCTGCACTCTGATGAAACACCTGGCACAACTCTATCCAAACACCAGGATACTTACAGCCTCCAATGTGAAATCCCCCCCACCAGAAACCAAGTACTGCTGCTGTCACTATGCCCCTTCTCCACACCCTCATTGCTGACAGTTTAATAGTAATGATGAACCCTTCATGCCACCAGCTTAGCATATTCTGCTGGATGGAATTTCTTCAGTTGCCTCTTGATGTCCTGCTTGTGATTCTTCTCCACCACACTGTCATGTGTGGTCACTGCACCTCACAGTATGCAATGGGTGGACAAAACTGCCACATCCTAACATCTACAGAGTGGCTATCATTTGGTGGGGGAGGTAACAATGAATGAGGTGGATTGGCAGAAGATGTAGTTACCCTAGTGCAAGAAGGTGATGGCAAGCTGTTTCGCTTGTCATTGAACTTCCAGCCTCTGCCTTGGTCTGTCTATTCTTCCTCTTTGATCCCCTCCTCGCCTCTTGTTGCCTTTCCGGAGAGTCAGGGGGAACAGCAACCATGGTACTTGATTTCAGTGGTGGGTGTTTGGCTTTAATGTGTTTGACATAAATGTCATGGTGTTTGTGTTTCATGTGTGTTATCAGTGTGGTTGTGCCAAGGTGTGTTCCCTCCTTTCCCTTTCTCATTAACTTGTCACCAATTTTGCACAGTGCCGTTGCTGATGACTGTACTGTGCCTGCCCCAAGAGAAAAATAGCCCCACACCCATGACTTCAGGGAGGGGGGAGCAGGTAGAGAAGAATGGCCTTTCTACTTGTCCTCCACATTCCCCTTCACTGGCTGGGGCAAAGGGTAATGTTGCTGCTGTTGCTGCTACTGCCTCTGAATCAGCACTGCAACTAGGACCTGGAGTATTGCTGCTGCTGGCAAGAGGAACCTGTCCTAGTTCCACATCACTTGTTGACCCAATTCAGACTGTATCCACGGTTGGTCTGTGGCACACTAGCCTTCTCCTCAGAATTCTGCTGTCCTTGCATCTCTCTTTTCTTGAGAAAGGCTGCTTGAGCGCAGCCGAAACATCAATCAATACATTTTTTATTCACTTCAGCTCACGATACAAGTCTGGTGTGTGTGCGTTCTTCCTCTGACTGTATGTGGTATATATATATATATATATAATGTTTGCCAGTAGCCATCATGCGCAGTAGAGACTGCGTGCGTTCAGGCAGTCTCAACTGCACAGGAAGCGGCCTTTTAACCCTTTGAGTGCCAGGGGGTACGCAATGCATTGCAAAGCAAACTTGGGCACTCCTATTCAACCTTAAAATAAAAATAACTACTGCCTGGGTGCTACTCATTAAACTAACATAGCAAAGGAAATGGTGACTAAACCATTAATTGAGTGCACATACTCAGGTCTTGTGAAAAAAGTGTTAATTTATTTGTCAAATAAGTAAACATTTTTTCACAAGACCAGAGTACGTGCACTCAATTAATGGTTTAGTTACCATTTCTTTTGCTCTCTTTCTCTCTCTCTCTCTCTATATATATATAATTTGAAATGGGCAAAAATTTTCACCATAAAAAATCATCTATGCAAAGTTCCTGCATCGTATCCTATTACATTTGAAGGTGCCCACTAGTTTCTTATTTAGGTTATCTTTGTGGCTAAAAAATTTGGGATGACCAGGTCCTATATCCAATCAGATTTTCCCATGTGCCCTAAAAGTTATAGCTGCATGCTTCCCTATACATTTAGGTTTGGATCCTGTTGCAGCATTCTCCAATGTTTTTGGACAATATTTTTAATTTTATAGCCATAGGAATTAAATTGTGTTAGAAAATATACACCACGTGTCATCTTTTTTTGTGTTTTTAACTCTTTGGGTTTTTTTGGTAAGAATATAATTTCTATTAAGATTTTTTCACCCTGTAATAAACTGTATTAAGTAGTGATTTTTTTTATCCCTTTTCCAAGAATTTTTTTTGTCAGTTAAATTCCCTCTTTTTCCAAATGTCCAGTTTTCTACAGTTACACTTTGGTCTGGGGAACTGTCCAAATGGTACATTTCTTAAATATGTGGAATAATGCCCACTATCTGCCCCAATGTAAATCTTACAGCTGTACATCTTACTGAGAAAATGGTTACTACAACATAGAGTCATATGTTACCACTCTGTAAAACAAACTGATCTTGTCTTAAAGTGACAGACCCACAAAAAGTAATTGCAGGAGCCCATCTGGAAACAGCAGAACATGAACTGAAAGATCAGGACATAAAAAAAGACGTAGTCAACCCTTTGCTGTGTAATGTGCTGCAAAGCAAGGCATTGCACATCATCTTGTCTACAAAGGGTTAAGTGTGAGATTAGCGATAATAACAAGCAGAGTGTGCCAGGGCAGGTGCAGAGTGAAATGTAACATAGATGGACATGTTGTAGGTGAGAGCCATGCAGAGAGGGGTTAAGCTTAACCCCTTGAGTGTCAGAGAAGTATCCAACTCGTTTTGCTGCAATGCATTGGGTAACTCGCTGGCACTCAGAGGGTTAATGGTTATATGGGAAGTAGATTTTATCAGAATACAAACTGTGTTACATTGTCACATTAGACAGGAGTGTGAGTGAAGGTATGTGAGAGAGGAGCAAGGTGGGGCGAGAGGAGGGAGAGAGTGGGGGTTCAGGAGAGAGATGAATAGCAGAGAAGAGTAGAAGGGGGAGTGAGGGGGAGAGAGGGAAATAAAGAGAAAGGAGAAGGGAGAGAGGAAGTGAGAGAGGGGTGACAGTGAGGATGGAGAGGGAAATAAAGAGAAAGAAAGGGATGATGGGAAGGAGGGGAGAAAAGAAGGAGAGAGGGGGTTCAGGAGAGAGATGAAGACTAGAGAGGAGAAGAAGGGAGAGTGGAGGAGAGAGAGAGGAAGAGAGAGAGGAAGAGAGAGAGAGAGAGAGGAATGGCAGTGAGGATGGAGAGAGGAAGAACAAGGAGTTTACAGGTGAGTATAACCAAACTGAACATGAAATAAAATATCTAGAGGAACATACAACTGAACACTTCCTAAAAATAAAAATAATACCCCTGTTACGGCTACAAAAACCTTACGGTCCCCTATACAGTTTGTCTGTCTGTCTTTGACCAATAGATACACCTACAATCAACCCTGGATTTCAGTCCCATGGAGGCAAACATGAAAGTTGCTAGCAGGACCCCAGGACACAAACTCCACCCACTGCCCATGGCAAGCTTAACCCTTTAAGGACAAGTGAGATGTGTAAAGTATTGCTTTGTAATGTGTTGCACACCTCTCTGGTCCTTATGTGGTTACACATGAATTTCACAAACATTAGTCTGAAAAAAATGCCAAAAACTGTCATGTCCGCCTCTGTGAACATGACATACAGGACTGATGGAAGATTCATGTAATCCTCTTCTTAAATAACTACCGTAATTTATCTCTACATTAGTTAGTTTCTCCCCTTAGACTTTCATGGTTTGTCTCAGAATTTATTGGTGGTTTGCCCTATAGATTTTTGTGGGATCCTCTCTACAAGAGGTAAAAGCAGATAAATAAATGGGATCAGATGGGATACACCCAAAGTTATTAAACTAACTTAAGAGTGTTCTAGCAAAACCTTTAACAGAATTATTCAATCAGTCACTATCGACAGGAGTAGTTCCAGAAGACTGGAAATTAGCAAATGTAGTACCGATTCATAAAAAAGGTAGCAGGGAAGAGTCTGGTAACTACAGACCAGTAAGTCTTTTATCAGTAGTGGAAACATTAATGGAGACTATATTAAAGGAAATAATTGTTGAATATCTGAATTTGAATGGCTTGCAAGATACCAAACAGCATGGGTTTACAGCAGGGAGATCTTGTCAAACTAACCTCATATTTTTTTTGACTGGGTAACTAAAATAATAGACCAAGGGGGGCAGTAGATATAGCTTATCTAGATTTCAGTAGAGCATTTGACTCTGTCCCTCATAGAAGACTCATTAATAAATTGCAGTGTTTGGGTCTAGATGTAAAAATAGTTAAATGGATAAGGCAATGGCTGAGTGAAAGTAGACAGAGGGTGGTAGTCAATGGAGAATATTCAGATGAAAGGAATGTTACTAGTGGGGTACCAGAACAACACACAATGTAGGTTATGGCGCCAAATGTGTGCTAGGATCCACTCTAAATCCTACTGATATAAACATACATCCATCCGGATCCAAAGATTTCTGTCCAACTGTATAGAGTCTTATGGAGTATATATATATATATACACACTTTCTTCACTTTTATATTAATTGAAGATGATACACAGTTCCAACTGAAAGAAGTCTGCTTCTCTTTGGGTGCAGCTCCCTTAAACCCCGGTGGTGGGCAGAGTTAAATGTTCTCTACAGCAGAACAAAGAAAGAAAAAAGATGGGACTGCGCCCCTCTTTCTTTTATTACTAGTGGGGTACCTCAGGGATCTGTACTGGGGCCCATTTTTTTTTATATTTATATGAGCTATATTGCAAAAGGCATTCAAGGTAAGGTATGCCTTTTTGCAGATTATACAAAGATCTGCAATAGTGTAGACATTCCAGGGGAAATAAGCCAAATGACAAATGATTTAGGTAAATTAGAAGAATGGTCAAGAGTGTGGCAGCTGCAGTTTAATGTTGAAAAATGTAAAATAATGCAATTGGGACATAAAAATCCAAAGGAAAAATATATTATTAAGGTACTGTGCTGTCAGAAACGGGCTACTAAAATGGTGACTGGTTTACAGGAAAATAAATATCAGGATAGACAAAAGGATTTGAACATGTATAGCTTGGAGGAGAGAAGAGAGAGAGGGGATATGATAGAAACATTCACATACATGAAGGGATTCAACAAAGTGCAGGAGGGTAGTATATTTCAAATGAGTAAAAATGTTAGCACAAGAGACCATAGTCTAAAACTAGAGGGACACAGGTTTAGACGTTATGTAAGAAAGTTTTACTTCACTGAGAGGGTAGTAGATAAGTGGAATAGCCTACCATCAGAAGTGGTAGAAGTTAATACAGTGACAGAATTTAAGCATGCATGGGATAGGCATAAGGCTGTCCTTAACATAAGAAAAGACCAAGGACCAAAAAAGGTTAGAGGTTTTTACAGTAGGAAAATGGATGACTAAATGGGCCGAATGGTTCTTATCTGCCATCATATTCTATGTTTCAACTTCTATGTTTGTCCCATAGACCTTTATCGTAAGCAAAATATAGCCCCTGCAGAGAAGGGGGGGAGGATAAGGGCAAAAGATGACAGTGATCTGGTAACTCCTGCACACTGTCCTAAACAGTCTTTGTATGGTGCACGTAAATACTGTGTATGTGTAAGTGTGTGTGTGTGTATGGGGGGACATAATATTTTAACATTAAAAAGGTGTTGCTCAGTCTTAAAAGCCTGATTACATTTGTACACAGAACATCTACAATAAACTATTTGTAACCAAATACTTTCATATGATCCCTTCTCCAACATTCATGTTATCATCTGTACAATAAATAGAACAACCAAGGCGAAGTACAGACCTGCATCAAGGACTTTACCAGCTCCCCCTTCTTTATGTGCAGTAAGTTTCCAATCACAGGGAGAGGGGTCGGACCTGGAGGCAAATTACGTCTTCTGTACATTTTATCCCATGTAGAATAGATCAACATGAAAGTGACAAGCAGAGCAAGGAATAGGGTTCCAAATGCTGTTAGATCCATGTTTGGTTGAAGGTTTACAATACCTGCTCATTGCTGATGTACATTTATAGTGGAAGTTACTGGTTTAGAGCCAAACAGTATCATAATTAATTGTATACAAGATCTTGGCAATAGAATTCTACTCAGTTGCTTAAGAGATATCATATTGTGAAAGTTCAGAGTCAGCTAAGTTCATAGGAAAGTAAACTCGGATAAACTGCACAGGGTAATACTTTGTGTCAATAAGAATAATTCCAGAATAAGCCAGATTAAATATTGTGTTTAATTTCCAGAATATGAAAACTGCACCATCATACCTGTAAGGAGACTTCAAGGGATAACCATTGGTTTTGACTCCCTGGTTCTTGATCCTCCTGTTGTCTCTATATTTTGTCCCTGGTTTTAAACTTGAGTCACACCTTCCTATTCTATGACAGGATCAAGCAGTGTCAAGACCTCCTTCTGTTGCCAGACTACAACTCTCATCTCTTCCAGCCAAGAGCCTCATATATATATATATATATATATATATATATATATATATATATATTAGGAAACAGGAATGTGGTACAGTGTTGCCCATCATTTTATAACTGTTGGGCATACATGTCTGAAATGTAGACACACAGACATATGCAACACACAGGCAGACACATACGCACAGTGATCATCAGAAACATGCAAAATACATGCGTGCACACACATACCATGTACACACACATGTAACAGAGATATACACACATGCAACAGACATGTGCACACGCACACATGCGCAACAGACATGCTCACACACATGAAACAGACTTACGTACACACACAACAGACATACACACACAGAGGAGGACAGTGACATAGTGATAGGCCAACCCCCATGTGTGGAGGTTCTGTCTCTTGCTGATCCCCTGGCTCTGTAGGTTCCGAATGTGGGCTGTGATCACCCTGGTATTAGTGTAGGAGCTTTACAGTGCTGTATAAGTAACAATCTGGTTTTGAAGTGAAGCTCTGCAGTATTCAGAGAGTTAGAACCCAAACATAGCCGTCTAATGACTGGAGGACATTGCTTCACAATATGTTTCAGCCTCCTCCCCCCCCCCCCTCCCCGTGGTCTTGAAACCATTAGATCAATAGTATTTGTTATTTTCTTTACTTTGGGGAAGAATTGCAGTATTATGTGTGTTTGGCATGTAGAAGTGGGAAGCAGAAAATAAAAGGAGATTATGTGAGAGAGACTTATAGCAGCATGTTAAGCCATAGAGTGCCATGCAACATACAGTGGTGTGTCATGTCAGAGTTAACCCTTTGAGTGCTGGAAATGCATTCAGTGCATAGACACAGACACAGTGATAGGCACCCCCAGGTTGCAGCTCTTGCCCTGGATGTGGAGGTTCTGAGCGTAGAGGTGTGGGCTCTGGGAACCCTGGGATTGATGTAGGCGTTGAACAGTGCTATGTAGGTAAAACTCTTGTATTGAAGTGTCCAGTATTGAGAGAGTTAGAAGGCAAATGTAACCCTCTAAGGAGCAGAGGACATCACCTCACAATGTGTAGCACCCCCCCATTCCTGGTCTTGAATCTATTACCTTTACATTTAGGCCAGAGTTGCAGTATTATGCCTGTGTGTGTTTGGGTTGTGCAAATGGAAAAGCAGAAAATAAAAGGAGCATTATACCAGCATGTTAAGACATTGAATGCCAGAGGGATTTGCAACATATTTCTTTGCAATGCATTGTACACCCCTCTAGCACTCAAAGGGTTAAGGTATGTCATGCAATATACACTGGTGTGTCACATCAGAGTTAAATAGCAGTGGGACGCATATTCATTCTAGGGAACTTTGTCTTGTGGAGTCCCTGGAGGGGACTCCTGTGAAGCTGCTTGAGGGGGGAGATCAATGAGGCTGTAGCCGTGTTCCCATGGGAAATTTCGCAGAAACCACGTTGTTATCTGCTTTTTCATGGGAAAATCCACTTTAAAACCAGCGGTTAAAATTTTCGCATCTTTCACCCATTGGCCAAAATCTTTCGCCAATTTTTCAATGGCTAAAAAGTTTTCGTCCATTCATTTATGTTGTTTTCGCACTTCGCACAATAGAAACAGCTACAGAGCGAGATAGATGTGCTGTGTTGTTCTCTTGTGATATTTAGCAAAATTTGAGTCAGGAGATGCTCATAGTGACTCCTATCACTATGAGCAGCAAAAAGAGGAACTGGAAGGACCCTTATTATGTGTCCACTGAGTCTGAGGAGGAGGAGGAGGAAGTGACTAGCAGTACTGAACCAATGCTGTCCAGTCCCCCTAAATCACACCAAGGGATCTTGGGGAATTTAATAAGAAGGGAGGGAGAAAAGGGAATGGGAAGAAAGAAAGAAAAGGATAGTGAGAGCAGGACAGGTAAGTTGCCTGTGCCTGCTGCAAGACGTGCTGCCCCTGCTGCCAGTGGCACCATTTCTGATCCTGCAGCCACTAGTGTTGTACCTGTTGCTATTACTGAATCTGCTGCCAGTGCTGAACCTGCTGCCATCAATACTTTGCCTGCTGCTAGTGTTTCTTGTAGTACTCAGGGGGGGAAGGAGAAAATGATGCCAAGTGTGACAGCAGGGGACCCTAAATCACACTTGCCATCCCCAAGCAGTCCTGCCAGTGCTAGTACTACTACTACTAAGGTCCAGCAGCTTGTTAGCCTTAGGAGTGAAGGAGGGGGTAATCAGCAATATCCTCATATTTCTAGTGACTGTGAGACTGAGGAGGAAGACTCTGCGGCTGAACTTGATGTGGTTGGTGTTAGTAGTAGCAGTAATGGTGAAGCAGTCTGAGTGGTAGGGGAAACATTTTACAGCATCCAGACTAGCAGTCAAGGGAGCCCACACCATTCTCCTGACTCTGGGACTGGGAGTCCTCCCCTTCTCTTCACTACAGTGTCCAGGTGGAACATGAACCTGAAGAGGCCAGAACTGGTGTTGGGGGAGGAGAGCAGGCTGAGAATTAAAACCACCACCACCACCAGCAGGAGCACAGATCAGCGCTCTGTGCCTGCTGCTATTTCTGCTAGTGCTAGTCTGCCTTCTTCTTCAGGTCAAAAGGCAATGGCAAGTGTGACATTAGGGGACCCTCTGTCACATTGCTCGTCATCTCCTCCAAGCAGCAGTGAGATGTCTGGAACAGAGCAGCAGCAGCAACAACAGCATGTAGGGACTAGTGGTGGTGGTGGTGATGATGTTGGAGAAGCTGGGGTGGAAGAGACATTGATGGCCTTTTTAGAGAAACTGAAAAGGAATGGGAGACAGGAATGAGGATGGGCATCACCACCACCACTAGTAAGGACATCTTGGAATTAGAGGAATTTGCAACTGCTCTAATTCCTTCTGATGCTGAGATGCAAGGGCAGCAGGATGCTGAGGAGAAGGTTAGTGTGCCACAGACCACCATGGACACAGTGGGAATGGGGTCAACAAGCGATGCAGGACTAGGACCACTTGTTAGCAATAGAAATACTCCTGATCCTAGTTGCAGTGCTAACTCTGAGGCAGTAGCAGCAACAGCAGCAACATTATCTGCTGCCACAGACAATGAAGGGGAATGTGGAGGACAACAAGAAAGAGGCCATTCTTCACCACCTTTCCCCTTCCCTCTGAAGTCATCATGGGTGTGGGGTTATTTTTCTGTTGGGGCAGGCACAGTACAGTCATCAGCAATGGCACTGTGCACAGTTCGTGACAAGTCAGTGAAAAGAGGAAAGGAGGGAACACACGTTGGCACAAGTTCCCTCATATCACACATGAAACACAGACACCATGACATTTATATCAAACATGTTAAAGACAAACACGCACCACTTTTGCTGTCCCTGACTCACCAGAAAGGCAACAAAAGGCGAGGCGGAGATCACAGATGAGGAGGAATAGAACAACCCAGGCAGAGACTGGAAGTTCCAGGACCAGTGAAACAACTAGCTCGCAATCATCTTCTACATCTGCTGCCAATCCTCCTTGTTCATTACCTCCCCCGCCAAATGATAGCCACTCTGTTGATGTTAGGATGTAGCAGTTCATCTCTACCCATTGCACAGTGACAGCGGCAGTACTTGATTTCAGGTGTCATGGTGTTTGGATACAGTTGTGCCCCCAGATGTTATTTACCACACACATACTGTGCACATTGCAGTTGCTGAGGAGACCCACTGATTCTGCTCTCAAGGGAAAAAAATATATTCTAATAATAACACATTCATGATGATTTTGGAGGAGGGGCAGGTGGAGAAGATTTAATGGCCAACTTGTTTTTTTCTCCACATATACTGGGGGCTACTTATTCTGCTGCTACTGCCGCAGGCGCATCACTGGAGCTAGTCGTGGCAAATGGAACCGGGGTCATGTCATCTCCAGTGTCTGTGGTGATATGGTTGGACTGACACTCTGCTCATTTCTGTCTGTCTCTCCATGCTAGATAGATACTTATTTCAGTTTACTTAATTATAATTTGATTTTATCACACGTTTGTTTACTTTTCGGTATTTTTTTTTTCAAAAACATTTTATTATCAAGCCTGCTCCAAACATATAGCAAAGAAGCAGTAGGGGACATAGAATAACATCTTCCACAGTAGTATTATTAAGTACATAGTACAATTTTTCAATAATAGAAACATGTGTCATGCCGTTCAGAGCAACCTGAGGTTTTATAATTTTTCCCCTGATTAACTCCCAACGTCCCGGTTCAACTAACAGCTAAGCCTCCCTGAACCCCAAGTCCTCTCTTCCCTGTACCCGCAGCTCCCCCCCTGCCCGCCCACCTTCCACCATCAGCACATGGCCATACCACTCTATTTTTTGGTCTTTCTTTTAGTATAGTATTTCACACCACTTAAAGCTCACACATCACCCCAATCTCAAGCACAAGCCACTTGACATTTGACACCCAACTTCTCCCAACTCCATTCACTCATCATCCTCCAGGTGCATAGCTTCATACACGAAGAGTCCCTCCACCCCACTCGACCACCATTCCCGCCATCTCCCCAAAATTTACTTGGTGTCCCCGGTGTAAATGGACAAGTTAAAATGTGGAATATTTTGTGATACCAGGTTTAACCATGCCCTGCAGCTTGGAGCCCTGTTAGACATCCAGTTCATGGCCACCACCTTTCTAGCCATCACCAGGAGCTCATCCACTAGAGTTCTCTCAGCCGTACCACTAATCTCATCAGGGAATATGGACAGTAAACACATTTTTTGTGTTCTTTGTTTAGGTCTCTCCATCACCAGGGCTACCATGTGCATTACTTTCTCCCAGGATTTTTGAACAACACCACAATCCCATATCATAAGTATGTTCCCTGGATTCCATCACATATGTGGCAGTTATCACTGTGGGAATTCCCCATTTTACTCAACCTGACTGGCGTATAGTAAATCCTGTGTAAAATATTTAATTGTATCATTTGATGTCTAGACGTCATTGCTACCTGCACTGGACCTGCCTTGGCCACGTCCCATTCCCTGGTTCCATAGTAACCACATCCCTTTCCCATCTGGTTCACGTAGGTCCCTCCTGGTCCATGATGTTTTTTTCTAGCCATCTATAAATAAAAGACAATGGTCTTAAGGACTCCTTAAGGAGCAGTCTGGTTAGAAGAGGAAATACATCTATTGTCTGAGCCCGTTCCCCCCATTGAGCTCTTAGAGCATGTCTTATACAAAAATATGAATAAAAAAATTATTTGGTATTTGATATTCAGCATGTAGTTGAGCAAAAGGTTTTATCTGATTATCCTTATATAACTGACCCAAAGTAGTGACTCCAAATCCAGTCCAGGTAGGGGCAAAATCCATGTCAAGTAGATGCTTCAATCCAGCAGCACCCCATAGGGGGGTGTTCGGATCCATGGCAGAGTATCCCATAAGTTTTTTTAACATTACCCATACTTCGTGAAGAGCCCGGGCTAAAGGTGTTTTTCTCTGGAGGTTGCCGGCCTCCATGAAGGAATTGTTGTAGATCATATAGAGGTCGCAATAATAACTTATCCACTTCAGTGGCTTGATATCGAGGTTGTGGGGAGATATTATTTAGCAGCTCAGGGCTGCTATGCACTGGATTACATCTATAGAAGTTGGGTAGAGCAATTCACCTCTCTTTTTTGGACTTCATAAGGGTGGTCAATTTAATTCTAGAGCATCTGCCCCTCCACAAAAAGTGTGAAACAATAGTGTTAATTTGTTTAAAGTATTCTTTGGGAATGCTTACCGACGTATTTTGAAAAATATATAGAACTTAGGTAAAAAAATCATTTTAATGAGGTTTGATCTACCAACTACGTTAAGAGGTAATTGGAGTCATGCAGCTGTTTTTTCTCTAAGACGCTGAATAGCCCATAGTAGATTCCTCTCCAGAAAGGGTGCCATTGAGGCCCCGACCCTAATCCCCAAATATGTACATTCCTCCACTCATCTCATTGGAGTTTCTGCAATCTGAGTCTCGAGATAATTCATCTACCGGGATCAGGGATGATTTGGACCAATTTATTTGCAAACCTGAGTAAGAGCCGAAACAGTCCACTAGGTGTAGCTTTGCCTCCAGTGATCCCCCAGCATCTCCCAGAAAAAGTAATATGTTGTCTGCATACAGAGCAATCTTTTCCTCTTTATTTTCTATGCAAAGGCCCAAAATCACTGGGTCTGCTCTAATTAGAACAGCCAATGGTTCCAGCGCCAAGGCGAACAGGTCAGGGGTGAGTGGGCACCCCTGTCTAGTGCCTCGATATAATGTAAAATGTGTTGAGCTTATCCCTCCCATTACCACCTTAGCCTTTGGGTCAGTATACAAAATATGCATCCAATTAATAAAAGAAGGACCAAAGTCAAATCGATGCAACACTCCCCAAAGGTATTTCCATTCCACGGAATAGAATGCTTTGGAGGCATCTAGTGATGCTGTTGCACGGGACCCTGAGTTAGCATGGGTAATTTGTAAATGCGTGAACAATCGTATAAGATTATGTTATGTAGATTTGCCGGTCATAAACCCCATCTAATCTTCATGTACTATAGTACCTATCACTGTGTTCAACCTATTAGCCAGCACTTTTGCCAAGATTTTAGCATCCGTACTCAGTAGTGAGATAGGTCTATAAGAATCACAAAGTGTTGGATCCTTCTATGGTTTGGGTAATACAATTATTGAAGCTTTAGTAAGAGAGCTGGGGAGTCGGCCATCATCTATAGCTACTTAAAAGGTGTTTAGTAAGTGAGGGGCCAGTATGTCCCAAAAATCTCCGGTACCATTCGGCAGACAGACCATCTCCACCCAAAGTCTTACTCATCGGTAGACTGTGTATGTTCAAATGAAAGTTGTGCAAATCACATTTAAAGTGATAGTAATGTTTCATAAAAAGAGCAGCTCCAATTAATCTTCATAGTGTTTGAGCCATACAGAGTGTTATTTCATTACTGTGAGTGTTGTAGTTGAAGAGTAATTGAATGATAAAGTTTCCCCCACCCGCCCTTTTTACCTAGTGTAAGCCCCCACTCCTCAGATGTGGAATGCAGTCCATAGACCAGACAGCTCACATCAAGGGTCAATATTCTTACTGTGAGAACAATGAAAGCCCTGCCCCCCTTGATAGGTTTTTCAGATTTTTCCCTTATCTTAATTGAAGATTGTCCCTCTCTGTAGTCTACCTGGGCACCTCCCTTCTGCTCTGGCTGAGCAGTGTTACATCAGTAAAAGGGGTGGGAGGGGGATACTTTATCATTTAATTACTCTTGAACTACAACTCTGACAGAATTGAAATAACACTCTCCAAGGCACAAATACTATGAAGATTAATTAGAGCTGCTTTTATGAAACATTACTATCCCTTTAAGGAGGAAGTCAGACGGGACTCACAAAGGCGTGCATAAAATGACTTAAATTGGGGGTTGATTACCCGTAGATCAACCACTAGTCCCCCCGTCACTGATTGATGCAATCATGGGGGTCCCTCTATTTTGTTGAACAAGGTGAGCCATCAGCCTCCCAGCTTTGTCCACATTTTCAAAAATATTTTATTTCTTAATTCTTAAAAATTACATTTTGAGCATTTAATTCAGACAGTTTTAGAGAGTGTTGTAAGGAGCAAGAGACAAAGTTTGCATAGGAGACTGAGTCACCCCCTCCTACATATTGTTTTTCAGCCATCGCATCCTCATTTTCTAGCAACGCAATGTCTCTATATTTAGTTCTTTTTTGCGATGTTATAAGTGATATTAATGACCCCATAGCCACTGCCTTAGCTGTATCCCATATCACTCCCTGCGCGGCAGAATCTGTGTTATTAACAAAGTATTCATTCAGGTGTTCACGATGTTTAGCCACTAGCTGGCTATTGGTCAGCCACATACGGTAACATTTCCATTGTCTAGATCTGGCTTATAACCCCATTTCAACCATTAGCATTAACGGCGAATGGTCTGATGCTACCCTTGTCAGAAAACAACAGTCTTTCATTCTACACCGGGTTGAGTGATCAATAAATGCATAATCTATTCATGAGAGTGTTTTATAAGTGGTTGAGTGGCAGACGAACTCCCTAGCAAGGTGGTGAAGGGTTCTACAAGAATGTATGAGCCCCATATCACCGATGAGATTGAAAGTAAGTATCCCTATGAGACTTAGATTCAACAGTCATCCCTCCCAATCTATTCATGTCAACTTTGAAGTCATATTAAAATCACCCATACAGATAATGTACCAAAATTAAAAGATACATGCGCTCGTATTGGGTGAATTTCTATTTTGATAAATAATATTATAAAAATATATGTATATATTGGAGCACACATAAGGGGACTTCTCAAAAAATTCCCCAGAGCAAGGAGGCACCAGTTCTTTTAAAATGATTGTTCAGTCTTCTGGTCTTTAAGCGTTAAGGACAGTCAGTTTGTATTTCGATCCTCATTTTTCTATATGGACGCAGCCCTTTTTTTCTTTTTATGCACCAGTGGATGTGCTTGTCGCCACGGACCTCCAAAGCAACTACAGTAGAAACAGAAAAGCAGAAACGGGGCGCAAAGCCATCTAAGAGTGGATCTGTTTACTTTTTAGATTACCATGTCCCGCTTAATATACACTCACCAGAACTTGTTGCTCAAAGTGCCTGTGGTATTTTCTCTTTAGTGTTCCTCCAAAATATCTCCAATTCAGTATTTTCTCAATTAATTTTATTGAATGAAAATGAAAAACTCTTACAAACACCATATAGTAGGCATATCAATTAAAGATGTAGTATCATTTGCATACCTGGGAACTCTCCGGTTTTGCCCCGGAGACTCCGGATTTCAGACTGAATTACCGGGTCTCCGGGGCAATGTGTGGATCGCCGGGTGGGCAGAGTTTAAATAGAAACTCTGCCCACTTATGCTCCGTCCCGCCCGGTTCCTCCCACTCCCCGCCCTCTTAGATACATTTTTCAGGGTTTTTTTTGTTTTTCTTTTGTCCCGCCCCCCCTCCGTGGCTAAGCCCCGCCCCCTTTATGACGCGCATCCCAGGTCGGCACTGGCAGGGTTACCCGGAGGGTAACCCTGTTTTAAAAGTTCCCAGGTATGATCATTTGTAAACGTCCAACGCATTTCGTATACACTTTATCAAGGACTTTCAATAAATATATGCTCTATGAAATTATATATTCCAATAGTTAAAAGATAAAAAACAGATTCACAATGTATATTGAACTTTTATAACGTACCTCATACCTCCTCGTTTCTTCGTCCGTTCGGCATTCGGATCCCCATTCTTTACTGCGCATGCGTGAAATCGACCGAGACTCTATGATCTTGTGTTCCAACCATGGAACGCATATCCTCTGTGCCGGATCACTCATAGCGCCTCTACAAGAATGTAGATCCAATATTAACCTCTACCGGAGGAGAATTTACGAGGGTACAGGTCCCATTAATTACCCTCTAAAGTTGAGAAGACAAACATAAATTAACCCTAGGTTTTCTTCACATTTTCCATTAGATATCATTAAAACATATCTACATTATTAAAAGTAGCCAATTATTTTAATAAAAGCACCTAAATTGATGAAACCTATTTAGATTATAAAAAATATATATATAAAAAATAATGAAATAATAATCAATATATATATATATATATAAATACATATATATGTATATATAAAAATATATATAAGAAAAAAGTGTTACAAATACACATATATATAATATATAGTATATATATATATACTGATAAAAATACACATGAAATTTTTTTTTTTTTTAAACTTGAAAACTAACATTTAAATTTAATTCCCATATAGACTGAAAGGTGGTTGATTTTCTATCCTTATCTTAAATACCCTAAATCTAGGGAGGGTGAAGGTGCAGGAGTATTGCAGGGACATGTGAGCCAAGCGATAGTCTAAAAACTGACTGCAGCCATGGCTACTGCAATGTGTGCAATAACGTATGACAACCCTTTTCCTCCTGAGGAGGCTGTTTTGTCTCTTAAAAAGTTCCACCACCACCACCAGTAATGGTAATAAAACATCTAAGGGCACTGAAGATGATGGATGAAGGTGTAGCAGTTCAGCCAGCTGCTGTATCTGACAGTGTGACAAACAAGGTCTCCTCCATGCAAAAAGTCATTCAGTGTGCGAGTCCATGTCGACAAGTGAGGAGGGGAGAGAGGTATTGGAGGAAGCGGGCAGCAAATACAAGCTTGCCACCCACTTCCTCCTATGTCTCTCTCCCCTCCTCCCGCTTTC
Organism: Rhinophrynus dorsalis; assembly: GCA_037306005.1. Taxonomy (NCBI): domain Eukaryota; kingdom Metazoa; phylum Chordata; class Amphibia; order Anura; family Rhinophrynidae; genus Rhinophrynus; species Rhinophrynus dorsalis. The sequence continues at coordinate 186,996,469 of CM074726.1, forward strand.
TCCAATGCCTCTCTTGTCCCCAGGCGTTTTTATGCTGCGGGCTTCACAGCCACCCGCAGCAATGGCACTTTCATGAATGAAGATGAGGGAAGCGCTGCAGTCACAGTGCAGCCTGCTCCCTCAATTGTATTTTAACACTTTGAGTGCCAGAGTGGTATGCAACGCATTGTTTTGCAATGTGTTGCTTACCACTCTGGCACTCAAAGGGTTAACTTAGATCACATCCATTTATAATGTTCTACCTCCTGTGTCCCATTGCTATTAGTACTTTTGCTCCACTCTCTGTTTGAAGGAGAGTGGAGCAAAAGTACTAATAGCAATGGGACACAGGAGGTAGGGCTTTAAAAATGAATGAGATCTAATTTAAACTATGTTTAATAATAGTATTTTAATAAAAAAAAGTTTAAAACACACACACACACACATATATATACAGACAAGGTATGTAGACAACACCTTGCCTATTAACCCTTTGGGTACCAGAGGGGTAGGAAACATGCTAAGCAATGCTTTCCTACCTCTCTGGTACTCAAAGGGTTAATTGTCGAATAAAAGACAGGTTCCACTACTATATGAGTCAATAAGGTGAATATGGGATGGAGTTAGTATGTCGAATATATGCAATATATGTCGACATACTAAAGGGGGGGGGTGTCGAGGGGGGGCATTGTGTAGTGCTTGGTGTACTGTTTCTGTTTAAACCTTCAAATGCCACAGGGGTGAGCAGTGCATATCCCTATGGCATTCAAAGCTGTCCATGGTGCTGAAAGCCATCTCTGTGTTCCCCTAGTGGCTGAGTAGGGAAAAGCACAGAGAATGCTGTTTAGAACTGGCGACAGTGTTTTTTTTACTCTGCCTCCTGTGCTGTTCTCCAAAAAAAAATAGGCGTTAGATTTCTGGAGAGAAATGTTGCAATTTAACGCGCGTTAGCCCTAACTCCAACATTTGAATGGCTTTTGGCGTCGCTTGTACATTATCCTCTCTGGGTGAGATCTTGCTGTTCTGGCGACGGGCGACGTGTGTCTCAAAACTGGCGTCGCTTCTTACTAGTGGAACATTTGCATTGCTCAGTTGACGTTCAAACCAGCGTCGCCATTTTTTTCTGGCGACGCTAACATTTGAATCGAGTCCTTGGTCAGCAGGTAGTTACGAGTTAGGCCAATAAACAATGGACAATGTGGGGGAGAAAAAGTAAAGTTCTGCAGGATATTGGTGAGAAACAAGAAGAGTTCCATTCGATCCAAGCTCTCCCCTGCACAGACCCGCTTGCCTAGAGAAGGACACAGATGATGAAGATGATTAAGGCTGACGTGGTAACAACTAAACTATGTCTCCAGTATGACCCCTGGAACTTCATATAATATAAACATTTGAAATTTCCTGGGATCCATCCAAAAGGAAACGTGTAGTGAACAACATTAAGTAGCCAAGGAATATATTATGAGAAAGTAACTGAAGCCGATATACTGAGACATTCGAGAGATTCTGGAACATAACAAATGTTCCATAGAGGACAAATACAAATTAAAAAAGGTAAATTTATTTAAATAGGACTCGTAACCACTTGAATCCATTGCAAACTAGTGTTCAAGGGGTTAAAAGCTCCAGTCATGACCTTGATTTCTCCCTCATGATGCAGTTGATTTGCTCCAAATGTGGTTCAGTTCTTAATGCATCAGCCACAGTGCGACCAAATAAATATACATTTACCATCAATATACTATTGTGTGACCACTGTCTCTTTTATATTCAGTATGGACACGTGTCTGTCTCACTACATTTTACTGTTCTTAACACTTGAGTGTCAGAGGTGTGTGCAACAGATTGATTTGCAATGCTTTGTCCACCCCTCTGGCACTCAAAGGGTTAAAATGGCCCAGTAACACTAAAACAAGTTTATTTTATTTTACAGAGAATTATACGCTGTACTTTTTGTGTAAAATGTTTTTTTAAGAAATTAAAGAAATTAACCTTTATGTTTTCATGTTACAGTCTGGCACTTTATGGTAATTTCTGGCACCCTATGGTGATTACTACTGTTAGAAGACAAACTTTCCCCTCCCTGTGGTATTAGACACTCCCTCAGTGTGTAGGCTCCGCCTAGATTAATTCTTAGCAGTGTTTGTGTGGTATCGGATCAGTACAGAACCTAATTAGAATCAAATGCCAACAAATAAAGAATACTGTCTCTGGGGGGCGTGGCCTGACTTCCGACTCGGATGGAAGCGTAGGTTCAGAGCTCCGGCACCTAGGGAGTTATATACGCATAATCCGGTCATCACCTAACTGTTTTTTTGATTCTCAACCTACACCCTCTGACCTACAACATGCCAACCTCTACAAAATCTCGCACAACTGGAGACATGCACTCTTTTTTTAAGAAGAACTCTGCCACCTCACGCAAGGGCCTATCTCACAAAATGGCCGACCGCGCCGAAAATGCATCTGACAGAGATCGCAGGGCTCATTCGGAAGAAGACTCCAGAAGCGACTCACATGCCGAACCTTCGTGGGGACATTCTGAATCTCCCTCCACAAAAGGAGACATTCGTCATCTACTGGCAGATCTCAAGCTTTTCCTCAAGGGTGAACTAGCGGAGGTTAAAAGCAAAATTTCTTCTCTGCATACCCGGATGGACGCCCTAGAATTGGACAAAGACTCTTGGTCTTCGTTTAAAGAACAAACACAACTGAAGTTATCCTTACTTCGCAAGTCACAGATGGATACCGTTTTGCATCTTGATGATGCTGAAAACAGAAGCAGACACAACAACCTCCATATCAGGGGCATTGCAGAGTCCGTAGACTCTGACTGCCTCCTTGAAGTTCTGCAAAAGTTATTTTCATTTTTATTGAAGAATGACTCTTCCACTGCTCTTGAAATTGAACGTGCTCATAGGATCCCCAAGGCTAAAACGGCCCCAGCGGAATCACCCAGAGATGTGATCGTCAAATTTCTCTGCTTTAAGGACAAAGAAGCGGTGCTGACAACGGCGCGCCAAATGGCGCCTTTATCTTTTGAAAATCAGCATATCTCGATCTTTGGGGACTTCTCCACCTTCACCCTACGCTGGCGCAAAGACATGCGCCCTCTGACAATGGCTCTAAGATCTCATAACCTCCGTTATAAATGGGGATTCCCTCTCTCTCTCATGGTCACTAAGGAAGGCCGCACTCATACCTTGAAATATGGTGAAGACCTCCATGCCCTTATTTCCAGTCTGCAACTCCCAGTTCCTGACGGGACCTTTTTCTCCATTGATTCCTCTGACTATGCCGTCTGGAAAGAGGACATGGACACATCAGCTCCTTGGCACCTCGTGCACAAACAGAGGAGGGCTCCTGGATCCCAATCCTCTCCTGGCAATGTGGCGAAACAAGCACGGCAGTTTAATGGTTGAACTGTTGTTTGAACTCTGGTTTGCATATTTTCCAGATACCTGCCTTCTGTATTTTGCACTTGATCCTCTCCAATACAATTTACGGATGAGTATTTTGTTTGTTCTGTGTATTGTTTGTGTGAGCTGTTTATTTTTATTGACCTCTACAGTGTGACACTGTTCTCAGATTTATAATTTCCTCCACCCTCACCCCGGTTCTACTGTCCTGGAGTGACCGGCTATTACTCTTTGACAGTTCCCACGTATTTATATGCCTCCTTTGTTGGCCAACCCTGACCCCTCTCTGAATTTTCTCGCTGACCTGCTCCCTCTCTTCCGGGGGTGCAGGTCAGGGAGACACTATTTCACTCTCCCCCACCCGGGGTACGCATACTACCCACCTCACAATGTATATAACATGTTCCTTCTCCCCTTTCTCCCCTCCAACACTGGTGTAATTCTATGGTATTAGCACACCGGACCCTCACCTTCAGTTCGCATGCAGAGTTATTGTGCTTTATTTAGGTTGGCTGGGTCTGGTGAATGCTATTTCTCCTTGGTGGATTTGGGGGCCTCTCTCAGATATGTTTCCTACAAAGTGGGGTGCCTACTTGGGAGACGCTTTCCCTTCCACGTTTCGTGTTCATTCTCACATCTGAGAGTAATGGTGTGATATATGATTTATAAAGATAGATGTGGGGGGGGGGAGTGGGGCAAGAGATACGTGGACGAAATGGGACGATGTAGGGAACGTTAAATAATACAGGCTTGTATAAATGTTTGTTTAGCCAGACACATCACAGCGTAGGTTCCGTATTTCTATACATGTCTCTCAGTAATGTGACTAGAGGTCAATAAATAGTGGGTTGCATTTTTGTGTAATGGCATTCACACTTTGGTTCCTCCTCCGCTTATTGAGGCAAAGAACTTGAATGTGTATCGTGTTTCCTTTTTTTTAAGATAATTGTTATTATACTTCTTGACCGGATCACCTATGCTCTCTTCCTAACTTTCTCCTGTATGGCGCTGCCTGACTCTGGTGCCTTCTAAATCTCTCTGCAGTTACTTTACTTGGCTTTGTTTTACATTGCTTGGTTTGCAATGGTTATATTTCCCCCATACTCCTCCTCTCTTTTTCTCTCCAGAAGAGGGGTTCGCCCCGCTGTACCTCCTGGATGGTGTGATTCCTCGTTTTTTTCCCTTTTCTTTTTCTCTTTTCTCCTCTCTCTCTACCTTCCCCTTTTTTTTGTCTTCCCCCTCCTGCCCATCCTTTCTTCCTCCCCCCCCCCTCCTTGCGGCTCTGGATCGGCATGCCTGGGTATAACCTCTGAATTTCTTTCTCACTCCGCTGTACCTTTCAGATTACGCCCTCACCTCACTGTTTGTGCTGATGGTGGACACTGAAACTAACTCTTTTACTGTCATATTACAGAATGTCAAGGGTTTGAATTCTCCCCGCAAACGATCTATGGTTTTCAAGGAACTGAAGAGAATGAGAGGCGATATTGTTATGCTCCAAGAAACACATTTGAAACGTGGGGCTCCTGTCTCTTTAAAATCTGCTCTCTATCCCTTATCTTATCTTAGCTCAACCAGGGTCAAGAAATTGGGGGTAGCAATTTTGTTTCATAGGAACATTCAATTTATCCATTTGGCTACTAAATCCGATGTGGGAGGAAGATTCTTGTTTATTAAAGGCTCCATCCAGGGCTCTGTCTATACTTTTGCAATGTTATATGCTCCTAACTCACTGCAAGTCCCCTTCCTTTGCAATGCCTTAGACATCTCAGCGGACTTCCAAGAAGGGACATTAATTTTGGGGGGTGACTTTAACCTTCCGATGTCTCCCAAAGTAGATTGTTCAACGGGTACCTCGTCTAACTCCCAGAGAACTCTTAGCAGATTCTCTAGAGAAATTCATAAATTATTTCTGATTGATACTTGGAGGGTATTGCATCCTCTCGAGAAGGACTATTCCTTTTATTCTCACCCGCACTCCTGTTATTCCAGGATTGATTATATTTTCTTATCCCATTCAGCTCTCCCCCTTTTACGGGACTCAGAGATTGGCAATATTACATGGTCAGATCATGCCCCTGTTACTATTAGGATAGACTTCCCATCTTCACACCCAAAAGCCTACCATTGGAAATTCGACGAATCCCTCCTTACATTCTCTGATTCGCGTGATCGGATTACCCAGGCTTTGAAGGATTTTATCTCAGAGAACAGTACTGAAAACATGCCACCTGTATCGATTTGGGAAGCCCACAAATGTGTACTCCGTGGTATCCTCATTCAATTGGCGGCACAGCGAAAACAACACTTCTCAAAAGAAATTGATACCATTCTGGCGGAGATTCGTAAATTAGAATCCCTCCACAAAGCTTCGGCTGTTTCAGCCTCCTTTTCTCGTCTTACTACTCTTCGTTCTAACTTATTGTCTTTACTTCATGAGAAAGTGGAACGCTCTTTTCTGAGGGTCCGACAACTACACTTTGAACATGGGAACAAACCAGGGAAACTACTGTCCCGTCAATTGAAAGCTAGACAGAGAAATACCTTCATACCCTCTATACAAACTCACTCCAACTCAGTCTCACATTCTACCCAGCAAATTGCAGAAACTTTCCATTCCTATTACACTTCCTTGTATAATCTTCACCCAGCTTCAAATCCACTTTCTTTTGACACTCCTTCATCTGCACTACATGATTATTTGAAGTCGGTGAATCTACCACAAATCCCCCATAACCTCCTTCAAGATCTGGAACTCCCTATTTCAGAACAGGAAGTTGATCAGGTGATTGTCTCTCTCCCTCCGGGCAAATGTCCTGGCCCAGACGGACTGTCCCAACCATACTATAAAGCTTTCAAGTCTCTGTTGATTCCCTTGTTGACCAAGTCTTTTTCTTTCCTCCCGGAAGCTATCTCCGGACATCCTCATATCTCGACTGCTCATATCACAGTCTTACCGAAACAGGGTAAGGATCCTCTGAACTGCGATAATTACCGCCCAATATCTTTACTCAACCTTGATGTAAAAATCTACGCCAAGATTCTGGCAAACAGACTTCATCCTCTTCTCCCGACATTGATCCACCCGGATCAAGCGGGCTTCATTCCCCATCGAGAAACCAGAGGCAATACGAGAAAACTTCTGAACCTCATTCATCATGTCACTTCGAACAAACTTCAAGCGGTTTTACTCACTATCGATGCCGAGAAGGCGTTCGATCGAATTAACTGGTCTTTTATGTTCTCTGCCTTACGAGCCTATGGATTTGGCCCCTTCTTTTTGAAATATGTTGCTACTCTGTACACTAACCCGTCTGCACAAGTAAAAATTAATGGCTCCCTCTCTAACTCTTTCTCCATATCCAATGGTACGCGTCAGGGTTGCCCCCTTTCCCCCTCCAGTTTGTCCTTGTTATGGAAGTCTTTGCACAACGAATTAGACAGAACTCTGTCATCCCTGGTATTCCATTCCACTCTCTCGCTTTTAAATTATCTTTATTCGCAGATGATGTGTTGCTATCCACCTGCGATCCTCTCCGAGCAATTCCTGCCTTTCTCTCTGAATTTAATCTCTTTGCACTCTTTTCAGATTTTAAGATCAACGTTCACAAATCTGAAGCTTTAAGCTTTAACTTATCTTCTGACTTGATGGCTACCCTATCCTCTAATTATCATTTTAAATGGTCTGTAAAAGGAATTTCTTACTTAGGGATACGTCTAGTGATGAGCGAGCGTGCTCGGCCGATGCTCGGATCGGCTCGAGCATCGCTCTGCTCGGCACATGGCGGTACTCGTCGAGTACCGCCATGTGCTCGCCCGACATGTTCGGGTGGCGGGGATCTGTGCCGGAAGAGGCACAGATCCGAAGAAGCTCCGCTGGACCACCAGGGACTGGAGGTACGGGGGCATTGCGGAGATGAAGGGGGCATTGCGGAGATGAAGGGGGACATTGTGGAAGAGGGGCATAGACTCTATGCCCCTCTTCCACAATGTCCCCCTTCATCTCCGCTATGCCCGTCTTCCACAATGTGCCCCTTCATCTCCGCTATGCCCCTCTTCCACAATGTGCCCCTTCATCTCCGCTATGCCCCTCTTCCACAATGTCCCCCTTCATCTCCTCTATGGCATAGAAGAGATGAAGGGGGACATTGTGGAAGAGGGGCATAGCGGAGATGAAGGGGCACATTGTGGAAGAGGGGCATAGCGGAGATGAAGGGGCACATTGTGGAAGAGGGGCATAGCGGAGCTGAAGGGGGACATTGCGGAGCTGAAGGGGGCATTCGGAGATGAAGGGGGCATAGCGGAGATGAAGGGGGCATTGACCAGGCACCCTCCCCTCATCAGAGCAGGGGGTGCCTGGTGTCGCCCCATTCATTCCAATGGGGCTCGGGTGCTCGGCCGAGCACTCGAGCCTCAGGGGGTGCTCGGTCAGAGCACCCGAGCACCCGAGCATCGTGGTGCTCGCTCAACACTAGATACGTCTCACGACTGATTTGCATTCTATTTTCTCAGCCAACTTCCCTCCACTTTTGAAAACGATTCAAGAGGATCTTTCTAGGTCGCATAAACTATATATTTCGTGGTTGGGCAGAATTCATTCTTTTAAAATGATGATTCTTCCGAGATTCCTCTACCTTTTCCAGAACCTACCCATTTCTATCCCTCAATCCTTCTTTGTTAAATCAACCAAGGTTTTGACACGCTTCATTTGGGGAGGTATCAACCCCAGAGTCAAACGGTCTACTATGACCAGACACAAGACGAGAGGGGGTCTTGGAATGCCCAATTTGGAAACATATTACAAAGCATCTATACTGTCTAGTGTTCTTGACTGGAGTCACCGTGGAACTGATAAACTTTGGGTGGGCCTAGAACGTGACTCTGCCCCACTCGATCCGCTCCACTTCATACTGAAGACAACCCTAAGGGAACACTTTCCATGTTTAATCCCATTGTTCTGACCGTACTTTCTACTTGGTTCTTACTTTGCAAATCTAAGAGATTGATATTATACCCCTCTCCTTTCTCAAAAATCTTCCTTCCGATAAATTCTCCTCATTCATTGCCATCGAATCAATTTCCATTCTGGTCTTCCATTTCCGAGTTAAAACTCAGGGACTTCTGGAACGGCTCTCAAATTAAAGACTTTACCTCACTACAGTCCCTCTATGATCTCCCCCCTGCTGAATTATGGAGATTCCTCCGCATTAAGCATTTTCTCTCACAACCTTATTTTAAAGCATGTACTATTAGACCTCTAACTCAATTTGAAACATTACTTGAAAGGTCCCACTCTCCAGGTCGTGGACTCATGAGCACGTTGTATAAGCTTCTTTCTGACCATGACACTTTGCATAAACCGCCTTACGCTCTTGCATGGGAAAAAGAACTAGGAACCACCATTTCGATGGCAGACTGGATCTCCATCTGGAGAAACACGCATAAATCCTCCATCTCCAACAGATCCGTGGAAACTAATTGCAAACTTCTTTTCCGATGGTATTATACTCCGGTTCGGTTGCATTCTTTTCATAATACACTTTCGAAGCAATGTTGGAGATGTCATTCAGATATTGGTTCTCTGACCCATATATGGTGGCATTGCCCTCTGATTTCGCCCTTCTGGTCATCCTGCCTCCTTCTTATTGAAAATTTACTGTCTATCTCTTTATCTAGAGACCCCTGGCAAATCCTGTTGTACAAGGACCTTCCTCCTATCACAAAGTGTAAGAAATTATTTCTGTATGCTCTGTTCAATTCTGCTAAAGCCCTCATTCCTCTACAATGGAGAACCACCTCTCCCCCGGATCTCTTGACCTGGTTTGATAAGGTTGATGAACAATTACTGTTTCTGCGCATGTCGTGGAGACTTGCACATAGAAATACTGCCTCTTTGGTTCCTTTGCTAACCCGGTGGCATTCTCTGAGATTGGGTCCTACGATAAATCAGTGACTTTGCTTGGGTGTGTAGATCCAGAGCCGCTTCCCCCCCACTCCCCTTCTTCTTCTCCCTTTCCTCTTCCATATTTCCTCCTTCATCACTTATCTTCTCCTTTACTTCTCTCTCTTTCTTCTTAGGTAACTTTAGAGTTGACGCTTCGCATGAGAGGGTCAATACCACTTCCATTCTCTTTTCAGTTATATACGTTACATTGTAACTGGTCACTATACTTTATCAATATGTTTAAGCTGGTGCATGTTCCATTGTAAACCCTCTCTGTATTCTACTGTCTTTTCAACATTTTGTTATTGCTGCTTATGTCAATTCTTAATAAAGATTTAATTAAAAAAAAAAAAAAAAAAAAAAGAATACTGTCTCTAAAACTATTTACATTACAATTAAATGGCCAGCATAACATATAGGTGGTTTCACATTTTGTCGAAACTTAAGGTGACAGGTACACTTTAATGATTGACTAACATTTTTCCTGGGAATGTATCCAGAGCACTTAAGCACCTTCTGTGATACACAACACAGTTTATTTAGTACATTTTCTGTAACCATTTAAGGTCCAGAGAGGTGCACAATGCATTTCATACCTCTCTGGTACTTAAAGGGTTAAATCAGTGCATATTTTCTCTATACATATCATACGCTCGATTCACAGTAAGCTCTATTGTCCTGGAATTGCATTCCGGAATTCTGTGTATTTACCTCTTTTCCACTGCTAACCATCTGAGTGCAAGAATGGTATCCACCTCAATACCCCTCTGTCACTCAAAGGGTTAATATATGTGAACGTCTGGATTAAATATCCTTTTTTTCCCCCTTATTTTTCTGCAAAGGACATATCCACTTTTTTGGATACAAGAAACATCTGCAATACATGGAAAAGCAACAAACTGGAAAACTTTCTAGCATGCAACAGGTTAAAGTCTTCCAATTCCTATACATTTGGGGAAAGGAAAGTTTAAAGGGATAGTAGCCTTTTATTCTGATTTTACAAATTCTGAAATGCAAAGTCAAATTGCCTATACACATCTATATATATATATAAAAGAAGAATTTGTGCCTGGCAAAACACACCCAGGGGCGGCAGTAAAGAGGATTACTGCTCCCACTGGGTGATTCAATGGGGGTGTGATTTTTGGCCCACCCCCACTATCCAGCCCGCCCACCACTATCTAAGGCTGAAAAAAAATAAAAATGGCTGCCACTCACTCCTACACCACAGACACACACACATACCCCCCACACACTGACAGACACATAAACACATATACACACACACTCATACAGAGACACACACACGCACGCTGAGCAGCTGAGGATGCTGGGAACTATGTTCAAGCTACAGCTGGAAGGCCATGGTCCAATCTGTATTATGCAGCTTCTTCATTCCCTGTCTGTGACCCTGCACAGCCCAGCCAATTACTACAAGTGAGCTGATTTCTAAACAATCAGCAAGCAGGATACTGGGGAGCTGACTTGCTAGCACAGAGAAGCTGGGAAAGTGGAACAACGGCAGAGACATGATCAGGCAGTGCAGAGCAGGCCTTCAGCTGAGCTGGCAGAGACATGGTTGTGACTGTATTTATATATTGCATAAAGAGAGAGAAAGAGAGCAGATTGTTTGTTAGTCTGTCTGTAAGTAGAGGTGCAAGTTCCTGCAATCATCTCCATGCTGTACATAGCTCACTGTATAGCATGTATGACAAATTATTTATATATGTTCTGGCATTGTAAAGTATACAGTCTGTCTATAAGGACTGGCACTATACAGTATAGGAGGAACAGTCCCTGTTTGACACCCAAATCCCTCTGCTCCTCTATTTAGGAGATCACACTGTGTGGTGTATATATCAGTATATCAGATTGCTCCACATCAATAAAACCCACAGTAATGTGGGTATAAACTTCTATATATATCTGTTAAATTAGTCTGTGTAAAAATATACTTTCATCTTCTTCTAAATCATTCACTTACATAAAGAGTAACTTAACCATTTCAATGCCAGAGGGGTATGCAATGCATTGCTTACCCCCTGACACTCAAAGGGTTAAAAATTCTCTAAAATACACCACTAGCCACGCCCCCAGTAACACCACCTAAAACACAAGTGTCCCTCTTTGGCCATTTGAAATGTTGGGAGGTATGTTACTTACACTGCTCACACTGTATGTATGTTCTGATTTGCATCTGTGTGTCACTGTTTGTGTATGTCAGTGCATGTGTGTGTATGTATGTGTGTTGCATGCGTCTCTGTCTATCACTGTGTGTCCCCCTATATGTGTGTATTTGCACATGTGTCTGTGTATCATTGTGTGCACCTTTCTGACACGTACACCCTATGCTATATTTCACTATCATATGAAAAGACACCCTGGGAAATAGACTACAGAAAGTCCAACCCCAGAAAAGAAGTCCATATTAATGAGGCACTCGGAAGCCAAAAATATTGAAATATCAAGATATTAATTTTATTAATGTATCAAAAATATAGAATACAGATGCAAATCTTTAAAAACAGTTAAAAACATATAGTAGATCGAGTCCTGATAATCACAAAGGTGATTTTGAAAGCTCTCTAACTATTTAAGGGCCAGATGGGTGTGCAACATATTGCATAGTAACATAGCTGACAAGGCTGAAAAAACATGAGTCCATCATGTGCAGTCCATGCCAAAAACACTAGGGATGGGCAAAACTTTTCACCTCAAACTGAAATCGGCGAAAAATTGCACTTTCCACGAAAAGTGCCTTTTTTTCTGCTTTTTCCCACCTTTCTCGTCTAGCTAATTGCACTGAAATAAATGAGAAGAAAAATATTTCTCCACCACACTAAAGTTGTCTACGGCCATATGAAAGGCTGTCAGGTTCTCACTGCAGCCATTCTGTGTACAGCCATATAAAAGGCTGTCAGGTCTCACTGCAGCCATTCTGTGTACAGCCATTTAAAAGGATGTCAGGTTCTCACAGCAGCCATTCTGTGTACAGACATATAAAAGGGTGTCAGGCTCTCACTGCAGCCATTCTGTGTACAGACATATAAAAGGGTGTCAGGCTCTCACAGCAGCCATTCTGTGTACAGACATATAAAAGGATGTCAGGGTCTCACTGCAGCCATTCTGTGCACAGTCATATAAAAGGGTGTCAGGCTTTCACTGCAGCCATTCTGTGTTTGTGACAGGAGAGAGCAGCATGTTTTTGAGTTAGAGAAGATAGGGGAATAAACGGGAATTGAAGCTTAGTTTTAGGGAATAATTTAGGTAGGACATTTGTTCTCTGTAATTGTCTGCACATCGTTCGGTCCGGTCAGGGCGTTGCTGGGCAACCGTATCAGCAGTGTCACACGTCATGGAGTCACGCCATTATGGCATCATCCACTTCATGTTTATAGTGTGGCGCCGCGAGAAAGTCGATGCTCAGTCCTGAGTTCCCATTCCAAGCGCCTCTTCAGTATCTCTTAAAGTTTTCTCTGTGTATTACTCCTTCACCTTGCTGTTGTGCTGCCTGCCCTGACCACTGGATTTGACCATGATCCTGCTTGTTGCGTCACCTGCCCTGACCACTGACTTGGACTTTTGACCCTACTTGTTGAGCCGTCTGCCCTGAACACTGGCTTGAACTTTCATCCTGCTTGTTGAGCTGCTTGCCCTGTCCTGTGTTCTGGACACTTGGCGATTGTTTCAGGATCTTCTTACGCTCCTGCTTATCTCAGCTGTAGACTCTGTGGTCTTTCTTCTGCCTGTTTTGGTCCGGCTGTTCCTGTACTCCTAGAAAATACTGCTTACTAGTGTTGAGTGAGCACCCCGATGCTCGGGTGCTCTGACCGAGCACCGCCGGAGGCTCGAGTGCTCGGCCGAGCACCCGAGCCCCATTGACTTCAATGGGGCGACACGAGCATTACACCAGGCACCCCCTGCTCTGATGAGGGGAGGGTGCCTGGTCAATGCCCTCTTCATCTCCACAATGTCCCCCTTCATCTCCGCAATGTCCCCCTTCATCTCCGCAATGCCCCCTTCATCTCCGCAATGTCCCCCTTCCACAATGTCCTCCTTCATCTCCACACTGTCCCCCTTCATCTCCGCAATGCCCCCTTCATCTCCGCAATGTCCCCCTTCCACAATGTCCCCCTTCATCTCCACACTGTCCCCCTTCATCTCCGCAATGCCCCCTTCATCTCCGCAATGCCCCCTTCATCTCCGCAATGCCCCCTTCATCTCCGCAATGTCCCCCTTCCACAATGTCCCCCTTCATCTCCACACTGTCCCCCTTCATCTCCGCAATGCCCCCTTCATCTCCGCAATGTCCCCCTTCCACAATGTCCCCCTTCATCTCCACACTGTCCCCCTTCATCTCCGCAATGCCCCCTTCATCTCCGCAATGCCCCCGTACCTCCAGTCCCTGGTGGTCCAGCGGAGCGTCTTCAGATCTGTGCCTCCTCCGGCACAGATCCCCGCCACCCGAACATGGCGGGCGAGCACATGGCGGTACTCGACGAGTACCGCCATGTGCCGAGCAGAGCGATGCTCGAGCCGATCCGAGCATCGGCCGAGCATGCTCGCTCAACACTACTGCTTACTGTGGATTCCAGGTACCCAGTTTGTTCTCTCTCTATATATTCTCCTATAAATGTGTATGTGTATACTGGGCTTGTTTGGGTTCTCTCAGTCCTGCATCAGAGTATCCTACCTCTTACCTCTGAGATCCTACAGCTACTTTTCGACTATATTAGCTGCCTACGCATACTTGCTGTAGCCCTCTCTGCACTGAGTGGGGTTTCTCGCACCACACAAAACACCCTTTAGTTGGTATTCTGATAGTAGTAGGGGAGTCTGGGGGCACAATGGGGGGGAAGGAGATTGACCCAAAATGAGCCAAAATTTGCTGTGACTGACTGGCAAGACACAGGCAGCTGAGGTCCAAATTGCTTGCTGATTTTACTTTTATTGTCTCTGTGCTGGGGAAGTCTGGGGAAAGAAGTTGATGATTTTGTTTTGTAGCTATATATATCTGTTTGGGACTAACTGTGATGTGGTGGACAACTAAAAAAAATAAAATTAATAAAAGTTAAAAAACCCCACAAATAATTAAAAAAATACATTTATTAGACAGCTGCTTGGGAGCTCTGTGACTGAGACAGACTTGATAGACAGCAGGCGACATTGAGAATATTGTTGAGGACCAAGGCAAGACATCACACTCCATCAGTTTTGAGTAAAGACACACACACAGTAGTTGAGTAATGTCTAGCAAATGCATAAGTGAGAGGGGAATGATGGAACAGTGCAGGGACGTGGAAGTAAAGTGTTAGTACAAAAACTGACTGCAGCAATTGTTACTGCAACATGTGTAATAAATGATGATGATCCCTCTCCTCCCGGGGTGGATGCAGTTTGTCAAGGTCCCACCAATCACACCATGTCAGTCCCCCACCACCACTACCATACACATCTGCCACATTGTAGGTTGTACTTTATTTATTTTTTTTATCACTTGACATCATAATGAATATGTGCCAGTTTCACTTAAGAGGGAAGTAAGTGTTGTGGACAAAGGCACTTTACATGCTAGCAGGTGTACATTGCTGTAGGACTCACAACTTTGACTTCCAGCTACTTATTTCTCCATTACAGCCCTCAGAAGAAGTAATATTGTGCTGGGAAATGTTGCACCTTATTAAACATAGGAAAAAATGTGTTGCAATAGGAAAAAAATGTGTTAGAATAGGAGAATAATGTGTTGGAAAGGGCAAGGAATGTCCTGGAATAGGCAAAAAGGAGGAAAATTTTGCATTGGAGAAAAAGAGAAAACTTTTGCAAAAAAAGCAAAAAATCTGTCGTTTTCTACGAAAACTCATGCAGAAATGTTTTCTCACTTTTCGCCCACCCCTAAAATACACCCCCTGTTGATCCAGAGGAAGGCAACCACCCCCAAAAGCCATTTCCAATTTAGCCCCGAGTGGGTAAAAAATTCCTTCCTTACTCCAAATGACAGTCAGATATTTCCATGGATCAACATCCTATCTGAATTGAAACCATCTGTCATCATTTTCAATATTGTTCTGTGCTAGATAGACATCCATTACTTTTTTGAAAGCAGTTACATTATCTGCAAGTATAACATCTCAAGGCAAAGAATTGCATAGCTTTATCACCCTTACTGTAAAAAATCCCTGCCTTTGTTATAGTTGAAAACACCTTTCCTCTAATCTTAATAGATGACCTCTGATTCTTAGCTCTGCTCTTTGAGTAAATAACCCATTGGATAGTTCTTTGTATTGACCTTGACTGTATTTGTAAATGGTAATCACATCACCCCTTAGATGGCTCTTCTCTAATGTAAACAAACCCAGTTTTGCTAGACTCTCTTTGTAACTCAGATCATTCAATCCCTTTATCAGTTTTGTTTCACGTCTCTTCACTTTTTTTTAACCCTGGAAGGGTTATAAATCCCCTAGCAAGGTTTTAGATTGACCCTATATCCAAGGGTGCTGTCACGGTTTATTATGACTCTCAGACACAAGTTTTAGGTAAAAAAATCAATTTTATTGAAATAATAAATTGATAACTTAGGATGGCAATAACATACATATATATATATATATACAGGATATAGCACAGACAGAAGGCAGACTCTACCGGTCCTGTCAATATACCGGACAGGACAGTCTATAGGCTCTACCGGCCTTGCCATTACCGGGTAAGGCAACCTGCAGATGGAATAGCATAACGGTTCTACCGGCCTTACCAAATTACCGGGCAAGGCAGCCTCAATAGATACACAATGTCGGCTCTACCGGCCCTGCCAATACCGGGTAAGGCAACCTCAGATGGAATGTGGCAAAAAGGTTCTACCGGCCTTACCAATACCGGGCAGGGCAGCCCAGAGATAGTAGCAGCAGTCAGATGAAACTGGCAAATTAGCAGAATCGTTAAGCAGCAATGCTTTGGAGCAAACCAGCGTCCGCACGCTGGGAACAACACTGAATAGTATAGCCGTAAGGCTTTGCGAGCAAACCAGTGACCGCACACTGGAGTAACAAGTGAGTAGTATAGCCGCAAGGCTTAGGAGCAAACCAGCGTCCGCACGCTGGGACCAACACAGATTTGTATAGCTGATAGGCTTTGGAGCAAACCAGTGACCACACACTGGTGTAACAAGCGAGCTTGTATAGCCGCAAGGCTTAGGAGCAAACCAGCGTCCGCACGCTGGGACCAACACAGATTTGTATAGCTGATAGGCTTTGGAGCAAACCAGTGACCGCACACTGGTGTAACAAGTGAGTTTGTATGGCCGCAAGGCTTAGGAGCAAACCAGCGTCCGCACGCTGGGACCAACACAGATTTGTATAGCTGATAGGCTTTGGAGCAAACCAGTGACCGCACACTGGTTTAACAAGTGACTTTGTCTGGCCACAAGGCTTAGGAGCAAACCAGCGTCCGCACGCTGGGACCAACACAGCTATGTAGAGCTGATAGGCTTTGGAGCAAACCA
This sequence comes from Rhinophrynus dorsalis, assembly GCA_037306005.1. NCBI lineage: Eukaryota > Metazoa > Chordata > Amphibia > Anura > Rhinophrynidae > Rhinophrynus > Rhinophrynus dorsalis. The sequence continues at coordinate 187,013,309 of CM074726.1, forward strand.
GTGACCGCACACTGGTGTAACAAGTGAGTTTGTATAACCGCAAGGCTAAGGAGCAAACCAGCGTCCGCACGCTGGGACCGACACAGAATTGTAGCAATGTCACCAACGCGACCAGGCAGAAGGTCGCCAGGATACTGAAGACAGGTGATGAGATGACAGGAACCAGCAACCATCAGTCAGGTCAGGAAACAAGCATAGAAGAAGTTCAGCAGTAACTGCAACACCAGAGACTAGGCCGGAACCAGGACTGGAGTAACTCAGCATCCAGGAAACACTGCAACAGTAGAGATCAGGAACCCAGGAACACAGGAGATCAGGAACTCAGGAACACTGGAACAGAGGCCCAGCTATCACTAGCATAGTGATAGCAAAAAGGTCAGAAACAACACGAAAGGGCACTCAAAGGGTGCCCAATCCAGGTTTAAATAGGCAACAAGAGGCGGGCTAACTGCAGACAGCCAATAGAAGCCCCCTACTGGTGACAGACAGGGAACTGCAGCAATCACGGGCACCGTGATAGTACCCCCCTCTCAAAGACCCCCTCTCCTAGAATAGGGTTTAGGTTTCTGTGGGTACTTGGCATGAAAGATCCTAGTTAGCCTAGGTGCATGAAGGTCCTTACTATCCACCCATGAACGATCCTCAGGACCGTACCCTTTCCAATGTACCAGGTACTGTACCCCTCCTCTAAGCCTACGGGAATCAATAATGCTCTGAACCTCGTACTCCTCCTGGCCCTCGACCTCAACAGGTCCTGGCACCACAGGTGTGGTAGTATAGCGATTGCAAACCAGTGGCTTAAGAAGAGACACATGGAACACATTATGGATACGCATGGATGCAGGTAGGTCTAGTGCATAGGAAACAGGGTTAATTTTGCGAATAACTCTGTATGGACCAATAAACCGGGGAGCCAACTTATTAGACGGAACCTGCAGCTTGAGATTTCTGGAGGAAAGCCATACTCTATCCCCAACCTGAAAGGAAACCGCTGGAAGCCTTCTGCGATTAGCATGGCGCTGATGACGCTGAAATGACTGACCAAGTGCCCTCTGAACTTGTGCCCATGTGGAACGGAGTTGCTCGATATGCTCATCCAGAGCTGGAATCTGTTGCGTCTGAAAAGAATCTGGAAGCAAACAGGGCTGGAACCCATAATTAATCAGAAACGGAGAGCTCCCAGATGAAGAATTGACCGCACAGTTCCTGGCGAACTCTGCCCAAGGCAACAAGTCGGACCAATTATCATGATGGTCAGTCACGAAACAACGGAGAAATTGTTCCAATCCCTGATTAGCTCGTTCAGCGGCTCCATTGGTCTGGGGATGGTAGGCAGAAGAGAAGGACAGCTGTATGCCCATCTGTTGGCAAAATGCCCTCCAAAATCTAGACACAAACTGGCTCCCCCTGTCAGACACCAGTACCCTAGGCACTCCATGCAACCGGAATACTTCTCTGGCGAATACCATTGCCAATTCCTTAGCTGAAGGAAGGCCACGGAGGGGCACGAAATGAGCCATTTTAGAAAACCTGTCCACCACCATGAATATAAAAGAGTACCCCTTAGACATAGGCAATTCTCCCATAAAATCAATGGAAACATGAGACCAGGGGCGTTCGCCATTAGGCACCGGTTGAAGCAAGCCCACTGGGAGATGTCTCGGGGTCTTAGCGCGGGCGCAGGTGGCACAGGCATTCGTAAATTCGGCACCATCGTTTCTCATGGAAGGCCACCAAAATAACTGAGAAAGGGACCATAACAATTGGTCTCTACCAATATGTCCAGCAGCCTTAGAGGAATGGTAGGTTTCGAGCAGCCTAGTACGAAATGTTTCAGCGACAAAACATTTGCCCACTGGGGTTTCATGGGGAGCGGACCCCTGAGAGGCCAGGATCTCCTCCCCTAAGGGAGAAGTGATACTCGTGCGTATAGTAGCCAGTATTCTATCAGGTTGGATGATAGGTGCTGGTGTTTCCACTCTGTCACTGTCGGCCTCAAATTGTCTTGACAGTGCATCAGCCCTGATATTCTTTGACCCCGGTAAATATGATACAATGAAATTAAATCGAGACAGGAACAGTGCCCACCTGGCCTGACGGGAGGACAATCTCTTGGCCTCCGAGAGATACGTCAGATTTTTATGATCCGTTAGGATTAAGACAGGATTCTTAGTACCTTCAAGCAAATGACGCCATTCCTTAAGAGCGAGGATAATGGCCAATAATTCTCTGTCACCTATCTCATAGTGGCTTTGAGTGACAGTCAACTTTTTAGAGAAAAATCCACAAGGTCCGAGAGTTCCACCTTTATCGTGTCGTTGCGAAAGTACTGCCCCGACCCCAATATCTGAGGCATCAACCTCTAACGTAAATGGAAGTAGAGGATTGGGGTGGGATAACACAGGAGCCGCAGCAAATGCCAGCTTCAAATTTTCAAAGGCTTTCTCAGCAGATACCGGCCAACAAGAAGGATTAGCACCCTTGTGCGTAAGATCGGACAGAGGTTTGACAATGGAAGAAAAGTTCTTAATAAACCTCCTATAATAGTTAGCGAAACCCAGGAAACGCTGTATGGCTTTAAGGCCCTTGGGTTTTGGCCATTGTAGGACAGCTGACAACTTATCTTTGTCCATGGCAATGCCATCATTGCCAATTATGAACCCCAAGAATGGCACACTGGTTCTATGAAACTCACATTTTTCCAATTTACAAAATAATTTGTTCTCACGGAGTCGTAGCAATACTGCAGATACATCCTTGATGTGCTGTGCCATGTCTTGGGAGTAAATCAGTATATCATCAAGGTAAACCACAACACATGTCTGTAACATATCTCTCAGAACATCGTTTATCAGTTCCTGGAAAACTGCGGGTGCATTACACAGCCCAAATGGCATTACTAGATACTCGTAGTGCCCAGCTCGAGTATTAAAGGCAGTTTTCCACTCATCACCTGCTCGAATGCGAACCAGATTGTAAGCGGCCCGTAGGTCCAATTTGGTAAAAATCGAAGCGCCCTTAAGCCTGTCAAAAAGCTCGGTGATGAGTGGTATTGGGTATGCGTTTTTTGCCATTAGTTTATTCAGGCCCCGGTAGTCAATGCATGGTCTTAATTCGCCATTTTTCTTTTTTACGAAAAAGAACCCAGCCCCAGCTGGAGAGGTAGATTTTCGTATGATCCCTCTAGCAAGGGCATCAGAAATGTAGTCCTCCATAGCCTTATTTTCTTCACAAGATAATGGATAAGTGCGTCCTTTAGGAGGTACACTCCAGGCTGCAATTCAATGCAACAATCATAAGGTCTATGCTGGGGTAGCATACTAGCCTCTCCTTTGCTAAAAACATCGCCAAACTGTTGGTACACATCCGGCATAGCAGAGGAGGTGCATAGGACCTTAATAGGCTGGATGACGCACTTGTCCATACAAAACTGGGACCAAGCAGCAATTTCACACTTTTTCCAATCAAATTGTGGGTTATGTAACTGTAACCACGGAAATCCCAATATTACCGCGTGGTGCGGAGAATTAATCAGTTGAAACTGCTGCTCTTCTCTGTGAAGTGCCCCAATAGTCATAGACAGTGGCATAGTTTCAAATAAAACCTGAGGCGGTTCTAAAGGTCTACCATCAATCGCTTCGATAGTCAAGGGGTTTTCTCTTTCAATGCGTGCAAGTCAGCAAAGGTATTATCCATAAAATACCCTGCTGCACCAGAGTCAACCAAGGCCAAAACCTCCACAGATCGTTGTGCCCAAGACAATACCACCTGAATGGTGGGTTTCGTTATGCCCGACACTGGGGACGATTGTACACCACCTAGGGCCTGTTCCCCAAGGTACCCTAGGTGTGTGCGTTTCCCGGACGTACCGGACAGGAATTTAGCAAGTGCCCTTTTTTACCGCAGTATAAACACAACCCTTGCTTCTTGCGATAAAGTCTCTCTGCCTTGGTTAGTCTAGTGAAGCCTATTTGCATAGGTTCGCTTGTTTCCCGTACAGGTTCACTAGACTTCAATGCCAAGGGAGGGATGGGTGGGCAAAATATGCTACTAGGCTCATTATCTTTTGATCGTATTTTACGATCTCTGGCAATTGATCTCTCACGTATTCTGGAGTCAATTATCATAACATACTCAATGTAATCATCTAGATCAATAGGTAGATCTTTAGCAGCAATTTCGTCTTTAATGTGGTCATTCAGGCCTTGAGAAAAAGCTGCCAATAATGCCTCGTTATTCCAACCTACCTCTGCTGCCAATGTGCGGAATTCGATGGCATAGTCGCCCACTGTACGCCTGCCCTGTTGTATCTCCATAAGGCGTTTGGCAGCAGAGTTGGTTCTACCAGGAGGCTCAAACACTCTTCGAAAGGATTGCACAAATTCTCTGAAGTTCTTAGTACAAGGTTTAGCATTCTCCCACAAGGGGTTAGCCCAGGCAAATGCTCTGCCAGTGAGCAGTGATATCGTGAACCCCACTTTACTACGATCATTGGGAAATGCGTGTGCCGTCAATTCCATAAAGATTTCAAGTTGGTTGATGAACCCTCTGCAGAGACTAGGGTCACCATCATATCTTAGCGGCAAGGGTGCAGAAGCCGTTAAACCTTTAACAGTACCCTCTAGGGGCCTGGTATCACTTTCCGGTGTCTGACTTGGCGAGACCACCGGGCTAGAACTCGATTTGTCAGCGAGTACCGTGCGTTCAAGGATCGTTTGGATTGCAACTGCCAACTGATCCAAACGTTGCTCGAGCACATCCATCCTCCAATGGATATTCTGTGCGTTACCTTCACCCTTGCTGTCTGAGGTCATGGCCCTTTCGTACTGTCACGGTTTATTATGACTCTCAGACACAAGTTTTAGGTAAAAAAATCAATTTTATTGAAATAATAAATTGATAACTTAGGATGGCAATAACATACATATATATATATACAGGATATAGCACAGACAGAAAGCAGACTCTACCGGTCCTGTCAATATACCGGACAGGACAGTCTATAGGCTCTACCGGCCTTGCCATTACCGGGTAAGGCAACCTGCAGATGGAATAGCATAACGGTTCTACCGGCCTTACCAAATTACCGGGCAAGGCAGCCTCAATAGATACACAATGTCGGCTCTACCGGCCCTGCCAATACCGGGTAAGGCAACCTCAGATGGAATGTGGCAAAAAGGTTCTACCGGCCTTACCAATACCGGGCAGGGCAGCCCAGAGATAGTAGCAGCAGTCAGATGAAACTGGCAAATTAGCAGAATCGTTAAGCAGCAATGCTTTGGAGCAAACCAGCGTCCGCACGCTGGGAACAACACTGAATAGTATAGCCGTAAGGCTTTGCGAGCAAACCAGTGACCGCACACTGGAGTAACAAGTGAGTAGTATAGCCGCAAGGCTTAGGAGCAAACCAGCGTCCGCACGCTGGGACCAACACAGATTTGTATAGCTGATAGGCTTTGGAGCAAACCAGTGACCGCACACTGGTGTAACAAGTGAGTTTGTATGGCCGCAAGGCTTAGGAGCAAACCAGCGTCCGCACGCTGGGACCAACACAGATTTGTATAGCTGATAGGCTTTGGAGCAAACCAGTGACCGCACACTGGTGTAACAAGTGAGTTTGTATGGCCGCAAGGCTTAGGAGCAAACCAGCGTCCGCACGCTGGGACCAACACAGATTTGTATAGCTGATAGGCTTTGGAGCAAACCAGTGACCGCACACTGGTTTAACAAGTGACTTTGTATGGCCGCAAGGCTTAGGAGCAAACCAGCGTCCGCACGCTGGGACCAACACAGCTATGTAGAGCTGATAGGCTTTGGAGCAAACCAGTGACCGCACACTGGTGTAACAAGTGAGTTTGTATAACCGCAAGGCTAAGGAGCAAACCAGCGTCCGCACGCTGGGACCGACACAGAATTGTAGCAATGTCACCAACGCGACCAGGCAGAAGGTCGCCAGGATACTGAAGACAGGTGATGAGATGACAGGAACCAGCAACCATCAGTCAGGTCAGGAAACAGCATAGAAGAAGTTCAGCAGTAACTGCAACACCAGAGACTAGGCCGGAACCAGGACTGGAGTAACTCAGCATCCAGGAAACACTGGAACAGTAGAGATCAGGAACCCAGGAACACAGGAGATCAGGAACTCAGGAACACTGGAACAGAGGCCCAGCTATCACTAGCATAGTGATAGCAAGAAGGTCAGAAACAACACGAAAGGGCACTCAAAGGGTGCCCAATCCAGGTTTAAATAGGCAACAAGAGGCGGGCTAACTGCAGACAGCCAATAGAAGCCCCCTACTGGTGACAGACAGGGAACTGCAGCAATCACGGGCACCGTGATAGGTGCGTACACGTGGAGGTCACAGAGTTCTCTGAATTCAGATTCCAATCCAAACCAGCAGGTTCAGTGTCTAATTAGTTCACAGTTGAGGCTGAGGGCCATAATCATTGTAACACTCGTAAACACCTCCTTCAAGCACATTACCACTACCTCTACCCCTAAATACTTACACACATAACTTACCATGACCCTGGAACACTCTGTCTATTGAAGGCAACTGTCCTTTGCCACTGAACTCTTCTCCTTGGTCAATAAGGGCTTCTTTTACTACTAGGTAGCCTCAGAGAATTACTACTAGACGTGACCCAAAATAGACAGTATATATACTGAGCCATACTTCTTTGAAAGCAATAAAAGGTAATTTTAATTGAATATGAGCTTATCCATATCAAAATAATAACATAATAAAATAGTAACACAGTTGATGAGGCTGAAAAAAGATATGCATCCATCAAGTCAGCCCATTACAAATCACCCTTGTTGATCCAGAGGAAGGAAAAAAAAATTGAAACCATTTACAATTAAGCTCAAAGCGGGTAAAAAAGTCCTTCCTGACTTCAAATGATAGTTGGATTTTTCCCTGGATCAACATTCTGTCTTCAGTGAAGTCATCTGTTATTATTCTCTATATGGTTCAGTGCTAGATAGGTATCCATTGCGTTTTTGAAAATGTGACATTTAAATGGGAATTTTTCCCTTGGAATGATTTTAACAGAAGGACTAACCTAGATAGGTGTTCTTCATACAGCAGTAAGATCTGTTCACTGTTGTTTTTTTTTTTATCAATAATTTTTATTAATAGTAGAAAAAGAGTACAATGAAAAGAAGAACCAACATAGTATAATCACATTTTAGAGTACAATACTGCTTCATTAAAGGGATAGTAACACTTCGTTTTAACTTTATTTTATTTTGTAGGCATTAAAAAAACATGAAGAATGATATAAGTCTTATCGCTCAAACCTTTATGGTTTATGAGATATTCACAAGCAAAGTTCCCCTCCCCGCCCCTTTTACCTAGTGTAAACCATCTCTTCTCAGATGTGAGTCTGGTTGTATGACAGTACAGATAACAGAAGGGGACAATTTTCTTTGTATGAAAACAATGAAAACCCTTCCCCCCTTGATAAGTTTTTCAGCTTTTTCCATTATCTTAATTGAAGATTGTCCCTCTCTGCAGTCTACCTGGGCATCTCCCTTCTGATTTGGTTGAACAGGGGGGGGATACTTTGTTTGTGAATATCTCCTAAACCATAAAGGTTTCAGAGATAAGACTTATATCATTCTTCATGTTTTTTTAATGCCTACAAAATAAAATAAAGTTAAAATGAAGTATTACTATCCCTTTAACAAAGGGTAGACAATTGGAATAAAATATTGTTACAAAGGCAATATCATCTGTTATAATTTGTACAGGTAATACAGATTTAGCAACAAATTATGTGCGACATCATTTCCAAGAAAGAAGTTACCATTAGAAAATTAAGAAGCTTAATAGTGAACTTAAGTGTCTACCATGAATACAGTTGGTTTTGTAATCTAAAAGACAAGTTGGGAAGAAGGAAAAATAGAAAGAATAGAGAGCAGAAATAAAGGATGGGTAAGAAATAAAAAGAAAATGGGCAGGGGGTGGGGACAGAGTGAGCATCATAAGGACTACGTCTCATAGATGAATAAGCAAGGGCTGATCAATAACACATTCAAGTAGGCGTGATGAATTTCTGATAGAAGGTTTTCCAAGTGTCCCATATGAGCTCGAAAAAATCACCAGTGCCTAATTTGATTGCCACTAGCCTGTCTAAGCTCATAATTCTTGTTCAATGTTTTTACGCTTGAACTCTGCTTTAGTCTGTAATTGAATGAGGACATATTACTATCTTGAGAATGTATACATGGCCCTTTAGAATCATGGATGGGGATGGCTAGAGCCAATGAGAGAGAGAGATCTGTTATTTAGAGTTATGGTTGTGGCTTCTGAGATCATAGAGAGAGCCTTGTCCATTAGTCTAATGGCCCATGGAAGCCTTCTCCAGGTATCTACATTTCCTTGTTCAGTTATGGACTATAGCAGAGATGTTTTACCAGGAAGAATACATAGAGATTTCTCTCGTTTTCAAGTATGTCCTGGGAAGTTTACTGTAAAGAGTTGCATATTTACACAAACAGAGAAACATTATTATACACACATAAACATACATACATCTGCTTCATTATATCTAAAAACAATATGTAACTGTATATACATTTTTAAAGGGGAACTACCACCTGGATTGATTCTTCATCTGGCGACTAGCTGCTTAGTAGCGCTAGTCGCCAGAAATATTACCAGGTTCTGAAGATTTCGGCCTTTTTCTGATGGTCACTGGAACAGGAAGCACGGACGTCTCGTCACAGTGACGTCCGTGCGCCTGCGCTGTCAGTCCCTTTTGAGCCGGCCGTGCTTCCTGTTCCAGTGACCGTCAGAAAAAGGCCGAAATCTTCAGAACCGGGTAATATTTCTGGCGACTAGTGCTACTAAGCAGCTAGTCGCCAGATGAAGAATCAATCCAGGTTAAGTTTTTACGGGGTGGTAGTTCCCCTTTAAAAATGTATATACAGTTACATATTGTTTTTAGATATAATGAAGCAGATATTTTTAAGGATTTTAGACTGGGAGAAGATGTGATTTTTACGGGCAGATTATTAGAGTTTTGGAGCTCTGAAGGAGAAGGTGGATCAATCAGTTTCTTTTTTGTATTGTGGTATACTCACTGAGTTGTTAGCAGTGGAGTAAGGTTATAGTTGTATGGAGAGATGGAGTGAGCATACTGCTGTGGTAGTCTGGTCACTTTCTAGAGAAATGGTTATATACTAAGCAAGAAAGGTGAGTATTAGCCAATTTAGGTCTTTGAACATATCAAAGTGATTGGCAGTGTAAATACATTGGAGAATAAAGTGGCATAATGAGTTATACCGAGTGTCAAGTTTACCAATATGAATTTGTGGCATGGGAGCATATACTACATTCCCACAGTCTATGACTGGCATTAAAGGGATAGTAATGTTTCATAGTAAAAGCAGCTCTAATTAATCATCATAGTATTTGGGCCATGGAGAGTGTTATGTCAATACTGTCAGAGTTGGAGTTCAAGAGTAATTGAATGATAAAGTATCCCCCCCGCCCCTTTTACTGATGCAACACTGCTCACCTCAGAGCAGCAGGGAGTGTCTAGGTAGATTGCAGAGAGGGACAATCTTCAGTTAAGATAAGGGAAAAAGCTGAAAAACCTGTCAAGGGGGGCAGGGTTTTCATTGCCCTCATAGTAAGAATATTGACCCTTGATGTGAGTTGTCTGGTCTATGGACTGGATTCCACATCTGAGAAGTGTGGGCTTACACTAGGTAAAAGGGGCGGGAGGGGGAAACTTTATCATTCAATTACTCTTGAACTACAACTCTGACAGTAATGAAATAACATGCTCTATGGCTCAAATACTATGAAGATTAATTGGGGCTCCTGTTTTTGTGAAATATGACTATCAGTTTAACATCTGTTGTACATTATGTCTTCTTCCCAGGGGATTTAAACAGGATTTGTTTCTTAACAGAGATCTATTTTGGGATAAAGTTTGGATGTTAATTTATCAATATGAAGCCCAAAAGTGCTGTGGGGTCAAGCCACATACCAAGATATTTGTTATGATTAGACTATCTTACAATGGATAGTTTGGTATTGCAGAGTTTACACAGTTTGTGCTTTGTAGAAAATAACCTTGTGGCCGTTTTGTCTGTATTTAACCCCTTCGCGTCCTGTGACGTACCCGGACCATCACGCTGGTCTGGCACTTAAGGACCAGTGACGGTCCTGGTACGTCACGTACTTTTACTCACCGTGCTCCTGCAGGAGCGCGGTGAGTAATACCGTGGACTGAAATTGATCACTCCAAGACCGGAGAGATCTCTTTCAGTCCTCTTTTCGATGTGCCGCCCCACGTGATCAGTCACGTGGGACGGCATGTCGAACACGTCTATCTGGTCCTTAAAGGACCAGACACCGCGGGATCGTCGGACCCTAAGGGGTTAAGTACAGTTTGTTCTTTGCTATCCATCTTTCATCTTCAGAGAAATCATGCTGTAATACGGACTCCAGTTGAGAAACGTGTGATTTTATAGCATAGATTAGGGTCTATATACATGTGCACAGAAGATACTTTGCAAACCGTGGGTAGATCATTTATAAATAAAGTACAAAATGAAAAAAAAGTAGCAAAACAATGCACTGGATACCTCTCTGACATTCAGAAGGGTTAATTTGAAAGAGAAGCAAAAATTGACTGTATGTTGTACCAGCCATATATTTGTAAGATAAGCAGTTTGTGAGAAGTTAACCATTATTTGCTGGTGGAACAGTCTGGCACTGTATGCTAATTAATTTCTGTCGTGGATCACTACTAGGACACACTGTGCTATGAATTAATCTTGGCTTAGCTCATAACTGGGGGTGTGTGTCTAATAGCACAGCAAGGGGTACATTTGGTCTAGAACATAACTAATTAGCATACTGTCCAGGTAATTAGCATAACGTGCCAGCCTTGCCACTAAAACCTATAGGTTCATTTCTCAAAAACCGAGTTATACATGACCAGCACAACCGGTAGCTTTTAATTCACTTTTAAAAGAAGTTATGTTACTATTGATCGGTCACAATGTGATATTTAATTTGTTTTCAAGATAATAACAAATTGCACATATGGTGTTTTATAATGTAATTAGTTTTGATAAATTAACTGTTATTTGTCAGTGGCACAGTCCGGAACTTTATGTTAATTTGTTTATGTGCTCGACCAATATTGGTATACACTGTGCTAAGAATGTATCTAGGGAGATATCACACACTGGGGGCATATTGAACAATATGTTTGGCTTGGAACATAACTAATTAGCATATTCTGTCAGGAATTAACATCATATGCCATGAAGTGTCATTAAAACATAAAGGTTTATTTCTTAAAAAGAAAAACAATATTAAAGTGCTCTGTCCATATCTGAACAAACTGTAGTCATCTTAGGAAAGAAAATTCTTCATGCCACTGTTCTGTAGTGGACTTCGCTATCTGGAATCCAGGTCATAATGTTCTATATTTATGTAGGAAAGAAAAGAAAAAGACACAGATCAGACCACATTTAGTTGTGCATTGAGATTGGTGCTACTTTGTTTGCTCAGCTTATATGATGCACTCACTTGTTTTGGAGGATTCCTCTGCCTCTCAGTTGGAACAGCTTACAGTGGTTTGGATTGCACTCTGGTTTAGCCACTCCCCAGGCCTGTAAATGTTCTGCAACACAATGGTCTGCCTTATTGTAACACTCTGCCAGGAAGAGGAGCCACAAGTACAGAGAGAGATGGACAGTTAGGCTCCTCCAAAAAAGGATAGCAGAGCAGGTAGCTAGGGAGCGAGGCTAAGGTGCGGAGCTTGGGAGTGTGGGTTGCCAAGGAAAGGGTTGTGCAGCGGCTTGGCTGACTAAAGGCACAAGCTGCAAAACTAGATGATGTGGCCCCCACAGAGGAGCTGAAGGGTAAAGAAAAAGACACAAGAGACAGCGCACAAAGAGATACCTCTAAGTGTAGTATAGTTATGATTGACACAAAATAGTAAAGTAAAAAAGCATATTTATTAATAAAAACATAATAAAAAAGAAAAAACTAATTCCGGCTATGGCATAATTATAAAATATAGTAAAAGATAGAAGTCTATGGATCTATGTGGATCCTCATATCGCTATATGCACAATATTGTAATTAACTCGAGCTAAACTCGTTGATGGAGGACAGTTAAAACTGGAGTCTATTAGACTTGACCCCGTTTGGATAGAACTAAGCCACAAAAACATGTAGTATGAAACAGTCTAAAGTGTTAGACTTCATATGCGCTCACCGGATAGTTACTTGTTGGAAAGCCCATAGTTAAAATACTCCAGTGGCGAGTCCAGTGGCGGGTTCCGTGACTCCCGTGTTCCGTCCGGACCTCCTGGTTCACCGACTTGGCCGGTTGTCGGTCTCCCCTCCCAAGGTTAGCGTTCTCAGTTTAGATCGATTCTCACAGGAAAATCCGTAGTGAGAGCACCTTAGTGGCAGGTTCAGTGGTGGCTGAGATTGCCGTGTTCCGTTCAGTCCTCCTATTTCGTCTGTTTCTCAGAAATATTTTTATTCTGGTGTTGTTTTCCGCTCCCAGGAGTAGCAGTCACAAATCTTGAATAGGATATGTGATAACAGTAATAATAATCAACGCATTTCGGGAACAAGATTCCCTTTCTCAACTCTGGACAATGACCACCAAGACAATCTATACTAAGCTATCCCCAGGGAGAAAAACAAACACTCCAACAGGAAACAATAGGTACTTATTGAGTCCAAAGAACTGGAAGACCAGAAGGGATGGAACAGCAGAGCTGGAACAAGTGGAGCCAGGAACAAGCTGGGTCACACACAGAAATCTAGGCGCAGCAAACAGCAGGCAGGAGAGGTGTCTGGCAATCCGGGTCATACACAGGAATTATAGCTGAAAAATGGCAGACAGATGAGTGGTCAGGCAGTCCGAGTCATATACTGAAGGCAACAATCGATAAGCAGGAGAGGAGTCAGGCAGTCCGGGCCATACACAGGTAACCAAGAAAACTGGAATCGGCAGGATGATGGGAGGACTGGCAATCCAGGTCATTCACTGTAGATCAAGATTATAAGAGAGATCACGGCAAACAAGGCAAGTACACAAGCACAAGGCTCAGGCATAGGACGCTATAATAACGCATCATACTCAGTCAGAACAGAGTTTTAAGAATAGGGAAGGGCGAAAATTTCTGCCTCAAATTGAAATCAGTGAAAAATATCACTTTCCGCTTGGCAAAAAATTTCCTGAGAAAAGTGCTGATTTTCCATTTTTTTCTTGCTTTTTTCGCCTAGCTCATTCTATTGAAATCAATAGGAACATAGAAGTTACACACAACACATAGAAAATATTATTTTGTTTCCAAAAAGCATAGTATAAAAGGGGCATGAGGTTGTCTGTATTGGTGGAGAGTGGGGAAAGAATCAGTTGAACAGGGCATGATTTTTTGGGGGGGTTGTTTACTCGTATTGGGGGGAGGTAGGTAATATAAAATAAATCCTAAATACGAATACAAACCCCATAAGACAAGGTATCAAAGGGATCTGAGGAGGGTGCATGGTTTGGTGAATGAATGAATCATTTGAACAGTGAATTTGTTTTGGGGTGGTTTCTTGACTGCTACTGAGGGACAGTTAATAAAAAAATAAATTGATAAAATAAAATAATAAATTTTGTATGTAAAGTGATAGAGACAGAAACCCCCTGACATAAGCTGCCATTGGGGTGGACTGATACTTGACTTGATAGAGTATTTTGTAGAGGATGATTTGTTAAACACCTGTATCTCTTAAACCATAGCAGTTTGAGAGATAAGTCTCTTTGCATTTAGCTCAGCTTTTTAAGCTCTTCTAAAGGCAAAAAACTTTTTTGGACATTACTAACACTTGAAAGGATTAAGACCTCCATCTTCCATTGTGCCTAAAGTGAAGATCCAGAAGGCCTCTCTGGTACAGAGTCTCTGGAATCATCTACTAGCACCTTCAGGGATATGTTCTACACAGTGATTTTTAGATTTCTGGTGCTGCCCTGAAGGCAGTCCCAACATGCCTTGGTACCCCATGATTAGTGTCTCTTCTATTGCTTTTTCCTCTTTGTTAATTAATTCTTATTTTTAAATATCTTGTTATACGGTCCACACACCTATGTCTACAGAGTCATAACAGCATATAGACCACATATTAAAGGGATAGTATTACTTCAAAATTACTATCCCACATATTGTAGCCCTTAATAAACTGAGTTAAATGACACCAGCAGCATCTCTCAAACCTTTATGGTTTAAGAGATAGCCTCTTTTAAAAATTCCTCTCCCCTGCTGTCAGTGTTCTGCTGCCAGCAGGAGAATCCGGTCTCTGAATCATGCGGAGGTTCTTCAGCAGAGCCAATATCTCGTTATGGAAGGAAAAATTATTAATTGAAACAGTCTTCTATGTGTGCTTGGTAACCAAGCACACGTAGAAGACTGTTTCAATTAATCATTTTTCCTTCCATAACGAGATATCAGCTCTGTTTAAGAGCCTCCACCTGTCCCGGGACCAGATTCCCCTGCTGGCAGCAGAACGCTGATAGCAGGGGAGAGGAAACTTTGAAAGCGGCTATCTCTTAAACCATAAAGGTTTGAGAGATGCTGCTGGTGTCATTTAACTCAGTTTATTAAGGGCTACAATATGAGGGATAGTAATTTTGAAGTAATACTATCCTTTTAAGTATTGCAGTCTATTTGCTGTTTGATGTTAAATGTGGCTGAGCCTGGGACGTTAATAAAAGAATTTGTGTTCATCTAACATATATTAATCTTCTCCCATCACCCTCTAGTTTCTTATTTGGGTTATCTTTGTGGCTAAGTATTATGGCTGCAAGTTTCCCTGTACATTTATTTTGGATTGGATCCTGTTGCAGTATTCTCCAATGTTCTTGAATAGTATTTTTAAAGAATTTTAAAGAGTTAAATTGTGTTATAAAAGATGCACCACGTCTCATCAATTTTTGTGTTTTTAATGCCTTGTTTTTTTTGTAATAATATTATTTCTGTTAAGATTTTTAGCCCTGTCATAGACTGTAGTGATTGTTTAAATCCCTTTTCCAAGAACATTTTTTTTTTAAATTCCGTCTTTTTCAAAATCCTCCAGTTTTCTACAGTTATGACTTAGTCTGTGGAACTGACCACATGGTACATTTCTTAGCTATGTGGAATAATGCCCACTATTTGCTCTGATGTACATCTTACTGAAAACATGTTTAATACAACATAGAGGCATATGTTATCAGTCTATAATACAAACTAATCTTGTCTTAGAGTGACAAGCCCACCCTAAATGTAATCCTTCTTAATGGGAAAGTACTTCCAAGAACCCCTCTAAAACAGGAGAGCAGAAAGTGAAAGATCAAGATAGAAAAAATAGACGTACTCAACAACCCTTTGAGGATTTGCTTGCTGTATAATGTGCTGCATTGCCCACCATTCTGGTCTACAAAGGGTTAGGGTTAGATTAGTAATAATAACAAGCAGAGTTTGTCAGGACATGTAGGTGAGAGCCGTGCATTCAGGGGTTAAACTCAATGCTTTGAGTGTTGCAATGCATTGGGTAACTCTCTGGCACTCAAAAGGTTAATTGTTATATATGAAGGAGATATCTGAATGCAAACTGTGTTACATTGTCACAGGAGACAGGTGGGTGTGAGGGTACGTGAGAGATAAACAAGGTGGGGGGAGAGTGGCAGAAAAAAAAGAAGGGAGATGAGAAGGAGTGGAGAAATGTGGGAGAAATGAGGACTAGAGAGGAGGTAAAGACGTTGCGTGGGGGAGAGAAGGAGGAACAGTAGAGAAGATGAAGAAGGGAGAGTGGGGGAGAGAGGGAGGAAGTGAGAGAGGGGTGAGAGTGAGGATCGAGAAAGGGAAAGAAAGAGAAAGAAGAAGGGAGATGAGAAGGAGGGGAGAAATGTGGGAGAAATGAAGACTAGAGAGGAGGTAAAGAGGTTGCGTGGGGGAGAGAAGGAGGAACAGTAGAGAGGATGAAGAAGGGAGAGTGGGGGAGAGAGGGAGGAAGTGAGAGAGGGGTGAGAGTGAGGATCGAGAAAGGGAAAGAAAGAGAAAGAAGAAGGGGGATGGGAAGGATGGGTGAAATGAGGAAGAGATGAAGACTAGAGAGGAGGTAAAGAGGGAGAATGGGGGAGTGAAGGAGGAACAGTTGAGAGGATGAAGAAGGGAGAGTGGGGGAGAGAGGGAGGAAGTGAGAGAGGGGTGAGAGTGAGGATCGAGAAAGGGAAAGAAAGAGAAAGAAGAAGGGAGATGGGAAGGATGGGTGAAATGAGGAAGAGATGTAGACTATAGAGGAGGTAAAGAGGGAGAGTGAGGGAGAAAATGGGAGAGGGATGACAGTGAGGATGGAGAGAGGGAATTAAAGAGAAAGGAAGTGAGATTGGTGAGGCAGAGGAAGTGAGAGAGGGGTGACAGTGAGGAAGGGGAGAGGAAGAAAAAGGGGTGAGAGGGGAGTATAGCCAAACTGAATACAAAATAAGATTTCTGGAGAAACACACAGTTCAAGGAGCGTTAATACCACCTAATAATAATACTCCACTAAAAAATCCTTATGGCCCCTATACATTTAGGTCTTGTGTCTTTGTCCAATAGATAACACCTTTCTGTCAATACTGTACTTCAGTCCCATGGAGACGGACGTGACAGTTGCTAGCAGGACCCCAGGACCCAAACTCCTCCCACTTTATATGGCAAGCACAAGATAGATGTGTAATGTATTGCTTTGTATTGTGCACTCCTCTCTCCTTTTGTGGTTACACATGAATCCCATAAACTTTAGTCTGAACAAACTGCCAGAAACTGTCATGTCCCCCTCCATGGCATCCAGGACTGATGAAGATTCATGTTATCCACTTTGTAAAGAAATCCTTTATCTCTAAATGAATTTGTTTCTCCCCACAGACTTTCATGGTATATCTCAGAATTTATTGGGATCCCCTCTCCAAGAAATGGTTTGTCCTACAGATTTTCTTGGGTCCCTTCTACAAAAAATACTCCACCCCTTCCACATATGATGCACATAAATACTGTGTATGGGGAACATGATATTTTAACATTAAAATGGTGGTGCTCAGTCTTAAAAGACTGATCACATTTGTACATAAAACATCATGGAATCCCATCTACAGTAAACAATTTTAAAGGGATAGCAATACTTTGTTTTATCTTTATTTTATTTTGTAGGCATTAAAAAAGCATGAAGAATGATATAAGTCGTATCTCTCAAACCTTTACGGTTTGAGAGATATTCACAAGCAAAGTTTCCCCTCCCGCCCCTTTTACCTAGTGTAAGCCATCTCTTCTCACATGTGGAATCCAGTCTATAGACCAGACAGATAACAGCAGGGGGGCAATCTTCTTCCTATGAGAACAATGAAAGCCCTGCCCCCCTTGACAAGCTTTTCAGGTTTTTCCATTATCTTAATTGAAGATTGTCCCTCTCTGCAGTCTTCCTGGGCACCTCCCTTCTGATCTGGTTGAGCAGTGTTACATCAGTAAAAGGGGTGGGAGGGGGTATTTTGTAATTCAATTACTCTTGAACTACAACTCTGACAGAATTGAAATAACACTCTCCAAAGTCCAAATACTATGATGATTAATTAGAGCTGCTTCTATTATGAAACATTACTATCTCTTTAACTATAAACTTTCATATAATCCCTTCTACAACATTCATGTGGGAAAAACACAAACAGACAAGAGGGCCCCCCAACAGTGCCTGGTATCTCCCTAGCCAACACAGTATAATACATTGAATATACTCAAAAAAAGTAGTAGTTGGAAGAGGACTTATGTCTACCTCCAACAGAATGAGTTTGCAGAGATATTGAACTTGTCTCTGCTCAGGTATCCTGGCTGGTAGTCCAAACATCATCAAGTTGCTGTTTGAAGTCTTGTAAAAATATTTATTCAAATATGAAAGCTGGTGAGATAGCTCAGTGGTAAATTCCCTGACTATGGAGCCTATTCAACCTCAGGGTTGCAGGTTCGAATCCCGGCAGGGCCAACTCAGCCTTTCATCCTTCCGAGGTCGATAAATGAGTACCACTGATTGGGTAATAATAACATCTATTGTTTCAGCTGCAGATTTGGTTAATTCCAAGAGCGTGCGCTGACAGCGCTTTGAGTCCCACTGGGAGAAAGGCGCTATATAAATACTAGTTATTATTACTATAAAAATAAAAATTTAAAATACATACAATATAAAATGGCAAGCTTAAAAGTCAGCTGGCCAAAATGCAAACAAAGACCATTCATGTTATATATATATATATATATATTCTTTACAATAAATAGAAGAACCAAGGCAAAGTACCAACCAGCATCAAAGATTTTACCAACTCCCCCTTCTTTATGTGCAGTAAGTTTCCAATCACAGGGAGAGGGGTCGGACCTGGAGGTAAATTACGTCTTCTGTACATTTTATCCCATGTTGAATAGGTCATCATGAAAGAGACCAGAACAGCAAGGAACAGGGCCTCAAATGTTGTTAGATCCATGTTTTGTTGAAGGTTTACACTACCTTCATTGCTGGTGCTGAATATTTATAGTGGAAGTTACTGGTTAAGAGCAAACAGTATGGTAATTAATAGTATACAAGATCTTGGCAATATAATTCTACTCATTTGCTAAAGAAACATCACATTGTGAACGTTCAGAGTCAGTTAAGTTAATAGGAATGTAAGTTCAATTAAACTGCACAGGGTAATACTTTGTCCCAATAAGATTAATTCCGAAATAAGCCAAATTAAATAATGTAATCCTAAAGAGTTTAATTTCTGGAACAAAATGTAAGCAATGCTTGAGCGCTGACCTCTCCTTTAAACAGGGCTGACTTGAAATGGGACTCCTGTGGCCTGCAGGAAGTGGTAGTAACCAATATAATGTTATAATAAATGGAACCTCTGTCCCTTGTGCTGTTATATGTAAGTGGTCTTGTATATCCACAGTAGAAGATAAGTCTCCAGCGCTTGCAGGGCAGAAGAAGAAAGAATAAATCAGAAGATATAAACCACAACTAAGTATAGTAATTTATTAAATCATATATAGAAAATATGATTATATCACATAGATACAATAAAAAAGTCATCTTAGGGGTCCCAAACTCCTCGTACTACAATCACAAAACCGTGCCCTTATACTCCTGTATTCCCTTATCCAGTATGTTATAGACAATTGTAATCAACGTGCCAAATGGTCATGTCCAATATGGCTAACCACACTATACAGTCCAAGTGTGCGCCGGGATAGGAACCACACAGGCATATGACTGGCTGTTGAATGAGTGTGAAGTAACGCAAATATGTTTTCATGGGATAGCTTCCCACCATCTCAGGAGTAACAAAGAGGATGGAGGGGACCTCAAAGCCCAATTTATACCCTCACATGTAACATAGTAACATAGTTGATGAGGCTGAAAAAAGACATGTCCATCAAGTCCAGCCCATGACAAATCACCCATCTCTGATCCTGACAATTGTTACACAAATGTGTTAATAAAGGAAAAAAAAATGTATATAAAAGTATGTGTGTCCTCCATTCATTGTATGTGTTTAAAGGATAAAACATATATGAGAATATTATAGAAATAATCATGAATTAAACACTGATAAAACATAAAAGGAAGAGGTAATGCTGACACCTAGTGGTCAGAATGTGTATCCATCTTACAGAGGCACCATATTAATACAATGAATGAAGCAAATGTAATTGCTTCCTCACATCACAACTTTTGGTGTTTCATGGGTTGGATATGTCCAATGTTCTGGCATAAAAATCAGACTATTATGGTGTGAGTATATGTGGGAAGATAGAGGGTACCCGTGTGAAGAAAAAGAACATATTTAATATACAATTGTGATTTGAAACCTGTATAAAATATGCATTCCGATAAAACAAACCTTGATATTCCTCTCAATAACCACTCCATAGAATTGTACCTAGTTGATTGGTGTGACCAAAATAAAACACATTTTAATGAGTATGAGGATCCAGATTAACTATAATCTCTAATAAAATATCATACAATTGATTTGAATGATAGTAAATGATGACAATGATATATGAAAATGAATTAAAAAATGACAAACCAAATGATATATTTAAAATTGGTTTAATAAAACCATTGGAGCATAAATGTAAATATAGATGTAAAATGTGTGAGAGCAGGGTGCAGACATTTTATTTTATTTAGAAAATGTTTTACCAGGAAGAATACATTGAGATTTCTCTCGTTTTCAAGTTTGTCCCGGACAGTTTTCAGCAAAGGGTTATATATTTACACAAATTGAGAAACATTATATATTACATGTTATTAAATATACATACACATATGAATATACATACATACGGAATATTAAAATTATATACAGTTACACTCTGTTTTTAGATATAAAGAAACATTTACTTTTAAGGATTTTAGACTGGGAGCAGATTTGATTATTTCAGGCAGATTGTTCCAGGCCTTTGGAGCTCTGAAGGTGAAGTCAGATCTTCCTGCTTCTTTCTTGTAGTGTTGTATACGTAGCGAGTTGTTAGTGGTGGAGTGGAGGTTATACTTAGCATGGAGAGCAGGAGTGAGCATACTGCTCAGGTAGTCATTCAGTCAGAGGTGTAACTAGAAGCCACGGGGACCTGGTGCAAGAATTGCCATGGGCCCCCCTCCGACCACATTGGCCCCCCTCAACCACATTGGCCACCTCCACATTGCCCCTTCAACAATGCCCCCATCACAATGCCCCTCATTCTCCACATTTCCCCCCAATCTCCACAATGCCCCCATCACAATGCCCCTCATGCTCCACATTTCCCCCCAATCTCCACAATGCCCCCATCACAATGCCCCTCATTCTCCACATTTCCCCCAATCTCCACAATGCCCCTCATTCTCCACATTTCCCCTCATTCTCCACATTTCCCCCCAATCTCCACATTTCCCCCCAATCACCACAATGCCCCCATCTCCACATTGCCCCTACTGACCCCCATCCTCCTACCTCCTGGTGGTCTAGCGGTGTGTGTGACATGCCGAATGAGGAACAAACCTCTAACTGGTTGGTAGACAAGCTCCCGCGCGGTCCTTAGTAATGCAGAGCGCTAGGAGATTATGTCATCTCCCATCGCTCTGCATTACTCGAACGCTGGCCGCCGGAACATGAGCTGTGCTGCGGGCGGGTGGCGAGGAGGTCGCAGGGGGTGGCCAGGCCCCTGAGAGTGATGGGCCCGGTAGCAGGTGCGACCCCTATTGTTACGCGTCTGCATTCAGTCATTCATGATCCAATATAAAATACTGAATGATGATAATAAATAATTAGTGGAAATATTGAATATAAAAAAAAATGAAAGATAAAAATAGACAATAAATAACTGCACAAAATGGGGCACAAACATTTAAGCAAAACATTTATTCAGATGCTGCTAATAAGTAAAAATCCAAAACTGGATGGATTAAAACCTAATGTTGTAAAAAAAAACCCTAAATATTAATGATGATCTAAAAAAGAGAAGATGGATGGAAAACTGAATGTACTAGAAGGAAGAAATTAAAATGTTGTGAGGGGGCTGCGTTATATGAAGGCAGTTAGATCAGTATAAATATTGAATGTACTTAGGCTTTAGAGTTTTCAACTCATAAATCCAAAAGTTCTCAAGTTGTAGCCTATTACTTGTAAGGTAATGACAAGCTGGAAGATCCAATATACTCTGTCTGGTTAAACTAAGTGAAGGAAGAATCCTCACAATGAGGTGGCAAACTGCAAAATTATATATATACAAGTAGTTGAAAAGCCCGTTACACGGGCCACAGTGCCTCTGGCAGCCGGTCGCGGGGCAGTCACGTGCAGCAGAGACTGCCCGCACCGCTGCTGATACAGAGCTGGACGCTCCTTCGGAGCGCCCAGCTCTGTATCAGCCGCGCCGCGGGCAGTTTCTGCTGCTCGTGACTGCCGCACGCGCAGCAGTGTCTACTGCGCATGTCGGGCGTTACACACAACTTAGCGAATTATTATATAGGATATATTGTACAAGAGACACAGCAATAAAAAAACACAGGGGTCAGGTGAAAGGTAGGCCAGATGCTTGCGAGTGATGAGTGAGGTTTGTAGCTGGATGGCAATGGCTGCTCAGCTGGTTGCCTTGCTGAGGCCTAAACTGGGATAAAGATGTTTGCTGCAAGACCAGATTAGTGCCAACTGGAGGAGCTGGCCTGCACCCTGGATGGTAGCCTGGAGAACAGATGCTATCCACTGAGGTCAAAAGAGAAAAACAGAACACACAGGCTACCTGTTATACCTAAAAAAAGACTATAATCCTGCTCTCCTCCATCTAGAATAAAAAAGTAGTGTGCACTGTAATGGGCATGTATAATAATGTTGATGAATCCGAGGCTCTAGTTGCCCACATTTTTGGCCAAAAGAGGGGGGTAAGCTTGCCAACCGCGTTAAGGTACCTCAAGTGTGGCAAGAGACCACACTGAACACTTGGGTTCCTATCTAGAAAAAATAATAACAAATAATAATGAATAAATTAAAATTATTCCTGAGGAGATGCTATAGTAACGCGTTGGAAGGGGACCCATAGATATATTGTTTTCTAGTATGTTTGTGAGTCCCCATGTATGCAATTAAAAACAAATAATAAACTATGATTAAAAAGGTCAGAGGAGTACTTACCACATATGGCTGCTGGTGTAGAAGCCCATACAAAGGACTGAGTCTATCTCAGCCTCTATATCGCCACCAGCAGGCCATATAAGGAGCAATCAGTTGAAATAGGCTGAGTATATGAAAGCCTAAATTAACCCCCTGAAGTCCAGAATGTGGAAAAGAGTAAGTGCGGTGAGGCATACATATGTGATATTAATAAAAGTGAGAGGCTGCTGAAGAAAGCATAAGGAGATATGTGAAAACAAATAGAAAAAACAATGTGTATGTATTTAACCCCTTAAGGACCATTTCTGTACCAGAACCATCATGGCGGTCTGGACGATGGTCCGGCACTTAAGGACCACTGACGGTCCTGGTACGTCATGGAGTTTAGGGCTCCCGGCGAGACTGCACGCCACTCCAGAAGCTCTGAACCGGAATTGCAAAAAAAAAAAAAAAAGCCCCGTGGTCCTCAAGGGCCAGCCGTGCGTGTGCACGCCGTCCTTAAGGGTTTAATAATACATATTTAATTATAATTTTTATTTTATTTTATAATTTTTTATATATGAAGTGCTCATTGAAGAAATAAGTGTAACTGAAGTGTGCAGCAAGGAATAAAAGGGTTCTCCAGTCCCCCAAACAAGTGCAAACACAAAAAGGACTATAAACCTGCACTCCTCCAGCTAGATTGAAAAAGTAGTGTGCCCTGTAATGGGCATATATATAACATCTCCTCAGGGATCATTTTAATTTATTCATTACTTTTTATTATTTTTTCTAGATAGGGACCCAAGTGTTCAGTGTAGGTTCTTGCCACACTTGAGGTACCTTAACGCGGTTGGCAAACTTACCCCCCTCTTTTGGCCAAAAATGTGGGCAACTAGATCCTTGAATTCATCAACATTATTATATCTGCGCATTACAGTGCACACTACTTTTTTAATCTAGATGGAGGAGTGCAGGATTATAGTCTTTTTTGTGTTTGCACCTTTTTGGGGAACTGGAGAACCCTCTTATTCCTTGCTGCACACTTCAGTTACACTTATTTCTTCAATGAGCACTTCATATATAAAAAATTATAAAATCAAATCAAAATTATAATAAAACATGTATTATTAAATACATACACATATATTCTTAAACACCAAGCTGAACAGTGCTGTAAGCTGTTGTTTTTTCTACCTGCTATACCTGTCAACAGTTGCTGAACAGGAATGAACAGGAATGAACAGTTGCTGAACAGGAATGAACAGGAATGCTGAAACCTGGAACATGACTGAGGGGACAAAGTAGAAACAAGCAAGCAGGGTCAGTTGAGGGTCAACCTAAGAAACAGGAGTGGCAGATGGAGAACTCAAAGCTAGGCAGAGTGCTCAACCCCCAATGACTGATGATTGAAGTCCAACTGGTGGTTGAGATTTGACAGGTGGTTGAGTTTCGACTGGTGGTAGAAGTACAACTCAAGGAGCAGGTAATCTGAACCCACCAAAGTAGAAGAAATGGAGTGGTCAGACAAGCCAGGTCAGTAACAGGGTTTCAAAGCAGCGTGCGACTATACAGTGCATTCAGAATGTTGTTGTGATTAAAATGGCAACAAGAGAATCTCGCAGTGCAGGAAAGCGCAAGATTCTTTTGTCACAATGCTGCCCTGGTTCTCTCTCTCTCTCCCCATCTGCACATAACCTCTTCTCAATCTGGGTGAGCAAACCTGTCACATTATAGTCCATAGTTGTGCTTATGCATGCAGTCGTTAAAACGGATCTGTTAATGATCCCCATGCCAGTAAAAATCAGCGAATTCCATGTTATCTTGATTTTTTCAGAGTGTTAATCTGAAGGACCTTCTGTGTCTCTTTCAAAAGAACTTGTCTTAGAGAAAGGTATCAACTGTTGACATTGCAGGTGACATCTCATGCTGCTACGAGCAGCACTCCAATTTCCATCATCCTTACCATCTCGCTCATTGCTGCCCCGGCTCTCTCTCCCCTTCTGCATATAACCTCTTCTCAATCACTTACTTAGATCTGTTTTTCAAAACACAAAAAAGAAAATGTGTTTACAGAGCGATAATTCTCCCATATTAAATACAGCATCCACATTTACTGGGACAAACTGTACATTACACAGCATGTTTTACTATTATTTTTATTTATTTAAACTTGTTTTATAATTTTACAATTTAGCATAGAGACTACATGCATATCTACTGTTGTGCTTTTGTTCAGAAGGGGAAGGAGAGAGAGAGCCAGGGCAGTGCAGCAACAAGCAAGATGGTAAGGATTTTGGGAGTTCGAGTCCTGCTTGGTGCTATTGTGCAGAAGGGGAGAGAGAGAGAGAGCTGGGGCAGCGCAGTGACAAGCAAGATGGTAAGGATGATGGGAGTTGGAGTGCTGCTCAGTGCTTTTGTGCAAAAGAGGAGAGAGAGATGGAGAGCAGGGACTGCGCATCGATAAGCAAGATGTTAAGGATGATGGGAGTTGGAGTGCTGCTTGTTCTGACATAGCAGGTAACATTTCATGCTATGACATGAGAATCTCTCGCTTTCTTTCACTGCGAGATTCTCATGTTGCCATTTTAATCACAAAGATATTCTGAATGCAATGTATAGTCGCATGCTGTTTTGCATGCAACATTTCCAAAGGATACCAGTAACGGCTGGGCAATGCAGTACAAGGCAGAAGATAGAAGAATGGTTGAGCAACAAACCAATGCCAGTAACAAATTTGCAAAGCAGAACAAGACAGCAGAGAGAAGGGTAGACGAACAACAGAGCCAAAGTTGGGAAAAAAGGATATCAAATAGACATGGTACCAGATCATACAGCAGGATACAAGACAAAGAGAAGGCCGGGTCTTTTAAATGCTTTCTAATCCTAATTTTGAATTTTCTTTTTGTGTGTCCCACATATTAGATGCCAAAACTACAAGTCAGTAGGTAAACCACAAAATTACTACAGTAGTCATTTCTCTTCTTGGTTTTTATATGTTTTACCAGTACTTGTACTTCAATAAAGACACCCAGATGTTCCAACAGTAAAAGAGGACAAGTAGTACTGCCTTTCCTATAACAACTAAATGTCCCTTTATTTACTTTTATATTTGCTGACTCACTGTTCTTTTTAGCTATGTAACTAGGAGCAATAATATTCTGAATGTTCTTTTTTGTTATACATAGTGATAAAAGCTGGGGGCCTAGTCTCCTTCCTCTTTTACCTATATATAAAGAAAGGTGCTCTATCCAGATGTCTACTCTTTCGGTATACCTGATTGATGACAACATCCCATTCATAGCCTTTGTTCATAATTTTTTTTGCTTAACCACTTAATGATGGCAGTCATGGGATCGCTTTAATCTCATTTGGAGAGATGGCACATGTGACTGATCACATGTACTGGCCTGCAGAACTTGAGACTGAAACAGATCTCTCTGGTCTTGGAGTAGACAGTTTTAGACTCTAGTAATGCTCACAGTGCTTCTTCAAGAGTGAAAAACCCATGATGTGCCAGGATCGTCTTTGGTCCTTATTAGGGATGGGCTAAAGTTTTCGCTTCAAACTGAAATCGGAGAATAATGGAACTTCCTGCTTGGTGAATAATTTCTCACGAAAGTGCAGCATTTCTACTTTTTTCACCTAGCTCAATCCATTGAAGTCAATGACAACACTGAATTTACACACAACACATAGCACATATTATTTTATCTCCCAAAGGCGTAGTATAAAATGGGCATGAGGGTGACTGTGTTGGTGGGGGTGTGGAGAAAGAATCATCTGAACAGGGAATTATTTTTGGGGGGGTTGTTTACTAGGATTGGGGCAGTTCATAAAAAAATAAATACAATTAAAAACATAAGACATAGTATAAAAGGGTCTGTGTTGTGGGTGGAGTTTGGGGAATGAATCAGTTGAACAGGGAATTTGTTTTGGTGGGGTTCTTAACTGGTATTGGGGGGACAGTTAATAAAAAAAATAAACAAAATAAAATAAGAAATTTGTATGTAAAGTGATAGAGACAGAAACCCCATGACATAAGCTGCCACTGGGGTAGACTGATACTTGACGTGATAGAGTATTTTGTAGAGGATGATTTGTTAGATTTGTTGTTAGAGGTCCAAGCCGTTAGATTTATTAGAGGCCCAAGCCCTGAAGAAAGATTGATTTTTAGTACTTAGGCTTTGTCTGGCACAAGCCCTAAGGAAATGTTTATTTTTAGGACTTTGGCTTGTTAGAAACAAACACCCAAAAATTTTAATTTTTTTATAGGACAATGGGAGTTTTAATTATTTTTTTGTATTTTTTAAAGCACAAGCCCTGAGAAAAAAATAAATGCCCTACTGGCCTAGTGCCAGCAGGTCATGTCGTGTTGGCAAGTGGCCAATGGCCATTGTCAAATACCCTGATGTAGATGCAGAATTTGCGACTGCTGTTGTTGCTGCTGCTGAGATGTTTAAGCAGCAGGATGATTAAGTATCTGAAAGGGAATGAGATCAACAACAGAAGTAACATGGGTGATGGATGACAACGACTAGCTCCAGTGATGAGCCTGAGGCAATAGCAGCAAATAAGTGGCCCCCAGTATATGTGGAGAAAAGACGTTGGCCAATAATTCTTCTCCACCTGCCCCTTCTCCAAAATCATGGGTGTGTTGTTACTAGAATAGAAATTTTTCCCTTGAGAGCAGAAACTGTGCCTCTCATCAGCAACTGCAATGTACATAATGTGTGTGTGGTAAATAACATCTGGCACAACTGTATCCAAACACCATGACATCAGAAACCAAGTACTGCTGCTGTCTCTGTCCCCCTTCTCCACACCCTGCTAATGACACATGACTACTTGCTGACAGTTTAATAGTAATGGTGAACCCGGCCTGCCACCATTTTAGCATATTCTGTGGGATGGCATCTCCTCAGATGCTACTTAATGTTGTACTTATGATTCTCTGCCACCACACTGCCACGTGTGGTCAGTGCAGCACACAGTATGCAATGGATGGACATGAACTGCCACAGAGTGGCTATCATTTAGCTGGGGATGTAATGATGAACAAGGTGGATTGGCAGAAGATGTAGTTTCCCTAGAGGAAGAAGATGATGGCGAGCTAGTTGTTTCACTGTCATGGAACTTCCAGTGTTTGCCTGGGTTTCTCTATTCTTCTGCCTCTTTGATCTCCACCTTGCTTCTTGTTGCCTTTCCGGAGACTCAGGGGGTACAGCAACAACAGTCCTTGACTTCTGTGGTGTGTGTTTAGCTTTAACATGTTTGATATAAATGTCATGGTGTCTGTGTTTCATATGTGTTATCAGGGTGGTTGTGCCAAGGTGTGTTCCTTCCTTTTCCCTTCTCACTGACTTGTCACAAATTGTGCACAGTGCTGTTGTTGATGACTGCACTGTAACTGCCCCAAGAGAAAAATAGTCCTACAGTCATGATGTCAGGGGATAGGGATAGGGAACAGGTGGAGAAGAATGGCCTCTTTCTTCTTTTCCTCCACATTCCCCTTCACTGTCTGGGGCAGAGGATGATGTTGCTGTTGTTGCTGCTACTGCCTCAGAATCTGCACTACGTCTAGGACCAGGAGTATTGCTGCTGCTGGCAACTTTCTTAGTCCTGTACCACTTGTTGTTGACCCTTCCCACTGTGTCCACAGTGGTCTGTGGCACACTAGTGTGCTCCTCAGCATCTTGCTGCCCTTGCAACTTAGCAGCAGGAATTAGAGCAGTTGCAAATTCCACAAATTCCAAAAGCTCAATGCTGGTGGTGGTGGGGCTGCCTATCCTCACCCCTGTCTCCCATTCCTTCTCAATCCTAAAAAGGCCATCAAAGTGTCTTCCACCCCAGCTTCTCTACCATCATCATCATCACCACCACCGCTAGTCCCTACATGCTCTTGCTGCTCTATTACAGACATCTCTGATGGTTGGAGGAGGTGGCGAGAAATGTGACAGAGGGTCCCATAATGTCACACTTTCTTGGTGATGTTAAGAAGGCAGACTGTCAGCAGTAGCAGCAGGCACAGGCAGCTGATCTGTGATCCTGATGGTGGTGGTGGCACTATTGCTGTGCCTGCTATACACCAATAGTTCTGGCTTCTTCAGGATCATGTTCCACATGGACAATTCCATGAGGGGAAGGGGACTCCCAGAGACAGAGGAATGGTGTGGGCTATCTTGACCACTAGCCTGGATGTTCTCAATTGCTTCCCCTACCACTCTCCTAACCTTAGTCCCACCGGCTACTGCACCATTACTATTACTACTACTACTACTAACAATAGACAAAAAATGAGAACATTTTAATCTCTGTTTTTAAAGCGGATTTTCCTGTGAAAAAGATTACAACAACATGGTTTTCGTGGATTATCTCGTGGGAACACGACGAGACCTTTCACCCATACCTACTCATGAGCTTGCAAATATATGCAAAAAGCTCACAAGGACTGTGTCACGTGCCCAGAGTGTAATCTCTTTTAGCTCACTAATGACATACACAGAGATGAAATCTTCTGAAGCATATTATACTGGTCCTGCCAAATGATGGACAGCCACAAAATGCCAGACAATTCCTCTCTGAGCAAGGGAAGCAGCTAACCACAGACGTACCTTTCTAGGCACTATGAGCAAAAAAGAGGAAAAAGTATCTGTTTTTTTGCGAAAAATCATGCAGGAAATTTTTCTCACTTTTCGCCCACCCCTAGTCCTTACATATAGCTGTAAAACATGAACACTGAATGCGAAGGCCATATGAAAAGCCATACAAAAAGTATGGAGAAGAATTCTAAACATAACAAAAGAGACCGAAAAACGTGCACATGGTTTGTCAGCAAACAAAAGTCTTTGACATAAATGAAAGAGTAAAGAACCTGAAATTGAAGTGGGCAGGCCACATAGCAAGTAGACCTGATGGTTGTTGAATCAAATTAATTTTGGAATGGGTCCCACTTGAATGTCCAAAAAGCAAACCAAAGATAAGATGGGTAGATGAAATTACCAGGCACAGGACCAAAGTGTTAGAGGCTTGCTGAGGAGTCATTTATCCTGCAGTGAATCGACAATGGCTTAAGATGATATATACATATATCTGGCTGTTGTTATCTCAGTTATCTCTGTGTTATGGGAGTTTGTGGGAAGAAACTGTCGCACAGGGATTTTTTTTTATCAACAGTGATAATAACACTAAATTGAAGCGAAAAAAAGGAAAAAATAAGTTAAAAATAGTCTGACTGATTGATGAGATAGACATGGACTCTTATGTGAGCTGAGACTGACAGACTGAAACTAGAAGAGATTGTTTTATTGTGTATTTCACTGTAAATATACACACAGTAGTTTAATTTTAAAATAGTAACATAGTCATCTAGGTTGAAAAAAGACTTGCATCCATCTAGTTCAACCCTTTTCCTATTCCTGTTTACCATTGTTGATCCAAAAGGAGGCAAAAAAATCCCTCAATATAGCAATTTCAAATTCTGCCTTAAATGGGGGGGGGGATTCATTCTTGATTCCAAATGGCAATCAGATTTCTCCTTGGATCAACAAGCATTAACAAAATAATAATCCCAATACTAACATACAAAGCCCTCTATGTTCTGCTCTTTTAAGAAAGTATCCAGGCCCTTTTTAAAGGCATCTAATGTAGTCGATAGCGCCACCTCCTCAGGCAGTGAATTCCATACCTTTATTGTCCTTACCGTAAAGAATCCCTTCCGCTGTTGTAGATGAAATCTCCTTTCCTCAAGTCTAAGCGGGTGGCCCCTTGTCCTTTGTACTGTTCTGTTAATGAACAGGTCTTTGGAGAGCCCTTTGTTTGGGCCCTGAACATATTTATATAGTGTTACCATATCCCCTCTAAGACCCTGTTTCTCTAGTGTGTACAAGTTTAACTTTTCTAGCCTTTCTTCATAACTAAAACTTTCCATTCCCCTTACTAGTTTTGTAGCCCCCCCTCTGCACTCTCTCTAGTTCCATAATGTCCTTTTTCAGAAAGGGCGCCCAGAATTGAACAGCATATTCATATACTATGGACCTGTAAAGAGGTATAATAATATCTTCCTGCCTTGAGTCAATACCCTTTCTAATACATGCCAATATCTTATTGGCCTTTTCAGCTGCCAGCTGGCACTGCACGCTATTGCTAAGTCTATTGTCTACCATTACTCCCAAATCCTGTAGATTTCCCCAGAGAAACACCATTTAACCCTTTGAGTGCCAGAGGGGTACGTATCGCATTGCTTTGCAATGCGTTTCGTACCCCTCTGGCACTCAAAGGGTTAAACTATATGTTGCATTTTTATTATTATAACCAAAATGCATAACTTTACATTTGTCAATATTGAATCTCATTTGCCTGCCCAGTTACCCAATTTGTCCAAATCCTCTTGTAATGAAGACACATCCAGTTCAGACTTTATTACCTTATTTAATTTTGTGTCATCGGCAAATACTGATACATGGCTCCATATGCCCTCTGGGAGATCATTAATAAACAAATTAAAAAGAAGAGGACCCAGGACAGATCCCTGAGGTACTCCACTTATCACGTTTTTGTCCAATTGGAGAACTTCCCATTTACTACCACTCTTTGCATTCTATCTTTCAGCCAATTTCCAATCCACACACAAACGTTTGCCCCTAGGCCTATTTCATTCAATTTGTAGAGTAACCTCTTGTGCGGAACTGTATCAAATGCCTTGGCAAAGTCTAAATAGATAACATCAACCGCTGTTCCCAAATCTATATTTTTACTCACTTTTTTATAAAATGCAATCAAGTTAGTTTGACAAGACCTGTCTTTCACAAAACCATGTTGGCTCCTGCTAATGATATTCCTGTTCAAGATGAATTTTTGAATATATTCCCTTAGCAACACTTCAAACAGCTTCCTTACCACAGATGTCAAGCTTATAGGTCTGTAATTTCCTGGCTGGGATTTTGATCCCTTTTTAAACATGGGCACCACATCTGCCTTATGCCAATCCATGGGCAGGGCCTGGCTTAGGTCTTTAAGTACTCGTGGGTGTATACCTGTAACGGTTTGTTTTGACACTCAGACCAGTAGGTAAAATAAATCAATCTTTTATTGAAAGAAAATAAATACAAATGATCGCCCTCTACAGTTGACAGCAACAATTGCAAGATATTACACAGTACACATAGCTTTAATAGTATGGATAGAAGGCACCCAACATTGGAACAGAAAATAGGGGACTGGCCCCTAAAGGGTGAATGAGAGCAAATTGTCAGTCTCAGCTGTGGGGTTTGGCACGCCCGTGTGGTGTAGTAATCAACAGAGCAAATGTGCACAGCACAGAGTTCATATAAAGATGGGTAGTAGATGTTCAGTGACCAATGTGAGTTATAGCAGCACAGTAATGCAAAATAGCCCCCACGGGCGTTCGTCAATAGACCACTGAGCCTGCAAGTGCGAGAGTATGTAGCCCCCACGGGCGTAATC
The DNA here is from genome assembly GCA_037306005.1 of Rhinophrynus dorsalis. Taxonomy (NCBI): domain Eukaryota; kingdom Metazoa; phylum Chordata; class Amphibia; order Anura; family Rhinophrynidae; genus Rhinophrynus; species Rhinophrynus dorsalis. Next base: position 187,045,430 of record CM074726.1, read on the forward strand.
GAGACTAGCCTGAGATGCAAAGCTGGCGTTTTAGCCCCCACGGGCGTATAACCGGAGACCAATGTGAGCACAACACGAGCCAATAGCCCCCACGGGCGTTTACCTACGGATCTAGCAAGAGCTTGGAGCCTAACCTTGCCACCAATAGCCGCACCGGACACCTCCATTGTAAACCGTGAGACCAAGAACCAAAGTCGCCCAACCGGCCTAACAGGATAGACTACTCTGCAAACGTAACAGGGAGTCGCCGTCCAAGTAGCAGCCAACTCAGCAGCAGTAGATTTACAAGGTAACGGTTCTGTACTTAGAAAGGAGGTCCGCTCAGAGAGCAGCGGCAGTGCAATGGTTAATAGGTACGTTTTAATCTCCCAGGCTCGGTACGGTAGCTTAGCTCTGCAAAGTATAGAGGCTCGGTACGAGAGGCACAGCTTATGCAAGTCAGCAAGGAACTCTGCACTGATGGATGGGTTACCCAGGAGGGTAATGGTCACACTCGATCGGCACAGCAATGCAGGATTCAGAATGTCGCGGCGGCGACAACAAGACAAGCAGGCCGCAATGATCTAAAAGCAAGAAGTCGGCCAGCCGGATCGTAGCACGTGGAGAGGGTTCTCAGACAAGCCGGGTCGTAGGCACGTAGAGGATTCTCAGACAAGCCGGGTCGTAGCACATAGAAGATTCTCAGACAGGCCGGGTCGTAGTACGTAGAGGATTCTCAGACAAGCCGGGTCATACACGATCAGGAACACAGGAGAGTAGTCAGGACAGGTCAAAGTCGGTACAAAGGAATCCGGATACAGGAACACAGCAATAGCAAGTCTGGCTCAGAAACACCACGAAAGGGCATCTGACAGATGTAAGAGTCAGGTATAAAAGGGTCACCAAGGGGCAGGCCAAACCAAGTGAACAAATCACAGTCTGCCACAGATGAGAGTGACAGAATAATCACAGGCACTGTGATAGTACCCCCCTCTCAAAGACCCCCTCTCCCAGCTGGAGGCTTCGGTTTCTGAGGGTATTTAGAGTGGAAGTTGTGCACAAGTCTGGGCGCATAGAGGTCCTTCTGGTTAACCCAAGAGCGCTCCTCCGGGCCATAGCCCTTCCAGTGGACCAAGTATTGCAACTTCCCTCTAAGTCGCCTAGAATCAACAATGCTCTGAACCTCATATTCCTCTTGCCCCTGGACGTCCACCGGCCCAGGAACTACAGGAGTAGTAGTGTAACGATTGCAAATCAGGGGTTTTAACAGAGACACATGGAACACATTGTGAATATGCATAGACGGTGGAAGTTCCAACGCATAGGAGACAGGATTAATTTTGCGAATAATTTTAAATGGACCAATAAACCGGGGAGCCAGCTTATTCGAGGGGACCTGTAGATTGAGGTTTCTGGAGGAGAGCCATACCCTATCCCCAACCTGGAAAGAGACCGCTGGCAGCCGTCTACGATTGGCATATTGCTGATGCCGCTGAAAAGACTGACTGAGGGTCCTTTGCACCTGTGCCCAAGTGGAACGGAGCTGCTCCATATGCTCATCCAAATCCGGAATCTTTTGTGCCTGGAACGAGTCCGGCAGCAAACCTGGCTGGAACCCATAGTTGATTAAGAACGGGGAGCTCCCGGACGATGAGTTAACTGCACAATTCCTGGCAAACTCCGCCTATGGCAACAGGTCAGCCCAATTGTCATGATGATCAGTAATAAAACAGCGCAGGAACTGTTCCAGTCCCTGATTGGCACGCTCAGCGGCTCCGTTGGTATGGTAGGCGGAGGAGAAGGACAATTGAATGCCCATCATGCCACAGAATGCCCTCCAAAACCTGGACACGAATTGACTCCCACGGTCGGAGACCACCACTCTGGGTACCCCGTGCAAATGAAACACTTCCTTAGCAAAGACCTTAGCCAATTCCTGAGCCGATGGAAGCCCCCTGAGTGGCACAAAATGAGCCATTTTGGAGAACCGATCAACCACCATAAGGATAAATGTATACCCCTTCGAGTTAGGCAACTCTCCCAGAAAATCGATAGATATATGAGACCAGGGCCGTTCTCCATTAGGCACAGGTTGAAGCAAGCCCACTGGGAGATGCCTGGGGGTCTTAGCACGGGCACATGTGGCACAAGCGGCAGTAAAAGCGGAACAATCGGCCCTGAGCATCGGCCACCAGAATAATTGCGAAAGAGACCATACCAGCTGATCCCTGCCGATGTGCCCGGCTGCCCTAGAAGAATGATAGGTCTCCAAAAGACGAGTGCGAAAAGGCTCATCGACAAAGCATTTACCCACTGGAGTCTCAGGTGGGGCCCTAGCTTGAGACCCCAAAATCTCCTCTCCCAGAGGTGAGGTTATACTAGTGCGAATAGTAGCCAATATACGGTCGGGCTGAATAATGGGTACCGGTGCTTCCTCCCTGTCAGTGTCCGACACGAACTGACGAGACAATGCCTCTGCCTTACGTTGTTAGACCCCGGGAGGTACGATACTACAAAGTTAAACCGGGACAAAAAGAGTGCCCACCTGGCCTGTCGAGAAGACAACCTTTTAGCCTCGGAGAGATATGTCAAATTTTTGTGATCGGTCAGGATTAGTGTTGAGCGAGCATGCTCGGCCGATGCTCAGATCGGCTCGAGCATCGCTCTGCTCGGCACATGGCGGTACTCGTACGAGTACCGCCATGTGCTCGCCCGCCATGTTCGGGTGGCAGGGATCTGTGCCGAAGGAGGCACAGATCTTACAGACGCTCCGCTGGACCACCAGGGACTGGAGGTAGGGGACATGTGGAGATGGAAGGGGGCATTGTGGAGATGAAGGGGGACATTGTGGAAGGGGGACATTGTGGAAGAGGGGCATTGTTGAGATGAAGGAGGGCATTGTGGAGATGAAGGGGGACATTGTGGAAGGGGGACATTGTGGAAGAGGGGCATTGTTGAGATGAAGGGGGGCATTGTGGAGATGAAGGGGGACATTGTGGAAGGGGGACATTGTGGAAGAGGGGCATTGTTGAGATGAAGGGGGGCATTGTGGAGATGAAGGGGGACATTGTGGAGATGAAGGGGGACATTGTGGAAGGGGGACATTGTGGAAGGGGGACATTGTGGAAGAGGGGCATTGTGGAGATGAAGGGGGGCATTGACCAGGCACCCTCCCCTCATCAGAGCAGGGGGTGCCTGGTGTAATGCTCGAGTCCTCCCATTGAATTCAATGGGGCTCGGGTGCTCGGCCGAGCACTCGAGCCTCCGGGGGTGCTCGGTCAGAGCACCCGAACACCCGAGCATCGGGGTGCTCGCTCAACACTAGTCAGGATCAGTACTGGGTTCTTGGTACCTTCCAACAGGTGAAGCCACTCCTTCAGTGCCAGAATAATAGATAATAACTCCCTGTCGCCAATCTCATAGTGGCTCTGTGCGCTGGACAATTTCTTAGAGAAAAAAACACAAGGTTTCAAGGTACCACCTCCCACAGGACGCTGGGAGAGCACTGCCCCAACCCCAACCTCAGAGGCGTCGACCTCCAAAGTAAAAGGCAGGGAGGGATTGGGATGGGACAGTACTGGGGCAGACGCAAAGGCAGATTTTAAGGTCTCAAACGCATTATCAGCGGCCTCGGACCACTGAGAGGGAGTAGCGCCCTTATGAGTTAAGTCAGACAACGGTTTCACAATTGTAGAAAAGTTACGTATGAACTTTCTATAATAGTTGGCAAATCATAAAAAGCGCTGAATCGCTTTTAAACCTTTAGGTCGAGGCCATTGTAATACAGCTGCCAACTTGTCCTGGTCCATAGCGATTCCATCTTTGGAGATTACGAACCCCAAGAATGGTACTTGTGAGACATGGAATTCGCATTTCTCCAATTTACAAAACAGCTTATTCTCCCGGAGTAGCGACAAAACTTGCGTGACATCTTTAACATGTTGGGAGAGAGTGGCAGAATTAATCAATATATCGTCCAGATATACCACCACGCAGGACTGAAGCATGTCACGCAAGATATCATTAATCAGCTCCTGGAATACCGCAGGTGCATTACATAAGCCAAACGGTATTACCAGATATTCATAGTGCCCAGTTCTGGTATTAAATGCCGTTTTCCACTCATCACCTTCTCTGATTCTGATTAGATTGTAGGCGTCCCGTAAATCAAGTTTGGTGAAGACAGAAGAGCCCTTCAATCTGTCAAATAACTCGGTGATGAGTGGAATAGGGTATGCGTTCTTGGGCATCAGCTTATTAAGCCCCCGGTAATCAATACATCGCCTAAGTTTGCCATTTTTCTTCTTTACAAAGAAGAATCCGGCACCAGCCGGAGAAGTAGACTTGCGAATAATTCCCCTACCAAGGGCGTCCTCAATGTACTCCTCCATTGCCCTGTTCTCTTCGCATGACAGTGGGTAAGTTCGTCCCCTCGGGGGAATCACACCTGGAAGCAAATCAATAGCGCAATCATAGGGTCTATGCTCGGGCAATGCGCTAGCCTCCCCCTTGCTGAATACGTCACTGAACTCCCCATATTCAACTGGCACAGCAGGAGAGGTACACATAATTTTGACCGGAAGAGATAGGCAGTTTTCTTTACAGTAATCGGACCAGGAACTAACCTCACATTTTTGCCAATCAAATTGAGGATTATGCCGAAGCAACCATGGAAACCCCAATATGACTGCATGGTGAGGTGAGCGAATAATTTGAAACTGAACCTCCTCTTTGTGGAGTGCCCCAACAGACATAGAAATAGGGATGGTCTCCATTGTAATAAAAGCGGGTTCCAATGGTCTGCCATCAATGGCCTCTACTGCCAATGGAGATTCTTTTTTGCATAGAGGAATATTGTGCGAAGACGCAAAAGATTGGTCCATAAAGTACCCGGCTGCTCCAGAGTCCACCAGTGCCAAGGTTTCTGCGCCCTTATCGGCCCAAAAGAACGTCACCTGGATGGTGGGTTTAGCAATGTTAGAATCTAGGGACTGTTGTACACCACCTAGGGCCTGTCCCCCAAGGTACCCTAGGTGCGTGCGTTTCCCGGCCTCACTGGACAATTGCGCAAAAGGTGCCCCTGTTTGCCACAATATAAACATAGGCCTTGCCTTTTGCGAAAAGACCTCTCTTCTTTGGAGAGTCTAGTAAAACCCAGCTGCATTGGCTCGGCTGCCTCTCCTGGACGCTCAGTAGAAAAGGGTGGAGAGGGTGGGTCAAAGGAGCTATCCTGCCCATGTTTTCTGGAGGTTACCCTTCGTGCCAACCGTCTTTCCCGGATACGAGAGTCAATGAGCATTACATAATCAATGAATTCATCCAGGTCACTATATACATCTCGGGCAGCTATTTCATCTTTAATTGGTTCAGAGAGCCCTTTAGCAAAAGCTGCCAATAATGCCTCATTGTTCCAGCCCACCTCCGCTGCCAGGGTCTGGAATTCTATCGCATAACTGCCCAATGTACATTCACCCTGCTGTATCTCCATTAGCCTTTTGGCAGCGGAGGCCGCTCTGCCAGGAACCTCAAACACACGGCGGAACTTCTTTACGAACTCATTAAAGTTCAGCGTGCAAGGTTTGGCACTTTCCCACAAGGGGTTTGCCCAAGCCAAGGCTTTGCCTGTTAGTAGCGATATCATGAATCCGACCTTGCTTCGGTCGTTAGGAAAAGCCTGGGGCGTTAATTCCAGATAGATCTCTAACTGATTAATAAAGCCCCTGCATAGGGAAGGCTCGCCATCATATCTCAATGGTAACGGCGCCGCAGCCGTTAAGCCTCTGACACAAGTAGGAGGAGCTAGAGGCGGATTGTCCGGTGTCAAGACTGGGGAGACCACTGGATTCAGATTAGGCTTGTCTAGGTGTACCGTACGCTCAAGTAGGGTTTGTAGAGCCAGTGCCAATTGATCTAAGCACTGCTCATGGACATCCATTCTCCAGTGGATGTTTTGTGTGTTACTTTCACCCTTACAGTCTGAGGTCATGGCCCTTTCGTACTGTAACAGTTTGTTTTGACACTCAGACCAGTAGGTAAAATAAAACAATCTTTTATTGAAAGAAAATAAATACAAATGATCACCCTCTACAGTTGACAGCAACAATTGCAAGATATTACACAGTACACAAAGCTTTAATAGTATGGATAGAAGGCACCCAACATTGGAACAGAAAATAGGGGACTAGCCCCTAAAGGGTGAATGAGAGCAAATTGTCAGTCTCAGCTGTGGGGTTTGGCACGCCCGTGTGGTGTAGTGATCAACAGAGCAAATGTGCACAGCACAGAGTTCATATAAAGATGGGTAGTAGATGTTCAGTGACCAATGTGAGTTATAGCAGCACAGTAATGCAAAATAGCCCCCACGGGCGTTCGTCAATAGACCACTGAGCCTGCAAGTGCGAGAGTATGTAGCCCCCACGGGCGTAATCGAGACTAGCCTGAGATGCGAAGCTGGCGTTTTAGCCCCCACGGGCGTATAACCGGAGACCAATGTGAGCACAACACGAGCCAATAGCCCCCACGGGTGTTTACCTACGGATCTAGCAAGAGCTTGGAGCCTAACCTTGCCACCAATAGCCACACCGGACACCTCCGTTGTAAACCGTGAGACCAAGAACCAAAGTCGCCCAACCGGCCTAACAGGATAGACTACTCTGCAAACGTAACAGGGAGTCGCCATCCAAGTAGCAGCCAACTCAGCAGCAGTAGACTTACAAGGTAACGGTTCTGTACTTAGAAAGGAGGTCCAGTCAGAGAGCAGCGGCAGTGCAAGGGTTAATAGGTACGTTTGAATCTCCCAGGCTCGGTATGGTAGCTTAGCTCTGCAATGTATAGAGGCTCGGTACGAGAGGCACAGCTTATGCAAGTCAGCAAGGAACTCTGCACTGATGGATGGGTTACCCAGGAGGGTAATGGTCACACTCGATCGGCACAGCAATGCAGGATTCAGAAAATCGCGGCGGCGACAACAAGCCAAGCAGGCCGCGATGATCTAAAAGCAGGAAGTCGGCCAGCCGGATCGTAGCACGTAGAGGGTTCTCAGACAAGCCGGGTCGTAGGCACGTAGAGGATTCTCAGACAAGCCGGGTCGTAGCACGTAGAAGATTCTCAGACAGGCCGGGTCGTAGTACGTAGAGGATTCTCAGACAAGTCGGGTCATACACGATCAGGAACACAGGAGAGTAGTCAGGACAGGTCAAAGTCGGTACACAGGAATCCGGATACAGGAACACAACAATAGCAAGTCTGGCTCAGAAACACCACGAAAGGGCATCTGACAGATGTAAGAGTCAGGTATAAAAGGGTCACCAAGGGGCGGGCCAAACCAAGTAAACAAATCACAGTCTGCCACAGATGAGAGTGACAGAATAATCACAGGCACTGTGATAATACCATCCAGCCAGGGGCTTTGTCTACCTTAACACCATTCAATTGTTTTAACACTTTTTCGTGTGTTAACCAATCCGATGCTTGCTGTGACTTTTCTGTAAAAGTAGTTTGCATGTTCTTGTCCATTGGGTCTTCCTTGGTAACAACAAAAGAAAAATTATTTAAAATATCTGCTTTGTCTCTGTCCCTAATGCCCATCTCGCCCATTTCAGATAACAAGGACCCAACATTATCAGACTTCAATTTTTTGCCATTAATGAATTTAAATAATTTTTTTGGTTTGCTCTTGCTCTCATTAGCAATATTTTTTTCATTCTCCAGTCTAGCTAATTTAATCACCTTTTTACATGTTTGTTGGCATTTTTGTTTTCTGCAAATGCCTCTACTAATCCCTCAGCTTTAGAATATTTAAATGCTGCTTTCTTGTTATTTTTTTAACTAATTATTTTACTGGTTAGCCACATTGGTTTTAATTTGCTTCTTTTGTATTTGTTTCCAACGGGGATACTTTATATTTATATTTTTGCAATGTTATTTTAAAGGTATTGAACTTACCTTCTGTGTTTTTTCCTGAAAATATTCTATCCCAGTCAACGAGACCAAGAGTTGAATTAAACCTGCTAAAGTTGGCCTTTTTAAAATTCAGTGTTTTGGTGGAACCCATACCAAATTGCTTTTTTTAATTAATCTCTAATGGTACCATGTTATGGTCACTATTATGGATGGGTCGAAACTTGTCGCTGTGTTCCCACGGGAAATTTCACGAAAACCACTTTGTTATCCGCCTTTTTTGTGGGAAAATCCGCTTTAAAACTAGCACTTAAAATTTTCACATCTTTCGACCATTGGCCAAAATTTTTTGCCATTTTTTCAATGACTATAAAGTTTCCACCCATTGATTTACTTTGTTTTCGCACATTCCGCTATAAAAAGGTGATGTTTTCGTTGAAGGCAGAAACAACAGAAGCAGCTACAAAGTGAGATAGACGTGCTGTGCTGTTCTCTTGTGATATTTTGCAAAAAATGGGGCAGGAAAGGCTCATAGTGACTGCTATCACTATGAGCAGGGTGAAAAATAATCAGTGGAGGAGCTGGAAGGACCCTTATGTGTCCACTGAGTCTGAGGAGGAGGAGAAGGTGACTAGCAATACTGAACCAATGCTTTCCAGTCCCCCTAAATCAGCCCAAGGGATCTTGGCGAAATTAATGGGAAGGGACGGAGGAAAGGGAATGGGAAGGAAGGGAGAAAAGGGAATGGGAAGGGAGGGAGGGAGAAAAGGGTAGTTCTAGTGAGAGCAGGACAGGTCAGCTGCCTGTGCCTGCTGCAAGATCTGCTGCCCCTGCTGCCAGTGCCACCATTGCTGTACTTGCAGCCACTAGTGTTGTACCTACTGCCAGATGTGCTGCCACTAATGTTGTACCTGCTGCCAGTGCTGAACTTGTTGCCACCAATACTTTGCATGCTGCTAGTGTTTCTTGTAGTAGTCGGGGGGGAAGGAGAAAATGATGCCATGTGTGACAGCAGGGGACCCTCTGTCACATTTCTTGCCACCTCGTCCAAGCAGCAGTGAGATGCCTGTAATAGAGCAGCAGCACATAGGGACTAGTGGTGATGATGGTGTTGGAGAAGCTGGTGTGGAAGAGACATTGATGGCCTTCTTATCAGAAGGTGAGAAGGAATGGGAGACAGGGATGAGGATGGGCATCACTACCACCACTAGCAGTCAGCTTTTGGAATTTGTGGAATTTGTAACTGCTCTAACTTCTGCTGCTGCTGAGATGAAAGGGCAGCAGCAAGCTGAGGAGTAGGCTAGTGTGGCACAGACCACCGTGGACACAGTGGGAATGGGATCAACAAGTAATGCGGGACTAAGACAGGTTCCATTTGCCAGCGCCAGCAATACTCCTGGTCCTAGATGCAGTGCTAAATCTGAGGCAGTAGTAGCAACATTATCCACTGCCACAAAAAGTGAAGGGGAATGTGGAGGACAAGAAGAAAGAGGCCATTCTTCTCCACCTGTTCCCTATCCCTCCCCCCAGAAGTCATGGGTGTGGGACTATTATTCTCTTCCGGCAGGCACAGTGCAGTCATCATCAACAACGGTACAGTGCAAAATTTGTAACAAGTTAGTGAGAAGGGGAAAGGAGGGAACACACCTTGGCACAACCGCCCTGATAACACACATGAAACACAGACTCCATGACATTTACTCCAAACATGTTAAAGCCAAACACCCATTACATAAATCTAGCACTGCTGTTACTGTAACCCCTGACTATCCAGAAAGGTGGAGCTCAAGGAGGAGGAAGAATAAAGAAACTCAGACAGACACTGACAAACGAAACAACTAGCTCACCATCAACAACACCTTCTTCCTCTAGGGTAACAAGTACATCTCCTGCCAATCCACCTCGTTCATCATTACCTCCCCCTCCAACCATGCTGGTTAGTCAGGGGCAGTTTTCAATGTATATTAGATAGTGCTCGATTGAAATGCGGTACCTTAGGTATATAAGTGTGTTATAAATATATATCTATGCTTTATACATGGTTCACATATGGTTAACTTGTATGGAGGAGAGCAGGTGTGTTTTTTCTGTCTTAGCGTTTGCTTTATATTTTTGCCTAATTTGAGGGCTTAGGGAATCGCCTTACTCCTTGCTGCTCTCCATTCCTTATTCACTTGGGTTCATATTTTGAATTTATATATTATACTGACAGTTGTGCTTTGCCAGTGTGGTCAACCTTGGTTTTTTTTCTCAACTCTTTGAATGACACTGGCAGGGCTCAAAATTTCCACTCGCCACTAGCCAATGGCGAGTGAAAATTTAGCCCTGGCGAGTAGAAATTCAGCCCTGGTGGGTATGTTATGTATTGCAGTGGCGAGTAACTTTTCAGGTCTGGCTAGTAGCAAAGGACTTAAAATTATAAGCCCTGACACTGGTATCCAATACATTGCGTTGCTATGCATTGGATACCTCTGTGGCACTGAAACAGTTAAATAGTTTTAAGAGCAGACCTAATGTTTGTAATCAGGAGGACCCCTCCTGGTGTCCCCCAGCTTCTGACCTCCTAGCCGATTTGACTAGGAGATCAGTAGGGTTGACACAGGAGAGCAAGAAAGCTCTCCTGCTGCCATTCTACCAGAACTAATGGATAGGATTGGGAAGTATCTGAAAACCCTTTCATGTCAATGAGTGAGGCTTTCCCTGATTGATGCGAGAGGGTTTCTCAAAACTGCCCACTCCTACCAAGTCCTTTGGGCAGGAGAGAAGCAGGGGAGCCCTCTTGCTCTGCTTGCATTGTCTCTATTATTCTCATATCCTAATTGGCTGGGAGATCAATAGCTGGGGGCATCAGGAGTGGTCCTGATACCCCACCGCACACCACTTCTTGAAAGTTGTTTTTGTGTCTTCTAGACTGTAAGCTCTCACAAGAACTGCAACCTTCGACAGACTACAAGGGGATTCACTGTGTTTCTACACCGGCTGACAAGCAAGTCCCCTAGGGAAGATTTGCAGTGGACTGTCGGGCTTGGATCCCTCGAGTAGCAACCTTCGAGAACGGTCACCCTTGAAAGATTATAAGGAGACCTACAAACGAGTCCTCCAAGGGAGACCTGATGCGGACTGTCGAACGTGGACCCCTCGAATAGCAACCTTCGAGAACGGTAACATTCGACAGACTGCAAGGAGATCCACGGTGTCCTTACGATATTCGATAAGCAAGTCTTCCAGGGGAAATCCGGTGAGCAGGCAATCATAACTGTGTTATACACTTGACTATCTCATGCTTCTGGTGAGCGCATATGAACTAATGACCTCTCAGCATTAATCACACTGTCAGCATGATACTAGCCTGACAACCAGTTATACATATACCCCTGTGCATTATCTTGTAGATTCTGTTCCATCCTTATCCACATAGAATTATATGTTCTGTCATATTGGAATTTATTATTTTATAGCATATTTGAATTTTATGCAGTGATTATCAATACTGTTTATATTTATTAAAGATTTCATTTTTTTCATTCTTTAGGTTTTTTTCCTTTTTGGTGTTTTGTCTTATAGATTTTATTTCCTTTCACCTCATTTTTATATATTAACTATTTTTTTATAAGGAGTTAAAACTACTACAATTAGACTATCGGTGCGCTGTCTTTCTTCTTTTTTTTCTTTTTTTATAGATAGATAGATAGATAGATATGAGATAGATAGATAGATAGATAGATAGATAGATAGATAGATAGATATGAGATAGATAGATAGATAGATAGATATGAGATAGATAGATAGATAGATAGATAGATAGATAGATAGATAGATATGAGATAGATAGATAGATATGAGAGATATATATAGATAGATATGAGATAGATAGATAGATAGATAGATAGATAGATAGATAGATAGATAGATATGAGAGATATATATAGATAGATATGAGATAGATAGATAGATAGATAGATAGATAGATAGATAGATAGATATGAGATAGATAGATAGATAGATAGAAGAGATGGATATAGATAGATAGATAGATAGATAGATAGATAGATAGATAGATAGATATGAGATAGATAGATAGATATGAGATAGATAGATGGATAGATAGATAGATAGATATAAGATAGATAGATAGATAGATAGATATGAGATAGATAGATAGATAGATAGATAGATATGAGATAGATAACAGATAGATAGATAGATAGATATGAGATAGATAGATAGATATTAGATAGATAGATAGATAGATAGATAGATAGATAGATAGATAGATAGATAGATAGATAGATAGATGTATTGCCCTATAGTCCTAAAAATAATTAGTTGTCTTTTTATATTCCTAGTAGATCTGTCCATTTCATTTGAGTCCACGGGTTTCTATATGAAACCGTCCAGCATAATAACAAATAAACAGAATTTGGAACAAACCAACAAAAAAATACACCATAAATATTTATAGGAAATCCTCTCTACAGTATATGTTTGTCCCATGGACCTTCCTGGGATTCTCTTTATTATTAGTATTACATTATTATTAATATTTTTATTTTTGAAGAGACAACACATTCCTTGGAACTCTAAAAATGCTGAAATTTACAAACAAAACAATATAACATTATATATATATATATATATATATATATATATATATATATATATATCCTTATAACATAAAGTCCTAGAATGCATCTCTAACCTCACATGCGCAGTAGGGACTCATGGAATGGGGTGATCCGGAGCGGGGAGCTCTGGAAGGCTGACAGCCTGTCTGTGCTCCTGGCTTCAGGGCAGCAGCAGAAACAGCTGGTTGACAACTGTCACCCAGCACCTCCGCTGCTGCCCCAGAGCCAAGAGCACAGACAGGCTGTGAGCCATCCGGAGCTCTCCACTCTGGATCAGTTTATACTGGCTTTGTAACTAGTATATATATATATATATATATATATATATATATATATATATATATATATATATATAAAGCAAAACAAGTAGAGAAAGGGCCCTACTGGACAGATCTTACAGAAATTGGCTTGTTCCTTTATGCCAATTGATTTCTTAAGCAAAGCAACATGTTTTATATATTGCTGTCCTTACATTTTAAAGATATTACGACTCACCTCCATCAAGGATTTCACCATCTCTCCTCTCTTCATGTGAAAAATATTTCCAACCAGCGGTAATGGAGTGGGACCAGGAGGCAGATTACGTCTTCTGTACATTGAATTCCATGTTGAGTACATAAACATGAAGGAGATCGGTAGAGCCAGGAGCAGAGTCCATAACCATGTTGTGTCCATGTTCATTGGAATCAAGTTTCCAGTTATGTTTTGGTTTTGCACCTGGGATTTATAGTGGCAAACAGTGGCTTCTGGCTAACTGTCTCCTTGTGTATTAAGAAATAAAGTGATCTGCAGAACAGTCAGCCAAGTAATGAGGGCAAGCTGTGGAAAAATCACAGAGATTGCAAATAAGAAAAGTAAACAAGCCTCCTACTGGGAGTTAAACAAAATCATAAAATTTAAATTGAGCACAGCCTATAGGACCAGCCACAAATAAACTTGTGATGAGGATTATATCTCTGAAGGTGATAAGCATGGATTTGTGTGTATTTGTAGAGGTCAGTCAGTGACATGAGTGCATGAATTCAACAGTGTAGCCAATATGCTGCTCTTACATAGTAACATAGTAAATTAGGTTGAAAAAGACAAGTTCAACCTTTGCCTCATAACACAGAATGAGATGAGAATTATGTAAAACAAAAATTATATAAACTTTTCTGTCAACAAAATTACTATTAGTTTATTTACCAGAACTTTACGTCTTATCTACTAATTTGCAGTTTAAAGGGATAGTAATACTTAAAATGTAAAAAAAAATATGTTGTAGGGTTTATCCCCCTGAGTAAAACAAGGGTACTCCCACTGCTGAAAGGTGTTTTATTCAAAAGTTATTAATTTTCAAAGTTGAATTTTTTAGGTGCAATATCACAGTGGCCTGAAATTGTACAGTGGCTCTGTTGCTACACGATTCTATGGACAGCTCTGGTCCCGGGACCATAAATCGCCATAGGATGGTGTAGCAACAGCGCCACTGTACAATTTCAGGCCACTGTGATATTGCACCTAAAAAATTCAACTTTGAAAATTAATAACTTTTGAATGAAACACCTTTCAGCAGTGGGAGTACTCTTATTTTACTCAGGGGGATAAACCCTACAACATATTTTTTTTTACATTTTAAGTATTACTATCCCTTTAATCTTGTATACTCCCTCTTGAAAAAATGCATCTAATCTTCTATTAAATGTATCCATTGTATCTGCCATTACCAATCTTTGGGAAAAGAATTCCATAATTTAACAGACCTTACAGTAAAGTAAAACCCTTCTGTTGAAGTTGAAACCTCCTTTCCTCTAATCTCAAGGGGTGGCCAACAGTTATTTTATCCAGACTTGGAATGAAAACTAGGGATTAGGGATGGGCAAAAGTTGTAGCAGTGTTCCCGTGAGAAATTTCACAAAAACCACGTTATCTGCTTTTTCATGGGAAAATTCGCTTTAAAACTAACGGTTAAAATTTTTGCATCTTTCCCCATTGGCCAAAATATTTCAATGGCTAAAAAGTTTTTCTCACTTCCGCTATAAAAACGTGACATTTTCTCTGAAGACAGATACAATAGAAGTAGCTACAGAGCGAGATAGACGTGCTGTGCTGTTCTCTTGTGATACTTTGCAAAAAGTGAGGCAGGAGAGGCTCACAGTGACTCCTATCACTATGAGCAGCAAAAAGAGGAACAGGAAGGACCCTTATTATGTGTCCACTGAGTCTGAGGAGGAGGAAGTGACTAGCAGTACTGAACCAATGCTGTCCAGTCCCCCTAAATCACCCCAAGGGATCTTGGGGAATTTAATGAGAAGGGGGAGAGAAAAGGGAATGGGAAGGAAGGGAGAAAAGGATAGTATTAGTGAGAGCAAGACAGGTCAGCTGCCTGTGCTTGCTGCAAGATGTGCTGCCCCTGCTTCCAGTGCCACCATTGCTGTAACTGCAGTCACTAGTGTTGTTCCTGCTGCCAGATGTGCTGCCACTAGTGTTGTACCTGTTGCTAGTGCTGAACCTACTGCCAGTGCTGAACCTGCTGTTACCAATACTTTGCCTGCTGCTAGTGTGTCTTGTAGTACTTGTGGGGGAAGGAGAAATTGATGCCAAATGTGACAGCAGGCACCCTAAATCACACTTGCCATTCCCAAGCAGTCCTGCCAGTGCTACTACTACTGCTACTAAGGTCCAGCAGCTTGTTAGCCTTAGGAGTGAAGGAGGGGGTAATCAACAATATCCTGATATTACTAGTGACTATGAGACTGAGGAGGAAGACTCTGCTGATGTGGTTGGTGTTAGTAGTAGTAGCAGTAATGGTGAAGCAACCGGAGTGGTAGGGGAAGCATTTGAGAGTCCAGACTAGCGGTCAAAGGAGCCCACACCATTCCTCTGACACTGGGAGTCCCCTTCCATTCACTACAGTGTCCAAGTTGAACATGGTCCTTAAGAGGCCAGAACTGGTGTTGGGAGAGGAGAGCAGGCTGAGAATTAATACCATCACCACCAGCAGGAGCACAGATCAGCTGCCTGTGCCTGCTGCTAATGCTAGTCTACCTTCATCAGGTCAAATGGAAATAGCAAGTGTGACATTAGGGGACCCTCTGTCACATTGCTCGTCACCACCTCCAAGCAGCAGTGAGATGTCTGGAATAGAGCAGCAGCAACAACAGCATGTAGGGACTAGTGGTAGTGGTGATGATGATGATACTGGAGAAGCTGTGGTGGAAGAGACATCAATGGCCTTTTTAGCAGAATCTGAGAAGGAATGGGAGACAGGGATGAGAATGGGCATCACCACCACCACTAGCAGTGACATTTTAGAATTTGAGGAATTTGCACCTGCTATAATTCCTTCTGGTGATGAGATGCAAGGGCAGCAGGTTGCAGAGGAGCAGGTTAGTGTGCCACAGTTCACCATGGACAGAGTGGGAATGGGGTCAACAAGCGATGAGGGACTAGGACAGGTTCCATTTGTCAGCAGTAGCAATACTCCTGGTCTAAGTTGCAGTGCTGACTCTGAGGCAGTAGCAGCAACAGCAGCAACATCATCTGCTGCCACAGACAATGAGGGGGAATGTGGAGGACAAGAAGTAAGAGGACATTTTTCTCCACCTTTCCCCTTCCCTCTGAAGTCATCATGGTTGTGGGACTATTTTTCTGTTGGGACTGGTACAGTACAGTCATCAGCAATGGCACTGTGCACAATTTGTGACAAGTAAGTAATTTACTTAAAAGGTCTTCTACTTGTGCATGCAAACCAAGCACATGTAGAAGACATTTTAAGATAATTATTTCTTTTTTATTATTGCGATCGCGGCTCTGCTGCAGAGCTGCCGGATGATCATTGGACAGGCTTCCGCTGCAGTCAGCTACAACACTGACTTCAGGGAAAGGGGAGGGAGGGGGGGACTTTGTAAATGAATATCCCTCAAACCATAAAGGTTTGAGAGAGATCATTGGGGGCAAATAATTTATTTTTTTTTACTCCTACAATATTGGGATTAGTCATTTTAAAGTATTACTATCCTTTTATGAAGTCTTATAGGTAGGACAATTGTTGTCTGCATTAGAGGAGACTGGGGGAAGTAGGGAGAAAGGAGATTGAACCCAAATACCCCAAAATTAGGTGTGACTGTCTGGCAAAACACAACTTAAGAGCAGTGATCCAAGTTCCTTCCTGTTCTGGCTGTCATTTTTTCTGTGCTGGGATATAGTTTTACTCTTAGAGGGCTCCTGTTTTGTGTGCTCTATGGACTTGGGCCTCTTTATGTCTTAGTTACTGTGAGTGTAATCACTCTAGTTAGGAATGTACCACCTAAAAAAAATCTGGCTTTTGCTATCAGACGCTTTGCGCTCTTCTCTTATTGTTTTATTTCATACTACACTTGGTGTAACTGGTAACACCACTGAAGATGCAGCATTTCTGGGACTAAGTGTCTGTGTAGTGCAAAAGAGGACTTATCTGTAGTGTTCACGGTCTGTTTTGAAACTTTTTATAGTTACTTTACATTGTGTATCCTATGGTGTCATTTACAATCAGAAGTATAGGAGGCAAATATAGTCAAATTGATACGTTATTGAATAACTAAGCAGATTTCAGATGCAAGCTTTCAAGACCTCTTAGGTCTCTTCCTCAGACATGTTATACCTAACTAAACAAAATCTGCTTAGTTAGCCAATAAGGTATCAACTTGACCATATTTACACACTGATACTGATCACACCGCTCTGTGTAATGGTACTGAGTATCTACACACTGATACTGATTACAACACTCTATATAATGGTACTGAGTATCTACACGCTGATACTGATCACACTGCTCTGTATAATGGTACTGAGCATCTACACAGTGATAATAATCACACTGCTCTGTATAATGGTACTGAGTATAGACACTCTGATACTGATCACATCGCTCTATATAATGGTACTGAGTATCTACACACTGTTATTGATCACACTGCTCTGTATAATGGTACTGAGTATCTACACACTGATACTGATCACACTCCACTGTATAATGGTACTGAGTATCTACACACTGATACTGATCACACTGCTCTGTATAATGGTACTGAGTATCTACACACTGATATTGATCACACCGCTCTGTATAATTGTACTGATATCTACACACTGGTACTGATCACACCTCTCTCTATAATGGTACTGAGTATCTACACACTGATACTGATCACATCGCTCTACATAATGGTACTGAGTATCTACACACTGATATTGATCACACCACTCTGTATAATGGTACTGATTATCTACACACTGATACTGATCACACCGCTCTGTATGATGGTACTGAGTATCTACACACTGATACTGATCACACTGCACTGTATAATGGTACTGAGTATCCACACCCTGATACTGATCACACCGCTCTGTATGATGGTACTGAGTATCTACACACTGATACTGATCACACTGTTCTGTATAATGGTAATGAGTATTAACACACGGATAATGATTACCTTGCTCTGTATAATGGTACTGAGTATCTACACACTGATACTGATCTCACTGATCTGTATAATGGTACTGAGTATCTACACACTGATACTGATCACACCACTTTGTATAATGGTACTAGTATCTACACACTGATACTGATAACACAGCTGTGTATAATGGTACTGAGTATCTACACACAGATACTGATCATACTGCTCTGTATAATAGTACTGATATCTACACACTGATACTGATCACACCACTCTGTATAATAGTACTGATATCTACACACCGATACTGATCACACCATTCTGTATAATGGTACTGAGTATCTACACACTGATACTGATCACACTGCTCTGTATAATGGTACTGATATCTACACACTGATACTGAACACACCGCTCTGTATAATGGTACTGAGTATCTACACACTGATACTGATCACATCGCTCTACATAATGGTACTGATATCTACACACTGATACTGATTACACTACTCTGTATAATGGTACTGAGTATCTACACACTGATACTGATCACACCACTCTGTATAATGGTACTATTTATACACTGATCATTTTTACACTTCACTTCACAATAATAATGAAAATTTACATAGCAGTAATGATCACACTGCACTATGTAACAATATACTGAGTATCTGTAAATGGATACTGGTCACAATGCGCTATATAATGGTACTTAAAGTGTTAGTAATGTCTAAAAAAACTTTTTGCATTTAGGAGAGCTTAAAAAGCTGAGCTAAATGCAAAAAACGTATCTCTCAAACCGCTATGGTTTAAGAGATACGGGCGTTTAAAGTTTGATTTCTTTGATTTCTATCGACACGGTGGCACTTGAGAAGTGCCAGAATCTCGTTACTTACATGAAATCCCTTCAATGGAATGGTCTAAAACGTATGCCTAGTATTCAGGCACACGTTTTAGACCATTCCAATGAAGGGATTCCATGTAAGTAACGAGATCCCGGCACTTCTCAAGTGCCACCGTGTCAACCGACACGGATCTCCTACTGACAGCTTTACAGCTGTCAGTAGGAGAATTCAAACTTTAAATGCCCGTATCTCTTAAGCCATAGGGGTTTGAGAGGTACAGTTTTTTTGCATTTAGATCAGCTTTTTAAGCTCTTTTAAATGCAAAAAAGTTTTTTTAGACATTATTATCACTTTAACATCTACACTACACAATGAATGTGATTCAAATATAACTTTTATGTACAAAAGGTGAATAACACTTAAAATATTCTTTTAATTCTCCACAAAAGGTGTTTTTAAAGATGAGCTCTCCCAGGTAAATGTCTAAGTCAGCAAGCTGATAAAAAAAAAAGATAAGTTACTATTAGAAGGAAAACAAAAGATTTTTTACAACTCAAGTATTAAGGTGACTTTGACTCCCAAAGTGTTTAAAGGGATAGTAATATTTCCTAATAAAAGCAGCTCTAATTAATCTTCATTGTATTTGGACTTTGGAGTGTGTTATTTCAATTCTGTCACAGTTGAAGTTCAAGAGTAATTGAATGATAAAGTATCCCCCTCCCGCCCCTTTTACTGATGTAACACTGCTCAGCCAGATCAGAAGGGAGGTGCCCAGGTAGACTGCAGAGAGGGACAATCTTCAATTAAGATAAGGGAAAAAGCTGAGAAACCTGTCAAGGGGTGCAGGGCTTTCATTGTTCTTACAGTAAGAAGTTTGTCCCTTGCTGTGATCTGTCTGGTCTGTGGACCAGATTCCACATCTGAGGTGAGCAGTGTTACACTAGGTAAAAGGGGCAGGAAGAGGTTACTTTATCATTCAATTACTCTTGAACTTCAACTCTGACAGTTTTGTAATAACACTCTCTATGGCTCAAATACTATGAAAATTAATTGGAGCTGCTGTTTTTGTGAAACATGACTATCCCTTTAAGAGAAGAATTTATTCAAAGTGTGTGGAATGAGACCTGTACTACACACAACATAGACAGGGAACTCCTAAACTAAAGTGTCATACATTTTGGATCACCCAGGTATTAGCTTTCATAATCCTATAACTTGCTTCCAACAGTGCAGGTGTTGTTTACATAATTATTCATAATCATGTGAATTCAACCATGTATTTGAGAAAGCAAACATTTTTACATTTGAAGTTATGTAAAAGAAAATGGATCAAAAGGGAAAAAAAAAAAGAAAAAGGCTATGAGAGTGAAAAGGAGGTCGCAGGTTTACCCAAACTGTAGAAAAAGCATTTAAAATGATTGATGCTTGGGGACTTCTCTGTCATTTAAGGGATTGGAAGCCCCTTTTAATCTGACTGACTGAGCATCTGTTGCCATCCACTAATTATCAGATGCCCACAGCAGGATAACCTGCATTTTTGCCCTCATTGAGTCTCCTGGAGCCCAAGGCCACCCTTTTTTTGCCTCCAGGACTGACATATGTGGCTCCCAGAAGTTTGGGCCAACCGCCACAAATGAAGACACAGTCTCAATTACTTGATAGCACTAAGCTGTAACTCAGTCCCAGGCCCGGACTGGGACAAAAAATAGGCCCGGGCATTTAAAGGAGCAGTAAACTTTTTTTTATGAAAACACATATTTTATAGAGCTTTTCCTGCTGAATAAAACAAGGGTATTCCCATCGCTGTCAGTTGTTTTATTCAAAATTTATAGCAGTTCAAGTAATCAGGAAGTGAATTTACTGTGTTTACTTCCTGGAAGTTCTAACTGACAGGAAGTGACTCAGCAGTTTCTATCACATTCTATGGAGAACTGTATGTCTCTGACTTTTCTGACTTTCCTCTCCTTTAGAATCTAACAGGAAATCTAATTAGAATGTGACCACTAGAGGGCACTGCTAATGTAAAAAAACATGGGTTTAAACTGTAATAACTCTGGAAATACAAATCTCTTGGCGGTGGGAGTACCATTATTTTACTCAATAGGAAAATCCCTACAATATATATTTTTTCATTAAAAAAGTTTACTGCTCCTTTAAGGCTGAGCAGCCCATTTTTATTTTTTGAGCAGCCCATGGGGGGGCAGCGGCGTTCGTTATTTTTTTTTTTAAATGCCCGGACCGGCCCACCGGGCAAATGACCAGTATGCCCGATGGCCTGCTCAGTCCTGCCTATAATACAGATGCGGCTGATGAGGCAGTAGGGAGACGCAACAGAATCTGGACCTGGGTTCATCAATAAAAGGCATCCTACACCTCTTGCTGCAGTGTTCCTGTCTTCCACTGAATCCCCACAATGGTCCCACCACTTATCTTTCTTACGTGTCAGCAGGGTTCATTGTAATCTCAACATCTCTCCTCGTCGTGCAGTCCTGTTGCATCATTGGACTCAAAAATACACCTGATGAGATTGATCTCATTCAGTAGCCCTCTCCCAGAGGTATAACTTGGACAGTGTCACCTGCATATTCCACATGTCTCTAAAGCTGAAGAATATACTTGACCCTTATGTACTCTGTATGTCTCCATTACCACTTTAGCTTGTAAGCTTTCGGGCAGGAACCTCCCACCCAATGTTTCACTCTACGAAGCACCTATAACCCTGTACTGTTTAAACCTTTAAATTGTAAAGTGCTGCGTACACCTGTGGCGCTACATAAATAAACATATTCATTCAATATACTATGTACTGTTTGTGCACTTGAATTATCTCTGTTTGCTTTTATATGTGACTTCATGCTTCTTGCCCTCATCATATAATGGAGCTACTTTAAATAAAGTGTGCTAGTCCTGGGCCAATGCCAGTGATCTGAATTAAGTTGCGTGCTTTTCTTGTACTCTGTCCTGTTAAATAGCCTGTTTCCATGCCTGCCTAATTATACTCTAATGGACTGCTTTTTGACTGTGTTAGGCTCCACTAAACTGCCAAGGCTGCCTAGTTGGAAGCAAAATAACAGAATGAAAAAGAATACACAACCAGTAGACACATGATATCTGCCCTGATGATATGTCTACATCAAGGATAATACTGCTGCCTAGTTGGTTTTTGATATGCTATCATAACATTTTGGCATAAAAAAATGGACGCTTTTCAAACCGCTATTAATGAAATAATATTGTAAGTTAAAGTTCACGCTGAATGACTGACAAAAGTCAAATCCCTCATGGAAACAGGTAAGTCAATTCTGGGCGCCCTTTCTGAAAAAGGACATTATGGAACTAGAGAAAGTGCAGAGGAGGGCTACAAAACTAGTAAGGGGAATAGAAAATTTAAGTTATGAAGAAAGGCTAGAAAAGTTAAACTTGTAAACACAAGAGAAACGGTGTCTTTGAGGAGATATGATAACACTATATAAATATTAGACATGTGCGAATTCATTCGGAGACATTCGAATTTCGTCGAAAATGGGGTCATTCGGAGACATTCGGCCAATCCGAAACTCAAGGGTCATTCGGAAAAAATGATCCGACTCCGAACAGCCCAGGTCCGAAATTCGTCGAAACTTTCGGAAGTTTCGGCAATCGACACATTTCCAAAAGTTTTGACTACTTTTGACCAGGACATTTTGTGCTTCCTGTGCGTGCTCAATTACTTTCCCTCCATAATTTTCCCTCCATGTCTCTAGTCCAATTCCATTCTCCGTTTCATGCACTACTTCCCTCTTTTGTCTGTATTCGAATAGCCTTCTTCGTTTCATGATGGGGGTTGGACTAATGACACAGTCACACAGACAGACAGCCTGCATTTCTTCATTGGGTTGCTGGAGCTCAGAGAGAGAAGAGATTAGAGAGTGTACAGTTGTTGTGTAGGCAGGCAGGTAGCATTAGGCTAGGCATAGGTAGGCAGCCAGCATTAGTTCCAGTTATTGCCACTGCAAGAACAAGTAATATTTGTTCCTGTGCAAAATATAAAAAAATATTAGGTATTTGTTTGAATACAGGGCCGGCCCTTACATGGGTCCCAGTGGGTCCATGGACCCAGGCGGCACTTTGACAGGGGCGGCAATTTGCCGTCCCATAGCATGTTTATTTTGTGCTCTTCGGCCATTTCTCTGTTGCAGGGTGTCCCATCAGTGTGACTGTCAGCAGCCGGGCAGCCCTATGCTCACTCAGTGGTGATGCCTGCTGGCTGCTTCAGTGACGTGAATTATGTGATAGTGAAATATTATGCCTATTTTGTATACTTTATCGCCCACCTAAAGTCAAGACTTGAGTAAATAGGTCTACCATCCCAGATTTGCTAGAGAGGTTTTACAAATACAGGAGGGTGCCCCCTGTACAAAATGAGACTAAACATTTGGGATCCCTAGTATGAGTGCACAACAGTGCATGATGTGTCCTGAACAGGATTGCTGTGAGGTGTCTCCACCCAGAAGGTGCTGGCCGGGCTGAGCTTCAACATTGCGACAAGTGACCAACTAAGAGCACCGTGCCGTGCAGCCATAGCATCACCCCCTCCTACTCTCCGGGTCCCGCTGACTGGCAATAACAGGTGAGTCACTAAGAGATCTGAAGCCTTTCTGGAAGTCCTTTCACTTGGAAAGGGGCTAGGTATTACTTGGGGGAGTTGCCTCGTGTGTAAATAATTTCTAGGTGGGAGATGAATGTGCATCACTTATGTGTTTCCTAACAGTAGTTAGAAAACAACTCCCATCATCCCCTGATTATGACGTTGGGAAATGCCCAGCAATTACCGTAGAGCCCTGTATTGCACACTCACGGAAAACGGTGATATTGCTATACTAAGACAATGCTGTGGACCCCTCTTCAGTATAGATGTCAAGCATTTTTTTTTATTTCTCTCCTGTGTTGCAGTTTGTTCACAACAGAATGTCTCAATTTTTCTTTTTAACCCTTTGAATGCCAGAGTGGTATGCAACGTATTGCTTTGCAATGCATTGTGTACCACTCTGGCACTCAAAGGGTTAACACATTACATCTATCACATTACAATCATTGATGTTTATTCTTGATGTAGTATGAAACTCTACAATGTATATACACATAGAGTTATCTGATATGAGGGGAAATCAGGATAGGAAAACGAGAGAGAGGAATTTGGGTACTAAAGAGGGACGGTAGGGTAGGAGGCTGGTACCAGAAAATGAAACCTTAATCTTTACCCATGTACTAACATAGAATGTGACATGTAGTTTGTCCATATTCGAGTCGACCACTTATGTTGAGTAGGATGTGACAGGCATGGGTTTTCGATGTCGAGCTTATGCTAAATTGAATGACAGGCATGAGGTTTCGATGTTCGAACATATGCTAGATTGAAGGACAGGCATGGGGTTTCGATGTTCGAACATGCTAAATTGAATGACAGGCATGGGTTTTCGATGTTCGACTTTTGCATTGTGACTGGCATCCCATGCTAGAGTAGAGGCATGCACAGACTTTCAATGTATGACAATGTCCGTTTTTGGGATGGATCTTTTTCTAAATGCACACCCTGTCTGCAAATAATGATAGCAGCGTGCACGGAGGCGCACTGCTATAATTTAACCCATGTTAAATTCGGCCGAATAATTCGGAATGGATCAGAATTTCGTCCGAATCGAATAGGCCCGGTCCGAAATTAGGATCATCCGAATTAGAAAAAAAAAAATTAGTCCGAATTCGAATTTTACCGAAAATTTTGCCTGTGCACAAGTCTAATAAATATGTTCAGGGCCCATACAAAGGGCTCTCCAAAGACCTGTTCATTAACAGAACAGTGCAAAGGACAAGGAGCCACCTGCTTAGACTTGAGGAAAGGAGATTTCATCTACAGCAGCGGAAGGGTTTCTTTACAGTGAGGACAATAAAGGTACGGAATTCACTGCCTAAGGAGTTGGTGCTATCAAATATATTAGAGGCCTTAAAAAAGGGCCTGGATACTTACTTAAAAGAGCAGAACATAGAGGGCTATGTACGTTAGTATTGGGATTACTATTTAGTTATGGCTTGTTGATCCAAGGAGAAATTTGATTGCCATTTGGAATCAAGAAGGAATTTTTTCCCCCCATTTAGGGTAGAATTTTAAATTGTTGTATTGAGGGTTTTTTTTTTTTGCCTTCTTTTGGCTCAACGATGGTAAACAGGAATAGGAAAAGGGTTGAACTTTTTCAACCTAAATTACTATGTTACTATGTTACTTTGTCAGATATCCAACATCTGCAGAAAATAATTCAGACTCTGGAGAAAGCTGCAAGATCACTAAATGAAAAGGTAGACAACTTGGATAACCTTATCCACAGAAGCAACCGAAGGCCCATTGACCTCCCAGTGAAGGCTAAGGAGTTCTTTGACTTTTTCAGTACAGAATTGCGTAAGTTGCTCATCCACATTGACCTCAAAAAACCTCTCTAATGATTGAAAGAGATCACTTCTTTTGACCTGTCCCCTTCACTGATGCAAAAAAACAAGACAAGTCATTGTGAAACTACTGAATTTTAATGTATAAACAGATACTCATCAATTGTTGTGGGCTTGGAGTTTAGAATTTTACAACACACACCGCCTGATATTCCAGGATTTTTCTGCAATGGTTTATACAAAACACAAGGAGTTTTCTGATCTCTGCAAAAAGCTGTTTGACAAAAGCACCAGGTTTGCACGTGTTTACCCAGTCCGTCTCAGAATTACTACCACAAACAAAATTCACTTGGTTTGAGTGCCTGAAAGAAGCTTGGACTTTTTATGAATTCCTACCTCCTCAACCCGCAACATGAGAGTGTTAACTTTCAGCCACTTGAAACCGTACTTCTTATCAGGGATAAGTGAAAATATTTGCCTCAAACTGAAACCAGCGAATAATGGCACTTCCCACTTGGCAAATGATTTCCTGCAAAAAGTGCCATTTTTCTGCTTTTTCCTGCTTTTTTCACCAAGCTCATTGCATTGAAATCAGTGGGAAGAAACATTTTTCCCAACCACACAAAAGTTTTCCCTACTTCTCTACAGCCATAGAAAGGTGTCAGGCTCTCACAGTAGCCATTCTGTGTTTGTGAGAGGAGAGAGAAGTATGTTTTTTGAGCTGGAGAAGATACGGGAATTGAAGTTTAGTTTAGGGAGTCTTTTAGGTAGGACATTTGTTCTCTGTATTGGGAGAGTCTGGGGGCACTCTGGGGAGAAGAAGGGAGGATGGAGGTTGACCCCAAATACCCCAAAATTCCATGTGAATGGCTGGCAAAACACAGGCAGCTGGGGACCTACGTGCGATCTTGCTGTTATTGTCTCTGAGTCGGGTGGGGAAGTCTGGGGAAAGAAGTTGTTGATTTTGTTTTTCAGTTATAATTTTTTTTATTTTGGACAGACTGTGATAAGACAGGGTGGACAACTTTAAAAAAAAGACAATAATAATAAATATAAAAGAATAAAGAAATAAACAAACAGCTAAATATATTAGAAGACAGACAACTGACTGGTCTAATGCAAGACATCAAACTCCACCAGTTATGTTGTGTATTGTAGAGTAAAAACACAGTGTAGTTGAGTAATGTCCAGCAAACGCACAAGGGGAAGGGGGAGGGGTGGAGCAGCGCAGGGACATGAGAGTAAAGTAGTAGTTCAAAAACTGACTGCAGCAATGGTTGCTGCCGCAGGTGCAATCAATGATGATGATTCCTCTACTCCAAGGGAGGATGCAGTTTGTCAAGGTCCCAGCAAAACTACTTCCAGCACCACCAGTGCCAGTACAAATAAAGAACCATATAAGAACACTGAAGATGACAACAAGTCGCATTCAAGTGTTGATGATGGCAATAGCCTCGGATGTTTTGGAGGACACCGGCTTGTCAGAATATACAAAGTCAAAGATCTCTATAATAGTGGAATGTCAAGAACATCATTTTACCTTCATCTTTAACCCTTTCAGTGCCAGAGGAGTGCGCAATGCACTGCTTAAAAGGTTAAACAAACAGCACTGAAAGAGCCTTCACCTGTGAACCAGAAGATTTTTTTATCTCGTTTCTATTGGTCAGGACGAAAGTGAACTTAATTGGTGATGGAGTCATATTGGTTGCTTCCATATTAGGTTATTGGGTGGAATGCTTTTCATAAATATGAATGTTACCAAAATGATTGATTGATTTATTTTTGCTTTTAAGTGGAAAATTAAAGAAGGGAATACAAAAAAAAACAAAAAAAAATATGCAACGGTATATATTTTTTAAAATCTGTATGTATATTTATGTTTGTATGTTTATGTAATGATTCTCTTTTTTTGTAAATATGTAACCCTTTACTGAAAACTAGTGTTGAGCGAGCATGCTCGGCCGATGCTCGGATCGGCTCGAGCATCGCTCTGCTCGGCACATGGCGGTACTCGTACGAGTACCGCATGTGCTCGCCCGCCATGTTCGGGTCTCCTCCCCGCACGTTTTGCGGCTGCTGCGCAGCCAATAAACGTGCAGGGAGACTCTGACATCGGTGTAATGCCAGCAGCCATGTTGGCTGCTGGCATTACACTGATTGGCTGGCCAGAACCCGTGGTCAGGTGCTGTATAGCACCTGACCATCGAGTTCGGCTCAGTCTGAGCCAGGGAGAGCTGAGGATAGGAAGGGAAAGGCAGTGTAGGGAGGAAAAAAAAAAATTGTGACAAAAAAGAACCAAAAGTCCTTTTTAGGACTACTGTGTGTGGGGGCAGCAGGTTATTTTGTGTGGGGGGAAAAAAACAAAAAAAAAACAAAAAAAATATTCTGTTTAGTGTGAAAAGTTGCAGATTAGAGCACATTCTGTTTAGTGTGCACAGTTGCAGATTAGAGCACATTCTGTTTAGTGTGCAAAGTTGCAGATTAGAGCACATTCTGTTTAGTGTGCAAAGTTGCAGATTAGAGCACATTCTGTTTAGTGTGCAAAGTTGCAGATTAGAGCACATTCTGTTAAGTCTTCAAACTAAAATATCAAAGTCACGTATTCCATTCAGTGTGCGTCGCCGCAGTTTAGCAGCACATTCTGAGTACTGTGCAGAGTTGCAGAATAGGAAGAAATACTGTTAAGTCTTCAAACTAAAATATCAAAGTCACATATTCCATTCAGTGTGCTTCGCCGCAGTTTAGCAGCCTATTCTGTGTACTGTGCAGAGTTGCAGAATAGGAAGAAATACTGTTAAGTCTTCAAACTAAAATATCAAAGTCACATATTCCATTCAGTGTGTTTCACCGCAGTTTAGCAGCCTTTTCTGTGTACTCTGCAGAGTTGCAGAATAATAAGAAATACTGTTAAGTTTTCAAACTCAAATATTAAAGTCACATATTCCATTCAGTGTGTTTCACCGCCGTTTAACAGCCTATTCTGTGTACTCTGTACAGTTGCAGAATAATAAGAAATACTGTTAAGTTTTCAAACTCAAATATTAAAGTCACATATTCCATTCAGTGTGTTTCACCGCCGTTTAACAGCCTATTCTGTGTACTCTGTACAGTTGCAGAATAATAAGAAATACTGTTAAGTTTTCAAACTCAAATATTAAAGTCACATATTCCATTCAGTGTGTTTCACCGCCATTTAACAGCCTATTCTGTGTACTCTGTACAGTTGCAGAATAATAAGAAATACTGTTAAGTTTTCAAACTCAAATATTAAAGTCACATATTCCATTCAGTGTGTTTCACCGCCGTTTAACAGCCTATTCTGTGTACTCTGCAGAGTTGCAGAATAATAAGAAATACTGTTAAGTTTTCAAACTCAAATATTAAAGTCACATATTCCATTCAGTGTGTTTCACCGCCGTTTAACAGCCTATTCTGTGTACTCTGTACAGTTGCAGAATAATAAGAAATACTGTTAAGTTTTCAAACTCAAATATTAAAGTCACATATTCCATTCAGTGTGTTTCACCGCCGTTTAACAGCCTATTCTGTGTACTCTGTACAGTTGCAGAATAATAAGAAATACTGTTAAGTTTTCAAACTCAAATATTAAAGTCACATATTCCATTCAGTGTGTTTCACCGCCGTTTAACAGCCTATTCTGTGTACTCTGCAGAGTTGCAGAATAATAAGAAATACTGTTAAGTTTTCAAACTCAAATATTAAAGTCACATATTCCATTCAGTGTGTTTCACCGCCGTTTAACAGCCTATTCTGTGTACTCTGCAGAGTTGCAGAATAATAAGAAATACTGTTAAGTTTTCAAACTCAAATATTAAAGTCACATATTCCATTCAGTGTGTTTCACCGCCGTTTAACAGCCTATTCTGTGTACTCTGTACAGTTGCAGAATAATAAGAAATACTGTTAAGTTTTCAAACTCAAATATTAAAGTCACATATTCCATTCAGTGTGTTTCACCGCCGTTTAACAGCCTATTCTGTGTACTCTGTACAGTTGCAGAATAATAAGAAATACTGTTAAGTTTTCAAACTCAAATATTAAAGTCACATATTCCATTCAGTGTGTTTCACCGCCGTTTAACAGCCTATTCTGTGTACTCTGTACAGTTGCAGAATAATAAGAAATACTGTTAAGTTTTCAAACTCAAATATTAAAGTCACATATTCCATTCAGTGTGTTTCACCGCCGTTTAGCAGCCTATTCTGTGTACTCTGCAGAGTTGCAGAATAGTAAGAAATACTGTTAAGTTTTCAAACTCAAATATTAAAGTCACATATTCTGTGTAAGATGAAGAAGGCGGGTAAAAAGGGACGGGGAAGTGGACGTGATCCTGAAAGTTCAGGGCGCGGGTCAGGACGCGGAGAAACTGTGCCTGGTGCCAGAGCACAAGAAAGAAAGACATCCACCATACCTAGCTTCATGTGTAATTTTACAGGGCGTCGCAGGACATCACTCTCGAGGTCCGACCACTGCGAACAGGTGGTCGGTTGGATGACAGCTGATACTGCTTCCAGTCGGTTAAGCACCACCCTGTCTTCCACCAAGTCCACTCTCAGTAGCCAAGAGTCTGGTCAACATAATCCTCACTCTGATCATCCTTCCTCCCACCATACACGGTCTGGTCAAAGAAGTGATCCCACACTGGGATATAGTGAGGAGCTCGTCTCATCACCAATCCTTCATTTGACCCTCTCTCCAAGCACGCTGGCAGAGGAACATGACATCTTGTGCCCTGATTCACAACCTCTAGAGGCTACCCAATCACAAGAAGATGACAGATGTGAACGGCATTTAAGGTCAAAGGAAGTAGTGGATGATGATGATGATGATGAGACACAGTTGCCATTAAATCAACCACTATTTCCGTCTCAAGACCTTGTTGAGGAGAATGTTATACAGTTGTCAATGACTGAGTATGTGGTGGGATCAAGACTTGAGGAGGATGATCAGAGTGAGGAAGTGGAGGAGGACTTGGTGGACGATGAGGTGACTGACCCCACCTGGGAAGGTGTAGAGCCGAGCGATGACAGCAGTCCTGAGGGTGAGCCATCTGCAGCACCGCAACAGGCTGGAAGAGGCAGTGGTGTGGCTACAGAAAGAAGGCGGACCGCACCAAACCGGCCCGCAAATGTTCCACGGAGCACCCCCTTGCGTAAATCTACCTTGCCAAGGGGTAGGTGTTCCGCGGTATGGCGTTTTTTTAAGGAAAGTGCGGACGACAAAAGAATTGTAGTTTGCAACCTGTGCCACACCAGAATGAGCCGAGGCATGAACACTAGAAACCTCACCACCACCAGCATGATCCGACACATGGCATCCAAGCACCGTAGTAAGTGGGAGGAACGCCTGGATCGCCCATCTGTGTCTGCAGGCCACACCACTGCCTCCTCTTCCCCTGTTTTCGGTGCCGGCCAATCGCCTGTCGAAGGCGCAGGCCCGCATACCTCCCGCCCTGCACCTGTAGCATCTGAAGCACCATCAGCGACCACATCCACTTCCCTGTCCCAGCACAGCGTCCAAATGTCGTTACCCCAGGCATTTGAGCGCAAGAGAAAGTACCCAGCCACCCACCCACAGGCCATAGCACTAACCTCACACCTTTCAAAATTACTGGCCATCGAAATGCTGCCATTTAGGCTTGTGGACACTGAGTCCTTCCGCAGCCTGATGGCAGCAGCTGTCCCTCGGTACGCGGTCCCCAGCCGCCACTACTTTTCCCGGTGTGCCATCCCCGCATTACACCACCATGTGTCCCGTAACATCACCCGTGCCCTGACCAACGCAGTTACTGGGAAGGTCCACTTAACGACTGACACATGGACAAGTGCTTGTGGCCAGGGACGCTACATTTCCCTGACGGCACACTGGGTGAATGTCGTGGAGGCTGGGAGCGACTCGGACCCTGGGATGGCACGGGTGCTACCCACGCCGAGGATTGCGGGCCCTACCTCCATCAGGGTTTCCACCAGCACCTACGTTATTGGCTCCTCCTCCTCCGTTTCCACCTCCGAATTCTCTACACACACCGCCACTCCCCCATCAGCCAGTAGCTGGAAGCAGTGTAGCACTGCAGTGGGGAAGCGTCAACAGGCCGTGCTGAAGCTGATCTGCCTTGGGGACAAACAGCACACGGCCTCAGAGCTGTTGCAGGGGATTAGTCACCAGACCGAGCAGTGGCTCTCGCCACTCAACCTGCAACCAGGCATGGTTGTGTGTGATAATGGGCGTAACTTGGTGGCGGCTTTGGAGCTCGGCAAGCTCACACACGTACCATGCCTAGCGCATGTATTTAATTTAGTGGTGCAGCGATTTCTAAAAACCTACCCCAATGTGCATGATCTCTTGACCAAGGTGCGCCGCGTGTGTGCACATTTCCGTAAGTCATCAACAGCTTCAGCCGGCCTGTTGAAGCTGCAGCAGCGCTTACAATTGCCAGCTCACCGGCTGCTGTGTGACGTGAGCACGCGCTGGAACTCCACCTTCCACATGTTGGCCCGGCTTTGTGAGCAGCAGAGGGCAGTAGTGGAGTACCAGCTGTTACACGGTCGTCGCCTCTCCGTTCAACTTCCTGTAATCAGAAGTGAGGAGTGGGAATGGATGTCAGACCTCTGTGAGGTTTTACGCAATTTTGAGGAATCGACACAGATGGTGAGCGGCGATAACGCTATTATCAGTGTAACCATCCCACTTCTGTGTCTACTGAAACGCTCGCTGCTCACAATTAAAACCGACGCTTTGCATGTGGAAGAGGTGGAAATGGGGGAGGAAGAGCTTACACAAGGTGATAGCCAGAGCACCCTCACTTCGTCTTCTCAGCGACAATTGGAGGAGGCGGAGGAGGAGGAGGAGGAGGAGGAGGAAGACACGGTTGCCTCCGCTACAGAGGGTAGCCATGGAACTTTAGTTCCATCTCTTCAGCGTGGGTGGGCAGAAGAGGAGGAAGAGGATGAGGAGATTGAGAGTCATCCTCCTGGTGAGGACAGCGAAATCTTGACTGTTGGTACTCTGGCACACATGGCTGACTTTATGTTAGGCTGCCTTTCCCGTGACCCACGCGTTGTACGCATTTTAGACAACACGGATTACTGGGTGTTCACCCTTCTGGACCCCCGCTACAAAGAGAATTTCTCATCTCTCATTCCTCCGGTGGAGAGGACAAGCAAAATGTTGCAATACCAGAAGGTTCTTGTCGAAAAATTGCTCCAAAATTTTCCATCTGACAACGCTGGCGGCAGAGTACGTGCTACCTTGGCCAACCGAGAAGGGGAGAAAAGGGGAGCACACAGCAGTTCCGAGAAAGGCAGGGCAACACTCTCCAAGGCGTGGGACACCTTCATGACACCCCGCCAGCACCCTCACCCTGATGCGCAGCCTAGTGTCACAAGGAGGGAAAAGTTTTGGAAGATGGTGAAGGAGTACGTAGCAGACCGTTTCAGCGTCCTCAATGATCCCTCTGTGCCTTACAACTACTGGGTGTCCAAGCTGGACACGTGGTATGAACTGGCACTCTACGCCTTGGAGGTGCTGGCCTGCCCTGCCGCCAGCGTTCTGTCTGAGCGGGTATTTAGTGCTGCTGGTGGCATCATAACAGATAAGCGTATCCGCCTTTCCACCGACAATGCTGATAGGTTGACACTTATAAAAATGAACAAGGCCTGGATTTCCCCTGACTTCTCCACTCCACTGGAGGAAAGCCCCGGGGGAACATAAACTCACTTTATATATGTTATTTACAATGATGGGAATACTCTGTATTCCCATTCACCCCTTCCACCCAAAAAACGGGTATATGGTTGACTCTTAATCTTCTCATCCTCCTCCTCCTCTTCCATATGCCCTGGGATATAATTTTTATATAGGGCCAGCTCACCAGCGTGCCCTGGGATATAATTTTTATATAGGGCCAGCTCACCAGCGGGCCCTGTGATATAATTTTTATATAGGGCCAGCTCACCAGCGGGCCCTGTTTGACAATTTTTATATAGGTCAGCTCACCAGCGGGCCTTCTCATATAATGTTTTATTGGGTCAGCTCTCTAGCGGGCCCTCTCATATAATGTTTTATAGCGTCAGCTCACTAGCGGGCCTTCGCATATAATGTTTAGGATGGTCAGCTCTGCAGCAGACCCTCACCCATAATGTTTTAGATGGTCAGCTCAGCGCACGTTTCCATCTTAATCATGGCCTCAGTTCTGAAAATCAAGGAAATTTTTGGGAGAATTTGCCTCTGCGCACGTTTCCCTCTTAATCATGGCCTCAGTTCTGAAAATCAAGGAAATTTTTGGGAGAATTTGCCTCTGCGCACGTTTCCCTCTTAATCATGGCCTCAGTTCTGAAAATCAAGGAAATTTTTGGGATAATTTGCCTCTGCGCACGTTTCCCTCTTAATCATGGCCTCAGTTCTGAAAATCAAGGAAATTTTTGGGAGAATTTGCAGATGATATACAAGTAAATATACAGCAAATATTGTTTGGTAACAATTTTTCGCCTAAAGTCGTTTTTATTTTCCTTTTTGTGTGTTTTATGGTCAGTCTGTAAAAATGGCGTACTACGGGCGAAAGATCGTTCCCAGCAGCGATGTTGGAGTCCAAGGTGCATCCAGACATCCTCCCTATGCTGTCCCTGAACCATTTCTGTAGTGTTTCCA
Source organism: Rhinophrynus dorsalis (assembly GCA_037306005.1). NCBI lineage: Eukaryota > Metazoa > Chordata > Amphibia > Anura > Rhinophrynidae > Rhinophrynus > Rhinophrynus dorsalis. The sequence continues at coordinate 187,079,297 of CM074726.1, forward strand.
TCTTTTTCTGCCCTTTTCCTATGGACCAGGCACCCTCCCCTCATCAGAGCAGGGGGTGCCTGGTGTAATGCTCGAGTCCTCCCATTGACTTCAATGGGGCTCGGGTGCTCGGCCGAGCACTCGAGCCTCAGGGGGTGCTCGGTCAGAGCACCCGAACATCCGAGCATTGGGGTGCTCGCTCATCACTACTGAAAACCATACAGGACACAACACAACTCGAACCATCTCTCGACTACAAGCTTTCTCACTGGCTGCCCCTCAACTCTGGAATGCCCTCCCCATCACCATTCACCAATCATCCTCACTCATCACTTTCACCATCTCCTCAAAAGCCACCTGCTCAGGGAGGCATCTCAATAGCAATATCCTCATCCCTGCACACTGACAGTCACAGCAGAATCCTTCTGCACTTCTTTCACCACACCTTGTACCTGCACTTATAATACTCCTCCTACTGTCTCTGTTTGTCATTATGAATTCAGCTTAGATTGTAAGCTCCTTGGAGCAGGGTCCCTTTCCTAGTGTATGATTCCCTTGCTGCACTTTCCCTCACAAATAATGTAATGATTGTACTTAACCTTAATGCTCTTATCCCAGTTCTGTTGTTTTGTATTGTATTATTTCAACTTCTGTTAAGTGCTGTGTACATGTATGGTGCTATATAAATAAAGATACATACATACATATATGAGCCCTCTGGACACCAGAGGGAGCTGTTAATATGTAAAACACTGTTTAAACTGTTTTAACTTTGGAACAAAACATTTCCCAGCAGTGGGTTTACCCATATTTTAGTTGCAAACATTTTTATAAAGTTGATACCATTATTGGCCAACTAAACAGATTTAAAATGCAAGCTTTCAAGACTTCATAGGTCTCTTCCTCAGGCATGTTATACAGATAAATATGAAAGCTTCTCTCTTAAATACAAGTACACATTACATTGTTTATAATGGAAATCAGATAAGAATGTTAGTCCAGATTCAGATTCCTTGGTCAGTCAATGGAGGAGGATATTATTTAAATTTCATTCTTCCTCTGAGTCCAGGTATTTATGATCCCAGAGGGACTGTTGTAAAAGAATATTCACAATGTGGTAATGTGACAGAAACTCTCTGTCTCTATTAAGCCCATAGGTCAAAGAGTCAAATTGTAGCATTCATTTTACCTCCCATAATTTTCTGTCCCTCTGATTGTGAAATTGTCCCATTAGTACAGTCAGTTTAATGTCCCTGACACTGTGCTCACTTTGGCAAAAATATTCTCCCACTGGTGTCTGTCTTTTTGTTGTTAATGCTGGATCTGTGGGAATTAAACCTCTTATGTAATTTCTGTCCCGTTTCCTCCACATAGCTGTTGGGCATTTTGTACACATGATAAGGTATATTACATTGGATGATTTGCAGGTGAAATTACCATTGATCTTATGGTGTAACTGGGTGTTCAGTATGGGTATCTTGTCTGTGGTGTAAATGTGTGCACAGGTTTTACACCTACTTTGTAGGCAGGGTAATGTGCCATTTTTTGTATTTTTGTTCAGGGCATTCCTTACTATCAGTTGTTTTAAATTGGGAGGCTGTCTGAAGGAAAGTAAGAGAGGTGGTGGAAATATGCTCTAAATCTTTAATCTGTATGTAAGGTTGCTTAAAGTTCTCTTGATATTCTGTGCAGAGCTTTAACCTGGGGGTGGTAAGTGACAACAAGTGGCACACGGTTTCCCTTATGCTGTTCTTTGTAGCTCAATAGATCTTTTCTTGGTATGTGAGTATCTTTCTGTATCTGACTGTCAATAATCCTTGCACTGTAACCCTGTTTTATAAAGTCTCCTCTGAGTTTCTGGAGGTGCTTGTCACGGTCCGCCATGTCAGAACAGATGCGATTGTATCTAATGGCCTGGCTGTATATGATGGCGTTCTTTGTGTGTTTTGGGTGAAAGCTATCTTTTATCAGGTAGGTTGGTCTGTCCGTTGGTTTACGGTACAAGGATGTGTGGATAGAGTTATTCTGAATACTGATAGTCGTGTCTAGGAAGTTAATGTTTGTGCATGAGTGACTGAGTGTTAGATTGATACTGGGGTGGAATGCATTGTAATTTTTATTTAATTTGAGAAGTTCCTTTTCACTGGTGGTCCAGATGATAGGAACATCATCTATGTAGTGGAGATAGACCAGGAGTTTTGTCTGACAGGTGGACAGGAAGTCCTCTTCTAACTTTGCCATAAACAAGTTGGCATATTGTGGAGATCGATATCTAGCCAATGAGATTGCTCCAGCTTACAGACAGAAAGTCTCCATCATTGGTGGAGGCTGGATAGAGGGAGGGGAGCAGAGGCAGAGTGGCAGACTGCGGCGCAGAGCACATAACCCCAGTCTGCTCAGAAGTAGGGCCAGGGTAATGTTTATTCCTAATATTTCTCCCAAATAGCATTTTTATAAACAAAAGTAATTAAATATTCAGAATAATCGCTATATAACCTAGCGATTAAGAGCAGCTTGTTTAGGGATGATAGATCCCCTTTAACATGTTGCAAATCAAACCGTTGATGACCTCTCTAACATTCAAGGGGGTAAGGAAACCCATTTAATTCAAAGGGGACTTTAACGTCTCGCCTATATGGCAGTTGGTGTGCATCATAATTACTAGTGATGAGCGAGCACCCCAATGCTCGGGTGTTCGGGTGCTCTGACCGAGCGCCCCCGGAGGCTCGAGTGCTCGGCCGAGCACCCGAGCCCCATTGAAGTCAATGGGAGGACTCGAGCATTACACCAGGCACCCCCTGCTCTGATGAGGGGAGGGTGCCTGGTCCATAGGAAAAGGGCAGAAAAGGATGGAAACACCACAGAAATGGTTCAGGGACAGCATAGGGAGGATGTCTGGATGCATCTTGGACTCCAACATCGCTGCTGGGAACGATCTTTCGCCCGTAGTACGCCATTTCTACAGACTGACCGTAAAACACACAAAAAGGAAAATAAAAACGACTTTAGGCGAAAAATTGTTACCAAACAGTATTTGCTGTATATTTACTTGTATATCATCTGCAAATTCTCCCAAAAATTTCCTCGATTTTTCTGAACTGAGGCCATGATTAAGAGGGAAACGTGCGCAAAGGCAAATTCTACCAAAAATTTCCTCAATTTTTCTGAACTGGGGCCATGATTAAGAGGGAAACGTGCGCTGAGCCGACCATCTAAAACATTATGGGTGAGGGTCTGCTGCGGAGCTGACCATCCTAAACATTATATGCGAAGGCCCGCTAGTGAGCTGACGCTATAAAACATTATATGAGAGGGCCCGCTAGAGAGCTGACCCAATAAAACATTATATGAGAAGGCCCGCTGGTGAGCTGACCTATATAAAAATTGTCAAACAGGGCCCGCTGGTGAGCTGGCCCTATATAAAAATTATATCACAGGGCATATGGAAGAGGAGGAGGAGGATGAGAAGATTAAGAGTCAACCATATACCCGTTTTTTGGGTGGAAGGGGTGAATGGGAATACAGAGTATTCCCATCATTGTAAATAACATATATAAAGTGAGTTTATGTTCCCCCGGGGCTTTCCTCCAGTGGAGTGGAGAAGTCAGGGGAAATCCAGGCCTTGTTCATTTTTATAAGTGTCAACCTATCAGCATTGTCGGTGGAAAGGCGGATACGCTTATCTGTTATGATGCCACCAGCAGCACTAAATACCCGCTCAGACAGAACGCTGGCGGCAGGGCAGGCCAGCACCTCCAAGGCGTAGAGTGCCAGTTCATACCACGTGTCCAGCTTGGACACCCAGTAGTTGTAAGGCACAGAGGGATCATTGAGGACGCTGACACGGTCTGCTACGTACTCCTTCACCATCTTCCAAAACTTTTCCCTCCTTGTGACACTAGGCTGCGCATCAGGGTGAGGGTGCTGGTGGGGTGTCATGAAGGTGTCCCACGCCTTGGAGAGTGTTGCCCTGCCTTTGTCGGAACTGCTGTGTGCTCCCCTTTTCTCCCCTTCTCGGTTGGCCAAGGTAGCACGTACTCTGCCGCCAGCGTTGTCAGATGGAAAATTCTGGAGCAATTTTTCAACAAGAATCTTCTGGTATTGCACCATTTTGCTTGTCCTCTCCACCGGAGGAATGAGAGATGAGAAATTCTCTTTGTAGCGGGGGTCCAGAAGGGTGAACACCCAGTAATCCGTGTTGTCTAAAATGCGTATAACGCGTGGGTCACGGGAAAGGCAGCCTAACATAAAGTCAGCCATGTGTGCCAGAGTACCAACAGTCAAGATTTCGCTGTCCTCACCAGGAGGATGACTCTCAATCTCCTCATCCTCTTCCTCCTCTTCTGCCCACCCACGCTGAAGAGATGGAACTAAAGTTCCATGGCTACCCTCTGTAGCGGAGGCAACCGTGTCTTCGTCCTCCTCCTCCTCCTCCGCCTCCTCCAATTGTCGCTGAGAAGACGAAGTGAGGGTGCTCTGGCTATCACCTTGTGTAAGCTCTTCCTCCCGCATTTCCACCTCTTCCACATGCAAAGCGTCAGTTTTAATTGTGAGCAGCGAGCGTTTCAGTTAGACACAGAAGTGGGATGGTTACACTGATAATAGCGTTATCGCCGCTCACCATCTGTGTCGATTCTTCAAAATTGCGTAAAACCTCACAGAGGTCTGACATCCATTCCCACTCCTCACTTCTGATTACAGGAAGTTGAACGGAGAGGCGACGACCGTGTAACAGCTGGTACTCCACTACTGCCCTCTGCTGCTCACAAAGCCGGGCCAACATGTGGAAGGTGGAGTTCCAGCGCGTGCTCACGTCACACAGCAGCCGGTGAGCAGGCAATTGTAAGCGCTGCTGCAGCTTCAACGGGCCGGCTGAAGCTGTAGATGACTTACGGAAATGTGCACACACGCGGCGCACCTTGGTCAAGAGATCATGCACATTGGGGTAGGTTTTTAGAAATCGCTGAACCACTAAATTAAATACATGCGCTAGGCATGGTACGTGTGTGAGCTTGCCGAGCTCCAAAGCCGCCACCAAGTTACGCCCATTATCACACACAACCATGCCTGGTTGCAGGTTGAGTGGCGAGAGCCACTGCTCGGTCTGGTGACTAATCCCCTGCAACAGCTCTGAGGCCGTGTGCTGTTTGTCCCCAAGGCAGATCAGCTTCAGCACGGCCTGTTGACGCTTCCCCACTGCAGTGCTACACTGCTTCCAGCTACTGGCTGATGGGGGAGTGGCGCTGCGTGTAGAGAATTCGGAGGTGGAAACGGAGGAGGAGGAGCCAATAATGTAGGTGCTGGCGGAAACCCTGATGGAGGTAGGGCCCGCAATCCTCGGCGTGGGTAGCACCCGTGCCATCCCAGGGTCCGAGTCGCTCCCAGCCTCCACGACATTCACCCAGTGTGCCGTCAGGGAAATGTAGCGTCCCTGGCCACAAGCACTTGTCCATGTGTCAGTCGTTAAGTGGACCTTCCCAGTAACTGCGTTGGTCAGGGCACGGGTGATGTTACGGGACACATGGTGGTGTAATGCGGGGATGGCACACCGGGAAAAGTAGTGGCGGCTGGGGACCGCGTACCGAGGGACAGCTGCTGCCATCAGGCTGCGGAAGGACTCAGTGTCCACAAGCCTAAATGGCAGCATTTCGATGGCCAGTAATTTGGAAAGGTGTGAGGTTAGTGCTATGGCCTGTGGGTCGGTGGCTGGGTATTTTCGCTTGCGCTCAAATGCCTGGGGTAACGACATTTGGACGCTGCGCTGGGACAGGGAAGTGGATGTGATCGCTGATGGTGCTTCAGATGGTACAGGTGCAGGGCGGGAGGTATGCGGGCCTGCGCCTTCGACAGGCGATTGGCCGGCACCGAAAACAGGGGAAGAGGAGGCAGTGGTGTGGCCTGCAGACACAGATGGGCGATCCAGGCGTTCCTCCCACTTATTACGGTGCTTGGATGCCATGTGTCGGATCATGCTGGTGGTGGTGAGGTTTCTAGTGTTCATGCCTCGGCTCATTCTGGTGTGGCACAGGTTGCAAACTACAATTCTTTTGTCGTCCGCACTTTCCTTAAAAAAACGCCATACCGCGGAACACCTACCCCTTGGCAAGGTAGATTTACGCAAGGGGGTGCTCCGTGGAACATTTGCGGGCCGGTTTGGTGCGGTCCGCCTTCTTTCTGTAGCCACACCACTGCCTCTTCCAGCCTGTTGCGGTGCTGCAGATGGCTCACCCTCAGGACTGCTGTCATCGCTCGGCTCTACACCTTCCCAGGTGGGGTCAGTCACCTCATCGTCCACCAAGTCCTCCTCCACTTCCTCACTCTGATCATCCTCCTCATGTCTTGATCCCACCACATACTCAGTCATTGACAACTGTATAACATTCTCCTCAACAAGGTCTTGAGACAGTAATAGTGGTTGATTTAATGGCAACTGTGTCTCATCATCATCATCATCATCCACTACTTCCTTTGACCTTAAATGCCGTTCACATCTGTCATCTTCTTGTGATTGGGTACCCTCTAGAGGTTGTGAATCAGGGCACAAGATGTCATGTTCCTCTGCAAGCGTGCTTGGAGAGAGGGTCAAATGAAGGATTGGTGATGAGACGAGCTCCTCACTATATCCCAGTGTGGGATCACTTCTTTGACCAGACTGTGTATGGTGGGAGGAAGGATGATCAGAGTGAGGATTATGTTGACCAGACTCTTGGCTACTGAGAGTGGACTTGGTGGAAGACAGGGTGGTGCTTAACCGACTGGAAGCAGTATCAGCTGACATCCAACCGACCACCTGTTCGCAGTGGTCGGACCTCGAGAGTGATGTCCTGCGACGCCCTGTAAAATGAGACATGAAGCTAGGTATGGTGGATGTCTTTCTTTCTTGTGCTCTGGCACCAGGCACAGTTTCTCCGCGTCCTGACCCGCGCCCTGAACTATCAGGATCACGTCCACTTCCCCTTCCCTTTTTACCCGCCTTCTTCATCTTACACGGAATATGTGACTTTGATATTTTAGTTTGAAGACTTAACAGTATTTCTTCCTATTCTGCAACTGTTCAGAGTACACAGAATAGGCTGCTAAACTGCGGCGAAGCACACTGAATGGAATATGTGACTTTGATAATTGAGTTTGAAGACTTAACAGTATTTCTTCCTATTTTGCAACTGTGCAGAGTACACAGAATAGGCTGCTAAACTGCGGCGAAGCACACTGAATGGAATATGTGACTTTGATATTTTAGTTTGAAGACTTAACAGTATTTCTTCCTATTCTGCAACTGTGCAGAGTACACAGAATAGGCTGCTAAACTGCGGCGAAGCACACTGAATGGAATATGTGACTTTGATATTTTAGTTTGAAGACTTAACAGTGTTTCTTCCTATTCTGCAACTGTGCAGAGTACACAGAATAGGCTGCTAAACTGCGGTGACGCACACTGAATGGAATATGTGACTTTGATATTTTAGTTTGAAGACTTAACAGTATTTCTTCCTATTCTGCAACTGTGCAGAGTACACAGAATGTGCTGCTAAACTGCGGCGAAGCACACTGAATGGAATATGTGACTTTGATATTTTAGTTTGAAGACTTAACAGTATTTCTTCCTATTCTGCAACTCTGCACAGTACACAGAATGTGCTGCTAAACTGCGGCCAAGCACACTGAATGGAATATGTGACTTTGATATTTTAGTTTGAAGACTTAACAGTATTTCTTCCTATTCTGCAACTGTGCAGAGTACACAGAATAGGCTGCTAAACTGCGGCGAAGCACACTGAATGGAATATGTGACTTTGATATTTTAGTTTGAAGACTTAACAGTGTTTCTTCCTATTCTGCAACTGTGCAGAGTACACAGAATAGGCTGCTAAACTGCGGTGACGCACACTGAATGGAATATGTGACTTTGATATTTTAGTTTGAAGACTTAACAGTATTTCTTCCTATTCTGCAACTGTGCAGAGTACACAGAATGTGCTGCTAAACTGCGGCGAAGCACACTGAATGGAATATGTGACTTTGATATTTTAGTTTGAAGACTTAACAGTATTTCTTCCTATTCTGCAACTCTGCACAGTACACAGAATGTGCTGCTAAACTGCGGCCAAGCACACTGAATGGAATATGTGACTTTGATATTTTAGTTTGAAGACTTAACAGTATTTCTTCCTATTCTGCAACTCTGCACAGTACACAGAATGTGCTGCTAAACTGCGGCGACGCACACTGAATGGAATATGTGACTTTGATATTTTAGTTTGAAGACTTAACAGAATGTGCTCTAATCTGCAACTTTGCACACTAAACAGAATGTGCTCTAATCTGCAACTTTGCACACTAAACAGAATGTGCTCTAATCTGCAACTTTGCACACTAAACAGAATGTGCTCTAATCTGCAACTTTGCACACTAAACAGAATGTGCTCTAATCTGCAACTTTGCACACTAAACAGAATATATGAAATTTTTTTTTTTTTTTGTTTTTTTCCCCCCACACAAAATAAACTGCTGCCCCCACACACAGTAGTCCTAAAAAGGACTTTTGGTTCTTTCTTTTTCACAAATTTGCTTTTTTTCCTCCCTACACTGACTTTCCCTTCCTATCCTCATCTCTCCCTGGCTAAGACTGAGCCGAACTCGCTGGTCAGGTGCTATAGAGCACCCGACCACGGGTTCTGGCCAGCCAATCAGTGTAATGCCAGCAGCCAACATGGCTGCTGGCATTACACTGATGTCAGAGCCTCCCTGCACGTTTATTGGCTGCGCAGCAGCCGCAAAACGTGCGGGGAGGAGACCCGAACATGGCGGGCGAGCACATGCGGTACTCGTACGAGTACTGCCATGTGCCGAGCAGAGCGATGCTCGAGCCGATCCGAGCATCGGCCGAGCATGCTCGCTCAACACTAATAATTACTCATATTACTACTCGAAGAAAAAGAAAATCTACAATTGCAAATGTGCATGTATGCTTGTAACATAGTAACATAGTAAATTAGGTTGAATAAAGACACAAGTCCATCAAGTTCAACCTTTGCCTCATACCCTAGTGACATGAGAACTGTATAGCTATCCTGCTAACAAATAAGTTAGTCTTTTTCAGACCTTCCTGATCTGCCTACTGATAAACAGTATAACCCTGTATGTTCCCTTTTGAAAGAAATTATTCTAATCTTCTCATGAATGTATCCATTGTATCTGCCTTAACCACCTTCTTGGGCAAAGAATTCCACAATTTTACAGACCTTACTGTAAAAAAAACCCTTCTTCTGCTGAAGTCTAAATCTCCTTTCCTCTAATCTCAAGGGGTGTCCCCTGGTCCCCTGATCAGGCCATGGAATAAATAGCTCACCATAGAGATCCTTGTATTGACCTCTCATATATTTGTACAATGTGATAAGGTCTCCTTTTAGTCATCTCTTCTCTAGAGTAAATAAACCAAGTTTGTCTAGTCGTTACACATATGTCAAGTCCTCTGTTCCCTTAATTAATTTTGTTGCTCTTCGCTGTAACCTCTCTAGTTCTAGTATATACTTTTTCAGAAATTGTGCACAAAACTGTACTGCATACTCAAGGTGAGGTCTTACCAGAGATTTGTACAATGGCAAAATAATGTTATCCACTCTTGCTTCGATACCTCTTTTTATGCAAGACAGGATTTTGTTTGCCTTTGCTACTGCTGTTTGCCACTGGTCACTGTTTCCAAGTTTGTAGTTGACAAGAATACCCAGGTCTTTCTCTAGCAACAAGTCCTCTAAAATGATTCCATCAAGTTCATAAACAGCCTTAGGATTATTTCCTCGCAAATGCATGACTTTACACTTCCCCACATTAAACTTCATATTCCATTTTATATAAATCCCTTGGTAGAGAGCAATTATCCTGTTCTGAATTAATTACCCTGCATAATATAGTGTCATCTGCAAATATCGATATTTTGCTTTCTATATCTATTTCTAGGTCATTTATAAACATGTTAAACAGCAGCGGACCTAATACTGAACCCTGAGGTATACCACTCTCCACTTCAAATGTATTGGAGAATTGTCCATTTACAACCACACACTGTTCCCTATCCTTCAACCAGTTTTGTATCCAATTACAAAGGTCATCTCCTTGCCCCAATTACCTTATTTTGTCATTATCTATTCTTCATAAATCCATGTTGATTCCTGCTAATTATCTTATTTTTTGTGTTGTAATCCTGAATATAGTCCCTTATTATCCCTTCTAGCAGTTTTTCCACTACAGAGGTCAAACTCACAGGTCTATAATTTCCAGGTTATGTTTTAGTTCCCTTCTTAAATAGAGGCACTACATTGTCTCTTTGCCAATCTTGTGGCACTGAGCCTGTGGTGAGAGAATCTATAAAGAGTAAGTATAGGGTTTTTGCTAGCACTGAACTAAGTTCCTTAAAGGGGAACTACCACCCCACACAATGTTTACCTTTACTAAGTCCCCATCTGGCGACTAGCTGCTTAGTAGAGCTAGTCACCAGAATAATTACCTTACTTAATAGATTTCTCCCCTCTTCCATGGGCGACAGGCAGGATGGAGTACGGATATCTTCCCATTGTGACGTCCGCGCGCCTGTGCTGTCAGTCCCAGCCAGAGCCAAATGGCTCCTAGCAACGCCTCCTAGACCCGGCTGGGACTGACAGCGCAGGCGCGCGGACGTCACAATGGGAAGATGTCCACGCTCCGTCCTGCCTGTCGCCCATGGAAGAGGGGAGAAATCTATTAAGTAAGGTAATTATTCTGGTGACTAGTGCTACAAAGCAGCTAGTCACCAGATAGGGACTTAGTAAAGATAAACATTGTGTGGGGTGGTAGTTCCCCTTTAAGAACCCTTGGATGTATACCATCAGGACCCGGTTCATTGTCAGTCTTAATTTTGTTCAGTCTACCCATAACATCTTCTTGAGTTAACCCAATATCTGAAAATTTGTACTGCTTTATTAGTTACTTGTTGAGGCTCTTCTACCATTCCTTGCTCCCTTGTATATACTGATGCCAAGAAAGTGTTTAGAACATCGGCCTTGATAGTTTGAATGCTTTTTTTTTCTTTGCCATTTCCTTCCTTACATGTGTAGTTAACCACATTGGTTGTGACTTACTTCTTTTGTATTTGTTCCCCATTGGTATATACTGTTGGGTACATTTCCGCAACCTAAATTTGAATTCTGACCATTTATCCTCAGTATTTTTGTCTTTAAATAATGTATCCCAGTCTATGTGTTGCATTGAAGCCCTTAACAATTTGAAGTTAGCTTTTTTAAAATTAAGAGTTTTGGTCGAACCTATACAGTTTTGGTTTGCCAGACTGATCTCAAATGTAACCATGATGAGATCACTGTTTCCCAAATGTTCACTTACCTTAATATTGGATACCATTTCTGTGTTATTAGTTATCACTAGGTCCAATACATTGTTATTTCTTGTCGGTACATCCACCATTTATGACATGTAGCTTTCACGAAGTGTGTTCACAAACCTGCCTCCCTTAGCACTCTGACAGGTCTCATTTTTCCAGTTGATATCTGGGTAATTAAAATCTCCCATAATTATAGTATGCCCAAGCTGGGCAGTTTTCCTTATTTGCAATAGCAGTTGGGTCTCAACATTGTCATCAATATTTGGTGGTTTGTAGCATATACCCACCAACACCTTTTTTTTTTTTTTTTTTTTTTACCCTTCACACCACATTTAGGCCTAGATTTAAAGGCAGCCGTTAAACCATCCGCTAAGTAAAAAAGGCACGTCGGCCGCAAAGAACACATGGTTTACGGCAGATTCAAAGGTAAGCGTTCAAGAATAGCTATCGGGCGTAGGCACTACAAAAACACGTTAAACAAAAACCAGCGTCGCACCTGATTTTGCATCACCGTGCGTCCCAAACACCCGTTAAAACACAACTTAACTCAAAATGTTACATTACGGCTGCCGTTGTCTAGCAACCCTGATAGATGCACAAACAAAATTCAAACCTACAGCCAATCCCAAGGCCCCAAAGTATCAAAAATGTTCAAATGCACCTATATATACCTCAAAATAACGGTTACACCCTGTCTGTGTTTCGAGTTTCAGCAAGCTAGAGCACAGGACCCAGGAGTGGAGGATAGCATTTAGAGAGAGAGAGAGAGATAGAGAGAGAAGCATACAGAGGAGTAAGGTAGAAGGATTTTGGAGAGGAGAGAGTTACATTTAAATAGACACATAGCACACTTTTGCACATAGCACATACATCCATACAAACACATACACATACATACACATAGTCTTTTTTTTTCTTCACACCTTACACATTTTAAACTTTATTTTTACAGTGTGAATCCGTGAGTGAAAGTGTGTGACAGAGAGTGAGTGGGATCGAGTGTGTCTGTGAGGGCGTGTGAGAGTGCCTGGGTGTGAGTGGGTGAATGATGGCCAGGAGAGGAGGACAGGAGAGAGGGATGGGGAGACTAGTGGAGGAGGAGGAGGAGGAAGGTCAGGAGGGGATCCCTCAGCAGAGCAGGGGTGGGAGAGGGAGATACGCAGGGCGGAGGGGGACCAGGCCCACAAGAACAGGCACACAAAGAAGAAGAGGGACAGATCCTGCAGTGGGACGAGGGGTAGTGCCTGGGGACCACCACACACAGGCAGGGGCAGAGCAGGCAGGACACTCCGGGTCTGACTCCTCGCATGCCGGAGCTGAGGGGGACAGGCTCAGGGATCCCCGATATACCGAGGAAGAAAACACGGCCCTCGTGGAGGCTGTGCTGGAGAGGGAGAGTGTCCTCTTCCCGGGGGACAGACTCCCTGGCCTGTCTGCGAGGAGGAGAGCTGCCTGGAGTCAAATCTGCAGCAGAGTTAATGCGGTGGCCACCTGCAGACGGGATGTGGACTCAATAAAGAAGAGATGGGGCGACTGCAAAAGGCAGGTGAAGAGGAAGATGGGGGATGCCGCCCTTCACGCCAGAGCCACCGGAGGTGGGCCACCTGTCCCCATCACCTTCAGCGCATGGGAGGAGAGGCTGCGGCAGACACTGTCGTCTACCCTCATTGAGGGGGTCCCTGGAGGATCAGACACTGGGGAGGAGAGGAGCCTCCACACCACCGGTAAGTGCATCACCCCAAAACCACACACCACCCCAAACCACACACCCATCACAAACAAGCACTCACATCCCAACATCTGCTCTTCATTCAACCACACAATTGCACCAACACAGCACCCTGAGGGTTTAAACAGGGATCAAGACAAGGACAAATGTCAATGTTCAACAAGGCCAAAACCTGTCCAACTCCCTGGTTAACCCTCATGTTGCTGTGCTCATCACACACAATACACACAAACCATGCTCAGTAAAGTGTTGTATGTCAAACATAACAATTGTTGTCACACAGTGTTACCCATGTTCACACAGGGAGTCCAGCACATAACCCCATGAGTGCGAGAGGGATCATCAATGCATCGATCAACAATGCTTTGGCAACCCCTCTGGTACTCAAAGGGTTAACCATACAACAAACACATGTTGATAGGTTAACAATTACATGACACATAGGGGACATTCACTAAGCGGTGAAAAAGAGCTGATGTAGTGAATTTGACACTTGCATACCCTCACTTTACCAATTACAATGTTAGTCTATGGAGAACATCCAATAACAGGATTCAAGCTGCACAGGCCCCATTGTGTGGACTCCATAGAAAACATTGCAGATGGTGAAATGAGGTCAGCGGAGAAGTCAGCATCATAATCAGTTCATCAGGTCCACTTAACCGCTTACTGAATCACCAACAGGATGGATCAGGTCACAAATCACAGTGCCACTGAGAATAAATGCTTGTATGTGCAACACACAGGCCAAAAACAATCACACATAAGTAAAGGTGAAAAAGTTGGCCTTGGTGTTGTGTATGCAATCATTTACTCTAACTTCAATTTACATAGCTCACATTTGATTCACATATAGATCCTCAGGAGTGCTGATGCCATGGATGGATGGTACACCAGACACTATTTGCAGGATACATATGGGAACCAAATATGAACCATTGAGGTTTGGTCAATAACAGGCCAGGGATTATGGATATCTATGATCGGGTCTGGCTGCCTCACACAGAAGGATGGATGGGCTGATCCAGGAAAAAAAAGGCCTCAATCAATGATATCCTTCAATACTGGCTTGATTGTTGCCCCTCAGGATTCAACTTGAACAGACCTCATGGACAGAATCCTGTAATGTACATCAATCCCTGATTGCCACGGTGGTATCCCATGCATCACAATGCTATGCATAGGATACCATCATGACAACCAGAGAGGGACATGTCTAATCTGACAAAATCCAGCACTGTACGGGATGAACTGATAACATAGGGATGAATACTACTTGAATCACACTGCAGATCTATTCAAAAAAGATATGTACAGAAAGAAAAACAACCAGATTTGTATGTGGATATGTCCCTTTCAAATGGGTACAAATAGGTCCCAACAAGATTTAAACCCAGAGTTCGGTTCAGTACGTGTGATTGTCCAACTGCCCATATATGTGCACCCTCAACAAAATAACTCATATTGATATCATCATCAGAGTACATATACCCAGTATATTACACCTACTTTGATGGGTATCACTTGTATCTATGAAAGTTCATTTGTGATGGCTGTACATATATAGGCAGTTAGACAATCACATGTTCTGAACAGATCTCTGGGTTCATATCTATCAAGGATATGTTTGTACCCGTATGAAAGGTACATATACACACATATCAGACCATATTCCTCACTGTGTACCTTGGCATGGCAATGGTTAATTTCACTTGATGTAACCTTGCAGGCATCATAAAGAGATGTTTAGAAAGATGTTACTGTATGTGACAGCTGGAGATGTCAGTCATATGACCACACGGAGGCTCTTCAGCAGACCCAAAATTGAAACAATTGGAGATGGATCCATCATTGACATGGTCCACAGAGCGTGCTTACAAACCAGGAACACTTAGTAGACAATGGCAAAGATGTAGTTATCTCCAAATGGGTCAATGTGGAGTCTGCTGAAGAGCCTCCGTGTGGTCAAATGACTGACATCTCCAGCTGTCACATACAGCAACATCTTTCTAAACATCTCTCTATGATGCCTGCAATGTTACATCAAGGTGAAATTAACCATTGCTATCCCGTTAAAGAGATAGTAATACCTAAAATGTGAAAGGAAAAATACATGTCATAGGATTGATCCACCGGGTAATGCAAGGGTATCCCCACTACTGAAAGGTGTTTCATCACAAGAGTATAACAGCTCAAAGTTGAATATTCCAGGGACAATATCACTGTGGCCTTAAAATGTACTATGCCAATGTTGCCAGACCATCCTCTGGCTAGCTTTGGTCCAGGGAGCAGATATCCACAAAGGATGATGTGGCAACAGCGCAAATGTACAATTTCAGGCCACTGGGATGTGGCACCAAAGGAATTCAACTCTGAGCTGCAATACATGTAGAATACAACACCCATCACCAGTAGGAGTACCGTTGTTTCACACAGGGGGATACACCATACAACATATATGTTCCTTTACACATTTCAAGTATTAATATCAATTTGACACCATCATGGCTAAGTTTACTGATCACACAATCTCAATCCTCCACACAGGTTATGTGTCTCCAGCACATCAGGAGCCCATGGAGGAGGCCACCTCACCACCCAGTGAGGAGTATTTGGAGGAGGGGACCAGCCAGTGGGCACCGTACCCAACGACATCCACACCTCTTGGCCAGCTGGATGCACCAACCCTGCCTGCACCAACTCTGCCTGCACCAACTCTGCCTGCAC
The DNA here is from genome assembly GCA_037306005.1 of Rhinophrynus dorsalis. Taxonomy (NCBI): domain Eukaryota; kingdom Metazoa; phylum Chordata; class Amphibia; order Anura; family Rhinophrynidae; genus Rhinophrynus; species Rhinophrynus dorsalis. The sequence goes on from CM074726.1 coordinate 187,095,103, forward strand.
CAACCCTGCCTGCATCAACTCTGCCTGCACCAACTCTGCCTGCACCAACTCTGCCTGCACCGACTTATTACAGTGACTGGATGCCCCCCACCACCTCCAGGAGCTATTATCCCCCAGCAGCAGCAGCAGCAGCACCACCACCACCAGGGAGGCAATGGCTGCCCGGTGATGTGGCCACCACCCAATACGGGCCATACCCACAGATTGACCTACCCTCCTGGATGGCTCCCCAGCATGGCCCCAGGTATGATCCTAGGTGGGGGCCAAGCACATACCAGTGGCCAAGGTTTGACCCTTGGCCACTCAACTACCAACACCTGGACCTGCTTGGGGAGCCCCAACAGCCTATGCGAAGGGACGTGTTTACCCCACCACCTCCACCAGCACAGACATCGGTGGGCATCAGTGGGTCAATTGATGTGGTGGGCACATACCCATCTGCAGCACAACCAGCACCAGCAGAGGAGGACACAGCAGCAGCAGACGAGGACACAGCACCAGCAGAGGAGGACACAGCACCAGCAGAGGAGGATACAGCACCAGCAGAGGAGGATACAGCACCAGCAGAGGAGGACACAGCAGCAGCTGATTCACCAGGCACAAGCATCACCAGCAGTGAACGGCCCACGGGGATGGAAGCTGAGTGTATGGCTCTGCAAAGGAGACTACTCAGGTCAAGCCTCCGCACCAATGACAACATCACCAGGAGCCGTAGGGAATCCCGTATAAACACTAACAGGATAGAGGCAAGGATCCATGCCCTGTAGTCGGAGGTCATGAGGATCAACACTCAACTCCATCAGCTACACACGGGGGTGATGGACCTGCTTGCACAGCTACTGGTGGAGTTGAGAGAGCTGAACCGCAGGGAGGACTTACGTTTGGAGAGGGAAAACCTGCGCTCCACAGAGGGATCCACTGCCCCCACCACCCCCTCTAATGTGACCCCCGAAGCCACACCTAGGGGGCAAAGGGTGACCAGGAGATCATCCAGGTTATCCACTTCTGCCACACAGTCTAAGCCCCCCCCCCCAAGAAAAAAAAATAAAATGCCCAACATGTTAAATTTCCCCTGAATAAAGGAACATTGTGCTTTTGAATCCTGTCTGATCTGCTTTGAATTTGGTCATAGATTTGGGTGGCAGAGTTGTCTCCAATGCATTGCCAAACAATTCAGTGAATACAACTCCTGCCTAGGTAAGATGTTTGTGGGATGTTACAACATGGGTTCACACACACATCGTTGTACAAATTCAACTGTAAAAACATCCCTGTTGCCATATTACACAACTGTGTTATATGGCAATGTTGTGTGTTGATTTTGCATAACAAAACATTCCCCTTAGCCCAACATTTGGTACAACATTGAACATTCATCTACATCATATGTTGTGTTTAACCCTTTGATAGCCAGAGTGGTAGGCAACGCATTGCAAAGAAATGCGTTGGGTACCACTCTGGCACTCAGAGGGTTAAGGGGATAACCAAACAAACGGCTTAGCGGTGAGATAACAAGCAGGACAGATAAATGGGACATGTATCCATATTGTCTTGGATTCACACACTCATTGTGCAACAGACTGACTGGGGAAGCCAATGTTTTCAACCTAGGATTTCAATGTCAATATCCTGGGGTGAGCATTGGGGCCTCCAGTAAGTTGACTTGTTGTTTTTTCTAAGGGTGTAACAGACTTCCCCAGTGAAAACACTTGTCCACTTGGTCATGTACTGTGATATGTCCCAGTGGAGCAATATCACTGAACATTGATTATACTGAGCAACACATTAACTGTGGACAGGAATTCACTGTGGAAGTATGTCCCCTTTATCACCTCTTTATCACTCCCACAACACATTAGTGTATCACTGCCACCATCTGTTAGCGTGAATACATCACTGAGTCCACTCACTTGCAAACAAGTGGTGGAGTCCTGTGATATGGGTGATGCCTTTCCATGTATGGGGATACTCTACCCTGGGTGTGGTAACGCATTGACAACTGTGTTCTCAAATATATCCTCCTACAGACACAGATAGAATGGTGATGGTTCATCTTTATTGTGTCTCAAAGTACATTAGGATGTACATGTGTTTTTTGTGTATTGCCTATATGCATTGAACACCTGTATGAGAACACTAAATGTACTTTGAAACAAAAAAATAGTACTTTAGTAACACTGCTGCCCAGCTCATGTGTTGTCCACAAGGTTTGACAACTCTGTAGCTGAGCATCCTAACTGTACAGGTTATAAAACTCAGGAATTAGTGTTTTCTGTGTCTATATGAAAATGATCCAGTAGAGGTTTGTGTGAACCTCAGGTCAAACTTTGCATCACCAACAACATCAACATAAACAGCAAGGGGTGATCTCCATGAAGGTGATGTCAAGACATCAATCCAGTCACATAGAAGAACTTCAGTTCAAGGATGGATCATGTTACGGATGCCTGTGGAAGAAGAGGACAGGATTTGGAGCAGTTGACTTGAACTGATCATCAAGCAACAACAATTTAGTCTTTTTGATCCCCTCAATTTTCACAGTTACAGGTGAGTACACAAACCATTGCTTGACAATGTGTTGTGTACTCATCTGTAACCAATTATGTGGAGAACTAAGGACATGTGCCCCAGCCCTATGGATATGTGCCCCTGACATGGATACACACATCAACAAGTGTTCTGAGAGCTCCATGGAAGTAATGAATTTGGGCTGCCACTGTTAATGTGACAGTGGCAGCCCAATGTCATTTGTTCCATGGAACTGTTAGGACACATTTGTTGATGTGTGTATTCATGTCGGGGGCACATATGTCTGCACACTCACAGGTCAGCATGGTGTCCCTGGTAATCTGATCTACGTCTCATGACCTCTACATTGTGTGCCCATACCACTGTACATCCACCCCTGTGCTGCTCTTCTCAGCTGTAGCACAGTACAGGTCCCATATTGAGTCCAATGGCCCTTTAACCCCTGATGTGACGGAGTATTATCCAATGCATAGCATTGGATAACACTCTTTCGCTACAAGGCTAGCATGGTTGCTCTGGCTATGCTCATGGCAAATCAAGTTAGCTGCTGTCAATCAAGCCCTGTAAGGCGATGAACATGGGTTATGTGTTGTACCTTGTTTGTGCGTGATATCCTTGGAGTCTGTATGTCAACGTGGAGAGTGGAATGGAGGATGGTTTTTGAGTCCACACACACAATTTGCCACGTCCGCTGCCAGTGCAGTGCTGTGTCACTGTTCCTGTGGGGTGAGACAGAACAAAATGTGCAGTGTGGTTAGTGTCACAGGACTGATGGGGGACTTGCATGGATTGTTTGCATGCCTGTGTTATACTCACATGTAAAGTGTTCCGTGATGAGCCTGTCTCTGATCTGTGTCCCTCTCAGGGTCTCCTCAACGTGTCCGATGTCCATGGGCACTTCCTGTATGGGGGGGGCCTGGATGTGCTCCAGCAGCCTGGTGTCCACTGCGATGTTGTGCAGTATTGCGCACGCCACAATGATGTCGCACACCTTTCCAGGTGCATACTGCAGTGCTCCCCCCGAGTGGTCCAGACATCAGAATCTTGACTTGAGGAGGCCAAAGGTCTGCTCAATGGCATTCCTCGTTCTGCCATGAGCCTGGTTGTAGCTTTCCTGGGCATGTGTTCGAGGATTGGCCAGTGGGGTCAGTAGCCAGGACTTGCATCCATACCCAGCATCACCTGTGTAATGTGAGTGACATGGTGAGACAGGGAGCACATGTTGTGTGAATGATGTTTTGTGTGGTAGACGTAGTAGCTGTGGGTCAGGAGCATGCTAAGCAGCGTTGTGTGTACGCCTGTGTATGTGATGTGATTTTGTATTGTGAACTCACCCAAAAGCCATCCCCCTGTAAAAGTTCCATTCTCGAAATCTCTGTGGACTGAGGAGTTTTGGAGAATGTATGAATCATGTGAGCTGCCAGGATACTTTGCACAGACATTCATTATCCTCATATGGCTGTCACACACCATCTGCACGTTGATGGAGTGAAAGTTCTTCCTGTTGATGAATATCTGTGCGTCACGTGCTGGGGCCTTAATTCGGACATGGGTGCAATCTATAGCACCCATGACCCTGGGCATGCCTCCCCTGGCGTAAAAGGCCTGCTTGACTTGTATCCAGTCCATGTCGGTGGTGGGGAAATGTATATAGGTACTGGCCTTGCTTTTGAGGGCTGGCAGGACCTGGGCCAGCACCCTGGAGAATGTGGCCTGTGACATGCCAGATGCGTAACCCTCTGTGGACTGGAAGGCCCCGCTTGCCATGAAGTGCATGGCACAGAGTAGTTTCTGCAGGCCAGTTAGGGCATGGTTGTGGATGTAGATGGGATCCACCTGCTCCTTGATGACCTCATACAAGGCAATGATGCTGTCAGGCCTCAACCTGTAGCGATCAATGACCTCATCATCGGTCATTCCAAAGAGGGTGACCCTTGGGCGGTATACCCTGGGCCTTGGTGGTCGTCTATACATCCTGTGCCCTCCAGGTGGGGATGGGCTCCTGTGTGGCTGCTGAGCCAGAGCCTCCTCACTTGCAACAGGTGGTGGCTGTTGATCAGGCATGCTTGGAGGTTGCTGATGTTCCCTAGCTCTCTCCCTTGCACGCCTTCTCTTCAGTCTTCGCAACAATATGTAACCCAACATACTGTTTGCTCTCTCTATCTGTCTCTATCTGTCTCTCTCTCTCTCTCTCTACCTCTCTACCTCTCTCTCTCTCTCTCTCTCTCTCTCTCCCTCCCTGAGTGGAAAACAAGCCACAAGTGAGTGTGTTGAGTTGTCCCTTTAAGTACTTGCTAGGGCGTTGTGTGGGTGTGGTGATGAGGTGAGTGCTGACCAATGGTGAGTTGTTTTTGTCCAGGTAAGTGTTTGCAGGTGTGTGTGTGTTATAAGATGTGGTGTGTTGTGCTTGTTCTGTGTGTGCCATTTGCGGACATGCAGTTGTGGGGTGCAGGTGGCGTGTTGATGTTGCCCAGGTGAGCTTGTATTTGCAGGTGTCCGCTTTGTGTGATGACCCCCATTGTTCCGTGCCATGTTCTGTTGTTGTTTTTTTGTGTGTCGTTGTCCCTGTGGTGTTGGTTGTTGTTGTGTGTATAGTGATTTGTGTTGTGTGTACATGTTTTTGTGTTGTTTTGGCATTGCACGGGTTAATTTTCCCATTTACATGGTTGTGCGGTAAGCCTTTTGTGTATTTTCCTATGTAACGGGTGTTTTGTTTTGGCCGTTAAGTGTCTAACGGCTAAAAAAAGTGGGTCTTAACTTTTAGCCGTTAGGTGTGTCTTTTTTTCAGCCGTTATCAGTACCGCAAGCCTTTGAATAGCTCTGGGGTATGTTTTTCCATGCGTCTGAATGCACGTAAGTGTATCGGCCGTAAGGATTGTACAACTGCCGTTAGCTGTTCTTTAGACGGATCTTTGAATTGCAACATGTCACTTAACGCACCCGTTAGTGATTTTTTTTGCTAACAGCTGCCTTTAAATCTACCCCTTAGTCTCAATTTCTATCCACAAGGAATCCACATTTTGCCCAGTCTCCTCACTAATATCACCCCTCAAAATTGGATTTAGCTCTGGTTTCAAATATAAGAACACACCTCCCCCTTTTCTATTAATCATGTCTTTCCTAAACAGGGAATAATCCTCTATATTTACAGCCCAATCATGTGCATCATTCCACCATGTTTCTGTTATACCAATTATGTCCAATTGCTCATTAAACGCCAGCAATTCTAGTTCTCCTATTTTATCTACCATACTTCTTGCATTTGCTAGCATACAATTAATTTTGAAGTCTTTACATATATCACTCCCTATATGCCTTTTATCTACATCTTTATTTACTAGGCATTCTTCCCTATTTACTACATTTATCCCCACCCTTTCTCCACCCCCCTGATCATTTACTTGGACCCAGTTCCTATCTGCTGTATCTACCCAATTTTTGCTATCTATACCCTACCCCCTTTCCTAGTTTAATAGCTCCTCCAAGCTTCTTAGCATTTTCTCCCTTAGCACGGAGGCTCCTCTACCATTTAGGTGCAATCCATCACTTCCATATAGATTGTAACCAAGAGCAAAGTCAGCCCAGTGCTCTAAAAACACAAAACCCTCCTTCCTCACCATTGCTTGAGCCATGCATTAAGCTCCCTGAGCTCCCTCTGCCTACCTGCACTGGCACATGGCACAGGTAGTATTTCAGAAAATACTACCTTAGAGGTCCTTGCCTTGAGCTTGCACCCTAAATCCCTGAAATCATTCTTTAGTGACTTCCATCTTCCTCCTATTTTGTCATTGGTACCAATATGTACCAAGACAGCCGGATCACTTCCAGCTCCTCCCAATAATCTGTCATCCCTGTCCGCAACATGCTGAACCCAAGCACCCAGGAGACAGCATACTGTTCGGCATTCACGTTCCTGGTGACAGATTACCCTATCTACCCATAATAGAGTCCCCTATTACCACCACCTGCCTTGGTTTCTGCCTACTCTGCATCCCATCTAGCCTGGAAGGAGGACTGTTCCCTTGGCTGCTAGAGGAATCAGCCCTCTCCAGTGAGCTATCCTCATCAATATCTTCACACAATCTTGCAAATCTGTTGGACTGAGTCAACTCAGAAATGGCCTTCCTCTTCCTCTGCCCACTACCCCTTCCTTACTGTTACCTAGCTGCCTACCTGTTGCTCCTCTTCTACAACTCCACCCTCTTCACCAATAACTCCACATACTACCTGCTCTGTGAGTTTTAAACTTCTTTCCAGGTTTCAGATGTCTCGCAATGTTGCAATATTTCTCTCCAAATCCAATATCTTAGACGCTAAAAAGAAAATCTGCTCACACTTGGCACAGCGGTATGACCCCTGGAACGAATGCTCCATGTGTTCAGACATGTGACAAGATGTGCACTGCGTGAGATTGTCCAACCTGCTATCACTCATGCTTAGATTTACAGTTCAACTAGTATTATTCTGTTCTCTAATTCTCACTCTAAGATAAAGTATACCAAATGTAAATGTGGGTATAGTAAATATCTTGAAATTACCTTCACCACAGAGCTCTGCTGATTTCCAACTCCTTCATCTGTTCTGACGTGTCTGCAGTCAACTTAAATGACACAAACTGCAAGCTACTAATGGGCCTAGGGCCTTTATTTAAAGTAGGACTACACCCAGGAGAAGAACATAGTAAAGAACAATATTTTGCTTTTGTTAATCCTTTAAATACCCACACACAAGGAATAAAAAGAACATGCCTTTTTAACCCTTATTAAACACCCACACACTCTTGCATGTACTTTTTTCTAACTCCACTTGTCTGATTCACTTAAACGTAAGCTGCAAACAACATGTTTTGCACTTCAGTACAGAATTGTTCATATTCTTCATCAACACCTTCTTCATGTTTTTTGCAAGTAGTCCTTTTATTTTCATGGAGATAAAGTGATATCGTGAACTGAGTTCAAACATTTAATTACTTCTACAACAAAACTGATTTCCTTTTCAATTTCTTAGAAATGTGTGAAATACATTCACAATGAGTGAATGCATGTGACAGAAATAAATCTCACTTCAGTCATAATCATAGTTTAAGCTCTGTGGGTAGTTTGTCCTGTGACAAAAAAAAAAATTGACTGCAAGGCCAGAAACATTTGTATCAGCCTTGTGAAGCCTGGAAATAAAGACAGTCATTTTGTGTTGCTTTGAGAAAGCAGCTTTCTATAGTTAACATCAACAAACTCACAGTAATCCTTCTGTAGCTCAGTTCAGACAGTGTAGAAATGAAAATATTGGTAAATGGTTGCGGACAGCACCTCACGCCAGCTGACACAACTCAAAATTCTTTATATGAGTTATTTTACCCCAGTTAGACTATAGGATGGGCAGTAGGAATTGTGACGCTTGCATGTGATGTGGGGAGGGAGAGCTTCCTTTTTGTATCTGATGTGGTCTTGCAGGCCGGTATTTGTGTTTTGGGGTAGAAATTTGAGGCTGTAGCTGAGGTATTGCAGAGACTAATTGCCCTGTGTCCTTGCATGGCCCTCCCCACTGAGTTCCACTGATGACCTTGAATCTACAACTATCTGGCAATTGGTCAACAAATGATTGCAGCAAAAAAGACAGTTGCTATGGTCTGGCTTTCCTACCATCCGCTGCAGATCCAACACTGGTGTAACTTGGTGAATTGTAACCTTCCACACTGCAAACAACTTTATATACATAGAAGAGTCCCTAGCAAATTTGATAAGATATGGGGGTCATGGTTGGCCTTGAAATCCATGCCTTTTAGGTGTGGAAGGGTGGTTGGAGTATCGTCTGATTGTGATTTCTTGAGCACAAGCTCTTGACCCTTCTGGCCATGCATGGGGGGTAGTGATGTGGTGTATGGCTCCCTGATCCCTTAGACCTTAAACCTCGCAACACAGTACCTATATAAGATTGTAATGCTGGAGTGTGCACTCAAGAGACATATTGTCAATTTATTATTACATGTGACAAGTGTTTTTTTATCTGATGTTTTATATTTTATATGACATGAATTTCATATATAGAATAAGAGAGGTTCTCTTTTATATTATGTGAGTTATTTGCAAAATTATCCATATGATCACTAGCTTGACTTCCAAGATACTTCGGTTTGATTCAATTTTCCCTGGGAAAATGGCTATCAGGTGTTAGACCCAGTGTATCACCTTATACCAAAGGGTATGTGCAGGCTTTTGAGTAGGGATGGGTGATTTCTTTCTCCCCAACTGAAAAAGGTGAAAAAGGGCACTTCCTACCAATCAGAAAATCTTCCTCAAAAATAGCGCTTTTCCATTTTTTTCCCCATCAATGGTAAGATGGAATTCCACACCACACACACATGAAAAGTTTCTTCTTTTCCTGTAGGAAAATCTAAAAGGGGTGGTAACATTCCATTTTGTTAGACAGAAAAAAACACCATTATTAACCCCTTAATAACCCTTGACTGTCATAGTATGTCAAGGGTTGATTTGACTTAACGACGTACTATGACCGTCATCGAATTCCGGGCTCCCCCCGCGTCTGCACGCTGATCGGGGAGTCTGGAACGTAACGGAGCAATTAAAAAAAATTGCTCCGTGGTCGTTCAGTCGGGTCACGGAGTGGATTCCCCAGTCCTTAAGGGGTTAAAGAGAAAGAAAATATCATTATTTTGAGCTACAGAAGACAGGCAAATAAAGTGGAGTTTAGTTTAGGGACCCTTGTAGGCAAGCAATTTGTTTTCTGTGTTAGGGGAAACTGTGGGGCTCTGGGGAAATGTAAAGGGAGAAAGAATATTTAACAAAAATACCCCAAAATCTTGTGTAACTGAAAAGCGACAGGCAACTGTGATCCAAGTCCCTTCCTAAGCTGGCTGAGCCTTTGTCACTGACTGACTGACAGAATATTTTTGCAGGCTGACACTCAAGTTTAACTTACACTGACTCCATCAACAGCCAGAAGAAGAGAGGCCAGCATATTTAGTCAGGTCTATGATAATCTGAAATGTAAATAATAAGACTGCAGTGACATTGGGAGAGAGAAAGCAGCAGCAGAAATCCTCTTGACACTAGCTACAGGTAAAGAGGGAAAGAAGCAGTTGCATAGGGAGTATGTTATTTTTGTTTTGTTTCTTGTATATGGTGATAGAGACAGTTAAAATGTTATTTAAAAAATTGTTTGAGTGTAAGTTGGCAGAGATTGATTGTTGGTGGAGACAGAGACCCTGACATGAGCTGTCAGTGAGGCAGACAGATACTAAAAAAGACAAAGAATTACTTGTATATGAAATAGTATTTTGTAAAAGGCAAGACATCACACAAAACCAGTTGTGTTGTGTAACTTACTGTTAAAATCCATACTGGTTTAATAATGTCTGGCAAATGCACTAGGGACAGGGGTAGGGGAAAATGAATAGGAGCAATGTAGTAATAAAGTGGTAGTCCAAAAACTAACTGCAGCCATGGTTGTGGCAGTGTGTGCAGTAACTTATGAGGATCCTTCTCTTCCAGAGGAGTCTGGTTGTCAAAGTGTCATATAGTGTTCCTCCACCACCACAAGCAGCATTAAAGGAATAGTAATGTTTCTCAAAAACAGCAGCTCCAATTAATCGTCATAGTATTTGAACCATAGAGAGTGTTATTTCAATACTGCCAGATTTGTAGTTCAAGAGTAATTGAATGATAAAGTATCCCCCTCTCTCCCCTTTTACCTAGTGTAACACTGCTCACCACAGAACAGCAAGACAGTCCAGATGGATCTCAGAGATGGACAATATTCAATTAGCCTAAGGAAAATCCTGCCAAGGGGGTCAGTGTTTTCCTTATGATCACAGTAAGAAGATTGTGCCTTGCTGTGAGCTGTCTGGTCTCAAGACCAGATTCCACATCTGAGGGCAGGTGGCTTACACTAGTTAAAAGGGGCAGGAGGGGGATACGTTATCAATCAATTACTCTTGAACTATAACTTTGACACTACTGAAATAACACTCTCCACGGCCCAAATACTATGAAGATTAATTGGAGCTGTTTTTCAAGAAACATGACTATCCCTTTAAGAAACCTTTAAAAAACCACTGACAATGAGTTGCATTTTAGCACTGATGGCATAACAGAGGAATGTGTAGAATGTCAACCAAGAGCTGAGCCTGACAGTGAGACTAACAAGGACAACACCTGTCCGGAAAGTAATAATGAATATCCTGATAATACCTCACAGGGAAAAAAGTAAAAATAAGTTGTTTGTGACTTCAAAATGCTAGAGCAAAATGAAAGCAGTGGGTAAGTAGTGGCAGATGCTGAGGAAGACCTAATTACTGGCAATGATGTTGATATAATGTATCTCGCCATCGTCCTCCTCTTCTTCAGATACAGATGAAAGTGAAAGAGATGATGACATGGCCAGCGAATTTGCTGAAAGGCAAAGGCTCAATCTTCCACCACTGAAAAGAGAAATGTGCCTGTCCACAAACTGTTTGAGAAATAAATTGGAAAGCCTGACTCTGGACAAGTAAAGATGTCTAAAATAAACAATGATTCTGTCAGTTATCATCAGCAACATGGGTCATTATCTGTATCTCTTAAAAGTGCCCATGCTCTGGGGCACATAATAGAAATGTTGATGTGTTAGGAGGTGTGCCAAGATAGACTTCATTTGAAAAAACACCTATGGCTCCTGTACCTCCACACCTCATGTTGTTAACCCCTTAGTGACCAACGGCTATGCACGCGGCCGTCACTTAACATCCACAGAACTTTTTTTTTTTAACTAATCGATTCCAGAGTCCCCGCATGGCGTGCAGCCGCACAGGGACCCGGATTTCCAGGACATACATTTACGTCCTTTGTCCTTTAGGGGCATCCACCTTGGACGTACATGAACATCCATTGTCGTTAAGGGGTTAAAGAAATAAAGCTACACAGTTCTTTTACCATGTGTGTTTTCTGCCAAAACCCCCTCTACACTAGTAGCCATAGAACTACGTCCTGACCCTGATGCCACTAATCTCAGAAATAGAATGATAATTTACAGAGAGTCCATACGTATATAAAGTAGACAGACTGGTACGGTACATATGAAAACTCTTCTTCAAATAGAAAATAAATAGATAACTCACATGTTGGCTACAAAGTGATCCTAAAGTGAAAATAATCTATATAGGGCTATATAAAATCCATTTAGAAAAAAATTAGTACAAAAAGTAAGTATAATATAGAATTGTAAGCCCACCAGCACAGCCTTGTCCAGCAGTAGCATTAGAACTAAGAAAACTGACCCCACAGCCTTGACCTGATGAACTGATAGCTCTAGAACCATGCATGCTGCTGACTCTCACCCTTGTCCCATGGTAGCCATGGAGCCACACATACTGACATCCTAACCTTGTCAGCTTCACTAGTACTCAGAGAACCACAAATGGTTGGCCTCCCAGGAGTCCCAGCTTTGTGTCACTGCACTGGTAGCCAGAGAACCACTAATGCTGACCTCCAAAGAGTCCCAGCCTTGTCCAACTGCACTGATAGCAATAGAACCATACACACTGCACGCATAGCTGCAGGAATTCTTGGGCATAGGTAGAAAATGGAATTTATTAGGGTAAGCAAGAGGGAGGATGTGTTATGGATTTTAATTGTGCGGGTAATTTCAAGGGGGAAAGCAGAACATCATCTTTTTTATTTGTGAAATTTTCTACAGGAAAAAAATATGACTTTTCGCCCATCTCTAGTGTTGAACCACTCTGACATATCCCAGGTTGCAGTTATTTTTCAAGGGCAGCTGTGCCAGAATTGTTCAAGCAGGTGGTTAGTGAGGTGGGCAAAGGACTGGGAACTCATACAGAAAGAAAATTCACCTGACAACAGATATATGGACAAGTACTAGTGTGTGCTTCTTTTGAATCAACTTATTATGTGGATCAGTTTAAAACCTTTACCAAAGTCCAAACAAGCTGCATTTACTGCTCCATCCTTATCTATCACTTGAGTTAAAAAAATAAAAAAACTACTAGACGTGTTTGGCAAGATCCTTCTGTCACATAGGCATGCGCACGTGTGTGTTTGTGCTTTTGGGTGTACACCCTAATGCAATTGGCTGCGCACACCTATGTTCTGTCATAACACCATGCTGCCATGGTTCTTGCAAGTGTGTAGACTTTACATACGCAAGAGTCATTTTTTTCAGTGGAGCCTCATCTTCATTAAACTGACCTTTGTCAACTGCTTTAACATTAAAAGTTCTTCCATTTGCTGAGGGTTCCTCTTTTTTCACAGTTGTCCATTAAAATTGAGCATAAAGAATTATTTAGTCAACTATTTCTTTATCTCCCTTTACATAATAACCTACTTATCACTTAAAATAGATAGTAATAGATATATATTTTTTTTTCATTGCTCTGTATGAAAGAGTATGACTGATAGGAGTGTTTATCTGATGTCTATCACACTTAAACACTTATTTAATAGTTATACAGTATTTACTCTCACTCTTCCATTCCTTTACCGATGTCAGCCTGTTCTCCAAAGAACAACCTGAATGGTCCTTCGTACATTTGCCATAGCAACTTGACTGGCTGATCATTTACATGGATAAATTTGTTTGTAAGCAGAGGGGAGAGATGGTGAACTCCTTGAGGTAGTTAATGTTTCCTTAGCAGTAATGTGAGCTTGCTCTATACTGTGTTTGTTAAAATGATCTAAATTCAGAGCAATATGATCATAATCTGAGTATAGATACTCAGCACCCTCATACATCACAGTGTGGTGATAATAAATGTGTAGATAGTATCATTATACAGATCAATGTTACAGTTAGGGATGGGTGAAATATTTTACCCCAAAAGTGTAGAAAATGGCACTTTTAGCCTTCAGTGAATCCCTACTGAACTGGTAGCCATATAACCACACATACTGACCCCCAACCCTGTCCTGTTGTAGCCATAGAAAAACACATATTAATTCTGGTATTAATATAACCATGCATACTAATCCCCACCCTTGTCCAGCTACATTATCACGGTGCCCGTGATTGGTGCTGTGCAGTGTCAGTCACTTGCTGAGATGGGAGGGAGAGGATCACACACAGGGGTCAAACAGGTGGTATAAGAGAAGTTGCTTGATTGGAGATGAGAAGGAGAGGCGCACACACCAGGAGCAGATCAGGTGATATAAGGGGAGTCACATGGTTGGAGGTGGGAGGAAGAGTCACACACACAGGGGTTGATCAGGTGATATAAGGGTAGTCACTTGGTTGGAGATGTTGAGCCGATCTCTTCCTCTGTGGTGGGATGTGGTCTATGATGTACAGTTGGAGACCATCAAAATTTTTATTATAATTGTCTTGCCTCATTATGCTTGTGGTTCCACTTCAGAATATCATTTCTATGTTCCAAGAAATGATCGCTTGCTGGGAGTATAGTCCTTCCCATGTATTGCAGATTACAGGGACATTGAAGTACATATACTACATAATAAGTCATACAATTGTAAAATCTTTGAAATTTCAACCCTTACCCCAGTACTGTGGATAATGAGCGTGTGGTTTCTATTTTTGATATGGTGGCATGTTATACAAGACATGTGTCTGCACCTGTAGTTGCCCTGTAACATGGTACCATCCAATAAACTTTTTACCCCTTCTGGGCTGCTTATGTGTATTGATATCACTTAGAGCTAATCTGTTCTTTAAACTTTTCGATCATCTATAGATGACTTACTGACGTTTAGATAATAGTGTTCTTAATATTTGATCCCCCATCAAAACAGCTAGTGTTTCTGGAGAATTTGTGGGATTTCAACTGTATTAGAATTTTATCTTGTCACAGACTATCTTTGATGCTTTATTGGAAGATGTATTTTTCTCTTTACTGCATAACAGGGTACATCTTGCAGTTCCATTAACTTTGTGAGTGTTGCTTGGATGGTTTCTTCCTTGTAGTCTTTCTTTCTGCATTTGGATCAAGATTAATGCCACAATACCCCTTGTTTCCCACTCCTGGGGAGATGCATTAAGCGGTGATAAAGAGGTGGTAAAGCAGAGATTACTTCTCCAGTGATATCACTTCTCCAATTCCTATGTTATTCTATGGATCCAATGCAGTAAGATTTCTCCGACTTTGGAGATCTAAGTGCATAGACTCCATAGAATAACATAGGAACTGGAAAAGTGATATCACTGGAGAAGTCATCTCTAGTTTATCACCTTTTTATCACGCTTTAGCGCATAACCCCCCTGATCTCTAGGTGTCACAATAAACTAATCACAAGTTTTATCATCACATCTAGACCACCACACTTCCTGCTTCTTTCACTTAAAGAAGATCACTACAACCATGTCTTTCCTCCTCAACTAGTCACAAGTCTCTGAATTGCCACACACACTAACCTTGTATTTGGCGGGTGCTCCAGGCTCAGCAATATGTCTAAAGTTGATTATCACCAAAAGCCAAGCACACCATTATCTGCTTAAAACCTGACTTTTATTTAAAACATAATTAAAAACTGATCTTAGCCCAATGTTTCAGTCCTCTATGGGACTTTCCTCATGGGCATACACTTTACAGACCACCTCTGTGATTATGCTTAAATAGTTTTCTTTGCTGCACTTGGCACCGGATTCAGCGCACCCCGTTGCAACCCAGAATGCTAACTCCGGCACCCGTGCAACTCTCACAATGTTAAAAAAAGAAGAAAAAGAAACATAGACATGATGTTATCATAGGTTCTAACTATTAATGGAACTCCTCAATGATAGTCACCAGTCTCTCTAGATATAATGTATCAAGCTGAATTGTTCGTTTAATCCCCTTGGGGAACAACATAGGAATTGGAAAAGTGATATCACTGGAGAAGTTACCTCCACTTTATCACCTCTTTATCACACTTTAGTGCATAACCCCCCTGATCTCTAGGGGTCACAATAAACTAATCACAAGTTTTATCATCACATCTAGACTACCACACTTCCTGCTGCTTTCTCTTACAGAAGAACACTACAACCATGTCTTTCCTCCTTAACTAGACAGAACTATTGAATTCAATGATAATCTGGGGGAGTCCTAGTTTATCGTGATGATGCAGTTGGTTTGCTCCCAAATTGTTCCACTTTTTTTTACTTATAACCCACCATGCTCTTACATACATTTGAAATACTGATTTAGACAAACACTGTAGGCTCTGGACTAATATTTCACCAATAATTAAGTCATTACTTAGGTTTTCTCTCTAATCTTTTAATTTCTTACCAGTTTGGAGACAGATATGGCTCTGTGTACACACTGTACTTTGGTCCTCGTCCTGTAATTATCCTGTGTGGGTACCAGGCTGTGAAAGAAGCCCTTGTCGACCAAGCTGATGAATTCAGTGGCCGAGGAAAACTGACAAGCTTAGATCAACATTTTCAGGGATTTGGATTTCTACACTAAATCACTAGAGATTAATTAATTATGGGATGGTATGTAACATAACTGCATGTCTGACAATGGAAACCACTCAGTAATGGCATTCTCTTTTATACAGAGATAATCCAAAATTGCAAATAAGATTAAAGTAAAAGAGTGCATCATATTTCTCATTTACATTTTATCATCCTAAACTCCTTGCTGCACAATGCACTGGTTAGTTTCTGAGGTTAAAAAAATGTGCAGATATGTCAAGCTGAGCCAGTGCTACAGTAAATCTCTGTTGTGGGAACTTCATCTGATCTGTCAATAAAATAGATGCAGCTGATCTAAAACTCCAAGCACAGGATCCAGCGAGACAAAACAACTGCTTACCCTACATCAACTCCAGCCATAGGATCAATGCTGTTTCCTTCTCTGACTGCTTTTTTAATCCTTCCATTGACATCTGGTCTGTGTAGACCTGAATATTTAACTCAAAACTGGCTGCAGCTGAAGTATAAATCACTCAATCTGCTCTTGGCACAAAGCTATATTGTGCTTCTACTGGACATCTGAAGCAGTCTGCCTGCAAGGTACTGGTCTGTGGACCACATTCTACATCTCAGGGGAGGTGGGTTACACTAGGTAAAAGGAGTGGGAGGGGGAAACTTTAACATTCAATTACTCTTGAACTACAACTCTGACAGCATTGAAATAAAACTCTCCATGGCCAAAATACTATGAAGATTGATTGGAGCTGCTGTTTTTGTGAAACATTACTATCTCTTTAAGGAAATAAACTGGCTAAGTCCTACAAATCAATGTTTCTTCAGATCTTGGGCCTAACACAAGTTTAAGTCCTATAAACCAATGTTTCCTCCAGGCTTTGGCCTAAAAAGTCTAACTCCTACAAATCAGTGTTCCTCAGGGCTTGGGCCTAACAAACGTCTAAGTCCTACAACAAATCAATGTTTCCTTAGAGCTTGTGCAAAACATGTGTAAGTCCTACAAATCATTGTTTCCTCAGGTCTTGGGCCTAACACACGTCTAAGACCTGCAACAATCAATATTTCCTTAGGCCTTGTGCCAAATAATTCTAAGTCCTACACATCAATGATTCCTCTGGGTTTGGGCCTAACACAAGTCTAATTTCCTACAAATAATCAATGTTTCCTTAGGGCTTGTGCCTCTACCAAATTTGAGGCTCCAAATCAATGATTTCTCTGAGCCTGGGCCTCTAACAACAACTTTAAGTCCTACAAATCATCCTCTACAAAATAATCTATCCCAACAAGTATTAGTCTGCCCCACACACAGCTTATACCAGGGGTCTCTGTCACTGTCTAGTTATTTACCAATTTCTTATTTTATTTTATTTTTTACTGTCCCCCCCAATACCAATCAACAAACCTCCCATCATAAAAGTTCCCTGTTCAACCAATTTTTTCCCCAGACTCATCCCACACAGGCACCCTCTTCAGGATGCCCACCCCCATGTGCGCATCTGTCTCCCATTCCTTTTTGCTTTCAGCTGAAAAGGCCCTCATTGTCTCCTCTACCCCGTCTGTTCCACCATCACCCTCACTCTGATCACCACCACCACCAGTCTGTTGCTGCTTCTCTATAGGAATGAGCCTTGTCAGTGATATTGGCAAATGTGACAGAGGGTCTCCTACTGTCACACTTGCCATCTCTTCAGGTGAAGAAGGCACTCTAACATTACTAGTTGCATACACAGACAGCTGATCTGTGATGATGCTAATACTGCTAGCCAGTTCTGCCTTCTTCATTATCATCATGTCCCAGAGGGACAATGCCAGGGGAATGGGAATGACAGGGTCATGGGGATGTTGTGGACTTCCTTGACCTCTAGTGTGGCTGCTCACCCTCTCCTTCCACCTCAGCATTAGGAAGATCAACCCTCGCTCCTCAGTCCCACCACTCTCTAGCTGCTGTGTGATAGTAGTGTGACTGCTTGTGGATGACATGTGTGGCTTAGGGTCCCCTGCTGTCACATTTGTCATCATCACCTCCTCAAAATCACAAGGCACATTGGTAGCAGTTTCCTCAGGCAAGGCAGCTGACCTGTCCTGCTCAAACTGCTATACACGTCTTCCTGTGCCTGCTTTGCTGATGAATATACTATTTTCCCCCAGACCCCAAGGGTCAATGTAGGGGCACTGGGCACAATTAGGCCTGGGGAATCAGGGCTCCTAGACCCTTCCATGCTGGTAGTGGTTGCTTCTTCCTCCTATGACTCACTGGACACATCATGGTCCTTCCAGCTCCTTTTTTTTTTTTTTTTTTTTTAAATCTGGGTGCTCATAGTGTGCATGAGCCTCTGCTAGCATTATGTCCCTAAATAAAATTTTAGGAAATCGTCTTTCCACCTGTCATTCTAGCTGCTTATTTTTTACTTCCTGGTAACGTCACTTTTTGAGGTGAAAATGCAAAGTGCACATAGTAAACAGGTGGGAAGCTTGTAACCATTGAAAAATATAGGGAAAAACTTTTTTAATGTAGGTGAAAAAGGAGACATTTTTATGGTTTTTCTGAGGGTGAGTTTTCTAGTGAAAAAACAGACAAACATATGGTTTTTGATGCTTTTCTCACAGGAAAATCCCAACTTTATTTCCCTGCCTTTGTTAGGTATACAAAAGGTATACAAATCAAACTGACAGCAGGGTACCTACAGGAACATCCTGATAAGGTTGTATGCACACACAGAATATTATGTATGCAGCACACGGAGGCACTCCAGCCGCTACAACATTTTAAGTAATAGATACTCTTTGCTGGAGCATCTCCGTGTCCTGCAGATGTATGCAGTCATTAAGTAGGCAACATGACAATCTAGCGCTGTCATGCAGAGCGAGATTGTCATGCCATCAATTTGATCATGACTACGTGGTGAAATAGTTGAAATGTTGCACGCTCTTAAAGGGATAGTAATACTTAAAATGTAAAAAAATACATTGTAGGGTTTATCCCCCTGAGTAAAACATGAGTACTCCCACTGCTGAAAGGTGTTTAATTCAAAAGTTATTAATTTTCAAAGCTGAATTTTTTAGGTGCAATATCAAAGTGGCCTGAAATTGTACAGTGGCGCTGTTGCTACATGAGCCTATGGACAGCTCTGGTCCCGGGACCATAAATCTCCATAGAATGGTGTAGCAACAGCTCCACTGTACAATTTCAGTCCACTGTGATATTGCACCTAAAAAATTCAACTTTGAAAATTAATAACCTTTGAATGAAACACCTTTCAGCAGTGGGATAAACCCTACAACATTTTTTTTTTACATTTTAAGTATTACTATCCCTTTAAGCGCACAACATTTCAAAAGGATACTGGCGGAAAGTGCCATTTTTCTCTTGTTTTGCTTTTGAGGCAAAAAAAAAAATTCTATTATCCCTATTTCTAGCTTTAGTATATATATGTCAACCTGGAACTGTAATTCTAATTGTAAATGTAATTGTTTGGTTTTCTATAGGTTTGTTAAAGACGTTTGAATAGAATGCAGTTGATGTGTGGTATATATCTTTTATTATTTTACTATTTTTAACATTTAAGCAGGGTATTGTTTGGTATAGAGCATATTACGATTGTCTTGAGAGTGGAAGGAGTTCCTTCTGAAACAGGTATATTGATTTGAGAATCAGTTGCTTTTAAATTCATATTTTTAACTGCTGTAGTTAAATCATATTTATAGCTATAATTTGTCCTCTGTGGAAGTTGAAAGTTGGGCCTGATTTCATTGAGTAAGGGGAGAGTTATTCTCATGAAGAGAAAGTGGAATCCGAGTATTCTTGTGATAAAGAGGTCATCTGGATTTCCAACAAAGGAAGATACAAGTATATTCGTAAGTCCAAGTGAAGACAGCGGTGGTAAATGCTGTGTTTACAGAGGACTGTATGTCTGATCCGGAAGATCATAAATAATATTCCAACAACACACTACACTTGCCTTAAAGGGATGGTAATACTTCGTTTTATCTTTATTTTATTTTGTAGGCATTAAAAAAACATGAAGAAAGATATAAGTCTTATCTCTCAAACCTTTATGGTTTAAGAGATATTCACAAGCAAAGTATCCCCCCCCCGTTCAGCCATATCAGAAGGGAGGTGCCCAGGTAGACTGCAGAGAGGGACAATCTTCAGTTAAGATAAGGGAAAAAGCTGAAAAACTTGTCAAGGGGGGAAGGGCTTTCATTCTTTTCATACAAAGAAGATTGTCCCCTGCTATTATCTGTCTGGTCATACAACCAGATTCACATCTGAGAAGAGATGGCTTACACTAGGAAAAGGGGGCAGGAGGGGGAAACTTTGCTTGTGAATATCTCATAAACCATAAAGGTTTGAAAGATACGACTTATATCATTCTTCATGTTTTTTAATGCCTACAAAATAAAATAAAGTTAAAACGAAGTATTACTATCCCTTTAAGTCTTGGCAGAATTGTGTATGTTATGAGGATTTCTTCCTGTTTCAAACCAGTTAATTCCTCCACATTATTATCCCTGTGCTCTGGATTAACCATTTCCTTCATTACACATCAATATATGAAGGATCCAGCTAAAAGTGGACCAACTTTATTTTACACATGTGAGACTGTGATAGCTTGTAATTTCATGTAAATTTTTGGGGATACATTATCCTATATAATAATTTGCTAGGATGTTTGTCAGAAGCCATCATACGCAGTAGAGACAGCTGCTTGTGCTGCAGTCATGCGCAGTACAGATTGCCCGCTTCAGCTGATATGAAGCGGGGCACTCCAAATTCAGACTGCAGTCCCCTCTTTGCACCTTTCTGGGACCACTTGAGGTCCCAGGAAGGTGTGCAGAGAGGACTGCGGTCTGAATTCGGAGTGCCCTGCTCCATATCGGCCGTGGTGCAGGCAGTCTCTATTGCGCGTGACTGCAGCACAACCAGTCACAACAGACGATCCGGCCACCAGCCGAGATTGTAGGGTGACACTGTGGCCCCTGTACACGGACTAGATTATTAATAAATAAATACATTTGTATTTTTTATAGTACTCAGTAGATTCTGACTGATTCTTATGCTATTAACACTGTAATTGTTCAATTGTCAGTGGACTAGATTCGGTGTTCAAAACCCAGTATAGTATTATTAAAGATCTTTGAACACCTGGTCTACTTCACTCTGCTCTATAGTCAGTTTTACAGTTTTTGTAAGTTGTTTGTAGATTGTTTATGTTTGTTGCTTGTTTTCCTCTAACTGCAGCTGTGCAGGCTGTGGGTTTTATCCTGGTGTTGGGACAGTCGCTGGAGGCAATACAGTTAGTAAGTGATTTTTTTAGATGATACATTTTTGCCACATTGTTTATAGATTTGAGCTATTGATATTGTAGATAGTGGGTAATGACTAGTTTATTGTCCATACTCATCTCTTGAGCGTAGTACTGGTGAGGTGTCTGAGCGTTGGTTGTTGAACTACCTACACTACAGAGAGGGCGGATACCTTTTAGGGAGATTGTTCATTTCTTTGAGATATTCTGACTTTCCATATCATTTGTTCCACCGTATCTCTGGAGGAGCTATAGGTTTTTTTGGAGGTAGTGTGTTAATAATTAATTTATTTATTACTGGAACGCAGTAGTAGTGTGGCGCTTGAGATTTGGGTGTTGGATTTCTTATCCTTATAACATAAAGTCCTAGAATGCGTTGCTCACTGTGTGCATAACCGCACATGCGCAGTGAGGACTTGCCGAACAGGCTGAAGGCTGACAGCCTGTCTGTGCTCCGGCTCCGGGGCAGCAGTGGAGACAGCTCCGGCCTCAGCTGCTTCCCCGGAACCTGGAGCACAGACAGGCTGTCAGCCATCCGGAGCTCCCCGCTCTGGATCAGCCCGTGTATAGTATCAATTAAAGTGCAGATACCTCTAACTACAATTCTTTTGAATTCTACCATAGATTTACATTTATTGGTGGAGTTTCTTCAATTCGCGTTTTGAGGGATTCTGACTCTTTATATTTCTTGCTCTATTTAATATCTCTGGAGGAGCTAGATTTCTTGCTGGGATTTTCTATTATTATAATAATTCAACTATTTGATCAACAGATTTCCATCTATGCTATAGATCATTTTTTCTTCACGTAACCCATGCTTCCTTTTATAATTGATGTATAGTAAATAGAAGTTTTATTAACACGTGGTAGTATATTAATATTTATATATGTCATACCTTCTGTTTATCATGTCTTTCATCCTGATTGTATATTTACTTTTAGTTTGATTATTTTAGGGCACTGAAATTAGTTTGTATATTTGTCTATCTGTCTGTGTCCCAGCTGCTTCTCCTTCTGTGTCCATTCTCGACTGCTGAAAAGCTGCTGTTCTTGTGGGGAAGATCCCAGTAATCTACAGATTATTCCCTACCACCTTCCATCCCTTCCACCCTTCTCCTGTGCATTATGGAATGCTCACTCTCTAATTAACAAAAGCCACATGACTCATGACCTCTTCCTCTCCCAATCTCTTAACAGATACTTGGGCCTCATACTCTGACTTCTTTTGAAGCTGCTATCTCCTATAGTGGCTTATCTTTCTCAGGTACTCCACATCTATAGCTGCCTATCTGTTCCATCATCTTTCTTCCTCACCTCGTTCAAAGTTCATACAGTTGAATTCTTCTCCTCAGTACTTCTCTGGAAGCTGTGATCTACTGGCTAGAGATGGGTTAAAGTTTTTGCATCAAAATAGAAGCGAGAAAAATGGCACTTTTCATAGAGCAACACATTTTTAGTAAAAAGTTTTTTTTTCCTTTTTTGCCTAGCTCATTGTGTTGAAAGCAGCATATTTTTCAGCAAGAAAATACAGGCTAATAAAGTACAGCTGAAGAGTCTTGTAAGCAAAAAATCTAATCTTGGGATTAGGGGAATCTTGGGGAAAGGAAGAGGGAAAGGAGGTTAACAGCAAATACCCCAAAATTCGATGTGACCCATTGGGAAGAAACAGGCAGCCGTGATCCAAGTTTCTTCGTGATCTGATTTTCATCTCTGTCCTAGGGAAGTCTGGTTATGTGAGAAGGGAGCAAAAGAAGTTTACCTAAAATACCCCAAAATTCTATGTAACTGACTGAGAACACACACAGACATATGTGATATAAGCTTCTTCCTGATCTGTCTGTTATCTCTGCTCTCGGGGAATCTGGGAAAGAAGCAGATGAACAGGTAGAGTGTTTTTTTTTTTTGTTTTGTTTTTGACAGTGGATAGGGATATGGGGAGTGTTAATTAAAAAAATAAAAAATAAAAAAATTGAAAGGTGACAAAGGCAGGTACCCTGATGTGTGCTGTGACTGCGGCTACATGAGATAGAGTATTTTGCAGAGGGCCAAGGCAAGACATCACACACAATCAGTTCTATTGAGTACTTTACAGTAAAAACACACACAGTAGTTTAGCAGCATCTAGAAAATGCACCAAGGGCAGGGGGAGGGTGAAAGGATTAGGAGCATTATATGAATGTGTGAATAAAGTGGTAGTCCAAAACCTGACTGCAGCCATGGTTGCTACAAAGTGTGCAGTAAATTTTGGTCATCCCTCTCCTCCTGAGGAGGATGCCATACGTTAATTTTCACCACAAGTTCCAACACAACCAGCACCAGTACTATTAAAGAACTATCTAAAAACACTGAAGATGACAACGAGTTGCAGTCCAGTGTTGATGGCATAGCTCAAGAAGATGTAGCAGCTCAACCAACTGCTACCATCTGACAGTGAGACAAACAAGCACAAACAGTAGTAGCAAACTTTGTGAAAATCCCTCAAATGGCGAAAGTAAAGAGAAATTGTTTCAGACCTCTAAAAGCCTAGAGGAATATAAAAGTAGTGGCGAAGAAGAGGGAGATGATGCTGAAGATGACCTAATATGTGGTGATGATGATGATGATGATGATAATATAGATCTAGAATATATCCCTCCAACATCTTCTTCTTCCTTAGATACAAATGACGTTGAGAGTGAGAGAGATGATAACATGGCCAGAACGTTAGCTGAAAGGCAAATACTCAATCTTCCACCACTGAAAAGGAGCACTGTGCCTGTCTATAAACTGTTAAAGGAAAACATTTGGAAAGTCTGACCTTGGACAAGAAAAGACCATCAGCATTGTCAAGCCCCACTCTGCCAGACACACCGCTAATGTTGAGTAACTAGCAACAACACAGGTTATCAACATCTAAAACCTTATCTATGATGAGTGCCTCCGCTGCTGTTGGAAGTGCAGCACCTGCAACATCTAGTAATAGTACACTTACAGCAACATATTTCCCTAGTAGTATTACCAGCAGTCTCTAAATTCCACAGTATGGAAATTTTTCAATCAAAAGCTGATCACTTTGCTGTCTTTTGTCTTTGTAAGATGCATGTGAGCAGGGGGAAAGCAGGCTCACAGCTAGGCACCTTCTCAGTGATATTTCACCTGAAACGCAACCACAGGTCTAACTGGGAGATGCACCATCTAAAGTCAGATGTGCCGCAGATAGCAGCAGCAGCACTCCTAAATGTTCCCAGGAGTCTGGTGTACATAATAGAAAAGCAATGTCTGCACATCAAGTGCTCGATTCAAATGTTGGCGTTAAAACCAACGTGAAGAAAAAAACTGCCTTCGCGCGTTAAGCAAGACCAGGTAACGTGAGATTCAAATCTTCCTTACCTAGAAAGCCTAACGAGCGATAACCAACAAAATACACGTTAACCTTAAACCTGCGTCGCATAGAAAATCTTACCTAAAAACACACGATAAAAATGTTACCTAGCACCACAGCCAATCACAGCACAGCAAAGTATCAAGTTCAGTCAGAAAATCCAAAACCCACGTCTCCAGTTCTGAATAGCTTTCTCTGTGCTTCCCTACCCAGCCACTAGGGGAACACAGAGAAGGCTTTCAGCACCATGGACAGCTTTGAATGCCATAGGGATGTGCACTGCTCACCCCTGTGGCATTCAAAGGGTTAAAAGCAATAAAACTAGTACACCAAGCACTACACAATGCCCCCTTCCACATCCCCCCCCTTAGTATGTCACATATATTGCATATATGGGACATACTAACCCCATCCACATCCACCTCATGGACTTCCATGTAGTGGACAAATCTGCCTTTTATTCCACAATTAACCCTTTGAGTACCAGAGAGGTAGGAAAGCATTGCTTAGCATGTTTCCTACCCCTCTGGTACCCAAAGGGTTAATAGGCAACGTATGGACTACAAACATTGCCTATATATATGTGTGTGTGTGTGTTTTAAACTTTTTTTTAATTAAATTACTGTGATTAGACAGTTTAACTTAGATCTCATTCATTGTTAACCCCTTACCTCCTGTGTCCCATTGCTATTAGTACTTTTGCTCCACTCTTCTTCAAACTGAGAGTGGAGCAAAAGTACTAAAAGCAAAGGGACACAGTAAGTAGGGCATTATAAATAGATGAGATCTAAGTTAACCCTTTGAGTGCCAGAGTGGTACGCAACGCATTGCAAAGCAATGCGTTGAGTACCACTCTGGCACTCAAAGGGTTAAATACAACTGAGGGAGCAGGCTGCCCTGCGCTTGCAGCGCTTCCTTCAGCTTTATGTATACATACTTTATTTCTTCTTCTTCTTTATATCTTCTTATTCTTTATTATTATTATTTATTTATTATTTTTCCCCTTGCTGCGGGCGGCTGTGAAGCCCGCAGCATAATAAAACCCTGGTGCATAGAGAGGCATTGGAGAAAGGGGGAGGAGGGGACAGAGACATTGGAGGAAGCGGGTGGTAGGCTTGTATTTGCTGCCCGCTTCCTCCAATACCTCTCCTCTCGCGGTGGCTTTGTGCCCAGCTGCCTGGCGTCTCGTTGTACAACGCCTTGTGCAAATCACCTTTGGGCGGGCTCACTTCAATTGCCCTCACTGCCATTGGCTGGGATGTACTTCACATCCCAACCAATCAGATTCGAGTGGCTGTTCTTGAACATGATTGGCTGGGATGTGAAGTACATCCCAGCCAATGGCAGTGAGGGCAATTGAAGTGAGCCTGCCCATATATAAAGGCAGGCTCACTTCAAATGCCCTCAGTGTGTTACGGGCATTGGCCCATACACAGCTGAATGGGAGCATCGTGGGACATTTGTGTCTACGCTGCCGCCGTCCTCGCGGCCGCTCCAAGCACTGGAGAAATTAATCTCTAAGCTAAGTGTCATACTGGGCATTAAGGAATAGCATTGATTTATGTCTATGTGGATCATTTTATTTCTTGGCATTTGTATTCTTTGGGGCATTACATGGAGGCATATTTAGGTATCTTTGGGGCGCACTATTATTGAACCCCTTGAGTGCCAGTGAGGTACGCAATGCATTGCTTTGCAATGCATTGCAAATCCCACTGTCACTCAAAGGGTTATTATTATTATTATTATTCTTTATTTATATAGCGCCAACTAATTCCGCAGCGCTGTACAATTGGGGAATAGACATACAGAGGTATTAAATAGTACAATCAGATGTGTAGAACAGGAGGATCAGAGGGCCCTGCTCGTTCTGGAATGTATTCATTCATGCTTGGTAATACCTATTTTCTTTTCTTTTACAGGGAGAAGGCGGAAGACTGAAGAGAAGGCAGAAGACTGAAGAGAAGGCAGAAGGACAGTGGATGACAAGTAAGTGTAACATGGATCGGTTAACGATCGGTGCTTGGCAGTATGTCAAGCACTGATAGTTAATTGTTTTTCACTGTTCAGTTCCCAATATCGCTGCTTTTAGCTGCTTTATGGGACCTAAACGTACAAAACGGACGTTCAGCAACAACACTGTTTTTGTGCCTTAACGTCCTTTGGAGTTTTAGCTGGTAGGAACTTTAAATACCTCGTTAAACATGTTAGTTTAACAACCGGTATTCACTTTGGCCCTACCGGCTATGTTAACTCCTACCATTAAATCTAGCCCTAAGTGCCTCCTGGATCTCATGCATTAGTACCTCCTTAAATCTCTTGTTCCCAACCTTTCTAATATCTTTACTTCTTCAATTTCTACTGGAATCTTTTCTTCCTTAATTAAACATGCATCAGCCACACGTAATACCTTCTCTTCACCACATGTCCTCTGGGTGGATGTACCTGAGGGATTAGTCCTGGGAACACTTCTTTTATCTCTCTATATCCTCTCACTTGGTGACCTTATTTCACCTAATGGCTTTAATTACCATCTTTACATGGATGACACGCAACTCTTCTCCTAACCTTGGTCCAGCTTACAATCTGAAGTCAATCAGTGTCTCACAGCAGTCCCATCATGCATGGCCCAGCGCCATTATAAAGTCAACATGGCTATGACAGAACGTGTTTTATTTCTTCCTAAACCCTGCCCACCAACCCCTTTCTCCACCACAGTTGACAATTGCTCCATTTACTCCATAACCAAATCATTCTGCTTTGGTGTTTACTCAGTTTTACCCTGACACCCACCCCATGTTTGTCACCAAAACCTGAAGCTACTATTGTCAGAATATGGTCCTTCTTTTGTATGTCAACTGCCACAATTCTCACTCTCCTTTCTAGATTAATGAAAAATTCTTTTCTCTGGTTTTCCCGCCTCTCATCTTGCTCCACTTCTGTCTATTCTTAAGGCAGCTGCTAGAATAAATACCCTTGTTCCCAAATACTTCCCCTCTCTTAGCTACAAATAATGCCTCAAATTTCTTACAAAATATTTATCCTCTTCTTGAAGTATTTTTCTTCTATGCCACCCTCTTAAATCTCTGCTCTTATCTCTTGCTACACCCCTTATGTTGATGTCAAAGGTGGTTCCATCTGTCGACTCCTTGCATAATGCAACACATGTCTTGGCTGCCTAATTTTCACTGACTGCCCC
Organism: Rhinophrynus dorsalis; assembly: GCA_037306005.1. NCBI lineage: Eukaryota > Metazoa > Chordata > Amphibia > Anura > Rhinophrynidae > Rhinophrynus > Rhinophrynus dorsalis. Next base: position 187,122,878 of record CM074726.1, read on the forward strand.
TCAGCTTTGGAATGTGCTTGCTATCACCATTCACCAATCTTCCACACTTTCAAGCACCTCCTAAAAACCTATCCGCTCATGGAGGCATGCCAGTAGTAACATTCTCCTTGTGCTTACTGACATTCATATGAAAGTCCTCTACATTTCCCTTACAAAAGCCTTGCACATGCACATATCATCATCCTCCTATTGTATATTTCACTATTACTAATTAGATTTTAAGGTCTGTGGGACAGGGTTCCTTTCCCAATGTATGATTCATTTGGTTGCACATGTCCCCCTGTAATAATGCAATGATTGCACTTTAGTCTTTAAAATTTACATTTTAAACTCTTATTCCTGCCCTGTATTGTTGGTGTGGAAGTATTACTGTTTCTGTAGGGTGCAGTGTATGTGTGTGATGCTATATAAATAATGATATATAGTGTACATACAGGCATGACATAAGCTTCCTCTACTGAAATACAAACTTTTTTTCCTTAAATGTCAAGTTATTTACAGTAGTTATTTACACGGGTCTTGGGGCAACAATGAGGATTAAAAAGAGATCATTACATTGTTATTTAGTCTGGGCTCTACTATGGTAAATCTAGGTGGGGTTTCCAGTTATATTAAAATCCCTTTGTACTCTCTTGTCTCCATGAGATGGGAGGTAGATAAATCTATAGCCCCCACCCAATAATGAGAAATACATGCTGCTCAATGCCAATGTATATGCCAAGATGGGCAACCTGCAAAATGCATACTGATGTTGTCTGACTTCAATGATCTTCAGCTACAACTCAACTAAGAATGAAGGAAATTGTAGTCCAAGTACAGATGGAGGAGAGCCACAGGTTGCAGATGTATAAATATACAAAACAAATTCAAAGTATTTATATTGTATTATTATTATTATGATTATTTTTTTTTATTGTTTGATTTATTAATTTACTTTTGGAAAACTCCTTTCTACAAATTCTGGGTTTGCCCCTGCTCTGTCCATGGTAGGACATCTCAGTAGTTGTGGGGGGATCTCCTGTATTCACCGTCCATTATATGACCAACATGGGGTTTCTTTTATGCTTTAGGAGTGGCTTTTAGCAATGGGGAACGATGGAAGCAGCTGAGGCGCTTTTCCCTCTTGACATTGAGGAATTTTGGGATGGGGAAGAGGAGCATTGAAGAAAGGATCCAGGAGGAGGCGCAGTGTCTGGTGGCCGAACTCAGGTCATACAAAGGTACAGATCTGTACTTCTCTATAAAACTGTTATATTAGAGTGCTGTTTGCCCTCATAATCATCTTATGAGACATTCAAGCTCACAAACACGTTGTAAATAAAGTTCCTTATCCAATTACTTGATTTTAAAGGAACAGTCGTGTTACAAAAATCATATATATATGTAAACACACTCAAGTGAACATTTAAAGGTGCGCAGACACCCACGCACACACACACACACACAAAGGTATACACACACGTGCACACACCCATAGACACATACACACACACAAAGGCATGCAGACACATATGCATACACAAACACACATGTATGCACAAAGGCACAAAATACACACACAGACAAAAGCACCAGATACATACAGTCACATACACAAATACACACACAGACACATGCACAAATATATATCCATACACACTCATATACACACATATGCTTAAACACATGTGCACAAATACACACTACCTTTGTGTGGCCTGAGCTGAGCACAAAGATAAACATACACACACACACACACATGCACATACATATGCACAGACCCATGAAAATACATACATGAAAACACACACACTTGAACACAGATGTGTGCACACATGCTTGCACATACAAACATATACAAACACACATTTCTAAACACATAAACACCCAGATACATATGCGCTTGTGTTCGTACAGCCATTTTTAAATGTGAGTGCAATTTTCTCCTGTATCTCTCTGTGCCTTCTGGATTTACGCACTATTGGCACCCCTTGGTTGTTTTGTTTTTCTGGTTTACTTAATGGGCTCATGTCTTTTTTTCATCTTCATCAACTATGTATATACACACTTTATATTTAACTTGTGTTACTATACGTGTATACATACATAAACTGTAGTTCTTCACTTGTATACTTAAGTAATAGAATGAATAATTATTTAGCTAAAATGTATTTAAAATTGTAATGTATCTAGGAACACAGGAGGGGGTAAGAAAAAAGGGTGGGAGGCCACTTACACTTTAGTTAATCTTTCTGTTAGATGCATGCCATAAGGATGGGATAGCTGCAGTTTCCAAATTTAAAGGGATAGTAATACTTCATTTTATCTTTATTTTATTTTGTAGGCATTAAAAATACATGAAGAACCATACAAGTCTCATATTCACAAGCAAAGTTTCCCCTCCTGCCCCTTTTACCTAGTGTAAGCCATCTCTTCTCAGATGTGGAATGCAGTCCATAGACCAGACAGATAACAGCAGGGGACAATCTTCTTCCTATGAGAACAATGAAAGCCCTGCCCCCCTTGACAAGTTTTTCAGGTTTTTCCCTTATCGTAATTGAAGATTGTCCCTCTCTGTAGTCTACCTGGACATCTCCCTTCTGATCTGGCTGAGCAGTGTTACATCAGTAAAAGGGGCAGGAGGGGGATACTTTATCATTGAATTATTCTTGTACTACAACTCTGACAGTATTGAAATAACACTCTCCAAAGTCCAAACACCATGACGATTAATTAGAGCTGCGTTTATTATGAAACATTACTATCCCTAATGAAGTATTTGTATCTGTTGTTGCTAGAAACTGAGTTTTGCCTGTTTCTATCACCAGAGAAACCCTTTGATCCAAAAAATATCCTACATCAGTGTGTGTCCAATGTCATCTGCTCCATTGTGTTTGGAAAGAGATTTGAAGATGAAGACCAGAGCTTCAGGACTCTCTTGAATCTCTTTTCGCTTACGTTCAGGGATGTTAGCAGCACCTGGGGACAGGTAGATCTTATGAGTCCTACATTCTTTCTTACAACATCATCATAAAATACTTCTGTACCCCTTAAAGAGGAAGTGAAATATATTATTTTTGTTTCTTTTTTAATCTAGCTGCTTGACATGTTTCCAACAATCATGTCCCACATCCCAGGCCCTCACCTTAAGCCAAAACAACACTTGAATAAGGTGACTGAATTCATTTTAAGAAGAGTTAAGGAAAACAAAGAAACTCTGGACCCTGACTCACCAAGGGACTTTATCGACTGCTTTCTAATTAAAATGGAAGAGGTACAGTAGGAACAAAAACATGAAAAAAACTCTAAATGACAATTATCTTGTTAAAGAAACACTAATACTTCTTAATAGCAACCCCATTTACCTTATTATAACCTGCAAATGCTAATGATTTCTACTAATTATGCCCTTGTTTGGAGGCAACATCTTCAATCACTTACACCCAATAGCACTTACACCTTCTGTGTCCTACCCACCTTCCTCTACACTGTAAGCTCTAACGAGCAGGGCCCTCTGATCCTTCTGTTCTCCACATATGATTTGTACTATTTAATATCCCTGTATGTCTATCCCCTATTGTAAAGCGCTGCGGAATAAGTTGGCGCTATATACATAAAGATTATTATTATTATTATTATAATAGCTCCAACATGATAGTTGCCTTGAGAATAGATGCTATGTTGCATGTACCCTGCTTTGCGCATGTCCTCAACTGAGTTGTAACCAGAATCCTGTTACAATCTGAAACCTTCAGAGAGATCCTGAATATTGCTCTTAAAATCTATGCCCATAGATAAATGTTTTCAAACCCATGATTTTAGTGAGGGTAGAAGTGGAAATAAATTACCTTCTTCTTCCCCAGAACCACCTGCTGCTGCATCATCACTGCAGCTGGGACAACGAGTATTGGCCTGTGGCACATTTGACTGCTCATGATCCTACTGTTGCTTTGACAGTTGAACGTCTGTAACTGACAACTCAGTGACAGGAAGAAGAGCAGCAGCATATTCAAGAATGTCACTGTTGGTTGTCTTAGTGATGCCCGTTACAATTTGCATCTCTTTTTCCCATTCCCGATTGCTTTGCATCTCATTCTCTCCTCCACTCCAGCCGAAAATCATCCTTTTTCATGAAGGTTCCATGGGACTTTTCTCTCATCCTTACCAATAAGCATAGAAATATTCTGTCACACTAAGATGCAAATGTTATATTGTGAACCTGTATGTTCTATGGATCCTAAAAATACAGTCCTAAACTAGCTTTTTAATGCTTATGTTAATTGCCTTCTTCAGAGTACGTTTAGTTAATGTTATGTGTGCTGTTAGTATTGTTTTGTGCTGTTGCCAAGAGCAATAAGAGCTATGGTCAGTTAATTGACTGTAATTAGTGCCCACTGGTCTTGTATAAAGACAGTCAATTATCTTATCTCAACCCATTCACAGATAATTCTGGACAATCAATGAGACCCCTGGACAAGACAGAAATGGCTGCCTCTTTAGAGGAAATGCAAAAATACATTTTAGACAACAGCAAACAAACAGAATTTGTATAGATGCTGCCTGAAGTATAAGATATTTATTGTATATGTAGGTATGTATGTGCTATATATATGGATAATTTTCTTTATATAACTCCAGCATTTGTAATTAGCATTTTACATTACATGTAGGTATAGTAAGTGCATTAGTTATACAGACTGTATAATAGGAGGTACAGTAGGTTTTCATACATTAGGGAAGGTGGACCTTCTTCCATAAAGCTTACAATCTAAGTACGGAATGAGCAACATACAGCTATCACCAGAAAGAGGAGTAAGTGCAGCCTGACAGTTTGGATATTGCTTGAGAAATACAGGTTATATGTTACTATAGTTCTGCATTTGACACGTGTTCCTTTGGTTTGATTTTGGAGCTGTGGAGGGTTGGAGTAAAGTGAATGCTGGTTGGGAAGGAATTCCAGAGATAAGGAGCTGTGATAGAGAGAAAACTTTTAGAAAAGATACAGCAGTGTAGATGGAATGCAGATGGTGTTCAGGTATGTGGTGGATTATTGTAGATGATTTATAAGATGGAGAAGAGAATGAATCCATTAACACTGTGTGACATGTCAGGACAATCACAGGATTCCATCCACATGGATGGATGACAGTCCTGGCAGTCAGTCAGTTTCAGCCTTCCCTGGTGTTTCCACATATGTGATTGCTGATATAGCAATCAAAAGTGTGGTGGGACCACATGACACGTATGTAAACATCACGGTTACTGTTCTCTGCCTCTCTCCTCCTCACTGTGATTGTGAGGAAGAGAGACACAGAGAACACACATCCTAATGGGGAAAATGGCGAGCGAGGGGGTCACTTTTATTTTAATTGATGGTGCTGAGGACAGGAACAGAGCTAGAGAAGGTTTAGTCACTTGATGACCTACTGCCACCTCTTTGTGTTGCTGTATAAATGATTTAGAGTAAGACCAAATCATTTTGTTTACATAGTCTAATTTATAAACGCATAGAGTGAAGTTTAATCTAACATTAATGTGAGTTGTGTTGCTGTGGAGCAATGTGATACAATGTGGGTAATCGATATAAATGTGCTATAAAAATAAATCTCTACTTATGCCTAAATATGGTATATGACTTGTGTGAATGTACTAAAGGAATTAGAGGAATTGGTTGAACAAATGCATTCTAATTATATCAAGATTGCTCTTGTCCTTTAGTGTAAAAAGTCTCTCATTAGTAAGCGGTAAAAGAGTGGTGAAGGTATAAAGGAGGATTCTGTAGGCCAGGGCTTATAATTTTAAGTCCTTTGCTCCTAGCCAGACCTGAAAAGTTACTTCCCACAGCCAAAACATTCAGCCAAAACATACACACCAAGGCTGAATTTCTACTAAATTTTCACTCGCTGTTGGCTAGTGGAGAGTGGAAATTTTGAGCCCTGCTGTAAGCCATATGTTTCTTGTTGGCCAAGAGTGTTTGGGTAAGTAGTTTTGTGGAAGAAAGAAAGAATATCCTGGTGGCCAAGTTAGGAACAGATTGAAGAGGAAATATTTGGTTAAAGGGTAGGCCAATAAACAAAGGACAATGTGGGAGAGGATAAGGGTTTTTAGTTGTAGAGTGAGAAAAGAATGGGTGATAAAATAACCCCAGCTCATTTTTAGGTATTACTGATACTGAAAAAGAATTGTTTTTGTATTGGTTTCTTCCCATTACACATGTTTTCTAAGTTCTTAGGGAGGCACAAATGAGATCTCATAAGTTATTGGTACACTGGAAAATCTGGTCATTTATGGTATAATGTCAGAATCAGATTGAAGATGAGAGATTTGGTCAGTGGGTAGGTATCATTTAGGCCAATAAACAATTGATAATGTGGGAGAGGATAAAGGTTTTTAGTTGTAGAGTGAGAAAAAATGGGTGATAAAATAACCCCAGCTCATTTTTAGGTATTACTGATACTGAAAAATATTTTTTTTTGTATGGGTTTCTTGCCATTACACTTGCTTTCTAAGTTCTTAGCGGGGCACAAATGAGATCTCATAAGTTATTGGTACATTGGCAAATCCGGTCATTTTTGGCATAATGTCCTCATCAGTGAAATTCTTCTGGGACTTCAGGCTGAAGTTCTGCAGGATATTGGTGAAAAACAAGAAAAGTTCCATTCGAGCCAAGCTCTCCGCTGCACAGATCCGCTTGCCTAGAGAAGGACACAGATGATGATGATGAAGGTGGGAACAATTAAACTATGACTCTAGTATGACACACTTGAACTTCATATATTAGAAACATTTGAAATCTCCTGGGATCCATCCAGAGGGAAACACGTAGGGAACAATGATAAGTAGCCAAGGAATATATTATGAGAAAGTAACTGAAGCCGATATACTAAGAAATTTGAGCAATTCTGGGGTCTACCAAATGTACCATAGAGGACAAACGCAAATTTATTTAAATGGGGCGTGTAACCACTTGAATCTATCACATGGAGACCAAATTAGTGTTCAAAGACTTAAAAGTCCCAATCATGATGTTGATTTCTCCCCTATGATGCAGTCGGCTGCAGTCAGTTCTTAATTCCCCAGTCTCAGTGCAACCAACTAAATATGCATTTAGCATCAATATTCTATTGTCTGACCACTGTCCAGTGCAATGCGTTGGATACCTCTCTGGGACTGAAAGGGTTAATATGTGTGAACGCTTGGATTGAATATCCCTTTTTTTCTTTATTTGTTTTTGGATACTAGAAATGTCTGCAATACACTGGAATCCTTTCTGGCATGCAAGTGGTTAAAGTCTTCCAATTCCTATAGCTCTGGGGACAGGAAAGGTTAAAGGGACAGTAGCCTTTTATTCTGATTCTACAAATTCTGCAAGTATATAATATGTAAATTCAAATTGCCTGTACACATTATTAATATTATTATTATTATTATTATTATTGAGCTGTAATTATTTTTCTTTACATCTTTATGTCTCTGTCTCTCTTTCCAGAGAGTTTTGTGGTCAGTTGATGAGGACAGTGATACAATGTTACACTGTCCCTGCAACACTGAGCGCTCTGCACACTGTATGTTGTCTTCTTAACATTATTTTATACATTGTATCTTTTTACATTGTATCAATATCCCTTCTTTCACAGTCCCTGACAGAAATCTCTCTGGACACAGATCAAGAAGTTCACTGTTAGAGATGTAAATGCATAATAAAAGAGGTGAAGATGAAAAAAAATAGAGAATGTGACTACATGTTATGGTCTTGCACATGCGTAAAGTCAAAATAAGAAGTTACTATCACTTAAAAGAGATATTAATTTTTCACAATAAAAGCAGCTCCAATTAATCTTCATAGTGTTTGGGCCATGGAGAGTGTTATATCAATACTGTCTGAGTTGTAGTTCAAGAGTAATTGAATGATAAAGTATCCCCCTCCCACCCCTTTTACTGATGTAACACTACTCACCTCAGAGAAGCAAGACTATCCGGATGGATTGCAGAGAGGGACAATCTTCAGTGATCATAAGGAAAAACCTGTCAAGGGGGCAGGATTTTCCTTATGATCACAGTAAGAAGATTGTCCCTTGTTGTGAGTTGTCTGGTTAAAGGACAAGATTCCACATCTGAGGGGAGGTGGCTTACGTTAGGTAAAAGGGGCAGGAGGGGATACTTTATCATTCAATTACTCTTGTACTACAACTGTGACAGTATTGTAATAACACCCCACATGGCCCAAATACTATGAAGATTAATTGGAGCTGTTGTTTTTGTAAAACATTACTAACCCTTTAAGAGAATATTCAGCCTATGGGATACAAAAAGACATATATATTATATCTGCACTGTCACACAGCTAGAGTTACAATGCACACTACCATTTAGTGTAAAAATCTGATTTTGCTTTTAACTTATTGGCAAGTAATTGTGCAACGTGGAGTCAGTGAAGGGATCAGTGCCAAGTACTACAAACCCTGCACCTTTGGTTCACATTCATTTGGCAAAATAAATGTTTATGGTTGGGAGCAAAGTAAGTCACCATTTATAAATTTTTTCCATCACGAAAAATTCAGGGGTAATGGTGAGTTTACTCACCACTTGTTGGTTTGTGTCCCTTTTTCCAAGACGCTAATTGGGGCAGTATGCTCATAGGGAAAGTGGAAGAAGTGGGTCATTTGCCCTGTAGGGAAGGACTTAAGATTTCCATTGACTTAAAAGGGATTTTTTATCATTACAATGTTAGATCTCCAATTCGGCATGTTGGAGACCTCTTTAACATTTAGTAAAACAGCTATTTAAATCAATGGACATTTTGAGAATGTTTAGCTTTCTCCTGTAGTCAGTTGGTTTCCCCTAGATCTCCTCCACTTTTCCTTTGAACATACAGCCCATAAATGCTAATCTCTGAAAAAGACAGGTTTGTGCATGCGCAATAAACGTTGCACACAAGACTTCAGTGCAGATTTGTATGTGCACAGTAGGTGGTTCTGCACTAAGGTGTGATAAAGAGGAATTGACTTCTCAAATTTTATCACTTTTCCAGTTTCTATGCTATTCTATAGAGCCTATGCACTAAGATGTCCACAACTGCATTGGCTCTATAGAATAACATGGGACTTGGAGAAGTGATATCACTGGAGAGGCCACCTCCACTTTATCACCTCTTTCTCATTCCTTAGTCCATCTCCCAGTGGTATTTTTATCATTGGGGTAATGTCCCTAAAACTGAAACACCTTGCTGCTTGTGGGGCTGTTCACAAAGGCAGCTAATGTGTCATGTGCCCAATTCACAACAACATTTGCTGCATCTCAGTGGAGACCTGTGGGGCTCTTATGCAGATTGTTCACATGGCTAATAAACCACTGTAGTGCTCTCCACAATGATCCAATCAATAGAGATGAATGTTGGCATCACCCAGTCAAGTCTGACTGAGTGATGACCACATTTCCTGCCCATCAGTCACACATCCGGATCACCAAAAAGGTTGATTAGAAGTGGGAAATGTGATTGATTGAAATAAGGATTGAACAATAGAAAAAGGTTGTGGCTTCCCATACAAAAATAAAGTTGACTAATTCTGGGCAATTTCATGGCACCATAGAGGACAACTAAAAAAACTACACATGTGTATGGGAATGTATCCTTGTCTTCAATTGTGCAGTTAGTTTGCACTGCAATTGTACCTTTTTAACTTATGAATACAGTTCATAGTATTAGCAGGACCATTCATGGAAAGTGATAATCGGCCTCGCCACCAAATCTCTGCTCACACCTCCTGTTGGTAAAATGTACCACGTTGCCTCAAGAAGAGCTATAAAAATGACTAAGGATCTTACCTGTGGAAAATGGCATAAAGGCTTCATGCTTCTTGAAGCGTCCTTTGTCATCCAGAAAGTGCCCAGGATTGAATTTGTCCGGAGTGGCGAACTGAGTGGGATCACGGAGCACACTGCACAGGAGTGGGTAGACCTCAGTGCCCTGAGACAGAAGGAGAATCACTCAGAGGAGAGGAACATTACAAAATCCAACCAGGGACATGTTCAGGTGACCCTGTTGCATCAATAATGGCCACGACTAAAACATAGCTATATACACAGGACCATTTGTATCAAGACAAACTGGAGAAGTTCTGGGGTAAATCAAATGCCCCATTGTGGACAAATAAACATTCCAGTTGACTGAAATGAGTCTTTTAGTACGATAGTTCCTTATGCAATTGCCCTCCAACATTGACATTGTTGATATATCTCTATTTTCTATGATATTATATTATAAAGTGTCCCCCTTATGCTTCTTGTATATACATCAGTGTCCTTGCCTCAGAGGTAAAAGAGGATCATGACCAGGGACAATGTTCAGTCAGCATCAGGAAAAACTTGCTCTCCTTTGACAAGAGGGGTGGGCAGGGATTTCCTTATACTGACAGAAAGAAGATTGTCCCTTGTTGCGATCTGTCCAGTCCGATGACCGTATCCAGATCTGATGAGAGTCTGCTTACTCTATTGAAAAGGAGCGGGAAGAGAACACTTTATAATATATTGCCATAGAAAATAGAGAGCTGTCAACAGTGGCAAAATTGGAGGGCACTAGTATAAACTATAAGGAAGGATCATAACTTAGGTTATATTGAAATATTACTATCCCTTTAATCCCTTAAAGTGGAACTATCACCACTTTTCAAGTTTTGATCTATATTTAGAATACTTAGCAAATAATTATAAAACTTTATTTATTTATTTTTTTTAAACCGTATTTGCGAGAAAATTACATTTGAAAGTATGCCCAGCAGCCTACTTCCGGGTACATGGCTCTTGCCGCTCTGCCTCTGCTCCCGTCACTTTCCCCAGCATCCTCCAATGACTGAGGCATTCTGTTGGTAAGCTGGAGCTGTCTCATTGGCACAGATTCATATCTTGCCAATGAGATCGCTCCAGCTTACTAACAGAACGCCTCCATCATCGGAGGATGCTGGGGCAAGTGACAGGAGCAGAGGCTGTGCTGGATGGATGATTCAATGCCAAGCCCAGTGGGAGTGTCTTCTGCACCATACGGTGCACAGCGGTACAGCTCCAACATCATCAGGTAAAGAATTCATGTATCTTGTTGCTTAATTTATACAGATTTTTAGGTGAAAAGAAACAGCAATATACACAGGGGACACAAAGGAAGGGATAAAGCCATGATCATACAGGGGTGAAAGTTCCCCTTTAATGCTAGAGAGGTCTCCAACTTATTAAAAACCCCATTTAAAACCCCATTTAAAGTAGTGGTCATTCTGGGAATGCGTATTTGCCCCTCATGGTCAGTTGGTTTATTCCACTTCTTTTTTGTATAAGGTCCTTAGTGCAGCATGAAAGAAAGTGGAGCATTCACAGTTTGGATGGAAAACTATCAGTGCTAAAATGTTACTGAATAGCAGAGGATTTTTATGAATTAATGAACATTTCAGAGAATGTGATTCAAAAAGGTGGTGTGGCTAAAATCTCCCCCATTTTGTAAGATTATCAGTTGAGCCAAATTCAGCAAAGCAATTAGAATCCATTTTTGAGCATCAGAATTAATCTAGAAGCATGCGCTATTCATCATCATCCTGATTTAGTACAGAATCCCCACTGTATATTCACCCATTGTGGGGCTGATGTCCTAAGATGAACTGCAATGAATATAGGTGAAGCATAGGCACAATAATGGACAAATGAAGATCTCCATTAATTTACATGTTGTTGTCCTCCTTGAATGCCAGATAAGTCTTCAACTCTAAGGGGGAGATGCATTAAAGGATGACGAGGGCTCAAAACATCAATGTTCTGTTGGATCAGTGTTGAAGGCACATTGACAGCATGCACTTAAGTTCTTTGACAACATATCCCCATCAATCCGACAAATATTTGCCCACATAAACATCAATCTGACATTCATTTGACAGGTTTATGAATTTTCACTTATCACTAGGGGTAGGCAAAAAATCAGAAACATTTCCCAAAAAAAAAAACAATAATTCTATTTTTTTTAGAAAGCTTTTGCCCATAGACAATACATAACATTTTCTCCTTTGCACCACTGCCAATACATTTTTCGCCTATGTTTTCTATGACTGCAACATTTCACAACACAATATTACTTCTTCTGAGGGATGAAGTAGAGAAATAAATAGCTGAAAGTAAAAGATGTGACATCCTTTTGTATGCCTGTTGGAAAAGAAGAGAAAATTGCCATGTGTTGGTTAGAAATTATGTACAGTGAGGGAAAAAAATATTTGATCCCCTGCTGATGTTGTACATTTGCCTACTGACAAAGAAATGATCAGTCTATCATTTTAATGGTAGGTTTATTTGAACAATGAGAGACAGAATAACAACAAAAAAATCCTGAAAAACGCAATTCAAAAAAGTTATAAATTGATTTGCATTTTACTGAGTGAAATAAGTATTTGACCCCCTATCAATCAGCAAGATTTCTGGCTCCCAGGTGTCTTTTATACAGGTAACAAGATGAGATTAGGAGCACTCTCTTAAAGGGAGTGCTTCTAATCTCAGCTTGTTACCTATATAAAAGACACCTGTCCACAGAACCAATCAATCAATCAGATTCCAAACTCTCCACCATGGCCAAGACCAAAGAGCTGTCCAAGGATGTCAGGGACAAGACTGAAGACTGGAACGGGCTACAAGACCATTGCCAAGCAGCTTGGTGAGAAGGAGACAGCAGTTGGTGCGATTATTCGCAAATGGAAGAAACACAAAATAACTGTCAATCTCCCTCGGTGTGGGGCTCCATGCAAGATCTCACCTCGTGGATTTTCAATGAACATGAGAATGGTGTGGAATCAGCCCAGAACTACACGGGATGATCTTGTCAATGATCTCAAGGCAGCTGGGACCATAGTTACCAATAAAACAATTGGTAACATACTATGCCGTGAAGGACTGAAATCCTGCAGTGCCCGCAAGGTCCCCCTGCTCAAGAAAGCACATGTACAGGCCCGTCTGAAGTTTTCCAATGAACATCTGAATGATTCAGAGGAGAACTGGGCAAAAGTGTTGTGGTCAGATGAGACCAAAATCAAGCTCTTTGGCATCAACTCAACTCGCCGTGTTTGGAGGAGGAGGAATGCTGCCTATGACCCCAAGAACACCATCCCCACCGTCAAACATGTAGGTGGAAACATTATGCTTTGGGGATGTTTTTCTGCTAAGGGGACAGGGCAACTTCACAACGTCAAAGAGACGATGGAAGGGGCCATGTAGCATCAAATCTTGGGTGAGAACCTCCTTCCCTCAGCCAGGGCATTGAAAATTGGTCGTAGATTGGTATTCCAGCATAACAATGACCCAAAACACATGGTCAAGGCAACAAAGGAGTGGCTCAAGAAGAAGCACAGTAAGGTCCAGGAGTGGTCTAGCCAGTCTCCAGACCTTAATCCCATAGAAAATCTGTGGAGTGAGCTGAAGGTTCGAGTTGTCAAACGTCAGCCTCGAAACCTTAATGACTTGGTGAGGATCTGCAAAGAGGAGAAACATCTGACCTCTGTTATTGCCAACAAGGGTTTTGCCACCAAATACTAAGTCATGTTTTGCAAAGGGATCAAATACTTATTTCAATCAGTAAAATGCAAATCAATTTATAACTGTTTTGAAATGCGTTTTTCTGGATTTTCTTTGTTGTTATTCTGTTTCTTCTTTGTTCAAATAAACCTACCATTAAAATTATAGACTGATCATTTCTTTGTAAGTGGGCAAATGTACAAAATCAGCAGGGGGTCAAATAGCTTTTTTCTTAACTGTATTTCCATTGATTTCATTGCAAAGAGCTAGGTGAAAAAAAAACGGGAAAGGATGAAATTGTCTTACCTATATTTCCTTTTCTTCTTTCTATCTCCATGGAACTAGAAAGCATGGGCTTTATCTCCTCCCTCCAGCTGGTAGGACCAGTCAATTTTCTAATTAAAGTGGCTCCACTCCTTCCTTCCTCAGTTATCTTTTCTAGCCAAGCTACAAGGCATAGAACAGAGGAAACATACATTAAGGGTGGGTGTGCCCTGCAAATACATAGAAGAAAAGGAAATATTGGTAAGAAAATATCATCCTTTCTTCTATGTACTCCTTGGGGGTCGGCACTAGAAAGCATGGGAAATTATCATGCAATAACAGGGTGATTAAATAACCACACGTTAACTGTATAATTGAGGTGAACCTGCAGATAGTGCCTATTTTTACCATTATAACACCAGAAGTGAAATAATACATCGGAACTGATACTTCCTACCATGTTAATGTTGAATGACTGCCTGCAGAACCTCCTTTCCAAATCTTGTGTCTGCAGATACACTGACATCCAGTTTATAGTACTTTATGAATGTGGATACCAATGACCATGTAACTGCCATGCAAATGTCTTCAGTAGATGCACTGGCTTTGTATGCTCAAGACATATAAACTGTTCTTGTAGAGTGAGCCCTGACTTTTATAGGAGATTCTAGTTTGGCCTCCAAAAAGTAAGTTCTGATGCACTGTGGTATCCATCTAGCTATTGAAGCCTTAGAAGCTGATGAACTCTTATATTTTCCCTGGAAATGTATGAACAAGTGTCAAAATTCCTGATGTCTTTAGTTCTTTGTAGGTAAATGGAAATGCATCTAAGTCCAATGCATGTAATCTCTTTTCCTTGTCACATTTTGTATTGGGACAAAAAGATGGCAGATTAATCTCCTGGTTTAAATTAAACTCTGATGTTACCTTTCCTCTAAAACTAAGCTTCATTCTTAAAACTAACTTATCCTGATGGACTGACAGGTATGGGGCCCTGACAACAGAGGGCCTGTATTTCGTTAACTCTTTTTGCTGATGTGAAGGCTGTCAAAAATACAGTTTTCCAGATTAGATGACGAATATGAAACTGCTTCAAAGGTTCAAACAAGAGGAATCTGTCAGTTGCTTTAAAATCAAATTGAGGTTTCAAGAAGGAACTACCTTTCTAATCCAAGGGTGAGCTTTCTCTATAGAGCTAACGTTTAACCAATTCATTTTCTGCCAGCTGATGCATAAGGACCACTGATAGTGCTGAGATCGGGACTTTGATAGAAGTGGGTTTTAACCTTAAATCAAAACCTTTTTGCAGGAAATCCAGAATGACTAGTATAGAAATGGTTCCTTTTGTAATCTTGTTCTGGATACACCACTTTGTGAATGTCCTCCACACCCTGTCATAGACTTTCGAGGTGGAAGCTTTTCTTCCTGCCAAAATGGTCTTGATAACTGAATCAGAAATGATTGCTTCATTATATACTACCGCTCAGCCTCCAGGCTCCTAACTGGAATAATCCTAGATTTGGATGTATCAATGATCCCCCTAAACAATAAATCCTATCTGTTGGCTTGGTCCTTGACATTCTTACTAATTCCAAAAAACAACTTCTCCTGGGCCATCTTGGAGCAATAAGGATTACCTCTGCTATCTCCACTTTCTCCAGTCTGATTTTCCTTAGGATTTCCTGAATTAGGTGAATGGGTGGGAAGAGGTATCCCAGAGAGAAACCCCAGAAATGTTTGAGCACATCCTGTCCCAGTGATGCAGGTTTCTGACATTCTGAGAAGAACTTCTTGCACTTGCTGTTGTGTTGTGCACCATCAGTTCGATGTCTGGGTTCCCCCATTCTGATTTTATCTGTAGATAGATTTCCTGATCCAGGCACCATTCCCTTGGGTCTATCTGTTATTGCTAACAAGTTATTTTCTGCCCAAGTACTGGAGCTACTTCTTTGTTTAGAATGCTGCTCCTTGTTCCCCTTGATTTCTTATGTACATGACTGTGATGCTGTCGGAGCATATGTGAACAGATTTTCCTATTAATGATGACTGAAAGTGTCTCAGAGTTTTTGCCACAGCCCTTATTTCCAGTAAGCTGATGTGCAACCTTTGTTCTGTTATGGACCATGCTCCTTGAACTGTTCTTGTGCCCCAAATGCCTCCTCATCCCAACTGACTGGCATCAGTCATTATGATTTCCCACTGAGGGTCCGTTAGGGGCTTTCCTTTTACCACGTTTTACCTCTTAGTCCACCAGATCATCTCTTTTAGAACTCTTTTGGATATGGGAATATTCTGTAAAGGATTCCTGTACTCCTTGTTCTAACTCCTTAGAAATAGATTCTCTATAGGTCTTGTATGAAATCTTGACCATGGTACTGCTTGGATGGCTGATATCATGACACCTAAACACTGCATCACAATCTGTGCCAAATGAACCTTGTGGGTTCGGAACGTGGTCACTGTTTTCCCTATATTTTGAAAACCTATTTTTTACAATAAGATGACTTCTGCTCTCCTTGTGTCTATTATCATCCTTAGAAAGGCAATGTTCTGGAATTGAGTTAGCTGACTCTTTTGTTGATTGATTAACCAACCCAGTTATGTCAAATGTAGGACCACTGTTTTTGTCTGTACTCTGGCTAGAGATTTGTATGGAGCTATGAGTAAGAGATCGTCTAGATACAGAATGATGCTGATACCTCTTTCCCTGAAGTCTCCTATAGCTAACACCAGTATCCTTGTGAATACTCTGGCAGCCGTAGCCAGACCGAATGGGATGGCCTTGAACTGATAATGTTGAAACTTGTGGTGACTGAGCCTCACAGGAATATGATATTAATCATCCTGTAGGTGTATTTTTTGTAAGGAAGCTGTTGGGGAATATGGACCTAAAACCTGTTGAACCATTTTAGGTCCAAAATTACTCTGTAGTTCCCTGAAGGCTTTGTAACAGCAAATAGAATGGAATATATCCATGATATCTCTGGAATTGTGGAACTGGCTCTAAGACTTCCTTCTTGATCATCTGATCCAGTTACAATCTGAATGCTTTTGCCTTCTTCTAGTTTGAAGGGAGCTTGGAATGTTGAAATTTGTTTAACTGTGGGATTGTTTGAAATTCCAGCGGGTATCCTGCTTCTAAAATCTGTTGAACATATCTCTGAATCCGCTGTGTCTCAGAATTCTTTCTTGAACAGAGTATTTCTGGAGTTATCATTTCTGAAACCCCCTTTTGTTTGATGAGGGGAGGCTTATCTTCTCTGCTCAGGCTGCCTACCCTGAAATCTTCTAATGTCTTGAAAGGAATATCTTCTTTATGTTATAGTTTATTGGAGATGTCCTAGCTCTTCTGTCTTGCAGTAGAAAATCACTTTTTCCTCCAGACATCCAGACAAATTTAATTAATTCCTCTAACTGTTCACTAAACAATGTCTCCTGTATATGGTAGGGTCATAAGTTAATTCTCTGAATAACTATCTGCCCCAAGATCTTAAATACAGTGCGCATCTGGCTGCAACAGACAAGGCTGATGATTTTGCAGCCACTCACAATGAAGCCATGGAAGCATCACACATAAAGCTATTAGCCTCCTTAATAACAGCTACTTCTTTAAGTAACTTTGTTCTAGAAACACTAGAATAAATTTTCTCCTCTAAACCAGATAGCCAAAAACACATTGTTCTGGCTATACAGACAAGAGCCACTGCTACCTTCATATTTTGTCCAGTCATGGAATATTGCCTTTTTAGGGCTGATTCTATACGCTTATCCATTAGATCCTTTTAAAGCTGATCTATCTTCAAGATGAATGGTAGTGTGTTTAGCCAGTCTAGATACAGTGGTGTGTACTTTAGGTGGTGTGGCCCAATGCATAATATAATGCACCTCAAATGGATACATTTTGGAGAATCTTTTAGTAATAGAAGATCTCTTAACTGATATTTTCCATTCTGCCTTAACCATGTCAGAGATAGAATGGTGAATAGGAAAACAAGGTGATGCCTTCTTATTACTTAAGAATGCTGCATCTAGAATGCCCAACTCCTTATGCTCCTCTTCTAGACCCATGATGTTCCTAAGAACCTTTAAAAACATATCAATTTTATCCAGGCTAAATGAACCTGAATCATCCTGAATTTCTCCTTCCTCTTCTTCAAAGGAGTATTCAGATACAACGTACTGTAAGCTAAATGTCTCCTCAAACTCCATCACCCTACTGAATGTCACTTCTCCAGGGTTCTCTAATCTTGGCCTTTTCTTTGGTATTACTGCCTCTTGCATAGTGGAAAATTTCCCGCATAGAGGCTTTCATCCAAGTGATAAAATCCTGGAATTTGTTGGGCATGTATGGAGCAGCAGCCTTTTTGAGGCATTCCTGACACAGCCGTGAAACTTCAGAAGCTAGTGTGATCTTACGAGATCCCATACAATTTTTATTTTCCTGAGTCTTATCCTCTTTTGAGGGGGGACCCTCAGATGGCTTATTCTTCCCAGGTACATTTTTGGAAGTAGAAGACATAGTAACAAGCAAAAGAACCAACCGTTAAGACAGTATAATAGAAACCAATTAATAAGTAGGAATCTTAATCCTACCTGATCAAGTTCGGTCTTTTCTTTTATTCAGGCATGCCAGTCATGCTTTCAGAATTGGCTGACAATATAAAACAGTGGAGCCTGAAGGCTGCCTTCCTTTGCCACATCATCAGACATCCAGCATGCGTGCGTTTCACTGGTGAAGTGCACTCTGAAGAGGATCACCGCTCCTGTTGCCAAAATCGGATGCTTCATGAAGGAAGGATAACCTGGGTACCCTGAGTCCCAGTGATGTTAGTGGGATGTTTAAGGGGTAAGCGAATGACTGAATGTTACCTCCTTTCCACAGATCTTAGTGGTGGAAGGAGGATTTGATAAAATATTATGTTGGCCATTACCAGATTTGTAAGGTTAGTCTTGTTTAATTTAAAATGTAAAAGATAGACGACTCCCATCCTTCCAGCTGGTAGGACTGGAAAAAAAAACTGAGGAAGGAAGGGGTGGAGCCACTTTAAGTATAAAATTGACTGGTCCAACCATCTTTAGGGAGAAAATGAAACCCAAGTTTTCTAGTGCTGTGGATTACACAAAAGAAAAATATTTCCCGAATGGCAAAAGTGTCATTTTTCTCCTGTTTCTCATTCGAGGCAAAAACATTCACCCATCCCTACTTATCACATTGATAATGACCTATTTCCAGGGACGGATTTCCCATAAGGCAGAGTAGGCATCTGCCTACAGGCGCACCCTACAGAGGGGCGCCTGCCAGTGCAATTGATTTTTATTTTTTTTTGACTTGGCGCAGTTTGCCATGCAGCCCTGAGCTGCCAGCCACCGCCTTGTAAGCTGTAAGATCTCCCGGCTCTTTAGCAATGCAGAGCGCTGGGAGATAAAATCTCCCAGCGCTCTGCATTACTAAAGGGAAGGCCATGCGGGAGCTCCAGCAGCTCCATGTCTGTGCACAAGCACAGATCTCTCCAGTACCACTCTGACACTCAAAGGGTTAATTTGGAGATAATGGGAGCAATGTGAGGTCAATATGGGGATGATGGGGTCAATGTGTAGCTGATGGTGATGGGGTCAATGTGGAGCAGATGGGGGTCAATGTGGAGCTGATGGGGGTCAATGTGGGGCTGATGGTGATGGGGTCAGTGTAGATCTGATGGGGGTCAATGTGGAGCTGATGGTGATGGGGTCAATGTGGAGCTGATGGGGGTCAATGTGGAGCTGATGGGGGGTCAACGTGGAGCTGATGGTGATGGGGTCAATGTGGAGCTGATGGGGGTCAATGTGGAGCTGATGGTGATGGGGTCAATGTGGAGGTGATGGGGTCAATGTGGAGGTGATGGGGGTCAGTGTGGAGCTGATGGTGATGGGGTCAATGTGGAGCTGATGGGGGTCAATGTGGAGCTGATGGTGATGGGGTCAATGTGGAGGTGATGGGGTCAATGTGGAGCTGATGGTGATGGGGTCAATGTGGAGGTGATGGGGGTCAATGTGAGGGCAATGTTGAGATGATGGGGCAATGTAGAGCTGATGGGGGCAATGTGAAGGTGATGGGGGGCAATGTGAGGGCAATATGAAGATTTGGAGAATCGTGGAGATGGCGGGGTGGGGGGCGCTTCAGATATCTGTGCCTACAGGCTCCTGAGATGTAAATCCAGCCCTGCCTATTTCCATATGGAGATGTAGGTTAATGAGCCATTATCATATTCATGTGTGTTTTTTATATGGTAATGTGGAACTTCACCATATGCAGTAAACTCTGATAGCAGCCTCTGCTGTCAGATTTCACAGTTTGGATCTCCTTGTAGCTTCATATAAAGTAACAACCCTCAATCAATCAATCATAAGCATGGTGGGTTGTTGACCTGCTGTATGAGGGACAGGGAGAGAGATATAGAACCAGGTTTGTGTGTGTGTGTGTGTGTGTGTGTGTGTGTATATATATGTAATACAGATATTGTAAACATACTTAACAGGTAATTATATTAATGTAATATTCAGATACAAAGAGAAACCCTAATTATGTAAGTAACATTTCATTATGCATATAATATAAAGCGGTGAGGAGTAGACTAACTTGCGCATTTGTGGGAATATAGGTGGGGCTTGTAAATGAGTAGAGAGATGATAATACAATGGAGAAAGCGATATGCAAGATGGAATTTATGGTTGTAGAATCTGATGAAAAGGAGAAATGACGTGAAGAAGAGAGGGGAGCAGAGGAGGAGAAGACGTTGACGGTTATAGGGAGCAGGTATGGGGTATGCGGTCGAGGAGAGAGTGTAAGGTTGCCACCAAGACCGGACATTAAGGAAGCGTGGGAAAGTATTAGTTGGTATAGCATGGTGTCTTTTAAGAGTGTATAAATTGTTAATCTTAGGGAGCAAAATGGACATAGGGGGAGGATCAGAATTCTTCCAGTTTAGGGGGATCAGACATATGTCTACATAGAGGAGAGGTGGAATCATATACCAGAAGACAGAGGAAATCTTTAGTGGAAGATGCTGTTTATATGAAAATAGACATACTAAAGGGTCACTGGGAACGGTATCTTGATTTATTGGAGAACTGAGTCTCAGAATGGGACAATGTGAAGACAGATCCATCAAATATGAGACATAGTTCCTACTTGTGAATGACATCTGCAGGCTACGTTTGTATAAGACACAGGCAAAGATTCTTTGCAGTAAGGATAGTAAATCTATGGAATTCTTTGCCGTGGGATGTCGTACTTTGCCGTGGGATGTCGTACTCGCAGATAATAAAACTGCTTTCAAAAAAAGCAATGGATGCCTATCTAGCGCAGAACAATATTGAAAATTATGACAGATGGTTTCAACACAGAGAGGATGATGATCCAGGGAACGATCTGACTGCCATTTAGAGTCAGGAAGGAATTTTTTTACCCACTTGGGGCTAAATTGGAAATGGCTTCAGAGGGCTTTTTTTTTTTTACCTTCCTCTGGATCAACAGGGGTGTTTTTGGCATGGGCTGGACTTGATGGACGCATGTGTTGTTTCGGCCTCATCAACTATGTTACTATGTTTAAGGTGAAATTTGGGAGAGTTTTAAAGGAGTCATGTATCATCCGGAGAGGATCTTATAGTTGAGTTCTTGTGTATTTGAATCAGTAAAATATTTGAAGTTCTTATGAAATTTTGAAGACCACTGATAGGGTTCAAGACATAGGGAAAGTTCTGTTTCAGGGGAGGTTATCTCTTGTAAGAGGGAGTTGCAGAAAGATAGGGGGCATAATGTGGAGGGGGATAGATAGAATTAATACAAAATGTGTAAGGGCTCTGGCCAATGGACCTCTCTTGTGTGCATTATGGATCCTGTGTTCCCTCAGAGTGTTTTGATTTTAAGGTTATGGATGGAGTGGCTTCCCTGTGTAAAGTAATGACCGACTGGGGTATGTTTCTTAGTTTTATGGAATTTCTCAACTGATTGTCTTAGTGTATTCATCCTTATGTTTAGTGGTAGGCCTGTTTCAACAGTGTAACATCCAGATTCACATTCAGTGCATTGTATCAAATATACAACATTTGCTGATGTACATGAATATAATCCTTTAATGTTATATATCTTGCTGTTGTATTGCTCAGTATTGTTTTCACAAATGTGTTGACATGGTTTGCAGCACAATTTGTTTCAAGGTTTGGTCCCATTGTCAATGTTTGTCCATTCATTGGTCAATCATTTCTACACAACCATAACGTTCACCAATGGCAAACTACACTCATCTGTATACAGAAAACTCTCAGACAAAAGCAGTTATCTTCACAACTCCAGCTTTCACCCAGCACCCACTAAACAAGGCATCATTCACAGCCAAGCTATCAGATACCACCACACATGCTCTGACATCAATGACCGCAACAGTCATCTAAACACATTGTCTGAATCATTCAAGCACAAAGGCTATAAAACAAGGACAACCACAAAAAAATTAAATCTGCACTGAGAACACCATGTGAACACATGTTACAAAACAAAGAGAAGAAAGTCTCTACACATATACCACTAGTGACTACATACAACCCCACACTAGAAGAAATACATAACATCATTAAAGAGCTATAGCCTCTGCTAACAGATGATGTGGTGTTAAAAGACATATTCCGCCAACCACCTATTCTGGCATTCAGGAAACCCCCTGTATGAAACAAAAATTGATCAATATAAAACTGACCAATGAATGGACAAACAACAATAATGGGACCAAACCTTGTAACAAATTCTGTTGCAAATCATGTCAACACATTTGTAAAAACAATACCACACAACAAGATATACAGCATTAAAGGATTAGATAAACTGTTGTATATATGATACAATGCACTGAATGTGAATCTAGATGAATAAACACAATATATTGAGAAATCCGATAAAACTAAGAACCATACCCCAGTTGGCCTTCACTTTACCCAGAGATACCTCTCCAACCATAAACTTACCAGCTTTCTTTCTTGAGCAGCATGAAGACTATGAGTTGCAATCCTGAGACTACTGTACGCCTCTCACTACATTTATCATTTTATCCTATCTTGATTTTCTCAGGGTAAATAAGCGATACTAAAACGACCATGTGGGATCCATGCACTGCCTTATGCATGGAGTTAATTACGGCAGTGAAGACAGAGATGGTGGGCTGCTGTGGCCTGCCTTCTCTCACTGTCGCTTACGCCAGTATGTGCATTTACAGTTCTAAGACACGGGTCTGGTTGCTGCTCGGTGGGGGATGGGGGTTGCCCGTCCTCACGGGTACTGGGTTGGGATTTAGGCCATTGGTTGTGTTTTGTTTTTTTTTTGTTTTTTTTTAAGGCTTCTCTGAGCAGGTTTAAGGGAGTTTTGT
This sequence comes from Rhinophrynus dorsalis, assembly GCA_037306005.1. Lineage (NCBI taxonomy): Eukaryota > Metazoa > Chordata > Amphibia > Anura > Rhinophrynidae > Rhinophrynus > Rhinophrynus dorsalis. The sequence continues at coordinate 187,146,049 of CM074726.1, forward strand.
TTGAGAAGGGTAGTTGGTAGAAAAGAAAAAAGTGACAGAGGCTTAATCCTTTACACCTGTACCTTGATATGTCTATTATGATATTGTGTACACAACTAATCTGTCATTTGCTTATACCAATTTTGTTTCTCTGTCATCAATAAGGATATTAAAAAAAATGCTCAAAGAGAACTTTAAAAATACACAGAATAGAAGGGCATTTGAAATTAAATGATCAGTTATTTGAACACTAAACACACTGGACTAAATAAGGACTTGGAATTCCTGGCACTTTACCAACATTTTATCTAATATTTCCTTCTATGTATTTTGTTCTGGTGCATGTTTACCCATCTCTCTCAGAATATTGTTCTACTTTTATCTATATACCATGGTTCTGTCTGTCTCTCCCTGTCTCTCATACTACCCTCTCCCCCTCACCTCACATTCCTGTCAGGGGATTCATTACTGATCAGTTTTAAACTTTCATCTACATGATTTTTTTTTCCTTATAACCAGTATGCTTTAGACGTGAGAGCATCACTCTCAAAAGCTTGTCTCCATATAATTGAATGTTAGTCCAATAAAAAGTATTATTACATAATAGTCATTCATTTGGCCTCTACACCACTGGTCTAGCACAGCTAACCTAGTTTGAAAAATGACACAGAACCGACAACATTATTGTGTACAGTGGTTGGTTTACTTTTCTCACCCTTTATGTTTCACAGGGGTGTGCAATGCACATCACTATGGCACTCAGAGGATTAAGGGAGTGATGCTGTTCATGGTACTTAAAGGATCCTTTCCACTCCCCCAATGACCAAATGAGGAAGCAGAGTGAATGCTCTCAGATTTCAGTATTGTTGTACTGCTGGTACGCAGTAAGTCAACCATGTATGCTTATAGAGAATTTCTCATCCCCTCCCCTTGCATCCTTAAATTTTAGTGCATATGGGGATGTGCGGATACCACAGAAATTATATTTGTTCTCTACAGAGAGATTTATATAAAATGGCAGAATGGGCAAACAAATGGAATGTGAAGTTTAATGTGGGAAAGTGTGAAGTCATGCATTTGGGAAGAAAAAATCCCAAAGCTACTTATGAACTTAATGGAATCATTTTAGGGGACTTGTTGATAGAGAAAGACCTGAATATCCTTGTCAACTACAAACTTGGAAACAGTGACCAGTGTCAAACAGCAGTAGCAAAATCAAACAGTAGCATAAAAAGAGCTTTTGAAGCGAGAGTGGATAACATTATTTTGCCACTGTACAAGTCATTGATAAGACCTCACATTGAATATGCAGTGCAGTTTTGGACACCAGTTCTGAAAAAAGGATTTTCTAGAACTGGAGTGAGTACAGTGAGAAGCAACAAAATTAATTAAGGGAATGGAGGATGTATGAGGAACGACTAGACAAACTTGGTTTATTTACTCTAGAGAAAAGATGACCAAGATATCTTATCACATTGTACAAGTATATGAGAGGTCAATACAAGGATACCTCTGGTGAGCTATTCATTCCTACACCTGATCAAATAACCAGGGGTCACCCCTTGAGATTAGAGGAAAGGAGGTTTCAACTTCAGCAGAGGAAAGGGTTTTTTATAGTAAGGTCTGTTAACTTGTGGAATTCCTTTCCCAAGGATGTGGTTATGGCAGATACAATGGATACATTTAAGAGAAGATTAGATACATTTCTTTGAAAATGGAACATACAGGGTTATACTGTGTATTAGTAGACAACACAGGAAGGTCTGATAAAGACTGACTTATCTGACAATAGGAAAGCTATATAATTCTCATTTGTCTGGGTTTAAGGCCAAGGTTGAACTTGATGGAGTTGTGTCTTTTTTTCAACCTAATTTACTTTGTTACTATGTTACTGTGTGTGTCTATTTTGAAAAGATTAAGTGCTTTGAACATATCAACAAATCATGTTGTCAAATCATTGTTTTACAGGGCTTTGGTGACCTCTGTAACATTTATGTGAATAAAAGTCCAATTTAAATTAATGGGAATTTGGGGAATTTGTTTTTTTTGCCATCTACAGTAGAGCTTTGTTCCATAGTTGTCCTTTCTCTCCTTAGCACATGAAATTTAAATTTTTACAATGTCATACATGATATCTAATATCTGGTTGGTCAATCATTGAATTTTTAAGTTATTATTACATAAAAGTGTATATGAAAAGTGTAATTGTAGATCTAGGAGCTGTATGTAATTATTAATATAGAAGGAATTTCCTCTTTTAGATTTTAACTATGGTATAATATTAATTGTGAAAATATGATAAACTATTGTCCATCATCATTAACATCATCATTTTTTATCCATCATTAACATCATCATCATCATCCATTATCTATCTTCAAAGTCATCCAGCATAATCATCTCTCACATCCATCATCATCATCAATGATTTAAATCCCTTGGGTGTCAGACAGGTATGCAATGTATTGCTAATCAGTGCACACCCTCTGAAATGGAAATGGGGATGGTGGGAGGGTGTGCACTTAATTTTCTCCAGAATTGTTCCTCTTTTCTTCACACACTGCCCCCTATTTGCACAATACTTTCACTTTCAGTCTAAGTCAAAAGTGCACAGTTGCAAAGCCAATGAGCAAGTTAACCCCTTGAGGACCAGTGTGGGGATAAATACATTGTGGAGAATTGTGTTCCTCAACCCTCTAGTTCTCAAGGAGTTGATGATGGGCAGACAGCATGCTCCAGAACAAGCTTTTAACCAAAACCATTTGTAAAACATAGCCATTTGTAAAAACTGAAAATGAACATGACTAACACTTACCTGTAAAGGAAAGTCTGGTTTAACATATTAACCTAGAGGCAAATCACAAGTTTATCAGGTAATTCCTCCACAAGCCTACCTTAGGTAAAGTATATCCACGGAATTTTGTGTCACAAATCACTTTGTGTGGGAGATCCAAAGGGATAACATCACTGAACCTCTGGATTTCATGTATAACAGCATCAGTGTACGGCATATTCATCCGGTCTTCAATATTTGGACACCGGTTCTGGCCGATCACATGATCTATTTCCTCATGTACCTTAGCTATTAAAAGAAGGAGTTTAGAAATCTTACAGCAAAGCTACACTTTGGATTATTCTGTGCAATCATAAAATCACACAAATCACATCTTTTCAAAACAGCGTCTTAGGGGGGATATGATAACATTATATAAATTGTTCAGGGCCCATACAAAGGGATCTCCATAGAACTGTTCCTTAACAGAATAGTACAAAAGACAAGGGGTCACCTGCTTAGATTTGAGGAAAGGAGATTTTGTCTACAACAGAGGAAGGGATTATTTACAGTAAGGACAATAAAGGTATAGAATTCACTGCCTGAAGAGGTGGTTCTATCAAATATATTAGATGTCTTTAAAAAGGAACTGGATACTTTTTTAAAAGAGCAGAACATAGAGGGCTGTGTATGTTAGTATTGGGATTAATAGTTATTTAGTGCTTGTTGATCCAAGGAGAACTTAAGTTAACCTAAGCTACCTGAGCTACCTATGTAGCTATGTATCTATCTTCATGTATAGTACCCTAACATACCTATATTGTTTAATAGAGTCCCATTTAAATCTATGGAAAAAGTTGTACATTGAAAAAAGTAATGTTACCAACATCTATGTAAGAAGACATCTAAACGTCTGCTCTATAAAACTGTACATTAAAGAAGTCATAGGCTGGCTAAACATTTACTGGGAAGTCAAAATATGGTGTCAGTCATCATCAGATATCATGGTATCAAAGTAGACTCCAAAAATGGATATTGATGCCCATATTAACATTTTGATAATATTTACATTTTGGAAATATGTCTTGTGGATTTTTTAAAATAATTAATTTGAAGCTTAACAAAAAAATAACAGTTTCCAACTTTGGGAATATTACAATTTTGTGGTCCATGAAAACCAAGAACATATATATTTTTTTTGAGTTTCAATTTCTTTAATGAAAAAATAATAGGGTACAGAATTACATAACAGGATAAGGGAAGACAAGCAACAATTAATAGGTGTTAATATAACCACCCGCATAGAAGAGTAGCAAACATATTACAGTAAATGAGATAAACAAGCTTTTGTTTGCGAAAGCAGTTTAGGGGTAAATAACCAGTCTCAATACCAGGAATGAGATATCCATATATTTCAAGAGCATTGTGGCAAAAAGTGAAGATATTGATATGGTATGTGTTTTGATATAGTACCTTAGGTCTGAAGATGACTATGCTAGAGGGAGGCAAAACATGTTGGAGAGTGGATGTGAGGATGATTGTGTACCTGTGATATTCTGAGAGAGACCAACTAGCCTGGTATGTTGCTTGTTTGTCTATGGAGAAAACATGATAACGATCCATGAGTGAGATGCTGTCAATCTTAGTAAGCCTCATGGGAATTGTGGCAGTATATATTTGTCTCTATAATGAAAGGATGAGCGATCTAGCTGCATTTAGTAATAGTAGTATAATATGCCATGATGGATGGTGTACGGAAGATGTTCCTTATATGAATATAATCAAAGCCAGGGATCAAGCGTTAAGAGCTTATTGAGGTGGTCGTTTGTAGTTCGGATAATTTCCTCCAATAAGACGTGAGTGGGCAAGTCCACCAGATGTGGAGATCATATCTTCCTGTCTGAGAAACCTCCAGCAAATGGATAAAGTAGAAGGAAACTTTAGAGCTACCTGAGCAGGGACTATGCACCATCTAGTTATGAGCATGTAATTGAGCTCCCTGGATTTGGTATCTCTAGCCCTTGAAAAGTTAGACTTGAGAATAGAAGATCAGTGTAGCACTTCTATAGATGAACAGAGGTATTCTTTCCATTCTATTCCAGACATCTCACTGCTGCTTGGAGGAGGTGACGAGCAATGTGACAGAGGGTCCCCTGCTGTCACACTTGGTATCATTTTCTCCTTCCCCTCTGAGAACTACAAGAAACACTAGCAGCAGACAAAGTATTGGTGGCAGCAGGTTCAGCACTTGCAGCAGGTACAACACTAGTGGCAGAACATATGGCAGCAGGTACAACACTAGTGGCTGCACGTACTGCAATGGTGGCACTGGCAGCAGGGGCAGCACGTCTTGCAGTAGGCACAGGCAACTGACCTGTCCTGCTCTCACTATCATTTTCGCCCTTCTTTCCCATTCCCTTTTCTCCCTTCCTTCCCTTTTCTCTCTTCCTTCCCATTCCCTTTTCTCCCTCCCTTCTTATTAATTTCCCAAAGATCCCTTGGGGTGATTTAGGGGGACTTGACAGCATTGGTTCAGTACTGCTAGTCACTTCCTCCTCCTCCTCCTCAGACTCATTGGACACATAATAAGGGTCCTTCCAGTTCCTCCTTTTGCTATTCATAGTGATAACAGTCACTATGAGCCTCTCCTGCCTCAATTTTTGCTAAATATCACAAGAGAACAGCACAGCATGTCTATCTCGCTCTGTAGCTGCTTCAATTGTGTCTGCCTTCAGCGAAAACGTCACATTTTTATAGCGGAAGTGCAAAAACAATGTAAATCAATGGGCGAAAACTTTTTAGCCATTGAAAAAATGGCGAAAGACTTTGGCCAATGGGCAAAAAAAATAGGACAATTTTAATCGTTAGTTTTAAAGTGTATTTTCCCGTGAAAAAGCTGATAACAACGTGGTTTTTGCGAAATTTCCTGCGGGAACACGGTGACAGGTTTCGCACATCCCTTATAACTACTCACATAAGAATATTAACCTTAGGGGAATAGAGCATGTTATTCTTAACATAGAGGGGGTAATTTGCTATTGAAATTGAGACAAAGAGTATAATTTTGGAGTTTTGAGTTAAAAACCTTAGAGTACTTAATACTGATTTTGAGCTCATGGCTTTTTGTTCATACATTTTTATTTTTATTTTGATCAACCCATTTCCAACCCTAAGGCTTCATCAATACTTATGTATATTACTGCCATCATTTTAATGTTACTATTTCTTACAACAATTGTTTTTCACAGAAACTACACATATCAGAAGTCAGGAACATGAGCTCAATCGGTTTTATAAGTGTTCGTGTGTCAACGCATTCCTATATTCTCTTGAAACAAAGTTTAGCGCTTGTGGTATGGGACCACTTTTTTGTTTTAAAATCATATGGGGATGCATTTGGACTAAATAATAAAGGTCCACCCTACCTTTTATGATTAAAAAAAACCTTATTGGAGTGATCATTGGGGATGTCCTTTATTTTTTTATGTGTTCGTATGATCATTTCTCTGCTTTTTCTCTGGCCTACTGGGCAGCTTAGGGACCACCCGTGTTTTAAGAAATATTGAACATGGGTAGGCCTCTCTGTGCGGATAAGCCATACGGTGTTCATTATGGTTTTTGCTGTCTTAATAATCCTACATATCATTGCATTAATGCAAGGGTTCCCAGCATAAATGATTCTTTGTGACTTCACTATATTTTTACAATATTATTAATTCATTTAAAAACATTTTTCACAAAAAAATGCCCTAATGCCCGGAGGCATGGAGCATCAACGCGTTTCGCGTAATCACCGCTTAATCATGAGTCACACTGGACATCATTCAGCCATGCCCCCTTCCCCTCCACCACAAACAGACTCACCAGAGGGAAGTAGGAGAAGGTCATGTATGAATGTGAGAAATTGAAATGCAGCAGGAGACTGTTGTATTGGACTTGCCCATGTGAGAGAGCCCTTTTGTCTGCCCAAGGATTTATTTTCATTTTGCTTATCTTTTTAATTAAACAGTGCACTGGAGACTCTTCTAGCTTTCAGTGAGTTAAAGTAGTACTGTTATGTTGTAACAAATAGTTGATTTTGAAAAGAGCATTCAATATCAGCATATTTATATTAGTCATTTTCAGTTTCAAACAATAGTTTGTGAGATATTTATGTGTTAGTTTATGTAGCTGAACTGGTACTTCCTGGTAGGAAATGACAGTGGGTAATGCAGAGCTATGTGGAATGTTTGAATTCCCCAGGGATGTATGGAGGATCTGTACTAACTGACAATAAATAAAGCTAAATATCTTCTAGACTGTTGTTTTAACTAAAATGGGACTAATATAAATATAGTCGCTTTTGGGAGTTCTTTCACAATCACCTACAAAGTGACAATTCCATTTTAAGAGCTGCATTTAAGTCAATTCAAAATTTTTGTATCCTCTCCCCTTCAGTGGTGCAGTTGACATACTCCAGAAATGTTCTCTTTTGACTATCTGCATGAAGCTCTATAGGCCCAGTGTATACAAGCAAAGTGCGACAATTCTGGAGTAAACCAACTGTACCATAGTGGTCAAATAAAAATCCCTACTGATTGATGCAGGTTTTTAAGCTCTAAGATGCTAGAAGTAGTACTGCTTTGCAATAAGATTGAGACATATCTGTCATTAAGCCCCATTTAAATCAATGGTCATTTCGGGAATATTTATTTGTCTTCTATAGTACAGAAATGCTCCTCTTTAGCCTATTGAATATGGCCGCATCTTTCTTAATTTACCTTGTATCTCAGAATGTTTTACTAGGATAAGAAGTCCGTGTCTCAGTGTGGAGCTCACTGTTTCTGTTCCAGCGAAGAACAGTTGAAGACAAGTCATTAACATGTTCTGTGCGTTAAAATGAGTAGCTGGATTTTGATTTTCCTGCAATCACAATAATCAAGGATTTATTTTCTAAAGACAGGTTCTTTTCATTTATCTCCTTGATGAAATACAGCCAAGAAATATGTCAAAGTATATGGTTTATCTGTGTTTATATTTAAACATTGTGCTAAATCAGGATTTCAGTTGTTATTTGCTGAGGTCCCATTACAGTATTGCACAAGTAGAAACAAGATTAATTCTCCCAGCAAGAGCTTCCCAGAGATTAATTGGCTTCAGCATTGGTTTATTTATCTTTGGATCCACTCTGATGTAAATAAATAGGGAGTGAAAATTTAAAAAAATTGAAAATAATGCCTCCAAAGTGAGGAACTTATAGTGAGAGTCAGGGACAGCCCACGTCAGGGCAAGATGACCCTGTGCCACCAAGTAGTAACAACAGAAATCAGGAAGGGCTATACCTCCCCTGAGATCTGGACCTGCGCAGTGTAGAGAGCCACACCCAAGGTCCCCCCCCCACTACCACAAGAACAAGGATATAATAGTATCCAGCTATCCAAAAAAGGATTTAGGAATGTGAACTGGCATATTCTGAAAAACATAAAGGAGTTTGGGTAGGAGCACCATAAGGTTGGCTTAGCCCATAACATTAAGAGGCAGAGTCGACCATCTATTAGTTTTATCCCGGTAGTAATACACCACAAGTGCAAGGTTATTATGAAGGAACTCGGTGGGGGAACCAGTGACCACAATTCCCAAGTATTTAAAGGAATCACCAATTAAAGTATCAGTGGGAAGGGGCTGGACGTCAACATGAGGTGGGTCCAGAAAGAACAGGGAGGATTTGGGCCAGTTAATGGCGAGACCAGAGTATTGGCCAAAGTCATCAACCTATGATAACAGTCCATATATATCATCCACTATATAGCCAGTTTCTCTTCATGGCCTCTCAGGCTGAGGCTGGATATGATCAGATCACCCCACATCTGTGCCACCAAGGGCTCAATAGCCAAGGCAAAAAGACCCGGTGACAAAGGACAGCTCTGTCTAGTACCCCTATTACAAAGTTTGAGGATTAAATTTTCCCAGTGTGGACAGAACCCGTTGGTCTGGCATATAAATTGCAAACCCAGAGTATAAAAGTAGGCCCAAAAATGAACCTCTCAAAAACTGCCCATAGATATTTCTACTCCACAGAATCAAAGGCCTTGGCTACAATATGTAACTAATTCACTGCATTGTTTATGATGCTGTTTTTATCTGATGTAATGTTCCCTTTATACCTTATGTACACTTTTTTTCTGTTTGTACTCTAAAGCTAAAGAAAGGTATACAGTGCATTTCAAAGCAATACCTTGCATACCCCTCTGACACTCAAATAAATAAGGTGTTAAATGTCAATCAACCAATGGACAGTTTTACTTCTACCTTGTTATACAGCTGGTTTACTCCAGAATAGCTCTGCTTTGTGTTTATATATAAGTCTTATGGGGGCATGTGTGTGTCAATGTGTCACTAATAAAAAGTAGGTTGCAAAGGGCACTTATGACTGATTTGTTCCTAGTTATTAGAATCGGAGATTTTGATGGCAGAAGAAATCCATCTGGCCCATTCAGTCTGCCCATTTCCCGATCTAATTAAATACAAAGTCTCACATACTTCTCACAATAGATTTTTGTGTATCCCAGGCAATTCTGAATTCCATAATAGCATTAGTCACTACAAGCGATGGGCAAAAAGTAATTTTGCCCTTTTGGGTACCAGTGGGTAATTTTACATAAAAAACATGTTGTTGTTTTTTTTGCTTTACGGTGGGAAGTTTCACTCTTTAAAGGGATAGTAATGTTTCATAATAAAAGCAGCTCTAATTAATCATCATAGTATTTGGACTTTGGAGAGTGTTATTTCAATTCTGTCAGAGTTGTAGTGCAAGAGTAATTCAATGATAAAGTCTCCCACTCCTGCACCTTTTACTGATGTAACACTGCTCAGCCAGATCAGAAGGGAGGTGCCCAGGTAGATTGCAGAGAGGGACAATCTTCAGTTAACATAAGTGAAAAACCTGAAAAACCTACAAACAGCGCTGTTTTCTCACCAAAATTGGCCGCTCACCAATAGCAAAAGTAAACTTGCCATACAGACAGACAGGATCTCCATCCCTCTCCAAGATCACTGTCATAGATTGGCATAAAAGATATCTATCTATATGCCTGCTCATGAACTAGTGAATCTAGCAGCACTGGGAACTCACAGACCTGTGTGTGTGGGAAGACGATGAAGTGAAAATTCAAGATATAAGATAAGCAGCACAGTAAACAGAATCCTGCAACTTAATTCTGAACCTGCTATACAGGAAAAAAAGAAGTGCCCCCAAACACACACACACAAACACATATATACACATCCACCCCCCACACACATCCCCCCAAATCCACCCCCACCACACACACACACATCCACCCCCCCAACACACATATAGATATATATCCCCCACACACACATACACACACCCCACACACATACACACACACACACACACACACATATATATATATATATATATACACACACACACATATATATATATATATATATATATACATACACACTCACACATATACACACAAAAACACACACACATATACACAAACATATAAATATACTAGCAGTGTGGGAAGGCATTGCCTGCACGCACACACACACACATATACACACACACAAACATATACACACACATACTCACACACACATATATACACACATACATATATACATACACATATACACACATATACATATATACACACAAACATATACCCTACGCACACACACATATATACAGACACACATACACTCCCACACATATACACACACACAGACACACACACACATCCCCCTCCACACACACACATCCCCCCTCCACACACATCTTCCCTCTACACACACATATACATCCCCTCTCCACACACATTTCCCCCTCACATATATACAACCTCACACATATATACACACACCCCCACACATATATACACACCCACCTCCCACACACATATATAAACACATAACCATCCCCCACCACATATAAACACACATACCCCCCACACACACATATACACACATTCCCACCCCCACACATATAGCCACACTCCCCACATACACACACACATCCCCTCCCACAGATCCACACATTCCCCCAAACACACACACATATCCACCTCCCCCCACACACCTCCCCCCCACACACACACACACCCCAGACACATACATCCCCTCCCACACATACATACATAGCCCCCCCAAACACACACATATACATATCCACACACCCCCACCATACACACACATTCCCTCCCACACCTCCACCCCCCACACACACACATCCCCTCCCACACATCCTCATACACACATATCCATACCCCTTACGATACACACACACACCCCACACATCCTCCCAAACGCATACACACACATATCCACACCGCCACCATACACCCCCCCAAACACATCCACACACCACAGCCAGCTGGACAGGGGGGAGGGGGCAGCATTTCTTTCTTGGACCCAGGGAGCACAATATCTTGGCCTGGACCTGGCCTCAGTCAACTTTACAGTTACACTTTGCATTACTAAATACAAGGCCAAACTAAAAATGACGGTCAACGCCGCCTAAAACTGCTAGTATATATATATATATATATATATATATATATATATATATATATATATATATATATATATTCCCAAGACCTCCTCTAAGCATCCTTAACCTGAAGTAATTGGTGGTGAAGACCTCACTTAGGAATGCAACAGTAAATGGTACTTTTCCCTGTCTACAAAGGACATGTGGAACCTGTGCACACATATGCCATGTTCCCACAGAAACCACAATATCAAGGGCAAAGTCTCCTGTGGCTTATGTAATGTTGTTTAACTCATCATGTGTGAAAAATGTCTCCAAACAGGACTATACAGTTGTGTGAAAAAGAAAGTACACCCTCTTTGAATTCTATGATTTTACATCTCAGAATATAATAGCAATCATCTGTTCCTCAGCAGGTCTGAAAATTGGGTAAATACAAACTCAGATTAACAACAACATATGACATATTACACCGTGTCATGATTTATTTAACAAAAATAAAGCCAAAATGGAGAAGCCATGCGTGGAAATACTTAGCACACCCTTACTGCTTCCATAGGAATTAAGATGATAATTAGCAGACAAGTGCTTCTAATCAAATGCCCTTGATTTATTGATCATCAGCAAGTGTGACACCTCTATAAAAGTGCAGTTTGCAGGTCTGGAGCATTCAGGGGTGTGTAAACATAATGCCAAGGAGGAAAGACATCAGCAATGGTTTTAGAGAAGCAATTGTTGCTGCCCATCAATCTGGGAAGGGTTATAAGGCCATTTCCAAACAATTTAAAGTCCATCATTCTACAGTGAGAAAGATTGTTCAAAAGTGGAAAACATTCAAGACAGTTGTCAATCTTCCCAGGAGTGGACGTCCCAGCACATTGACCCCAAGGTCAGACCGTGTATTGCTCAGAGTAATTGCAAAACACCCAAGAGTTACATCTCAGATCCTACAGGCCTCAGGTAGCATGTTAAATGTTACAGTTCATGAAAGTACAATTAGAAAAGGACTGAACAAGTATAGTTTGTTTGGAAGGGTTGCCAGGAGAAATTCTCTTCTCTCTAAAAAGAACATGGCAGCACAGCTTAGGTTTACAAAGTTGAATCCCAACAAACCATAAGACGTCTGGGACAATATCCTTTGGACAGACAAGACCAAAGTGGAGATGTCTGACCATAATGCACAGCACCACGTTTGGCAAAAACTAGTGATGAGCGAGCACCCCAATGCTCGGGTGTTCGGGTGCTCTGACCGAGCACCCCCTGAGGCTCGAGTGCTCGGCCGAGCACCCGAGCCCCATTGAAGTCAATGGGAGGACTCGAGCATTACACCAGGCACCCCCTGCTCTGATGAGGGGAGGGTGCCTGGTCCATAGGAAAAGGGCAGAAAAGGATGGAAACACCACAGAAATGGTTCAGGGACAGCATAGGGAGGATGTCTGGATGCATCTTGGACTCCAACATCGCTGCTGGGAACGATCTTTCGCACGTAGTACGCCATTTTTACAGACTGACCATAAAACACACAAAAAGGAAAATAAAAACGACTTTAGGCGAAAAATTGTTACCAAACAATATTTGCTGTATATTTACTTGTATATCATCTGCAAATTCTCCCAAAAATTTCCTTGATTTTCAGAACTGAGGCCATGATTAAGAGGGAAACGTGCGCAGAGGCAAATTCTCCCAAAAATTTCCTTGATTTTCAGAACTGAGGCCATGATTAAGAGGGAAACGTGCGCAGAAACAAATTCTCCCAAAAATTTCCTTGATTTTCAGAACTGAGGCCATGATTAAGAGGGAAACGTGCGCAGAGGCAAATTCTCCCAAAAATTTCCTTGATTTTCAGAACTGAGGCCATGATTAAGAGGGAAACGTGCGCTGAGCTGACCATCTAAAACATTATGGGTGAGGGTCTGCTGCAGAGCTGACCATCCTAAACATTATATGCGAAGGCCCGCTAGTGAGCTGACGCTATAAAACATTATATGAGAGGGCCCGCTAGAGAGCTGACCCAATAAAACATTATATGAGAAGGCCCGCTGGTGAGCTGACCTATATAAAAATTGTCAAACAGGGCCCGCTGGTGAACTGGCCCTATATAAAAATTATATCACAGGGCCCGCTGGTGAGCTGGCCCTATATAAAAATTATAGCACAGGGCATATGGAAGAGGAGGAGGAGGATGAGAAGATTAAGAGTCAACCATATACCCGTTTTTTGGGTGGAAGGAGTGAATGGGAATACAGAGTATTCCCATCATTGTAAATAACATATATAAAGTGAGTTTATGTTCCCCCGGGGCTTTCCTCCAGTGGAGTGGAGAAGTCAGGGGAAATCCAGGCCTTGTTCATTTTTATAAGTGTCAACCTATCAGCATTGTCGGTGGAAAGGCGGATACGCTTATCTGTTATGATGCTACCAGCAGCACTAAATACCCGCTCAGACAGAACGCTGGCGGCAGGGCAGGCCAGCACCTCCAAGGCGTAGAGTGCCAGTTCATACTACGTGTCCAGCTTGGACACCCAGTAGTTGTAAGGCACAGAGGGATCATTGAGGACGCTGACACGGTCTGCTACGTACTCCTTCACCATCTTCCAAAACTTTTCCCTCCTTGTGACACTGGGCTGCGCATCAGGGTGAGGGTGCTGGCGGGGTGTCATGAAGGTGTCCCACGCCTTGGAGAGTGTTGCCCTGCCTTTCTCGGAACTGCTGTGTGCTCCCCTTTTCTCCCCTTCTCGGTTGGCCAAGGTAGCACGTACTCTGCCGCCAGCGTTGTCAGATGGAAAATTTTGGAGCAATTTTTCGACAAGAACCTTCTGGTATTGCACCATTTTGCTTGTCCTCTCCACCGGAGGAATGAGAGATGAGAAATTCTCTTTGTAGCGGGGGTCCAGAAGGGTGAACACCCAGTAATCCGTGTTGTCTAAAATGCGTATAACGCGTGGGTCACGGGAAAGGCAGCCTAACATAAAGTCAGCCATGTGTGCCAGAGTACCAACAGTCAAGATTTCGCTGTCCTCACCAGGAGGATGACTCTCAATCTCCTCATCCTCTTCCTCCTCTTCTGCCCACCCACGCTGAAGAGATGGAACTAAAGTTCCATGGCTACCCTCTGTAGCGGAGGCAACCGTGTCTTCCTCCTCCTCCTCCTCCTCCGCCTCCTCCAATTGTCGCTGAGAAGACGAAGTGAGGGTGCTCTGGCTATCACCTTGTGTAAGCTCTTCCTCCCCCATTTCCACCTCTTCCACATGCAAAGCGTCGGTTTTAATTGTGAGCAGCGAGCGTTTCAGTAGACACAGAAGTGGGATGGTTACACTGATAATAGCGTTATCGCCGCTCACCATCTGTGTCGATTCCTCAAAATTGCGTAAAACCTCGCAGAGGTCTGACATCCATTCCCACTCCTCACTTCTGATTACAGGAAGTTGAACGGAGAGGCGACGACCGTGTAACAGCTGGTACTCCACTACTGCCCTCTGCTGCTCACAAAGCCGGGCCAACATGTGGAAGGTGGAGTTCCAGCGCGTGCTCACGTCACACAGCAGCCGGTGAGCTGGCAATTGTAAGCGCTGCTGCAGCTTCAACAGGCCGGCCGAAGCTGTAGATGACTTACGGAAATGTGCACACACGCGGCGCACCTTGGTCAAGAGATCATGCACATTGGGGTAGGTTTTTAGAAATCGCTGCACCACTAAATTAAATACATGCGCTAGGCATGGTACGTGTGTGAGCTTGCCGAGCTCCAAAGCCGCCACCAAGTTACGCCCATTATCACACACAACCATGCCTGGTTGCAGGTTGAGTGGCGAGAGCCACTGCTCGGTCTGGTGACTAATCCCCTGCAACAGCTCTGAGGCCGTGTGCTGTTTGTCCCCAAGGCAGATCAGCTTCAGCACGGCCTGTTGACGCTTCCCCACTGCAGTGCTACACTGCTTCCAGCTACTGGCTGATGGGGGAGTGGCGCTGCGTGTAGAGAATTCGGAGGTGGAAACGGAGGAGGAGGAGCCAATAACGTAGGTGCTGGTGGAAACCCTGATGGAGGTAGGGCCCGCAATCCTCGGCGTGGGTAGCACCCGTGCCATCCCAGGGTCCGAGTCGCTCCCAGCCTCCACGACATTCACCCAGTGTGCCGTCAGGGAAATGTAGCGTCCCTGGCCACAAGCACTTGTCCATGTGTCAGTCGTTAAGTGGACCTTCCCAGTAACTGCGTTGGTCAGGGCACGGGTGATGTTACGGGACACATGGTGGTGTAATGCGGGGATGGCACACCGGGAAAAGTAGTGGCGGCTGGGGACCGCGTACCGAGGGACAGCTGCTGCCATCAGGCTGCGGAAGGACTCAGTGTCCACAAGCCTAAATGGCAGCATTTCGATGGCCAGTAATTTTGAAAGGTGTGAGGTTAGTGCTATGGCCTGTGGGTGGGTGGCTGGGTACTTTCTCTTGCGCTCAAATGCCTGGGGTAACGACATTTGGACGCTGTGCTGGGACAGGGAAGTGGATGTGGTCGCTGATGGTGCTTCAGATGGTACAGGTGCAGGGCGGGAGGTATGCGGGCCTGCGCCTTCGACAGGCGATTGGCCGGCACCGAAAACAGGGGAAGAGGAGGCAGTGGTGTGGCCTGCAGACACAGATGGGCGATCCAGGCGTTCCTCCCACTTACTACGGTGCTTGGATGCCATGTGTCGGATCATGCTGGTGGTGGTGAGGTTTCTAGTGTTCATGCCTCGGCTCATTCTGGTGTGGCACAGGTTACAAACTACAATTCTTTTGTCGTCCGCACTTTCCTTAAAAAAACGCCATACCGCGGAACACCTACCCTTTGGCAAGGTAGATTTACGCAAGGGGGTGCTCTGTGGAACATTTGCGGGCCGGTTTGGTGCGGTCCGCCTTCTTTCTGTAGCCACACCACTGCCTCTTCCAGCCTGTTGCGGTGCTGCAGATGGCTCACCCTCAGGACTGCTGTCATCGCTCGGCTCTACACCTTCCCAGGTGGGGTCAGTCACCTCATCGTCCACCAAGTCCTCCTCCACTTCCTCACTCTGATCATCCTCCTCAAGTCTTGATCCCACCACATACTCAGTCATTGACAACTGTATAACATTCTCCTCAACAAGGTCTTGAGACGGAAATAGTGGTTGATTTAATGGCAACTGTGTCTCATCATCATCATCATCATCCACTACTTCCTTTGACCTTAAATGCCGTTCACATCTGTCATCTTCTTGTGATTGGGTAGCCTCTAGAGGTTGTGAATCAGGGCACAAGATGTCATGTTCCTCTGCAAGCGTGCTTGGAGAGAGGGTCAAATGAAGGATTGGTGATGAGACGAGCTCCTCACTATATCCCAGTGTGGGATCACTTCTTTGACCAGACCGTGTATGGTGGGAGGAAGGATGATCAGAGTGAGGATTATGTTGACCAGACTCTTGGCTACTGAGAGTGGACTTGGTGGAAGACAGGGTGGTGCTTAACCGACTGGAAGCAGTATCAGCTGTCATCCAACCGACCACCTGTTCGCAGTGGTCGGACCTCGAGAGTGATGTCCTGCGACGCCCTGTAAAATTACACATGAAGCTAGGTATGGTGGATGTCTTTCTTTCTTGTGCTCTGGCACCAGGCACAGTTTCTCCGCGTCCTGACCCGCGCCCTGAACTTTCAGGATCACGTCCACTTCCCCGTCCCTTTTTACCCGCCTTCTTCATCTTACACAGAATATGTGACTTTAATATTTGAGTTTGAAAACTTAACAGTATTTCTTACTATTCTGCAACTGTGCAGAGTACACAGAATAGGCTGCTAAACGGCGGTGACACACACTGAATGGAATATGTGACTTTAATATTTGAGTTTGAAAACTTAACAGTATTTCTTACTATTCTGCAACTGTGCAGAGTACACAGAATAGGCTGCTAAACGGCGGTGAAACACACTGAATGGAATATGTGACTTTAATATTTGAGTTTGAAAACTTAACAGTATTTCTTACTATTCTGCAACTCTGCAGAGTACACAGAATAGGCTGCTAAACGGCGGTGACACACACTGAATGGAATATGTGACTTTAATATTTGAGTTTGAAAACTTAACAGTATTTCTTACTATTCTGCAACTCTGCAGAGTACACAGAATAGGCTGCTAAACGGCGGTGAAACACACTGAATGGAATATGTGACTTTAATATTTGAGTTTGAAAACTTAACAGTATTTCTTACTATTCTGCAACTCTGCAGAGTACACAGAATAGGCTGCTAAACGGCGGTGACACACACTGAATGGAATATGTGACTTTGATATTTTAGTTTGAAGACTTAACAGTATTTCTTCCTATTCTGCAACTCTGCACAGTACACAGAATGTGCTGCTAAACTGCGGCGAAGCACACTGAATGGAATATGTGACTTTGATATTTTAGTTTGAAGACTTAACAGTATTTCTTCCTATTCTGCAACTCTGCACAGTACACAGAATGTGCTGCTAAACTGCGGCGACGCACACTGAATGGAATATGTGACTTTGATATTTTAGTTTGAAGACTTAACAGAATGTGCTCTAATCTGCAACTTTGCACACTAAACAGAATGTGCTCTAATCTGCAACTTTGCACACTAAACAGAATGTGCTCTAATCTGCAACTTTGCACACTAAACAGAATGTGCTCTAATCTGCAACTGTGCACACTAAACAGAATGTGCTCTAATCTGCAACTTTTCACACTAAACAGAATTTTTTTTTTTTTTTGTTTTTTGTTTTTTTCCCCCCACACAAAATAACCTGCTGCCCCCACACACAGTAGTCCTAAAAAGGACTTTTGGTTCTTTTTTTTCACAATTTTTGTTTTTTTCCTCCCTACACTGCCTTTCCCTTCCTATCCTCAGCTCTCCCTGGCTCAGACTGAGCCGAACTCGATGGTCAGGTGCTATACAGCACCCGACCACGGGTTCTGGCCAGCCAATCAGTGTAATGCCAGCAGCCAACATGGCTGCTGGCATTACACCGATGTCAGAGCCTCCCTGCACGTTTATTGGCTGCGCAGCAGCCGCAAAACGTGCGGGGAGGAGACCCGAACATGGCGGGCGAGCACATGCGGTACTCGTACGAGTACCGCCATGTGCCGAGCAGAGCGATGCTCGAGCCGATCCGAGCATCGGCCAAGCATGCTCGCTCAACACTAGCAAAAACCAAACACAGCATATCAGCACAAACACCTCATACCAGCTGTCAAGAACGGTGGTGGAGGGGTGATGATTTGGTCTTGTTTTGCAGCCAAGGGACCTGGGAATCTTGCAGTCATTGAGTCGACCATGAACTCTTCTGTATACCAAAGTATTCTAAAGTCAAATGAGGCCATCTGACAGCTAAAGCTTGGCTGAAATTGGGACATGCAACAGGACAATGATCCCAAGCACTCCAGCAAATCTACAACAGAATGGCTGAAAAATAAAAGAATCAAGTCCAGACCTCAACCCAACTGAAATGCTGGGGCGGGACCTTAAGAGAGTTGTGAATAAACAAAAGCCCGCAAACCTGAATGAACAGAAGCAACGTTGTAAAGAAGAGTGGGCCAACATTCCTCCACACCGATGTGAGAGACTGATAAAGTCATGCAGAAACTGATTACTTCACGTTATTGCTGCTAAAGGTGGTTCTACAAGCTAATGAATCATAAGGTGTACTTTGTTTTTCACACATGGCTTCTCCATTTTGTCTTTATTTTTGTTAAATAAATCATGAAAAGGTGTAATATGTCATGTGTTCATCTGAGGTGGTATTTACCTAATTTTTAGAGCTGCTAAGGAAACGTTGATTGTTATTATGTCCTGATATGTAAAACAATAGAAATTAACCCCTTAAGGACCGGGAAAATCTGAGGTCGTTTTCCCTTAAGGACCGGAGCAATTCTGACCTTTTTGACTATGTCTTTGTTCAACAGTGTTTTCCCTCTTAGGCTTTTATTCCACCCCCATAAATTATATACTGTTTTTTAAGCACAAATAGGGCTTTCTTTTGATACCCCACTTATATAGATAACCCACCATTTACTTTATGAAAATTAAAAAAAAAAGTAAAAAAAAAAAGTTAAAAAAAAAACACCATTTTTGATTTTTCTCTTGGGATCAATTGGCCACAGAGGGTTAAATTTTTATGGAGACTGCATGAAAAGTATGACCGGTCAGTCATACCTGCAAAATGCGCAGTTTAAAGTGGCCACTGTCCCCCCGGGTGAAAATCCCCATGTCCCCTTTTCCCACCCCATTTTGACACTTTTTTATACCTGGCATTTGGTGGTGTATATAAGTGTATTACATGGCTCCACAACAATCACACTTGCAATATTGTTTAGTTATATATATATTTTTTAAAATAAAAATTTGTGTGTTGTGTTTTTTTTATAAAAAAAAAAAAGTGTATAATTGCAGGTCAAAAACTGAGCTGCATTTAGCCAGCCTCCTGCACCAGCAGTGAAGGGGTTAATACCCTCAGCTGCTGGGTTTTTTTTTACCACTAGGTGTCTCCCATCTATTTCTGTCTCCCTTACTTTGATAGCAAGGGAGACAGAAAAAGAGGAGACACACAGAGGTAAGCATGTGTTGTGTGCTTACCTCTGTCTCAGAATGCCGGTACATGTGATCGCTGATACAGTGATCGCTGATACATGAACCGGTAGAAGAAAGAAGGGTTGAGACTGAATGCCCCGGTCTCGGAGCGCTCAGTCTCACCCTGGAATTAATGATAGCAGCGTGCATGGAGGCACGCTGCTACCATTTAAGCCATGACGGTCCTGGACCGTCATGGGTCGTTAAGGGTATAACAACCCATGACGGTGCAGGACCGTCATGGGTCCTTAAGGGGTTAAAGAGGGTGTACTTTCTTTTTCACAGGACTGTATGTGGGTGACATGACAGACCCTGAGAAAAAGGATGAATTCTCATTGGTCCATTGTGAACAACAAAGGAGACACCCAAGTTGGTCAAATTTCCACACAACTGATCACAGCATTAAAGATCTCAAAGTGACTGTACTGAGGGAAATTTTAAGACACAGAGAAACAGAAAGATCTGGAAGTATATAACCAAGTGTAACACACTGAACTGTGGCCTGAACAATGACTAGGAATTTATATAACATTATCCTATAAAATAAGATTATGTTATGGTCTCTTTGAATGCCTGAGGGAAAAACATCTCATTGAAAGTGATTGGTTGTGCACCCCTCTGGCATTTGGAGGGGTTAACACATACGTTCCACAGACACAATTTCACCGGAGTGTGGAAAAGGTCATTCATCTTATCTGCGTTTTCTAGTCCACTTCACAGAGTTACACCAGAGCCTAGAGTATAATTTATGACCCACTAATAATATATGATGTAATTCAATTTGACCCTTTGGGTGCCACAGAGGTATCTAATGCGATTTGTTGCAGTGTGGTGGATGCCTCTTTAGCAGTCAAGGGTTTAGATGTTTAAATTATGTGCATCCTATGGAGATTTATGGGCAACTGACCAGAGCTGTCCATAGTACTGATGGTGTAGCAACAGCGCCACTGTACAGTTTCAGGCTACGGAAATACTGCACCTAAAAAATTCAAGTTTGAGCTGTAATAATTTTTGAATAAAGCACTTTTCAGCAGCGGGAATTCCACTGGTTTACTCAGGGGTATAAACACTGCAATATATATATTTTTTTACATACTAAATGTGACGGAATGGTTGTCACCCAGAGAACAAAATGTGTCTGTTTTCAGTGATCGCCATTGTCTTAACATGTGTTCCCATTCTTGAAACATTAATGTCCCCTGTGTGTGCATGCATTAGAGAGTGTTGGGCCATTTATCAGCATTGAATGGGTTGGTTATTGTGTATGATGTACAGAGGGATGGTGCCATCCAGTCTAACTAAACCCAGAGATTGTGTTATGAGATAGCCAGTGTTGGTCAGATAGAGGGGGGTAGGGCAAATCTGTGTGTGGAATGTGTGTATCTTCCCCCCTCACATTAGGCTAAGCAGAAAGACCTGGTAGATGAGAACTGTGACATCACATCCTGTAGGGGGTGGGTAGAAAAAACCTGTGAGAGAGAGAGGAGAGAGACAGAGTTGCAAAATGTAGGAACAGGAGGTAGGCCTCTCCATAATGGTGGGAGGCCTAGGGTCCATGAGCATTCTAAAGGTGTACTGCAGAAACTGGGACTGGTGAGTGCCCTCACCGGAAGAGTTAGAGTGAGCTGTTCAGTTGTGGGCTGTAAGTCAAGGTGGCTTCAGACACAGAGAGAGTACCCTGATGTTCCCATCACAAGGATCTTAGGATGTCTTCCCCAACTCCTCTGTCAGGACTATAAGATACAAGGAACCTTCATGTAATCCAGCAGCATGTGAAGTGGGCAGGATGCCTACTCTTGCCTCTAGTGGGACTATGTGTATGCTCCAGCATTAAGCTAAAATGGACTGTGAGTATTATATGTAACCCCTGGCAAGTTATGCAACCAAGAAGAGAACAGCAGAAGTGTTTAGTTTTTATGTTTTACTCCTGTTTGTTTGCCTGTATTTGTTGTCCTATGTTTGTGTGCTGTGACCTCTCTAATAAATGCAATTTATTATCTTTTTGTCTGGCTGGATAAATCGCTTAACCCTCAGTCTACCAATAAGTAACCCCTGTACCCCCATCACACTAAGTATTACTGTCCCTTAAAGGGCAATATTCATCAAGATCTTCATACTGCCATTTTTCATTCTTTACAATACATTTACTCCTGAAAATATTGTTTTTTTAACCACCAACTCACGATCCAATAGTTTTTTCATCATGATGTCTTGTTGAACATCATGACCTTAGAGAAATTAATCCTTATCTGTCGGAAGTACAGTCTGGCAATTTATGTCTGCTCAGAGCATCTGATAAAGAGTTGAAAACCTTAGTCCACTACTTTAGTAGTCTTGGGATTTCCAGATCATGTTGAATAAGCTGGTATTTGCCTTGTTGCATTTAGGTCAATTATCCACCATTATCTCACCCGTGTGTCACGGCCATGAGGGTGTGTAGTATACTCTATGTAGGATCTTAACTTGTATAAGTTGGTTGGTATTTGGTGTGCATTGTAACAGTCAGGGAACCAGCCTTAGCCATGGTCTACAACCAATCCTCCAGAGCTCCCACGTTTCACTCCCACTGATGCCAAAAATGAGCAGTCTGTTGTTGTATGTGTGACAAGTCATTTGTATATAAAGGAAATTGGTCTGGTCAGCTAATGAACAATAGCAGTGGTTAAAAGTTTGAATTCCAGACTATTTGGAGGCCACTCAGGTCATTGTACCCTCAAAGCTTGACAGATTCATAAATAAGAGACAGTCCAGAATCCCACATTCTCTGTATAATTGTACAAGTGTTTTTATATTGTGGTCCTTATAGACATGACCAGGGTAGAAATGCCATATTTATTCCAGGTGACTATGAAATCTAGGCTGCAGAGGTGACTTAGGGTTTTATTGTTCCATAAGGGTGTTACAGGGTCCATGCCCCCTTAACCCTCAAGAGATTGTATTGCCCTCTGTGCCCTACATACCTTAGTGGTGGGCAGTGGCGAGAACATACTAGCATTAGGCAAGGATCCAAATTCCCATATTTTACGTTGACATAAACCTTTGGATGCAATTCATTGGATGCATGTCTGATACAAAGTGCTAAATGGGGTTGTTAACCCCTTGTACGTAAGAGAGGTCTCCAACAAATTGTTTTTCAATGTGTTAAAGATTAGTGGGGTTAAAAGGCCCATTTAACTCTTTGAGTGTCAGCAGAGTCAGCAGGGCATACAACACATTGTGAAGCAATGCATCGTATGTCACTCTGGCACTCAAAATGTTAAATCAGTACGGATTGATTGTAAAGGTATGCCAACTGCTGGTAGATGTTTCATTAAAAAAATTTCTACAGTCCAAACCTGTCATGTTTTACATCAAACTGCTATTATCTGTAGTGGTGACCAGACAATGCTGTTCTCATCTCGTCTTCTACCCTTGTTCTTCTCAGTGATAGAAGCCCCATAACACATATTTTTCATTAAAAATATACTTGTTTTTTAACAAACACATGGCAAATCACAAATAGGGGAAGTAAAAGTGGAAGTGTCATTTTGAAACATTTCCAATATCATCTATATTTTGTTTAAACAACAGTTTATGAGCTATTTCACATTGCTTATTTGTCAGTTCTGCACTAGTATGTGACCAGCAGGGAGTGTCAGGTAGGAAGGAGAGCATTATGGATGTATCTGGCTGGTAAGGAGTAGCAGGCGTGAGGGAGAGAAGTGTGGAATGTTAGTATTTGTCTGGCGGAGAGTAGCAGGTGTGAGGAAGAGCTGTGTGGAATGTTAGTACCTGGCTGGCAGTGGCATGTGGGAGCAACAGCAGTATAGAATGTTACTATCTGTCTGGCAGGAAATGGTAGATGTGTGGGAGAGTGTTTTGGAATTTTAGTATATGATTGGCAGGGAGTGGCAAGTGGAAGGACGAGCAATGTAAAATGTTACTATGGGATCAGCTGGGAGTGGCAACTTGAAAAGATTTTAAGCGGCTCTGGGAGTGGCAGGTGGAAGGAAATGTAGTGTGGAATTTCTTATAAACAATTATTTTAAAATTAAAAATAGCTAAGATAAATCCAGGTCATTATGAAAGTCAGTTTCAGTTTTAGGCAGAGTAAACATGTGTATGGGAGGTCATTTGTTAAAATGGATAACACTTATTGACCGTCACTAAATACCTGTTTCATTTTGATGAAAAAGCAGTCAATGAAATCCCGTGGTGATGAGGGATCCAGCGTCTCCTGATTCATCTGGATTCTCTTTGAAACAAAATCCAACAGATTATTCAAGAGTTTGTCTATATCCAGATGAGGTCCTGGCACGTAGTTCATGATGGCTGGAAGCATGTCGTTGAGCTGGATGATGAAACAATATAGATTAGTCCAGGGGTTAGTCTTTTGTTGAGCCTCCACTTAATAGAGACAATAACTCCCTTCATCTGCAACCAGCTATTGGAAAACATGAAAGTAGGTCACAGGTACAGAGGTGATGTACATGCAGACCTGGAGTTTGGTCTAGATTTTCTGTTTGCATTGGTCATACCCAGGGACACTCAGGGTTTTCACCTAAATCTCAGGGTGAAGGGCCACATTCTGAGTGTTAACCATCAGATGATCTGCACCAATTAATGGCTTCTTTGGTTTCTAAACTGGTAAAATGTATACCAGAAAGGTAAAGGAGATGTCCTATGTGTCTTTTGTAAGTGGAAGCAGTGACATCTCCAAGTCATGGCATGTTGGAGGTTCCTTAAGGACTGATTGGTGCACCTCTCGGTTAGATCTAGCAGGCAGATATCAAATAGAATATATGTTTTTGGGAGATTTAAGCCATATTGGGGCTTCAAAAGACATACCCAGTAGTTTTTAATGTCAGGCTTAATAGGTTGTGATAATTGCCCTTAAAAGTGGAACAATAGGCCTAATTCAGCAAGACAAAGTGGAAAAAAGCAACTGTGCAATAGGGGACAAATAAACAGTTCCCATGGTTCAAATGAGACTTTTAAACCCTTGAATGCTAGAGAGGTCTCCAACACATTGCAAAGTAATGGGGCATTTGGACAGGTTCATGTCCTGTATGGTGAAGTTGGTTTGCCCCAGAATTGCTCCATTTTGCTAATGTATTAGAATACCTGGGAACTTGTCCTCTTGAGCCCCCGGAGAGGGCTCATGTTCTTTGACCAACGGGATGTAAATTATATGATTTGTGTCATATAAGGTGGAGCTTAATCAGAAAGGCATGGCTTATCATCCATATTATAAATTGGGAGGGAGGTGAACAAAACAGGGTGAGAAGGAAGAGAATAGGAAGGGAAGTAGGAGGAACGGGGTGGGAAGGAGGAGAAGTGGAAGGGAAGTGGGAGGAACCGGGTGGGAGGGAGGAGAAGTGGAAGGGCAGTGGGAGGAACAGGGTGGAAAGGAGTAGAAGTGGGAGGGAAGTGGGTAGGACAGCGTGAAGTCAGAGAAGTGGGTGCAAGTGGGAGGAACAGGGTGGGAAGGAGGAGAAGTGGGTGGGAAGTGGGAGGAACAGGGTGGGAAGGAAGAAAAGTAGATGGGAAGTGGGAGGAACAGAGTTGGAAGGAGGAGAAGTGGGTGGGACAGTGTGAAGGCATAGAAATGGGTGGCAAGTGGGAGAATCATGATGAGAAGGAGAAGTAGGTGGGAAATGGGAGGAACAGGGTCGGTAGGAAGAGAGGTGGGCAGGAAATAGATGGAACAGGGGGGAAGGAGGAGAAGTGGACTTCATTGGGAGGAACAGGGTTGGAAGGAGAAGTAGGCAGGAAGTGGGAGGAACAAGATGGGAAGGAGGAAAGTGGGCAGAACATGGTGGGAAAAACATAGTAACAAACGAAAAGAATGTGACGAGCGCACACCGAGAAAGAGCAAAATAAAGTAATTTACTCAAGGCATGTGTGGCCCCTCAGGTGCTGCTCAAGTCACGTTTTTCGCTCCCATGTGCCATTGCAGAGAGGAAATTTCCATATTCATATCAGTCTGGTCCCACCCACAAGCAGTCCAGCCCCGAAATGTCAGGCAAATCCTCTCCGCACGAGAGAAACAGCACAACCCCAGACGTACGTTTCGGTCTATGTGGACCTCGTCAGTGGGATGCAGCTGTTCCCCTCTAGGCACACAGAAGCAAGGGCCCATGCCTGGGATACCCTTCCACTTAGGGAGACAACAAACGAAAAGAATGTGACGAGCGCACACCGAGAAAGAGCAAAATAAAGTAATTTACTCAAGGCATGTGTGGCCCCTCAGGTGCTGCTCAAGTCACGTTTTTCGCTCCCATGTGCCATTGCAGAGAGGAAATTTCCATATTCATATCAGTCTGGTCCCACCCACAAGCAGTCCAGCCCCGAAATGTCAGGCAAATCCTCTCCGCACGAGAGAAACAGCACAACCCCAGACGTACGTTTCGGTCTATGTGGACCTCGTCAGTGGGATGCAGCTGTTCCCCTCTAGGCACACAGAAGCAAGGGCCCATGCCTGGGATACCCTTCCACTTAGGGAGACAACAAACGAAAAGAATGTGACGAGCGCACACCGAGAAAGAGCAAAATAAAGTAATTTACTCAAGGCATGTGTGGCCCCTCAGGTGCTGCTCAAGTCACGTTTTTCGCTCCCATGTGCCATTGCAGAGAGGAAATTTCCATATTCATATCAGTCTGGTCCCACCCACAAGCAGTCCAGCCCCGAAATGTCAGGCAAATCCTCTCCGCACGAGTGAAACAGCACAACCCCAGACGTACGTTTCGGTCTATGTGGACCTCGTCAGTGGGATGCAGCTGTTCCCCTCTAGGCACACAGAAGCAAGGGCCCATGCCTGGGATACCCTTCCACTTAGGGAGACAACAAACGAAAAGAATGTGACGAGCGCACACCGAGAAAGAGCAAAATAAAGTAATTTACTCAAGGCATGTGTGGCCCCTCAGGTGCTGCTCAAGTCACGTTTTTCGCTCCCATGTGCCATTGCAGAGAGGAAATTTCCATATTCATATCAGTCTGGTCCCACCCACAAGCAGTCCAGCCCCGAAATGTCAGGCAAATCCTCTCCGCACGAGAGAAACAGCACAACCCCAGACGTACGTTTCGGTCTATGTGGACCTCGTCAGTGGGATGCAGCTGTTCCCCTCTAGGCACACAGAAGCAAGGGCCCATGCCTGGGATACCCTTCCACTTAGGGAGACAACAAACGAAAAGAATGTGACGAGCGCACACCGAGAAAGAGCAAAATAAAGTAATTTACTCAAGGCATGTGTGGCCCCTCAGGTGCTGCTCAAGTCACGTTTTTCGCTCCCATGTGCCATTGCAGAGAGGAAATTTCCATATTCATATCAGTCTGGTCCCACCCACAAGCAGTCCAGCCCCGAAATGTCAGGCAAATCCTCTCCGCACGAGAGAAACAGCACAACCCCAGACGTACGTTTCGGTCTATGTGGACCTCGTCAGTGGGATGCAGCTGTTCCCCTCTAGGCACACAGAAGCAAGGGCCCATGCCTGGGATACCCTTCCACTTAGGGAGACAACAAACGAAAAGAATGTGACGAGCGCACACCGAGAAAGAGCAAAATAAAGTAATTTACTCAAGGCATGTGTGGCCCCTCAGGTGCTGCTCAAGTCACGTTTTTCGCTCCCATGTGCCATTGCAGAGAGGAAATTTCCATATTCATATCAGTCTGGTCCCACCCACAAGCAGTCCAGCCCCGAAATGTCAGGCAAATCCTCTCCGCACGAGAGAAACAGCACAACCCCAGACGTACGTTTCGGTCTATGTGGACCTCGTCAGTGGGATGCAGCTGTTCCCCTCTAGGCACACAGAAGCAAGGGCCCATGCCTGGGATACCCTTCCACTTAGGGAGACAACAAACGAAAAGAATGTGACGAGCGCACACCGAGAAAGAGCAAAATAAAGTAATTTACTCAAGGCATGTGTGGCCCCTCAGGTGCTGCTCAAATCACGTTTTTCGCTCCCATGTGCCATTGCAGAGAGGAAATTTCCATATTCATATCAG
The DNA here is from genome assembly GCA_037306005.1 of Rhinophrynus dorsalis. Classification (NCBI taxonomy): domain Eukaryota; kingdom Metazoa; phylum Chordata; class Amphibia; order Anura; family Rhinophrynidae; genus Rhinophrynus; species Rhinophrynus dorsalis. The sequence continues at coordinate 187,173,881 of CM074726.1, forward strand.
TCTGGTCCCACCCACAAGCAGTCCAGCCCCGAAATGTCAGGCAAATCCTCTCCGCACGAGAGAAACAGCACAACCCCAGACGTACGTTTCGGTCTATGTGGACCTCGGGAGTGAAAAACGTGAGTTGTAGCACCATTGAGAGGCTACCATGCCTAGAACAAGACACTTTACCTTGTTCGTGCTCGATGGGTGCTCCTCACAATTCTGTTTGTCTCCCTAAGTATAAGGGCATCCCAGGCATGGGCCCTTGCTTCCGTGTGCCTAGAGGGATTCAGCGCCACTGCACTGATGAGGCCCATGTAGGCCGAAACGTATGTCTGTGGTTATGCTGTTTCTCTCGTGCAGAGAGGATTTGCCTGACATTTCGGAGCTGGACTGTCTGTGGGCAGGACCAGTCTGATATGGACATGGAGATTTTCTCTCTGCAATGGCACATGGGAGTGAAAAACGTGAGTTGTAGCACCATTGAGAGGCTACCATGCCTAGAACAAGACACTTTACCTTGTTCGTGCTCGATGGGTGCTCCTCACAATTCTGTTTGTCTCCCTAAGTATAAGGGCATCCCAGGCATGGGCCCTTGCTTCCGTGTGCCTAGAGGGATTCAGCGCCACAGCACTGATGAGGCCCATATAGGCCGAAACGTACGTCTGTGGTTATGCTGTTTCTCTCGTGCAGAGAGGATTTGCCTGACATTTCGGAGCTGGACTGTCTGTGGGCAGGACCAGTCTGATATGGACATGGAGATTTTCTCTCTGCAATGGCACATGGGAGTGAAAAACGTGAGTTGTAGCACCATTGAGAGGCAACCATGCCTAGAACAAGACACTTTACCTTGTTCGTGCTCGATGGGTGCTCCTCACAATTCTGTTTGTCTCCCAAAAACATAGTAACATAGTAACATAGTAATTTAGGTTGAAAAAAGACTTGCGTCCATCTATTTCAACCCTTTTCCTATTCCTGTTTACCATCGTTGATCCAAAAGAAGGCAAAAAAAACACAATAATACAGCAATTTCAAATTCTGTCCCGAATGGGGGGAGGGGGAGAGAATTCCCTCCTGATTCCAAATGGCAATCAGATTTCTCCCTGGATCAACAAGCACTAAGTAAAATATTAATCCTAATACTAACGTACATAGCCCTCTATGTTATGTTCTTTTAAATAAGTATCCAGGCCCTTTTTAAAGGCATCTAATGTATTCGATAGCACCACCTCCTCAGGCTGTGAATTCCACACCTTTATTGTTCTTACAGTAAAGAAACCCTTCCGCTGTTGTAGATTAAATCTCCCTTCCTCAAGTCTAAGCGGGTGGCCCCTTGTCCTATGTACTGTTCTGTTAATGAAGGAGGAGGAGAAGTGGGTGGAAAATGGGTAGAACAGGCTGGGAAGGAGAAGGAGTGAACAGAAAGTGTATAGAACAGGGTGAGAAGGAGGAGTAGTTGGCATTTTCAGAGGAAACTCACCACCACTGGAGAATCAGTCTCTATCCCCAGAGATCTAGTAATTAATTCTAAATCCTGTTCCTCCCACTTTCTGCTAACGTCTCCTCCTTCCCACCCTGTTCCTCCAAATTCCCTTCCTGTTAATCCCACCTCCCATCCACTTCTCCTCCTTCCCACCCTGTTCCTCCTACTTCCCACTCAATTCTACTAATTTCTACCCTGTTCCTCCCCACTTCCTATCCACTTCTCCTCTTTCCCCTGTTCTGTCCACTTCCCTACCACTTTATAATAAGGATGATAAGCCATGCCCACCTTATTAAGCCCCACCACTTCATGGAATTAATCATGCCATTTACATTCCACTGGTCACAGCACATGAGCCCTCTCCAGGGCTCAAGAGGACAAAGTTCCCAGGAATGCTAATACAGTAGGCAAAAGTGGGACAATTCTGGGGCAATCCAACTGCACCATACAGGACATGAAAAGTTCCCAAATCTCCATTTTTACTTGACTGCCTACACTAAAATGGACATATCTGTCAGAGAAATGAAGGAAAGCTATGCAGACATATGAAGTAAAGCTATGCAGACATACCATCTTGGAATGTAGGCATTCTCCCACATACATTTAGGGGTTGTTTGTTTGTTTTTCAACTCCAAGGCTGGCATGCAGACATATTTCCATAAGGTGGTGCTATAGGAAAAATATATACTCCTTTTATATTTTTGTCCCTTCAAAGATACTAAAATAATTGAAACCATGGTTCCCTATTTTATTCTCTGTCTGCTACCAGCCCACAGTTTGGCTAGTTTCTGTTTATAACTCAGATCCTCCAAATCCGTTTATCAGTTTTGTTGCACGTCTCTGCACCTTTTCCAGTTCAGTAATGTCTTTTTTTAGAACTGGCACCTAAAATTGTACTCCATATTCTAGATGAGGCTTAACTAAGGATTTATACAGGGGTAGGATAATATTAGCATCCCTTGCTTCTACACCTCTTTTTATGCAGGCTAGTACTCTATTTGCTCTTGCAGCAGCTGAGTGACTCTGCACACTGCTGTGAAGACTATTGTCTATCAGTTCTCCTAAATCTTTCTCTAATGAGGATTCCCCAAGTTGTTTCCCATTTAGAGTATATGTAGCAAGTTTGTTTCTACAGCCCAAATGCATAACCTAACATTTATCTACATTAAATTACATCTGCCACTTTTCTGCCCATTCACTTCATTTAACTAAATCCTTCTGTAGAGAAAAAACATCCAGTTCTGTATGTATTTCCTTACATAGTTTAGTGTCATCAGCAAAGATTGAGATGCTACTTTCAATTCCCACTTCTAGATCATTAATAAACAAAATTAAAAAGCATTGGTCCCAGAACTGAACCCTGCGGCACCCCACTTATAACCTTAGATCAATTTGAAAAAGTTCCATTTACAACAACTCTCTGCCATCTATCATTTAACCAGTTCTCAATCCATGTACAGATAACACCGCCCAAACCAAAGCCTTTTAATTTCTGCAGTAACCTGTTGTGAGGCACTGTATCAAAGGCTTTTGCAAAATCCAAGTATACTACATCAAGCAGCAATTCCCCTGTCCAAATTACTACTCACTCTTTCATAAAATGCAAGTAAATTAGTCTGACATGATCTGTTCTTCATGAAACCATGCTGATTCCTACTAATGATATTGTTTGTCTTCACATAGTTCTGAATACTGTCAGTTAATAACCCTTCTAGTATCTTACCCACTATGGAAGTCAAGCTCACAAGTCTATAATTTCCTGGTTTGGATCTTGCTCCCATTTTTAACAATGGAACTACATCAGCTTTCCTCCAATCACAGGGCACTATGCCTGATGAAAGCGAATCAATAAATATTAAGTATAATGGTTTTGCTATTACTGAACTAAGTTCCTTAAGTACCCTTGGGTGTATACAGTCTGGTCCAGGTGCTTTATTCACTATAACCCTTTCCAGTCTCTTTTGGACCTTGTACTCAGTAAGCCATGTAGATGTTGGAAGAAATTATGTGGTTTTGTCTTTTTGCCTATAGCTTGTCATTGCTGCTTCCTTTGTATATACCGAAGCAAAGAACGTATTTAGGGTGTCAGCCATAGCTTTATCCCCACTAATCAATTCACCTGTCTTAGTCCTAAGAGGTCCAATATCAACATAATGACATAATGAAGGGTGTTGAATAGAGTATAGCTACAAGTAGAACAAGGCTGGGGAAGTGTATGCATGATTCAGTGACTGCCAGCGGACAAGCAGCAAGGCTGGGGTGTCAGAACATCTATATGTCATTCTACAGCTATAAGAGGGTAGTAGAACAATTCTGGGGTGTCAGAAAGTGCAGGCCTGGATCTGTGGCTATCATACCTCCTTATGTATCAAATGGCCAAAAAATGTACACATTTGTTTTAGATGGAATTGCTGGGGGAGCAACTGGTGGGGAGATCCTTTCTGAGAATTTTTAGGTCACTTCAGGACCTACTGGCAGCTTCTTCTGTAACTGAATAAATGATTTAGAAAAGTCCAAAGTATTTTATCTACACTGACTAGTTTACAAACACATATACTGAAGGTTAAACAAACATTAATGTAGAACATGTGATACACTAAAATAAACAGCACACAGTCTGATCTCCTAACAGGAAGAACATCAAGGCAAGAAAGAGAAAAAAATAGGGATTTGGGTCTCAAAGAGGAACACTTGAGAAGTATGGGCTACAAGAGGGACAGTGCAAAAAGGTTGGGGTGTATGTGTGGACCTCTAACTACCAGTGGGACATGTCTGGGTGGGATGACAGGGAGTGTATTTTGGGGTTTGTAACTACCAATGGACAATTGAACAAAGTCTTGATGACAGGCAGCGTATGTGTGGATTTGTAAAAAGTAACAAAAGCATTTTGCACTAATATTTGCTCTGCTACATTCAGACTATATGGAAGAACATCAATGCCCCCTGAAGTCCACCCCTTTTCTATTGATCAACCAGCTGACAGTGTCAGGCAATCAATAGAAATGGCCTGCTGGGAGAGTGACTCCCCCTACCTCAATTCAACCTGAACTTCTGGGTAGAGTGGGAGGGGTCAAAAAGATAGTCGTCTAAGGGAGAAATATGAGTATATAAGATATTGTGAATTGTGTTTGGAAGGCACTTGGATCTTCTGGGGTGCTGGAGGGCATCAGTTTACCAGGATTGCTCAGTAAGTAGTCTGGCATTTGACTTAAAAATGATGTACTGGTACATAACAGAAGACGTCTGAGTGACATGGATCTTCCCTAGGAATGATCCCATCACTTTATTGTTTCCTGCTCAGCTCCTGTATATACCACACCACATCCTGTTCAGTGTATGGGGACAGGACTTTGGCACATAACATACTATAACACCAGAAAAAAGGGGAGTCCCACTGCACTCAGGTCCTACACATGAAGGCTCATATTGTGTTCTAAACAATGGCACTAGGAATGTAACTGTTGCTGCAGGGGAGGATATACATGTAAAGAAAAGAGTACAGAAACCCTGCCAAAAGAGCACTCTGAGATGTCATTCAATGGTGCAGTCTGAACCCTGAGTGTGTAAGGATAAAATGTAACCTTTATTATGATACTAAGATAAAATGAAACAATGAAAAGATGAAAAAACAAAATAGTGTGTTGCCGGGGCGAGAAACGGTTTGCCAATAAGTAAAAAGTATAAATCAGGATACTATCAGGATACAAAAAAGAGCCCAAAAGACCACCAAAGATTCCTGGACTTACAGAGTTAGTAGTCCTGTGGTGGGAAATCACAGTGCAAGCAATGCTATTTGCGAGTCAGCGCTTAACATTAGCTCACCTTTAGAGAAAACATGTTTACCCTATTACCAGCCCTAAAAAGGGCCTTTATTACCCTTTACCAGCCCAAAAAATGGCCTTTGGAATACCAGCTGGCTGAACATGAAAAGTAATGACCTGTTCAGAATGTAACAAGAATAACCTGTGCTGCAATCTACTTATCTAGACATCAGTGAACAATGGTGTTAGTTCAAATTTCAATTAGCTCAGAAGGATACAACCTATTGTCGGGGCAGAAAAACAGCTTGCTAAAATATATATAAAAATGCAACTAAAGAAGATTATCATGGTAAGTGAGCAGTAATAGCCCAGACAAAATCACTTTAAAGAAAAATTATTAGAGGACACCTAATAAGGGAGTCCTGTAGTGGAAGTTCACAGAGCAAACTATGCTCTCTGTGACTGAGGGCTTAAAAACACAATGCTCACACTTAAATACAATTTTTACCAGCCCTAAAAAAGGGCCCTTATTACCTTTTTACCAGTCCTACAAAGGGCCTTTATTGTGAGAACGGATACAAGTGTACAGAAAGGGCTACTGTAAAAACTAGAGATTCTTATTTGAAGTGCAACAGGAGATAATCTATGCGGCAATATAGCAATGCAGGCATCAGTGAACACTATGATATGTTCAAAATTACAGCTAGCCCAAAGGTATTCTCAAGTTTGCAAATTGTAAGAGAGCGGAGCTCTCCTAAGGAATGAGAACGCCTGACGTGCATTTTGCCATAATGCTTCTTCAAAGACTGATCACCCGGGTGTTCAAAAAGTCAGCTATTGAAACAGAAGTTGCCACCTCCGATTTCATGATGGGCAGGATAATTAAGACAATAATGATTAAATTAGCCAATATGATGTAAATGTAGTCATCAGATACTGCGTCAAGCAGTAATGGATACATTCTATGCTATGGTATCACGGTACCCGTGATCCCCTGTCAGTCACACTGATGGTACCTGTGCATTGGAGCAGGCTGATTGGCCCACCCAGGATGTTCCTTTATATACTGGGTCTATGACATCTGCCTGATGCCCTTTCGTGGTGTTCCTGAGTTTGAGCCTTCTTGCTGTGTTACTACGTTCCTGTGTACCGACTCGGCTCGTCTGACCATTCTCCATTCCTGCTCCGTGATTGAACCCTGCTTTGGCTGACGTTCCAGCTCTGTGAATCGACCCGGCTTGCCTGACGTTCCTGCTCTGTGATTCGACCTGGTTCTGGCTGACGTTCCTGCTCCATGATTGACCCGGCTTTGGCTGACATTCCTGCTCCGTGATTGACCCGGCTTTGGCTGACGTTCCTGCTCCGTGATTTGACCCGGCTTGCCTGACGTTCCTGATCCGTGATTGTCCCGGTTCCGGCCTTGGCTTCCTGCTCTTCATCGGTTTCCTGTGTTCCTGTGTATCCTGATCACCTGCTGGAGACATTCTGAACTGTGCTTAGTAGTGCTCTGTTCATTCACTTCTCAGCTGTGCTTGCTGTGGCCTCCGTTAACTGAGCTGTTGTAGACTTGCTGAGCTGCTGTCTCCGTGACTGAACCTGCCCAATACCTTACTGTGTGTGTGTTGCCTCCGTTGCTGAGCCTCAGTACACTTGCCAAGCCGATTCGATCTATCCGAGCCTATTAACACTTATTGAGCCGTGCTTTTGTGAACTAGCCTATCCATTTACACAAGCAGAGCAGTGTCCGTTCCGGTACGTGCTGGTCCAGTGGTTGCACCTCCCGGTGCTAGTGGCCTCTCATGTGCTCTCACAGTGTATTGTTCTGTACGGCACCGGAAGGGTGTCTTGGCTCTGGTCTTTCCTCAGTGTGTTTTGCTATCAACCGTACTACCTGTGCGTGGCTCGTTATTGCTTGTGCAGTGTCGACTCCGATTGGCACCCAGAGGGTGGCCTGGCTCTCTCCTCCATTGGCACACAGTGGTATTTCCATTTGCAAGTGCTCAGGGCATTTCAGGTTCCATTCTCTTGCTCAACAGTGGCCGTACTCCATCATTCTCCTCTATGAGGAATCTCTCAGCTCTGGTTATATCTGTGCTGTCTCCCTGGGCGTCCTACTATACAGCTACATGATAGTGATTTGTACAAGCCTACTATATGGCCGATAGCGCCCTCAGAGACTTATAGGTTCAGCTGGGCGTTGGCTGATTACCATCATTGTGACTGATCAGTGGTTTACACATTAACCCTTGTTCATCCAGTTATCAGTATTATTCAGTCTAATTATTGTACTCATTCCTATCTATTATCTTCACTGTTGTTGCCATTCCTGACCCCCAGGGGCGCTATACCTGGTTTTCATTTTAATAAAACTGTGTTTTTACTTAAACCTAGTCTGAGTGTCAGAAAACCGTAACATATGGTTTGAAGGCTGTAGAATACTAATTACAACAGTCTACTACTTCAGATTCTAATAGAAGATCTTTTATGATTGCCCTGCTGTAATTTATTTTGCGCTACAATTACTTAGATTTCCAGGATAAATTCTAACTTCAGGTGCATGGCACAGCCATGCCCCTTCCTATGCCAACCTATTTTTAGGCTGGTTGGAAGAGACAATGATTTTTCTAGATAATGGTTTGGAGTACACTGACCATGTATTATCATGGCTAAGATACATAGACAATTTGTTTATCTTATGGGATGGACCTGCAGATCATTTGTAAAAAATTAATCTCTTCCCTGAACAAAAAACAGATGAATATCAAGTTGACTTGACACATTCAAAATTCCATTTCTGGACATCCTGACATATAGAGGTCCTAATGACACTGAAGAGTGACTTATTACACATATCATCTGTGACTAATAGTTTGTTACATCACTGTAGTCAGCATCCTCCCTCAATCAAATGTAATATCTGAGATTTAGGCACAATTGCAGCGGTGTCCAGATTTTCAAACTGAGATCCAAAAATCTGAAAAAAATTCTCATTGAGAGGATACAGTAAGAGCTCAGTTAGAAGATCTTATTAGAGAGCTTTGTATACCTCTCGACAATACTCCTGTACAATAAACCAAAGGATGACAGCAGCCAGCCTATTTGTTTTATCATTGTAATGGGCACCCGAGACACTGAGTTGTCTTGGGCCATCGTTCTGGGTTTCTCCCTCCAGACAGCGGCTACAAACGGGTAGCCAGGCCAGTGATCTTAGATTGCTGCATGGAAAACTGGAATGCAGGCTCCTTGAATGTGGGTCAAAGGGAACACTTTAGACCATCCAGGAATAAATCAACAGGATGCACATCTAGTCAAAAACTACTATTATTTTATTGAGGGTGCAGGGAACATTTTATTGTAATACCAGGTACAATACACAATGGTGATGTAAATATGGGACACAATGGGACAATACAGGGGCATGTGAGATGCAGTATACTTGAGACAATCAACAAAACATTGCAATAGAAACAGCTGTTACAGGCAATCATGACACCAGACTAATCCTATCACATAGAAGACATTAATGTGTACACAACAGAGTTGAGGATTAGGAAAGTGAAAACTAATCAAAACCTAGACCAGACATCGAGAAAATACAATTTGGAGAGCATTGCAAAAATGCAACCATTTAACCCCTGCTGGCCCATGTAAGATTTAGGCCAACATTTAACATAAGGGTCCAGCATCTGTTACATATATGACAAATATTGACAACACTTTAAAACATTCACATAGCATTTAACATAGAATGGTAGATAGACGGTCAGAATGCCACCTACTTTTCAACATGGACGGTGGAGAATTTGCCATGCCCGGCCACATTTCTATTGCTACCCAGCCACCAGGAGCTGGGATTTCAACCCGTGCCATCCAGTCTATTGGGATTCTTCTGTTGGCATTTACAGGTGCCCATAGTAATGACCTATGGTCCGTTAAATTACTCCCCATTCCGAGTCCCAAGATAGCGGCAACATTGGTGAGTTATATCTTGGCAGTAAGAGAGGTTTTTTTGTCCATTGGGGACAGAGTCTGTGGTGTACCCAGACAATCCTAGATAGGGCAACCAAGGCAGGGGACAGATCCCTGGAGCAACTTGAGGGGTTGTTCCAAGATTTTTGCCACAGCACAGTGCTAGTTCATGCAGCCTCCGGGTCCATCTACCCCAGCATGGCCAGCACCATTGCCTAGGGGATCCAGGGCAATCTGTCTGTGAGAATCCTGTGAGGCATAGGGTTCTGATAAATAAGAAGAGAGATGGGGGGGGCACTGGTTCCATTGGCCCCTGTCCCGGCGATGCAATGATCTGGATGCCAGACCACCAACAGGTCTTGGTTCCACTCGCTGGGTCAGGGCCAAAAAAACAGACCGGCATGGGCCTCCATCCCACCCCTATGGCAGTGGTTACAGGGTCATGGGTGAGGACCCCTGTCCCACTCACCCTGCTAGGTATATCATGGCTGTTGGGGAGGACCTTGGTCCCACTCACCAGGGCAGGGTCAACAAGGGAGCTGATGAGGATCACAATCCCCCTCCCCATGTCAGGGGTAACAGAGCCACTGGGGAGGACCTCTGTCCCACACCCTAGGGCAGGGGCAACACAGCCACTGGTGAGGAACTTGGTCCCGCCACCACCCGGGCAGAGGTAACACCAGGACTGGTGAGGACTATGGTCTCACTCACCAGGCTGGGGTAACTGAGTCACTGGTAAGAAACTTGGTCCCACTCACCAGGGCAGGGGTGTCAAAGGGAGTGGTGTGGATTGCAATCCCACTCACCATACTAGGGGAATCAGAGCTGCTGGGGAGGACATCAGTACCACTCCCCAGGGCAGGGGCAACACAGGGACTGGTGAGAACCTTGATCTCACTCACCAGGCCAGGGGCAACATAGCCACTGGTGAAGACCTCAGTCCCACTCACCAGGGCAGGGGCAACAGAGCAACTGCCAAGGAACTCGGTCCCAATTACCATGGCAGTGGTATCACAGGTACTGGTGAGGATTGCAATCCCACTCAACATGCTAGGGGTATCAGAGCCACTGGGGAGGACCTCTGTCTCACTCCCCTGGGCAAGGGCAGCATAGTCTATGGGGAGGACCTCAGTTCCACTCCCCAGGGCAGGGTGCATTGTTGTTTCTGCCATGTCTTCCACCAGCGTAATCCGATTTGGTGAGGGAGACAATCCCACTGCTGCCACCAGTGTAACGGGAGCCCAAGACACCAAGTTGTCTTGGGTCATCGTTTCGGGTTTCTCCCTCCAGAAGGCGGCTACAAGCAGGTAGCCAGACCAGTGATCTTGGATTGCTACATGGAAGTCTGGAATGCAGGCTCCTTGAATGGGGTTCAAAGGGAACCCTTTAGACCATCCAGGAATAAAACAACAGGATGCACGTCTGGTCCAAAACTGCTTCTATTTTATTGAGGGGAAAGGGAATATTTTATAGTAAAACCAGGTACAATACACAGCGGTGGTGTAAACATGGGACACAATGGGACAATACAGGGGGGTGACATGCAGTGTGATTAATACAATCAACAAAATAGTACAATAGAAACAGCTGTTACAGTCAACCATTACACCAGACTAATCCTACCACATAGAAGACAATAATGTACACACAACAGAGGTGAAGGCATTAGGAAAGTAAAACTTAATCAAAACCTGGACCAGACAGTGAGACAAATACAATTTGGATAGCACTGTAAAAATATGACCATTTAACCCCTGCAGGCCCATGTCAGATAGTAGTCCAACATTTATCACAGGGGTCTAGCATCTGTTACATATATGACAACACAATAAAACATTGGCATAACATTTAACATAAAATGTTAGGCAGCCGATCAGAATGCCACCTGCTTTTCAACATGGTTGGAGGAGAATTTACCATCCCTGGCCACATTTCTGTTGCTACCCAGGTGCCAGTAGCTGGGATTTCAACTCATGCCATTCAGTCTCTTGAGATTCTGCTGCTGACACTTACAAGTGCCCATAGTAATGACCTATGGTCCGTTACGATCACCACCTACAATTGCCATTCTAAATCCATCATGGACATACTTAATAGACACTGGCATCTTCTGTTTAATGATGTTGATCTGTCAAACGTACATAGCCATTTTACCAAGAAGCAACCAAATTAATTAAATTCAGTGCTTCCATCCTTGTGGCCACTGTGTTGCATGAGAACACATGGTTGTAACAAGGTCTACTGTTGTCAGATTTGGCAAAACACATCTTATCAGAGATTTTCATCATGTGCCAGACAAAAGCTGTAGTTTACTGTTTGCATAGTTCATGCGCATTGCTATACGTAGGGAAGACTATACATAAATTAACCACAAGCTTGAGGGAACATGTCAACAATATTATCAAAGCGGCAAAAGATGCCCTCAATCCAGGTAAAAAGATTTCCCCAGTGGCATCAATTACTACAAGCCTGGTGTTATCAGAATATTAAGGTTAGCATTAGGGGTGGTGGTATGAATTAGATTCTCATGGATCTTCATTTCTCTGAAACCCCATGGTCTTAGTGATGAATTTCCTTTACACATTCTTCTTTGAATCCTTTGGCCATATCAGCTACCTTTTGCTCTCTAATCATGCATTTTTTTGAGTTATCTCTCTATATGATGAACATTCATCACTGATTTACACACTTGGGTGTTCTCTCCCCCTTTTTTGTTTTGCTTCATGCATTTGATTTTGTGCTATGACTGTTATTTTTATCTCCATTATTTGGAGATGTAACAAAGTGCTATGATATAGTATTCACTAATGCATATATTCTTATTCACAACATTTTCTGTATTTATATCATCTTTTAGTTGTACGTATATATGCTATCTTAATTAAAAAAAAATAATCTATGACTTTTCTTTGTGTCATAAACACAGAGATCATAGCAGGGAATGTAACCATTACTGCTCGCTTCAGTAGTTGATGACTACATTTACATTATATTGGCAAGTTTAATCATTACTGGCTTAATTATCCTGCTGTCAGAATAGCTAATCATTTACAAAATTAAAGAGAGCTAAGACCTAGGCATATCTTTGTAGCTATAGGAATTAATTTTTTTTTTTTTTTTTAAAGTTTACCTTTATTGAAAAAACAATCGATACAGAAAATCCAAAAATAAACAAAGGCAATAGCATATTGAAAAGTGGAGACATAATAAAAGGAAAAACACAAAAAGGAAACCAGAGTAAGTTCGTACACAAACTCCTCAGGTATGTAGCAAAAAAATGCTATAGTCAGTGAAAAGGAGATAACATGTTCAGTCATAGATACATAGAAAGGACTACCCCTAAGCATAATGATCCCCACTCAGTTTGATACAAACCAAAACAAAGCTCCGTCTTAACTGTCTTAGGAGTAAGTGTCAGACAAAACTCCACGTAGATAAGCCCAATTCAAAGAACACAATGAGAAATAACACAAAAGACAGAATAAAACACTAAAGAAACAGAGCATACATAAAGGACACAAAAGAGAAAAGAAAGGGAGAATAAACAACAGGGTAGAAGATAAGGGAAAGAAAAAGTAAGAGGGAAAGGAAGGGGGAGTGTTGGAAGACATGGTCGATTCCCCATTCAGAGAAAGAGCTATAATCTTAAGATTCAACAAATGCCTGGCGAGCGGCAAACATGACCGTAAAATCAGATTACTGTCCCCTCGAGGTGGCATATAGTTTTTCCATTTGTATCAAATTGTGGATCTGCAGTTTCCAATCCGCCAGAGAAGGCGAGACATCAGGTTTCCATCTTTTAGGAATATACGCTCTTGCAGCCATAACCAGGAGAAGCCACAATTTAAGTACTTTATTGGCAGGAGCCGGAGAACTCTCAGGGATGATAGAAAGTAAAAAGGTTTTCTGTGAACAAGGGAACTGAAGACCAGTTAATTTCAGGAGATGGTATCCAACATCCAACCAGAATTTCGATATAACTGGGCACTCCCACCATATGTGAACCATGGTACCTACATGTGAACCACATCTCCAACATGATGGAGAAACTCCTGGGAATATTCTTGCTAATTTAGTCGGAGTACAATACCAGCGCATCATAATTTTATAATTGGTTTCCCTAAGAAGAACAGTTGTTAGAAGCCTAGAATGAAGACGGAAAGCCGAAGACCATTGGGCTTCTGATATAACAGTATGTAAATCAGCTTCACATAAAGCCTTCTGCGACAGAGGAGGAAGAGACGATAAAGATTCCAAGAAACGGACCATTTTCGATAATCCTCCCCTTGTATGGTCAATAGTCAACAGCAATTTCTCAAAAGGAGAACAAACTCTAAGTGGGGAAGCGGGTACCAGCATCTCAGAAAGAAAATGATGAACCTGACAATATCTCCAAAATTCCGATCTAGGAAGATTATGAGAAGCTCAGAGATCCTTGAATGGGGGAAGCCGCCCCAAGGGGACAAGATGTTCAAGATCATCCAGACCCACCAAGGTCCATGAGAAAAAGGACTTAGCCTGTAGACCCGGAGGAAAATTTGGATTTCCCACCAGAGAACACAGTGGAGAAGGGGATGGAGCTAGATTTCGCACTACATTACAAGACCTCCATATCTGTAGAACATGGGATAAAACAGGGTCAGTCTTAACACTAACCGGTGTGTTGGTTGGGGAAGTCCACAACAATTGCAATGGAGAGACGGCCCCCAATTTAAGCCGCAGGAGATTCACCCAATCCCTAGAAGAGGAAGATGCACATAATTCTTTCAGCATAGATAAGGCCATCGCTCTATAGTATGACAAAATCGTCAAGAGGCCTAGTCCTCCTGATAAGACCGGTCGGGAAATAATAGATGAACTTAACCTCACCGCTTTGTTTTTCCATAGAAATCGGTTAATGTGAGATTGCAGAGAGTAATCACTGAGGAATAGATAAAGGAATGTAACGCAAAAGACAGAGAATTTTTGGTAATATTATCATTTTAATAAGATTGGCTCTACCAAACCAAGAAACTGAAAAGATATGGGACCATGATGAGAGATCAGCCTTCACCATTGCTTCCATTCTAGTTATATTTATCGGTATTAAGGAACGCAAAGAATGCGTAAGCAGGACCCCCAGATGTTTAATAAAATCAGACTTCCACTTGAAAGGGTATAAAGCTTGGAGACGAGCAACATCAGGGTCCGGAACAGAAATATACAATATCTCTGATTTGGTATAGTTAAGTCTGAAGGAAGAGATAGCACTATATTCTGAAATAATGGCAACCAGCGGGGGAAAGGATTTATCAGGATTGGATATAAACAAAAGGATATCGTCTGCATAACTCGTCAGTTTAATTTCCCTAGACATGGACACCATACCCTTTATAGATTCGGAAAGACGAATAGACGCTAGTAACGGTTCCAAAGTAAGGATAAATAATATGGGCGACAAAGGGCACCCTTGCCGAGTACCATTATTGATACTAAAAGAGCGGGACAAAAAACCATTTGCCCTAATCTGAGCAGAAGGAGAAGTATACAGCGAGAGAATGGCAGAAATTAAGTTAGGTCCAAGGCCAAAACGATGTAAAACAACAGAAAGAAAGTCCCAGCAAACGCTATCAAAAGCCTTCTCCGCATCCAACGAAAGGAGCAGAGAAGGCAAGGGAGTGTGAGAGGCCCCATGAATTAAAGATATGGCCTTGATAACATTATCTCTAGCTTCCCTCCCAGGCACAAAACCAGCTTGGTCAGGACCAATTAAAGACGTTAAGAGAGGTTTCAGATGTGAAGCAAGAAGCGAAGCAAAAAACTTAAGATCTATGTTCAGTAAAGATATGGGCCTATAATTGCAACAATGGGACACGTCTTTTCCTTCCTTTGGAAGAACAGTGATGAAAGTGGAAAGTGCCTGTGAAGGCCACGCAACACCCAACAAAATAGAATTAAAGGTTGAGGTCAAATGCGGCAGGAGAGATGAACAAAATATTTTATAGTAAAGGGACGTGAAGCCGTCAGGTCCTGGGCATTTGCCAGAAGTTGACTGCTTGACTATTTTTGCAACCTCCTCTTCCGAGAGATTGGAATTAATTATTTTTAGTAGAAGTCTCCCCCATAATACACTTCTTTTTATATTTTATTTTTCTCATTATTCTCTGGTTAGTTTCTGTTTGTTGTTAGTTAGATAAAAGAAATAGGTGGTGAATTTAGCTGGCCACAACTAGGAATGGGTGGAAAAGTATGCCTCAAACTGAAATCTTTGAACAATGGCACTTCCTGCTTGGAGAATAATTTCCTTCGAAATTAGATTTTTTTTGCAGATTTTTTTCACCTAGCTCATTCCATTGAAATCAATGGGAACACTGAATTTCTACACAACACATAGCAAATATTTTTTATTTCCCAAAGGCATAGTATAAAAGGGGCATGAGGGTGTCTGTGTCGGTGGGGTGTGGGGAACGAATCAGTTGAACAGGGAATGTTTTTTTTTTGGGAGGGGTTGTTTACTGGGATTGGGGGGGCAGTTTATACAAAATAAATTATAAATACAAATAAAATACCCCATAAGATATGGTATAAAAGGGGTCTGAGGAGGGGGCCTGTGTTGGTGGGTGGAGTCTGAGGAATGAATCAGTTGAATAGGGAATTTGTTTTGGGGGAGGTTTCTTGACTGGTATTGGGGGGGCAGCTAATAAAAAAATAAATCAATAAAATAATACATTTGTATGTAACGTGATAGAGACAGGAACCCCCTGACATAAGCTGCCACTGGGTGGACTGATACTTGACTGATGATTTGTTAGATTTGTTGTTAGATGCCCAAGCCCAGAGGTAACATTTCTTTGTAGAACTCAGACTTATTAGATGCACAAACACTGAAGAAACATTGATCTGTAGGACTTAAAGGAGCAGTAAACTTTTTGTTATGAGAACTCCTATTTTACAGAGCATTTCCTGCTGAATAAAACAAGGTCACTCCCATCGTTGTCTGATGTTTTATTCAAAATTTATAGCAGTTTAAATAATCAGTAATTGAATTTACTGTGTTTACTTCTAGTGTTGAGCGAGCACCCCGATGCTCGGGTGCTCGGGTGCTCTGACCGAGCACCGCCGGAGGCTCGAGTGCTCGGCCGAGCACCCGAGCCCCATTGAATTGAATGGGGCGACACGAGCATTACACCAGTCACCCCCTGCTCTGATGAGGGGAGGGTGCCTGGTCAATGCCCCCCTTCATCTCCGCAATGTCCCCCTTCATCTCCGCAATGTCCCCCTTCATCTCCGCTATGCCCCTCTTCCACAATGTCCCCCTTCATCTCCGCTATGCCCCCTTCATCTCCGCAATGCCCCCTTCATCTCCGCAATGCCCCTCTTCCACAATGTCCCCCTTCATCTCCGCAATGTCCCCCTTCATCTCCGCTATGCCCCTCTTCCACAATGTCCCCCTTCATCTCCGCTATGCCCCCTTCATCTCTGAATGCCCCCTTCATCTCCGCAATGTCCCCCTTCATCTCCGCTATGCCCCCTTCATCTCCGCTATGCCCCTCTTCCACAATGTCCCCCTTCATCTCCGCTATGCCCCTCTTCCACAATGTCCCCCTTCATCTCCGCTATGCCCCTCTTCCACAATGTCCCCCTTCATCTCCGCTATGCCCCTCTTCCACAATGTCCCCCTTCATCTCCGCTATGCCCCTCTTCCACAATGTCCCCCTTCATCTCCGCTATGCCCCCTTCATCTCCGCTATGCCCCTCTTCCACAATGTCCCCCTTCATCTCCGCTATGCCCCTCTTCCACAATGTCCCCCTTCATCTCCGCTATGCCCCTCTTCCACAATGTCCCCCTTCATCTCCGCTATGCCCCCTTCATCTCCGCAATGTCCCCCTTCATCTCCGCTATGCCCCCTTCATCTCCGCAATGCCCCCTACCTCCAGTCCCTGGTGGTCCAGCGGAGCGTCTTCAGATCTGTGCCTCCTTCGGCACAGATCCCCGCCACCCGAACATGCCGGGCGAGCACATGGCGGTACTCGTACGAGTACCGCCATGTGCCGAGCAGAGCGATGCTCGAGCCGATCCGAGCATCGGCCGAGCATGCTCGCTCAACACTATTTACTTCCTGATAGTTCTAACTGACAGGAAGTGACAGGCAGTTTCTATCACATTCTATGGAGAACTGTATATCTCTGACTTTCCTCTCCATTAGAATCTAACAGGAAATCTAATTAGAATTTGACCACTAGAGGGCACTGCTAATGTAAAAAAAAGCATGGGTTTAAACTGTAATAACTCTGGAAATATAAATCTCTTGGCAGTGAGAGTACCCTTATTTTACTCAATAGGAAAAGCCCTACAATATATATTTTTTCATAAAAAAGTTTACTGCTCCTTTAAGCTTGTTTGGCACAAGCCCTAAGGAAACATTGATTTGTAGGACTTAGGCTTGTTAGAAACAAACCCTCAAAATTATTTATTTTTCATTGTAGGACTATTATTGTTTTTTGTATTTTTTTAAAGCACCAACCCTCAGAAAAAAATCCCTACTGGCCTAGAGTCAGTAAGTGATGTCCTGTTGGCCAGTGGCCACTGACCATTGTCAAATGCCCTGATGTAGATGCGGAATTTGCGACTGCTGTTGCTGCTGAGTTGTTTAAGCAGCAGGATGATTGGGCAGCTGAAGGAATGGGATCAACAACAATAGCAGTAACATGGTTGATGGATGATGAAGGTTCCACTTGCCATGACTAGATCCAGTGATGCGGCTGGACTGGTGGAAGAACAATAAGTAGCCCCCACCATGTCTGGTATATGTGTTGCTGTTGCTGCTGCTGGCAAGTGAAATCTGTCCCAGTAATCCCGCATCACTTGTTGACCCCATTCCCACTGTGACCACAGTGGTCTGTGGCACACTAGCCTGCTCCTCAGCATCCTGCTGCCCTTGCAACTCAGAAGCAGCAGGAATTAGAGCACTTACAAATTTACAAATACTCGCTGTTGGTTGGAGTAGGTGCCGAGCAATGTGACAGAGGGTCCCCTAATGTCACACTTGCCATTTATTGGTGACCTGAAGAAGGCAGACTGGCAGCAGTTGCAGCAGACACAGGCAGCTGATCTGTTCTCCTGGTGGTGGTGGTGGTATTAGTGCTGTGGAGACAATTTTGCCTTCTTCAAGATCATGTTCCACGAGGACAATGCCATGGGGTGAATAGGACTCCCAGGGCAAGTGGAATGGTGTGGGCTGCCTTGACCGCTCGTCTGGATGCTCTCAATTGCTACCCCCACCACTCTCCTAACACTAGTCCCATGGGCTGCTTCACCATCACTGTTACTACTACTACTAACACCAACCACATATATTTTAGCCCCTGAGTCTTCCTTCTCACAGTCACTATTAATAGGAGTATTTTGTTTTTTCCCCCTTCACTCCTAATGCTAATAAGCTGCTGGACCATAGTAGTAGTAGTACTAGCACTGGCGCTACTGCTTGGGGATGGCAAGTGTGACTTAGGATCCCCTGCTGTCACACTTGGTATCATCTTCTCCTTCCCCCCTCCTGAGTATTACAAGACACACCAGCAGATGCTTCAGCACTGGTGGAAACAGGTTCAGCACTGGCAGCAGGCACAGCACTCGTGGAATCAAGGGCAGTATTGGCAGCAGGTGCACCACGTCCGGCAATAGTCACTGCAATTGTGGCAGTAGGGGCAGTCCTGGCAGCAGCAACACCACTGGTGGTAACACTGGCAGCAGGGGCATCACGTCTGACAGCAGGCACAGCACATCTTACAGCAGGTGCAACACGTCTGTCAGCAGATGAAGCAAGTCTTGCAGCAGGCACAGTCCACTGACCAGTCCTGCTCTCACTAATAGTTCTACCAATTGTTTCTCCCTTGAAAGTAATTTTCCCAAAAACCCTAGGGGTGATTTAGGGGGACTGGCCAGCATTGCTTCTGTGCTCACTTCATCCTTGGACTCAGACTCAGTGGACACATAATGGTCCTGTTCCTCATTTTATTATTTTTAATTCTCTCCATAGTGTTAGCAGTCATTAAAAAATGTCAAAAAAAAGTTTAAATAAAGAAAATTAACCCTTTGATCACTGTTCTGCAGTGATCAATAAGTCCACCCCCATCTGATCACTCTTGGAGTGATCAATTTGCTGTAGATCAGTGTTTTCTGATCTGTGGGACACCCCCCATCCCCCTTGAATTTTTTTAGATTTTTTAAAATTTTTTAAATTTTTTTTAAATTTTTTTAATTTTTTTTTTTTTTTTTTTTTTTTTTTTTAAATAGTAAATATAGTTTAGGTATTTTGGTAGGTAGTTGGGTAGGTTTAGTGTAGACGTGTGTTAGGGAAAGTTTTAGGGATAGATTTAGGTTTAGGGGAAAAAAAAAAAACTCCCCCCCCCCAAAAAAAAATAAATATATATAATAAGTAGTGATGATCGAGCACCCCGATGCTCGGGTGTTCGGGTGCTCTGGCCGCGCGCCCCCGGAGGCTTGAGTGCTCGGCCGAGCACCCGAGCCCCATTGAAGTCAATGGGAGGACTCGAGCATTACACCAGGCACCCCCTGCTCTGATGAGGGGAGGGTGCCTGGTTCATAGGAAAAGGTCAGAAAATGATGGAAACACCACAGAAATGGTTCAGGGACAGCATAGGGAGGATGTCTGGATGCATCTTGGACTCCAACGTCGCTGCTGGGAACGATGTTTCGCCCGTAGTACGCCATTTTTACAGACTGACCGTAAAACACACAAAAAGGAAGATAAAAACGATTTTAGGCGAAAAATTGTTACCAAACAGTATTTGCTGTATATTTACTTGTATATCATCTGCAAATTCTGCAAAAAATTTCATCGATTTTTCGGAACTGGGGCCATGATTAAGAGGGAAACGTGCGCAGCGTAAAGCAGGTGTTCAACGTGGTTATGGCCCGGGTAAGGTACAGCATTCAGGAACGGAGGCCGCAGCTACCACAGGTTTTACAACATGTCCGTTTGCCCTTGTTAAGTCCAAAATTTATAGTCGGAACAGTGGGGTCTGATCCATTGAGTAAAAGTGACGAAGTGACTTGGTGGATGAAGCCAAGAACTACCTTCTGCTCTGTCGAACACCCCAGCCCTGAGGCACTCCGATACAACCTGTATATCACAAAATGGAGGGCCTCATTCACATTGTGGTACAATAGTTCAGGTAGTGGTCCAACACTCATAAAGCCTATGCACTAAGTGAAAGGGCTGCCAAAAATTAGACTGAAATGTCAC
Organism: Rhinophrynus dorsalis; assembly: GCA_037306005.1. Taxonomy (NCBI): domain Eukaryota; kingdom Metazoa; phylum Chordata; class Amphibia; order Anura; family Rhinophrynidae; genus Rhinophrynus; species Rhinophrynus dorsalis. Next base: position 187,194,322 of record CM074726.1, read on the forward strand.
TCCAATACACCCTTTATTACACATAAAGGAGGGCATCATACACACCCTTGAAAAATTAGGATTAATGGCCTGCTGGTGACCCTCTAAAACATTAGGGGCGAGGGCATGCCGCTAAGCTGACCATCTAAAACATTAGGAATGAGGGTCTGCTGCTGAGCCGACCATCTAAAACATTATGGGTGAGGGACTGCTGCGGAGCTGACCATCCTAAACATTATATGCGAAGGCCCGCTAGTGAGCTGACGCTATAAAACATTATATGAGAGGGCCCGCTAGAGAGCTGACCCAATAAAACATTATATGAGAAGGCCCGCTGGTGAGCTGACCTATGCAAAAATTGTCAAACAGGGCCCGCTGGTGAGCTGGCCCTATATAAAAATTATATCACAGGGCCCGCTGGTGAGCTGGCCCTATATAAAAATTATATCACAGGGCATATGGAAGAGGAGGAGGAGGATGAGAAGATTAAGAGTCAACCATATACCCGTTTTTTGGGTGGAAGGGGTGAATGGGAATACAGAGTATTCCCATCATTGTAAATAACATATCTAAAGTGACTTTATGTTCACCCGGGGCTTTCCTCCAGTGGAGTGGAGAAGTCAGGGGAAATCCAGGCCTTGTTCATTTTTATAAGTGTCAACCTATCAGCATTTTCGGTGGAAAGGCGGATACGCTTATCTGTTATGATGCCACCAGCAGCACTAAATACCCGCTCAGACAGAACGCTGGCGGCAGGGCAGGCCAGCACCTCCAAGGCGTAGAGTGCCAGTTCATACCACGTGTCCAGCTTGGACACCCAGTAGTTGTAAGGCACAGAGGGATCATTGAGGACGCTGACACGGTCTGCTACGTACTCCTTCACCATCTTCCAAAACTTTTCCCTCCTTGTGACACTAGGCTGCGCATCAGGGTGAGGGTGCTGGCGGGGTGTCATGAAGGTGTCCCACGCCTTGGAGAGCGTTGCCCTGCCTTTGTCGGAACTGCTGTGTGCTCCCCTTTTCTCCCCTTCTCGGTTGGCCAAGGTAGCACGTACTCTGCCGCCAGCGTTGTCAGATGGAAAATTTTGGAGCAATTTTTCAACAAGAACCTTCTGGTATTGCACCATTTTGCTTGTCCTCTCCACCGGAGGAATAAGAGATGAGAAATTCTCTTTGTAGCGGGGGTCCAGAAGGGTGAACACCCAGTAATCCGTGTTGTCTAAAATGCGTATAACGCGTGGGTCACGGGAAAGGCAGCCTAACATAAAGTCAGCCATGTGTGCCAGAGTACCAACAGGCAAGATTTCGCTGTCCTCACCAGGAGGATGACTCTCAATCTCCTCATCCTCTTCCTCCTCTTCTGCCCACCCACGCTGAAGAGATGGAAATAAAGTTCCATGGCTACCCTCTGTAGCGGAGGCAACCGTGTCTTCCTCCTCCTCCTCCTCCTCCGCCTCCTCCAATTGTCGCTGAGAAGACGAAGTGAGGGTGCTCTGGCTATCACCTTGTGTAAGCTCTTCCTCCCCCATTTCCACCTCTTCCACATGCAAAGCGTCGGTTTTAATTGTGAGCAGCGAGCGTTTCAGTAGACACAGAAGTGGGATGGTTACACTGATAATAGCGTTATCGCCGCTCACCATCTGTGTCGATTCCTCAAAATTGCGTAAAACCTCACAGAGGTCTGACATCCATTCCCACTCCTCACTTCTGATTAGAGGAAGTTGAACGGAGAGGCGACGACCGTGTAACAGCTGGTACTCCACTACTGCCCTCTGCTGCTCACAAAGCCGGGCCAACATGTGGAAGGTGGAGTTCCAGCGCGTGCTCACGTCACACAGCAGCCGGTGAGCTGGCAATTGTAAGTGCTGCTGCAGCTTCAACAGGCCGGCTGAAGCTGTAGATGACTTACGGAAATGTGCACACACGCGGCGCACCTTCGTCAAGAGATCATGCAAATTGGGGTAGGTTTTTAGAAATCGCTGAACCACTAAATTAAATACATGCGCTAGGCATGGTACGTGTGTGAGCTTGCCAAGCTCCAAAGCCACCACCAAGTTACGCCCATTATCACACACAACCATGCCTGGTTGCAGGTTAAGTGGCGAGAGCCACTGCTCGGTCTGGTGACTAATCCCCTGCAACAGCTCTGAGGCTGTGTGCTGTTTGTCCCCAAGGCAGATCAGCTTCAGCACGGCCTGTTGACGCTTCCCCACTGCAGTGCTACACTGCTTCCAGCTACCGGCTGATGGGTGAGTGGCGCTGCGCGCAGAGAATTCGGAGGTGGAAACGGAGGAGGAGGAGCCAATAACGTAGGTGCTGGCGGAAACCCTGATGGAGGTAGGGCCCGCAATCCTCGGCGTGGGTAGCACCTGTGCCATCCCAGGGTCCGAGTCGCTCCCAGCCTCCACGACATTCACCCAGTGTGCCGTCAGGGAAATGTAGCGTCCCTGGCCACAAGCACTTGTCCATGTGTCAGTCGTTAAGTGGACCTTCCCAGTAACTGCGTTGGTCAGGGCACGGGTGATGTTAAGGGACACATGGTGGTGTAAGGCGGGGACGGCACACCGGGAAAAGTAGTGGCGGCTGGGGACTGCGTACCGAGGGACAGCTGCTGCCATCAGGCTGCGGAAGGACTCAGTCTCCACAAGCCTAAATGGCAGCATTTCGATGGCCAGTAATTTGGAAAGGTGTGAGGTTAGTGCTATGGCCTGTGGGTGGGTGGCTGGGTATTTTCGCTTGCGCTCAAATGCCTGGGGTAACGACATTTGGACGCTGCGCTGGGACAGGGAAGTGGATGTGGTCGCTGATGGTGCTTCAGATGGTACAGGTGCAGGGCGGGAGGTATGCGGGCCTGCGCCTTCGACAGGCGATTGGCCGGCACCGAAAACAGGGGAAGAGGAGGCAGTGGTGTGGCCTGCAGACACAGATTGGCGATCCGGGCGTTCCTCCCACTTATTACGGTGCTTGGATGCCATGTGTCGGATCATGCTGGTGGTGGTGAGGTTTCTAGTGTTCATGCCTCGGCTCATTCTGGTGTGGCACAGGTTGCAAACTACAATTTTTTTGTCGTCCGCACTTTCCTTAAAAAAACGCCATACCGCGGAACACCTACCCCTTGGCAAGGGAGATTTACGCAAGGGGGTGCTCCGTGGAACATTTGCGGGCCGGTTTGGTGCGGTCCGCCTTCTTTCTTTAGCCACACCACTGCCTCTTCCAGCCTGTTGCGGTGCTGCAGATGGCTCACCCTCAGGACTTCTGTCATCGCTCGGCTCTACACCTTCCCAGGTGGGGTCAGTGACCTCATCGTCCACCAAGTCCTCCTCCACTTCCTCACTCTGATCATCCTCCTCATTTCTTGATCCCACCACATCCTCAGTCATTGACAACTGTGTATCATCCTCCTCATCAAGGTCTTGAGACAGTAATTGTGGTTGATTTGATGGCAACTGTGTCTCATCATCATCATCCACTTCCTTTGACCTTAAATGCCGTTCCCCTCTGTCATCTTCTTGTGATTGGGTACCCTCTAGAGGTTGTGAATCAGGGCACAAGATCTCATGTTCCTCTGCAAGCGTGCTTGGAGAGAGGTTCAAATCAAGGATTGGTGATGAGACGAGCTCCTCACTATATCCCAGTGTGGGATCACTTCTTTGGCCAGACCCTCTATGGTGGGAGGAAGGATGATCAGGGTGAGGATTATGTTGACCAGACTCTTGGCTACTGAGAGTGGACTTGGTGGAAGACAGGGTGGTGCTTAACCGACTGGAAGCAGTATCAGCTGAAATCCAACCGACCACCTGTTCGCAGTGGTCTGACCTCGAGAGTGATGTCCTGCGACGCCCTGTAAACTGAGACATGAAGCTAGGTATGGTGGATGTCTTTCTTTCTTGTGCTCTGGCACCAGGCACAGTTTCTACGCGTCCTGACCCGCGCCCTGAACTATCAGGATCACGTCCACTTCCCCGTCCCTTTTTACCCGCCTTCTTCATATTAAATGGAATATATGCCGGTAATCTGCGGCTAGGCACACGAAACAGAATGTGACGCTAATCTGAGGCTAGGCACACGAAACAGAATGTGACGCTAATCTGCGGCTAGGCACAGTGAACGTAATATGTGACGTTAATTTGTGAATTTGCACACTAAACAATATGTGACGCTAATCTGCGGCTAGGCACAGTGAACGGAATATGTGACGTTAATTTGTGAATTTGCACACTAAACAATATGTGACGCTAATCTGCGGCTAGGCACAGTGAACGGAATATGTGACGTTAATTTGTGAATTTGCACACTAAACAATATGTGACGTTAATCTGCGGCTAGGCACACTAAACAATATGTGACGTTAATCTGCGGCTAGGCACACTAAACAATATGTGACGCTAATCTGCGGCTAGGCACACGAAACAGAATGTGACGCTAATCTGCGGCTAGGCACAGTGAACGGAATATGTGACGTTAATTTGTGAATTTGCACACTAAACAATATGTGACGTTAATTTGTGAATTTGCACACTAAACAATATGTGACGCTAATCTGCGGCTAGGCACACGAAACAGAATGTGACGCTAATCTGTGGCTAGGCACACGAAACAGAATGTGACGCTAATCTGCGGCTAGGCACAGTGAACGGAATATGTGACGTTGATTTGTGAATTTGCACACTAAACAGAATGTGACAATAATCTATGGCTAGGCACACGTTTAAAATGGCCCTTTTTGTCGCTGCGTTGTAAAATAATTCGCCCTGTGCACCTAACAGAATATGTCAGCTTGTCACTGCACTGTGAAATATTTGTCCCTGTGCACCTAGTACAATGTCACCTTATAAATATCCCCCCCCACAAAAAAAATGAAATTGTGCCCCCCCAAACAAAATATAAATGCTGCCCCCACACACAACAGTCCTAAAAAGGACTTTTGGGTCTTGAAAGAGTTTAAACAATTTTATTCTCCCTACACTGACTTTCCCTGCCTAAGCTCATCTCTCCCTGGCTGAGAATGAGCCGAACTCGCGCTTCGGGTGCTATACAGCACCCGTTCACGGGTTCTGGCCAGCCAATCAGTGTAATGCCAGCAGCCAACATGGCTGCTGGCATTACACTGATGTCAGAGCCTCCCCGCACGTTTATTGGCTGCGCAGCAGCCGCGAAACGTGCGGGGAGGAGACCCGAACATGGCGGGTGAGCACATGCGGTACTAGTACGAGTACCGCCATGTGCCGAGCAGAGCGATGCTCGAGCCGAACCGAGCTTCGGACGAGCATGCTCGCTCATCACTAGTGAATACATCATGTTTTTATATCAAAAAGGTGAAAACCAAGTAAATCAATGGGTGGAAACTTTCTAGTTATCGAAAAAATGGCAAAAAATTTTGGTCAATGGAGCACAAAATGCGAAGATTTTAATCGCAGGTTTTAAAGCGGATTTTCCAGTAAAAAAGCGGACAACAACTCTGTTTTTACAGAATTTCCCATGGGAACATGCTGAAAGATTTTGCCCACCCTTACTCAGAGCAATAGAATAGGTGTATTGGCTAAGTGAAACTGTAGAGTGTTACAACAAACACCCTTCCCCAAGTTACAGTTTCAGCTAGGCCTGAGAAAAACAAACTTTAAGGGAGCATAGTTAGCAGGTTAGAAGTTCAATTTACCCTTAGGAGTGAGTAAATGAATTAAACATTTATACACTTGTATATATGTGACTGTGTACAGATGTATGTGTATAGATGTGAATGCGTGTGTATATGTGTTTGCTTCCCATAATTAACAAGGGGTATGCACATCTATGCTGACAACCATTTGGTTCATATAGATCACTGTCTATTATGTTTTGAATGTTCTGTCTGAATGTAATCTTCAGATCATCATACATAAACGTATTCTTTACATTCACAATATAGCACTGCTCAAAATCGAATCTAGTCTGTTATAATAGATCTCACTTAAACAGATTAGACAAGAATTGTCTATAGCAGGATTGGTTCAATTATGTTTTAAATGTTATCACAGATGGAATATATGTGGGATGTCCTTGGAGATTTTGGTTTAAATGTTCCTGTTAGGATTTCTCTTATTTCTCTTATTTTGTGGAATTGATATATATATATATATATATATATATATATATATATATATATATATATATATATATATATATATATATATATCTCATTTCTACACATTTGATTTTACTGATAGTTGACTAAAATAATTGGAATAAAACCATTGTTAAACTTGTGGGTTAAGGATGCCATCTGGTGACCATATTATGAACAGAGATAACCACATTCCAATAAATATTAACTAAGGAGGTGTCTCAGGTAACCAATGAAATCAGGACACATATTCACCACACCTTGTGGGAGTTCTCTACTTTACACGTTGAAAAGATATATAAAAAAGTGAGACAAAAGCCAGTGATGGAGACCCAGAGACCCAGGAGGACCCAGAGATACCCAAGGAGGAACAGGAGGAAGGAGCCAAAGAAGTCCAGAGATCCATAGGAGATACCCAGGCAAAGAAAGAGAGGTCCCCAGGAGAGGCCAGGCTCCAGATTCCCAAAGGCCAAGAAGAGTGGGAAGGAAAAGTGACTCTACCACACTTAAGAGTTCAGAGATCAGTTTCAGATTTACCTAAAGACAGGTAAATATTGTCTATCTTAACTTTATCTATTTAATTGGCTTTATTTTCCTGTATTGTTATATGACAGATCAAATGATTACATTGCCTTAAATCTTAAGGATAGAGTAGATATTAGTAGTGTCATATTTTCTAACTGCAGACAGAAAATACTGACACAACTATAATTGGAAATTATACTGTTTCCTCTATTGTAGAATATTCAATTAGTCATATCTCATCCAACACATGTTCTGCAGAGGAACAAAGTAGAAAAGTTAAGATAAGACCATCTGAATATTATTCTAGATCAATGTTTATTGGCTTTAGTTAAGGTTAGAGATCTACTGAAATATTTGGCTTTAAGGTGAATAATATTGAAAGAAAGTTGCTTACTCAGATTCATTGGATGTGATACTGGTGTCACTGTAAGGCCTAATATAAATGTCCCTGGAGTGTGTCTATATTTGTGGTGCATTGTTTCAATCTAGGTATTGGTCTTTTGTCACCCTACAAAACTTTTACTAAGACTGTAGTTGCATTTAATTACTGCTGATTCAAGTTATTGTTGCTTTATTGTATTTTAAGTTCAATCAATTTATTATTATTGTGTTATTTCTATAATTAGTGTGTAATAATTTATTATTTTATGTACCAAGTGCATTATCACTGATATAATATAATGATACTAGTTGAAGAGCCCGTTACACAGGCCACAGTGCCACTACCAGCCGGTCGCGGTGCATTCATGCTCAGTAGAGACTGCCCGTGCCGCGGCTGAAACAGAGCAGGACTCTCCTTCGGAGCGCCCCGCTCTGTATCAGCCTCATCACTGGCAGTCTCTACTGTGCATGACTACAGCACACGCAGCAGTCTCTACTGCGAATGACTGTGGCGTTACGCACATTTTAGCGAATTATTATATAGGATGTTTATATTACTGCCTTGTACAAACTACTTGAGAGTGACTGATTTAATGAATGGTTATTGGTCATCTTTATTGGCATTTAGTCATTCATAATTTAAAACCCTGACACTAACAATCATGAAATCGGCAGTGGCACCTTCTGTATAAATAGCCGGCTTTTTTGAGTACTCAGGGGATCAGCCTTTGAGGAAACATTATGGCAAAATGCGTGACATGCGTTCTCATTCATTAGGAGAGCTCCGTTCTCTTACAATTTGCAAACTTTAGAATACCTTTGGTCTAGCTGTAATTTTGAGCATCGCAGCACAGATTATCTCCTGTTGCGTTTCAAATACAAATCGCTAGATTTTGCATAAGCCCATTCGGTACACTAGTATCCGTTCTCACAAAAAAGGCCCTTTTTGGTAATAAGGGCCCTTTTTAGGGCTGGTAAAAATGGTATTTGTTTAAATGTGAGCATTGTATTTTTAAGCCATCAGTCACAGAGAGCATAGTTTGCTATGTGAACTTGCACTATTGGTCTCCTTTATTAGGTGTCCTCTAATTATTTTTCTTTCAAATGTTTTTTTCCAGGCTATTACTGATCACTTACCAACATAATCTTCTTGATTTTTATTTTTTTTTATATTTTGGCAAGCCGGTTTTCTGCCCCGGCAATAGGTTGTATCCTTCTGAGCTAATTGAAATTTGAACTAGCAATGTTGTTCACCGATGTCTTGATAAGTAGACTGCAGAATGGGTTATTCTTGTTACCTAGCAGGATCATTTCTTTTCATGTTTAGCCAGGTTGGTATTCCAAAGGCCCTTTTTAGGGCTGGTAAAGGGTAATAAAGACCATTTTTAAGGCTCGTAATAGGGTAAACATTTTTTCTCTAAATGTGAGCTGTTGTTAAGCCCTGACTCGCAGATAGCATTGCTTACACTGTGATTTCCCACCAAAGGACTTCATAGGACGTCACAGAATCTTTGTGGTGGTCTGTTGGGCTCTTTTTCTCACTGATAGTATCCTGATTTATACTTTTTACTTATTGGTAAACCGGTTTTTGCCCAGGTAACACACTATATTTGATTTTTTCTTCTTTATTTCATTTAATTTTAGTATCATAATAAAGGTTACGTTTTATTCATACACACTCAGTGTTCAAACTGCACTACTGAATGACATCTCAGAGTGCTATTTTAATTAATCTCTCAAAATATCGATAGGCACTGGAAACTATTACAATGGCTACGCTAAAAATAAATATCCATCAAATGATGGGGTGCACTCAAAAGCCAACAGAGACTATTTAACCCAAATGCAGAAGTTCCAGGGAGAACAAACAATTGTGTCCCCCCTGACTAACTACAAAAAGCAGCTATATTAAATGAGGCACTCCGTAGCCAAACAAGATATTTCAAATATAAATATATCAGTTTTATTCAAATACAAGGAATATACCAATTTTAATAAAAACAATTAAAACCATACAGGTCCGGAAAAGAACCTATGATCCAAGTATTAATAATCAATACAAATATATATTCATTCCTGATCCATTCAGAGCTGTTAAACTTGATAACATGTACCTAAAACAAAAATTATTAGGATACAGCAAATCATAAAGGAGTAGGGTTACTTATCCTCAACCTCCACATGTGCACAATGCTCTTAGACAGGACCTGTCTAAGAGCATCGTGCACATGTGGAGGTTGAGGATAAGTAACCCTACTCCTTTATGATTTGCTGTATCCAAATAATTTTTGTTTTAGGTACATGTTATCAGAGTGCTATTTTGGCAGTTTCTGTTCTGTTTCTGTTCTTTTTTCTGGCATTGGATCAGACAATCTAGTGCTGATATATAATGGAGGTTACACAGATATACATAGATGACAGTTCATTTTTAATGCTATCAGTCACTTTTACACGCCATCCAGTTCAGCCTCTACATATACCATAATCTTCTGAGCAGGAAAATACACGTTGGCACAGATCCAAGCTGTGGTTTGCTACAACTACCAGTGTAAGCTGCAGCAATACTGGATCAGCACAGAATAAGGGATTAGCAATTCAGGTACATTTAACCAAGCCTATTCACCATGGTGACTTGGCACTGAAAGGCTTAACCAACACAGTGGCATCAGGGAAGTAAATACAGGGGGTGCTGGGACACAGTTTTGACTGAACCTCCAATGACTAATTATGTCACTTGATTGAGTTCAGTACTCCTCTAGCTGTGGAGCTTTAGGGGTTGTTTACATATTTTACTCATTAGCCATAAATTATTTGAACACAATATTTTATTATAATTATTGATTTGGGGTTTATATGACCTCAGCTATATCTGAGCTTTCTAATAACTATTTTAAAATATGATTTTGAGGTTTGATGAGTGTAGCTGAAATTATTTGTTGAGATGAAAATATGAAATGGCTTCCCTTCCTGCAGAATAAAATTGATGGTTACCTGACCCCAGGTGGAGCTCATCTTCTGGAAGATCTCATTAAACATATTAAGAAGCTTCAGAAACTCCACATTTTCATATTCAAACCGATTACCAAAGACGACAGAACAAATGATGTTGGAGGCCACCTGAAGGAGCATATCGGTGGGGTTGATTGGTACCTCTAGAGAAGAGAGACAAAGTCAATCTCTGTGCATAGTGTTCTGGGAATTAACATAAAATGCTACTGTGCCACCAAATCAGTGAAATGGGGAAAGAAGGGCACACACTTTGGCACAACTTCCATCATAACACATATGAAATACAGACATCATGATATTTATCAGAAGAATTTCAAAGCCAAACCACCACAAAGGAAATCAGGAGCCACTGTTGCTATACTTCCTACTCTATCCCCAAGGGCACCAAGAATCAAGGTGGAAATTGAACAGGAGGAAGAATAGAGAAACCCAGCAAGATCCTCAAAGTTTGAAGGTGAATGAAACACCTGACTTGACATCACATTCTTGCTTTATGGTCTGGGTGCTGGAAGATGGAGAAAATGTCCCCGCCCTGGCACTCTCAGAGTCCTCCACCTCTTCTCGTATACCACCTCAGTCATTGTTACCTCTCCCACCAGCTGATAGTGATTCTGTAGATGTGAGGATGTGGCAGTTTGTGTCCTCCAATTACATGTTGTGTGGTGCACTAACCACACATGGCAATGTGGTTGAGGATAATAACAACTATATGTGTATATATATATATATATATATATCCAGGGAATCAAGGAACATCTGAGAAGATTCCATCTCACAGAATACATTAATCTGGTGGCAGGGAGGATTCATCATTATTATTAAGTCTGCTAATTGTTACTTGTCCTTAGCGGAGCAGACAAGATGCATAGTGACAGCAGTATTTTGTTTCTAAGGGGATGAGTTCACATTGCGGACCTAAGCATCATGGTGTTTGGTTACAGTTGTGCCAGTTGTTTGAAATGTGAGCAGATGTGACCATTGTTCCAACTCCTTCCCCTACAACTTTACATACTGTGCACATTTCAGTTGCTGATGAAAGGCATAGTTCCTTTCTGCTGTCAATTAGTCAAATTAGAATTCAAATACCATGATCACATCATCATCATCTGTCTCATATCACTGCTGTTGTTGATTCCATTCCCCTGGAACTTCCTAATCATCCTGCATTTGCCATCATAAAATTGTTTGTTGGCACTAGGCCAGTAGGGAATATTTTTTTATTTTATTGTCTCAGGGATTGTTCTTTCAAATGAGAGGCTTCTAACTAACCTAAGTCCTACAGATCAATGTTTCCTCAGGGCTTGTGCCTAACAAGTCTAAGTCCTACACATCAGTTTCTTCTTTGGGATTGTGTTTGGCTAAACTGAGACCTGCACAGTGCGCGCACACACACACACACACACACACACAAAATTCTGTTTGTTTATGACTGCTGTTATGCTGCCTAGGCATTGTTTATGAAGAGAAATAAAGAAATCATTGAAAAACAATACAAATTAAATATAGCTCATGTGTATGGTGGTAGAACCTTTGGTAGAACAACTGCATCCTCATCAGGAGGAGGAGATTGATCACTCTCGTTTATTGCATACTGCAGTCAGAATTTTGACTACCACATAACTCTTACATCACTACACTGCTCTTAATCCTTTCACCCTCCCATTACACCTTGTGTGTTTGCTAGACATTACTAAACTACTGTGTGTGTTTTTACTGTAAAGTACACAATAGAACTAATGGAGTGTGATGTCTTGCCTTGAACTTCTACAAAATAAGCTATCTTGTCAAGTATCAGTCTTCCCCAGTCACAACTTATGTTAGAGACCCTGTCTCTGTCATGTTACATACCAATTTTTAATTTAATTTTTTTAATTTTATTATTTCATTAACTAAATGTCCCCCATTATCCCAGTCAACAAAAAAAAAACACATTCCCTGTTCAACTGATTCTTTACCCAGACTCCACCAACACATAGGTAACAGCCAGATTAAGAAGGATCTTGGATTACGGTTGCCTGTGTCTTCCCAGTCACACAAGATGTTGCTATATTTGGGGTCAACCTCCTTTCTCCCTTCCTGTCCCCCAGATTTTCCCCATACCCCTAATGCAGAAAATGTCCTACCAACAAGATACCCTAAACTAAGATGCAACTCCTTTTTATTAACCTGCCTTCACTAGCTTACACATGTGCTGCTGTGAAATTCAGCCTTTCCATTGATTTCAATGCAATGAGTTAGGTAAAAAAGGTGAAAAAATACAATTTTCGCTGTAATTTTTCTGCTAGGTGGAAAGTGACATTTTTCACCTATTTATGCTTTGAGGCAAAAACTTTCAGCCATCCCTACCTCTAACCTCTTACCATCCATTCAACTACCTGCTCCCTGTTTCAGCCCTACCGTACCAGTCAAATGTCAAGTCCTCTGTATCACCCAGGTTTTCTGCCATCTGACTACAAGTCGAGTCCTTTCGACCTTCCAGGCTCTCTGCCATCCATCTAAAGATGGCTCCTTTTACTTCTGAGCTGAAGTACTGTTATTATGTAATTTACTTACTTATGCTTATATCAATCTATGTGCTTATCAATGGGGGTGTAGATTGTTGCTCTGTGGTGCTCCTGTTCGGCTGATGCTCACTCGCTCGCCTTGGACGGTGATGTGACGCTCCGCTACAGTGCTTTGGCGCTTTGATCCCCTTACGTTTGTTGGGATCTGGTTATTTAAATTTGCCCCCGGATCATCTGAGGGGTGTTTGGGGGCGGAGGCTGAATGAGAGCGCTTTCTGGCTGCAATCAGGGGTTTGTTTTCATTGCCTGGTTGGTGGTGTTCACATCTGGGGTTAGCTGCGGTTGTCGTTGGACTATTTTTCTACAGCTGAAGTGGGCCAATGTTGTGTTTCATTTTGACATACTTTGCCGCTGTTGGAGGCGGGTGTGTGTGGATGGGACTGTTTATGGCTTGAGTACATACTAGTTATTTGGGTGTTGGGTGGGAGGGTTGGGGATTTGGTTGTGGCTGCCAGGCCGCGGGAATGGGTTGGTTCGGGGATAAAATCTCTATCGGGTTGGGGGAGATGGAGATAGGGTGGGATGTTCTATTAGGGATTGGGTTTTAAGTTTGCTTAGAGTTTCCTCTCTCTCCTGGGCCGGGTACTCCTTGCTCCCAGCTATCCCTGCCACTTCTGTCGATCCCTGCCGTGTGGCCAGGGATGCAAATATCATATTTATTCTCTGTAATGACACCAATTCCTATCATGGAATGTGCGTGGACTGAATGATGCCATAAAACGCTCTTTAGTTTTGAATCACATTAAGAGGCAGACTCCGGGGGTTGTTATGTTGCAGGAGACCCATCTTACTGCAGGGAGAGTTTTGTCCCTTAGGAGACAATGGTTACAGAGTCATTATCATGCCACCTACTCTACATATGCCAGAAGTATTTCTATTCTTATCTCTAAACTAGTTTCCTTCGAACTCATTGACCTTAAGACTGACCCTCAGGGACGTTACCTTTTCTTGACATGTACATTGCAGGGAGCTCTGTTTGTCTTGATGAATGTTTATATACCAACACCTTTTGACCCCTCAATTCTTAGAGATATGCTTATTTATGTCTCTGATAAGTCACAGCACCATATAGTTTGTATGGGCGATTTTAATATAACTACTAACCCTGACCTAGACAGATTGGGCGGCTCAGCGGTTGATTCCAAATTGCATAGAGATGCCTTCCTCAGTCTCATCAGTGACCTAGGTTTTATAGACGTATGGCGGACTCTTCACCCGCAGGATCGGGGGTTCTCGTGCCACTCGGCCACATATAAAACATTGTCTAGGATTGATTATGTGTTTACTAACCAAATGACCTTGAATTCGGTTTCAGACTGCTGTTTTCTGACCAGAGTGGCTTCTGACCACTCTCCATTACTGTTGACCCTACAGCGGGACTGGGGACCACGATCTAGAGTCTGGATATTTATCCCCATATGGTTGAACAATGCATATTTGGTATCTAAACATAGGGAAGATCTTGGTGAATATTTTGTCAATAATGCTGGCTCAGCTGCTCAGGGTGTTGTTTGGGAAGCTGCCATGGCGGCTGCGAGGGGCTCCTTGATTTCTCTCATATCTATGCAAAATAGACTTAAATCTAGGGAGGTGGAGGTATTGGAATCTGATGCTGCAGAGGCGGAAAAACAGTTTGTGGAAGGCGGGGACATGGCCTCGTATGCTAGGTTTGTTTCTTGCTCGCTTCGGTATTCTATAAAGTTGTCTGAACTGAATGCCCCTCATGTTTTTTATTTGAAACAGAATATTTTTGAAAATGGAGATAAGGCAGGCAGGCTAATGGCTCATCTTGTCAGTCAGCACAGGGGGACTCCGTTGGTTTCTGCACTCAGGGATCCTGGGGGAGTACTGATTCTTGATCCGCAGGCGGTCAACTTGCGATTTCAGCTCTTTTACTCCCATTTATATGAATCTCGACTTACCCGCTCTGAGGCACAGATTTCCTGTTTTATTGATCAGTGTGCCCTTCCACAACTCTCTATTGAACATAAGCAAATGTTAGATGCTCCTACACTTCTTAGGGAGGTTGTGGAGGCAATTCGTGGATTGCCGACAGGCAAGGCGTCGGGTGTGGATGGTCTTCCTGCGGAATGGTATAAGGAATTTGCGGATGTCTTGGCCCCCCATCTTTTGAATACTTTTTATGCTGCTATTGATGACGTTTTTTTTCCGGATTCAATGAATAATGCTTCCATTATTGTATTGCCCAAACCAGGAAAGGACCCGGGGATTTGTGACTCATATAGGCCCATTTCTCTTTTGACCACGGATGCAAAGATTGTGGCGAAAATCTTGGCCACCAGACTAAATACAGTACTAGGGTCCATCATTCATGAGGATCAAACTGGATTTATTCCAGGTAAATCAACGTCACATAATCTTAGACGATTGTTTATGCACCTCCAACTTCCTCATGATAATGTCGGACATCGGGTGATAGCATCTCTTGATGCATCTAAAGCTTTCGACTCCGTTGAATGGTCATACCTTTGGCTTGTTCTCCGGGGTTTTGGGTTTGGTCCTTCCTTTATTAAATGGATTCATATCCTATATACTAGGCCCAAGGCCTCTGTGGTTACGAATGGACTGAGCTCACAACCATTCTCTCTGCACCGTGGCACTAGACAGGGCTGCCCACTTTCGCCCGGTCTGTTTGCCTTGGCCTTGGAACCCCTGGCTGTTTTAATTCATGCTAACCCGCTGATTCAGGGACTCAGAATAGAGGGTAGGGAGGAAAAGCTTGCATTGTATGCTGATGACATCTTGCTTTTTTTGGGTGATGGTGGGAGCTCCTTGCGGACTACGTTGCAGTTGGTAGATGATTTTGGTACATACTCTGGGTTTCAAATTAACTGGACTAAGTCCTCCTAATTCCAATTGATGATGGCCTGCGGAACTCTCCCCCACCTGATATCCCGCTTTCTTATGTGACTGAATGTTAATATCTAGGGATTAGGGTGACGGACGCAACGGACTCCTTTTTGGAGCTGAATCTGGTACCTACTATCCAATATTTCAGCGAAAAAACGATGGCGTGGCTCCAACTGCCCTTAAATGTTATTGGAAGATCAAATCTTATTAAAATGATTTTCTTGCCAAAATTTTTATATATTTTTCAAAATACCCCAGTTCCCATTCCCAAAAAGTATTTCCGACAGATAGATAAAATAATTTCGCGATTTATATGGCAGGGGAATCGGGCTAGACTTAAACTAACTACACTTATGAGATTGAAACGGGAGGGAGGAATTGCCTTGCCTTATTTTTATAGGTACTACTTGGCAGCGCAATGTCATTATGCGATTGATTTTGTCTCTCCCCGACCCTGTTACCAGACTTCACAAATAGATACACTACTATTACAGCCTGCCTATAGGCTATCCCAGTTTTTGCATGGCGGCCCCGCTGTATTTAAAACTCAACTTCCTTTAGTAACAGCCCTATACGGGACGTGGATGGAGCTGAAAAAGCTCCTGGGATATGTAGCCATGGATCCAGATACCCCCCTGTGGGGCACTGCGGAGCTACGCCATCTACTTGATAGTGAGTTTGGCCCCTTGTGGGCTAGACTTGGGGTTGACTCTCTTGGACAATTGTATCAGGATAACCAATTGAAATCTTTCAAACAGTTACATGAGGAATATCATATACCACATAATCTCTTTTATTCGTATCTATGTATCAGACATGCTTTAAGAGATCAGTGGGGTGACCGTATTCCGACGATCTTTATGTTTCCGCTTCTTACTAGATTGATGGCTCTTGAGCCTCTGAGACCTCTCTCCTTCATTTAACAGTGGTTAGATTCTCATATGAGATGACAGGAGTTTCCGTCCAGGGCTAGGTGGGAAATGGATTTGGGTCCACTGGAAGATTGGGAATGGGATTTGGCTAAGATTGGACCAGCTATGGTGGCGACATCGACTAGATATCAAATGATTCAGTTGAATATTTTACATAGAATCTATTACACACCGGTCAGACTGTTTAAAATGGGAGGTTCTGGATCTGATCGTTGTCCTCGATGTGATACTATTCAAGGTACATACTTGCATATGATTTGGGAATGCCCTGGAGTCAGGGGGTTTTGGAATGAGGTAGTGCGCACTATGGCCTTGGTGTTGGGAAGAACTGTTCCTGTGACCCCAAAGATCTGTCTGTTGTCAGTTTTCCCTGATGAGATTGAGGATGCAAATGACAGGACTCTCTTGAGCGAGCTATTGGTGATGGCAAGAAAGGTGGTGGCTCTGCACTGGATTTCAAACAGAGCTCCCAACTGTAGAGCGTGGATAAATCTGGTTACACAGTGTTTTCCACATTATAAATTGGTTTATTTACACCAAGGTAATACGGCAAAATTTAATAGGATCTGGGGGAGATGGCAAACTTGGTGGACAGCTAGAGCGGATGCTACTGTACCTCCTGATGATGTGCAACCTATTGGAGCTGTCTGATTGTGCTTAAATTTCGCTTGTTGTGTGGATGGTGGTGATCTGTATTTGATGTGTATCTGTGTGTATGACTCCTGTATGTATCAGGTTTTTGTGGACTATTTGGCGGATGGCGGGGTTGGGGGGTGCTGCGGGCTCGGGGGAGAGAGGAACTGGGATCGGGGACTGTAGGTTTAATTTAGATGGGTTAGATGTTTAGAGTTTGGGTTGTATTCTTATAAAAACCTCAGATCGATTCCATGCGCCTTATTCATATGCATCTGTTCTTTTTATTGTTATGAATGTTTACATAATCTTGCTGTATCTGTAAGATTTTATATGTACTTCTTTCTTTGTATGTGTATGGAATGGTCTGTTAATAAAATATATTTAAAAAAAAAAAAAAAAAAGATGAGTCCTTTTGACCTTCCAGGCTCTCTACCATCTGACTATAAGTCTAGTCCTTTCAAACTTCCAGACTCTCTGCCATCCAACTAAAGACGAGTCCTTTTGACCTTCCAGGCTCTCTACCATCCGAGTACAAGTCTAGTCCTTTCAAACTTCCAGACTCTCTGTCATCCAACTAAAGACAAGTCATTTTTATCTTCCAGGCTCTCTACCATCCAATTACAAGTCGAGTCCTTTCGACCTTCCAGACTCTTTACCATCCCCTAGTAGATGAGACCTTTCAATCTTCCAGTCTCTCTTCCATTCGACTACCAGTAAAGTCCTGTTGACCTTCCAGTCTTTCAACCATCCGACTTCCAGTTGAACATTGTGTTGGAGCCTGAGATAACCTGTCCAACTGCCCAACAACTTTTGACTGTACTGCAGGTAACTCAGTGTATTGTCTGTTGCCCTCCCTGAACCCCAGTTGGTAGTAGCTATTCACTTGGTTGTCATCCAGGGTGTGAGCCAGCTCATCTGATTGGCAGTAATATGACCTTGCAGTCAGCATGGCTTAGGCCATAGCAAGGCAGCCTAAGGGGTAGTCAAAGCCAGCCAGCTCTGAACCCTACTCTATGCACCCTAGCACTTTGTATACTGGGGTCACCCCTTCGGTATACTTATTGTGTTGATCTATTTCCTTTATCAGCTAGTCTGCAATTCATCTGTGAAGCTGCTTCTCCACAGAGTATAGAGCTAGGAGGCTTACACTGGCCTATCATTTTGACAAATACATGCACACACACACGCTCATACACACAATGTAAACATAAATATGGCCCTCGAGCTAAAATAGTCACCAAAACCTGTGACAGAATATCAGCTTTTGGGATTTTCATGTGATACTTTATAAATCATTCCACCCCAAAGGGACATAAGTTATTAGGTGGAACAAGATCATTTTATTCATACGTTTTTGTTTCCTCAGCTCCTCTATCAGATAACGAGCCTCCTCCTGTATCCTCTCCTCGATGCTCCTCTTCCCCATGCCGAAATTGCGCAGGGTCAAAATTGTAAAGCGTCTTGTATTCTTCCATCGCTCTCCATTGCAGAGACTGATCCCTGTGATTATATAAATATATTATTATTACTAATAATAATATTATCATGCAAACTACAGCAGTAGCAGGCAACCTGATTAATTTCAATGACTACATATGTGGCTCTTATGTCCACCAAATTGCAGCATTGTGGTTAAATACTCTGAGTAGGGTTAAAAAAACAGTTTTGGTTATCACAGTAGGGTGTATTTGTGATGTGGTAAAGGAGAATTCAGAATTATGAGCTTTAAAACTCATGAGGGACAAAGGTATCACACCTGTTCTGAACAATAACAGGTGCTGGAATTAATTTTGTGTGTGTTTCTAATGTCAATTTACTATGCTATATAGGCACAAAATAATCCTATTAATACCCCTACTCCCAGCGTAGGACAAAGGGGCATTTTGGGGACATTTCATAGTGTCCACTGACTCTATGCTGGGGTACCCAAGTTTGGTCTTTAAGAGCTGCCAACAGTCTAGGATATAAGGATTTTTCTTTTTGTGCTCAGCTTGATGAATCAAAATGAATGAGCCACTGATAACTCACCTGTGCTTAATCAGAGAAATCCTCAAATCCTGGGCTGTTGGTTGCCCTTGAGGACTGAACATGGACAACCCTTGTCTACATGGTGCTTAGACCAAGAAGGAAGACATCATGTATGTCTTGAGTGTGTTCATGCAGTGAGATCTCTTAATTAAAACATGTTATATATAGGGTGGGCAAAAGGTCCATTGTGTTCTTGCGAAAAAATATTAACATTCCCCACTGCTCCCCCTTCTACCTGTCACTCTCTCCCAGTCAGATCCTAACATTCCAAACTGTTCTCTCTTCTACCTACCACTCCCTTCCAGCCTTATACTAATATTCCACACTGCACCTCCTCCTACCAGGCAGTCCCTGCCGGTCAGATTCTAACATTCCACACGGCTCTCCTTTCGATCTGCCACTCCCTGCCAGTCAGATACTAACATTCCACACTGCTCTCCCTTCAACCTGACACTCCCTGCCAGTCAGATACTAACATTCCACACTGCTCCCCGTTCTACATGCCACTTCCTGCCAGTAAGATTCTAACATTCCACACTGCTCTCCTTTCTACCTGCCACTCCCTGCCAGTAAGATTCTAACATTCCACACTGCTCTCCATTATACCTACCACTCCCTGCCAGTCAGATACTAACACTCCACACTGTTCTCTCTTCTACCTACCACTCCTTTCCAGCCTTATACTAATATTCCACACTGCTCCCTCTTCTACCAGGCACTCCCTGTCAGTCAGATTCTACCATTCCACACTGCTCTCCTTTCTATCTGTCACTCCCTGCCAGTCAGATACTAACACTCCACACTTCTCCCCATTCTACCTGTCACTCCCTTCCAGCCAGATACTAACATTCCACACTGCTCCCCCTTCTACCTGCCACTCTCTGATAGTCAGATCTTAACATTCCACACTGTTCTCTCTTCTACCTACCACTCCTTTCCAGCCTTATACTAATATTCCACACTGCACCTCCTCCTACCAGGCACTCTCTGCCAGTCAGATTCTAACATTCCACACTGCTCTCCTTTCAATCTGCCACTCTCTGCCAGTCAGATCCTAACATTCCACACTGTTCTCTCTTCTACCTACCACTCCTTTCCAGCCTTATACTAATATTCCACACTGCTCCCTCTTCTACCAGGCACTCCCTGTCAGTCAGATTCTACCATTCCACACTGCTCTCCTTTCTATCTGTCACTCCCTGCCAGTCAGATACTAACACTCCACACTTCTCCCCATTCTACCTGTCACTCCCTTCCAGCCAGATACTAACATTCCACACTGCTCCCCCTTCTACCTGCCACTCTCTGATAGTCAGATCTTAACATTCCACACTGTTCTCTCTTCTACCTACCACTCCTTTCCAGCCTTATACTAATATTCCACACTGCACCTCCTTCTACCAGGCACTCCCTGCCAGTCAGATGCTAGCATTCCACACTGCTCTACTTTCGATCTGCCACTCCCTGCCAGTCAGATACTAACATTCCACATTGCTCTCCCTTCTACCTGCCACTCCCTGCCAGTCAGATCCTAAACATTCCACACAGTTCTCTCTTCTACCTGCTACTCCCTTCCAGCCTTATACTAATATGCCACATTGCTCCCCCTTCTACCTGGCACTCCCTGACAGTCAGATTCTAACATTCCACATTGCTCTCCCTTCTACCTACCACTCCCTTCCAGCCTTGAACTAATATTCCACACGGCTCCCTCTTCTACCTGGCACTCCCTGTCAGTCAGATTCTACCATTCCACACTGCTCTCCTTTCTATCTGTCACTCCCTGCCTTCAAGAAACTAGTATTCCACACTACTATCTTTTCTAACTGCCACTCTCTGCCAGTCAGATACTAACATTCCACACTGCTCTCCCTTCTACCTGCCACTCCCTGCCAGCCAGATACTAACACTCCACACTGTTCTCTCTTCTACCTACCACTCCTTTCCAGCCTTATACTAATATTCCACACTGCTCCCTCTTCTACCTGGCACTCTCTGACAGTCAGATTCTAACATTTCACATTGCTCTCCCTTCTACCTACCACTCCCTTCCAGCCTTATACTAATATTCTACACTGCTCCCCCTTCTACCTGGCACTCCCTGTCAGTCAGATTCTACCATTCCACACTGCTCTCCTTTCTATCTGCCACTCCCTGCCAGTCAGATACTAACATTCCACACTGCTCCCCATTCTACCTGCCACTCCCTTCCAGTCAGATTCTAACATTCCACACTGCTCTCCTTTCTACCTTCCTTCCAGATACTAACATGCCCCACTGTTCTCCTTTCTACATGCCACTCTCTGCCAGCCAGATCCTAACATCCCACACTGCTCTCCTTTCTATCTGCCACTCTCTGCCAGTCAGATCCTAACACCACTCACAACTCTGCATCCCACCCCCTCTCTGTCATGCTCTCATGTCCATTTAGTTTAGTAATATATTTTAAACCTTTGAGTTTCTCATTGCTGAACAACCTTCTGGCACTACTTTGACTGTCAGAAGGATTTTAACTCCCCTTAGACTCAAAGGGATTTAAAATAAAGTTCATGATATTGTTTTATGAGTGGAGAGATGGATTTTATGGACCCCTCCCTCCAATTATTAAAATATATTTGAGGAGGGAGGAGGAAGGTGTTTTAAAAAAAAGTTTGACTTTTTGACTGTTTAAGGACCAGATGGGTGTACAACATATTGCAAACCTGAAAAGGTTAAAAATCATCTAAGGTTACATTGACCTTAGGTCCAAGGTTGTATACAAGTGGAGGTCACAGAGTTCTCTGTGTTCAGAATAAAATCCAAGCCAGCAAGCCCAGTGTCTAATTAGTCCACAGGTGAGGCTAAGGGTAATATTCACCATAACGCTTTGGGTCCTAAACACCCCCCTTCAAGCACATTACCATGGCCTCCCCCACACTGGGTAAATAGTTACACACATGACTTACCATAACCCTGGAACACTCTGTCCATTGTAGGCATCTGTCCTCGTCCACTGAACTCTTCTCCTTGGTCAATAAGGGCTTCTTTTACTGCTTTGTAGCCAGAGAGCATAACTACTGGACGTGACCCAAAATAGAGAGTATATACCGAGCCATACTTCTCTGACATCTGTAAAAGGTAACTTTAATTAAATAAGGTACTCTCTATATAACAATTAGACTAATTTCAATGAAAATGTTACCATTAGAATAATTTTAACAGGAGGACTAACCTAGGCTTGCGTTCTTCATGCAGCAGTAAGATCTATTTACTCGCTGTTCACTCTATGCATTGGTTTAATACACAGTCTGGAACTAGAACTTTGGACACATTGGTTGGATTGTTTTTGGAGTTTCAGAAGATCTTATTCTTATATACACTGTGATATTCCATTCCTACAGCAAATTAAACTAAACTCCTCCTCTTAAGTTAACCCTTTGAGTGCCAGAGAGATATCCACCCATTGCTTCGGCAATCAAGGTGTTAATTTAAAAGAGAAGCAAAATTTGCCTGTATGTTAGACCAGACATATATTTGTAATATAAATAGTTTGAGAGAAATAAACCTTTATCTGCATGTGTTACAGTCTGGCACTGTATGCTAATTAATTTCTGTGTTGGGCCACGCCTATCACTCACTGTGCTATGAATGAACCTAGGTGAACCCTACACACTGGGGGGGGGTATGTCTCACAGCACAGTGAGCAGTACATTTGGTCATAAGCATAACTAATTAGCATACTGTACAGAGAATTAGCATAAAGTGCCAGTCCTGCCACCAAAACATCTAGGTTAATTTATCAAAAACAACTTATGTTGCAAATGACCAGCACGCACAAAATTTGTGATGAATTCATCCCAGAAGAGCTGTAGTGAGTCACAAAAAGGAATGAGGCACACATCTGAACCAAAAAGATACAGAAAACAATAAGTTTTATTTATGGTACTGAAAAATAATCGCAAAAAAATGAAACAAAACTCAAACAATAAAAACAATTAAAAAGAGAAGCGAACCCTGGACGGACCAGATGAAGCCGACTTGTCGATAATCGTGGGGTCTTTACAGGGGACCACCTTTGGGCTCCCACTCTGCAGCTATGGTTTGATTGATTCCACTTGACACTTCATTTCACTTATTTGCCTCAAATTAGGCTATTTTTTGTTATTTTTATTAATAAGTAATAGTAGAAATACAGTGAGTTGCAGATCGCGAGTGATTGAAAGGGGGATTAGAGAGGGGAGGAGAGAGAAGCAGGGGTATAGAGGGAAAAAAATGGGAACGACCCAAGACTAAGACCAAAGGACAAGCCACCAGCCAATTCTACAATTTACCGTTGAGTTTGTGTCAAGTTCTCCCAATGCAAAGAGTGTGGAAGGACACCTGGAAAGGGTTACAATCTACCATCTGAGCATGTGAGAAGAGTAGAAGGTGTGTTGTTAATCTAATTAGATAAAGCCAGTAAAATGGTCACATGGGCTAGGAAGGTTTCCTTGACTGGAACCATCCCGACCATTGTTTCTCAAGTAAATCTTGAGAATCACTTTAGATAGAGTGGCACCGTTCCTTACTAACTTGAGCATCAACTTTTCCTAACCACGCTGACACAGAAGGAGTCTCCTGAGACTTACATAATAAAGGGATAAGACATTTGGCTGTGTTAAAGGGATAGTAATACTTCATTTTATCTTTATTTTATTTTGTAGGCATTAAAAAAATCATGAAGAACGATATAAGTCTTATCTCTCAAACCTTTATGGTTTAAGAGATATTCACAAGCACACTTTCCCCTCCCGCCCCTTTTACCTAGTCTAAGCCATCTCTTCTCAGATGTGGAATGCAGTCCATAGACCAGACAGATAACAGAAGGAGACAATCTTCTTCCTATGAGAACAATGAGATCCCTGCCCCCCTTGACAAGTTTTTCAGGTTTTCCCCTGATTGTCCCTCTCTGCAGTCTGCCTGGACACCTGCCTTCTGATCTGGCTGAGCAGTGTTGCATCAGTAAAAGGGGCGGGAGGGGGATACTTTGTCATTGAATTACTCTTGAACTACAACTCTGACAGAATTGAAATAACACCCTTCAAAGTCCAAATACTATGATGATTAATTAGAGCTGCTTTTATTATGAAACATTACTATCTCTTTAAGAAATAGAAAGATGATTCAACTCAAGGGAAGAACATCTAGATGACATTTAAAAAAAAAAAGGAAGAGCAAAGGATCCAAGGGGAGAGGATAGTTGAGTGAAGGTTATGCAAGACTTATGGGTTATTTATATTATTTGTTGTGTTTTATATTTGATGTAGTTTTCTCTGCCCTGGTATCACTTTATTATGTAACTAGTATGAAAGCCCATATACACCGGCTAAAGTGCACCCAGCTGCCCCAGAGCTGGGAGCAGAGACAGGACGTGAGCCGTCCGGAGTGGGGCAGCGCGTTCGGCGAGTCTCTACTACGCATGACTGAAGTCATGTGCAGTATAGACTCGCCGAACATGCTGATCCTTAATGGGGAGCTCCAGACGGCTCACAGCGAAGCTCCCTATGTGTGAAACCACACATGCGCAGTAGAGACATGAGCGACGTGTTCTACCACTTTATGTAATAGGAGGATTTATGTAATAGGAGGAGGAGGAGGAGGATGTGAGTTTATCATGGCTGCATTTATATTGCATGTTTAGCTGATGTGTATTATCTCCCCATTCATGGCTTTATTTTTTACACGCTGGCATACCATGTATTCCTTAATGTATGTGGGTTAACCTGTTGTGTCCATGTCCAGGGTTCTTTCCTTTTTTTAATTGTTTTTTATTGTTGGAGTATTGTTTCATTTTTTTGCAATTATTTTTCTGTACCATAAATAGAAATGATTGTCTTCTGCATCTTTTTGGTTCAGATGTGTGACTCATTCTATGGCTGTTCTCTTTTTGTGACTTATTTGCCACAGCTGTTCTGGGACAAATTTTTCACATATTTTTTTATGTACATTTAACTTTAATACTCAGAGTGCACCATTTTGTGTTTTTCTGGCTTTGATCTAGTTGATGTAGAACTAAATTGTTTGTATTACAAATGTCTAGCTCATCCGGTATACTTACTTCACTTTGAAATGAACCAAAAGTCTCTTAATGTAGATCAGTCACCGTAAGATGTTTTTTCCTGCCCGCTTTACCTATGATTAAGGACCTGGCTGGAATGAAATGCGTCAGGGATTTACTGGAGTGCCTTCCCCATGTATTTTGGTGTCTCCCGATTTTTTAAATCCTCCAATAAAGTATTTTTTACATATATATTGATTGACTGTGTGCGGATGTTTTGTTGCTACACTGTTGCATTAAAAAGATGCAGTCAAACCTTTAAAGGGATAGTAATACTTTGTTTTAACTTTATTTTATTTTGTAGGCATTAAAAAAACATGAAGAATGATATAAGTCTTATCTCTGAAACCTTTATGGTTTAAGAGATATTCACAAACAAAGTATCCCTTCCCTGTTCAACCAGATCACAAGGGAGGTGCCCAGGTAGACTGCAGAGAGGGACAATCTTCAATTAAGATAAGGGAAAAAGCTGAAAAGCTTGTCAAGGGGGGAAGGGCTTTCATTGTTTTCATATAAAGAAGATTGTCCCCTTCTGTTATCTGTCTGGTCTATGGACTGGATTCCACATCTGAGAAGAGATGGCTTACACTAGGTAAAAGGGGCGGGAGAGGAAACTTTGCTTGTGAATATCTCATAAACCATAAAGGTTTGAGAGATAAGACTTATATCATTCTTCATGTTTTTTTAATGCCTACAAAATAAAATAAAGTTAAAACGGAGTATTACTATCCCTTTAAGGACTTGAGAGATGTGCAATGTGCTTCAATGCAAGGCATTGCACACAAGGGTTAAGTGGTGATTAGCAATAATAACCAGTAGAGTTTGTTAGGGCAGGTGTAGAGTGAAATGTAACATGATGGGGCTTATTGTAGGTGAGAGCTGTGTATACAGGGGTTAATCTTAATCCTTTGAGTGTTGAAATGCACTGGGTAACTCTGATACTCGAAAGGTTAATGGTGATATGTGAAGGAGATTTAATCGGAATACAAACTGTGTTACATTGTCACAGGAGACAGGAGGGTGTGAGGGTATGTGAGAGAAGAACAAGGTGGGGGGAGAAAGGCAGAAAGAGAAAGGGGAGAAACGAGGGAGAGAGTGGGGGTTCAGAAGAGGCAGAGGAACAACAGAGAGGAGGTAGAAGGGAGAGTGGAGGGAGAGGGAGGAAGTGAGAGAGGGGTGACAGTGAGGATGGAGAGGGAAAGAAAAAGGGGTGAGAGATGATTATAACAAAACTGAACACAAAATAAAATATTTAGAAGAACATACAACTAAACATCCCCTAATAATAATACACTTCTTATGGCTACAAAATCCTTATGGCCCCTATACATTTTGTCTGTGTGCCTTAGTCCAGGATGTAACACCTCCACTCAATCCTGTACTTTAGTCCCACGGAGGCGGACATGACAGTTGCTAGCAGGAGCCCAGGAGACAAATTCTCCCCACTGCCCATGGTAAGTTTAACTCTTTAAAGACAATAAAGATGTGCAGTGCTTTGCTTTGTAATGTGCTGTGCAACTCTCTGGTTCTTATTCGGTATCTCCTGTACCCCACATGCATTAGCCTGAAAAACTGCAAGGAAATGTCATGTCCACCTCCATGGTCAGGACATCCAGGACTGATGGAAGATTCATGTAATCCACTTTGCAAAGAAATCCTTTATCTCTACATGAATTAGTTTCTCCCCGTAAACTTTGGTTTGCCTCAGAATTTCTTGTAATCCCACTTACAATAGTTTTGTCCTATAGACTTTTGTATGATCCCTTCTAAAAGAAATTGATTGTCCTATGGGCTTTCATGGGTTTCCTTCCACTGGATCTGGTAGCTCCTGCAGATTGTCCTGAACAGTCTGCATATGGTGCACATAAATACTATGTATGTGTAAGTGTGTGTGGGAGACATAATATTATCATTTAAAAGTTGTTCTCAGTCTTAAAAGCCTGATTTGTACATAGAACATCATGAGATCCCATCTGCAATAAATGATCTATAACCATAAACTTTCATATGATCCCATCTACAACATTCATGTTATCATCTCTACAATAAATAGAAGAACCAAGTTAAAGTACAGACCTCCATCAAAGACTTTACTAGCTCCCCCTTCTTTATGTGCAGTAAGTTTCCAATCACAGGGAGAGGGGTCGGACCTGGAGGCAAATTACGTCTTCTGTACATTTTATCCCATGTCGAATAGATCAACATGAAAGTGACCAGCAGAGCAAGGAACAGGGTCCCAAAAGCTGTTAGATCCATGTTCGGTTGAAGGTTTACACTATCTGCTCATTGCTGGTGTTGGATATTTATAGTAGAATTTACTGTTTTAGAGCCAAATAGTTTGTATAATAAACAATTGTGTGCAAGGTCTTGGCAATTCTACACAGTTTTGGCCAGTGAACACCATAAGAAGATAAACACAGCTAAGTGCACAGATTAACGCCTTGTCCCAATAACATTACTTTAACTATAAGCCAAATTAAACAATGTAATCATAAAGTTAAATTCCTGGAACAAGCCAATGGTATAATCAATGAAATGTGACATCGAGGGATAATCGTTGGCTCTGGCTCCATGATCCTTGATCCTCCTATTCTTCCTTTTTTTTTAACCCTGATTTTATAATTAAGTAACAACTCCATATTTTATGTCTCTTGTAAAGCTGCTTTAAACAAACCCCTTAAAATATTCTTCTTTTTCGCCTACTACCAAAATGTTTTTGTTATTTTTTTCAGTGACTACAAAGTTACCACCCGTTTACTTACGTGCACTTCATGGGAAGTATCCAGGATTAGAAACACAAGCCAAAGCAGCTAGAGAGTTACAGAGGGTGACAGGCAATTTTGCAGTGATTTATATTTAGAGAAATAAGGGCAGCAGAGGCTCAGATTGTTGGCTAATATTGTGAGCAGCCATCTATCAAAAATGATGAGCTGGAAGGAACGTGATGCATCCAGTGAGACAGAAGAGGAAGTGACCACCACCAGAATAGAAGGGTATACAATGATGCCCAGCCCCCCTACAATATCCCTTGGGATCTGGCAGAAATTTGTGAGCAAGGCAAAACTGGGTAACACTGTGAACAGCACAGACCAGCTGACTGTGCCTGCTACTACTACTGCCACTGTGTCTTGTGATACTTAGGAGGAGGAAGAGATGATAGCAAGTGTGACAGCAGGGGACAGACCATAAGTCACACTTGCTATCAGTAGTGGGCTACTACTACTCAACTCCACTTTGGTGGTACAACTAATTAGCTTGTCCAGTCAATCTCTGTCGACAAATTTCTTCCTGTTGCACAAAAGTATAACCATTTATCACTACCATTAGAGATAAGTGCTGCACTCATTATTCTGATCAAGCCTGTGACAAGATTAATATATGTTCGGGGAGCACTATCACCCTTGAAAAACGTTGATCAAGGCGATGTGCTTTACTTGTGCTATAAAAATGAATGTGATTATTTTCCGACAGCCAACTGGTTAATCTGTGAAGAAAGTTGACTCCTTGAGAATCTTTCTCACTGTTTAATGATTTCTAAGTGATACCATCTCTCTGCATATTTCCACATTGTGACTTGAAGAGGGCATCATATATATTTGTGTTTATCTTTTTTCGGCAAGCCGATTGTGCCCCAGCAGTACACTAATCACAGACCTCCTTACATTCCCTGATTTTGGTCTGATGAGGGCATTACTTTAGTGTTATTTGTTTCTTGCAAGCAGGATTGTGCCCTGGCAGTAAACTACTATATAACAGGAGATCTATACTATATATTTTTGTTTTTCTTTTGGTGCTTCTTTGTTTTCATTTTAGTTTATTATAAGGTTATGTTTTAATCTCCCAATCAATGTTCCTGATTATCTAACGCCTACTGGTATATGAGGTGAATGCTAGTATAGTAGGATTATCTTGATTTTGACTGTTCCATTTCATATTTCCCTTGTAGCACCACTTTTTAGTGAGGCCAATTTAGGATTGTATTTTTTCCTATTGATAGAGGAGTTGTATTGAGTGGTTTCTTCTTTACCAAGAAAATACATTTGACTCAGTGAAAAAACAAGCAATAATCATTATCCTGATCACCCAAGGAATAGATAGAGCTTACCTCAATATCTTCCAATACAAATATGAAAATGCAACTGCATCGAAGCAGGTCAACAATGAAAAAGTCCAGAACAACAAGAAGACACAAGTCCTTCAAAACTATTTTTTGCTTGTTTAGAAGACATTTTCCTCAAACTAAATTGGGACAAAAAAATAACTTAAGATCAATGGAGAACACCAACTTCACTAACGCTTTGCAGATGATATCATCCTCTTTGCAAGTGGTCCTGAAGAACTTCAAGAATGCACTGAAGAACCACAACAAAAAAGCAAAAATGTTGGTCTGAAGATATACAGCATCAAAACACAAGTCATGTTTAACCAAAGTACCATACCAAGGACACGCGGTAGATGGACAAGAACTAAAAGTGTACAAGTGTGTTTACTTTGGACAGTAAATATCAACAGATGAAAACACCATTATGGATATTGAGAGACACATAAAAATGAGATGGCAAGCATTTGGAAAACTTAGTAGTACTGTCTTTAAGAGAAATTTACCACTCTGCCTCAAGCAAAATGTTTTTGACCAGTGTTTCCTCACAGACCTTACATATTGCTGTGCAGCATGGATACTGAATGTCAAAGCAATACAAAAACTGTAGGTTAAACATTGAAGGATTCAGTGGCAAATTCTAGACTTAACAAAAAGAGACCGAAAAACATGTGCATATCTATGATATAATTTAAAGAGTGCTTGTAATGGAAATGGACAGGCCACAAAGCA
This sequence comes from Rhinophrynus dorsalis, assembly GCA_037306005.1. Taxonomy (NCBI): domain Eukaryota; kingdom Metazoa; phylum Chordata; class Amphibia; order Anura; family Rhinophrynidae; genus Rhinophrynus; species Rhinophrynus dorsalis. The sequence goes on from CM074726.1 coordinate 187,224,253, forward strand.
AGAAGATCTGATGTTTGATGGACCAAACTAATTTTGGAATGTATTCCTCTTGATACTAAACCCCCAAGGAGAAGACCAAAGACAAGATGGGTAAATGAAATTACCAGTTTGTTGGTAAACAGTGGCATCAAAACCACAGGACTGAAGTTGTTGAAGGCTTGCTGAGGAGTCCTTCATTCTGCAGAGGGTCGACAATGGCTGAAGATCATGATGATGATATGCATATATACATAACATATATATATATATATATATATATATATATATGTATGTATATAACAGCACTGTGCAAAAGTCTTAGGCAGGTGTGAAAAAATGCTGTAAAAGTAAGAATTCTTTCAATAATAGACATGTTAATAGTTTATTTTTAGCAATTAACAAACTTCATAGTGAGTTAACAGAAGAAAAATCTAAACCAAATCAATATTTTCTGTGACCACCCTCTGCCTTTTAAACCATCATCAATTCTTCTAGGTACACTTGTACACTGTTTGTTAAGGAACTCGGCAGGCAGGTTGGTCCAAACATCTTGGAGAACTAACCACAGTTCTTCTGTGGATTTAGTCAGCCTCTGTTGCTTCTCTCTTCATGTAATCCCAGATAGATTTAATGATGTTGAGATCAGGGCTCTGTGGGGATTGTACCATTTCTTCCAGGGCTCCTTGTTCTTATTTACAGTGAAGACAGTTGTTAATGACTTTGGCTGTATGTTTGGGGTCATTGTCATGCTGCAGAATAAATTTGATGGATAAGTATCTGCCTGTGCTTCTCAACATTGAGGAGACCATTAATGTTGGCCAAATCCCCAGCTTCATTTGCAGAAATGTAGCCCCAAACTCAGAGGCGTAACTAGAAGCCACCGTGCCCTGGCGCAAAAATTGCCATGTGCCCCCCCGATCACATTGCGCCCCCCATTGCCCCCAATTGCCACAATTGCCCCCACATTGCCCTCAATAGCCATTATTGCCTCCACATTGTCACAATTGCCCCAATAGCCACAATTGCCCCCACATTGCCACCAACAGCCACAATTGCCCCCAATAGCCACAATTGCCTTCACATTGCCCCCACATTGTCACAATTGCCCCACTAAACACAATTGCTCCCACACTGCCCCCAATAGCCACAATTGCCTCCACATTGTCATAATTGCTCCCAATTGCCTCCACATTGCCCCTGCATTGTCACAATTGCCCCACTAACCACAATTGCCCCCACACTGCCCCAATAGCCACAATTGCCTCCACATTGCCCTCAATTGCACCACAATTGCCCCAATTGCCCCAACATTGCCTCCACAATTTCTCCCAATCGCCACATTGACTCCACTGCTGACACCCCCGTGCCCATCTCCTAGCTCCCTGGTCCAGCAGTTGGCATGGATCTGCATTCTACAGTTCTGACAGAGCCCTCACACCGCACAGACCTCATCCTCAGCAGCAGCTTGCTGCTCAGTGGCACTGGGCGGGGGGTCTCAGGGGGTGACCAGGCCCCTGGAGTGGTGGGCCCTGGTCACAGGTGCGACCCCTGCAACCCCTATTGTTACGCCACTGCCCAAACTTGCAAGGAACCTCCACAATGCTTCACTTTTGCCTGCAGACACTCATTCTTGTACCAGTCTCCAGCCCTTCATTGAACAAACTGCCTTCTGCAACAGCCAAATATTTCAATTTTGACTCATCAGTCAAAAGCACCTTCTGCCATTTTTCTGCACCCCAGTTCCTGTGTTTTCATGCATAGTTGAGTCGCTTTGCCTTATTCCTATGTCAGAGGTATGGCTTTTTGGCCGCAAGTCTTCTATGAAGACCACTTCTGACCAGACATCACTGAACAGTATATGGATGTACCAGGATCCCACTGTTTTCTGCCAATTCTGAGCTGATGGCACTGCAGGACATCTTCCATTTGCAAAAGGGAAGCAAGCATGATGTGTCTTTCATAAGCTGCACTAAGTTGTCTTAGCTGACCACTGCGTCTATGGTCTTCAACGTTCCCTGTTTCTTTGTGCATCTTCAAAAGAGCATGGACAGTACACTTGCTGATGCAGTATAACTACCTTGTGTCTTGTTGCTTTGCTTAGTCTTGCCATGGTATATGACTTTTGCAGTAAAACTGTCTTCAGCAACCTCACTTTGTTAGCAGAGTTTGGCTATTCCTCACCCAGTTTTATTCCTCCTACACAGCTGTTTCTGTTTCAGACAATGACTGTGTTTCAACCCACAAATTATATTGATGATCATTAGCACCTGTTTGGTATAATTGTTTCATCATACACACACATATATGCCTACAAAATCCCAGACTTTGTGAAAGTGTACTGTGGCAGAGTTCAGGACGATGTATACGTCAGCCGTAGGCTACAACAAGCAGTTTATCCCAGAGAGTAAAGGGTTAAGTTTTGTCTTTTGCCTCTGCTAGCACACCTGCTCTTGGTTAATTAGCTCAGACCTATATAGTAGGTCTGAAAGAACAGGGTGGGGTAGTGTGTTTGGAGACCTGCAAGCTGTCTGTCTGCCTCTGAAACCAAGGAATGGTGAGCAAGCTTCTGAACTGAAAAGATTGCATGTCTGCTTGTTTTACTTTTTTGTACTGGAACCCAGAGTAGCTGGGTCAGTAACTGGTAGTGAGGGAACTACTGTGAATTAGCCTCCTGAAAGGAGTAGGTCTGTTTATTTCTGTACTTTTTATTTGGTGTCAAAAACCTGTTTGATTTAAAGGGGACGCATACCCTAAAATTGGAAAGAGACTTTTTTTGTTGTTGCTGTTTAATAAACTGCATTGAAGTTATAACCTCCTGGCTGTCCTGACTGTGTTTGAAGGGACCTTACCACAGTACCTAGAAGAATTGATGCTGTTTTGAGGGCAAATGGTGGTCACAGCAAATATGGATTTGGTTTTGATTTTAGTACTGTTCATTAACTATGCATTTTGTTAATTGATAAAAATAAACTATCAACATGTCTATTTTTTTTAAAGCATTCTTACTTTACATACGCATTTCATTATATGATACATACTTCTCACTGTATAAGCAACCCTGAATTATGGAAAAGAAAAGTAGAAAAAGTCAGCGCACAGTAAAAAGCCTCTAAGTGTAGTATATTGAGTGAACGCCAAGGCTGATATCAGCATATAAAAACATTAACATTTATTAAAATGTTAAAAATCAAAATGACACAGCCATAATAGTACTGTAACATTAAAATATAAAACCATGGATCTATAATGATCCTATTGGTATAAAATATAATGTATAAAAGACTCGGGCGGGACCTATTGGTGGAGGATAACAAGATATAAAATGTATAGAGCTATATCCAATTCTCATGAACTATACAGCATATTTTATTGGTCATATAAAGATATCAAGTTCTTTCAACAGTATGCGCTCACCGGAGAGTTTCTTGAACGCGGGCCCGTAATAAGTACACCCTGGTGGTTAGTTCAATATCTCCCGTATACAGCTCAGTCCTCCTGGTTCTCCGACTCCGAGGATTAGTTTTTCATTCCGGTACTGTTCTTTATTCCGGAACTGGCAGTTATTGGTCTCCAATAAAACAGTATTTGTCTTTATAATAATCAACGCATTTCGGGAACTAAATTCCCTTTCTCAAGATTGGCTGTAGGTGCGTCCAAAAAGACCGCGGTCTTTATACTTTTGTTTGTCCAATCACCATCAATTACGTCTGGGTTCAAATGTGACAAAGTAACAATAAACATTGTATCAAGCAAAAGCAATCTCCGTTCATCTACATTGTTCATTTGGACTATACTAACAAAAACTGTATGTATGATTGAACTATTCATTTATTTCTGATTGTGCACATATTAGTATATTCTATATTTCTAACCAATGTTATTGTAATTCTATGACAATTCTTGGTTCTTATACATAGAATTTCTATATTACGGACCAGTTGCTATATGTTTACTATATATTCCCAGTGAGAGCCGCTTTATATATTTTTAAACCCTGAATTATGTCCTTAATGGCCCCTCATACTTTACAGCATTTTTTCACACCTGCTTTTGCATAGTACAAGATATATTGAGCCTGTGAATGTCCAATGACCAAGCAGACAGCACATAGCAAGGTAGATGAAGAACAGACTTTTGGTCTAAACCAGACCTTCCTCAGGGCAACCAGGGGACCCAACACCATATAAGCTGAAGTTTCAACCCTAACTTCGGTCTTTCATCTTGAGAAAGACCCAAGTTAGGGTCAAAACATCGATTCAATAAATCAGCACTTTATTGCATCTTCAAAAGGTCCTGTAAGTGCATTTCTTTTCCTCAATTGGTGTATCCTGCTACTCTCGGAGACTGGCACCCAGACAAGGTATCTATTTTTCCACTGAGTGCTCCATGAACTAACAAACCTGTATATATGTGGCATTGCAGAAAAAGGATCACGAGAAGCACAGAAGGGGTAAAGGCTATGTGCATACATTGTTAACCTGTATGCTCTATGGATCCTAAAAGTACAATCCTAAAATAGCTTTATAATGCCTTTGTTAACTGTCTTGTTTGGAGTGAATTTAGTTAATGTAGTGTGTGCTGTTTGTATTAATGTTTTGTGCTGTTAAGAACTATGGTCAGTTAATACACGGTAATTAATGTCCTCTGGTCTTGTATAAAGACGGTCCATTATCTTATCTCAACCCATTCACAGTTAATTCTGGACAATCAGTGAGACCCCTGGACAAGACAGAAATGGCTGCCTCTTTAGAGTAAATGCAAAACTAGATTTTAAGCAACAGCAAACAGATAGAATTTGTATAGATGTTGCGTGAAGTATAAGATATTTATTGTATATGTAGGTATGCACGTACTGTAAATATGGATATTGTTATTTATATTGATCCAGCATTTGTAATTAGCATTTTGCATTACAATGTAGGTATAGTAAGTGCATTAGTTATACAGACTGGATAACAGGAGGTACAGCAGGCATTCATACATTAGGATAGGTGAACCCTGTTCCATAGAGCTTACAATCTAAGTAGGGAATGAGCAACATACATATATCACAAGGAAGAGGAATAAGTGCAGCCTGACAGTTTGGATATTGTTTAAGAAATACAGTTTATATGTTACTATAGTTCTGCATTTGACATGTTTTTCTTTGGTTTGATTTTGGAGCTGTGGAGGGTTAATGCTGGTTGGGAAGGAATTCCAGAGATAAGGAGCAGTGATAGAGAGATAACCTTCAGCCAAGATACAGCAGTGTAGAGGGCATGCAGAGGGTGTGTATGTATGTAGAGGATTATTGTAGGTGATTTATAAGGTGGAGAAGATCATTAACCCGTTAACACTGTGTGACATATCAGTACAATCACAGGATTCTGTCCATTATGGGTGGATGACAGTCCTGGCAGTCAGTCAGCTTCAGCCTTTCCTGGTGTCTCCACACATGTGATTGCTGATACAGTGATCACAAGTCTGGTGTAGCCACATGACTCATGTATGTAAACATCACATTCACTGCTCTCTGCCTTTCTCCTCCTCGCTGTGATCATGAGGAAGAGAGACACAGAGAACTTACATCCTAACAGGGAAAATAGACAAAGAGGGAGACACTTTTATTTTAATTGATGGTGCTGAGGGCAGGACCAAAGCTAGAGAAGGTTTGGTCACTTGATGACCTACTGCCACCTCTTTGTGTTGCTGTATAAATGATTTAGAGTAAGACCAAATCACATTATTTACACAGTCTAATTTATAAACGCATCTAGTGAAGTTTAATCAAACATTAATGTGAGTTGTGTTGCTGCTGAGTAATGTGATACACTTATATATATATGTGCACCACACAGTCTGATCTCCTAAAAAGAGGGACACCAGGGAAGAAAAGAGGGACACCAGGGAAGAAAAGAGGGACATAAGGATTTTCATCACAGAGGGACAGTGCCCCCTAAAAAAGGGATGTTTATCCAATCCAAACAGCTTTTTATTTTAATTATTTTAATTATCAAATGAAATTGTGGGTTATCCATATAAATATGGTATTAATATAAAGCCCTATTTATGTTTAATAAATGGTATATCACTTGTGTGAGTATACTATAGGAATTAGAGGAAAAAAATGGTTGAACAAAGGCATACTAAAAATGTCAAAACTGCTCTAGTGAAAAAAAAAACCCTCTCATTATTAAGGGGTAAAAGAGCGGTGAAGGTATGAAGGAGAATGTCTGGAGGCTTTATGTTGCTTGATGGCCAGGAGAGTTATATTAGTAGTGTTTGGGTAAGTATTTTTGTGGAAGAAATAAAGAGTATCCTGGTGGTCAGTTTAGGACTGACTGAAGAGGAGAGATTTAGTCAGCGGATAGATATCAGTTAGGCCAATAAACAATAGACAACGTGGGAGAAGATAGGGGTTTTAGTTGTAGAGTGATAAAGAAATGGGTGGTAAAATAACTCAAACTCATTATTAGTTATTACGGACGCTGTTTACTGATACCGATAACTAAATGATTTCTGTTGGTTTCTTTCCATTAGAAGTGCTTTCTAAGTTCTTAGCGGGGCACAAATGAGATCTCATAAGGTATTGGTACATTGGCAAATCCGGTCAATTTTGGCATAATGTCAGCATCAGTGAAATTCTTCTGGGACTTCAGGTTGAAGGTCTGTAGGATATTGGTGAGAAACAAGAAGAGTTCCATTCGAGCCAAGCTCTCCCCTGCACAGATCCGCTTGCCTAGAGAAGGACACAGATGATGATGATGTTGATTAAGGCAGAGGAAGGAACAATTTATCTATGTCTCCAGCATGACCCCTTGACTTTCATGTGCTAGAAGCATTTGAAATCTCTCAAGGGAAAAATGCAAGGAACAACATTAAGTAGCCAAGGAAAATAGTATGAAGTAACTGACACCGATATACTATGAAATTTGAGCAATTTAGGAGCATACCAAATGTACCATAGAGGACAAATACACATTTTAAAAAGTCCAGTTATTTAAAGGGATAGTAATACCTAAAATGTAAAAAAAAATATGTTGTAGGGTTTATCCCCCTGAGTAAAACAAGAGTACTCCCACTGCTGAAAGATGTTTCATTCAAAAGTTATTAATTTTCAAAGTTGAATTTTTTAGGTGCAATATCACAGTGGCCTGAAATTGTACAGTGGCGCTGTTGCTACACGATCCTATGGACAGCTCTGGTCTCAGGACCATGCTACTCCATAGGATGGTGTAGCAACAGCGCCACTGTAAAATTTCAGGCCACTGTGATATTGCACCTAAAAAATTCAGCTTTGAAAATTAATAACTTTTGAATGAAACATCTTTCAGCAGTGGGAGTACTCTTGTTTTACTCAGGGGGATAAACCCTACAACATATTTTTTTTTACATTTTAGGTATTACTATCCCTTTAAATGAGACTTGCTACTTCTTCTATCCAACTCATAGAGATCAAACTAGTGTTCAAGGGGTTTAAAAGTCCCAATCGTGATCTTGATTTCTCCCCTATAGTTGGTCCAAATGTGATTCAGTTCTTAATTCCCCAGTCTCAGTGCGACCAACTTAATATGCATTTAGCATCAATATTGTATTGTCTGACCACTGTCCAGTGCAATGCATTGGATACCTCTCTGGGACTCAAAGGGTTAATATATGTGAATGTTTGGATTGAGTATCCCTGTTTTTCTTTATTTGTTTTTGGATACTAGAAATGTCTGCAATACAAGGAAAAGCAATACACTGGAAAGCTTTCTAGCATGCAAGGGGTTGTCTTCCAATTCACATAGATCTGGGGAAAGGAAAGGTTAAAGGGACAGTAGACTTTTATTTTGATTCTACAAATTCTGTATAATATGTAAAAGTCAAATTGCCTGTACACATTATTATTATTATTATTATTCAGTTGTAACTATATTTTTACACTTTTATGTCTGTCTCTCTTTACAGAGATCTTTCTAGTCAGTTGAGGGGACAGTGATACAATGTTACACTATCCCTGCAGCACTGAGTGCTCTGCACACTGTATGTTGTCTTCTTTACATTGTATCTTTTATACATTTTATCAATATCCCTGCTTTTCACCCTCCCTGACAGAAATCTCTCTGGACACAGATCAAGAAGCTCACTGTTAGGGATGTAAATGCATAATAAAAGTGAAAGATGAAAAAAATAAATAAAAGTATAGATAATATGACTACATATTATGGTCTTGTACAAAAAGTAAAATCAAAATAAGAGGGTACTATCACTTTAAAGTGATAGTAATGTTTCACAAAAACAGCAGCTCCAATTACTCTTCATAGTATTTGAGCCATATAGAGTGCTATATTAATACTGTCAGAGTTGTAGTACAAGAGTAATTGAATGATAAAGTATCTCCCTCCTGTCCCTTTTATCTAGTGCAAGCCCCCTCCCCTCAGATGTGGAATCCGGTCTCTTGATCAGACATGTCACAGCAAGGGACAATCTTCTTACTGTGATCATAAGGAAACCCCTGTCCCTCTTAACAGGTTTTTCAGGTTTTCCCTTCTGTTCACTGAAGATTGTCCTTCTCTGAGATCCATCAAGACAGTGTTGCTGCTCTGAGGTGAGCAGCGTTACATCAGTAAAAGGGGAGGGAGGGGGATACTTTATCATTCAATTACTCTTAAACTACAACTCTGACAGCATTGAAATAACACTCTCCAAGGCCAAATACTATGAAGATTAATTAGAGCTGCCTTTATTATGAAACATTACTATCCCTTTAAGAGAAGATTCAGCCTATGGGATACAAAACGAGAACAAGAAAACATATATATTATATCTGCACAGTCACAGCGCTAGAGTTACAATTTACACTACCGTTTAGTATAGAACTCTGACTTTACTTTTAACTTTTCAACTTATTATGTAACTTGAAGTCACTGAAGGGATCAGTGCCAAGTACTACAAACCCTGCACCTTGGTTCACATCCATTTGTCAAAATAAAAGTATATGACTGGGATCAAAGTAACATAGTAGATAAGGCTGAAAATAGACATGCGTCCATCAAGTCCAGCCCATGCCAATAACACCCCTGTTGATCCAGAGGAAGGCAAAAAAAGCCCTCTGGAGAAATTTCCAATCAAGTCCCAAGTGTGTGTGTGTGTGGGGGGGAATTATTCCTTCCTGACTACAATTGGTAGTCATATAGTTCCCCGGATCAATATCTTATTTGCTTTGAAGCTACCTGTCATAATTGTCAATATTGTTCTGTAGATCACCATTTACACATTTTGTCACCATAACGTAAAATTCAGGGCTAATGGGGAGTTTACTCACCACTTGTTGGTTTGTGGCCCCTGTTCCCAAGACATTAATTGGGGCCATATGTTCAAAAGAAAAGTGGAGGAATTTTGTGTCATTTGCACTGTAGGGGAGGTCTAAAGATTTACATTGATTTAAATGTGAATTCTTACTATTCCAACGTTAAATCTCCAAATCATTGCAAAGCAACACGTTGGAGACCTCTTTAGCGTTTAATGGGTAAAACAACTATTTAAATCAATGGACATATTGGGAATTTTTAGCTTTCCCCTGTAGTCAATTGATTTGCTCTAAATCTCCACAACTTCTTGTCATGCTACCTCCATGTCCCAGCCATCTGCCGCTGCTGGGGGCTTCCCGGATGCTCCGCGATCACTGAGTAGGCCAAAGCCCCGGCCTCGAGTAGTGGTGTCTGCCCGCGGTCGTGATCGTGGTCGTGATGGAGCAGTAGGACTAAGCCATGGCCTAAAGTTGAAGTCGTCTCCAGGGAAGGTATCCACAGGGTGCCTAGATCAAACCATGGTGTTGTACACCTGTATGGGGGAGGTGAAGCCTGCCTCTCTCATCAACTGTCCACCAATAGTGTGCCTCCAGGTAAACAGTGAGGCAGGTGCTGTGGATGCACACCCCTCTGTTGGCCAATCCATTGAGAGGTTTGTTCAGCAGAGGGGAGAGGTGAAAACCCATGACACTATAAAAACTCCTCAGGCTGTGTCCACTTTACTTCAGTGTTCCAGAACTTTGGTTCCTGTGTGCTCTAAGCTTCCAATGCTCAGTGCCTCCTTCCTTGCTTTGCTTCAGACCCTCTGCTGGATTTACCATTGCCTGACCTTCTGCTTGCTTTCTGGACTTCCCTGCTTGCCTGTTTCCTGACCTTGGCTAGTTTTACCTATTCTGCTTGATTGCTGCCTGCCCTGATCTTCTGAACTGTTCCTGACTTTGTTTTGCTTAACCCTTGCACTCCCGTGCTGTCATTCTTACCTAGGTGTTCTACCTGTATCCCTCTGTGGATCACCTGGTAAAGTTGTCTGGCAAGAGATAGCAGTCCCTGCTCCTACTCTCTAACCATAACAAGCCTGACACTTTTCCTTTGAACATTCAACTCATAAATGATAATCTCTGAAATGAGGGGTCTGTGCATGCACAATACACTTTTAACACAAGACTTCAGTGCAGATTTTTATGTGCAGTAGAGACTTGTGTTTCAACACCATATCGTTTAGAAGGGATACACAGAGGGAGATGCACTAAGACCTGATAATGAGATGATAAAGTGGATATTACTTCTCCAGTGATATCACTTCTGCAGTTCCTATTTTATTCTATAGAGCCTATGCACTAAGATATCCAAAACTGGAGAAATCTTAGTGCATTTGCTCCTTGGAATAACATAGGAACTGGAAAAGTGATATCACTGGAGAAGTCATATCCACTTTATCACCTCTTTCATTCCTTAGTGTATAACCCCTATGGTGTTTTTATTACTGTGCTAATGTCCCTAAAATTAAAACAGATGGTTGCTTGTGGGGCTGTTCACGAAGGCAACTATTATATTGTGTATCAAATTCACAACACAGTTTTCTGCATCTCAATGAAGGTGCCATTGAGATGATCTGCCTGGTGACCTGTGGGACTGTTATACAGATTGTTCACATGGCTGATGGATTGCTGTAGTGCTCACTGCAGTGATCCAATCAATAGAGTTGAATGTAGGCATCATCCAATCAAGTCTGGCTGAGTGATGGCCACATTCCCTGCCCATCAATCAAACATCTGGATCACCAAATTAGGCTGATTAGAAGTGGGAAAAGTGATTGATTGAAGTAAAGATTGAATGATAGAAAAAGGTTGATCAATTAAATAAAGCATTTTTATGACAAAAACAAGTTGACTTCCCACACATATATAAAGCTGATTAATTCTGGGGCAATTTAACTTCATCATAGTGGACAACTAAAAAAGCAACAATTGTATATGGAAAAGTGTACTTGTCTTCAATTGTGCAGTGAGTCTGCAATGTAATTGTACCTTTTTAACTTAATTAATATGATGCACAGTATCAGCAGGAACTTTTGTGGGATGTGATAATAGGCCTCACCCCCAAATCTCTGCTCAGACCTCCTGTTGGTAAAATGAACCACGTTGCCTTAGGAAGAACTATAAAAATGACTAAGGATTTTACCTGTGGAAAATGGCACAAAGGCCTCATGCCTCTTGAAGCGGCCCTTGTCATCCAGAAAGTGTCCAGGATTGAATTTGTCCGGAGTGGCGAACTGAGTGGGATCACGGAGCACAGTGCACAGGAGTGGGTAGACCTCGGTGCCCTGAGACAGAAGGAGAATCACTCAGAGGAACATTACAAAATCCAACCAGGGACATGTTCAGGTGATCCTGTTGCACAAATAATGGCCACGATTAAAACATAGATATATACAGAGTACGCTGTGTATCAAGGCAAAGTGTAGCAGTTCTGGGGCCAACCAAATGCCCCATTGTGGACAAATAAACATTCCAGTTGACTGAAATGAGTCTTTTAAATGGATAGTAATGTTTAAGTATAACGTAAGCTACAATCGTTCCTTATACAATTGCCCTCCAACATTGACACTGTTGATATAGCTCTATTTTCTATGATATTATATTATAAAGTGTCCCCCTTCTGCTTCTTGTATGTACATCAGTGTCCTTGCCTCAGAGCTAAAAGCGGATTGCAACTAGGGATAATATTCAGTCAATATCAGAAAAAACCTGGCCTCCTTTCACAAGGAGGGGGAGGATAGGAATTTCCTTATACTGACAGAAGGAAGAGTGCCATTTGTTGTGATCTGTCCAGTCCGATGACCGTATTCAGAGCTAAAGGGAGATGGCTTACTTTAAAGGGATAGTAATGGTTAATTTTAAGTTGATTTAATATTGTAGACATTAAAAAAGATTAACATCAATATAAGTCTTATCTCTCAAACCTTTATGGTCTGAGAGATATAACTTGCTAAAGTTACCATTTCCTGGCTGTTTTACTCAAGTCTGCCATCTAGCTGACAGCTGTAGATTCCAGTCATTTGACCAGACAGAGGCTCTTCAGCAGAGCTGAAATCACACTATTTAGAAATAAATATTTCATTGGAACAGTCTACAAAGTGTGCTTGCAAGCCAGGCACACTTTGTAGACTGTTCCAAATTGTTTTTATCTTTAGATATTGTTATATCAGCGCTGCTGAAGAGCCACATCTGGTCAAGCGACCAGAGTCTGCTTCTGACAGCTTTATAGCTCGTTAAGCAGAAAGGGGAGGGACCAGAGAACTTTATTTTCCTATATTTCTCAAACCATAACGGTTTGAGAGATACAAATAAGTGCAAGTACTCTCTTTTAATTGTATATACCATATAGTTAATACTTGTTTTCTGACATTACTATCCCTTTAAAAGGGGAGAGAGGGGACATTTTATATTATAATATCATAGAAAATAGAAAGCTATCAACAGTGCCAGCGCTGGAGGGAACTAGTATAAACTATAAGGAAGGATTGTGGTTTATGTTATTCTGAATCATTACTATCTAGTTAACCCCTCACATGCTGGAGAGGTCTCTAACTTATTAAAAACCCCAATTAAAGTAGTGATCATTCTGGAAAAGTGTATTTGCCCCTCATGGACAGTTGGATTACTCCGCTTCTTTTGTGTATAAGGACCTTAGTGCAGCATGAAAAAAAGTGGCGCATTATGCAGTTTTGATGGAAAAACGATCAGCTCTAAAATGTTATTGAATTGCACCCAATTTGTAGGATTACCATTTGTGCTGAATTCAGTAAAGCAATTAGAGCCCATTTTCAAGCATCTGTCAGCATTAACCTAGGAACATGCGCTATTTATCGTCATAATCATGATTTAGTACAGAATATCCCCACTGTATATTCACCCATTGTGGGGCTTATGCCCTAAGATGAACTAGAATTAATCTGGGCAAAGCACACATACTATAATAGATAAATAAAGATCTCCATTAATTTACATGTTGTTGCCCTCCTTGACTTCCAGAGGGGTCTTCAACTCTAAGGGGGAGATGCATTAAAGGTTGACGATGTTAGTTCCAGTGGCCCCTCGTCTGGAGACAAGGATCCGGGTGCCCGACTTCCGGCTAGTTGGTGGTCCACCTCACCTGGTCAGGGCCAAAAGGCCGGCTGGTGTTGGCATACATCCCACCCCCCAGGGCAGGGGCAACAGAGCCGCTGGGAAGGACACTGGTCCCACTCCCCAGGGCAGGGACAACAGGGCCTCTGGAGAGGATGTTGGTCCCACTCTCCAGGGAGGGGTCCACAGAGCCACTGGTGAGGACCTTTGTCCATTTACCTGGGCGGGGGTGAGAGAGTCTCAGGGGAGGATGTTGTTCCAACCTGTGGCTCTGGCTGACTACCCACTCCTTGTATGACCCTGGCTTGTCTGACTACCCAATGTGGTGCTGACCTGGGGCTCTGTCCAATGATCCTCTCTGTGTTGCCTCCTGACTGTTGGACATCCTATCTGGTGCAGACCTGTGGCTCTGGCTGACTATCTTCTCTGTGTATGACCCTGGCTTGTCTGACTATCTGATCTGGTGCTGACCTGGGGTTCTGTCCAACTATCCTCTCTGTGTAGCCTCCTGTCTGTTGGACATCCTATATGGTGCAGACCTATATCTTTGGCTGACACTAGCGTACTGAGTGCAGGTGTGAGTCAGTAGTCTCCTTTGTTGCCTTCGTTTGGGGAGACTGTTTGGGTTCTATTGCGACTCCCAGAGCTACTCATACTGCCATTGGCTTCTGCCTAGTCTCTTGCAGTGTGGTTGACTTTGTGGCAGCCTCCTATTCCTGGTAGTCTCTTGCCTCTTAAGTCACCCTCTGCCCTTTCCTGATCCTTACTGCATTGTTATTCGAATAATGGTGATTTTAACTATACTGTCTGACTCTTGGGTTATTCTTGGACTCTGTGACTGTCTCTTTGACTGTTTTGGCAGGAAAAGGACAATGAGAGGACCAACTCCCTTTGTCTCTTTTGCTGCTAGGGGAAGGGAGGAGGGGTGGTTCAGGGCAGGCAAGGTGGGCTGGTGATGGGCAGGGCTTGCAAACAATAAAAGACTGCCGTGAGAGCTTACGGGGGATTCTGGAGTGTAGCATTGGAGTGATTGAGTGAGGTGGAGGATGTGACCAGCCAGCCAACCTGCTGAGACTCAAAATCCAGTCAGGCCCAGGAACTTTTTGCTTTTTTCGCAAAAGTTTTTTCTTTTTCTCCAATGCAAAATTGTGCTCCTTTTTGCCTATTCCAGCAAATTGTTGTCATCAACAACAGTACAATGCAAAATTTGTAACAAGTTAGTGAGAAGGGGAAAGGCGGGAACACACCTTGGCACAACCTCCCTGATAACACACATGAAACGCAGACACCATAACATTTATGTTAAACATGTTAAAGTCAAACACCCATTACAGAAATCTAGCACCGGTTTTACTGTACCCCCTGACTCTCCAGAAATGTGGAGATCAAAAAGGAGTAAGAATAAAGAAACCCAGAAAGACACTGGAAGTTCCTTGATGAGTTAAACAACTAGCTCACTATCAACATCACCTTCTTCCTCTAGGGTAACAAGTGCATCTCCTGCCAATCCACCTTGTTCATCTTTACCTCCCCTGCCAAATGATAGCCACTCTTTTGATGTTAGGACATGGCAGTTCGTCTCTACCCATTGCACACTGTGTGGTGCACTGACCACACATGCCAGTGTGGTGGAGGAGAATCATTATCAGGTCATCAAGCGGCATCTGAGGAGATTCCATCCCACAAAATATGCTAAGATGGAGGCAGGGAGGGTTCATTATTACTATTAAACTGTCAGCAAGTTGTCATGTGTCCTTAGCGGGGTCTGGACAAGGGGTACAGTGATAGCGGCAGTACTTGGTTTTGGGTGGCATGGTGTTTGGATACAGTTGTGCCCCCAGATGTTATTTACCACACACATACTGTGCACATTGCAGTTGCTGAGGAGACCCACTGATCCTGCTCTCAAGAGTAAAAATATATTCTAATAATAACACACCCATGATGATTTTGGAGGAGGAGCAGGTGGAGAAGATATAATGGCCAACTTCTCCACAAATACTGGGGGCTACTTATTCTGCTGATACTTCATCAGGCATAGCACTGGAGCCAGTCGTGACAAATGAAACCTTCATCATCCATCTTCTATGTTACTGCTCCTGTTGATCCCATTCCCTTTCAGCTGCCTAATCATCCTGCTGCTTAAACATCTCAGCAGCAGCAGTACGAACAGCAGTTGCAACTCATGAGAACATTTGACAGTGGCCACTGGCAACATGACCTGCTGGCATTAGGCCAGTAGGGCATTTTTATTTTTTTCTCAGGACTTGTGTTTTGAAAAAATAAATAAATAAAAGAAAAAAAAACTAGTCCTACAAAAAAATAAACAATTTTTGGGGGGTTTGTTTCTAACAAGCTTAAGTCCTACAAATCAATGTTTCTTCTGGGCTTGGGCCTCTAATAAGTCTA
The DNA here is from genome assembly GCA_037306005.1 of Rhinophrynus dorsalis. Lineage (NCBI taxonomy): Eukaryota > Metazoa > Chordata > Amphibia > Anura > Rhinophrynidae > Rhinophrynus > Rhinophrynus dorsalis. Next base: position 187,240,040 of record CM074726.1, read on the forward strand.
AGTTCTACAAAGGCCTCTAACAACAAATCAAACAAATCATCCTCTACAAAATACTCTATCAAGTCAAGTATCAGTCCACCCCAGTGCAGCTTATGTCAGGGGGTTCCTGTCTCAGTTTAAATACAAATGTCTTATTTTATTTTATTGAAAGCCCCCCAAAACAAATTCCCTGTTCAAATGATTCATTCATTCACCAACACAGGCACCCTCCTCAGACCCCTTTATACCATGTCTTATGGTTTCTATTTTATTTGATTTTATTTAGGATTTCTTTTTTATTAAGTGCCACCCAATCCCAGTAAACAACCCCCCAAAAATCCTCCCCTGTTCAACTGATTCTTTCCCCACATCCCACCAACACAAGCACCTTCATGCCCCTTTTATACTCTGTTTTTGGGAAGTAAAGTATTATTTGTAAGGTATTGTGTGTAACTTCTATGTTCCCATTGATTTCAGTGGGTGAAAAAAGAGGAAAAAAGAGGAAGAGCGGCACTTTTCGTGGGAAATTTTTCTCCGCGTGGAAAGTGCCATTTTTCGCTGATTTCAGTTTGAGGCAGAAAGTTTTGCCCATCCCTAGTCCTATGTAAATGGTTCCCTTAAACTAAACTTCAATTCCCCTTTATTTGCCTATCTTCTCTAGCTAAAAAACATGCTGCTCTCTCCTCTCACAAACACAGAATGGCTGTTGTGACAGCCTGACACCTTTTTATATGGCTGTACACAGAATGGCTGCTGTGAGAGCCTGACACCTTTTTATATGGCTGTACACAGAATGGCTGTTGTGACACCCTGACACCCTTTTATATGTCTGTACACAGAATGGCTGCTGTGAGAGCCTGACACCCTTTTATATGTCTGTACACAGAATGGCTGCTGTGAGAGCCTGACACCCTTTTATATGGTTGTAGAAAACTTTAGTATGAAGAATAATCTTTCTACCCTTTGATTTCAATGCAATGAGCTAGGCGAAAAAAATGGGACAAAGCTGAAAAAATGGCACTTTTCATGGAAAATTTTTCACCAAACTGAAAGATTTGCACTGTTGTAAATAATTGTCTAGTTGGTATTATTAGGTGTTTAGATAGAATATATTTGATAATATACAGTGTATTGCTCTTTTATAATATTATTTTTTGCCATTAAATATTATCGCTTATTGTTAGTACTGGGGTATTATTGTATTAATTGTGGTATTGGTCATTGGAACAAACTTCTCTGGGTATACCTAGGGACATGAGCATGCATTGAAAAAACACCATTTTGGTCTGTGACCTGTGGACTTCCGCACATATATTAATCTGTTGGCTTATGGAGTATTATGCAATTTCATTTGTTTCCAATAACTGTGCTAGTGTCTGTTTAGATTTTAACTTTAACACATCTGTTATTGTGAAACCCTTTGCGCCAATTAATGCACGCAAAGCCACTAACCACAACACACACATACCTGTATTACTTCTAATACTTTCACCCACTCCTACCCCTTGTGATTACTGGATATTACTTTACTATATGTTTTTAGTGTAAAGTACACAATAGAACTGATTGTGTGTCATGTCTTGCCTTGAATCTCTACAAAATACAATATCTCATCTAGGATCAGTCTGCCTTGGTCACAGATCACATCAGGGTCCCTGTCTCTGTCACCTATCACTATTTTTTATTTATTTGCTTATTTATTTATTTGCTTTAATCCCTTAGGGTCCGACGATTCCGCGGTGTCTGGTCCTTTAAGGACCAGATAGACGCATTCGACGTGCCGTCCCACGTGACTGATCACGTGGGGCGGCACATCGGAAAGAGGACTGAAAGAGATCGCTCCAGTCTTGGAGCGATCAATTTCAGTCCACGGTATTACTCACCGCGCTCCTGCATGAGCGCGGTGAGTAAAAGTACGTGACGTACCAGGACCGTCACTGGTCCTTAAGTGCCGGACCAGCGTGACGGTCCGGGTACGTCACAGGACGCGAAGGGATTAATTAACTGTCACCCTATCCCTATCACTGTCAACAACAAACAAAAAACACTCTCTGTTCAACTACTTCTTTCTCCAGTCTCCCCCAAGGTCTAGGTGAAAGAAAGTGGGAAAACCTCACTTACAATGAAACATGTTCCACTTTGTGAAAAGTGCAACTTTTCTCCTGTTTCTCATTTGAGGTGTTCGTCCATCCCTACTTATGGCATCAACAATGGCCTATTTCCATTTGGAAATGCAGCATAATTAATCATTTCCATATGGAAATGCAGGATAATGAGCCATTATAGTATTCATGTGGGTGTGTTTATCTTGTAATGTGGCACTTTACCACATGCACAAAACTCTGATAGCAGCCTCTGCTGTCGGAGTTTACAGTCTTAACTTTGCCTATCTGAGGCTGGGGAAGTTGGGGTCTCCCTGTAGTTTCATATGAAGTAACATCCTTCGATCATAAGCATGGAGAGTTGTCATACTGACATTTAAGGGAATGAACGTCCATCATTCTAGACTAAATTAGCCTAGTATCTATGGGGAAGATAAAATGTCTGGGATTTGTGCTATTATCTTGTGTGAAAAGTTAGGAGTACAAATTCCTGGTATGCCTTGGTTACCACTTAAAGTTTGGTTATCTAGGGAAAGGATTAAAAGTGACAGGTTGGTATGATGTATGGGTTAAATCCCAGTCATCACAGATTTGATTTCTTACACCTGGCATGCCATTATATATATATAAAAAAAGTATTGCTACAAGGGTTCCTAAATCTGAAATAGCTTATCTTTGGGTTGACCAATCAGAGTCTAGAAATTTAGTCTGACATCATTTTCTGATTATCTGGCAACTCATCCTATAAGAGAAGGATGGTTGTGTCTTTCTGATGAGGACATTTTTGATGTATAAGATAATGATTTGGGATAGGAAAATCTCTTGGTGCTGACTTCCATGAAATAACCATCTGCCCAGGGCCAGAGAATTCTAAGAACACCACGCCTAAGTTGTCTGGTAATTATAAATTTATTTACTATTAATTCTGTATAGCCCTAAGAATTATATATTTCCTCTATATTTGAGGAAAAATAATTTTATAATAATTCTTGTATATATAGAAGTGGACAATCTATATAAAGAAAATTCTTATAATACGCTGTATTAGCTGTAGCTTATTCTGAGGAAATAAACAGGATTAATTAGCAAACGTATCCAGATAATTGTGAAATAGTTGCAGTTTTTGATCAAATAGTGTTATAAATTAGTTTTAAATCTAATTATTAACACCTATAGAACCATATCTTTGTGTGTCTGAAAAGATCATTGAGCTTATATTTGATCTGGTGAATTCTTTTAGTAACCCTTAGTTTTTCCAATTGTTTCTATCTTGGTGTGTGTTTCAGAGAATTTCTTTGTTACATGTGTTGTCTTATTGCATGGGCCTAAATTTTGTTCTGGTGAGAAAGTTCTCTCACAGAACAAAAGAAGCTGCCATCTTTTGTGGGGCAATAGTAAAACCCATAATCTATGGATAACCCTTGCAGTGCTGTATGGTGTAAATAACAGGATTGCTGTTGTCATTTTTATAGTAAATGTGCCATGAAATGTATTAGTTTTAGCTTTGCTTTCTAAACATATATTATTTGATTACTTATGAGTATATTCTTGATATAATCTGTTATTGACAATAATATATATGCAAAATGTTATCTTTCATCCAGAAGGTTTGCATTACTGAAAACAGTAGATAAATAGTTACATTCTTTTTATCTTACCTGGGAATTTTTATATTCCAGATACGTTTCTAAATTTTGAAACACTGAATATGTGGTAAAAGGACATTGTTATGAGACCTGTGTTTTAAATTAGAACCAACTCACATAACAACATTCCTTATACCTTAATTCACATAGTTTATAAGGGTTTTGGGGCAGGTGTTCATATATACTGCAGCCACCTGTATCATCATTAATTGTAAGGAAAATTAACCCTTTCTATTCTGCACTGTTCAACTAATGCTACAAAATACCTCTGGATACACCTATGTAAGGTTTAATCCTGTTTATGCTGAGCAACTTAGTGATATTGGTTATTGATTCACTGTATTTCAGTTCCTTCAATATATCTATGTATTTGACTAAGTCATATTAAAATATGTTTCTTAGACATTTGGTGTTCACTTATTCATATCATTCTAATTACCTTTTATAAATAGTATATTGTTACTTATATAAATGATATATATTTGCACAAATATGCGTAATTGATTATTTAAATCAATTTTGTGTAATTTTGTGTCAATACCAACAGGGGAGGGCTGGCAACATGTGGCCCAAGGGGAAAATACAATCAAGTGGTCTACTTCTACTATCATTCAAGCCCATTGTCCCATCCCACTCCTTCAGTTAATTTTAAAATTGCCATTACGTTGTGAAGGCAAGTGATACCACAGAGCCTACAGTTGAAATGGGGCTGCAGTACTGATACATTGTATGCTCTGTAGTAAGTAAAGCTACACTAGTGATACCATAGAGCTTACAATGGAAATAATGGGTTATGCTTGGAGCTCTGTGGTATCTTTTGTGTAACTCCATTTCAGTTGTAAGCTATCACTAGCGTAGCCTAATTTAGAGCATCAAGTGAGAGATTGAGTGAGACAGTGGCCCATTGGCCCAGGCATATGACTGGCCCAGGGGGCAATTGCCCTCCTGCCCCCTGACCAGCCCTCCCCTGAATACCAAGTTTGTGTAAAGATGTCAAATTAATTTAATTACCCATTTTTATCTATTTATGTGAAGATTTATAACAAAATTGGTCTCTTGTTAACCCTTTCCTTTCTGTATATCCTCTTCATCTTAACAAAACAGGTTCCATGTATAACGTGTACACGGAATGCATGTTATTATTATAGAAATTTGGGGACAATGTCTCTGGTTATTTGCTGACATTGTCATAATTCTTATGTTTCTATTGTTACAGTTGCTGTTATCTTTTAATACAAGTGTAAGATGTAGGGGCTGTATGTATCTAGGGACTGTATGTAATTATCAAAATAGAAGGAATTTGCTCTTTTAGATTTTAACTGGTATAATATTAATTGGGAAAATAGAATACACTAGTGTCCATCAACATCAACATCATCATTCTTTTTCCATCATTATCATTATCATCATCATCATCCATTATCTATCCTCATAATCATCTGCCATACTCATCTCTCATATCCATCATCATCATCCTAATCATCAAGGATTTAACCCCTTGGGTGCCAGAACAAGCTTTTAACCAAAACCATTTGTAAATCATAGCCATTTCTAAAAGCTGAAAATGAACATGACTAACACTTTTCTGTAAAGGAATGTCTGGTTTGACCTGTTAACCTAGAGGCAATCCACAAGTTTATCAGGTAATTCCTCCACAAGCGTACCTTAGGTAAAGTATATCCATGGAATTTGGTGTCACGAATCACTTTGTGTGGGAGATCCAAGGGGAGAACATCGCTGAACCTCTGGATTTCATGTATAACAGCATCAGTGTACGGCATATTCATCCGGTCTTCAAAATTTGGGCACCGGTTCTGGCCGATCACACAATCTATTTCCTCATGTACCTTAGCTATTAAAAGAAAGAGTTTAGACATCTTACAGCAAAGCTACATTATGGATTATTCTGTTCAATCATAAAATCACACATAGCTCATCTTCAGGAATATTACCCTAACACACCTATATTATTTCATGGAGTCCCATTTAATGGTTAGAAAACGTATTGTGCAACAGATGTTGCTGCCTGTCATAGACTATGGTGATGTAGTTTATGCTCCAGCACCAGAAATCCATCTTAGTAAACTTGACACCCTGTATAATTCAATATGCCGCTTTAGCCTCCAATGGGTGTAGTCTGGGGAATGAATCAGTTGAACAGGGAATTTGTTTTTGGGGGGTTCTTGACTGGTTTTGGGGGGACAGTTAAAAAAATCAATAAAATAAGAAATTTGTATGTAAAGTGATAAAGACAGGAACGCCCTGACATCAGCTGCCACTGGGGTGGACTGATACTTGACTTGATAGAGTACTTTGTAGAGGATGATTTGTTAGATTTGTTGTTAGAGGCCCAAGCCCTGAGGAAACATTGATTTGTAGGACTTAGGCTTCTTAGACACAAACCCCTGAAAATTGTTTATTATGTATTGTAGCAGTTTTTATTTATTTTTAATTTTTTGTATTTTTGTAAAGCACAAGCCCTGCTGTTTTTACTGCTGCTGCTGAGTTGTTTAAGCAGCAGGGTGATTAGGCAGCTGAAAGGGAATGGGATCAACAATAGCAGTGATATGGGTGATGGATGATGAAGGTTCCATTTGCCACGACTATCTCCAGTGATGCAACTGAGGCAGTAGCAGCACAATAAGTAGCCCCAAGTCTATGTGGAGAAAAGAAGTTAGCCAATAATTCTTCTCCACCTGCCTTTCCTTCAAAATCATGGGTGTGTTGTTATTAGAATAAAAAAGTGTCTATTAAGAGCAGAAACTGTGCTTCTCATCAGCAACTGCAATATGCACAGTGTGTGTGTGTGTGTGGTAAATAACATCTGGGGGCACAGCTGTATCCAATTACCATGACACCCAAAACCAAATACTTCTGCTGGCACTATACCCCTTGTCCACACCCCACTAAGGACACATGACAACTTGCTGACAGTTTAATAATAATGATGATAGCCACTCTGTTGATGTTAGGATGTGACAGTTTGTCTCTACTAATTGCACACTGTGTGGTGCACTGACCGCACATGCCAGTATGGTGGAGGAGAACCACAATCAGTGCATCAAGCGGCATCTGAGGAGATACCATCCTGCAGAATATGCTAAGATGCTGGCAGGGAGGGCTCATCATAGTTACATAGTTACATAGTAACTATGTAACTATGATGAGCCCTCCCTGCCAGCATCTTAGCATATTCTGCAGGATGGTATCTCCTCAGATGCCGCTTGATGCACTGATTGTGGTTCTCCTCCACCATACTGGCATGTGCGGTCAGTGCACCACACAGTGTGCAATTAGTAGAGACAAACTGTCACATCCTAACATCAACAGAGTGGCTATCATTTGGTGGGGGAGATATCTTTGAACTAGGTGGATTGGCAGAAGATGTAGTTACCCTAGAAGGTGACGGTGTTGGCGAGCTAGTTGTTTCACTCGTCTTGTAACTTCCAGTCTTTGTCAGGGGGTACAGCAACAGTGGTGCTTGATTTCTGTGGTGGGTGTATGGCTATAACATGTTCGACATAAATGTCATGGTGTCTGTGTTTCATATGTGAAATCAGGGTGCTTGTGCCAAAGTGTGTTCCCTCCTTTACTCTTCTCACTGAGTTTTCACAAATTGTGCACAGTGCCGTTGGTGATGACTGCACTGTGCCTTCCCCAAGAGAAAAATAGTCTTACATTTATGACTTCAGGGGGGAGGGGAAAGGTGGAGAAAAATGGCCTCTTTCTTCTTGTCCTCTATATTTTCCTTCACTGCCTGTGGCAGAGGATAATGTTGCTGCTGTTGCTGCTACTGCCTCAGGAACTGCCACAGAAACAGCACTGCAACTAGGCCCAGGAGGATGTAGGCCCCTGATAAAGCAGCGTGAGCTGAGAAACGCGTTAGGTGGGGTACATGAGTAAATTATATTGTTTTTAGACATTGTATCTGTGCAGATATATTCATTTTATTTTTTTCTAAATATATTTTATATTATTTTTATGTTTAATAAACAATTGTGTATATCACAATATTTTCGTCCATAACCTTATGTCCCCATAACCCATTAGGATCTTATAGAATAGACCACCAACCCAAGATACAGGGTAGCAGGGATTTGTATTGAACCTGCGGTTAGGTATTCTTGACTACCATCAAGGACCCAGGAGAGGTGAGTGGAAGGAGAGGACGTAAAGGTACCATCACTGGGGGTTATCCAGTGGAAGCTCACACACCAGGAGGCTGGCTTGCCTCATTAGAAGGTGAGTCTACAATCAAACCCATTGAAAGGTGTTTCTTCACAGTGAAGGAGGTGATTGATTGATTGAATTGAAAAGAAAGGAATTCACCGTGGTGAAGGGGAACAATAATAAAGAACAGTTGCTTATTATAGTTTACACTTAGATTGTGTGCATCTTTGTCTCTCTTTTTTGGTGGAAATTGTCTGGGAGACATAAGGGCTTAACCGGAAGCCCAGAAGAGAGGGCTGCACTGCTGGTGGGACTTTTGGAAGATCTCACAAGAATTTACACAGGTTATCCAATTAATTTATAGTCTCTTTTCTGTTTTTAAATTGGTGTAATAGCGCTTGGAATTTTTTTGTGAAATTATTTCCAGGAGTATTACTACTGCTTCTTAAGCATCATCATTGCCACCACCACTAGTCCATACATGCAGGGCTGGCACTACCATTAAGGCATCACAGGCAGCTGCCTTAGGGTGCCGCAACAGAGGGGCGCCGAAAAGGGAGAAGCTGAGAAATGTTTCTTTTTTTTTTTCAAATATATATGCCGCAAGGGATCGCTCATTTACACTACCAAGCGCTCCCTCGCGGCGTCCATGGGGCGCTCACAATGCAGAGGACCCAGGTCCTGTAGTATTACAGAGCACTGGGAGATGACATCATCTTCCAGCGCTCTGCATTACTGAGAACAGCGCTGGGAGCTTCAGCTCTGTGCCGAAGGAGGCACAGAGCTTTCTTATGGCTAGACCACCAGGGACACAAGGTAGAGGATCAGGGGGCATTATGGAAGGTGCAATGTGGAGATGAAGGGGCATTATGGAAGGGCAATGTGGAGATGAAGGGGCATTATGGAAAGGGAAATGTGGAGATGAAGGGGTAATGTGGAGATGAAGGGGCATTATGGAAGGGGAAATGTGGAGATGAAGGGGTAATGTGGAGATGAAGGGGCATTATGGAAGGGCAATATGGAGATGAAGGAGCAATGTGGAGATGAAGGGGCATTGTGGAGCTGAAGGGGCATTATGGAAGGGGAAATGTGGAGATGAAGGAGCAATGTGGAGATGAAGGGGCATTGTGGAGATGAAGGGGTATTGTGGAGATGAAGGGGCATTGTGGAAGGGCAATGTGGAGATGAAGGGACATTAGGGAAGGGGAAATGTGGAGATGAAGGGGCATTGTGGAGATGAAGGGGCATTATGGAAGGGCAATGTGGAGATGAAGGGGCATTATGGAAGGGGAAATGTGTAGATGAAGGGGCATTATGGAAGGGCAATGTGGAGATGAAAGGGCATTATGGAAGGGGCAATGTGGAGATGAAGGAGCAATGTGGAGATGAAGGGGCATTGTGGAGACGAAGGGAGCATTGTGGAAGGGGCAATGTTGAGATGAAGGGAGCATTGTGGAAGGTGCATTGTGGAGATGAAGGGAGCATTGTGGAAGGTGCAATGTGGAGATGAAGGGGGCATTGTGGAGGTGAATATGTGGTCGGGGGCAGGGGACTGTGGCAAGGTCGGCGGGGCAGGTGGGTTGTGTCGGGGGGCATCAAAATGCACCTTCGCCTGTGTATACAAAAATCCTTGCACTGTCCCTGCCTACATGCTGCTTCTGCTGCTCTTTTACAGACATATCACTGCTTCTTGGAGGAGGTGACGAGCAATGTGATAGAGGGCCCCTAATGTCACACTTGTCATTTCTTTTTGGCCTGAAGAAGGCAGACTGGCAGCAGTAGTAGCAGGCACAGGCAGCTGATCTATGATACTGCTGGTGATGATGGTATTAATTGTGTTCCTGCTCTTACCCAACAACAGTTCTGGCCTCTTAGTCTTCAGTGTCCTGTTCCACTTGGACACTTTAGTGAAGGGAAGTGGAGGACTATCAAGGTCAGAGGAATGGCTTTGGCTCCCTTGATTGCTAGTCTGGATACTCTCAAATGTTTACCCTACCACTCCGGCTGCTTCATCATTACTGCTACTACTACTACTAACAGCAACAACATCATGTTCAGCCACAGAGTCTTCATCCTCAGTCTCACAGTCACTAGTAATATGAAGATATTGTTGATTACCCCCTCCTACACTCCTAAAGCTAACATGGGGCAATGTCCTTCCCCCATGGCCATCAGCCAATAAAATCTGGCCATTATTCACGCTGGCCATCATTCAGCCATGACCCCTTCCCCCACCATAAACAGACTCACCAGATGGAAGTAGGAGAATGTCATATATGAATGTGAGAAATGGAAATACAGCAGGAGTCTGTTAATCTGGAATTGTCCATGTGAAAGAGTCCTTCTGTCTGCCCAGAGATTTCTTTATTTTTATTACTTTTTTAATGAAACAATGCACTGGACACTGTTCTAGCTTTCAAGGAGTTAAAGTAATGCTGTTATGTTGTTCCAAATAGGTGCCAATGAGATCGCTCCAGCTTACAGACAGAAAGCCTCAGTCATCGGAAGAGGCTGGGAGCAGAGACAATGTGGCAATCTGTGGGAAGACCAGTGTTCGTGGAAGGGCACTATGTAATCAATAGTTTTAGCACAAATAGCGTATTTTTTTAAAAAATAAATAACGCTTGCATCATTATAGCTATAAACTGTGAATACTAAGCCTAACTTTTATAGGGGTGAGAGATCCCCTTTAAAGGGATAGTTATGTTTCATAATAAAAGCAGCTCTAATTAATCATCATAGTATTTGGACTTTGGAGAGTGTTATTTCAGTTCTGTCAGAGTTGTAGTTCAAGAGTAATTCAATGACAAAGTATTCCCCTCCCATCCCTTTTACTGATGTAACACTGCTCAGACAGAGCAGAAGGGAGGTGCCCAGGTAGACTGCAGAGAGGGACAATCTTCAATTAAGATAAGGGAAAAACCTGAAAAGCTTGTCAAGGGGGGCAGGGATTTCATTGTTCTCATAGGAAGAAGATTGTCCCCTTCTGTTATCTGTCTGGTCTATGGACTGCATTCCACATCTGAGAAGAGATGGCTTACACTAGGTAAAAGGGGCGGGAGGGGAAACTTTGCTTGTGGGTATCTCTTAAACCATAAAGATTTGAGAGATAAGACTTATATCTTTCTTCATATTTTTTTAATGCCTACAAAATAAAATAAAGTTAAAATGAATAAATAGGATATTTAGGTTGCGCAACAATGTTGACTGGGAACAAATCTGTGGCCTAGCAGCCTGAAAAAAGAAATCCTTGCCCCTGGATTTCCAAAAAAACTAAAATAGTTATATGAAAAAATCGGCGCTCAGGACCAACAGTTATGAGCAGAGAAAAAAGAAAACACATGAAATATACCACTAAATCTCCAGAGACCAAAACCAAATATATATACTAAATGATTTATTGTAATAAATTATATGTATATCCTCCACATATAATACAAGATGTCTACTAACTGACTTAAAAAAAGAATATCAAAAAATGATGGGAAAATGGATAACGACAATATCTTTTGACCCTCAATCCACCAATCAGGATTCGGTATCAAAAATAGTTCCCAAACAATAATATAAAAAACAAATAATCACAAAAAAATATATTAAAGATAAGTAAATACACCAACGGGCATACTTGGTATCTGCCACCCTGATCTCACGCAACACCAGGTAAACACCAAAGGATACGTACCCTGCGTCCGTCTCCACCCAAAGCTGCCCAACGCATAGAGCCGGACCAATCTACCTCGAGACAGGTGTATCTAGGGGTGCTGAAATTCGTCCCACCAATCTCCCACAACACCCAACAAATGCAAAAACAGCCCACCCCTACACCCGGCTCAACCGGAGAACGTCCGACTCACAGTATCGGGCTAGCACGCACGGAGACACCATAAGGGTCCGTCCCAACCAGCATATACCTAGCCGTGAACCAAGTGGAGACACAAAATAAACAACCGTAATTACAAAAACAGACAAAGATAATAAAAGAAAATTAACCCGTACATATACGTACACCTATAAAAAGAGCCCAAGTCACATATATAAAAAAAGAAAAAATGAAAATAAAAATGATCGATCATGTAAAAAAATTTGGAAGTCAAAAAGAGGAGTTCAATCCATAGATGTTATAGTATATGAGAGTGATACAAAACATCACTTGTTCTTCTATTGTAAATATCCATATGTGATTGACTTCTTATATGTGATAGCCAAAAAATACAATATAGCGCCTAAAGGGATATATGTATAATGGTAGGTACACAAAATCGGCTAAGGGGAAGTATAGAAGACGTTCTCACCGGTCTGATGATAACAGTGTCCTTCTTATCCACATGAGTTCCACCAATATATATAAACTCACCGGTCTGATGATAACAATGTCCTACTCAATTACTTAACCCCATTCTTCATAATGCCGAACTTGACAATAATCCAAGTACCTCCAATAGATATATGTATTTCCCTTTCTCAAGACTTATAATCAGCATATAGGCACTTATCTTTGCTTTTGTGCGGGCACTGGACTTCTTATAACCACATCTCTTGTTTTCAGACGCCGTTCATATACTACCTTCCTCGTAGTTAAGTTCACGTCTTCCAGGTGTAAAGGAATCACTTTCTAGGCGTTGCCGTCTCTGATTATTTCGTCAGTCTCCTCGCACAATGCATCTAACCATTTCGGTACACAATCTAAATTGTTGGCTATCACATCTCATATGACCACCTTGCCTCCAACGCGTTTCGAAATCCCCAACTGATTTCTTTCTCAAGGAGTTGACTACTACAAAGATGTGACTTGTCTCTTATACCTGCTCAGGGGGGCTCCTCCCTTATTGCAGGTGCAAGTAAATTACACAGCCCTGGAACTAATACTCGCTCCAGGGCTGTGTAATTAACACTACAAAAACCGAAACAAAAAAGAAAACCACAATAAGGAAACTAAAAATAAAAATATACAATAATAATCCAAAAAAATTATAAAATAAAAAATCATGATATAATCACATGTAGATATCCACATATAACTACACCTCCCAGTTGCACAATACATATTCCGTAAAAAACGAGATGAATAATCAACTCATATTGAAAGGACAAAATATAAACCTACTCATATCCCGTATTATCATAAATACAGGAAAAACTAATATCTAAATGTCACACATTGGAACAGTCCCAAAAGATCACACAAGAAGACTAACTCCAACCTATTCCTACCAGCCTAAAACATCATGTGAAGAAGATGTATATATATACTCATCACCATGCTCCTACATATTGAAAAAAATAAAAATAAAAAATAAAAATCTATAAAAGATCCAAATATCCATCTAACCTAAAAAATTACGTCATAGGACATTTATTACAGAAAACCAAAAATTTCAAATTCTGCGTTTAACCCTAATGGTTGCAGTGTCTGCATTTGATATATCCATTCAGTTTCCCGTTTCAACATGGCTTTAATGTAATTACCTCCCCTCCAATCTTTTTGTACTACATCTATTCCATAAAAATGTACCATATTAAAATCAAAATTCTTACATTTCGCCATATGTGTAGAAAGACTATGTTTCATATTTTTATTTCTAATATTGTAGATATGTTCACGAATTCTCTCCTTCAAATGTCTTTTTGTACGTCCAATGTATTGTTTACCACAACTACATTGTATCACATAAATAACTCCTCTAGTGTTATTTATTAGTTATTAATATAACTAATAAATTCTCCAAGTGACTGTTCTGTTTGTTTGGAAGGGTACAGAACAGTCACTTGGAGAATTTATTAGTTATATTAATAAGAATAGTTTCAATTTAGTTTTCACAACAGATTTTAGTACGATTAAGGTGGACTTTCTGGATTTGACAGTATATGTGGAAAATGGAAATATAAAAACGAAGACATATTTTAAACCTGTTGACGTTAATAGCTACATTGCCCTTAACAGCTGTCATTTACCTTTATGGTTAAATAATATACCTAGAGGTGAATTTCTAAGGATAAGACGTAACTGTACGGAGGAGTCTATGTTTAGAGAACAATCGGAAAATCTAAAAAGAAGATTTTTGGAAAAACAATATAAAGAAGAGAATCTAAATTTAGCTATACAACAAGCTGGGGAGACAGATAGAAGTAAGTTAGTTGAAGAAAAAGGTGTTAAGAACGAGAAAACAATTAAAGAACGGATACCTATTATTGTCCCATTCAATACAGGTTACAAACATTTTAAAAGAATTATCAATAAACATTGGAACATCTTAAAAGGAGATAGAATTTTACATGATATAATTCCAGAAAATCCACAAATTATATTTTCTAAAGCTCCAAATTTAGGTATTAAAATTGCTCCCAGTATTAGGAGAAATAATAATCAAGATGAGGGATGGTTACAACAAGGTAAAGGATTTTTTAAATGTGGTACATGTATAGGGTGTAAGATCTGTAAAAATAATCGAACCATAAAAAACTTTCAATCTACAGCAACAGGACAACAATTTGAAGTTAAAAAACTTATAACTTGTAACACTAGAGGAGTTATTTATGTGATACAATGTAGTTGTGGTAAACAATACATTGGACGTACAAAAAGACATTTGAAGGAGAGAATTCGTGAACATATCTACAATATTAGAAATAAAAATATGAAACATAGTCTTTCTACACATATGGCGAAATGTAAGAATTTTGATTTTAATATGGTACATTTTTATGGAATAGATGTAGTACAAAAAGATTGGAGGGGAGGTAATTACATTAAAGCCATGTCGAAATGGGAAACTGAATGGATATATCAAACGCAGACACTGCAACCATTAGGGTTAAACGCAGAATTTGAAATTTTTGGTTTTCTGTAATAAATGTCCTATGACGTAATTTTTTAGGTTAGATGGATATTTGGATCTTTTATAGATTTTTATTTTTTATTTTTATTTTTTTCAATATGTAGGAGCATGGTGATGAGTATATATATACATCTTCTTCACATGATGTTTTAGGCTGGTAGGAATAGGTTGGAGTTAGTCTTCTTGTGTGATCTTTTGGGACTGTTCCAATGTGTGACATTTAGATATTAGTTTTTCCTGTATTTATGATAATACGGGATATGAGTAGGTTTATATTTTGTCCTTTCAATATGAGTTGATTATTCATCTCGTTTTTTACGGAATATGTATTGTGCAACTGGGAGGTGTAGTTATATGTGGATATCTACATGTGATTATATCATGATTTTTTATTTTATAATTTTTTTGGATTATTATTGTTTATTTTTAGTTTCCTTATTGTGGTTTTCTTTTTTGTTTCGGTTTTTGTAGTGTTAATTACACAGCCCTGGAGCGAGTATTAGTTCCAGGGCTGTGTAATTTACTTGCACCTGCAATAAGGGAGGAGCCCCCCTGAGCAGGTATAAGAGACAAGTCACATCTTTGTAGTAGTCAACTCCTTGAGAAAGAAATCAGTTGGGGATTTCGAAACGCGTTGGAGGCAAGGTGGTCATATGAGATGTGATAGCCAACAATTTAGATTGTGTACCGAAATGGTTAGATGCATTGTGCGAGGAGACTGACGAAATAATCAGAGACGGCAACGCCTAGAAAGTGATTCCTTTACACCTGGAAGACGTGAACTTAACTACGAGGAAGGTAGTATATGAACGGCGTCTGAAAACAAGAGATGCGGTTATAAGAAGTCCAGTGCCCGCACAAAAGCAAAGATAAGTGCCTATATGCTGATTATAAGTCTTGAGAAAGGGAAATACATATATCTATTGGAGGTACTTGGATTATTGTCAAGTTCGGCATTATGAAGAATGGGGTTAAGTAATTGAGTAGGACATTGTTATCATCAGACCGGTGAGTTTATATATATTGGTGGAACTCATGTGGATAAGAAGGACACTGTTATCATCAGACCGGTGAGAACGTCTTCTATACTTCCCCTTAGCCGATTTTGTGTACCTACCATTATACATATATCCCTTTAGGCGCTATATTGTATTTTTTGGCTATCACATATAAGAAGTCAATCACATATGGATATTTACAATAGAAGAACAAGTGATGTTTTGTATCACTCTCATATACTATAACATCTATGGATTGAACTCCTCTTTTTGACTTCCAAATTTTTTTACATGATCGATCATTTTTATTTTCATTTTTTCTTTTTTTATATATGTGACTTGGGCTCTTTTTATAGGTGTACGTATATGTACGGGTTAATTTTCTTTTATTATCTTTGTCTGTTTTTGTAATTACGGTTGTTTATTTTGTGTCTCCACTTGGTTCACGGCTAGGTATATGCTGGTTGGGACGGACCCTTATGGTGTCTCCGTGCGTGCTAGCCCGATACTGTGAGTCGGACGTTCTCCGGTTGAGCCGGGTGTAGGGGTGGGCTGTTTTTGCATTTGTTGGGTGTTGTGGGAGATTGGTGGGACGAATTTCAGCGCCCCTAGATACACCTGTCTCGAGGTAGATTGGTCCGGCTCTATGCGTTGGGCAGCTTTGGGTGGAGACGGACGCAGGGTACGTATCCTTTGGTGTTTACCTGGTGTTGCGTGAGATCAGGGTGGCAGATACCAAGTATGCCCGTTGGTGTATTTACTTATCTTTAATATATTTTTTTGTGATTATTTGTTTTTTATATTCACTTGGAGAATTTATTAGTTATATTAATAAGAATAGTTTCAATTTAGTTTTCACAACAGATTTTAGTACGATTAAGGTGGACTTTCTGGATTTGACAGTATATGTGGAAAATGGAAATATAAAAACGAAGACATATTTTAAACCTGTTGACGTTAATAGCTACATTGCCCTTAACAGCTGTCATTTACCTTTATGGTTAAATAATATACCTAGAGGTGAATTTCTAAGGATAAGACGTAACTGTACGGAGGAGTCTATGTTTAGAGAACAATCGGAAAATCTAAAAAGAAGATTTTTGGAAAAACAATATAAAGAAGAGAATCTAAATTTAGCTATACAACAAGCTGGGGAGACAGATAGAAGTAAGTTAGTTGAAGAAAAAGGTGTTAAGAACGAGAAAACAATTAAAGAACGGATACCTATTATTGTCCCATTCAATACAGGTTACAAACATTTTAAAAGAATTATCAATAAACATTGGAACATCTTAAAAGGAGATAGAATTTTTACATGATATAATTCCAGAAAATCCACAAATTATATTTTCTAAAGCTCCAAATTTAGGTATTAAAATTGCTCCCAGTATTAGGAGAAATAATAATCAAGATGAGGGATGGTTACAACAAGGTAAAGGATTTTTTAAATGTGGTACATGTATAGGGTGTAAGATCTGTAAAAATAATCGAACCATAAAAAACTTTCAATCTACAGCAACAGGACAACAATTTGAAGTTAAAAAACTTATAACTTGTAACACTAGAGGAGTTATTTATGTGATACAATGTAGTTGTGGTAAACAATACATTGGACGTACAAAAAGACATTTGAAGGAGAGAATTCGTGAACATATCTACAATATTAGAAATAAAAATATGAAACATAGTCTTTCTACACATATGGCGAAATGTAAGAATTTTGATTTTAATATGGTACATTTTTATGGAATAGATGTAGTACAAAAAGATTGGAGGGGAGGTAATTACATTAAAGCCATGTCGAAACGGGAAACTGAATGGATATATCAAACGCAGACACTGCAACCATTAGGGTTTAAACGCAGAATTTGAAATTTTTGGTTTTCTGTAATAAATGTCCTATGACGTAATTTTTTAGGTTAGATGGATATTTGGATCTTTTTATAGATTTTTATTTTTTATTTTTATTTTTTTCAATATGTAGGAGCATGGTGATGAGTATATATATACATCTTCTTCACATGATGTTTTAGGCTGGTAGGAATAGGTTGGAGTTAGTCTTCTTGTGTGATCTTTTGGGACTGTTCCAATGTGTGACATTTAGATATTAGTTTTTCCTGTATTTATGATAATACGGGATATGAGTAGGTTTATATTTTGTCCTTTCAATATGAGTTGATTATTCATCTCATTTTTTATGGAATATGTATTGTGCAACTGGGAGGTGTAGTTATATGTGGATATCTACATGTGATTATATCATGATTTTTTATTTTATAATTTTTTTGGATTATTATTGTATATTTTTATTTTTAGTTTCCTTATTGTGGTTTTCTTTTTTGTTTCGGTTTTTGTAGTGTTAATTACACAGCCCTGGAGCGAGTATTAGTTCCAGGGCTGTGTAATTTACTTGCACCTGCAATAAGGGAGGAGCCCCCCTGAGCAGGTATAAGAGACAAGTCACATCTTTGTAGTAGTCAACTGCTTGAGAAAGAAATCAGTTGGGGATTTCGAAACGCGTTGGAGGCAAGGTGGTCATATGAGATGTGATAGCCAACAATTTAGATTGTGTACCGAAATGGTTAGATGCATTGTGCGAGGAGACTGACGAAATAATCAGAGACGGCAACGCCTAGAAAGTGATTCCTTTACACCTGGAAGACGTGAACTTAACTACGAGGAAGGTAGTATATGAACGGCGTCTGAAAACAAGAGATGTGGTTATAAGAAGTCCAGTGCCCGCACAAAAGCAAAGATAAGTGCCTATATGCTGATTATAAGTCTTGAGAAAGGGAAATACATATATCTATTGGAGGTACTTGGATTATTGTCAAGTTCGGCATTATGAAGAATGGGGTTAAGTAATTGAGTAGGACATTGTTATCATCAGACCGGTGAGTTTATATATATTGGTGGAACTCATGTGGATAAGAAGGACACTGTTATCATCAGACCGGTGAGAACGTCTTCTATACTTCCCCTTAGCCGATTTTGTGTACCTACCATTATACATATATCCCTTTAGGCGCTATATTGTATTTTTTGGCTATCACATATAAGAAGTCAATCACATATGGATATTTACAATAGAAGAACAAGTGATGTTTTGTATCACTCTCATATACTATAACATCTATGGATTGAACTCCTCTTTTTGACTTCCAAATTTTTTTACATGATCGATCATTTTTATTTTCATTTTTTCTTTTTTTATATATGTGACTTGGGCTCTTTTTATAGGTGTACGTATATGTACGGGTTAATTTTCTTTTATTATCTTTGTCTGTTTTTGTAATTACGGTTGTTTATTTTGTGTCTCCACTTGGTTCACGGCTAGGTATATGCTGGTTGGGACGGACCCTTATGGTGTCTCCGTGCGTGCTAGCCCGATACTGTGAGTCGGACGTTCTCCGGTTGAGCCGGGTGTAGGGGTGGGCTGTTTTTGCATTTGTTGGGTGTTGTGGGAGATTGGTGGGACGAATTTCAGCGCCCCTAGATACACCTGTCTCGAGGTAGATTGGTCCGGCTCTATGCGTTGGGCAGCTTTGGGTGGAGACGGACGCAGGGTACGTATCCTTTGGTGTTTACCTGGTGTTGCGTGAGATCAGGGTGGCAGATACCAAGTATGCCCGTTGGTGTATTTACTTATCTTTAATATATTTTTTTGTGATTATTTGTTTTTTATATTATTGTTTGGGGACTATTTTTGATACCGAATCCTGATTGGTGGATTGAGGGTCAAAAGATATTGTCGTTATCCATTTTCCCATCATTTTTTGATATTCTTTTTTTAAGTCAGTTAGTAGACATCTTGTATTATATGTGGAGGATATACATATAATTTATTACAATAAATCATTTAGTATATATATTTGGTTTTGGTCTCTGGAGATTTAGTGGTATATTTCATGTGTTTTCTTTTTTCTCTGCTCATAACTGTTGGTCCTGAGCGCCGATTTTTTCATATAACTACAAAGTTAAAATGAAGTATTACTATCCCTTTAAGCTCTTAGATTCTAGAAGTAGTATTACTTTGCAATACGATCAAGACATATCTATCATTAGACCCCATTTAAATCAATGGTCATTTTGGGAATATTTATTTGTCTCCTGTGGTGCAAAAATGCTCCTCTTAATATCCTATATCCTATTGAATATGGCTACATATTTCTTAATTTACCTTGTATCTCGGGATGTTTTACTAGGATAAGAAGTCCGTGTCTCAGTGTGGAGCTCACTGTTTCTGTTCCAGCGAAGAACAATTGAAGGACAGTCATTAACAGGTTCTGTGCATCAAAATCAGTAGCTGGATTTTGTTTTTCCTGCAATCACAATCACAATAATCAAGGGTTTACTTTCTAAAGGCGGGTCTTTCCTCTTATCTCCCTGATGAAACACAGCCACAAAATATGTCAAAGTATATTGTAAAAACAAAAGAAAAAACCAAGAGGCGCTCCTAGTGTATTAACGTAATGATAAAAAACACCACCACCGCCAATGAAATTGCACTTACAAAATAGGTGGCTGACACTAACACATATGTGTTGTTCAGCTATATGAGCTTTTTGGGGGTATAATTGGAACTGCTCCCCTCCAGCAGTAAACTCAGGCTGCTCCGCTCCTCCCCAATCGTCCACAAAGTAGAAGTAAAATATGCAAAGAAAGAAAAAACAGGAGAGGCGCCTATAGTGTATTACCAGAGTTGGTACGATGGCAGAGTGTATATACACAATAGATCAACTCACATTTTATAAATGTTAGTAATCAGGTTTATACCTGTCACCAGCTTAAAAAGCCTGCAGGGTACTTTACCCGTCCCTGTAAAGGTATATGATGTCCACTGTTCACGTCCTCCACCGGAACCAATCTCCAAATTACAGTAACTGGAACTCCAATGATACTCCACAGAAATCTAAACAGGAAAAAAAAATACTCTATGTCGAGTTGCTGACAGATATAAGCCTGATTATTAACATTTATTAAAGTGTTAGTAATGTCTAAAAAAAACTTTTTTGCATTTAGAAGAGCTTAAAAAACTGATCTAAATGCAAAAAAACGTATCTCTTAAACCGCTATGGTTTAAGAGATACTGGCGTTTAAAGTTTGATTTCTCCTACTGACAGCTGTAAAGCTGTCAGCAGGAGATCCGTGTCGGTCGACACGCTGGCGCTTTAGAAGTGCCGGGATCTCGTTACTTACCCTTCATTGGAATGGTCTAAAACGTGTGCCTGAACACTAGGCCTGAACACTAGGCACACATTTTAGACCATTCCAATGAAGGGACTCCTTGTAAGTAACGAGATCTTGGCACTTCTCAAGCGCCAGCGTGTCGACCGACACGGATCTCCTGCTGACAGCTTTACAGCTGTCAGTAGGAGACAGCGAACTTTAAACGCCCATATCTCTTAAACCATAGCGGTTTAAGAGATACGGTTTTTTTGCATTTAGATCAGCTTTTTAAGCTCTTCTAAATGCAAAAAAAGTTTTTTTTAGACATTACTAACACTTTAAATGTGAGTTGATCTATTGTGTATATACAGTCTGCCATCTTACCAACTCTGGTAATACACTATAGGCACCTCTCCTGTTTTGTCTTTCTTTGCATGTCAAAGTAAATGGTTTATCTGTGTTTCTATTTAAACATTGTAATATATCAGGATATCAGTTGTTATTTGCTCATGGAGGCATTGCTGATGTCACTTTACGGATTTGCACAAACAGAAAGCAGATTAATTCTCCCTGTAAGACTTTCCCAGAGATTAATTGGCTTCAACATTGGTTTATCTTTGGATCCACTCTGACGTAGATAAATAGGGAGTGAACATTACAAACATTTTAAAATGGCCCATATCCAAAGAGTTACCAGTTAAGTTAAAGGGATAGTAATACTTAAAATGTAAAAAAAATATGTTGTAGGGTTTATCCCCCTGAGTAAGACAAGAGTACTCCCACTGCTGAAAGGTGTTTCATTCAAAAGTTATTAATTTTCAAAGTTGAATTTTTTAGGTGCAATATCACAGTGGCCTGAAATTGTATAGTGGCGCTGTTGCTACACCATCCTATGGAGATTTATGGTCCCAGGACCAGGGTGGGAGTACCCTTGTTTTACTCAGGGGGATAAACCCTACAACATATTTTTTTTTTACATTTTAAGTATTACTATCCCTTTAATACAGTGGTTCTTAATCTTTTTTGACTCAAGACACTGCTAATATACATCCTGGAATTGTCTGGTCATCCCTAGCATCCATAGCATTTTATAGCTAATTTTACAAGGACTTAAAGAAGGAGAAAGAGTGATAACGAGCATATTGCGCACAATAATTTCCATAGGTATGCATTAGAAACTCAAATTTAATATTTTATTATCAAACTCATCACAGAAAAAGTGGTGTATACTAAGCTGGTGTCCTCCACAGCACACCAAATTTCCTTGGCGACCTGGTTAAGAACCACTTAGTTAACATCCTGAAAGGTAATTTTTTTTATAGTGGGTGTGATCAAACAACCTCAAAATAAATAATAATTAAAAAAAAAAAAAAAAAGTTGTTAATAAAATTATCCCCAAATGAAAAGTGGAGTAATTCTGGGTCATATCAACTTTCTAGGGAGCAAATATATATGTCCATATGTTTCATTTATTTAAATGAGTGTTTAACCCCTTTAGTGCTAGAAAGAGGTCTCCAACTCATTGCTAAGCAAAGAGAGTCCTCTCTAGCATTTAAGGAGTTAAAAGACCCTTTTAAATCAGTGAGGATTTTCATTTGTTCCCAATGAAACAGTCGGTTTGACCCAGATCTGCATGGGTTGTTTGTTCATACGGGTTAAATGTCTATGCAAAGAATGTTTCTTTTCCTCCATTTTCTGGCAAAATGATGCAGATCTATTTATTAGTGTTGAGCGAGCATGCTCGGCCGATGCTCGGATCGGCTCGAGCATCGCTCTGCTCGGCACATGGCGGTACTCGTCGAGTACCGCCATGTGCTCGCCCGCCATGTTCGGGTGGCGGGGATCTGTGCCGGAGGAGGCACAGATCTGAAGACGCTCCGCTGGACCACCAGGGACTGGAGGTACGGGGGCATTGCGGAGATGAAGGGGGCATTGCGGAGATGAAGGGGGACAGTGTGGAGATGAAGGGGGACATTGTGGAGATGAAGGGGGACATTGCAGAGATGAAGGGGGCATTGCAGAGATGAAGGGGGCATAGCGGAGATGAAGGGGGACATTGCAGAGATGAAGGGGGCATAGCGGAGATGAAGGGGGACATTGCAGAGATGAAGGGGGCATTGCAGAGATGAAGGGGGCATTGCAGAGATGAAGGGGGCATAGCGGAGATGAAGGGGGACATTGCAGAGATGAAGGGGGCATTGCAGAGATGAAGGGGGCATAGCGGAGATGAAGGGGGACATTGCAGAGATGAAGGGGGCATTGCAGAGATGAAGGGGGCATTGCAGAGATGAAGGGGGCATAGCGGAGATGAAGGGGGACATTGCGGAGATGAAGGGGGACATTGTGGAGATGAAGGGGGCATTGACCAGGCACCCTCCCCTCATCAGAGCAGGGGGTGCCTGGTGTAATGCTCGTGTCGCCCCATTGAAGTCAATGGGGCTCGGGTGCTCGGCCGAGCACTCGAGCCTCCGGCGGTGCTCGGTCAGAGCACCCGAGCACCCGAGCATCGGGGTGCTCGCTCAACACTACTATTTATATAAAAGAGAAAAACTTGTCCAAAGCCTAAAACAGCCAGGGGAGGCAGTCCTGGAGATACAGGAGGGTGTGATTTTGATAGGAGTGGGCAGGGGCTAAAGGCTGTCAAAATCTCTGAAAGGAGTTAGCAGTCCTTCAAATTCTGGCTGCAGAGAAAAAAAAGGTGGCCCAAACACACACACACACACACACACACACACACACACACACACACACACACACACACATATCACATATACACACATGAATATCACATACATACACACATGCATACATATCACACATAAACACTCTCCATCTCTGTTTCATGTGCCCCTCACTGCCGCAACTCCCTCCCCCTGTCACCAGATGCATGAACTCCATCTCCCAGGTTCCTTCCTGTCACCTTCAAAGGTGACAGGAGCTGGTGACAAGAAGGAGCCTAGGAGGTGGAATTCATGCAGCCAGGACAGGAGCTGCGGTGGCTAACGCCACTGGCATAACTATAGGGGTCGCAGGGGTCACACCTGTGACTGGGCCTGTCCACTCCAAGAGCACGGCCTCCCCCTGCGACCCCTCCTCCTGGCGCCCACAATCTCCTGCCGGCGCTTTAGTAACGCAGAGCACTGGGAGATGACATCATCTCCCAGTGCTTTGCATTACTAAGAGGACCACACGGGAGCTCCAGGTAGGAGATGAGGGCATAGTGGAGATTGAGGGGAATTGTGGACGGGGCCCATGGCACTTCTTGTACCAGTGCCCGGAGGCTTCTAGTTACACCTCTGGCTAACATAAGGATGGTTCCAGAAGCCACTGTGTCCAGGATCCGGGGAAGCGGAGGACATGCCGTGTCTGTCTACAGTGTTGAGCCTCGCTCAGTTTGGGGGTAAGTACAGAGCCTGCACCTCCCGTAGGGGAGGAGTGAACCAGGGACACACACTGCTGAGTTGTTTCAATATGTATTACAGGAAGGACTGTTCAGATTAAATATTTCTGCCTAACTAGAGTGATCCCGGCGCTGCTGAAGAGCCGCAGGATGGTCTGTTGAACGGGATCTCCTTCTCTAACTCAGAAAGCTGACGTACGTGTAAAGGGAGGGAAATGGGAACTTTCAAAGCTTATATCTCTCAAATCAACGAGGTTTGAGAGAGAGGACTGGAATTAATTTAGTGTTTTAATACCTACAAAATTCGAAATACTTTTATGAAAGTATTACTATCACTTTAAAGAGCTATTCCATCAATGTAACCCTTTGTGTGCCCAGAGGGATATGCAACGTACCCCTCTGGCACCCAAGAGAGTTAAGAGGTACAGTTTCAGAGCAAACCAGCTGCTCCATATGGGACAAATAAAACACTCCAAATTCCACATTGATTTAAATTTGTCTTTTAAAGGGATTGTAACACTTTTTTTTTTTATGTTCCTCTTGTAGGTATTACAAAAAGAATTTAAATGTCCCCAGTCACATCTCTCAAACCTTTATGGTTTGAGAGATATTAGCTGTGAAAGTTCTCTCCTCCCTCCCCTTTCCCTGACGTCAGCGATCTAGCTGACTGCAGGGAAATCTGGACCGGCGGAGGCTGTTTAACAGTGCCGAGATCACGTTATTTCAAAAGAAATCCTTCACTGGAACGGTCTACAAAGTGTGCTTGGTTTTCAAGGTGAAGGGTTTCTTTTGAAATAACATGATCTTGGCTCTGCTGAAGAGCCTCCGCTGGTCCCAGGACCGGCTTCCCCTGTAGTCAGCTAGAGCACTGACATCAGGGAAAGGGGGAGGGAGGGGGAACTTTCAAAGCGAATATCTCTCAAACCATAAAGGTTTGAGAGATGGGAGTGGGGGCATTTAGTGTATTTTTTTAATACCTACAAGAGGAACATAAAAAAATGAAATGTTACTATCCCTTTAACCTCTTACATGCAACAGATGTCTCCAAGGTGTTAATTTGAAATGCAACAGAGACCTTTCTCAAATTCGAGGGACTGAAACCCCCATTTAAATCAGTTGGAATGTTCTGGTTTGCACCCATTTACCCTAAAGGGCCATGAATCTTATTCACACATTAAATGTGATACCGTTCTGGAGCAAACCAACTGCATTAGGGAGAAAATATAACTTCCAGTTGATTTAAATCGGGCTTTTAACCTGACCCTGAGGGGGATTAACCCTCTGAGTGCCAAAGCGGTATCCAAAGCATTGCTTTGCAGTCAACTTTAAAATCTATGGGCCCTTGGGTAAAACGTATTATGCACAAAAACGGTGGCGCTTATATGTAAGAGGGTCTCAAGTATTACCCCGCTGGCACTCAAAGGGTTAATAATCACATGGCGAATCGTAAATAGGGGGAGTAAAAGTGGAAGTGTCATTTTGTAACACGTATGTAATATTGAGACATTTATAAACTCACCCATACTTTTGTTAGACTTTTTTTAAAATAACAGTTTATGAGCTATTTCGTATCGCTTATTTATCACTTTGTGGAAATGCACTTGTATCCGACCAGCAGAGAGTGGCAGGGGAAACATCAAAACATAGAACCTGACGGCAGATAAGAACCATTCGGCCCATCTAGTCACCCATCTTCCTACAGTAAAAACCTCAACCCTTATTTGGTCCTTGGTCTTTTCTTACGTTAAAGGGGGAACTTTCACCTCAAAACATTTTTTTACCAACTCGTTAAACAGTTAAACAGTGCTGGGAAAGGTGCTTCTTTTTGTTTTATTTTTACATACTTACTAAGATATTTGATGTCCAAGCCGCACACTTCCGCATTGCACAGCTCTGAGGACAGTTTCATTCTCCTAGATAAGAAAAAGATAGGAAAAAGTGCACACCATCTGAGAGCAGTCCGTATAATATAGTAAGGAGAATAAGTAAATGGTTTTATTACAAGATACTTTCTTGCAAGTAGTGCCCATATATCAAAGTATCTGATTTTTCTCAATCCAGGAGTTCCACTCTATACTTCATAGGATAGATATCTGGCACGTGCCAAACCTTGTGTTCTGCAGGCTGCAAGATCAGCACTTATTTCTTTAGCTGCATCTCCTTGAAGAAGGAGGAGGAGGAGTTGGAGCAGTTCTAGAGAGCCTTCTGCGGGATGGTTGCGTGCTCAGACATTCTTTGTTGTATGATAACACGTGAAAGTCAAGTACTTACAAACTTACAAACCATCCCGCAGAAGGCTCACTAGAACTTCTCCACCTCCTCCTTCTTCAAGGAGATGCAGCTAGAGAAATAAGTTCTGATCTTGCAGCCTGCAGAACATAAGGTTTGGCACGTGCCAGATATCTGTCCTATGAAGTATAGAGTGGAACTCCTGGATTGAGAAAAATCAGATACTTTGATATATGGGCACTACTTGCAAGAAAGTATCTTGTAATAAAACCATTTACTTATTCTCCTTACTATATTATACGGACTGCTCTCAGATGGTGTGCACTTTTTCCTATCTTTTTCTTATCTAGTTCTATGTCAAATGAAAAGGTGCTACTGGGGACACCTAGGAATATAGCTGCCACCTTAAGACTGAGAGATATCCATCACTACAAACGGTGACTTATCCCCGCTTTTTGGACTTATCCAATTACACACATATATTTGGACTTGTAAGCTTTTGATGTGTGGAGCGCTATAAAGTGTATATATATGTTTTTCTAGTTTCATTCTCCTCCCTCAGTATAATGCTAATCGTTTCTTGTTGTAACGTTAGGAGCCGTTCACAGCACACCGAAGTGAAGCGTGAACGAGATCCCCGGGGCAGCTGGGAGGGAGGTGGGAGGAGAATTAAACTGTTCTTAGTGCTGTGCCACAGATACCATGCCGCAGAATGCGGAGGTGTGTGGCTTGGACATCAAATATCTTAGTAAGTATGTAAAAATAAAAAAAAGATGCACCTTTCCCAGCACTGTTTAACTGTTTAATGAGTTGGTAAAAAAATGTTCTCAGGTGAAAGTTCCCTTTTAAGGACAGCCTTATACCAATCCCTTGCATGCTTAAATTCTGTCACTGTATTAACTTCTACCACTTCTGCTGGTAGGCTATTCCACTTATCTACTATCCTCTCAGTGAAGTAAAACTTTCTTACATTACATCTAAACCTGTGTCCCTCTAGTTTTAGACTATGGCCTCTTGTCCTAACATTTTTACTCCTTTGAAATATACTTCCATCCTGCACTTTGTTGAATCCCTTCATGTATGTGAATGTGTCTATCATATCCCCCTCTCTCTCTTCTCTCCTCCAAGCTATACATGTTCAGATCCTTTAGTCTATCCTGATATTTCTTTTCCTGTAAACCAGTCACCATTTTAGTAGTCCTTCTCTGAATTCTCTCTAGAGTATCTATATCCTTCTGGAGATGGGGTCTAGAGTACTGTACATAATACTCTAGGTGAGGTCTAACTAGAGATTTTTAGAGTGGCATGACCACTTCCGTTTTTCTGCTACTAATGCCCCTAGCTATACAACCCAGTACCCTGCTTGCATTCCCCACCACTTTATTACATTGCCTGCCTACCTTTAGGTCATTAGAGGTGAGAGGGAGAGCTGCGTGGAATGTTAATATTTTTCTGACAGACAGTAACAGTTGTGAGGAAGAGCTGTGTGAAAAGTTAGTACCTGGCTGTCAGTGGCATGTGGGAGCAACAGCAGTGTAGAATGTTAACATCTGTCTGGCAGGAAATGGTAGATGTGTGGAAGAGTGGTGTGGAATGTTAGTATATGACTGGCAGAGAGTGGCAAATGGGAGGTTGAGCAATGTAAAATGTTACTATGTGATGAACTGGGAATGGCAGGTGGAAGGGAGTGTAGTGTGGAATTTCTTATAAACAATTATTTTAAATTAAAAATGGCTAAGATAAATCCAGGTGATTATAAAAGTCAGTTTTAGGCAGAGTAAACATGTGTATGGGAGGTAATTTGTTAACACGGATAACACTTATTGATGGTCACTAAATACCTGTTTCATTTTGATGAAAAAGCAATCAATGAAATCCCGTGGTGATGAGGGATCCATTGTCTCCTGATTCATCTGGATTCTCTTTGAAACAAAATCCACCAGACTGTTTATGAGTTTGTCTATATCCAGATGAGGTCCTGGCACGTGGTTCATGATGGTTGGAATAATGTCGTTGAGCTGGATGAAGAGACAATATAGATTAGTTCAGAGGTTAGTCTTTCATTGAGCCTCCAGTTGTTGGAGACTATGACTCCCTTCATCCGCAACAAAATACTGGCAAACATGAAAGTAGGTCACAGCAGGTCTATGGGTGATGTACATGCAGACCTGGAGACTGGTGTTGATTCCTTTTTGAATTGGCCATACCCGGGGACACTTACGGTTCACTATGAGACTAAGGGTTTTGATCCAAATCTCAGACTGAAGGGTGAAGGGCTGCATTCTTAGGGTGAGAGAGTTAAGTGTTACCCATTACATGATCTGCCCCAACTGACTGCTTATTTAGTTCCTAACAGGTGAACTGTATACCATAAAGGTAAAGGAGAAGTCCATTTGTCTTGTGTATGAGGAAGCAGTGACATCTCCAAGTTGTAGTATGTTGGAGGTTCCTTGAGGACTGATTGGTGCACCTCTCAGTTAGAGCAAGCAGGAAGATATCAACTAGAATATATGTTTTTGGGAGATTTAAGCCATATCGAGGCTCTGCAAAACAGACCAAATAGTTTTTAATAAGTCAGGTTTAACAGAATGGGACAATTGTTCTTTAAAGTAGAACAATAGACCTAATGGAGAAAAGCAACTGTACAATAGGGGACAAATAAGCAGTTCAGGTGGTTCATATGAGACTTTTAACCCCTTGAATGCTAGAAATGTCTCCAACACATTGCAAAGCAATATCCTGTATGGTGCAGTTGGTTTGCCCCAGAATTGCTCAATTTTTTCCTACTATATTGGCATACCTGTTAACTTTGTCCTCTTGAGCCCCAGTGAGGGCTCATGTACTGCAACCAGTGAAATGTAAATAACATAATTAATTCCATGAAGGAGTGGGCCTAATCAGGTGGGCATAGCTTATCATCCTCATTATAAAGTGGGAGGGAAGTGGACAGAACAGGGAGGGAAGGAGGAGACGTGTGTGGGAAGTGGAAGGGACAGGGTGGGAAGGAGTAGAAGTGTGTGGGAAGTGGAAGGGACAGGGTGGGAAGGAGCAGAAGTGTGTGGGAAGTGGGAGGAACAGGGTGGGAAGGAGTAGAAGTGTGTGGGAAGTGGAAGGGACAGGGTGGGAAGGAGTAGAAGTGTGTGGGAAGTGGAAGGGACAGGGTGGGAAGGAGTAGAAGTGTGTGGGAAGTGGGAGGAACAGGGTGGGAAGGAGCAGAAGTGGGCAGGAAGTGGGAGGAACAGGGTGGGAAAGAGCAGAAGTGGGCAGGAAGTGGGAGGAACAGGGTTGGAAGGAGGAGAAGTGGGGAGGAAGTGGGAGGAACAGAGTGGAAAGGAGAAGTGGATGGCAAGTAGTAGGAACAGGATGGGAAGGAGATGAAGTGGGCAGGAAGTGTAACATTGTTGTAACGTCCTCAGTGGCTTAAAAAATGTGTTTGACTATTGTCATAGGAACCTTGGTGAGAGTCAGATGTTTCTCTGTCTGACACGGAACTAACATTTTTGTCACGATTATCCTTTCTGTTAATGTATCTGGGTTTCCTGCATGACCACAAGTAGATAGATCCCTTTTTGACTCCTCAGGATCCCTCTTGAATTTGAGCTTCTTCATGGAAACTATTTCAGATTCTAAATGGTCAAGGTCTTTATACAATTTCTCAAGGTCAGTTTTTATGATTTCAGTGTTCTTAAAATATTTAAGTATATCTTCTAATGTGTTGATGATCCCCTCCAAGTGATCAATGATTTGTGTTTCTCAATAAATTAAGATCTGTATATATCCCTTGGAGCATGTGTTGCAGATTTCCTATCTCTCTGAGTAAATGAATAATAAGATAAACGATAGGTGGGCAGGACATGTACACTTAGACCTCTGGGTATTACAGAGGAATCCAAATATTTTTGATAAGTATCCCTGCTCCACCAGCGTCTAGTATGTCTAATCTGATTTTCTGTTTATAATAATGTTTTATTATTATATACATTTGATTTTTGTATTTACAGCCATTGCTCTTGATAAAGAAGCTGTTAGCTTTGAAACGCGTTGAGCATTTTTTTCTGTCTGGTATTTATTGTTATATTGCACTACTATACTGCATTGTCTTTTATGTGTTTTTGGCAATAAATTTGCATTTTTTATATAAGCAGATCTACGTTATTGCACTGGAGGTGAAACTCTGAGCAGGGCGGATAGTTTATTCCCTGCACGCTATACTGACCGGTTCTATCATTATAGGTTGGTTAGGTTGGATAAGTGAGTATTTTTATATTTATATATATACTTTTTTCTATATTACTGGAGCATTGCGCCCCTGCTGGTTGTTGTTTTTTTTTGTTGTTATCGGAGGAGTCACTTTCATTAGTGGTAGTTAATAACACCTGCTTGGCCTTGTCAATCCTTTTGTTCAATCTCTGAGGATAAGTGGCTAAAGATTCCATAATGTGTGTAGGAAGAGGTGTAAACTGGAAAAATAAAGAAACCGTTTTGAGAGAAATCTCTAAGAATAAATTGCCAGACAATGGGAAGGGGGGGTACCAGTGCACTCAGATCCTACACATGAAGGCTCATATCGTGTTCTAAACAATGGCACTATGAATGTATCTGGTGCTGCAGGGGAGGAAATGCATGTAAAGAAAAGAGAACAGAAACCCTACCACAACAACACTCTAATACATCATTCAGTGGTGCAGTCTGAACATTGAGTGTCTATGGATAAAACGTAACCTTTATTATGATACTAAGATAAAATGAAATAAAGAAGAAACATACAAAATATACTGTGTTACCAGGGCAAAAAACATATTTCCAATAAGTAAAAAGTATAAATTAGGGTACAAAAAGAGCTCAGAAGATCACAACAAAGATTCCAGAACTTACAGAGTTAGAAGTCCTGTGGTGGGAAATCACAGTGCAAGCAATGCTATCTGCGAGTCAGGGCTTAACAGCAGCTCACATTTAGATAACTTTTTTACCCTATTAGCAGCCCTAAAAAGGGCCTTTATTACCCTTTTGCCAGCCCTAAAAAGGGCATTTAGAATACCAACTGGGCTAAACATGAAAAGTAATGATGCTGCTCGGAACTTAACGAGAATAACCTGTTCAAGGGATGCTAATATTATCCTAACTCTGTATAAATCCTTGGCTAGGCCTCATCTAGAATATGGAGTACAGTTTTGGGCACCAGTTCTTATAAAAGACATTGTGGAACTGGAAAAGGAGCAGAAAAATGCAACAAAACTGATAAAGGGATTGGAGGATCTGAGTTATAAAGAGAGACTAGCCAAACTGGGTTTGTTTACATTAGAGAAGAGGTGTCTAAGGGGTGATATGATTACCATTTACAAATACATTCAAGGTCAATAGAAAGATCTAGCCAATGAATTATTTATGCAAAGAACAGAGCTAAGAACAAGAGGTCATCCATTTTTTTTGACTAAAACAAAGGAAGGGATTCTTTACAGTAAAGCACGTAAAGCTATGGAATTCTTTACCTCGGGATGATGTACTTGCAGATAATTAAACTGCGTTCAAAAAAGCAATGGATACCTAACTAGCACAGAACAATATTGAAAATTATGACAGATGGCTTCAAAGTAGATAGGATGTTGATCCAGGGAACTATCTGACTGCCATTTAGTGTCAGCCCACTTGGGGCTAAATTGGAAATTGCTCCAGAGGGCTCTTTTTGCTTCTGGATCAACAGGGGTGTTATTGGCATGGGCTGGACTTGATGGACAAATGTCTTTTTTCAGCCTCATCAACTATGTTCCTATGTATGTTACTTGGAGGTAGACCATCCATGTGCTGGAAAAGAGCTCCAAACTTGAACAATCAGTTGGTACACAGCCATTTAACCAAGAAGCAACCATCGAAATTCAGTGGTTCCCATCCTTGTGGCCACTGTGTTGCATGCCAACACAAGGTTGTAACAAGGTCGCTTGTTGACAGATTTGGCAAAACACATCATATCAGAGATTTGATCACGTGCCAGAAAAAATCTGTAGTTTATTTTTTTCAAAATCCATGCTGACAGCTATACGTACGGAAGACTATACGTAAATTAACTACAAGATTGAGGGAACATGCCAATAATATTATCAATATGGCAAAATATGCCCTAAATCCGGGTGTGGCATCACACTTCCTTTCAAGCCACAATAGCAAACCTCAGTTCCTTCAAGCCTGGGATTTGCAGAATATTGATTTTGGCATTAGGGCTGGTGATATGAATCACGTTCACATGCCATTTGAGAATAAATGGATCTTCAGGTTGAATTCTCTGAAACCCCATGGTCTTAACCCTTTGAATGCCAGAGAGGTACGCAACGCATTGCTTTGCAATGCGGTGCGTACCCCTCTGGCACTCAAAGGGTTAATGAAGAATTTCCTTTACACATTCATCTTTGAATCCTTTGGCCATATCAGCTACCTTTTGCTCTCTAATCATGCATTTTTATTTTTGAGTGATTTCTCTATATGATGAACATTCATCACTGATTTACACACTTGGGTGTTCTTTCCCCCTTTTTTTTTTGCTTCATGCATTTGATTTTGTGCTATGACTTCCTTTTGTCTCCATTAATCGGAGTGCTATGATAAAGCATCCTCTAATGCATATGTTCTTATTCACAACATGTTATCGATTTGGATATAAGTAAGGTTACACAGCAAAATAACATTTTCTCTATTTATATTATCCTTTAGATGTACATATGTATGCCGTTTAGATTTGTAAAAAATAATCTATGATGTTTCCTTTTGTCTTAAACACAGAGATCATGGCATAGTATGTAACCATTACTGCTCGCCGTAATATCTGATGACTACATTTATATCATAATGGCTAGTTTAATCATTATTGGCTTAAGTATCCTGCCAATCATGACATTTGAGGTGGAGATTTCTGTTTAAATACCCATTTTTTTTAGCGCCTTTGAAGAAGCATTATGGAGAAAAGTGTGTCAGGCGTTCTCATGCCTTAGAAGAGCTTGGCTCTCTTAAAATTTGTAAACTTGAGAATACCATTGGGCTAGCTGTAATTTTGAACATATCATACTGTTCACTGATGCCTGCTTTGCTACATCACAGCACAGATTATCTCCTGTTTTGTTCCAATTCAGAATTGTTAGTTTTTGCATTAGCCCATTTAAAACACTAGTGTTCGTTCTAACAAAAAAGGACCTTTTTAGGACTGGTAAAAAGGTAATAAGGGTCCTTTTTAGGGCTGGTAAAAACAGTATTTGCTTAAATGTGAGCATTGCATTTTTAAGTCGTGATTCACAGATATCATAGTTTGCTCTGTGACCTTCCATTATAGGACTCCTTTATTAGGTTCCTCTAATTATTTATGAAAACACATATTTTACAGAGCATTTCCTGCTGAGTAAAATAAGGTCACTCCCACGTCTGTCAGATGTTTTATTCAAAATGTATAGCAGTTTAAACAATCGGGAAGTGAATTTACTGTGTTTACTTCCTGATAGATCTAACTGACAGGAAGTGAATTTACTGTGTTTACTTCCTGATAGTTCTAACTGACAGGAAGTGACTCAGCAGTTTCTATCACATTCTATGGAGAACTGTATGTCTCTGACTTTTCTGACTTTCCTCTCCATTAGAATCGAACAGGAAATCTAATTAGAATTTAACCACTAGAGGGCACTGCTAATGTAAAAAAAAAAACATGGGTTTAAACTGTAATAACTCTGGAAATATAAATCTCTCGGCCATGGGAGTACCCTTATTTTACTCAATAGGAAAATCCC
The DNA here is from genome assembly GCA_037306005.1 of Rhinophrynus dorsalis. Taxonomy (NCBI): domain Eukaryota; kingdom Metazoa; phylum Chordata; class Amphibia; order Anura; family Rhinophrynidae; genus Rhinophrynus; species Rhinophrynus dorsalis. The sequence goes on from CM074726.1 coordinate 187,274,335, forward strand.
TACAATATATATTTTTTCATAAAAAAGTTTACTGCTCCTTTAAAGTGGTTTTGTCCGGGCTATTACTGCTCACTTACCAACATAAGTCCCTATAAAAGACTATACTTTTTGGTCATGATTCATGCCTATGACTAGGTGGGAGCTCTACCCATGAAACACGTAAGGCAAATCACCATTGATACTTTATGATACTCTAAACTCCTCTTTGTATACTTTCCAAAATGCTTTTAAAGTTAATTGTAATAAAGTGGAATTTTAATTGAGTGGAAGTTTCCTGATTGGTTTATGATGTTCCTCCAATTCAGCTCCTACATATACCGCAGAGTCTTCTGAGCAGGAAAATACATGTTGGCACAGATCTAAGCTGCTGTTTGCTAGAACTACCAGCTTAAGCGGCACCATCACTGGGTCAGTACAGATTAAGGTATTAGCAATTCAGGTGCATTCAACCAAGCCCATTCACCATGGTGACTTGGCACTGAAAGGGTTAAACAACACAGTGGCATCAGGGAAGTAAATACATGTGGTGCAGGGGCACAGTTTTACTGGACCTCCAATGACTAATTATGCCACTTGATCGAATTCAATACACCTCTAGTTGTGGAGCTTTTGGGGTTGTTTACATATTTTACTCATTGTCATACCTGCCTTGGGGTTCACATCGCATCTTGCGTGTTCCCGGTCCGGCCGTCTCTTCCTCTCGTGGCCACGTCTCTCTCTCTATGGGGCGCATGCGCGGTAGCCGGTTCCGGCTAGCTTAGCGCATGTGCCGTTCTCCCCTCACCTTCCCTACTGGGCGCATGCGCATTGCTGTGCCTGATGTGGACCTCCAGCCCTGCCTCTTCCTGTCTCTGCTACTATGTTAGGGGGTGAGTTTTCTGCCTGGATGCTTTGTTATAGCGTCCCCAAGCCTAGCAGTGCTTCTTTGTTTGGTAGTCTGCTCTTCATCTGTGTTCTTCTCTGCCCAGTCCTGATCCAGCTTCCTCTCCTGTCTCCTGTAGGTCTCCGTGTATGACCTGGTTGATTTCCCGTCTGCGCTCTCTGCCTGCAGCTCCGGTGGTGTTCCTGTTGCTCCTGTGTATGACCCGGCTCTGCTGACTAGTCCTCGGACTCGTGGAAGGACCTCCTCTTAGCCCTTCTGACCATCTGAGTGAGTACTGTTCCTGTTGGAGTTTGTTTTCTCCCTGGGGATAGCGGTAGTATAGATTGTCAGAAGGGGGGCATCGCTGGACCTCTTTGGCTCAAACGAAGGGGTCCAATCTAGCCTTGCGGCTAGCACCTTTATTCGGCCGTGGCCGCAGCGCGTCTCCCTTCTGACAACCACCGTTCGCGAGCTACACACCCCAGCGTCGTTCCCCAGCAGCTTGCTCCTCTATCCCTTGTTGGAGGAGTCTGACCTTCCTCACTCTTAGGCCTGGTTAGGGGTGGCTACTAGTAGGTATCACTTTTCCCGGGTTTCAGTCATTACACTCATTAGCAATGAATTGTTTGAGCAAAATATTCTATTATAATTATTGATTCAGGGTTTATGTGATCTCAGTTATATCTGAGATATCTAATAACTACTATAAAATATACTTTTGAGGTTTGATGAGTGTAGCTGAAATTATTTTTTGAGATGTAATTATGACATGGTTTCCCTTCCTGCAGAATAAAAACGATGGTTACCTGACCCCAGCTGGAGCTCATCTTCTGGAAGATCTCATTAAACATATTAAGAAGCTTCAGAAACTCCAAGTTTTCATATTCAAACCGACTACCAAAGATCACAGAACAAATGACGTTGGAGACCGCCTGAAGGAGGGTATTGGTGGGGTTGATTGGCACCTCTAGAGGAGAGAGACAAGGTGAGTATCTGTGCATAATGTTCTGGGAACTAACATAAAATGCTACTGTGCCACCAAAATAACATAAAGAATTATTTATCAGTTTATAGTACAGAAAGTACGTAGTACAACACATATGAAGATTATAATTCTCTGTAAAAAATCTGAATGTGTATTATATTGAGTGGTCCATGTGTGTATATATTTGGTTCTGACTCCTTTATAACCCTACAAATATTTCCACCACTGCTGAATTGATATATGAGACTGATATGCTAGTGGGCACAATATGGTCCTTGGGCAGGCAAATTTTCAAACATTACCTAAAATATGCATGTATTGTCTTGTTATGTCTACGGATAGGCGAACATTTCCACCTTAAACTAAAATAGGCAAAAAATGGCACTTCCTTTTTAGCGGAAAAGAAAAGTGCAGTTTTTTAAATTTTTTTGCCTAGCTCATTGCATTGAAATCAATGGGAAGACTGAATTAACATACAACACATAACACATTGTATTTTATTTCACACAGGCATGGAATTAAAGAGGTTCTGAGGGTGCCTGTGTTGGTGGAATCTGGAGAAAGAATCAGTTGAAAAGGATTTTTTTTGGGGGGTTGTTGACTGAGATTGGGGGGACAGTTAAAGGGATAGTAATACTTAAAATGTAAAAAACATCAGTATCAGTCTGCTCCAGTCACAGCTTATATCAGGGGGTCCCTGTCTCTGTCATGTTACTTACCAATTTCTTATTTTACGTTTAATTTTTTTTTATTAAAAGGGATAGTAATACTTAAAATGTAAAAAAAAATATGTTGTAGGGTTTATCCCCCTGAGTAAAACAAGGGAACTCCCACTGCTGTAAGGTGTTTTATTCAAAAGCTATTACAGCTCAAATTTGAATCCTGTGGAGATTTATGGCCCCAGGACCAGAGCTGTCCATAGGAGGGTGTAGCAACAGTGCCACTGTACAATTTCAGGCCACTGTGATATTGCACCTAAAAAATTCAACTTTGAGCTGTATTAACTTTTAAAGAAAACACATTTCAGCAGTGGGAGTACCCTTGTTTTACTCAAGAGGATAAACCCTACAACATATTTTTTTTTACATTTTAAGTATTACTATCCCTTTTAATAAAAAAAAATTAAACGTAAAATAAGAAATTGGTAAGTAACATGACAGAGACAGGGACCCCCTGATATAAGCTGTGACTGGAGCAGACTGATACTTGACAGGATAGAGTATTTTGTACAGGATGATTTGTAGGACTTAGACTTGTGGTTAGAGGCCTAAGCCCTGAGGAACAATTGATTGGTAGGACTTAGACTTGTTAAGCACGAACCCAATGAAATATTGATCTATAGGACTTAGACTTGTTAGAGACCCAAGCCCTGAGAAAACATTTATATGAGCATATAGACTTGTTGTTAGAGGTTCAAGCCCTGAGGAATCATTAATTTGCAGGACTGACACCTAGGCACAAGCCCTGAGGAAACATTGATTTGTAAGACTTAGACTTGTTAGAGATCCAAGCCCTGATTAAACATTGATTTATAGGATTTAGACTTGTGGTTAGAAAACCAAGCCCTCAGGAAACATTGATTTATAAGACTTAGACTGGTGTTTAGACACAAGCCCTGAAATAAACATTGATTTGTAGGACTTAGACTTGTGTTTAGGCACAAGCCCTGAGGAAACATTGGTTTGTAGGACTTGTAATTGTGTAAGGCACAAGCCATGAGGAAACATTGATTTGTAGGACTTAGATTTGTGTTAGGCACAAGTCCCGAAAAAACAGAGCCCTGAGGAAACATTGATTTGTAGTACTTGCTGGTTTGGCAAAAGCCCTAAGGAAACCTTGATTTGTAGGACTTAGACTTGTGGTTAGAGGCTCAAGCCCTGAGGAAGCATTGATTTGTAAGACTTAGACTTGTTGTTAGAGGCTCAAGCCCTGAGGAAGCATTGATTAGTAGGACTTACACCTAGGCTGAAGCCCTGGGGAACAATTGATTTGTAGGACTTAGACTTGTTGTTATAGGCCCAACCCCCAAGGAAACATTGGTTTGTAAGATTTAGGCTTGTTAAAACCAAGCCCTGAGGAAGCATTGAATTGTATGAGGATATTTATTACCACATCCTTCACTCCTAACGCTAACAAGTTGCTGGACTTTCTTAGTATTAGTAGTACTAGCACTGTCAGGACTGCTTTGGGATGACAAGTGTGACTTAGGGTCCCCTGCTATCACACTTGGCATCATCTTTTCCTTCATCCACTTCTGAGTATTACAAGACACACTAGCAGCAGGTTCAGCTCTGGTGGCAGCAGGTTCATAAGTGGCAGCAGGCATAGCACTGGTAGCAACAGAGGCAGCACGTCTGACAACAGGCACAGTATTGGTGGCAACAGGTTCAGCACTGGCAGCAGGCACAGCACTGGTTGCAGCAAGGACAGCACATCTGACAGCAGGCACAGTACTGGTGGCAGCAGGGTCAGCAGGTCTGACAATAGTCACAGTACTGGTGGCAGCAGGGGCAGCACAGCTGACAGCAGGCACATAAATGGTGGTAGCAGTTGCAGGGACAGCACATCTGACAACAGTCACAGCACTCATGGCAGCAGGGGCAGCAGTCTGGCAGCAGGTACAGCAATGGTGGCAGCAGGGGCAACACATCTGGCAGAAGGCACAGGCAGCTGACCTGTCCTGCTCTTACTACTACCCTCTTCTTCCTCCCTTGACATTAATTTCCCCAAGAACCATATGGGTGATTTAGGGAGACTGGTCAGCATTGCTTCTGTAGTGCCCACTTCCTCCTCAAACTCAGTGGACACATAAGAATCCTTCCGATTCCTCCTTTTATTATTTTTAAACTTTCTCAAAGAGATAGCAGTCACAATGAGCCTCACCTGCCTCAATTTTCCAAACAAATAACAACTTCTGCTTCTGTTGTGTTCCACTTCCTGGAATATGTCACGTTTTTATAGCGAAAAGGTGAAAAATACGTAAATCAAATGGCAGAAATGTTCTAGCCATTGAAAAAATGGCGAAGAATTTTGTCCAAAAAGAGAAAAATGCAAAGATTTTAATTGCTGGTTTTAAAGGGGATTTTCCCATGAAAAAGTGGAGAACAATGTGGTTTTCACAGACTTTCTTAAGAGAGCTTTCGACCACCCCTTTTTATAAAGAGAAATAAAGAAATCATTGAAAAACATGATTTCTAAAATACAAATTGAATATAGCACATGTGTATGGTGGTGGTGGCGGAACCTTTTGGAGGGATTTTGACCAACTGCATCTTTATCAGGAGTAGGAGAGTAATCACCCTAATTTATTGAATACTGTAGTCAGTTTTTGGACTACCACATAACTAGCACCTCACTACACTGCTCCTAATCCTTTTACTCCTCCCTCACACCTTGTGCATTTGCTAGATATTACTCAACTACTGTGTGTGTGTTTTCACTGTAAAGTACCCAATAGAACTAATGGAGTGTGATGTCTTGCCTTGGACTTCTACAAAATAAGCTATCTCATCAAGTGTCACTCTGCCCAGACACAACTTTTGTCATAGTCCCTGTCTCTGTCACATTACATACCAATTTTTTATTTTATTTTTTAATTTTATTACTTCATTAATTAACTGTCCCCCACTATCCCAGTCAACAAAAAATATAATACATTCCCTGTTCAAATGATTCTTTACCCAGACTCCACCAAGACATAGGTAACAGCCAGATTAGTAAGGATCTTGGATCACGGCTGCCTGTGTCTTACCAGTCACACAAGATGTTGCTGTATTTGGTGTCAACCTCCTTTACCCCTTCCTGTCCTCTAGGGTGTCCCCAGACCCGTAATGTAGAGAACACATGTCCTACCAACAAGATGCCCTTAAACAAGCTGCAACTCCTTTTTATTAGCCTGTTTACACTAGCTTACACATGTGCTGCTGTAGAAATTCAGCCTTTCCATTGAGTTCAATGCAATGAATTAGGCACAAAAACGGGAAAAAATTCACTTTTTGCTGGAAATTTCCCACTAGGTGGAAAGTGAAAATGTTCACCTATTTCTGCTTTGAGGCAAATATTTTCACCCATCCCCACCTCTACCCACTTACCATCCATTCGAACTACCAGCTCCTTGTTTCAGCCCTACCAGTCAAATGTCAATTACTCTCTAGCATCCAGTCTTTCTACCATCTGACTACAAGTCTAGTCCTTTCAAACTTCCATGCTCTCTACCATCTGGCTACCAGTCAAGTCCTTTCGACCTTCCAATGTCTCTTCCGTTCAGCTACCAGTACAGTCCTGTAGACTTTCCAGTCTCTCAACCATCCGACTTCCAGTTTTACATTGTGTTGGATCTTGTGATAACCTGGCCATCTGCCCAACAACTTTCAACTGGTACTGCAGGTAACTCAGTGTATTGTCTGTTGCCCTCCCTCAACCCAACTGGGTAGCAGCTATTCACTTGGTTTTCATCCAGGGTGTGGGCCAGCTCCTCTTGTTGGCAGTAATATGAACTTGAAGTCAGCATGACTTTGACCATAGCAAGGCATCCTAAGGGGTAGCCAGCATCAGCCAGGTCTGAACCCCACTCTATGCATCCTAGCACCTCGGATACTGGGGTCACCCCTGCTTTATTCTTATTTTATATTTTATACTTATTGTGTCAATCTAGTTGCTTTATCAGCTAATTCATATCTGATGACTAGAAGTCTCCAATGTCTGTGAAGCTGCTTCTCCACAGGGCATAGAACCAGGCGGCTTACATTGGCCTATCATTTTGACAAGTACATGCATGCACACACGTTCATACACACAATATAGATATAAATATGGTCCTCGAGCTAAAATAGCTACCAAACCCTGTGATAGAATATCAGCTTTTGGGATTTTCATGTGATACTTTACAAATCATTCCACCCCACAAGAGAGATAAGTTATTAGGTGGAACAAGATCATTTTATTCATACGTTTCTGTTTCTTCAGCGCCTCAAGCAGAAAATGAGCCTCCTCTTGTATCCTCTCCTCGATGCTCCTCTTCCCCATGCCGAAATTGCGCAGGGTCAAAAGTGTAAAGCGTCGTATATTCTTCCACCGCTCTCCATTGCTGAGACTGATCCCTGCGATTATATAAATATATTTTTATTACTAATAATAATATTATCATGCAAACTACAGCAGTAGCAGGCAACCTGATTAATCTCAATGTCTACATATGTGGCCCTCAAGTCCACCAAATTACAGCAAACTCTGGTCAAATACTCTGAGTAAGGTATGACAGTAGGGTATGTGTAATGTGGTAAAGGAGAATTCAGCATTATGTGCAGTTAGGTGTTAAAACTCATGAGTATGGATGGACGAAAATTTTTGCCTCAAACTGAAATCGGCTAATAATGGCACTTCACGCTTGACATAATTTCCTGTTAGAAGTGCAGTTTTTCTACTTTTTTCACCTAGCTCATTCCACTGAAATCAATGGGAACAGTGAATTTACACACAGCACATAGCAACCATTGTTTTATTTCCCAACGTCATAGTATAAAAGGGACATGAGGGAACTTTTGTTGGTGGTGTGTGGGGAAAGAATCAGTTGAACACGTGTATAAGGACTGGCACTATACAGTATAGGAGGGACAGCCCCTGTTTGACACCCACATCCCTCTGCTCCTCTATTTAGGAGATCACACTGTGTGGTGTATAGACCAGTATATCAGATTGCTCCACATCAATAAAACCCACAGTAATGTGGGTATAAACTTCTGTATATATCTGTTAAATTAGTCTGTGTAAAAAATACTTTCATCTTCTTCTAAATCATTCACTAACAGAAAAAGTAACTTAACCATTTCAATGCCAGAGGGGAAGCAAATAATTTTCTCTACAATGGTCTGGCACTATATAGCAGTGTTCTTAACCTGTGCTCTCAGTGGCTATTAACAGGCCAGGATTTTAGAATTTCCTTTTAAGAGCACAGGTGAGTTAATCAATACAACTGAACCTCTGATCAATACACTTGTGTTCTAGCAGGGAAATTCCTAAGTCCTGGCCTGTTAGTGGCCTCTGAGGGCATGGGTTGAGAATCTCTGCTGTATAGTAAATAGTCTGCATGTGTCTGTGTATAAGGACTGGCACTATACAGTATAGGAGGGACAGTCCCTGTTTGACACCCAAATCCCTCTGCTCCTCTATTTAGGAGATCACATTGTGTGGTGTATATACCAGTGTATCAGATTGCTCCACATCAATAAAACCCACAGTAATGTGGGAATAAACTTCTGTATATATCTGTTAAATTAGTCTGTGTAAAAAAAATACTTTCATCTTCTTCTAAATCATTCACTTACAGAAAGAGTAACTTAACCATTTCAATACCAGAGGGGTATGCAATTCATTGCTTATCCCCTGACACTCAAAGGGTTAAAAATTCTCTAAAATACACCACCAGCCACACCCCCAGTAACACCACCTAAAACACAAGTGTCCCTCTTTGGCCATTTGAAATGTTGGGAGGTATGTTGCTTACACTGCTCACACTGTATGTATTTATGTTCTGATTTGCATCTGTGTGTCACTGTTTGTGTATGTCAGGACATGTGTGTGTATGTATGTGTGTTGCATGCTTCCCTATCACTGTGTGTCCCCCTGTATATGTGTGTGTGTTTGCACATGTGTCTGTGTATCACTGTGTGTACCTTTCTGACACATACACCCTACGCCATATTTCACTATCATAACATTTATTAAAAAACAAAAAAAACATTCTCTGCATAACATGATGGGCAACGCCATCCCACATTGCTAGTATATATATAAAAAAGTAGAAACCAAGAGAGAGATTTAATTCATGGAGATGGACTCCTGTCAGTCCGGAGACTATGCCATCGAATCTTTTCCTTTCTGTAGCCAGGATTATCTAATACCTAGAATCTGGTCTTTAACCTTATTCTACCAGGATGACATGGCGGGAGGGTGGACATTTTCCAATGTAGAAGAACAAGGGCCTTCGCCACATTCAGCATTGCAAATAAAAATACATTTTTAGCCATAGAGGTGGGAGGCAGGTCTCTGAACAGAAGGGTCTGCCAAGGATCTCTAGTGAGGGGAATTTCAAGTAACTTTTTGATATGTGATAGACATTTTGACCAAAATGAAGCCATGTGTGGGCAATACCACCTGTGATGGACAAAACTGCCCTCAAAGAGTGACACGTCCAGCATATGGAAGAATTTTAAAGGGATAGTAATACTTTATTATTACTATCCCTCATATTGTAGATATTTGCAAAATAAGTTAATAGGCCCCAGGTTCATCTCTCAAACCTTTATAGTTTGAGAGATAACCAAAGGCAAAGTTCCCCTCTTCCTCCCCCGTCCCTGAAGTCAGCGTTGTGCTGACTGCAGGGATATCCGGTCTGACATTCATCATGCGGCTCTGCAACAGAGCCGTGATCACGGTGGTGAAAAATAATTATTTCACTGAAACAGTCTTCTATGTGTGTATGCAGGGCCGGACTGGGAATAAAAACCAGCCCTGGAAAAAATTGCTGACCAACCCTATAGCATTGCGTCATTAAACCAGTCCCATAGCATAATGACATTTTTTTCCTGTTTATAAAAGGGGAAAACATGCATTTTAAAAGACATCTGAATGCCACCACCAGAACAATAGAGTTATATGTCACCACCAGAGTAATAAAAAGTTATAATATATATATATATATATATATACTAGCAGTTTGGGACGGCGTTGCCCGTCATGTTATGCAGGAAATGTTTCTTTTTTTTTAAATAAATGTTATGATAGTGAATTATAGCGTAGGGTGTACGTGTCAGAAAGGTACACACAGTGATAGACAGAGACACATGCAACACACACATATACACACACATGCACTGACAACACAAACAGTGACACACAGCTGCAAATCAGAACATAAATACATACAGTGTGAGCAGTGTAAGTAACATACCTCCCAACATTTCATATGGCCAAAGAGGGACACTTGTGTTTTCGGTGGTGTTACTGGGGGCGTGGCTGGTGGTGTATTTTAGAGAATTTTTAACCCTTTGAGTGCCAGGGGGTAAGCAATGCATTGCATCCCTTCTGGCACTGAAATGGTTAAGTTACTCTTTCTGTAAGTGAATGATTTAGAAGAAGATGAAAGTATTTTTTTACACAGAAAAGTTAACAGATATATACAGAAGTTTATACATACATTACTGTGGGTTTTATTGATGTGGAGCAATCTGATACACTGGTATATACACCACACAATGTGATCTCCTAAATAGAGGAGCAGAGGGATTTGGGTGTCAAACAGGGACTGTCCCTCCTATACTGTATAGTGCCAGTCCTTATACACAGACACATGCAGACTGTATACTATACAGCAGAGGTTCTCAGCCCATGCCCTCAGTGGCCACTAACAGGCCAGGACTTAGGAATTTCACTGCTAGAACACAAGTGTGTTGATCAGAGGCTCAGTCATATTGATTAACTCACCTGTGCTCTTAAAAGGAAATTCTAAAATCCTGGCCTGTTAATAGCCACTGAGGGCACAGATTGAGAACCACTGCTATACAGTGCCAGACCATTGTAGAGAATTTTTAACCCTTTGAGTGCCAGGGGGTAAGCAATGCATTGCATCTCCTCTGGCACTGAAATGGTTAAGTTACTCTTTCTGTAAGTGAATGATTTAGAAGAAGATGAAAGTATTTTTTTACACAGACTAATTTAACAGATATATACAGAAGTTTATACCCACATTACCGTGGGTTTTACTGATGTGGAGCAATCTGATACACTTGTACATTAGGCTGACCAGACCTCACCTTTAACCAGTGACACATATGAAAAATGCATACTGCAGGGCTGCTTTGATTTTGGTGCACTCCTGAAATATGCTTATTTCCTATGTGTCCCCGGTTAAAGGTGAGGTCTGGTCAGCCTACTGTATATACACCACACCGTGTGATCTCCTAAATAGAGGAGCAGAGGGATTTGGGTGTCAAACAGGGACTGTCCCTCCTATACTGTATAGTGCCAGTCCTTATACACAGACACATGCAGACTGTATACTATACAGCAGAGGTTCTCAGCCTGTGCCCTCAGTGACCACTAACAGGGACTGTCCCTCCTATACTGTATAGTGCCAGTCCTTATACACAGACACATGCAGACTGTATACTATACACCAGAGGTTCTCAGCCTGTGCCCTCAGTGACCACTAACAGGGACTGTCCCTCCTATAGTGTATAGTGCCAGTCCTTATACACAGACACATGCAGACTGTATACTATACAGCAGAGCTTCTCAGCCTGTGCCCTCAGTGGCCACTAACAGGGACTGTCACTCCTATACTGTATAGTGCCAGTCCTTATACACAGACACATACAGACTGTATACTATACAGCAGAGGTTCTCAGCCTGTGCCCTCAGTGGTCACTAACAGGGACTGTCCCTCCTATACTGTATAGTGCCAGTCCTTATACACAGACTGTATACTATACAATGCCAGACCATATATAAATAGTTTGTCATACATGCTATACAGTGAGCTATGTACAGCATGGAGATGATTGCAGGAACTGGCACCTCTACTTACAGACAGACTGACAAACAACCTGCTCTCTTTCTCTCTCTTTGTGCAATATATAAATACAATCACATCCATGTCTCTGCCATTTACCAGCTCAGATGAAGCCTTGCTCTGCACTGCCTGATCACCTTTCTGCCGTTGTTTCCACTTTCTCAGCAAGCCAGTATCCTCCTGCTGATTGTTTAGAAATCAGCTCACTTGTAGTAATTAGCAGAGCTGTGTAGGCTCAAAGACAGGGAATGAAGAAGCTGCATAATACAGATTGGACCATGGCCTTCCAGCTGTAGCTTGAACATTGTTCCCATCATCCTCAGCGTGCGTGTGTGTATATGTGTGTATGTGTCTGCTAGTGTGTGTGTGTGAGAGGGCATGTGCATGTGTCTGTGGTGTAGGAGTGTGTGACAGCCATTTTTTTTTTCAGCCTTAGATAGTGGTGGGCGGGCTGGATAGTGGGGGCAGGCCAAAAATCACACTCCCACAGAATCACCCAATGGCAGCAGTAATCCTTTTTACTGCCGCCCCTCGGTGTGTTTTGCCAGGCACAAAGTCTTCTTTTATATATATATAGATATATATATATACACACACACACACATCACCTCTTGACTCTCGATTCCCCTCTTTTGCCTCTTTCTCCCACTCTTCATTCCCACCTTTTGCTTCATTATCCCCCTCTTGAGTCTTGAGCCCCCTACTTTTGCCTTTTTCTCTCCATTTTAATCCCCCTTTCTCCCCTTCCTTGATTCTTGATTACCCCTTTTGCCTCGCTCCCCTTCATGCCTCTTTCTCCCCCTCCTGATCCCCCTTCTTTTGCCTCTTGGTCCCTCCCTCCTTTTGCCTCTTGATTGCCCCTCCTTTCGCCTCATGATCCCCCCTCCATTTGCCTCTTTTTTCCCACTCTTGACCCCCCTCTGCCTCTTTCACCCGCTCTTGATTCCCCCTCTTGTCAAGTTGCCTCTCTTTACCCCTCTTGATTTTTTTTTCGCCATTCTCCTCCTTTTGATCCCCCTCTTTGTCTCAATCCAGCCTTGACTCTTGTCTTCATCCACCTTTTGCCTCTTTCTCCCCCTCTTGACCCCCCTCCTTTTGCCTTTTTCTCCCCTCCCCCCACTTTCCACTCTTGATCTCCCCTTTGCCTCTTTCTCCCCCTCATTAACTCTTGATCCCCCTTTTTCCTCTCTCCCTCCCCTTCTTGACTCTTGATCCCAACCTTTTGCTGCTTTCTACCCCTCCTGATCCTCCCTCCTTTTGCCTTTTTTTCTCCCTCTTGACCCCCCTCTGATTCTTTTACCGCCTATTGATCCCCCTTTTGCCTTTCTCCCCCTCTTACCTTACCTCTATATAAACCCTCTTGATTTCCCCCCTCCCCGTGACCGTGTCTGGCGTCTGCTCCCAGCCTCCCGCTCAGCTCACACGTGTTTAAAGCAGGAGCGGCCAGCCTACCTGGTGTGCAGACACAGTGCTTTCCACGCTGCATCTGACGTCACTGGGTCTAGGCCCGGCCTGCCTCCACTGAGTAGACGTGACCGGCAGTTTTTCACATCTCGTGGCTGCAAGGTAACAGGCGTCTGGTCGCGTCTGCTGAGTGATGGCCTGCAGGCCTGGCAAAGATAGCACTTTTATTTAAGAAGCTCCGGCCGGCCCCAAGGGAAGCCCAGTGCTGGCGGCCTACCAGGATTTTTCCCGGTATCCCGGTAGGCCAGTCTGGCCCTGTGTGCATGCAAACTAAACACAAACCAAGCACATGTAGAAGACAGTTTCAGTGACATAATTCTTTTTCACTAACGCAATCTCGGCTCAGGTGCAGAGCCGCAAGCCTGTTGTACGACAGACTTCCCCTGCAGTCAGCACAACACTGACTTCAGGGAAGGAGGGGGGGACTTTGCCTTCAGTTATCTCTCAAACCATAAAGGTTTGAGAGATGAACCTGGGGGCTATTAACTTATTTTGTAAATACCTACAATATGAGGGATAGTAATAATAAAGTGTTAGTATCCCTTTAAATTAAATAAGTTGGAGGCCCTATTAGAAAAAAAGTTAAAGGGGTCAGGAAAACTGAGGATAAATTGATATTAAGCATTTGTTCTGGAACCATGGTATGCATTGTATCACAGTGGAAAATAACTGAGATTTCTTTGGGGTTTACTTCCAGATAAATTTGTAAAAATTAATATTTAGCTTCCATTGAACTGGGTAACTTTAAGAAATTCTTAGTAACACGGTCCCAAGGATTGAAAGTAAGTAAAAAATAAACGTCACATATTCCGTTCACTGTGCCTAGCCGCAGATAAGCAGCACATTCTGTTTAGTGTGCAAAGTTGCAGATTAGCAGCACATTCTGTTTAGTGTGGAAAGTGTAAAAAATAAACGTCACATATTCCGTTCACTGTGCCTAGCTGCAGATTAGCAGCACATTCTGTGTAGTGTGCAAAGTTGCAGATTAGCAGCACATTCTGTTTAGTGTGCAAAGTGTAAAAAATAAACGTCACATATTCCGTTCACTGTGCCTAGCCGCAGATAAGCAGCACATTCTGTTTAGTGTGCAAAGTTGCAGATTAGCAGCACATTCTGTTTAGTGTGGAAAGTGTAAAAAATAAACGTCACATATTCCTTTCACTGTGCCTAGCCGCAGATTAGCAGCACATTCTGTTTAGTGTGCAAAGTTGCAGATTAGCAGCACATTCTGTTTAGTGTGCAAAGTGTAAAAAATAAACGTCACATATTCCGTTCACTGTGCCTAGCCGCAGATAAGCAGCACATTCTGTTTAGTGTGCAAAGTTGCAGATTAGCAGCACATTCTGTTTAGTGTGGAAAGTGTAAAAAATAAACGTCACATATTCCATTCACTGTGCCTAGCCGCAGATAAGCAGCACATTCTGTTTAGTGTGCAAAGTTGCAGATTAGCAGCACATTCTGTTTAGTGTGGAAAGTGTAAAAAATAAACGTCACATATTCCTTTCACTGTGCCTAGCCGCAGATTAGCAGCACATTCTGTTTAGTGTGCAAAGTTGCAGATTAGCAGCACATTCTGTTTAGTGTGCAAAGTGTAAAAAATAAACGTCACATATTCCGTTCACTGTGCCTAGCCGCAGATAAGCAGCACATTCTGTTTAGTGTGCAAAGTTGCAGATTAGCAGCACATTCTGTTTAGTGTGCAAAGTGTAAAAAATAAACGTCACATATTCCGTTCACTGTGCCTAGCCGCAGATAAGCAGCACATTCTGTTTAGTGTGCAAAGTTGCAGATTAGCAGCACATTCTGTTTAGTGTGCAAAGTGTAAAAAATAAACGTCACATATTCCGTTCACTGTGCCTAGCCGCAGATAAGCAGCACATTCTGTTTAGTGTGCAAAGCTGCAGATTAGCAGCACATTCTGTTTAGTGTGGAAAGTGTAAAAAATAAACGTCACATATTCCGTTCACTGTGCCTAGCCGCAGATAAGCAGCACATTCTGTTTAGTGTGCAAAGTTGCAGATTAGTAGCACATTCTGTTTAGTGTGGAAAGTGTAAAAAATAAACGTCACATATTCCGTTCACTGTGCCTAGCCGCAGATTAGCAGCACATTCTGTTTAGTGTGCAAAGTTGCAGATTAGCAGCACATTCTGTTTAGTGTGCAAAGTGTAAAAAATAAACGTCACATATTCCTTTCACTGCGCCTAGCCGCAGATTAGCAGCACATTCTGTTTAGTGTGCAAAGTGTAAAAAATAAACGTCACATATTCCGTTCACTGTGCCTAGCCGCAGATAAGCAGCACATTCTGTTTAGTGTGCAAAGTTGCAGATTAGCAGCACATTCTGTTTAGTGTGGAAAGTGTAAAAAATAAACGTTACATATTCCGTTCACTGTGCCTAGCCGCAGATAAGCAGCACATTCTGTTTAGTGTGCAAAGTTGCAGATTAGTAGCACATTCTGTTTAGTGTGGAAAGTGTAAAAAATAAACGTCACATATTCCGTTCACTGTGCCTAGCCGCAGATTAGCAGCACATTCTGTTTAGTGTGCAAAGTTGCAGATTAGCAGCACATTCTGTTTAGTGTGCAAAGTGTAAAAAATAAACGTCACATATTCCTTTCACTGTGCCTAGCCGCAGATTAGCAGCACATTCTGTTTAGTGTGCAAAGTGTAAAAAATAAACGTCACATATTCCTTTCACTGTGCCTAGCCGCAGATTAGCAGCACATTCTGTTTAGTGTGCAAAGTGTAAAAAATAAACGTCACATATTCCGTTCACTGTGCCTAGCCGCAGATAAGCAGCACATTCTGTTTAGTGTGCAAAGTTGCAGATTAGCAGCACATTCTGTTTAGTGTGGAAAGTGTAAAAAATAAACGTCACATATTCCGTTCACTGTGCCTAGCCGCAGATAAGCAGCACATTCTGTTTAGTGTGCAAAGTTGCAGATTAGCAGCACATTCTGTTTAGTGTGGAAAGTGAAAAAAATAAAACGTCACATATTCCGTTTACTGTGCCTAGCCGCAGATTAGCAGCACATTCTGTTTAGTGTGCAATGTTGCAGATTAGCAGCACATTCTGTTTAGTGTGGAAAGTGTAAAAAATAAACGTCACATATTCCATTCACTGTGCCTAGCCGCAGATAAGCAGCACATTCTGTTTAGTGTGCAAAGTTGCAGATTAGCAGCACATTCTGTTTAGTGTGGAAAGTGTAAAAAATAAACGTCACATATTCCTTTCACTGTGCCTAGCCGCAGATTAGCAGCACATTCTGTTTAGTGTGCAAAGTTGCAGATTAGCAGCACATTCTGTTTAGTGTGCAAAGTGTAAAAAATAAACGTCACATATTCCGTTCACTGTGCCTAGCCGCAGATAAGCAGCACATTCTGTTTAGTGTGCAAAGTTGCAGATTAGCAGCACATTCTGTTTAGTGTGGAAAGTGTAAAAAATAAACGTCACATATTCCGTTCACTGTGCCTAGCCGCAGATAAGCAGCACATTCTGTTTAGTGTGCAAAGTTGCAGATTAGCAGCACATTCTGTTTAGTGTGCAAAGTGTAAAAAATAAACGTCACATATTCCGTTCACTGTGCCTAGCCGCAGATAAGCAGCACATTCTGTTTAGTGTGCAAAGCTGCAGATTAGCAGCACATTCTGTTTAGTGTGGAAAGTGTAAAAAATAAACGTCACATATTCCGTTCACTGTGCCTAGCCGCAGATAAGCAGCACATTCTGTTTAGTGTGCAAAGTTGCAGATTAGCAGCACATTCTGTTTAGTGTGGAAAGTGTAAAAAATAAACGTCACATATTCCGTTCACTGTGCCTAGCCGCAGATTAGCAGCACATTCTGTTTAGTGTGCAAAGTTGCAGATTAGCAGCACATTCTGTTTAGTGTGCAAAGTGTAAAAAATAAACATCACATATTCCTTTCACTGCGCCTAGCCGCAGATTAGCAGCACATTCTGTTTAGTGTGCAAAGTGTAAAAAATAAACGTCACATATTCCGTTCACTGTGCCTAGCCGCAGATAAGCAGCACATTCTGTTTAGTGTGCAAAGTTGCAGATTAGCAGCACATTCTGTTTAGTGTGGAAAGTGTAAAAAATAAACGTCACATATTCCGTTCACTGTGCCTAGCCGCAGATAAGCAGCACATTCTGTTTAGTGTGCAAAGTTGCAGATTAGTAGCACATTCTGTTTAGTGTGGAAAGTGTAAAAAATAAACGTCACATATTCCGTTCACTGTGCCTAGCCGCAGATTAGCAGCACATTCTGTTTAGTGTGCAAAGTTGCAGATTAGCAGCACATTCTGTTTAGTGTGCAAAGTGTAAAAAATAAACGTCACATATTCCTTTCACTGTGCCTAGCCGCAGATTAGCAGCACATTCTGTTTAGTGTGCAAAGTGTAAAAAATAAACGTCACATATTCCTTTCACTGTGCCTAGCCGCAGATTAGCAGCACATTCTGTTTAGTGTGCAAAGTGTAAAAAATAAACGTCACATATTCCGTTCACTGTGCCTAGCCGCAGATAAGCAGCACATTCTGTTTAGTGTGCAAAGTTGCAGATTAGCAGCACATTCTGTTTATGGTGGAAAGTGTAAAAAATAAACGTCACATATTCCGTTCACTGTGCCTAGCCGCAGATAAGCAGCACATTCTGTTTAGTGTGCAAAGTTGCAGATTAGCAGCACATTCTGTTTAGTGTGGAAAGTGAAAAAAATAAAACGTCACATATTCCGTTTACTGTGCCTAGCCGCAGATTAGCAGCACATTCTGTTTAGTGTGCAATGTTGCAGATTAGCAGCACATTCTGTTTAGTGTGGAAAGTGTAAAAAATAAACGTCACATATTCCGTTCACTGTGCCTAGCCGCAGATAAGCAGCACATTCTGTTTAGTGTGCAAGTTGCAGATTAGCAGCACATTCTGTTTAGTGTGCAAAGTGTAAAAAATAAACGTCACATATTCCGTTCACTGTGCCTAGCCGCAGATAAGCAGCACATTCTGTTTAGTGTGCAAAGTTGCAGATTAGCAGCACATTCTGTTTAGTGTGGAAAGTGTAAAAAATAAACATCACATATTCCTTTCACTGTGCCTAGCCGCAGATTAGCAGCACATTCTGTTTAGTGTGCAAAGTTGCAGATTAGCAGCACATTCTGTTTAGTGTGCAAAGTGTAAAAAATAAAGTCACATATTCCGTTCACTGTGCCTAGCCGCAGATAAGCAGCACATTCTGTTTAGTGTGCAAAGTTGCAGATTAGCAGCACATTCTGTTTAGTGTGGAAAGTGAAAAAAATAAACGTCACATATTCCGTTCACTGTGCCTAGCCGCAGATAAGCAGCACATTCTGTTTAGTGTGCAAAGTTGCAGATTAGCAGCACATTCTGTTTAGTGTGGAAAGTGTAAAAAATAAACGTCACATATTCCTTTCACTGTGCCTAGCCGCAGATTAGCAGCACATTCTGTTTAGTGTGCAAAGTTGCAGATTAGCAGCACATTCTGTTTAGTGTGCAAAGTGTAAAAAATAAACGTCACATATTCCGTTCACTGTGCCTAGCCGCAAATAAGCAGCACATTCTGTTTAGTGTGCAAAGTTGCAGATTAGCAGCACATTCTGTTTAGTGTGGAAAGTGTAAAAAATAAACGTCACATATTCCGTTCACTGTGCCTAGCCGCAGATAAGCAGCACATTCTGTTTAGTGTGCAAAGTTGCAGATTAGCAGCACATTCTGTTTAGTGTGCAAAGTGTAAAAAATAAACGTCACATATTCCGTTCACTGTGCCTAGCCGCAGATAAGCAGCACATTCTGTTTAGTGTGCAAAGTTGCAGATTAGCAGCACATTCTGTTTAGTGTGGAAAGTGTAAAAAATAAACGTCACATATTCCGTTCACTGTGCCTAGCCGCAGATAAGCAGCACATTCTGTTTAGTGTGCAAAGTTGCAGATTAGCAGCACATTCTGTTTAGTGTGGAAAGTGTAAAAAATAAACGTCACATATTCCGTTCACTGTGCCTAGCCGCAGATAAGCAGCACATTCTGTTTAGTGTGCAAAGTTGCAGATTAGCAGCACATTCTGTTTAGTGTGCAAAGTTGCAGATTAGCAGCACATTCTTTTTAGTGTGCAAAGTTGCAGATTAGCAGCACATTCTGTTTAGTGTGCAAAGTTGCAGATTAGCAGCACATTCTGTTTAGTGTGGAAAGTGTAAAAAATAAACATCACATATTCCTTTCACTGTGCCTAGCCGCAGATTAGCAGCACATTCTGTTTAGTGTGCAAAGTTGCAGATTAGCAGCACATTCTGTTTAGTGTGCAAAGTGTAAAAAATAAAGTCACATATTCCGTTCACTGTGCCTAGCCGCAGATAAGCAGCACATTCTGTTTAGTGTGCAAAGTTGCAGATTAGCAGCACATTCTGTTTAGTGTGCAAAGTGTAAAAAATAAACGTCACATATTCCGTTCACTGTGCCTAGCCGCAGATAAGCAGCACATTCTGTTTAGTGTGCAAAGTTGCAGATTAGCAGCACATTCTGTTTAGTGTGCAAAGTGTAAAAAATAAACGTCACATATTCCGTTCACTGTGCCTAGCCGCAGATAAGCAGCACATTCTGTTTAGTGTGCAAAGTTGCAGATTAGCAGCACATTCTGTTTAGTGTGGAAAGTGTAAAAAATAAACGTCACATATTCCGTTCACTGTGCCTAGCCGCAGATAAGCAGCACATTCTGTTTAGTGTGCAAAGTTGCAGATTAGCAGCACATTCTGTTTAGTGTGGAAAGTGAAAAAAATAAACGTCACATATTCCGTTTACTGTGCCTAGTCGCAGATTAGCAGCACATTCTGTTTAGTGTGCAATGTTGCAGATTAGCAGCACATTCTGTTTAGTGTGGAAAGTGTAAAAAATAAACGTCACATATTCCATTCACTGTGCCTAGCCGCAGATAAGCAGCACATTCTGTTTAGTGTGCAAAGTTGCAGATTAGCAGCACATTCTGTTTAGTGTGGAAAGTGTAAAAAATAAACGTCACATATTCCTTTCACTGTGCCTAGCCGCAGATTAGCAGCACATTCTGTTTAGTGTGCAAAGTTGCAGATTAGCAGCACATTCTGTTTAGTGTGCAAAGTGTAAAAAATAAACGTCACATATTCCGTTCACTGTGCCTAGCCGCAGATAAGCAGCACATTCTGTTTAGTGTGCAAAGCTGCAGATTAGCAGCACATTCTGTTTAGTGTGGAAAGTGTAAAAAATAAACGTCACATATTCCGTTCACTGTGCCTAGCCGCAGATAAGCAGCACATTCTGTTTAGTGTGCAAAGTTGCAGATTAGCAGCACATTCTGTTTAGTGTGCAAAGTGTAAAAAATAAACGTCACATATTCCGTTCACTGTGCCTAGCCGCAGATAAGCAGCACATTCTGTTTAGTGTGCAAAGTTGCAGATTAGCAGCACATTCTGTTTAGTGTGCAAAGTGTAAAAAATAAACGTCACATATTCCGTTCACTGTGCCTAGCCGCAGATAAGCAGCACATTCTGTTTAGTGTGCAAAGTTGCAGATTAGCAGCACATTCTGTTTAGTGTGGAAAGTGTAAAAAATAAACGTCACATATTCCGTTCACTGTGCCTAGCCGCAGATAAGCAGCACATTCTGTTTAGTGTGCAAAGTTGCAGATTAGCAGCACATTCTGTTTAGTGTGGAAAGTGAAAAAAATAAAACGTCACATATTCCGTTTACTGTGCCTAGCCGCAGATTAGCAGCACATTCTGTTTAGTGTGCAATGTTGCAGATTAGCAGCACATTCTGTTTAGTGTGGAAAGTGTAAAAAATAAACGTCACATATTCCATTCACTGTGCCTAGCCGCAGATAAGCAGCACATTCTGTTTAGTGTGCAAAGTTGCAGATTAGCAGCACATTCTGTTTAGTGTGGAAAGTGTAAAAAATAAACGTCACATATTCCTTTCACTGTGCCTAGCCGCAGATTAGCAGCACATTCTGTTTAGTGTGCAAAGTTGCAGATTAGCAGCACATTCTGTTTAGTGTGCAAAGTGTAAAAAATAAACGTCACATATTCCGTTCACTGTGCCTAGCCGCAGATAAGCAGCACATTCTGTTTAGTGTGCAAAGCTGCAGATTAGCAGCACATTCTGTTTAGTGTGGAAAGTGTAAAAAATAAACGTCACATATTCCGTTCACTGTGCCTAGCCGCAGATAAGCAGCACATTCTGTTTAGTGTGCAAAGTTGCAGATTAGCAGCACATTCTGTTTAGTGTGCAAAGTGTAAAAAATAAACGTCACATATTCCGTTCACTGTGCCTAGCCGCAGATTAGCAGCACATTCTGTTTAGTGTGCAAAGTTGCAGATTAGCAGCACATTCTGTTTAGTGTGCAAAGTGTAAAAAATAAACGTCACATATTCCTTTCACTGCGCCTAGCCGCAGATTAGCAGCACATTCTGTTTAGTGTGCAAAGTGTAAAAAATAAACGTCACATATTCCGTTCACTGTGCCTAGCCGCAGATAAGCAGCACATTCTGTTTAGTGTGCAAAGTTGCAGATTAGCAGCACATTCTGTTTAGTGTGGAAAGTGTAAAAAATAAACGTCACATATTCCGTTCACTGTGCCTAGCCGCAGATTAGCAGCACATTCTGTTTAGTGTGCAAAGTTGCAGATTAGCAGCACATTCTGTTTAGTGTGCAAAGTGTAAAAAATAAAGTCACATATTCCGTTCACTGTGCCTAGCCGCAGATAAGCAGCACATTCTGTTTAGTGTGCAAAGTTGCAGATTAGCAGCACATTCTGTTTAGTGTGGAAAGTGTAAAAAATAAACATCACATATTCCTTTCACTGTGCCTAGCCGCAGATTAGCAGCACATTCTGTTTAGTGTGCAAAGTTGCAGATTAGCAGCACATTCTGTTTAGTGTGCAAAGTGTAAAAAATAAAGTCACATATTCCGTTCACTGTGCCTAGCCGCAGATAAGCAGCACATTCTGTTTAGTGTGCAAAGTTGCAGATTAGCAGCACATTCTGTTTAGTGTGGAAAGTGAAAAAAATAAACGTCACATATTCCGTTCACTGTGCCTAGCCGCAGATAAGCAGCACATTCTGTTTAGTGTGCAAAGTTGCAGATTAGCAGCACATTCTGTTTAGTGTGGAAAGTGTAAAAAATAAACGTCACATATTCCTTTCACTGTGCCTAGCCGCAGATTAGCAGCACATTCTGTTTAGTGTGCAAAGTTGCAGATTAGCAGCACATTCTGTTTAGTGTGCAAAGTGTAAAAAATAAACGTCACATATTCCGTTCACTGTGCCTAGCCGCAAATAAGCAGCACATTCTGTTTAGTGTGCAAAGTTGCAGATTAGCAGCACATTCTGTTTAGTGTGGAAAGTGTAAAAAATAAACGTCACATATTCCGTTCACTGTGCCTAGCCGCAGATAAGCAGCACATTCTGTTTAGTGTGCAAAGTTGCAGATTAGCAGCACATTCTGTTTAGTGTGCAAAGTGTAAAAAATAAACGTCACATATTCCGTTCACTGTGCCTAGCCGCAGATAAGCAGCACATTCTGTTTAGTGTGCAAAGTTGCAGATTAGCAGCACATTCTGTTTAGTGTGGAAAGTGTAAAAAATAAACGTCACATATTCCGTTCACTGTGCCTAGCCGCAGATAAGCAGCACATTCTGTTTAGTGTGCAAAGTTGCAGATTAGCAGCACATTCTGTTTAGTGTGGAAAGTGTAAAAATAAACGTCACATATTCCGTTCACTGTGCCTAGCCGCAGATAAGCAGCACATTCTGTTTAGTGTGCAAAGTTGCAGATTAGCAGCACATTCTGTTTAGTGTGCAAAGTTGCAGATTAGCAGCACATTCTTTTTAGTGTGCAAAGTTGCAGATTAGCAGCACATTCTGTTTAGTGTGCAAAGTTGCAGATTAGCAGCACATTCTGTTTAGTGTGGAAAGTGTAAAAAATAAACATCACATATTCCTTTCACTGTGCCTAGCCGCAGATTAGCAGCACATTCTGTTTAGTGTGCAAAGTTGCAGATTAGCAGCACATTCTGTTTAGTGTGCAAAGTGTAAAAAATAAAGTCACATATTCCGTTCACTGTGCCTAGCCGCAGATAAGCAGCACATTCTGTTTAGTGTGCAAAGTTGCAGATTAGCAGCACATTCTGTTTAGTGTGCAAAGTGTAAAAAATAAACGTCACATATTCCGTTCACTGTGCCTAGCCGCAGATAAGCAGCACATTCTGTTTAGTGTGCAAAGTTGCAGATTAGCAGCACATTCTGTTTAGTGTGCAAAGTGTAAAAAATAAACGTCACATATTCCGTTCACTGTGCCTAGCCGCAGATAAGCAGCACATTCTGTTTAGTGTGCAAAGTTGCAGATTAGCAGCACATTCTGTTTAGTGTGGAAAGTGTAAAAAATAAACGTCACATATTCCGTTCACTGTGCCTAGCCGCAGATAAGCAGCACATTCTGTTTAGTGTGCAAAGTTGCAGATTAGCAGCACATTCTGTTTAGTGTGGAAAGTGAAAAAAATAAAACGTCACATATTCCGTTTACTGTGCCTAGTCGCAGATTAGCAGCACATTCTGTTTAGTGTGCAATGTTGCAGATTAGCAGCACATTCTGTTTAGTGTGGAAAGTGTAAAAAATAAACGTCACATATTCCATTCACTGTGCCTAGCCGCAGATAAGCAGCACATTCTGTTTAGTGTGCAAAGTTGCAGATTAGCAGCACATTCTGTTTAGTGTGGAAAGTGTAAAAAATAAACGTCACATATTCCTTTCACTGTGCCTAGCCGCAGATTAGCAGCACATTCTGTTTAGTGTGCAAAGTTGCAGATTAGCAGCACATTCTGTTTAGTGTGCAAAGTGTAAAAAATAAACGTCACATATTCCGTTCACTGTGCCTAGCCGCAGATAAGCAGCACATTCTGTTTAGTGTGCAAAGCTGCAGATTAGCAGCACATTCTGTTTAGTGTGGAAAGTGTAAAAATAAACGTCACATATTCCGTTCACTGTGCCTAGCCGCAGATAAGCAGCACATTCTGTTTAGTGTGCAAAGTTGCAGATTAGCAGCACATTCTGTTTAGTGTGCAAAGTGTAAAAAATAAACGTCACATATTCCGTTCACTGTGCCTAGCCGCAGATAAGCAGCACATTCTGTTTAGTGTGCAAAGTTGCAGATTAGCAGCACATTCTGTTTAGTGTGCAAAGTGTAAAAAATAAACGTCACATATTCCGTTCACTGTGCCTAGCCGCAGATAAGCAGCACATTCTGTTTAGTGTGCAAAGTTGCAGATTAGCAGCACATTCTGTTTAGTGTGGAAAGTGTAAAAAATAAACGTCACATATTCCGTTCACTGTGCCTAGCCGCAGATAAGCAGCACATTCTGTTTAGTGTGCAAAGTTGCAGATTAGCAGCACATTCTGTTTAGTGTGGAAAGTGAAAAAAATAAAACGTCACATATTCCGTTTACTGTGCCTAGCCGCAGATTAGCAGCACATTCTGTTTAGTGTGCAATGTTGCAGATTAGCAGCACATTCTGTTTAGTGTGGAAAGTGTAAAAAATAAACGTCACATATTCCATTCACTGTGCCTAGCCGCAGATAAGCAGCACATTCTGTTTAGTGTGCAAAGTTGCAGATTAGCAGCACATTCTGTTTAGTGTGGAAAGTGTAAAAAATAAACGTCACATATTCCTTTCACTGTGCCTAGCCGCAGATTAGCAGCACATTCTGTTTAGTGTGCAAAGTTGCAGATTAGCAGCACATTCTGTTTAGTGTGCAAAGTGTAAAAAATAAACGTCACATATTCCGTTCACTGTGCCTAGCCGCAGATAAGCAGCACATTCTGTTTAGTGTGCAAAGCTGCAGATTAGCAGCACATTCTGTTTAGTGTGGAAAGTGTAAAAAATAAACGTCACATATTCCGTTCACTGTGCCTAGCCGCAGATAAGCAGCACATTCTGTTTAGTGTGCAAAGTTGCAGATTAGCAGCACATTCTGTTTAGTGTGCAAAGTGTAAAAAATAAACGTCACATATTCCGTTCACTGTGCCTAGCCGCAGATTAGCAGCACATTCTGTTTAGTGTGCAAAGTTGCAGATTAGCAGCACATTCTGTTTAGTGTGCAAAGTGTAAAAAATAAACGTCACATATTCCTTTCACTGCGCCTAGCCGCAGATTAGCAGCACATTCTGTTTAGTGTGCAAAGTGTAAAAAATAAACGTCACATATTCCGTTCACTGTGCCTAGCCGCAGATAAGCAGCACATTCTGTTTAGTGTGCAAAGTTGCAGATTAGCAGCACATTCTGTTTAGTGTGGAAAGTGTAAAAAATAAACGTCACATATTCCGTTCACTGTGCCTAGCCGCAGATAAGCAGCACATTCTGTTTAGTGTGCAAAGTTGCAGATTAGTAGCACATTCTGTTTAGTGTGGAAAGTGTAAAAAATAAACGTCACATATTCCGTTCACTGTGCCTAGCCGCAGATTAGCAGCACATTCTGTTTAGTGTGCAAAGTTGCAGATTAGCAGCACATTCTGTTTAGTGTGCAAAGTGTAAAAAATAAACGTCACATATTCCTTTCACTGTGCCTAGCCGCAGATTAGCAGCACATTCTGTTTAGTGTGCAAAGTGTAAAAAATAAACGTCACATATTCCTTTCACTGTGCCTAGCCGCAGATTAGCAGCACATTCTGTTTAGTGTGCAAAGTGTAAAAAATAAACGTCACATATTCCGTTCACTGTGCCTAGCCGCAGATAAGCAGCACATTCTGTTTAGTGTGCAAAGTTGCAGATTAGCAGCACATTCTGTTTAGTGTGGAAAGTGTAAAAAATAAACGTCACATATTCCGTTCACTGTGCCTAGCCGCAGATAAGCAGCACATTCTGTTTAGTGTGCAAAGTTGCAGATTAGCAGCACATTCTGTTTAGTGTGGAAAGTGAAAAAAATAAAACGTCACATATTCCGTTTACTGTGCCTAGCCGCAGATTAGCAGCACATTCTGTTTAGTGTGCAATGTTGCAGATTAGCAGCACATTCTGTTTAGTGTGGAAAGTGTAAAAAATAAACGTCACATATTCCATTCACTGTGCCTAGCCGCAGATAAGCAGCACATTCTGTTTAGTGTGCAAAGTTGCAGATTAGCAGCACATTCTGTTTAGTGTGGAAAGTGTAAAAAATAAACGTCACATATTCCTTTCACTGTGCCTAGCCGCAGATTAGCAGCACATTCTGTTTAGTGTGCAAAGTTGCAGATTAGCAGCACATTCTGTTTAGTGTGCAAAGTGTAAAAAATAAACGTCACATATTCCGTTCACTGTGCCTAGCCGCAGATAAGCAGCACATTCTGTTTAGTGTGCAAAGTTGCAGATTAGCAGCACATTCTGTTTAGTGTGGAAAGTGTAAAAAATAAACGTCACATATTCCGTTCACTGTGCCTAGCCGCAGATAAGCAGCACATTCTGTTTAGTGTGCAAAGTTGCAGATTAGCAGCACATTCTGTTTAGTGTGCAAAGTGTAAAAAATAAACGTCACATATTCCGTTCACTGTGCCTAGCCGCAGATAAGCAGCACATTCTGTTTAGTGTGCAAAGCTGCAGATTAGCAGCACATTCTGTTTAGTGTGGAAAGTGTAAAAAATAAACGTCACATATTCCGTTCACTGTGCCTAGCCGCAGATAAGCAGCACATTCTGTTTAGTGTGCAAAGTTGCAGATTAGCAGCACATTCTGTTTAGTGTGGAAAGTGTAAAAAATAAACGTCACATATTCCGTTCACTGTGCCTAGCCGCAGATTAGCAGCACATTCTGTTTAGTGTGCAAAGTTGCAGATTAGCAGCACATTCTGTTTAGTGTGCAAAGTGTAAAAAATAAACATCACATATTCCTTTCACTGCGCCTAGCCGCAGATTAGCAGCACATTCTGTTTAGTGTGCAAAGTGTAAAAAATAAACGTCACATATTCCGTTCACTGTGCCTAGCCGCAGATAAGCAGCACATTCTGTTTAGTGTGCAAAGTTGCAGATTAGCAGCACATTCTGTTTAGTGTGGAAAGTGTAAAAAATAAACGTCACATATTCCGTTCACTGTGCCTAGCCGCAGATAAGCAGCACATTCTGTTTAGTGTGCAAAGTTGCAGATTAGTAGCACATTCTGTTTAGTGTGGAAAGTGTAAAAAATAAACGTCACATATTCCGTTCACTGTGCCTAGCCGCAGATTAGCAGCACATTCTGTTTAGTGTGCAAAGTTGCAGATTAGCAGCACATTCTGTTTAGTGTGCAAAGTGTAAAAAATAAACGTCACATATTCCTTTCACTGTGCCTAGCCGCAGATTAGCAGCACATTCTGTTTAGTGTGCAAAGTGTAAAAAATAAACGTCACATATTCCTTTCACTGTGCCTAGCCGCAGATTAGCAGCACATTCTGTTTAGTGTGCAAAGTGTAAAAAATAAACGTCACATATTCCGTTCACTGTGCCTAGCCGCAGATAAGCAGCACATTCTGTTTAGTGTGCAAAGTTGCAGATTAGCAGCACATTCTGTTTAGTGTGGAAAGTGTAAAAAATAAACGTCACATATTCCGTTCACTGTGCCTAGCCGCAGATAAGCAGCACATTCTGTTTAGTGTGCAAAGTTGCAGATTAGCAGCACATTCTGTTTAGTGTGGAAAGTGAAAAAAATAAAACGTCACATATTCCGTTTACTGTGCCTAGCCGCAGATTAGCAGCACATTCTGTTTAGTGTGCAATGTTGCAGATTAGCAGCACATTCTGTTTAGTGTGGAAAGTGTAAAAAATAAACGTCACATATTCCGTTCACTGTGCCTAGCCGCAGATAAGCAGCACATTCTGTTTAGTGTGCAAGTTGCAGATTAGCAGCACATTCTGTTTAGTGTGCAAAGTGTAAAAAATAAACGTCACATATTCCGTTCACTGTGCCTAGCCGCAGATAAGCAGCACATTCTGTTTAGTGTGCAAAGTTGCAGATTAGCAGCACATTCTGTTTAGTGTGGAAAGTGTAAAAAATAAACATCACATATTCCTTTCACTGTGCCTAGCCGCAGATTAGCAGCACATTCTGTTTAGTGTGCAAAGTTGCAGATTAGCAGCACATTCTGTTTAGTGTGCAAAGTGTAAAAAATAAAGTCACATATTCCGTTCACTGTGCCTAGCCGCAGATAAGCAGCACATTCTGTTTAGTGTGCAAAGTTGCAGATTAGCAGCACATTCTGTTTAGTGTGGAAAGTGTAAAAAATAAACGTCACATATTCCGTTCACTGTGCCTAGCCGCAGATAAGCAGCACATTCTGTTTAGTGTGCAAAGTTGCAGATTAGCAGCACATTCTGTTTAGTGTGGAAAGTGTAAAAAATAAACGTCACATATTCCTTTCACTGTGCCTAGCCGCAGATTAGCAGCACATTCTGTTTAGTGTGCAAAGTTGCAGATTAGCAGCACATTCTGTTTAGTGTGCAAAGTGTAAAAAATAAACGTCACATATTCCGTTCACTGTGCCTAGCCGCAAATAAGCAGCACATTCTGTTTAGTGTGCAAAGTTGCAGATTAGCAGCACATTCTGTTTAGTGTGGAAAGTGTAAAAAATAAACGTCACATATTCCGTTCACTGTGCCTAGCCGCAGATAAGCAGCACATTCTGTTTAGTGTGCAAAGTTGCAGATTAGCAGCACATTCTGTTTAGTGTGCAAAGTGTAAAAAATAAACGTCACATATTCCGTTCACTGTGCCTAGCCGCAGATAAGCAGCACATTCTGTTTAGTGTGCAAAGTTGCAGATTAGCAGCACATTCTGTTTAGTGTGGAAAGTGTAAAAAATAAACGTCACATATTCCGTTCACTGTGCCTAGCCGCAGATAAGCAGCACATTCTGTTTAGTGTGCAAAGTTGCAGATTAGTAGCACATTCTGTTTAGTGTGGAAAGTGTAAAAAATAAACGTCACATATTCCGTTCACTGTGCCTAGCCGCAGATTAGCAGCACATTCTGTTTAGTGTGCAAAGTTGCAGATTAGCAGCACATTCTGTTTAGTGTGCAAAGTGTAAAAAATAAACGTCACATATTCCTTTCACTGCGCCTAGCCGCAGATTAGCAGCACATTCTGTTTAGTGTGCAAAGTGTAAAAAATAAACGTCACATATTCCGTTCACTGTGCCTAGCCGCAGATAAGCAGCACATTCTGTTTAGTGTGCAAAGTTGCAGATTAGCAGCACATTCTGTTTAGTGTGCAAAGTGTAAAAAATAAACGTCACATATTCCTTTCACTGTGCCTAGCCGCAGATTAGCAGCACATTCTGTTTAGTGTGCAAAGTGTAAAAAATAAACGTCACATATTCCTTTCACTGTGCCTAGCCGCAGATTAGCAGCACATTCTGTTTAGTGTGCAAAGTTGCAGATTAGCAGAACATTCTGTTTAGTGTGCAAAGTTGCAGATTAGCAGCACATATTCCGTGTAATATGAAGAAGGCGGGTAAAAAGGGACGGGGAAGTGGACGTGATCCTGATAGTTCAGGGCGTGGGTCAAGACGCGTAGAAACTGTGCCTGGTGCCAGAGCACAAGAAAGAAAGACATCCACCATACCTAGATTCATGTCTCAGTTTACAGGGCGTCGCAGGACATCACTTTCGAGGTCAGACCACTGCGAACAGGTGGTCGGTTGGATTTCAGGTGATACTGCTTCCAGTCGGTTAAGCACCACCCTGTCTTCCACCAAGTCCACTCTCAGTAGCCAAGAGTCTGGTCAACATAATCCTCACCCTGATCATCCTTCCTCCCACCATAGAGTGTCTGGACAAAGAAGTGATCCCACACTGGGATATAGTGAGGAGCTCGTCTCATCACCAATCATTCATTTGAACCTCTCTCCAAGCACGCTTGCAGAGGAACATGACATCTTGTGCCCTGATTCACAACCTCTAGAGGGTACCCAATCACAAGAAGATGACAGAGGGGAACGGCATTTAAGGTCAAATGAAGTGGATGATGATGATGAGACACAGTTGCCATCAAATCAACCACTATTACTGTCTCAAGACCTTGATGAGGAGGATGATACACAGTTGTCAATGACTGAGTATGTGGTGGGATCAAGAAATGAGGAGGATGATCAGAGTGAGGAAGTGGAGGAGGACTTGGTGGACGATGAGGTCACTGACCCCACCTGGGAAGGTGGAGAGCCGAGCGATGACAGCAGTCCTGAGGGTGAGCCATCTGCAGCACCGCAACAGGCTGGAAGAGGCAGTGGTGTGGCTAAAGAAAGATGGCGGACCGCACCAAACCGGCCCGCAAATGTTCCACAGAGCCCCTTGCGTAAATCTCCCTTGCCAAGGGCTAGGTGTTCCGCGGTATGGCGTTTTTTTAAGGAAAGTGCGGACGACAAAAGAATTGTAGTTTGCAACCTGTGCCACACCAGAATGAGCCGAGGCATGAACACTAGCAACCTCACCACCACCAGCATGATCCGACACATGGCATCCAAGCACCGTAATAAGTGGGAGGAACGCCCGGATCGCCAATCTGTGTCTGCAGGCCACACCACTGCCTCCTCTTCCCCTGTTTTCGGTGCCGGCCAATCGCCTGTCGAAGGCGCAGGCCCGCATACCTCCCGCCCTGCACCTGTACCATCTGAAGCACCATCAGCGACCACATCCACTTCCCTGTCCCAGCGCAGTGTCCAAATGTCGTTACCCCAGGCATTTGAGCGCAAGCGAAAATACCCAGCCACCCACCCACAGGCCATAGCACTAACCTCACACCTTTCCAAATTACTGGCCATCGAAATGCTGCCATTTAGGCTTGTGGAGACTGAGTCCTTCCGCAGCCTGATGGCAACAGCTGTCCCTCGGTACGCAGTCCCCAGCCGCCACTACTTTTCCCGGTGTGCCGTCCCCGCCTTACACCACCATGTGTCCCGTAACATCACCCGTGCCCTGACCAACGCAGTTACTGGGAAGGTCCACTTAACGACTGACACATGGACAAGTGCTTGTGGCCAGGGACGCTACATTTCCCTGACGGCACACTGGGTGAATGTCGTGGAGGCTGGGAGCGACTCGGACCCTGGGATGGCACAGGTGCTACCAACGCCGAGGATTGCCGGCCCTACCTCCATCAGGGTTTCCGCCAGCACCTACGTTATTGGCTCCTCCTCCTCCGTTTCCACCTCCGAATTCTCTGCGCGCAGCGCCACTCACCCATCAGCCAGTAGCTGGAAGCAGTGTAGCACTGCAGTGGGGAAGCGTCAACAGGCCGTGCTGAAGCTGATCTGCCTTGGGGACAAACAGCACACGGCCTCAGAGCTGTTGCAGGGGATTAGTCACCAGACCGAGCAGTGGCTCTCGCCACTCAACCTGCAACCAGGCATGGTTGTGTGTGATAATGGGCGTAACTTGGTGGCGGCTTTGGAGCTCGGCAAGCTCACACACATACCATGCCTAGCGCATGTATTTAATTTAGTGGTTCAGCGATTTCTAAAAACCTACCCCAATTTGCATGATCTCTTGACCAAGGTGCGCCGCGTGTGTGCACATTTCCGTAAGTCATCAACAGCTTCAGCCGGCCTGTTGAAGCTGCAGCAGCGCTTACAATTGCCAGCTCACCGGCTGCTGTGTGACGTGAGCACGCGCTGGAACTCCACCTTCCACATGTTGGCCCGGCTTTGTGAGCAGCAGAGGGCAGTAGTGGAGAACCAGCTGTTACACGGTCGTCGCCTCTCCGTTCAACTTCCTCTAATCAGAAGTGAGGAGTGGGAATGGATGTCAGACCTCTGTGAGGTTTTACGCAATTTTGAGGAATCGACACAGATGGTGAGCGGCGATAACGCTATTATCAGTGTAACCATCCCACTTCTGTGTCTACTGAAACGCTCGCTGCTCACAATTAAAACCGACGCTTTGCATGTGGAAGAGGTGGAAATGCGGGAGGAAGAGCTTACACAAGGTGATAGCCAGAGCACCCTCACTTCGTCTTCTCAGCGACAATTGGAGGAGGCGGAGGAGGAGGAGGAGGAGGAAGACACGGTTGCCTCCGCTACAGAGGGTAGCCATGGAACTTTAGTTCCATCTCTTCAGCGTGGGTGGGCAGAAGAGGAGGAAGAGGATGAGGAGATTGAGAGTCATCCTCCTGGTGAGGACAGCGAAATCTTGACTGTTGGTACTCTGGCACACATGGCTGACTTTATGTTAGGCTGCCTTTCCCGTGACCCACGCGTTATACGCATTTTAGACAACACGGATTACTGGGTGTTCACCCTTCTGGACCCCCGCTACAAAGAGAATTTCTCATCTCTCATTCCTCCGGTGGAGAGGACAAGCAAAATGGTGCAATACCAGAAGGTTCTTGTTGAAAAATTGCTCCAAAATTTTCCATCTGACAACGCTGGCGGCAGAGTACGTGCTACCTTGGCCAACCGAGAAGGGGAGAAAAGGGGAGCACACAGCAGTTCCGACAAAGGCAGGGCAACACTCTCCAAGACGTGGGACACCTTCATGACACCCCGCCAGCACCCTCACCCTGATGCGCAGCCTAGTGTCACAAGGAGGGAAAAGTTTTGGAAGATGGTGAAGGAGTACGTAGCAGACCGTGTCAGCGTCCTCAATGATCCCTCTGTGCCTTACAACTACTGGGTGTCCAAGCTGGACACGTGGTATGAACTGGCACTCTACGCCTTGGAGGTGCTGGCCTGCCCTGCCGCCAGCGTTCTGTCTGAGCGGGTATTTAGTGCTGCTGGTGGCATCATAACAGATAAGCGTATCCGCCTTTCCACCGACAATGCTGATAGGTTGACACTTATAAAAATGAACAAGGCCTGGATTTCCCCTGACTTCTCCACTCCACTGGAGGAAAGCCCCGGGTGAACATAAAGTGACTTTATATATGTTATTTACAATGATAGGAATACTCTGTATTCCCATTCACCCCTTCCACCCAAAAAACGGGTATATGGTTGACTCTCTTCCATATACCCTGGGATATAATTTTTATATAGGGCCCGCTCACCAGCGGGCCCTGTGATATAATTTTTATATAGGGCCAGCTCACCAGCGGGCCCTTTTTGACAACTTTTTGTATAGGTGAGCTCACCAGCGGGCCTTCTTATATAATGTTTTATTGGGTCAGCTCTCTAGCGGGCCCTCTCATATAATGTTTTATAGCGTCAGCTAACTAGCGGGCCTTCGCATATAATGTTTAGGATGGTCAGCTCCGCAGCAGACCCTCACCCATAATGTTTTAGATGGTCGGCTCAGCGCACGTTTCCCTCTTAATCATGGCCCCAGTTCAGAAAAATCGAGGAAATTTTTTGCAGAATTTGCCTCTGCGCACGTTTCCCTCTTAATCATGGCCCCAGTTCAGAAAAATCGAGAAAATTTTTTGCAGAATTTGCCTCTGCGCACGTTTCCCTCTTAATCATGGCCCCAGTTCAGAAAAATCGAGGAAATGTTTTTGCAGAATTTGCCTCTGCGCACGTTTCCCTCTTAATCATGGCCCCAGTTCAGAAAAATCGAGGAAATTTTTTGCAGAATTTGCCTCTGCGCACGTTTCCCTCTTAATCATGGCCTCAGTTCAGAAAAATCGAGGAAATTTTTGGGAGAATTTGCCTCTGCGCACGTTTCCCTCTTAATCATGGCCCCAGTTCCGAAAAATCTATGACATTTTTTGCAGAATTTGCAGATGATATACAAGTAAATATACAGCAAATACTGTTTGGTAACCATTTTCCGCCTAAAGTCGTTTTTATCTTCCTTTTTGTGTGTTTTACGGTCAGTCTGTAAAAATGGCGTACTACGGGCGAAACATCGTTCCCAGCAGCGACGTTGGAGTCCAAGATGCATCCAGACATCCTTCCTATGCTGTCCCTGAACCATTTCTGTGGTGTTTCCATCATTTTCTGCCCTTTTCCTATGGACCAGGCACCCTCCCCTCATCAGAGCAGGGGGTGCCTGGTGTAATGCTCGAGTCCTCCCATTGACTTCAATGGGGCTCGGGTGCTCGGCCGAGCACTCGAGCCTCCGGGGGCGCTCGGCCAGAGCACCCGAACACCCGAGCATCGGGGTGCTCGATCATCACTAATAGTAATACTTAAAATGAAAAACAAATATGTTGTAGGGTTTATCCCCCTGAGTAAAACAAGACTACTCCCACTGCTGAAAGGTGTTTCATTCAAAAGTTATTAATTTTCAAAGTTGAATTTTTTAGGTGCAATATCACAGTGGCCTGAAATTGTACAGTGGCGCTGTTGCTACACCATCCTATGGAGATTTATGGTCCCAGGACCAGAGCTGCCCGTAGGATCGTGTATCAACAGCGCCCCTGTACAATTTCAGGCCACTGTGATATTGCACCTAAAAAATTCAACTTTGAAAATTAATAACTTTTGAATGAAACACCTCTCAGCAGTGGGAGTACTCTTGTTTTACTCAGGGGGATAAACCCTACAACATGTTTTTTTTACATTTTAAGTATTACTATCCCTTTAATTTATTTACACTTAATGTCATAATTTGTTGTTCTTTAACTATTATATTTTATATTATTTTCAATTTATTTTAAAATCAATATGTTAATAATTTCTTCTAAAAAAAAAATAAATAAATTAATAAGCACATATGTGTGTGTGTTTGCACATGTGTCTGTGTATCACTGTGTGTACCTTTCTGACACGTACACCCTACGCCATATTTCACTATCATAACATTTATTTAAAAAAAAAAAAAAATTCCCTGCATAACATGACGGGCAACGCCATCCCACATTGCTAGTATATATATAAAAAAGTAGAAACCAAGAGAGAGATTTAATTCATGGAGATGGACTCCTGTCAGTCCGGAGACTATGCCATCGAATCTTTTCCTTTCTGTAGCCAGGATTATCTAATACCTAGAATCTGGTCTTTAACCTTATTCTACCAGGATGACATGGCGGGAGGGTGGACATTTTCCAATGTAGAAGAACAAGGGCCTTCGCCACATTCAGCATTGCAAATAAAAATACATTTTTAGCCATAGAGGTGGGAGGCAGGTCTCTGAACAGAAGGGTCTGCCAAGGATCTCTAGTGAGGGGAATTTCAAGTAACTTTTTGATATGTGATAGACATTTTGACCAAAATGAAGCCATGTGTGGGCAATACCACCTGTGATGGACAAAAGTGCCCTCAAAGAGTGACACGTCCAGCATATGGAAGAATTTTAAAGGGATAGTAATACTCTATTATTACTATCCCTCATATTGTAGATATTTACAAAATAAGTTAATAGGCCCCAGCTTCATCTCTCAAACCTTTATAGTTTGAGAGATAACCAAAGGCAAAGTTCCCCTCTTCCTCCCCCGTCCCTGAAGTCAGCGTTGTGCTGACTGCAGGGATATCCGGTCTGACATTCATCATGCGGCTCTGCAACAGAGCCGTGATCACGGTGGTGAAAAATAATTATTTCACTGAAACAGTCTTCTATGTGTGTATGCAGGGCCGGACTGGGAATAAAAACCAGCCCTGGAAAAAATTGCTGACCAACCCTATAGCATTGCGTCATTAAACCAGTCCCATAGCATAATGACATTTTTTTCCTGTTTATAAAAGGGGAAAACATGCATTTTAAAAGACATCTGAATGCCACCACCAGAACAATAGAGTTATATGTCACCACCAGAGTAATAAAAAGTTATAATATATATATATATATATATATATATATATACACACACACACACATCACCTCTTGACTCTCGATTCCCCTCTTTTGCCTCTTTCTCCCACTCTTCATTCCCACCTTTTGCTTCATTATCCCCCTCTTGAGTCTTGAGCCCCCTACTTTTGCCTTTTTCTCTCCCTTTTAATCCCCCTTTCTCCCCTTCCTTGATTCTTGATTACCCCTTTTGCCTCGCTCCCCTTCATGCCTCTTTCTCCCCCTCCTGATCCCCCTTCTTTTGCCTCTTGGTCCCTCCCTCCTTTTGCCTCTTGATTGCCCCTCCTTTCGCCTCATGATCCCCCCTCCATTTGCCTCTTTTTTCCCACTCTTGACCCCCCTCTGCCTCTTTCACCCGCTCTTGATTCCCCCTCTTGTCAAGTTGCCTCTCTTTACCCCTCTTGATTTTTTTTTCGCCATTCTCCTCCTCTTGATCCCCCTCTTTGTCTCAATCCAGCCTTGACTCTTGTCTTCATCCACCTTTTGCCTCTTTCTCCCCCTCTTGACCCCCCTCCTTTTGCCTTTTTCTCCCCTCCCCCCACTTTCCACTCTTGATCTCCCCTTTGCCTCTTTCTCCCCCTCATTAACTCTTGATCCCCCTTTTTCCTCTCTCCCTCCCCTTCTTGACTCTTGATCCCAACCTTTTGCTGCTTTCTACCCCTCCTGATCCTCCCTCCTTTTGCCTTTTTTTCTCCCTCTTGACCCCCCTCTGATTCTTTTACCGCCTATTGATCCCCCTTTTGCCTTTCTCCCCCTCTTACCTTACCTCTATATAAACCCTCTTGATTTCCCCCCTCCCCGTGACCGTGTCTGGCGTCTGCTCCCAGCCTCCCGCTCAGCTCACACGTGTTTAAAGCAGGAGCGGCCAGCCTACCCGGTGTGCAGACACAGTGCTTTCCACGCTGCATCTGACGTCACTGGGTCTAGGCCCGGCCTGCCTCCACTGAGTAGACGTGACCGGCAGTTTTTCACATCTCGTGGCTGCAAGGTAACAGGCGTCTGGTCGCGTCTGCTGAGTGATGGCCTGCAGGCCTGGCAAAGATAGCACTTTTATTTAAGAAGCTCCGGCCGGCCCCCAGGGAAGCCCAGTGCTGGCGGCCTACCAGGATTTTTCCCGGTATCCCGGTAGGCCAGTCTGGCCCTGTGTGCATGCAAATTAAACACAAACCAAGCACATGTAGAAGACCATTTCAGTGACATAATTCTTTTTCACTAACGCAATCTCGGCTCAGGTGCAGAGCCGCAAGCCTGTTGTACGACAGACTTCCCCTGCAGTCAGCACAACACTGACTTCAGGGAAGGAGGGGGGGACTTTGCCTTCAGTTATCTCTCAAACCATAAAGGTTTGAGAGATGAACCTGGGGGCTATTAACTTATTTTGTAAATACCTACAATATGAGGGATAGTAATAATAAAGTGTTAGTATCCCTTTAAATTAAATAAGTTGGAGGCCCTATTAGAAAAAAAGTTAAAGGGGTCAGGAAAACTGAGGATAAATTGATATTAAGCATTTGTTCTGGAACCATGATATGCATTGTATTACAGTGGAAAACAACTGAGATTTCTTTGGGGTTTACTTCCAGATAAATTAGTAAAAATTAATATTTAGCTTCCATTGAACTGGGCAACTTTAAGAAATTCTTAGTGACATGGTCTCATGGATTGAAAGTAAGTGTACTTATTTATATAACTGAGTTACTTTCCTTCTCTTTCGGGCTTATAGGTTTAAAGGGATAGTAATACTTAAAATGTAAAAAAAAATATGTTGTAGGGTTTATCCCCCTGAGTAAAACAAGAGTACTCCTACTGCTGAAAGGTGTTTCATTCAAAAGTTATTAATTTTCAAAGTTGAATTTTTTAGGTGCAATATCACAGTGGCCTGAAATTGTACAGTGGCGCTGTTGCTACACCATCCTATGGAGATTTATGGTCCCAGGACCAGAGCTGTCCATAGGATGGTGTAGCAACAGCGCCACTGTACAATTTTAGGCCACTGTGATATTGCACCTAAAAAATTCAACTTTGAAAATTAATAACTTTTGAATGAAACACCTTTCAGCAGTAGGAGTACTCTTGTTTTACTCAGGGGGATAAACCCTACAACATATTTTTTTATATTTTAAGTATTACTATCCCTTTAATTTATTTACACTTAATGCCATAATTTGTTGTTCTTTAACTATTATATTTTATATTATTTTCAATTTATTTTAAAATCAATATGTTAATAATTTCTTCTAAAAAAAAATAAATAAGCACATTAAGTATAATTTTTTTTTTAGGTATTATCCTCCCTTAGGGCCCCATATCAATACATCTATGGGTCACTAGTGCAAGGGATTCCTACTTGTGCTTGGGTATTTGGTTTTTTAACACACTTCAATTACATGTTGGTGATTAGGAACATGTTAGGGGACTCAACACCTAGTCTTCTAAATGTAAATTTGTGGCAATATCAATAAATCCCTGAACGTATTACTAGCCACCACAAGTATTTGAAGTGCAAATTCATCTACTTTGTCATTGATTCCAATGGCTCAGATTTAGCTTATGTCGTGCATTTTTACCTTTCGGCATTGTATCACAGTGCAGGTAATGTCGGTGGCCATTGAATCGAGCCCTATATGCCCAGGTTTAGTATAAACAAAGATTCTATGCAACACATTCTGCAAATTAACTTGTACACACAATATTACCAGATTGACAATTATCAGTGATTACCCATGACAAATTCATACTGCTTGCCTTCAACCCTGCTACTCTCTGCCAGCAGGACACTAACATTCCACACTGATCTACCTCCTACCTGACACTCACTTCCAGCCAGATACTAACATTCCATACTGCTCTCCTTTTTACCTGCCACTCCCTTCCGGCTTTATTCTAATATTCCACACTGCTCTAATTTCTACCTGCCACTCCCTGCCTGCCAGATACTAACATTTCCCACTGTTCTCCTTTCTACCTGCCACTCTCTGCCAGTCAGATACTGACATTCCACGCTGGTTTCCCTTCTACCTGCCACTCCCAGCCATCCAGATCCTAAAATGCCACACTGCTCTGCATCCCACCCCCCTCTCCATCATGCTCTCACGTCCATTTAGTTTAGTAATATATTTTAAACCTTTGAGTTTCCCAGTGCTGGACATCCTGCTGGCACTACTTTGACTGTCAGAAAGATTTTAATTCCCCTTGGACTCAAAAGGGTTTAAAATAAATTTCATCCCATGACACTCTGGACGATTTTCTTCTCAAATGGGAAACATGGTTTGCTGCTCATCCTTTACCCTCCCATCTCGCTTAATCTGCCCGCTTATTTTCTTCTTTCCAGATCTGTTTTCTTTCCCGTTGAGCGACTCTCCCTTGCTTTCTGTCCCTTTGCTCAACGTTGTTTTTCCCCTGGGCTATTATTAGCTCAGGTTTGGTCTTCGGTAGGTGGGTTGGTCTGCTGCCGGATCTCCGATACCTCTCTTCATACCTCCCTTCACCCTTCCCTTTACCCCCCCTTTTTTTTTAATTTATCTCCCCATCTCCTACATGCTGCTCCTATCTCCTCTCCTCTACTATTCTTCTATGGTTTTCTTCCTAGTTTCTTATCGGTATTCTATCTGATCTAACTTTTCTTCTGATTCTCTCTGCATTTCATCTCTTATGCCTCTTCTTGCATTCACTGCTACGCTCTCTTAGATCTCGTCTGCTTTTATGCTTATGCCTTCCTCCTTTCCGCTTCATGGAGCTACTCTAAGGGTTCTCTCTTACTGGACTATTGTTTTCATATGCCTTCAGTAAGTCACCCGAAGGTACCTTTAGGTTTATGCTTGGCATACATATTACATGCTCCTTGTAATTTATCTTTTATGCTTTTATTGGCATATATTGTAATTCTTGTACTGCTAATCCTTTTCGAAATAAAATTAACAAAAAATAAAAAATAAAGTTCATGGTTTTTTTTTATGAGTTGAGAGATGGATTTAATGGGCCCCTCCCTCCAATTATTAAAACCTATTTGAGGAGGAGGAGGAAGCATGTAAAAGGGAAAGCAGAGCTGAATGTTGTATCTTGTTGGCTTAAAATAATTTGTATGAACTGACAAAGAAATCCAAATCTCCAGTAAATCATAGTTTTAAATAAAACATGGCTAACATTACACAAAGGTGATTTTGAAAGCTTTTTATTTAAGGATCAGATAGCTGTACAACATATTGCAACCCTGGAAGGGTTAAAAATTACCTATCAAGGTGTTAGATTGACCTTATGTCCATTGCATTCATGTGGAGGTAGACTTCATAATCCAATCCAGATTAGCAAGCCCAGTGTCTAATTAGTCCAAAGGTGAGACTAAGAGTAATAATCAATGTAACATTCTGGGTCCTAAACACCTCCACTTCAAGCACATTGCCATGGCCTCCCCCACACTGGGTAAATAATTACATACATGACTTACCATAACCCTGGAACACTCTGTCTATTGTAGGCATCTGTCCTCGTCCACTGAACTCTTCTCCTTGGTCAATAAGGGCTTCTTTTACTGCTTGGTAGCCACAGAGAATAACTACTGGACGTGACCCAAAATAGAGAGTATATACCGAGCCATACTTCTCTGACAGCTGTAAAAGGTACATTTCATTTAATAAGGTATTCTTTATATCAAAATTAGACTAATTTAACCCCTTAAGGACCGGACATGTGGCCAGCAGTTAAGGACCACTGGGCATTTTTTTTTGGTCCAATTGATTATTCCAGAACCATCCAGAACCTGGCATGTCATGGGTCCTTAAAGGGTTGAATGGGACTTTTACCATTTGAATAATTTTAACAGGAGGACTAACCTAGGCAGGTGTTCTTCATACAGCAGTAAGATCTATTTACTCACTGTTCACTCTATGCATTGGTTTACTTACAATGTGGAAGTAGAATTCTGGACACATTGATTGAATTGTTTTTGGAGTTTGGATTGTTTTTGGAGTTTCAGAAAGCCTTATTCTTATATACACTGTGACATTACATTCCTACAGCAAATTAAACTGAACTCCTCATCTTAAGTTAATTTAAAAGAGAAGCTAAATGTGCCTATATGTTGAACCAGACGTATATTTGTGATATAAATACAGCATACCACATGTGAGAGGCTTCTGCGGACGAAGAACAGCACAATCGCCTGTCCTACGGCTAATCACCGCTCAGAAGTATCATGTTTTAGCTCTCTAGTGCCATTACAGAGGAGAAATTTCCATATACATATTAGACTAACCTCGCCCAAAAGAGCAGTCCAGTTCCAAAATGACAGGCAAGTCCCCCCTGCACGGGAACACCAGCTAACTCCCAACTTATGTTTTTGTCTTGTTGGGCCTCGTCAGGAGGGTACAGGTGGATTCCCTCGGCACTGAGAGCAAGGGGTCCACCTCTTGATTACCCTTCACTCTTAAGGAGACCCCATAAGAGTATTCAGATATAACATACCAAATGTGCAAGGCTTCTATGGATGAACAACAGCAAAATGTCCTGTCCTACAACTAATCACCACGCAGAAGCAACACATTTTAGCTCTCTAGGGCCATTACAGAAGAGAAATATCTATGTACACATTAGCCTAATCCTGCCCAAAATGACAGGCAAGTCCCTCCTGCATGGGAACACCAGCTAACCCTTGACGTACATTTCGGCCTTGTTGGGCCTTGTCAGGATAGTCCAGCTGGATTCCCTATGCACTGAGAGCAAGGAGTCCACGTCTGGATTACTCTTCACTCTTAGGGAGAGCCCCTAAGAGTATTCAGATACAGCATACCAAATGTGAGAGGCTTCTGAGGACTAACAACTGCAAAATGACCTGTCCTTCTGGGCGGTGACTAGCCGTAGAACAGGCCATTGTGCTGTTGTTCATTCCCAGAAGCCTCTCACATTATGTATGTTTATTTGAATACTCTTAGGAGGTCTCCCTAAGAGTGAAGGGTAATCCAGACATGGACTCCTTGCTCTCAGTGCCTAGGGAATCCAGCTGCACTCTCCTGATGAGGCCCAACTAAGCTGAAATGTATGCTAGGGGTTAGCTGGTGTTCCCGTGCAGGGAGGACTTGCCCATTATTTTGTAACTGGACTGTCCTTTCGGGCGGGATTAGTCTAGTATGTATGTGAAAATTTCTCTTCTGTAACGGCACTAGAGAGCTAAAACATGATGCTTCTGCATGGTGACTAGCCATAGAACAGGCCATTGTGCTGTTGTTCATTCCCAGAAGCCTCTCACATTATGTATGTTTATTTGAATACTCTTAGGAGGTCTCCCTAAGAGTGAAGGGTAATCCAGACATGGACTCCTTGCTCTCAGTGCCTAGGGAATCCAGCTGCACTCTCCTGATGAGGCCCAACTAAGCTGAAATGTATGCTAGGGGTTAGCTGGTGTTCCCGTGCAGGGAGGACTTGCCCATTATTTTGTAACTGGACTGTCCTTTTGGGCGGGATTAGTCTAGTATGTATGTGAAAATTTCTCTTCTGTAACGGCACTAGAGAGCTAAAACATGATGCTTCTGCATGGTGACTAGCCATAGAACAGGCCATTGTGCTGTTGTTCATTCCCAGAAGTCTCTCGCATTATGTATGTTTATTTGAATACTCATAGGGGGTCTCCCTAAGAGTGATGGGTAATCCAGACATGGACCCCTTGCTCTCAGTGCCTAGGGAATCCAGCTGTCCCCTCCTGACCAGGTCCAATTAGGTCAAAATGTACATCTTTTGGGTGGGATTAGTCTAATATGTATGTAGAAATTTCTCTACTTTAATGGTACTAGAGAGAAGAACAAGGTGGGGGGAGAGGAGAGAAAGAAAGAGAAAGAAGAAGGGTGTTGGGAAGGAGGGGAGAAACAAGAGAAATATGAAGACTAGAGAGGAGGGAGAAAGGAGAGTGGGAGAGAGAGAGGAAGTGAGAGAGGGATGACAGTGAGGATGGAGAGAGGGAAAGAAAGAGAAAGAAAAAGGGAGATGGGAAGGAGGGAGAGAGGGGGGTTCAGAAGAGGGAGAGGAAGTGGAAGGGAGAGTGGGGGGAGAAAGAGGAAGTGAGAGAGAGGTGACAGGATTGAGAAGGGAAAAACAAGTGGTTTAGAGGTGAGTATGACCAAACTAAACACAAAATAAAATATCTAGAGGAACATACAACTAAACAACTCCTAATAATAATACACTTCTTATGGCTGCAAACTCTTTATGACCCCTATACATTTTATCTGTGTGCCTCTGTCCAATAGATAACACCTCCAATTAATCCTGTACTTCAGTTCCACTGAGGCAGACATGACAGTTGCTAGCAGGACCCAGTACACAAACTTCACCCACTGCACATGGTAAACGTATCCCTTTAAGGACAAGAGAGTGTGCAGTGCTTTGCTTTGTAATGTGTTCTGCACCTCTGGTCTTTATGTGGTTACTCATGAATCCCACGTTCATTAGTCTGAAAAAATTGCCAGGAACTGTCATGTTTGCCTTCGCGGACATGACATCCAGGACTGATGGAAGATTCATGTAAGCCATTTTGCAAAGAAATCTCACGAATTAGTTTCTCCCCATAGACTTTCATGGTTTGCTTCAGAATTTCTTGGAATCCCACCTACAATAGTTTTGTCCTATAGACTTTTGTATGATCCCCTCTACAACAAATTGTTTGCCCTATAGACTTTCATGGGATTCCTTCCACAAGAAATACTTTATTCCTATGAGTGAGCAAAATATAGTCCTCCAGGGTGGGGTCAATAGATGCTAGTGATCTAGCAGCTCCTGCAGATTGTCCTGAACAATCTGCATTTGGTGCACATAAATACTGTGTATGTATGTGTGTGTGTGTGGCACAATATTTTAATATAAAAAAGTGGTGCTCAGTCTTAAAAGCCCTATTGTACATAGAACATCATGGTATCCCATCTTCAATAAATGATCTATAACCATACACTTTCATATGATCCCATCTACAATAGTCATGCTATCATCTCTACAATAAATAGAAGAACCAAGTTAAAATACAGACCTGCATCAAAGACTTTACCAGTTCCCCCTTCTTTATGTGCAGTAAGTTTCCAATCACAGGGAGAGGGGTGGGACCTGGAGGCAAATTACGTCTTCTATACATTTTATCCCACGTTGAATAGATCAACATGAAAGAGATCAGCAGAGCAAGTAACAGGGTCCCAAGTGCTGTTAGATCCATGTTTGGTTACAGGTTTGCACTACCTGCTCACTGCTGGTGATGGATATTTATAGTGGAATGTGGTGGTTTATAGCCAAACAGTTTGTATGATAAATAGTTTTCTGCAAGGTCTTAACAATATAATTCTACCCAGTTTCTAAAGAGAAGTGACCTTATGAAAGTTCATTCCATTGAAGAATATAGGGGAGTAAACATAGATAACTACACAAGGTAACACCTTGTCCCAATAAGATTCATTTCAATATAAGCCAAATTAAATAATATAAAACTAATGAGTTTAATTTCTGGAACAAGCCAGTGGTATCATCATCCATGAAAGGTGACTTCCAGTGATAACCAGTGGTTCTGGCTCCCTGATCCTTGATCCTCCTTTTGTCCCTTTTTTTACC
Organism: Rhinophrynus dorsalis; assembly: GCA_037306005.1. Lineage (NCBI taxonomy): Eukaryota > Metazoa > Chordata > Amphibia > Anura > Rhinophrynidae > Rhinophrynus > Rhinophrynus dorsalis. Next base: position 187,318,478 of record CM074726.1, read on the forward strand.
TTGAATAAAATTAAGCCACAACTCCATATTTTATGTCAGGGCTGAGCAGTGCCAGGCTCTATGTCGGGATCTCCATCTGCTGCCAAAGTACAACGACTATCATCCCTCACCAGCCATCGCTTTCACATTACCCACCTGTGTTGTATGTACTTGCTATTAATAGTCCCCAAAGCACTGGAGTCCTCTCTACCCTACGAGGGATTAAAAGTCCTATTTAAACAATTGAGAACAAGACTGCCTCTACTATGAGGATGTGCTCCAGATCAGAACTGCTTCTCTTTTGCTTACCAAATATGATGAATCAGCCCCTTCCTACCAAAAGAATCAGTGTGGCCGAAAGGTATCATTGTATTCCAGCAAAAAAAATCCACAATAATCACATGGCGGTCCTTTTTATGTCACTTGAAAAGCTGCATTAAATAAACTGCTTAATATATTCTTCTTTTTCTCCTAAATGTTTTTGTTATTTTTTTTCAATGACTACAAAGTTCCCACCCATTTACTTACGTGTACTTCACTTTTTCGCGCCCACAACATCCCCCTGACCCTGTTATTCCCTTTTATCCCTGCATTGTGCCTCTGGGACATGATGCTGAGGAAGGTAGAACTGGCTAGCAGTATTAGCATCAGCATAGATCCGCTGCTTTTGCCTGCTGCTAGTGCTGCCAGTGTAGCAGCAGCAAGGGGCTGGTGGTGGTGGTGATGATGATGAGGGCTGTGAGCAGCACAGACCAGCTGACACTGCCTGCTACTGCTACTGCCACTATGCCTTGTGATATGTAGGAGGAGAAGAAATGATCATAAGTGTGACAGCAGGGGACAGACCCTAAGTCACACTTGCTATCCGTAGTGGGCTACTACTACGCAACAGCTATAGAATGTTGGAGGTGAGGGAGGGAGTGATGATTGTGATGATAATTCTGATGAAGCAGCTGGTGGTAGGACTAGTGTGACTGTTGTAGATCCTCATGCTGAGGTGGAAGGGGAAGTGAAAGTTATGATTCAGAGCAGACAGACTAGTGGTCAAGGGAGCCCACAACATCCCCCTGACCCTGTTATTCCCTTTTACCCCTGCATTGTGCCTCTGGGACATGATGCTGAGGAAGGCAGAACTGGCTAGCAGTATTAGCATCAGCATAGATCCGCTGCCTTTGACTGCTGCTAGTGCTGCCAGTGTACCTTCCTCACCTGAAGAAGAGATAGGACGTGTGACAGTAGGGGACTCTCTGTCACATTTGTCATAATTGCCAACTATTCCAACCCCCATGGAGCAGTAGTAGCAGTAGCAAGGGACTGGTGGTGGTGGTGGTGGTGGTGATGATGATGAGGGTGATGGTGGAGCAGTTGATGTGGAGATAATGAGGGCCTTTATAGCTTAAAGTGAAAAGGTATGGGTGACTGAGATACATATAGGGAAGGGAATCACCACCACCACCACCACCACCACCACCACCACCAGTGATACTGTTTGATGCTGCTGTAATTCCTGCTGCTGATAGGTTGCAAGGGAAGCAGGATGATGATGAGCAGGCTAGTGTGTCACAGACCTCTGTACATACAGTGGGAATGGGGTCCAACAGTAGTGATGCGGGACTAGGACATGTTCCATTTGCCATCAATAATCCAGGTCCTAGTCCTAGTGTTGATTCTGAGGCAAGAGCAGCAGCATCATTCTCTGACCAAGCCCATGAAGGGGATTGTGGAGAAGAAGAGATAGAGAGAGAGAGAGAGAGAGGTCATTCTTCTCCTGTACCTTTCCTCTTCACCTTGATGTCAGGGGTGTGGGACTATTTTTCTCTTGGGGCAGGCACAGTGCAGTCATCAGTAATGACAGCACTGTGCACTCTGCATGATTCCAGTGCAAAAGGGAAAGGAAGGTACACACCGCACCACAGCCGCCCTCATAATGCACATTAAATAATGACACCATGATGTTCATGTGAAACATGTTAAAGCAAAACCCTCACAAAGAAAATCAGGAGCTGCTGTTACTGTACCCCCTGTCTCTCCCCATGGCACCAAGAATCCAGGCAGATACCGAAAGGAGGAAGAATAGAAAAATCCAGCCTGAGCCTGAAAGTTTGAACATCTGCCTCATCAGTTTCTTTGCTCGGGTCCAGGTGCGGGAAAATGGAGCAACCGTCCCCACCTTAGCACCCACAGGAGTGTCCTCTACCTCCACTTCTTCTGGCGAACCACCTCTATCATTGTCACTTCCCCCACTAGCTGATAGTGATGTCAGGATGTGGCAGTTTGTGTCCACCCATTGCACATGGTGTGCTGAACACACATGTAACGGAAGCTGAGAAGGGACCGCGTCGCCTTCCGCCGTCGTTCCCGGGTCTCTCCTTCTTGATGCAGATAAGTGCCGTCGGATGCACCAGTTGAAGTATGGACAGTCACTGGAAACAGTCGCAGGATCGCTGGAAGCAGGGAAGAGTCCACGTCGCCGCCTGACAGCATATGAAGTTGGGACGCAGGAAGCTGGCAGCAGGCGGTCGACGATTCAGGATACTTGGCGCAGATGGGTATCAGAGTGGACACTTTAGACCATAAGCAATACAAGACTCCAGGACTCCTTGTTCACTCCAAAACATAACTCATTTTATTGACACAAACTACAGATATTTATACAGAAATCTTTACATTGAACTTATGGGTGAAACCAGATACAAAAGGGCTTAATCCAATCATGTTACATGAGACAAAAGGCCAACAACAGATGATCTTAACAGATACAATAACTTAGACAGGATTACACTTCAGATACAAAAGGGTTTGATTGAACAAAGACTTGAGGGGTGTGAATGGATTAACACACAGCAGGGGGTCTCAGGACAGTTCTCACTACAAGGACTTGAGTGGCTAGAATATACATTCCCTTAACAATGGCCAGGGGTTGAATAATTAAGCAAAAGGCTTGGGAGTCTGCAATACATATTGAAATAATTAACCCCTCACTGCCTATTCCCTTGGAAGCAAGCCATAATAATGTCCATGTCCTCATTCACATACAGCATACAAAGTATTTTTAGCGCATAACCAGGGAAAAATGTCCACAGTTTTTTGGATAAATAGTTCTAGGGCCAGACAAGGGTTCAAGTAACAGGTAGGATCTGTTACAACACATGGCAATGTGGTGGAGGATAATCACAAGTAGTGCATCAAGCGGCATCTGAGAATACGTTGAGCTGATGGCTTGGAGAATTCTTCATTATTATTAAGGGAAACAAAGAAAAGAAGGTGTTTTTTGTGCAATATCCTCTAATTCTTAGAACTACCGCAACATCACCCTTAAAAAATTACTCATTAGAAATATATACTGGAAATGCATTTATGTACCGACCAGCCTTAAAATTCAGGGAGTTGATGTTGTTGCTTTAGACAGCATCTGTAGTCCTTCTAATCTGATCTTCTGGCTACTCACTCCAAACATCACCACCCACGAAGCCAGGTATATGGAAAGAAAAAGAAAGAAACAGGGGGCACCGATAGTGTCTTAAACTCAAATGACAATGACACTCACATTGACAAATGGCTGTGTGGCAGACCTATATGTACACACAGCTAAACAGGCATACAGAGAAATTCCTACCATCTCTGTTCCATCTTATATAGGTAAGATAAGCCTTTCATCCAAGGACAAAAACCTCAGAAGCAGCAGAGTTACATTTTCATTCAAAAATCTTTAATGCTGTATAAAAGCAATTAAAACTATACCCCTGAGTACTGCTACGCGTTTCGCAGCTACATGCTCCTACCTCAATGTAAAACAAAACAAAACAAGCTTGCCTCTGAGAATTTGAAATGCTAATCTGTCTCATGATTGGACAATTATCAAATGCCAGTTGGTGCAATTATTATGGGTAGTTGTAAAGAAATGATTAGTCATAAATAAAAAGTCTTTTTTTTAGGTTCAATAAAACTACAAATCCATCATGACTCACATAAGAAAATATCAGCACCTTAAATCCATCAGATTAATATTCAAATTAAACAAATTAAACACTATATATATATATATATATATATATATATATATATATATTTTTTTTTTTTTTTTTTTTTTAAGTTGAAGAACCACTTATACGGGCCACAGTGCCACTGCCAGCCACTCATGGGGCAGTCATGCACAGTAGAGACTGCCCGCGCCTTGGCTGATATAGAGCTGGATGCTCTGTATCAGTCTTGGTGCAGGCAGTCTCTACTGTGCATGCCTGCTTCGTTACACACGTTTTAGCAAATTATTATATAGGATATATAAAATACATATAAGAAACATATCCATATGCCCATTCCCTGTGAGCAATACACGCATTTGTAACACAAACTCTGCATTTACCCGTAAGTCAATAACAATCAGAATAGATCCAATATAAACAATATAGGTATATAAAAAATATATAAATATGAATCACATTCTCACTGTGAGCTATAGACATTCTAAATCGCACCATCATAGTCCATGTGTGGTAAAGCAGATCTGGTTTCCAACCGCGTATACCTGCAGAAAGATGTCAAAATATGTCGGTACAAGTGAAGTCCGAAATTACTTCTATCACACCGGGCTAAAAGAATAATGCTAAAGAGTGGGTCCTAATATATTAACAGTGGAATTTATGTATACAAACTATAAAAAACCCATATCTATATGTTCACAATAACCAAGGGGATAATGTTCTGATATAAACAATACATATTCTCTTATTCTGTCTGGTGACAATACAAACAAAGCGGGAGCACACCCGGCTCAGGTGGTTAAACTAAAATGACGGTCTTCCAAATCACCATAAGTTGATAAAAACTTCACTTTATTAGATGTAATAAAATCCAGAGACATGCCATGAGAGTCAGCTACTATGAACAGTCTGACGCATGTCGAGCATATCTAGCTCTTATTCATAGACTAAACTTTCAAACAAAACATAAAAGTTTAAAAAGTAGCAACCAAAATCTGATTGGTGCTACATTGTAGCCTCATTCTGATATCCGTCATTGTATCACTGACAGAACTCTATCAGGGGAGGGTCAATATCTCAAGAACGAATCAAAAACCCCTGTATCACATGTCTATACTTTTAGGAAGTAAACTGCAGTATTGCAACAAAATAGTTGGCAAAATTAAAGGGATAGAATTAAAGGGACAGATTCAGATAATGTTACATCATATCATCCCTTCTTTCTTCTGTCTTTCCAATTCTAAAATACATATATTAACAGACTTCAGATATATTTTGATATATATGTATTACTATTATTGCTACATAGGTACTTAATTGATACAATGTGAAGTGAAGTACACGCATCTCTAATCTTGACATAAACGTGCCATAATTGCACATAAATATAATAAATTTCTTATACTGTCACATATTGTTCATAAACATGCGTAAATACTTCACTCCACTTAGTCACAAATATAAAACTAACAATATTGAATCACAAATATAAATCTAACAGTATTTTAAAAAACGTGACTAATATCCCATTCTGAATTGAGGCCTAATGGAATCCTTGTTTTTAACTGGAAAATCCAGAAGGCTTCTCTTTTATTGATTAACGATAGCATATCTCCACCTCTCCATGGCAATCTCACATTCTCAATGCCTTGAAAGCTAAAGGCCAATCTAGACCCCAATTGCTGAGTCAGTGAGACCCTTTTCTAACTGATAGATAGATAGATAGATAGATAGATAGATAGATAGATAGATAGATAGATAGATATGAGATAGATAGATAGATAGATAGATAGAGTTGGTCAGCATGCCAATACTTCCAATATATGGACAATAAAAAGGAAGGCAAAAACAAGAAATCACCCAGTGGTGTTATACATCATATCTAGTGTTGAGCGAGCATGCTCGGCCGATGCTCGGATCGGCTCGAGCATCGCTCTGCTCGGCACATGGCGGTACTCGTACGAGTACCGCATGTGCTCGCCCGCCATGTTCGGGTCTCCTCCCCGCACGTTTTGCGGCTGCTGCGCAGCCAATAAACGTGCAGGGAGGCTCTGACATCGGTGTAATGACAGCAGCCATGTTGGCTGCTGGCATTACACTGATTGGCTGGCCAGAACCCGTGGTCGGGTGCTGTATAGCACCTGACCATCGAGTTCGGCTCAGTCTGAGCCAGGGAGAGCTGAGGATAGGAAGGGAAAGGCAGTGTAGGGAGGAAAAAAAAAAATTGTGAAAAAAAAGAACCAAAAGTCCTTTTTAGGACTACTGTGTGTGGGGGCAGCAGGTTATTTTGTGTGGGGGGGAAAAAAAAAAAAAAAAAATTCTGTTTAGTGTGAAAAGTTGCAGATTAGAGCACATTCTGTTTAGTGTGCACAGTTGCAGATTAGAGAACATTCTGTTTAGTGTGCAAAGTTGCAGATTAGAGCACATTCTGTTTAGTGTGCAAAGTTGCAGATTAGAGCACATTCTGTTTAGTGTGCAAAGTTGCAGATTAGAGCACATTCTGTTAAGTCTTCAAACTAAAATATCAAAGTCACATATTCCATTCAGTGTGCGTCGCCACAGTTTAGCAGCACATTCTGTGTACTGTGCAGAGTTGCAGAATAGGAAGAAATACTGTTAAGTCTTCAAACTAAAATATCAAAGTCACATATTCCATTCAGTGTGCTTCGCCGCAGTTTAGCAGCACATTCTGTGTACTGTGCAGAGTTGCAGAATAGGAAGAAATACTGTTAAGTTTTCAAACTCAAATATTAAAGTCACATATTCCATTCAGTGTGCTTCGCCGCAGTTTAGCAGCACATTCTGTGTACTGTGCAGAGTTGCAGAATAGGAAGAAACACTGTTAAGTTTTCAAACTCAAATATTAAAGTCACATATTCCATTCAGTGTGCTTCGCCGCAGTTTAGCAGCACATTCTGTGTACTCTGCAGAGTTGCAGAATAGTAAGAAATAGTGTTAAGTTTTCAAACTCAAATATCAAAGTCACATATTCCATTCAGTGTGTATCACCGCCGTTTAGCAGCCTATTCTGTGTACTTTGCACAGTTGCAGAATAGTAAGAAATACTGTTAAGTTTTCAAACTCAAATATTAAAGTCACATATTCCATTCAGTGTGTATCACCGCCGTTTAGCAGCCTATTCTGTGTACTCTGCAGAGTTGCAGAATAGTAAGAAATACTGTTAAGTTTTCAAACTCAAATATTAAAGTCACATATTCCATTCAGTGTGTATCACCGCCGTTTAGCAGCCTATTCTGTGTACTCTGCAGAGTTGCAGAATAGTAAGAAATACTGTTAAGTTTTCAAACTCAAATATTAAAGTCACATATTCCATTCAGTGTGTATCACCGCCGTTTAGCAGCCTATTCTGTGTACTCTGCAGAGTTGCAGAATAGTAAGAAATACTGTTAAGTTTTCAAACTCAAATATTAAAGTCACATATTCCATTCAGTGTGTATCACCGCCGTTTAGCAGCCTATTCTGTGTACTCTGCAGAGTTGCAGAATAGTAAGAAATACTGTTAAGTTTTCAAACTCAAATATTAAAGTCACATATTCCATTCAGTGTGTATCACCGCCGTTTAGCAGCCTATTCTGTGTACTCTGCAGAGTTGCAGAATAGTAAGAAATACTGTTAAGTTTTCAAACTCAAATATTAAAGTCACATATTCCATTCAGTGTGTTTCACCGCCGTTTAGCAGCCTATTCTGTGTACTCTGCAGAGTTGCAGAATAGTAAGAAATACTGTTAAGTTTTCAAACTCAAATATTAAAGTCACATATTCCATTCAGTGTGTATCACCGCCGTTTAGCAGCCTATTCTGTGTACTCTGCAGAGTTGCAGAATAGTAAGAAATACTGTTAAGTTTTCAAACTCAAATATTAAAGTCACATATTCCATTCAGTGTGTATCACCGCCGTTTAGCAGCCTATTCTGTGTACTCTGCACAGTTGCAGAATAGTAAGAAATACTGTTAAGTTTTCAAACTCAAATATTAAAGTCACATATTCCATTCAGTGTGTATCACCGCCGTTTAGCAGCCTATTCTGTGTACTCTGCAGAGTTGCAGAATAGTAAGAAATACTGTTAAGTTTTCAAACTCAAATATTAAAGTCACATATTCCATTCAGTGTGTATCACCGCCGTTTAGCAGCCTATTCTGTGTACTCTGCAGAGTTGCAGAATAGTAAGAAATACTGTTAAGTTTTCAAACTCAAATATTAAAGTCACATATTCCATTCAGTGTGTATCACCGCCGTTTAGCAGCCTATTCTGTGTACTCTGCAGAGTTGCAGAATAGTAAGAAATACTGTTAAGTTTTCAAACTCAAATATTAAAGTCACATATTCCATTCAGTGTGTGTCACCGCAGTTTAGCAGCCTATTCTGTGTACTCTGCAGAGTTGCAGAATAGTAAGAAATACTGTTAAGTTTTCAAACTCAAATATTAAAGTCACATATTCTGTGTAAGATGAAGAAGGCGGGTAAAAAGGGACGGGGAAGTGGACGTGATCCTGAAAGTTCAGGGCGCGGGTCAGGACGCGGAGAAACTGTGCCTGGTGCCAGAGCACAAGAAAGAAAGACATCCACCATACCTAGCTTCATGTGTAATTTTACAGGGCGTCGCAGGACATCACTCTCGAGGTCCGACCACTGCGAACAGGTGGTCGGTTGGATGACAGCTGATACTGCTTCCAGTCGGTTAAGCACCACCCTGTCTTCCACCAAGTCCACTCTCAGTAGCCAAGAGTCTGGTCAAAATAATCCTCACTCTGATCATCCTTCCTCCCACCATACACGGTCTGGTCAAAGAAGTGATCCCACACTGGGATATAGTGAGGAGCTCGTCTCATCACCAATCCTTCATTTGACCCTCTCTCCAAGCACGCTTGCAGAGGAACATGACATCTTGTGCCCTGATTCACAACCTCTAGAGGCTACCCAATCACAAGAAGATGACAGATGTGAACGGCATTTAAGGTCAAAGGAAGTAGTGGATGATGATGATGATGATGAGACACAGTTGCCATTAAATCAACCACTATTTCCTTCTCAAGACCTTGTTGAGGAGAATGTTATACAGTTGTCAATGACTGAGTATGTGGTGGGATCAAGACTTGAGGAGGATGATCAGAGTGAGGAAGTGGAGGAGGACTTGGTGGACGATGAGGTGACTGACCCCACCTGGGAAGGTGTAGAGCCGAGCGATGTCAGCAGTCCTGAGGGTGAGCCATCTGCAGCACCGCAACAGGCTGGAAGAGGCAGTGGTGTGGCTACAGAAAGAAGGCGGACCGCACCAAACCGGCCGGCAAATGTTCCACGGAGCACCCCCTTGCGTAAATCTACCTTGCCAAGGGGTAGGTGTTCCGCGGTATGGCGTTTTTTTAAGGAAAGTGCGGACGACAAAAGAATTGTAGTTTGCAACCTGTGCCACACCAGAATGAGCCGAGGCATGAACACTAGAAACCTCACCACCACCAGCATGATCCGACACATGGCATCCAAGCACCGTAGTAAGTGGGAGGAACGCCTGGATCGCCCATCTGTGTCTGCAGGCCACACCACTGCCTCCTCTTCCCCTGTTTTCGGTGCCGGCCAATCGCCTGTCGAAGGCGCAGGCCCGCATACCTCCCGCCCTGCACCTGTACCATCTGAAGCACCATCAGCGACCACATCCACTTCCCTGTCCCAGCACAGCGTCCAAATGTCGTTACCCCAGGCATTTGAGCGCAAGAGAAAGTACCCAGCCACCCACCCACAGGCCATAGCACTAACCTCACACCTTTCAAAATTACTGGCCATCGAAATGCTGCCATTTAGGCTTGTGGACACTGAGTCCTTCCGCAGCCTGATGGCAGCAGCTGTCCCTCGGTACGCGGTCCCCAGCCACCACTACTTTTCCCGGTGTGCCATCCCCGCATTACACCACCATGTGTCCCGTAACATCACCCGTGCCCTGACCAACGCAGTTACTGGGAAGGTCCACTTAACGACTGACACATGGACAAGTGCTTGTGGCCAGGGACGCTACATTTCCCTGACGGCACACTGGGTGAATGTCGTGGAGGCTGGGAGCGACTCGGACCCTGGGATGGCACGGGTGCTACCCACGCCGAGGATTGCGGGCCCTACCTCCATCAGGGTTTCCACCAGCACCTACGTTATTGGCTCCTCCTCCTCCTCCGTTTCCACCTCCGAATTCTCTACACGCAGCGCCACTCCCCCATCAGCCAGTAGCTGGAAGCAGTGTATCACTGCAGTGGGGAAGCGTCAACAGGCCGTGCTGAAGCTGATCTGCCTTGGGGACAAACAGCACACGGCCTCAGAGCTGTTGCAGGGGATTGGTCACCAGACCGAGCAGTGGCTCTCGCCACTCAACCTGCAACCAGGCATGGTTGTGTGTGATAATGGGCGTAACTTGGTGGTGGCTTTGGAGCTCGGCAAGCTCACACACGTACCATGCCTAGCGCATGTATTTAATTTAGTGGTTCAGCGATTTCTAAAAACCTACCCCAATGTGCATGATCTCTTGACCAAGGTGCGCCGCGTGTGTGCACATTTCCGTAAGTCATCAACAGCTTCGGCCGGCCTGTTGAAGCTGCAGCAGCGCTTACAATTGCCAGCTCACCGGCTGCTGTGTGACGTGAGCACGCGCTGGAACTCCACCTTCCACATGTTGGCCCGGCTTTGTGAGCAGCAGAGGGCAGTAGTGGAGTACCAGCTGTTACACTGTCGTCGCCTCTCCGTTCAACTTCCTGTTATCAGAAGTGAGGAGTGGGAATGGATGTCAGACCTCTGCGAGGTTTTACGCAATTTTGAGGAATCGACACAGATGGTGAGCGGCGATAACGCTATTATCAGTGTAACCATCCCACTTCTGTGTCTACTGAAACGCTCGCTGCTCACAATTAAAACCGACGCTTTGCATGTGGAAGAGGTGGAAATGGGGGAGGAAGAGCTTACACAAGGTGATAGCCAGAGCACCCTCACTTCGTCTTCTCAGCGACAATTGGAGGAGGCGGAGGAGGAGGAGGAGGAGGAGGAGGAGGAGGAGGAGGAGGAAGACACGGTTGCCTCCGCTACAGAGGGTAGCCATGGAACTTTAGTTCCATCTCTTCAGCGTGGGTGGGCAGAAGAGGAGGAAGAGGATGAGGATATTGAGAGTCATCCTCCTGGTGAGGACAGCGAAATCTTGACTGTTGGTACTCTGGCACACATGGCTGACTTTATGTTAGGCTGCCTTTCCCGTGACCCACGCGTTGTACGCATTTTAGACAACACGGATTACTGGGTGTTCACCCTTCTGGACCCCCGCTACAAAGAGAATTTCTCATCTCTCATTCCTCCGGTGGAGAGGACAAGCAAAATGTTGCAATACCAGAAGGTTCTTGTCGAAAAATTGCTCCAAAATTTTCCATCTGACAACGCTGGCGGCAGAGTACGTGCTACCTTGGCCAACCGAGAAGGGGAGAAAAGGGGAGCACACAGCAGTTCCGAGAAAGGCAGGGCAACACTCTCCAAGGCGTGGGACACCTTCATGACACCCCGCCAGCACCCTCACCCTGATGCGCAGCCTAGTGTCACAAGGAGGGAAAAGTTTTGGAAGATGGTGAAGGAGTACGTAGCAGACCGTGTCAGCGTCCTCAATGATCCCTCTGTGCCTTACAACTACTGGGTGTCCAAGCTGGACACGTGGTATGAACTGGCACTCTACGCCTTGGAGGTGCTGGCCTGCCCTGCCGCCAGCGTTCTGTCTGAGCGGGTATTTAGTGCTGCTGGTGGCATCATAACAGATAAGCGTATCCGCCTTTCCACCGACAATGCTGATAGGTTGACACTTATAAAAATGAACAAGGCCTGGATTTCCCCTGACTTCTCCACTCCACTGGAGGAAAGCCCCGGGGGAACATAAACTCACTTTATATATGTTATTTACAATGATGGGAATACTCTGTATTCCCATTCACCCCTTCCACCCAAAAAACGGGTATATGGTTGACTCTTAATCTTCTCATCCTCCTCCTCCTCTTCCATATGCCCTGTGCTATAATTTTTATATAGGGCCAGCTCACCAGCGGGCCCTGTGATATAATTTTTATATAGGGCCAGCTCACCAGCGGGCCCTGTGATATAATTTTTATATAGGGTCAGCTCACCAGCGGGCCCTGTTTGACAATTTTTATATAGGTCAGCTCACCAGCGGGCCTTCTCATATAATGTTTTATTGGGTCAGCTCTCTAGCGGGCCCTCTCATATAATGTTTTATAGCGTCAGCTCACTAGCGGGCCTTCGCATATAATGTTTAGGATGGTCAGCTCTGCAGCAGACCCTCACCCATAATGTTTTAGATGGTCAGCTCAGCGCACGTTTCCCTCTTAATCATGGCCTCAGTTCAATAAAATCAAGGAAATTTTTGGGAGAATTTGCCTCTGTGCACGTTTCCCTCTTAATCATGGCCTCAGTTCTGAAAATGAAGGAAATTTTTGGGAGAATTTGCCTCTGCGCACGTTTCCCTCTTAATCATGGCCTCAGTTCTGAAAATCAAGGAAATTTTTGGGATAATTTGCCTCTGCGCACGTTTCCCTCTTAATCATGGCCTCACTTCCGAAAATCAAGGAAATTTTTGGGAGAATTTGCAGATGATATACAAGTAAATATACAGCAAATATTGTTTGGTAACAATTTTTCGCCTAAAGTCGTTTTTATTTTCCTTTTTGTGTGTTTTATGGTCAGTCTGTAAAAATGGCGTACTACGGGCGAAAGATCGTTCCCAGCAGCGACGTTGGAGTCCAAGATGCATCCAGACATCCTCCCTATGCTGTCCCTGAACCATTTCTGTAGTGTTTCCATCTTTTTCTGCCCTTTTCCTATGGACCAGGCACCCTCCCCTCATCAGAGCAGGGGGTGCCTGGTGTAATGCTCGAGTCCTCCCATTGACTTCAATGGGGCTCGGGTGCTCGGCCGAGCACTCCAGCCTCAGGGGGTGCTCGGTCAGAGCACCCGAACACCCGAGCATTGGGTTGCTCGCTCATCACTAATCATATCTCAATGGTAGACAAACAAATCACACTAACATATTGAGTTGGTCAGCAAGCATTATCAATACTTCAAAATATCTAGTACAGAGATACTGATGGCATTCTAACTTAGCACACCCCTGTTTTCTTATGAATACATTAATAAAAAACGGGAATCTAAATGTATATTTATGGAGTTTATTATGCATTGCAAGTTAGTTTTTCTCAAGTAATTTTGAGACTAAAAAATAAGCATCTGCACTCTTCATGAATCTCTTAACAAATTTTATTTAACTCTTTTAGTGCCGGAGGGATGGGCAATGCATTGTAGAGCAATGTATTGTACATCCCTTTGATACCCAGGGGGGTTCACCCTTTGCATGCCAGAGCTGTGTCCAATCTATGGCTTCATGATGCATTTTACACCCCTCTGGCAGTCAAAGAGTTAAAATTTAGTTGTGTTTAAATGTAGTTGTGCCCTGGCAGTTCCACACTGGATGTTACGGGTGACTTGAGCCAAAGAGATTGAGAACAACTGTACTAGTTCATGTGGTGCTTAAGTACACACACAGTGACTCACACTCTACCACTGAGAAGACTGGAACTTGTAACGCGAAGCAGACCTGATGTATAGTCTCTCAACTACTGCACCACACTTTCTCTCACAATATTATGTATATACATATATATATATATATATATATATATATATATATATATATATATACACACACTAGTTGAAGAGCCTGTTACAAGGGCCACAGTGCCGGCCAGTTGCGGTGCAGTCATGCGCAGTAGAGACAGCCGCTGCGCGGGCAGTCTCTACTGCGCATGACTACACCATGTGCAGCCATCTCTACTGCGCCTGACTGTTTCTGACAAACTTTAGCAAATTATTATATATAGGAGATATATATATATATATATATATATATATATATATATATATATATATATACACACAGTTATATATATTGTAAGAGAAAGTGTGGTGCAGTAGTTGAGGTACTATACATCAGGTCTGCTTCGGTAAACAGCAGCCTGTTTTTTCCTAGTTAAAATGTCCCAGGGAAACTTGCTGGTTTTGCAGAAACATAATTGTTGGTAATCTGCAAACCATGGTAAGGGTCTCTGGGGTGGAGCATCTGTAGAATAGGGTGGGCCAATGCTCCAAACAGCAATAATTGCTGTTTAAATCCAGTCCAGAGCCTATATTCTGCCCAGGAGCGCCACAGGTTTGGCCTAGTGATAACTCATCTGTGGCTGATCAAATAGCAGGCAGTGTGTTAAAAGCAGGGATCAGCCTGCTGTGTTTTGTAGAAGCCACTTTTTCAAAAACCATCTAGGAAAGCTGATGAACTGAGTGTTTCTCCACCAACCTTGTTTTGCTGATGTTTTTAAATATTGGTACGTGGGGAAGCCACGCGATTGTAGACAGCTGTCTCATGTCTAGTAAGTGCTCAAGTAAGGGTTTATTTTTGTTCTTTATTTTTTGTTTGCTGAGATATTCAAGAAAATAGAAAAGCACTTTGAACCAGAGTTGGAGTTTGTCCTGTGTTGCAGCTTACCCTAGACGACTGTGGTTATTTAAAGACCCCAGACAAATAAACCTTTAATACAAAAAAGGACATTTTTGTCACTATATATATATATATATATATATATATATATATATATATATACACTAGCAGTTTGGGACAGCATCGCCCGTCATCTTTATTTTTATCCTTATATATAGTAATGTAAAGTGTAATTTTAAAGTAGCAGAAAAAGCCAAACATTGGCAATATCCCTGTATGCATGGATCTGTATAGCTGTATATGGAGATGTTGGTGTGGGTGTGTGTCTGTGTGTGTGTGTAGGTAGGTGTGTGTTATATGTGACGGGTCCCCTGTGGCCTGACCTGGCACACCCGTCTGAACATCTGTATCCCAGTGGCCAAACCACCAATGTCATCCTGATCTCGAAGATTCGGTCCGCTAACACCTTTTCCCCAAGATCATCAGATGACACATGATGCTTGAGGTAAAAACAGGAACTCCTTTATTTGGACACACACAGGGTTTATATATATATATATATATATATATATATGTCTGTGAACACAGTCAACCAATAGCAGATGAGATTCACAAAACCCCCAATCTTACTGGGACTTAATTAGGGTAACACACAATAGAATACAAACACACAGTCCTCTATCAGATCTGCTATGGTAATTACTTTTATATCAGTGACTGACATAATACAACTGGTTTCACAAAACAACAAATGAAAGTACATACCCCTGGGAAATCTACTTTGCATATCAACAATAACAGCACACAATGGGTGAGGCAATAGACCATTTGACTCCCAGTCTCCAGATATTGTTCCAGGTAGCCATTGCCCCACCCTCAATACATAATAAAGTCTCAGGCCCAGTGCCACCATGGAGTCAAGCCAACACCCTTCTCCATTATGTGGTTCCGCCCATGCTTCAGTATGGCCAAATGGCCGCTCCCGGTCCGGGCACAGCCAAACCAACAGGGCCCCTGGTTCACAAGTGACAGCGTTCCATCACATGATATATATACTAGTTTAAAAGCCAGAGTACACAGGCCACAGTGCCACCCAGCAGCCTCGGCTGGTACTCGGAGCCTCTCTGCTCACTGCCTGTGCTGCAGTCATGCTCAGTACAGAGTGCCCATACACGCTGCGGCTGATATGGAATGGGGCGTTCCGAATTCGGACCATAGTCCTCTATGTTCACCTTCCTGGGACCACGATCTTCTCTGTGCACCTTCCTTCCTCCGGTCCTGCTCCGTATTAGCCGCGACGCATTCGGCACTCTGTACTGCAGATGACTTCAGAGACCGCAGTCTCTACTGTGCATGATGGCTTCTGACAAACATCCTAGCGAATTATTATATAGTGTATGTATATATATAGATAGATATAGATATATCACATGTGTATATTGTGGCATGTCAGTGCTGTGGGTTTCTTCTTTCCCTTTGGCACAAGCTGGGTTAAAACAGAACTGTCATTTTGAAACAAATAGTTGATTCTGAAAAAGTTTTTAAAATCCCCTATATTTGATACACTTTTTTATTTAATACAATAGTGTGTAAATATTTAGAATTATTTGTCAGTTAAAAGGGAAGTAGCACCTCCTAATAACAACTCTCCAATTACTTTACTGTGGCCAGAAAATGCTAATGGCCTCTATGAATTTTGCCCTTGGGCTTTTGTTTAAGAGAAAACATCTTAACCTTATGAGTGCCAGGGGGTGTGCAACGCATTGCTTTGCAATGCCGCGTGTACCCCTCTGGCACCCAAAGGGTTAAATCAGTCATGGATGTCATGATCACGGAGGCAGACATGACAGTTGCTGACGGCTTTTTCAAACTGAAGCAGGGTGAGTACATGAACTTAATTGGGGCTGGATTCTATTACAGGTGCTGATTTTATCTCTGCTTTTATCTCCAGTGTTCCCTATAGACTTCAATAGGAAAATGTTTGATAAAACGGGTGTTAACATTTAGCACTGCAATAGAATCTGGCCCTTAGTGTTTTAAGATCCATGGCTTGTGTAAGACATTGCAAAGCAATGCACTGCATACCTCTTTGACCCGTATGGGGTTAAGTTTTCACTGTGCTGTGGGTGGAATTTGTGTTCTCTGGTCGTATTGATAAATGTCATGTGAGCCTTCCTAATTTTCCTTTAACCCCTTAACGACAAATGACTTACCAGGTACGTCCCGCAGAAACTGTCAGTTAGTGACAGAGGACGTACCTGGAAAGTCACAGAAGTCCGGGTCTCTGCTCGGAGACCCCGGACTCGTTTGAAGAAAAAAAAAAAAAGTACCACGGGCATTAAGGTGACAGCCGCGTACGCACTCGGCTGTCACTAAGGGGTTAATGAAAATCAACCAGGCATGCCTTCCAGATACAAACATTCCAACTGCCGCTCCCTGCTGGCCAGTTATAGCTAATGTTTTTAACCGTTTGGGTGCCAAAGAGGTATCCAATGCAAAGGGTTAAACCAGTAATTGTTAACCTAGGTGCCGTGGCACTTTGGATTATGAAGATTTTGACAAAAATGTGAAGGTTTAGGATCAACAGTAAATTTGTTGAAATTCTTACACAACGTGCACTTTATTCTCATTCAGATGTGGGACCTAGTTATATTTTTTTTTCTCTTCAATATACCCTTGATAAACTACCTACAAGATGTTCGGGGTGCCTTGGCAATTCAAGACTCTTCATTAGGGGTACAGAGTCTGGAATGTTTGGGAAACAAATTGAGAAAAAAACAGGCTTAAAGGGATAGTAATACTTAAAATGTAAAAAAAAATATGTTGTAGGGTTTATCCCCCTGAGTAAAACATAGTAACATAGTAACATAGTAAATTAGGTTGAAAAAAGACAGAAGTCCATCAAGTTCAACCTTCGCCTCATACCTCAGTAACTGAGAATGTTATAGCTTTCCTGCTACCAATTAAATTAGTCTTTATCAGACCTTCCTGATCAGCCTACTGATAAACAGTATAACTCTGTATGTTCCCTTTTGAAAGAAATGTATCTAATCTTCTCTTAAATGTATCCATTGTATCTGCCATAACTACCTCCCTGGGCAATGAATTCCACAATTTGACAGACCTTACCGTAAAAAAACCCTTCCTCTGCTGAAGTTTAAACCTCCTTTCCTCTAATCTCAAGGGGTGTCCCCTGGTCACCTGATCAGGCCTTGGAATAAATAGCTCACCACAGAGATCCTTGTATTGACCTCTCATATACTTGTACAATGTGATAAGGTCTCCTCTTAGTCGTCTTTTCTCTAGAGTAAATAAACCAAGTTTGTTTAGTCGTTCCTCATATGTCAAGTCCTCCATTCCCTTAATTAATTTTGTTGCTCTCCGCTGTACCCTCTCTAGTTCTAGTATATCCTTTTTCAGAACTGGTGCCCAAAATTGCACTGCATACTCAAGGTGAGGTCTTACCAATGATTTGTATAATGGCAAAATAATGTTATCCACTCTTGCCTCAATACCTCTTTTTATGCAAGACAGGACTTTGTTTGCCTTTGCTACTGCTGTTTGACACTGGTCACTGTTTCCAAGTTTGTAGTTGACAAGGATACCCAGGTCTTTTTCTAGCAACGAGTCACCTAAAATTATTCCATTAAGTTTATAAGTAGCCTTGGGATTGTTTCCTCCCAAATGCATGACTTTACACTTCCCCACATTAAACTTCATATTCCACATGTTTGCCCAATCTGACATTGTATGTAAGTCCCTCTGTAGAGAGAAAATATCCTGTTCTGAATTAAAACAAGAGTATGCCCACTGCTGAAAGGTGTTTCATTCAAAAGTTATTAATTTTCAAAGTTGAATTTTTTAGGTGCAATATCACAGTGGCCTGAAATTGTACAGTGGCGCTGTTGCTACACCATCCTATGGAGATTTATGGTCCTGGGACCAGAGCTGTCCATAGGATGGTGTAGCAACAGCGCCACTGTACAATTTCTGGCCACTGTGATATTGCACCTAAAAAATTCAACTTTGAAAATTAATAACTTTTGAATGAAACACCTTTCAGCAGTGGGAGTACTCTTGTTTTACTCAGGGGGATAAACCCTACAATATATTTTTTTTTTACATTTTAAGTATTACTATCCCTTTTAACTGACAAATAAATAATGCAAAATGTCCCATAATCTACTTTTTGCATTTAAATAATGGCTAAATTGATTCTGAAAGCCCTTTCAAAACTGCTTTTTTTGTTACAAATGACAGCCCCACTGTAAGAGGAGAATTTTAGGAGGAAGTAGCTTGATAAATTGAAGTTAGACAAGAAATGTATGACTCATTATTCTAAACAATAAACATATGTTGGTCCCTTTGGATGTAAAGGGCTGTACAGCTCATTGCAAGTGATGACTTGTGCACCCCTCTTACTCTTGGACTGTAAAACCATATATTCTATAGACTTAGCCATCTCTGACTAAAGACTACAGTTTACTGAAATATCAAAAAGGGAATAAATTGTGTTTGTGTTTTGTAGTCCACTTCAAAGAGACTTTACTGCAACTTAGGAAATTAACCAGAACCCAGTAGACCTGTAACCTGAGGCACAGCACTAGGCATTACTAGAAAGTAATGATGTAACAATATACTTAGAGTATAGGTGAGACATGAAAAAATACTAAAACCATCCAAAATAAAAACAGCTAAAAAAACACATTATCATTAGAAGTCTGATTCCATAAACAATTAAAGTGGAACTTTCATCATATATAAAGTGCCCTGCGATAATTAAGAAGGTAGCGACTAGCTTTATAATATGTCCATTACCTTTCAAAATCACCCGATTGTGAAGAAATCCTTTATCTTGGGAGACTGACGGCCAGGTTAGTGCAGTCTGCGAGCCTGAGCCGTCAGTCACTTCCGGTTACCTTGTGGCACACTGCAGTGCTTCACATTGTAGACTGGGACTGACATCGCAGGCGTGCAGACAAGATGTCTACACTGATGCCTGGCTTTTAGTCTCCTAAAATAAAGGATTTCTTTACAATCGGGTAATTTTGAAAGGTAATAGATATATTATAAAGCTAGTCGCTACCTGCTTAATTATTGCAGGGCACTTCCTATAGAGCCTGCAAATTTGTATAGCAGGTTCGTTCCTAGTTGAGCATTTCTGACTTTTGATATAATTATTGCAGGGCGACTTCATTTAAGATAAAAGTTCCACTTCAAATCTCAACATCTGCTTTCTATATCAGAAAAAAATTATAATTGTGATCCTGTAAAAACCCCAAACTTCCTGCCACGATGCAACATTTATTTGTTAGAGAGAGAATGATGAAAGCAGAGAGAACGATAAAATGAAAAAAATAGTAGCTGTAGCATTACCACCAGTACACCTGTGTTGCTACTGTTACCTGCTGCACTGTGTAATAAGAATGCACCCTTACCCCTGCCCCTAGCACATTTGACTTACTATACTATAATTGTACTAGTGTTGATTTCAGTGTAAAGTGGTGTGATGTTTTATTATATTTTCTGTGCTTTTCTCTGTCTGTGAGACATATTTTGTGTCTCTAGTATCTGTAATTTTCACTCTCAGTTTTATGTTAGATGTAGGAGTTACTGTCTGTCTCTCACCTCTCAGACAAAAGTTTTTTTTGTAGATTGTCACTGTCTGTCACTGCAAATCACACCCACACTCCCTGCAACTGCAAGGAACTGCAGCTCCCCTATTTCCATATCTGTCTCTACACTGTATCTAGCATCAACATTTCTGCTGATTTCTCTGTTTCTCCCAAGGACTGAAGTGTTTTTGTTTTACATAAATTATTTATGCATATATATTTATATAGCACCATACATGTGCACAGAGCTTACTGGTTAGACTAGTTGGATTCAGAATCAACTTGGAATAAATGGAAAAGCATGCAGCAGCAGGTGCAGCACCAGAGGCCATCACATCTTAGTATATGTTTGTCCCACTTTTCAAGTCTTGGGCTCAGCCAGATGAATTAAGAAGGATCACTCACTTTTCAGACTGTCACTTATCAGTTCAGATATTATTTATGTATTAATTAATTAATTGATATAACTCTCCTTTGTCCTTCACACTCACATTCCCTGTACCACTCCTGTCCAGAGAACAACTGACATTGGTATTGACTACCACCAACACACCTGTATCAGGTGTGGCTTTCTATCTCTTTACCAAGATCAGACTGACACAGTAAAGTGACACCCACTTTTTATAATTTAACTGTGCGAATTTATGGGGGAGACTTTCTATGTGTATGTGTGGGGGTTACATTCACTGATTTCAATGCAATGACAAAAGTAGAAGAAAAGCAGAAAATTGCACTTTTACAAGAATTCTCTTGAAAGCTAGGAAATGACATTTTTCCTCCTGTTGCTCTTTTGAAACAAAAAGGTTTACCTCTCACTACCTCTCACTACTCCATGGCAGTCTATTGTTAGACTACGCCCTTACAGTCTAGTGAGGTTTCACACTGGACTGATATGAAGTAATTGAAAATGCATATCTTTGGAGAAATTGGAGATACAGTTCTAAGGAGAAATCCACTTCTATGGTGTAATTTGGGATACACTGCTATGGAGAACTTTGAGGTACACTTCTGTGGAAAACACTGAGATACTTTGGTATGGAGAACAATGAGATACATTGCTATGGAGAACATTGATATACACTGCTATGGAGAACTTTGAAATGTATAGCTATGAAGAACCTTGAGGTACGCCTGTATGGAGAAATTTGAGATACACTGTTATAGGGAATTTTGAGATACACATCACTGGAGAACTTTGAGATATGCTACTATGAAGAACTTTGAAAGACATTTCTGCGGAGAACTTTGAGATTCACTGCAACTGTTTACTTTGAGATATGCTGCTATGAAGAACTTTGAGATACACTTCCATTGAGAATGTTAAGATACAATATTATGGAGAGCTTTGAGATACACTGCTTAGGAGAACTTTTTTTTTTTTTTTATTTTAAGATATTTTATTAGAGATAAAGGTGATACAGAAACAGAATCATAACATGTCGTACAGTGTATAACCTCAGAGTATAATCAGAGTAAGCATGAAACAAAGATGTTACAAAAAGTAACTAGCAATAAGACAATAATTAGCATAAAAACAATGATATATTGTCTAAACAAAGCTCAGCAATGAGTGAATAGTATCTCACCTGTAGGTTCCAAAGAGGATGACAATTCCCATAGACTCCAGGTGAGTGCAAAATAATAAAAGGGTATGTAGATATGATAGCGCTTCAGAAATGGGTAAGTGCGTGACAAAACAAAACTAAAGATACAAATACAAACATACAGACCTATATACAGATACATACATATAGATAGACAGGGAGAAGGAGATCAAGAAATGGAAGGGTGAAAGAGGGTTATCGCACCGGACTCAATACCCAGGGACCAACGGCACAGGGTCTCTAAAGAAGAATGGCAAAATTCTACCTAAACAGTATTTGCAAGAAGTGCAACTCCTAAGCCAATGCCAGGGACCTCAATGAAGGTCTAAAACATAGGCATATTAGAGAGAAAGAGGGGAGACATTTCATCTATATTGATACCAATGTTTCCCATAGATCTTGAAAGGACTGAAAGGTGATTGTTGAGAGTGCGTGACATTTCTCCATTTCGACCAGGGAATCTACTTTCGTTATCCAAGCCGACTCAGGCGGCGTGAGGGGAGATAACCAGAACGCCGGGATAATCGCCTTGGCGGCGTTGATTAATGGATATAGAACATACTTAGTCTTGGGAGGAATGGTGAGCTTGGTAGCTTTGAGATGTGAATGTGAGAGGAATAGAAGAAGTAGTGAGTCTAAAGGTATGTCAATATTCAGAATGTGGGATAATATCTTTCGTATGGAGATCCAGTATGGGACTATCCTCGAGCAAGTCCATCAAATATGGTACATCGACCCGGGGTCTTGTGCACATCGCCAACATAGAGGAGAGGCAGTAGGTGAGTATTTAGCTTTGCGCAGTGGAGTTATATACCACCTCGTGTAGAGCTTATAATTCATTTCTCGTGTCCAAGAGTCCCTTGAGTATTTAACATTAGTGTTGAATATTAAATGCCATTGGGTCATGGGTAGTTCTTCTTGCAGTTCAGACTCCCATCGTTTAATAAAGTGTGGCTTAGAATCAGAGGACGACAAGTTCAGAAGTGTATAGCAGAATGAGACCGGGCGTAAGTTTAGAGTGGGAGTTTTAAGAGATTCTTCAAACTTTGATAGTTTCTGGAGGCGTTGGGTGTTAGGCACCTGAGAAGATAACCAATGAACAACCTGTTGTAAAGACCACCAGGGAATGTGATTAACTCCCAGAATAAGGGTCATACGATCAGGCACAATGGAGCGACGTATGGGTACAAGGGTTTCTAGAGTGTCTACTCCCCTAGCTTTCCAGGTAGAGAAAAAGTTACTATCGAGTCCCATACAAAATTCAGGATTGCCAATAAGGAACAATAAAGGGGATGGACTTGGAGAGATGAGTGGATGGTTATGAGTCTTGTCCCATATTTGGATAATGTATCCAAGTATAATATGAGAAAAGCCTTCGGGAGGGGTCATGGAACGTGAGGCCAAGAGAAGTTGAATAGTGTCAAATTTACCTAGTTGATCTGATAGTGATTTCGTCCATCTAGGTTCCGGAAACCTTACAAAATCAAATAATTTAGAAAGAGCTGCTTAGGAGAACTTTGAGATACACTGCTATGGAATAATTTTAGAGAATGTTTTTTAATCTCTGTGTATACTTATACTATTCCATAACCCCTTGAATACTAGAGAGGTCTTTACGGCATTGTGAAGCAATGTGTTAGAGACATGTATAGCATTAATTGGACTAAGAGATCCATTAAATAAAAAAGAATTTGGAGGTCTGAATTTTTTTTTCTGCTTTGCCCTCTGCCTCTTCCTCCTTAACCTATCAGCATATTAAAGCCACAGCCCCTGACAGCAAACCAGGGGCAGGAATTAGCAAAATTCTTCCACTGATATTTATTTTTATATTTATTGCAAAAAAAAAAAAAAAACTAGAATGGCTAACAAATCTTACAATAATGCCAATACAGACATGTACTAATTTATGAAGGACCTAGTAGCATGCTTTGAACAGGATCCTCACATAGTGTCCATTAAGAGTAATGAGGAGAAAATTCTTGCTGCTTGGCTGGACCCATGCTTTAAACATAACATTTCTGAAATTTTGCCAAAGTGTGATGAGTTTGTCACAAGGAGTCATGATCCACAACATCTCTCTGAGGAATCAAATTCTGTCATAGAATATAGTTTGAGTAGAGGGTTGTATTGTGGAGGATGGGATATGAAGGTAGAAACCATAGTGAAAGGAAAGTCATCAAAGGGTTTATACCAGCACAGTATCAGCAGCATATCAACAAGAACATCCCTTTACCAATATATTTCTAAATACATCACAATCATCACCAATTAAAGTATCTTGAGGGCAGAAATCTAACATTGGTGATGGTGGCACATCTCTATGGGACTTGCTCCCAGAACCTGGGTTGTTAAATGATACACAACAATACTGCATCGATCCTAGAAGTGGTCCAACTGCATGTGAAATGGCTTCCTCATACTTGCAGGTTAGTTATTTCCTAGGCAGAAACAATGAACCAATTGACTACAGACAAACAAAACAGTGTGTATGGCCAGCACTTTAATTCTAGCCTTAGCTGCCCTCCAACAAGCATTAATGGGATAGTAATACTTGCAAATTACTAATCCCCATATTGTAGCTTTGTTAAAAAGAAACTTATTGCCCCCAGTGTCATCTCTCAAACCCTTATGGTTTGAGAGATGATAGCGCTCAAAGTTCCCCCCTCCCCCCCCCTTCCCTAACTGAACGCTGAATGCTGACTGCAGGGGAAGCTGTCGTACAACAGTCTTATGTGCATCAGGTGGCTTTGCAGCTGAGCCGAGATCCTGTTTATAAAAAATAATTATTTCACTGAAATGGTCTTCTACGCGTGCTTGGTTTGCAAGCACACATAGAAGACCGTTTTAGTGAAATATTTATTTTTTATAAATGCGATCTTGGCAGTTTTGCAGAGCCGTCTGATACAAGTAATACCGGATATCCCTGCAGTCAGCAATCAGTCAGGGAAGGGGGAGGGAGGGGGGAACTTTGAGCGCTATCATCTCTCAAACTATAAGGGTTTGAGAGATGACACTGGGGGCAATACGTTTCTTTTTAACAAAGCTACAATATGGGGATTAGTAATTTGCAAGTATTACTATCCCTTTAAGTCTGAATAGGTTTTCGGTGCAGTGGGTTATATTGTAAATTGCCTTAGGACATGGTTATCAAGAAGTAGGGCTGGGAGACTTACCTAAACATTAACAACATCTAATACCATTTGAGTATCAGGTAGCAGAAGTGGACAAAAGTACATATAACAGGAAAACCCCAGCACATATACTATTAACAGCAGTACAGAAGATGAGCAGGTCGATGAGGAGGAGGAATTTGAAAGTTTTACATCTACCACTTTAGGGACCACTGATTAATGTTTGTCAATATTCAGAATAAGGCAAATTAATTTTAGACAGAAGATGATAATGCTAATAATTATCATCATACCACTATCACACCAGTCTTCCACATTCAGTGGAAGTTGTAATCTTGCTTTTTTCTATTATGAAAGTTAAATATTAAAAATATTACAGCAAGGCTAGGCTTGAAACAACTGATTGTGGGCTTAAATCAAGGCTAGCCCTGAATTTGTTTTTTTATATAAGTCTCAGTCTTGCCAAAAACAAGTTCTGAGAAAAATGTATGCATTACTGGCCTAGTGAAAGCAGTGCTAGATCGTGGTGGCAATCCACAACCAGAAACATGATGACACAGAGTGGCAATGGTACCCACCACTAGTGCCATTCTGGCATTTGCTACTGCTACAATTCCTGCTGTTGAGTCATCTGAACAGTGGGAGAATTCGGCAGCTACATGGGACTGGGATCATCAGCATTGATTTGATACAGAGGATGGTGCCATGATGCCTCCACTTGAAACTAACCCTAGTGATCCTGTTGAGGCAGCAGAAACACCATAGCACGCCCCCACACCATTTCAGGTGCATCTAGAGAGAAGTTGGTCAAATATGTTTCTTCTTATGCTCCTCCTCTAAACTCAAGGGTTTGTTGAAATAATATGTTTTCCCTTGGAAGAAACTGTGCCATGTCATCAGCAACAGCAAAGTTCACAGATGTGTGTGCAAGAAAATACTGTGAAGTAGGGGAAGGACTGGGAAGGGAAATATCAATATACTGCTCTCACTACAGACTTTATCCACTCTGCTAAAGACACTTGATGCCAAGAAGACAATATAAATAATGATTCATCCATGCCACCAGCTTTTATTATTCAGTGGGATGACCTCAGATGATCCCTGATATATTGCATTCAATTGCTTTCCACCACAATTCCATGAATGGCCAGTTCACCACACAGTGTGCAATGGGTTGACACTAAATGCTAGATCCTCACTGACAGCTGGCGGGGATCTAACAGAAGCAAAGATGGTATACCAGATGAGAAAGTACCCGGATGGGTGCATTTTATCATGCCTTTACCCAAGCACAAGAAGTCCATGACAAAGTAGGTGTTACATTCGGCACTCAATTTCCAGGCCCAGTTTCTCTTTTCTTCATCTGAGATATTCTGTCCCATTCTTTGCACTCTTGGGAAGGGACAATAGGCCTAGTGATCTTGTGCCTTGTTTTCTTTTAGTGGATTTTGGCTTTCACATACTTAACATAAACATCAAGGTGTTTATGTTTCATGTGCTTAATAAGGGCAGATCTGTCATAATATGTCCCCCCTTTCCACTACAAAGTGCACAGTCAAGTCACTGATGACCGCACTGTGCTTGCCCCAAGGGAAAATGTCTTCATACCCATGATTTTAGTTAGGGGACAGATGGAGAGAATAACCTTCTTCTTCTCTTCCAGAATTTCTTTCACTGTCTGGGGAAGGTTATGCTGCTGCCTCAACATCAACACCACACCTAGGACCAGAAGTACTGGTGTCAAGTAGACCCTGTCCTAGTCCCGTATCACTGTATGAAGAACCAAGTCCTATCATGGTCACTGAGGTCTGTGGCACACTTGACTGCTTGTATTCATCCTGCTGCTGTGACAGATGAACATCTGTCTCTGACTACTCATCAGCATGAATTATAGCATCAGCATACTCAAAAATGTCACTGCTGGTGGTCTTAGTGATGTCTATCCCCATTTGCTTCTCTTTCTCCCATTCCCAATTGCTTTCTGCCAAACACAGTCTTATACTCTCCACCACTCCAGATTCTCCACTCTCATCACCCCCACAACCACCACTCTCATGCTGCTCTATTGGAGTGGTATTGATTGGTGAAGATGACAAATGTGATAGGAGTTCCCTGTTATAACACTTGCCATCTCTTCCTCAGATGAAGGCACACTGGCAGCAGTAGCAACAGGAGGCAGAGGCAGCTGACATTTGCTGCTCATAAAGGTATCCAGTTGGTTGAATAAAAGCATACTAAGATGTCAACATTGTTTTTTCCTCTTGTGTTTAAATTTCTTGTTATTAATGGGTTAAAGAGCTATGAATGTATGAAGGATTCTGTGGGCAACATGTTGCTTGATAGGAAGCCAGGAGAGTGACTTTAGCAATATCGGCAAAGTTTTTGTTCTGGAAAATAAAGAATATCCTAGTGGCCAAGTTAGGAATGAATGGGACAGAAGAGATTTGGTCAGTAGGCCAGTACCACTTAGGACAATAAACAGTGGTCAAGGTGGGAGAAGATAGGGGTTTTAGTTTTAGAGTGAAAAAGAAATTGGTGATAAAATAACCCAGGTAATTTTTTAGGTAAAACTGATCATTTAAAAAAAGATTAATTAAATTGGTTTCTTCCCATTAGACATGCTTTCTAAGTTCTTAGCGAGGCACAAATGAGATCTCATAAGCTATTGGTACATTGGAAAATCCGGTCATTTTTGGCATAATGTCAGCATCAGTGAAATTCTTCTGGGACTTCAGGGTGAAGTTCTGCAGGATATTGGTGAGAAACAAGAAGAGTTCCATTCGAGCCAAGCTCTCCCCTGCACAGACCCGCTTGCCTAGAGAAGGACACAGATGATGATGATTAAGGCTGACGTGGTAACAACTAAACTATGTCTCCAGGTCCTGGAACTTCATACATTAGAAACATTTGAAATCTTCTAAGATCCATCCAGAGGGAAATTTGCAGGGAACAATATTCAAGGGGAACTTTCACCTGAATTCATGTTTGCGTATTTGAAAATTGCATTAAAAACTGCCTATATGTCATGTTATCCAAAACACCAGAAAATTTACCGTTTAGGAGTTATTCACATTCACATATTCATATGCTATTGTATACTAATTGTGGTCCCTGTTTGGTAACAGTGATGTTTTCATATGCTAAGTTCATCAATGACATTTCATATGCTAATTAAGTCTTCTCAGTGACGTATCATATAATAATGAAGCTTTGTGCAGTACCAGGACATGTTCACTTTTACTTTGCCAAGAAAGAAGTGTCAGTATCTCCTAAACTGTACATCTGCTGGACTTTTGGGTAACATGACATATAGGCAGTTTTTAATGCAGTTTTCAAATATGCAAAGTTGAATTCAGGTGAAAGTTTCACTTTAAGTAGCCAAGGAAAAGAATATGAAAAAGTAATTACAACCGAGAAGCTGAGAAATTTAGATAATTCTGGGGCATACCAAATGTACCATAGAGGACAAAGACAAATAGAGCCCAGTTATTTAAATGGGGAGTGTCACTGCTTGAATCCATTTCATAAAGATTAAAATAGTGTTCAAGGGGTTAAAATCCCCACTCGTAATCTTGATTTGTCCACAATGAAGCAGTTGGCGTGCTCCAAACGTGATTGACTTCTTAACGCACCAGCCTCAGTGCGACCAACTAAATATGCTTTTAGCATCAGTGTTCTATTGTGTGATACTGTCTCTTATATATTCAGTATGGCAACGTGTCTGTCTCACTAAGATTTTACTCCTTAACACTTTGAGTGCCAGAGGCATGCACAATGGATTGCTTTTGAATACATTGCACTCCCCTCTATCACTCAAAGGTTTAAAGTGGCCCTGTAACACTGTAACAAGTTTATTTTATTTTACAGAGAATTATACGTTGTACATTTTCAGGATAGTGATTTTTAAGAAACTAACCTTTATGTTTTCTTGGTACAGTGTGGCACTTTATGCTAATTTCTAGCACACTATATTGATTACTACTGTTAGAGGCCAAAATTTCCCCTCGCTGTGATATTAGACACGCCTCCAGTGTATAGGCTCCACCCACATTCATTCATAGCAATGTGGGGGAGTGTTTTCTCAGTGCAGAACCTAATTAGCATAAATGTAATTTCTCTAAAATGATTTACAGTACAAGTGAATGACCAACATATAGGTGTTTTTACATTTTGTCGAAAATGAATTCATCTCATCTTAAAGTGACAGGTTCACTTTAATGATTGACATTAATATTTTTCCTGGGTATGTATCCAGAGCACTTGCCACTTAAGCGCTTTCTGTGAGACACAATACACTTTACTTGGTACATTTTCTATAACCCTTCTAACGCTTTAAGCACCAGAAAGGTATCCAATTCATTACTCACATAAGTACCTGCATGATTGTTGTTCTGGAATATTTCAGAGCATTTATAGCTGTCTGGTATAACATTGTTATCTAGTTAGTTCCACTGATTTCCTCCAACGTTCTTACTATGCAGATATATATATATATATATATATATATATATATATATATATAAATGTATACAATATCCTTATAACATAAAGTGTTAGAATGCATTGCTCACTGTGAGCCGTACCCGCACATGCACAGTAGAGAGTCTCTACTGCGCATGCGTGATTTCACACATGGGAAGCTTCATTGTGAGCCGTCTGGAGCTCCCCGCTAAGCATCAGCGCGTTCGGCAAGTCTCTACTTCGCATGACTGCAGTCAAGCTCAGTAGAGACTCACCGAACGTGCTGCCCTGCTCCGGACGGCTCGCGTCCTGTCTCTGCTCCAGCTCCGGGGCAGCAGCTCAGTGCACTTTAGCCTGTGTATATGGGCTTTCATACTAGTAAATATATAAAATCCAGTTTGAATCCCCCTATATGAATTTGTGACATATGACAGTCACGGTCCTATGTTCCAACTATTCAATCCCTTAGATTGAGCGCTCGCATTCTTTACTTTCAGCCACTGTCTTAGTGGTAGGTAGCGGCACACACTCTGTAACGCTGCTTACCATATTTGCATTAGTCAAAATGATGTTTTTTTTCTATGCGATTACCTTTTCAATTTTATATTAACGTAATAAAGAAGTATTTTAATTTTATTTTCCAGTTCCCATTTCTCTATGGTGATCTCACTCCATTTAGATCATCAAAGGGTTACTTAGAGTGTATGTTGAATGTAATGACCATTTTTTCCGTTGTCTATGGGATTAGTGTTTGTAGCCTTAAAGGGTTAAATCATTACATGTTTTCCCTAAACATATCATACACAAGATTCAGAGTAAGATCTAATGTCCTGGAATCTCATTCCTGAATGCTGTGTACTTACCTCTTTTCCACTGTTAATCCATTGAGTGCCAGAGGGATATACAACACATTGCTTTGCGATGCATTAGATGCCCTCTAGCACTCAAAGGGTTAAAATATGTGAATGTCTGAATTAAATATCCAGTTTTTTCTTATTTATTCTGAAAAGGAAATATTCATTTTTTGGATACTTGAAACGTCTGCAATACTCAGAAAAGCAATACACTGGAATCTTTTCTAGGATTCAAGGGGTTAAAGTCTTCCAATTGATATACATTTGGGGAAAGGAAAGGTTAAAGGGATAGTAATGTTTCACCATAAAAGCAGCTACAATTAATCCTCATAGTATTTGGGCCATGGAGAGTGTTATTTCAATACTGTCAGAGTTGTAGTAGAAGAGTAATTGAATGATAAAGTTTCCCCCTCCCACCCCTTTTACTGATGTAACACTGCTCACCTCAGAGCAGCAAGACTCTCCAGCTGGATCTCAGAGAGGGACAATCTTCAGTGTTCATAAGGAAAAACCTGAAAAACCTGTCAAAGGGGGGCAGGGTTTTCCTTATGATCACAGTAAGAAGATTGTCCCTTGCTGTGACCTGTCCGGTCAAGAGACCAGATTCCATATCTGAGGTGAACAGTGTTACACTAGGTAAAAGGGTCAGGATGGGGATACTGTATCATTCAATTACTCTTGTACTACAACTCTGACGGTAGTGAAATAACACTCTCCATGGCCCAAACACTATGAAGGTTAATTGGAGTTGCTGTTTTTGTGAAACATTAATGTCCTTTTAAAGTTACAGTAGCCTTTTATTCTGATTCTACAAAGTCTGCATAATACGTAAAGTCAAATTGTCTATTCATATTATTATTATTTTTATTATTATTCAGATGTAGCAATTTGTTTTTTTTACACTTTTATGACTGTCTCTTTTTTCAGAGAGCTTTCTGGTTAGTTGATGAGGACAGTGATACAATGTTACACTATCCCTGTTGTCTTTTTTTGCATACTATATTTTATGCATTGTATATTTATACATTATATCAATATATCCTTGCTTTCACAGTACCTGACAGAAATCTTTCTGGACACATATCCAGCAACTCACTGTTAAGGATATAAATGTATAATAAAAGAGAAAAAAAAATAAAATAAAAATGAGAAAAAAATAAAAGTATACACAATTTGACTACATATAATGGCTTTGCACAAAGTGTAGTCAAACTAAGAGGTTACTGACACTTAAAGAGAAGATTCAGCCTATGGGATACAAAAGGGAACAAGAAAACATATATATATTATATCTGCACAGTCCCACCGGTAGAATTACAATTTACACTACTGTTTAGTGTAAAACTCTGATGTTTAAACTTTAAATTTTTAACTGAATAGCAAATAATTGTGAAACATTGGAGTTAAGGAGTCAGTGCCAAGTACTACAAACCCTGCACCTTTGGTCCACATCAGTTTGTCAAAATGTATAAATGTTTTCCATCACGAAAAATTAGGACAAATGGTCAGTTTACTCACCACTTGTTGGTTTGTGGCTCTGTTCTCAAAAGTGGGTTCCGTATAAATTTTTCCACTGTGAGGCAAAGCCATAATATGACCCCAGGCCAGTCCATCCAGCCCCTTTGTTTATATGGATGGGGTAATTATAGGGCAAGTGCCCTTCTTTGCCCACCCCCTCTGGACGCCCATGGTTCTCTAGACATTAATTAGGACCATATGTTCAAAAGTAAAGTGGATGAATTCTGGGTCCAAACATTTGCACTGTAGGGGACAACTAAAGATGTCTATTGACTTAAATGGGGGGTTTAACTCTTATAATGCATTGGAGACCTCATTAGCATTTAATGGGTAAAACTCCCTGTAATGGATCCTACCCTAGCCCTTTTCTGGCCCTAAGACTGTTTAACCAAAAACTATGGACATTTTTCCCAGTTGTGCACTAAAAATACTTTGTATACGCGTTATGTGGATACATTGATGGACCTTATTACACACAACTGCCCTGTGGTAGACTGGTGGCAGTGAGGGGTTAATTATTCCAATGTATATTGCAGTCCCTCAAGGCACTGACTATGTGTACTGTAGCAAGACCTCCTGCTGGGTGTTAACTAAGCCATTGTGAACTGCAGTCAGACCCCCTACCGTGTGGTAATCAGTTCAAGCCCTCAAGTCTTTGTTCAATCAAACCCTTTTGTATCTGAAATGTAATCCTGTCTAAGTTATTGTATCTGTTAAGACCATCTGCTGTTGGCCTTTTGTCTCATGTAACATGATTGAATTAAGCCCTTTTGTATCTGGTTTCCCATATCAGTTCCAATGCAAGATTTGTGTGTAAATATCTGTGGTCTTTGCCAATAAAGTGAGTTATGTTTTGGAGTGAACAAGGATTCCTGGAGTCTTGTATTGCTTATGGTCTAAAGTTTCCACTCTGATACCCATCTGCGCCAAGTATCCTGAATCGTCGACCACCTGTGCCAACTTCCTGTGACCCAACTTCGCATGCTGTCAGGTGGGGACGTGGACTCCATCTTCTCATCCTTGTGTTCCTGTGACATCTTCCAGCGATCCTTTTACCAGGGGTAGAGGCCTCACTCCCTACTGCCCGTGTTTCCCTGGTTCCAGCGATCCTGCAACTGTTTTAGTGACCATCCATACTTCAACTGGTGCATCCGATGGTGCATATCTGGTGTTGAGAGGGAGAGACCCGGAAACGATGGCGGAAGGCGACATGGTCACTTCCTAGCTTCCATTACACTCCCTTTTTAAAGCAATGGAAT
This sequence comes from Rhinophrynus dorsalis, assembly GCA_037306005.1. Lineage (NCBI taxonomy): Eukaryota > Metazoa > Chordata > Amphibia > Anura > Rhinophrynidae > Rhinophrynus > Rhinophrynus dorsalis. The sequence goes on from CM074726.1 coordinate 187,351,414, forward strand.
TTTTAGGAATTTGTAGCTTTCCCCTCTAGTCAATTGGTTTTCCCTACATAGTCTCCACTTTTCTTTTGAAAATACGGTCATAAATGATAATCTCTGAAATGATACGTCTGTGCATGCACAATACACTTTGCACATGAGACTTCAGTGCAGAATTGTATGTGCACAGTAGAGTCTTGTTTTTCAACTCCATATTATTTAGAATGGATACACATGGGGGAGATACACTAATACCTGATAAAGAGGTGATAAAGTGGAGATGACTTCTCCAGTGATATCACTTCTCCAGTTCCTGTGTTATTTTATAGAGACAATGCACTATGATTTCTACATCTTTGAAAATCTTAGTGCATTGGTTCCATATAATATCATAGAACCTGGAGAAGTGATTTCACTTGAAAAGTCATGTCCACTTTATCACCTCTTTATCACACCTTAGTGCATCTGTCCATGGTGTTTTTATCATTATGCTGAAATCCCTACAATTGAAACATCTTGCTGCCTGTGAGGATGTTTAAAAAAGGGAACTATTGTATCGTGTGTGCAATTCACAACACAGTTTGCTGCATCTCAGTAAAGGTGCCATAGAGATGATCTGCCTGGTGAACTGTGGGACTGTTATACAGATTGTTCACATGGCTAATGAATCTCTGTAATGCTCTCCACTATGATCCAATGAATAAAGGTGAATGTATGCATAACCTAATCAAGTCTGACTGCCCATCAATCATACATCCGGATCACTTAAAAAGGTTGATTAGAAGTGTGGTTGCCTGAACTAAAGACATGTTTGATAGAAAACAGGTTGATGAATTAAATAAAACATTTATATGACAAAAATAAGTTGACTGCCCACGCAAAAATATAGTTGATTAATTCTGGGTAATCTCAATTAACCATAAACAACAACTAAAAAAGCAACACATGTGTATGAGAATGTGTCCTTGTCTTCAACTGTGAAGTTAGTTTGTACCGCAATTGTACTTCTTTTACTTAATTAATACTATGCACAGTATCAGCAGGACCATTCGTGGATGTGATAATTGACCTCACCACCGAATCACTGCTGAGATCTTCTGCTGGTAACTTGAACCATGTTTTCTTAGGAAGAGATATAAAAATGATTAAGGATTTTACCTGTGGAAAATGGCACAAAGGCATCATGTCTCTTGAAGTGGCCCTTTTCATCCAGAAAGTGTCCAGGATTGAATTTGTCTGGAGTGGCGAACTGAGTGGGATCACGGAGCACGGTGCACAGGAGTGGGTAGACATCAGTGCCCTGAGACAGAAGGAGAATCACTCAGAGGAGAGGAACATTACAAAATCCAACCAGGGACAGGGTCAGGTGACCCTGATGCATCAATACTGGCCACCACTAAAACATATATACACAGGGCTCTATGTATCAAGGCAAAGTGGAGCAGCTCTGGGGCCAACCAAATGCATCCTTGTGGACAAATAAGCATTCCAGTTGGTTGAAATGAGCCTTGTAACTCCTTTCAAAGCAATACATTGGCTACTTCTCTCAGGTGGATAAATATCCCATTTAAATCAGTGGTCATTCTGTGAAAGTGTATTTGCCCACCATGGACAGCTGGATTACTCCGCTTCTTTTGTGTATAAGGACCTTAGGGAAGGATGAAAGAAAGAGAAGCACTAAAATGCTACTGAATTGCACAGGATTTTTATGAATTAACAAACATTCACCCCATTTCAGAGAATGTGATTCATACAGTTGATGTGGCTAAAATGTCCCCATTTTGTAATATTACCAGCTGTGCCAAATTCAGTAAAGCAATTATAATCCATTTTTGAGCGTCTGTCAGCATTAATCTAGGAACATGCGCTATTCATCATCGTCCTGATTTAGTATAGAATCCCCACTTTATATTCACCCATTGTGGAACTGATGTCCTAAGATGAACTGGAATGGATCTGGGTGAAGCAACGGCACAATAATGCACAAATAAAGATCTCCATTAAAGGGATAGTAATACTTAATATGTAAAAAAATTTTGTTGTAGCGTTTATCCCCCTGAGTAAAACAAGAGTACTCCCACCACTGAAATATTTTATTAAGAAATTATAACAGCTCAAACTTGAAATTTTTAGGTGCAATATCACAGTGGCCTGAAAATTTACAGTGACGCTGTTGCAACACCATCCTATGGACAGCTGTGATCTGTAGACCATAAATCTGCATAGGATGGTGTAGCAATAACACCACTGTACAATTTCAGGCCACTGTGATATTGCACCTAAAAAATTCAAGATTGAGCTGCTATAATTTTTTAATAAAATATCTCTCAGCAGTGGGAATACCCTTGTTTTATTTGGGGACATAAAACCTACAACATATATTTTTTACATCTTAAGTATTACTATTCCCTTTAATTTACATGTTGTTTCATCTTTGAATGACAGAGAAGTCTCAAATAATTGTGTACAGTGCTTTGGTGACCTCTCTAACACTTATATGAATAAAAGTCCCATTTAAATCAATATAGAAAGAAAAAGAAAAAAGAAGGCCCTCCTAGTGTAATAAGGTTTAGGTCATACACAATCCCTCCCTTTGCCAACTTGAAGAAATTCACTCACAATGAAGATGTTCAGTGTAACATATATGTTCACTGAAATATGCACCAGAGGGTTTCTTTGCAACTGTCCCTCAAACAGTAACACTTCTCCAGGTGGTCCTAGATTTTCGTTTGGGCCACTCCTTATACAACCACTCGGCAGTAGTACATATACAAGAAACAGACAAGAAAAGGGAGCCCAATAGTGCCTTTTACCGTTATTGACACTTATTTCTTAAAATTATAATTATAATACTCACAAGAGTGGTGGTTGTTAATGGACTTATGTACAGTCACAACAAATCAGGCATGCAAGGAATATTAAGCCTGTCCCTGCTCAGGTCCTTGGAATAGGGATGGTACTTCATTAATCTCAGCATTCAAATTACAAATTCTTGTAAGGATCTCAAAAAAGTTGCTATAGTCTCAAAAAAATATATTTCATTAATAAAAAATAGGGTCATACCCTTTTAAAAATACCTTAAAACAATAAACAGGCAAGAAAATTTTACCAGTGTTTCACAGTTTTCAAACTGCTTTCTGAAGAGCTAGCCTAAATTCAAAGACCTTAGGTCTTTGTATTTAGGCTAGCTCTTGAAAAATTACAGTTTGATAACTGCAAAACAAATTATGACTATTAACTGCCACCGTATACGATCTGCTAGATTGCGTGAGTTGAAGTACAAGATAATTACCAGATGGTATATGACCCCGCTGAAATTCTCAAAGTTTTGTCCCTCCTCTTCACCACTCTGCTGGAGGTGTCACTTAGATATCGGCTCTCTCTACCATATCTGGTGGACATGCCGAATGGTTGTCTTATACTGGGAGGCTGTCCGATCTCGGATAAACTCCTCACTAGATCTGTCACTCCCACTTGACCTTCTCCTCTTCTTGTTCTCCTATTCACAGAATTTGTTGACTGGCCTTATCCGGACCCCATGCGTAGTGCTTCGAGCAGTGCTGAATGAAGCCAGATCAGTTGTTCCACTCTATTGGAAACAATCCTCCATTCCTCCCTTACACTCCTGGATCCAAAAAGTGGAATCTATGCTTACTATAGAAAAATGTTATGCATACCATACTAATACTATAGCGAGCTTTGAAAAATTATGGCATGTATGGCTAACAAAGAATCTTTAGCAGGATATTGTCCCTATAACTATTAATCTATGCTACTTTCTGATTTCATACCTTCCATTCCACCATTCTGTATGTCTCCTGAGCGAACACTGTGCTTTCTGTCCTGCACTACAGTGAACGTTGAGCGTTGCTTACTAGTGCTGAGCGAGCACCCCGATGCTCGGGTGCTCGGGTGCTCTGACCGAGCACCCCCTGAGGTTCGAGTGCTCGGCCGAGCACCCGAGCCCCATTGAACTGCATGGGGCGACACGAGCATTACACCAGGCACCCCCTGCTCTGATGAGGGGAGGGTGCCTGGTCAATGCCCCCCTTCATCTCCGCTATGCCCCCTTCATCTCCAAATGCCCCCTTCATCTCCGCAATGTCCCCCTTCATCTCCGCTATGCCCCCTTCATCTCCGCTATGCCCGTCTTCCACAATGTCCCCCTTCATCTCCGCTATGCCCCTCTTTCACAATGTGCCCCTTCATCTCCGCTATGCCCCTCTTCCACAATGTCCCCCTTCATCTCCTCTATGGCATAGAGGAGATGAAGGGGGACATTGTGGAAGAGGGGCATAGCGGAGATGAAGGGGCACATTGTGGAAGAGGGGCATAGCGGAGATGAAGGGGGACATTGTAGAAGACGGGCATAGCGGAGATGAAGGGGGACATTGTGGAAGAGGGACATAGAGTCTATGCCCCTCTTCCACACTGTCCCCCTTCATCTCCGCAATGCCCCCTTCATCTCCGCAATGCCCCCGTACCTCCAGTCCCTGGTGGTCCAGCGGAGCGTCTTCGGATCTGTGCCTCTTCCGGCACAGATCCCCGCCACCCGAACATGGCGGGAGAGCACATGGCGGTACTCGACGAGTACCGCCATGTGCCGAGCAGAGCGATGCTCGAGCCGATCCGAGCATCGGCCGAGCACGCTCGCTCAACACTATTGCTTACCTCTTCATACAACTTCCTTAATAAGTTTAAGAGTTGGTTCCTTGCTCTTCCAGGGTCCCTGGTACCCTTCCCCCCTTTTTTTTTCCTCTTTCCCTTCTCTTCTTTTATCTCGTCCTCTCCCATCTTCTGAGACTCTGTATACTCTTCACTCTTCTGCATCACTCTCCACAGACCTCTTCAAAATTGTTTATATATAGTTTCAAACCTATTTTCTACTCTGTGAAAATAGAACTTTCATTATCACCCGTAATTGTATGAATTGAAGTATTACTTGTTCAACGGTAATTGTTTCCACCCTTAACTTACGCTTAATTGAGTCTTTCATTCTATGGGTTAGTTCATAATTACTTCATCATTCTTCTAATTAAACACACATGTTCCAACCCTTTAGGACATATGTTGGTCATTTGAAATTCCAGAAGAATATAATGATATAGGTTTGTGTATTAATGTACTCCAAACGTTCTCGAAGATGGACATATTATCTGTTGTTCTACACTGGCTTTTTTAACATGTTTCTCCTTATTGTGTTATCATTATTGTACTGCATTGCAATGTTACATGTACTCTCTCTTGATTCTCTGCACTGTATTTGAATTCTTAATAAACATATTATTAAAAAAAAATAATAATTTAAATAAATGTGCAGACAGTTATCCCCTGCATTGTGCAGCTCATTTTCTCCAGAATTGTTCCTCTTTTTCTTCACACATAGATAGCCCCCTATTTACACAATACTTTATCCTTCAAGAGTGCACATTTGCAAAGTTACCCCCTTGAGGACACAAATGGTGAGCAATACATTGTGTTGCTCAGCTGTCTAGTCCCCAAGGAGTCAATGAGGAATAGACAGCATGCATCAAAACAAGCTTTTGACCAAAACCATTTGAAAAATACAGCCGTTTCTAAAAGCTGAAAATGAACACGATTAACACTTATCTGTAAAGGAGAGTCTTGTTTAACCTATTAACCTAGGGGGAAAACACAAGCTGATCAAGTAATTTCTCCACAAGCCTACCTTAGGTATAGTATATCCACGGAATGTTGTGTCACGAACCACTAAGTGTGGGACATTCAAGGGGATGACATCACAGAACCTCTGGATTTCATGTATAACAGCATCAGTGTACGGCATATTCTTCCGGTCTTCAATGTTTGGGAACCGGTTCTGGCCAATCACACGATCTATTTCTTCATGTACCTTAGCTATTAAAAGAACGCGTTTAGAAATATTACAGCAAAGCTACACTTTGGATTAATCTGTGCAATCATATAATCTCACAAATCTCATCAACAGGCATATTACCCTAACATATATGTAGAAGATCTTCAATTTTAGTCCTTAAATGTCTCCCTTTTTAGGAGGATTATATTAACTATAGAAGCCCATATACTGACTTAGAAGGAAATGTCAATGCACAGTATAACCATTCTAGTTTCTGGAGAGGAGTAACAACCAGTCCCACAACTACCACACAGCAGCTAGAGAGTGGTGGGGATGAGGGAGAGGGTGCTGTTGATAGTAAATTTGAAGTAGCTGATGGGACTAGTAGCATGAGTGTTGAGCAGTCAGATTGGCCGTCAAGGGAACCCACATCACCCTGCTGACCCTGTGATTCCCATTCCTCCAGAATTGTCCCTCTGACACATGATGGTGAAGAAGGCACAACTGGCTAGCAGAATTAGAAACATTAGCACACAACCTGTGCCTGCTGCTAGTGCTGCTAGTGTGCCTTCTTCACCTGTAGAAGAGATGGCAAGTCTGACAGTATGGGACTCTCTGTCACACTTGTCATCATTGCCAACCAGTTCAACTCTCATAGAGCAGCAGCAGCATCAAAGGACTGCTGATGGTGGTGGGGAGGGTGATTGTAGAGAATCTGCAGTAGAGTTAAAGACCCATTTTAATCAATGGTCACTTCAGGAATATTTATTTGTCTCCTGTGGTGCAGAGATGCTCCTCTTTATTCTTTTGCATATGGTTGTTTCTTTCTTAATTTACCTTGTATCTCAGAATATTTTACAAGAACGAGAAGTCCGTGTCTCAGTGTGGAGCTCACTGTTTCTGTTCCAGCGAAGAACAGTTGAAGGACAGACATCAACAGGTTCATTGTATCAAAACCAGCAGTTGGATTCTGGCCTTCCTGCAATCACAATCACAATAAGTAAAGGTACTTACTTTCTAAGGACAGGTCTTTTCTACTATCTCCCTGATGAAATACAGGAAAGGAAAATGTCAAGGTATATGATTTAACTGTGTTTATTTTGTGTTTCAGTTGTTATTTGCTCATGGAAGCATTGCTGAGGTCACATTACAACATTCTCCATGCAAGAGTTTTCCAGTGATTAATTGGATTCAACTTCAGTTTATCTTTGGATCTGATCAAATGTGGATAAATAGAGAGTAGCGTTCAAACAAGGTTAAAATGACATATTTCCAAAGCGGTAACAGTATTTTATTTGTATCAGTTGTCACAGTCTATTTGGACTCAAAGCACCCCTAACATGCAATCTGGAATATTCAGGTCACCCCAAGCATGTTATCGGAAATTTTACAAGGACTTAATGAAGGGGAAAAATACAGAAATGTTTAGATATTCTTAGGTTTCCTGGTAAGAATGATAAAGAGGATACTGTGCACAATAATTTCCAGGCATATATATTAGAAACTCAACCTTAACATAAAAAGAGGGGCACCCTAAATTGATATCCTCCATGGCACACCAAATTGCCATGGCGCCCTAATTGAGAACCCCTGAGTTACTCCATGAAAGCTGATATTTTTTTAGATGGGTGTGGTCAAGCAACCTCAAAATAAATCATGCACTAAAAAAGTTATTAAAAATTATCCAAATAGCAAAATATCCACACTCAGGCTCATACACATAAGTATATGTAAAAAAGCAGACATTTATAAAATATTAAAAACTGAGGAATATGGCTAAAGATAAAAGACCCCAAATAAATACCTAACTCGTTTCAGACCTCTACGGTCCTTGCTCATAGGCAATGTGAACGTAAGTTAAAGGGATTTAACTACATAACATTGTGGCAATCCCAACCCCTCAGGCCCACACACACATAAAATCCGTACTGGATTAAAAACTAATCGGCAGATAAAACAAACAATAAGTTTCAATGGTATTAAAGTAAATACTTGTAAGAAAGACAGCTGAAACACACAACAAGGATGACTAATAGGTGTAGAGACATCAGTTGTAACACACGCAGAAACTCAAATTATGCAACTACATTTATGAAATACCCAAAGGTAAAACGCCCTATCTGAAGAGAAAAAGGCAACCGGAAAAAAATGCAAATTTAAGGTGCAGGACTACCAGTAGGCGTCAATAGAACAAGCTCAAGTCCCACTAAACATTGAACTCATTCAGAATTTGGGTATTCATTTGATGTATCCAGAACATCTCATGTCTACCTAAACAAGATAGACTATTATCCCCCCTCTCCCATAGGGGGTCTGGATACTTTTTCAATACCCTGAAAACGAAAGATGCTATAATGGTTGCCATGGGACTAGAAATGTCTGGCCACCTGTGATCTAGTATCATCAATTTCAGTTTCATTTAAATGCTCCCTGATCTTTTCCTTCAAGGGTTGAATAACCTGAACCACATGTTTAAAACATCCCTACAATGTAATAAGTAGGGATGGCAGAAAGTGTGTCCTTCGTGGGTAGTAAACAAGGGGCATAGTGACAGCAGCAGTACTTGGTTTCTGGTGGGATTATTTCACATTAGGCACCCTAAGCACCATGGTGTTTGGTTACAGTTGTGCCAGGTGTTTGATGTGAGTGCAGATGTGCCCATTGTTCCCAGTCCTTCCATTATTTACCTGTTTTTGACCAGGAACCAGACAGGACACAAAAAGGTAAAATGCAAAACACTTTTATTAAAGAAATAAACAGAATTGTGATCCAGGAACATAAATCAATAGACAAGCCAGGTTCAGGAACCAGGACAGATATTCAGCTAAGCCGGAGTCAGGAGCACAGAAGTCTGCAATGTCAGGAACAAGCCAGTGAGTCAGGAGCCAGAAGGGTCATCAAAGTAAGCCAGGTCATACACGGAAAAACAGGAGCACAGTAGAATTTGCAGTGGTCAGCAAAACAAACACAAGGACAATGGAGAAGTGAGCCAAATTAATCTGGAATCATGGAGGGTTGATACCCATAATTTACCATGAAAGGGGAGAGCGGGGTAGAAGCTGAGACAGCACTGTTATGAGCAAACTCCATCCAAGGTAGCAGGTCCGACCAGTTATTCTGATGGTCTGAGATGTAACACCGCAGGAATTGCTCCAAGGCCTGATTAGCCCTTTCCTTTGCCCCATTCGACTGCAGGTGATAGACCGAGGAGAAGGAGAGTTGGATACCTAGCTGCGCACAGAAGGCCCTCTAGAATCTCAAGACAAACTGGCTACCCTGGTTGGAAACTATGACTTTGGGAACCCCGTGTAGCTGATAGACCTCTTTGACAAAGAGCGTAGACAACTCTTTAGCAGATGGAAATTTTTTGAATGGTATGCAATGAATCATCTTAGAAAATCAGTCAACGACCATGAGAATGACAGTGTTACTATTAGACAAAGAAAGATCGATAATGAAGTCCATGGCGAGGTATGACCATGGCTTCTCCCCATTGGGTATAGGTTGGAGAAGGCCCACTGGAAGGTGATGGGGTGATTTAGTTTGCACACAGACTGGACAGGCAGCGACAAAGGCAGCAATATCTTTGCTAAGTTCTGGCCACCAGAAGAGATGGGAAACCGACCAAAGAAGCTGGTTCTTTCCGGGATGCCCTGCTGACTTAGCATTATGCTAGGTAGAAAGTACCTTAGTACAGAGGTTAATAGGTACAAAACAGAGCCCAGAGGGAGTCTCAGCAGGTGCATCTACTTGGGCAGCCCGTATTTTCTCCCCAAAGGGAGATGTTATGATAGTACGTATGGTGGCCAGTACTTTGTCCTGAGGAATAATTGGACTGGGAGGACTCTCCTCTTTAGTGCCCGACAAGTGTCTGGATAGGGCATAAGCCCTGACATTTTTGGTACCTGGCAGGTACGAGACCACATAATTAAAACGAGACAAGAATAAAGCCCATCTGGCCTGCCTCGGAGACGACCACTTAGCTTCAAACAAGAAGGTAAGATTTTTATGATCCGTGAGGATTAGAACTGGCATGGAAGTTCCCTTGAGAAAATGCCTCCATTCTTTGAGAGCCAGTATTATCTCCAGAACCTCACAGTCGCCAACTTCATAATTGCACTCAGCAGGACTTAGCTTCTTTGAGAAATACCCACATGGGTGCAACTGGCTCTCAGGAGCAGGACATTGAGACAGGAGGGAGTTTACTCCTGTCTCAGCCGCATCGACCTCAAGTACAAATGGAAGCTTGGGTTTTGGGTGTGGCAAAATGGGTGCTGCTGCAAAAGCAGCTTTCAATGACTCAAATGCTCTGATGGCCTCCGGGGACCAGTTAGTGGAGTCACCATCTTTTTTGGTCATGTTGGTAAGTGGTTTCACCATAGAGGAAAAATTGCAGATACATTTCCTATAGTAGTTAGTGAACCCAAGGAAATGTTGGAGGGAGTGGAGACCTACGGGTTGTGTCCACTCGAGAACTGCCAAGAGTTTCTCAGGGTCCATAGAGAAACCAGCCTCTGAGATTACATATCCCAAGAAGGTGATCTGTTTGCGGTGGAACTCAAACTTCTGCAATTTGCATATTCTCTCTTAACCTTTGCAGAACTCAGCCTACATCTGTGAGGTGGCTTTCCATGGAGGCAGAATGGATCAGAATGTCATCTAGGTACACCACCATGCATTATTCGAGCATGTCCCAGAGGACATAATTTAAGAATTCCTGGAAAACCGCGGGAGCATTGCAGAGACTGAAGGGCATTATGAGGTATTCGTAATGTCCGACCTGGTGTTAAACACGGTTTTCCATTCGTGCCCTTCTTTAGCCTTACCAAATTGTATGCCCCACGCAAGTTGAGCTTAGCAAACACCTTGGACCCTTTTACTCGATCGAACAACTCCGTAATAAGTGGAATAGGGCAGGCATTAATTGTGATATGGTTGAGCCCCCTATAATCAAAGCAGGGTTTCAGCAACAGGATGCTCCCCAGCAACCACAGGGACCCCTGCAGCAGCGGAGGATGTACAGACGACCACCAAAGCCCAGGGTATATCACCCAAGGGTCACCATCTTTGGAATGACCAATGATGAGGTGATTGATCGCTACAGGTTGAAGCCACACAGCATCATTGTCTTGTATGGGGTCATCAAGGATCAGGTGAATTCCATCTATAGCCACAACTATGCCCTATCTGGCCTGCAAAAACTCCTGTGTGCCATACACTTCATGGCAAGTGGCGCTTTCCAGTCCATTGAGGGTTACGCATTTGGCATGTCATAGGCCACATTCTCCAGAGTGCTGGCCCAGGTCTTTCCAGCCCTCAAAAGCAAGGCCAGTACATACATATATTTCCCCACCACCGACATGGAGTGGATACATCTCAAGCAGGGCTTTTACGCAAGGGGAGGCATGCCCAGGGTCATTGGTGCTATAGATTGCACCCATGTCCATATCAAAGCCCCAGCATGTGAAGCACATCTATTCATCAACAGGAAGAACTTCCACTCCATGAACGTGCAGATGGTGTGTGATAGCAACATGAGGATCATGAATGTCTGTGCAAAATATCCTGGCAGCTCTCATGATTCGTACATACTCCATAACTCCTCAGTACACAGAGACTTTGAGAATGGAACTTATACAGGGGGATGACTTCTGAGTGAGTTCACAATACTAAATCACACCACATCCACAGGTGTACACGCAACACTGCTCACCATGTTCCTGACTCACAGCTAGTATGTCCACCACACAAAACATCATTCACACAGCATGTGCTCCCTGTCTCACCATGTCACTCACTTTCCACAGGTGATGCTGGCTATGGATGCAAATCCTGGCTACTGACCCCCGTTGCCAATCCTCAATCAGATGCCCAGGAAAGATACAACCAAGCTCATGGCAGAAAGAGGAATGCCATTGAGTGGACATCTGGCCTCCTTAAGTCTCATTTCCGATGTCTGGACCACTCGGGGTGAACACTGCAGTATGCCCCAGGAAAAGTGTGTGACATCATAATGGTGCAATACTGCACAACATCGCAGTGGACACCAGACTGGTGGATGATATCCAGGCCCCCCATACATGAAGTGCCCATGGACATTGGCCATGTTGATGAGACCCTGAGAGGGGCGCAGATCAGAGACCGGCTCATCACGGACCACTTTAGCTGTGAGTATAACACAGGAATTCAAACAATCCATGCAAGTCCTCCATCAGTCCTGTTAATTGGTGCCAACACACTAACCACACCACACATGATGTTCTGTTTCACCTCACAGGATCATTGACACAACACTGCACTGGCAGCAGTGTGGCCCCAAACATCATCCATACCATGGACATGGCATATTGTGTGTGGAGATTCCATAACCATCTTCCATTCCCTTCTCCACTTTTACATAGATACCTCAAGGATATCAGGCACACCCCCATGAGAACCAAGGTATAACACATAACCCATGTTCAGCATCTTCCATGGATTGACTGACAACAACTAACATGATTTGCCATGATCATAGCCAGACCAACCATGGTAGCCTTGTAGCAAAACAGTGTTATCCAGTGCAATGCATTGGATAACACTCTGTCCCATCAGGGGTTAAAGGGCCATTGGAGTCAACATGGGACCTGTACTTTGCTAGAGCTGAGAAGAGCAGCAGAGGGATGGCTCTAACTGGAATTGGTACACAACATAGAGGTCATGAAATGTGGATCAGATCTCAAGGGACACCATGCTGACCTGTGTGTGTGTGTGTCCCTGACATAAATACACACATTAACAAATATGTCCTAATAGCTCCATGAAACAAATATATTTGGCCTGCCACTGTCACTCTCACAATGACAGTCCAAATGTATTTGTTTCATGTAGCTATTAGGACATGTTTGTTGATGTGTGTATACACGTCATGGGCACATATCCCTAGGGCTGGTTGACATCCCCTTGATTCTCTCCATAATGGGTTACAGACGAGTACACAACACATTACAAAGCAATGGTTTGTGTATTCCCCTGTAATGGAAAAGATTAAGGGGATAATGATGTGGAAGCTGTTGCATGATGATCAGTTTGATGGTGCTGCTCCAAATCCTGTCCTCTTGTACCACAGGCATCCATAGCATGATCCATCCTTGAACAGAGGAGTTTCCATGTAACTGGACTGAAGCCGTGACAGCACTTCCATGAAGCTCACTTCTTGATGTTTCAAGTGATTGTGTTGGTGATGCAATGTTTGACCTGATGTTCACAGCAACCTCTACTGGAACATTCACATATCCACACAAGAAGACACAAATTCACGTGTGTACTAACATCCAGGTATCAAACCTATACAGTAAGAATGCTCATCTACAGAGCTAACAAACCTTGTGGACAACACATGAGCAGTTCAGTAGTGTTTCTAAGATGTTCATATTCAGTTTAAATGTACCTTTCATGTGCTCATACAAGTGTTCAATGCATATATTGGCAATATAGCCAGAAAACACATATATGTTTTACAGTAGTTTGAGACACAATAAAGGAGAACCATCACTATTCTATCTGTGTCTGTATGAATAAATGTTGGATTAGACATGTCTCAATATGGAGACACACTAAAGGCGAGAGTATCCTTTATACACGGGAAGGCATGACACACATCCCTGGAGTCCACTACTGCAAACAGATGATGGCAGTGACACACTGATGTGTGTTGTGAATGATACAGAGGTGATACAGGGGACATACTTCCGCAGTGATTTCATGTCCACGGTTTCTGTGTTTCCAAATCAAAATACTGAACAGTCGCTTCCAATATCAATCACCCCCAATAAATAAGCACTCGCCAAGCCACTTTAGGATGGGAGGACCCGGTGCAGCTCTCCACAATCGCAGCCACGATTCCACAGACAGGAGGACAAAAGGAGGAAAGCGCACCCGGATCCACTGACAGATTCTCAGCCAAACCAATAAGTTTAAAAGTCCAATACTTTATTTTAATCTTATAAAAGCATCCATGAATGAATACATGCACAAGAAGCGCAGGACTTGCCTAACGCGTTTCGTGGCGATATACCACCACCTAATCATAAGCATAGGTTTCTGTGTTGCTCAGTATAATCAATGTCCTGAGACTGCTTTAGTTTGACATATCTCAGTACATAGGCTACATCAACAAACAACCAGACCAAGTGTTATCACTGGTGAAGTGTGTTGCAACCTTAGTAAAACAACAACACAACTTAATACATAACCCAATGCTCAGCCTAAGGTTTCAATGTGTGTGCTACACATTTAAATCTTAGGAAGATCATTGGGTTATCCATTAAGTTAGGCTGTGATTCAAACTCTTATTGTGAAACTAACTTACTGGAGAACACAATGCTCACCCTAGGATTATAATGTGTAGCACACACATTGAAATCCTAGGGTGAACATTGGGTTCCCCAGTAATTCAGTTGCACAATAAGACCTTGAATCAAATACTATATAGCTGCATGTTCCATCTGTCCTGCTTGTTAGTTCTCTGCTAAGTCACATAGCTGTTTGTTTGGTTATTCCCTTAAACACAACAGTTGATGCAGTCGAATGCTCAGTGTTGCACCAGTTGTTGTGCTGGGGGGGTGTTTTGTTCAAATTCAACCCACAACATCTCCACATAACACTGTCATGTTATATGGCTCCAGGGATGGATTGCCAGTTGAATTTTGTACAACGGTGTGTGTGTGTGTGAACCCATGTTGTAACATCCCACAAACATATTACCTAGGCAGAAGTGTTCACTGCATTGCTTGGCAATGCATTGGAGACAACTCTGCCACCCGATCTATAACTGAATACAAAGCAGATCAGACAGGATTCAAAAGCACAATGTTCTTTTATTAAAGGGATAGTAATACTTAAAATGTAAAAAAAAAAATATGTTGTAGGGTTTATCCCCCTGAGTAAAACAAGGGTACTCCCACTGCTGAAAGGTGTTTCATTCAAAAGTTATTAATTTTCAAAGTTGAATTTTTAGGTACAATATCACAGTGACCTGAAATTGTACAGTGGCGCTGTTGCTACACGATCCTATGGACAGCTCTGGCCCCGGGACCACAAATCTCCATAAGATCGTGTAGCAACAGCGCCACTGTACAATTTCAGGCCACTGTGATATTGCACCTAAAAAAATTAAACTTTGAAAATTAATAACTTTTGAATGAAACACCTTTCAGCAGTGGGAGTATTCTTGTTTTACTCAGGGGGATAACCCTACAACATATTTTTTTTACATTTTAAGTATTACTATCCCTTTAAGGGGGAAGAGAACAAGTTGGGCATTTTATTTCTTCTTTTTTTTGGGGGGGGGGGACTTTTGACTGGGTGCCAGAGGTGGATGCCCTGGCTGATTGCTTGGTCACCCTTTGCCCCCTAGGTGTGGCTTCAGGGATCACACTGGAGGGAGTGGTGGGTGCAGTTGACCTCTCTGTGGAATGCAGCTCTCTCTCTACACGCATGTTCTCCCTGCGGTTCTGTTACCTCAACTCCACCAGCATCTGTGCAAACATGTCCATCATCCCCGTGTGGTGCTGATGGAGTTGTGTGTTGAGCCTTATCACCTCCGACTCCAGGGCATGGATCCTTGCCTCTATCCTGGAGGTGTTCCTCTGGGATTCGCTCCAGCTCCTTGATATATATTCTCATCTGTACTGTGGCTTGACCGGAGTAGTCACCTCTGTAGGGCCATGCACTCCGCCTCCATCCCCGTGGGGCATGCAGTGCTGGAGGTGGATGTGCCCAGTGACTGTGCTGTGTCCTGAGCTGCTGTGTCCTGTGCTGCTTCTGTGTCCTGAGCTGCTGCTGTGTCCTCAGCCGCTGCTGTGTCCTCAGGTGCTGTGTCCTCAGGTGCTGTGTCCTCAGGTGCTGTATCCTGAGCTGCTGCTGTGTCCTGAACTGCTGTGTCCATTAGACAAAACAGACCTCTGCAGTGACAAGGAAGAATTCTTCAGAAGATTAAGCCTTAAGGAATGTTTCCATGATAACATCAACGATGAACCCAGCAACACAGTACAGCCTAAACACACCAAAAAAAACAAATCTAACTGGACCCCCCATCAGGACTCAACCTCACTCTGGATGAGTACATAGACTCGTTCAGACCAAGAGTGAAATCCACCATCCTGGATAAACAAAGGAAAGAACTGTACAACTTTAGTACCCATGAAAGGAGGGCCATTAAGTAATTGAAAGACAAGGACATTATGATCAAACCAGCAGATAAAGGAGGAGCTGTAGTCATCATAAACACAACAGACTACATGAGAGAAGCACAGAGACAACTTTCTGATCTCAGACATTACTGCAAACTACGAGAGGATCCCACACAGATATATATGAAGGAACTAAAGCGCATAGTAAATAGACTCCCTTCCACATCTACGGACATTCAGGATCTGATATCAAAGACCCCAAAATAGGCTCATTCTATTTACTGCCTAAGATTCATAAACAAGGGAACCCAGGAAGAACTGAAAATATATCTGGCTAGATAGAAATTATCCTAAAGCCCTTGGTAAGAAACACAGCCAACTACCTCCAGGACACCACAGACCTACTGAACAAACTGGCTACTATAACTTCAGTATCTGAGGGGACAGTTTTGGTTAATCTGGATGTTAAATCCTTATACACAAATATACCTCATCAAGATGGCCTAGCAGCATGCAAGGAATTTTTGGACCAACAAGATCTACCCACAGTGACTGTTCTAAGACTTACAATGTTCATACTCACACACAATTACTTCACATTTGGGGATGATTTATATTTACAGAAATGGGAACATCAATAGGAACAAAGAACACACCTCAGTATGCTAACTTGTTCATGGTGAACATGAACAAGATTTTCTATCCACCTGTAGCACTAAGCTACTAGCTTACGTCTGCAACATAGATGACACCCTGTTAATCTGGACTGCCAGTGATTTAACCAGTTCTACCCAACCATTAACCTCACTCTGAACTACTCTGTGGAACACATACATTTTCTTGACACTATGATCTATATCAAGGACCAAAACATACAGACATCCCTGTATTGCAAACCCACAGACAGACCCTCATACCTTAGATATGACAGTTTTCACCCCAAACATGCCATCATCTATAGCCAAGCTATAAGATATGTATATTAATAGTCAGAGACAATCAACTAGGAACGAACCTGCAATACAAATTTGCAGGCTCTATAGGAATGGTGTCCTACCCAGTGTGCAGTCTTTTTTAGCCCACTAGTGCCTTTCACAGAGAGGAAATATCCTAAAGCATATCATATTGTTCATTCCATTACAACAGTCCAGCCACGAACTTCCAGGCAATTCCTCTCTGAACAAGAGAAGCAGTCAACCCCAGACATACATTTCGTCCTTGTTGGGACTTGTCAGTGAGGTGCAGCTGATTTCTCTAAGCACTGTGAGCAAGGAGTCTCATGCTGGATTCCCCCTATTACCCTTGGGGTGACTATTCCCAAGGATAATTTGCTTATGTATATTAAAAGTCAGAAACACTCAACTAGGAATAAACCTGCAATAGAAATTTGCAGACTCTATAGGAATGGTATCCTACCCAGAGCGCAGTCTCTTTTAACCCACTAATGCCTTTCACCGAGACAAAATAGCTATAAGATACAACTGTTCAGACAATACAGACAGGAACCAGCATCTCTGTTCAATAAGCAAGGGATTCAGGAATCAGGGATAGCACCCAAGAATAATAGACAATCAGATAAACAGAACCAGCCAAATGCCCAGAGAGACACTCTTTGAATACTGAATACCACGGTGCCTCTTGTGGTCACATACAATCTGCAATTGGTAGCCCTAAGGAGGATTGCAAAGGTCTTATAACCAACCCTCCATAAAGATGACAAATTAAAAGTCATACTTCCAGATCCACCACTTATATCATACAGACAACCCTCGAATTTAAAGAAAATAAAAAAAAAGTTCTTTAATAGTGACAAAATGCTCTGTTGTGTTCCTATGAAAAAATTAGCAAAAACCACGTGGTTGTCTGCTTTTTTTTTGTGGGAAAATGCTTTTTAAACAAAGCCCTTAAAAGCTTTGCCATTTTCGCCTACTGCCAAACGTTTTTGATATTTTTTCAATGGCTGAAAGCTTCTCACACCTTTACTTACATGGACTTCATGTATTCGCACCAAAAGCGTGCTGTTTCCAGGAAGTTAAACACAAAAGAAGCAGCTAGAAAGAGAGAGACTGAGAGAGACAGAGAGAGAGAGGGAGGGTGCTAGGCTGTTTTACAGTGATTTATTTAGAAAAATTATGGTAGCAGAGGCTCATAGTGTGTGCTATCACTATGAGCACCTGGATGCCACAAATAAGGAGTTGTTGGAAGGAGCGTGATGCATCTAGTGAGTCTGAGGAGGAGGATAAAGTGACCACCACCAGCAATGAAGGGTCTGGAAGCCCAATGATGCCTGAATCTAAGGGAAAATAATGTCATCAAAGCAGGCAAAGGAAGAAATGGGTAGCAGTGTGAGCAGTACAGGTTAGATACCTGTACCTGCTGCTGCTGCCAGTGATCCTTGTTGTGATACTCAGGAGGAGATAATGGCAAGTGTGACAGCAGGGCACCCTAAGTAGTCCCACTACTACTACTGCTACGATGTAGCAGCTAGAGACTCAGATTGTTGGGAGTGAGGAACGGGGTGATGATGATTCTAAAGTTGATGTTGTTACTGTTAGTGAAGAAGCTGGCAAGACGAGAGTGACTATTGTTGATCACCCTGCTGATGATGAGGTTGAAGGGGAGGTGAAGATGAGCAGCCAGACTAGCAGTCAAGGGAGCCCACAACATACCACTGACCCTGTGATCCCCCTTCCTCTGGCATTGTGCCTCTGGGACATGATACTGAGGAAGGCAGAACTGACAGCAAGCAGCAGTAATACCACTATCAGCACAAATCATCTGCCTGTGCTGGCAGCTATTGCTGTCAGTCTGCTTTCTTCTGAAGAGGTGACAAGTGTGATAGTAGAGGAATCCTCTGTCACATTTGTCATCACCTCCAACCAGTGAGACTCTAATAGAGCAGCAGCAACAAGGAGGGACTGGTGGTGGTAATGATCAGGGTGATGGTGGAGCAGCTGGGGTGGAAGAGACATTAATGCCCTTTAACTCAAAGTGAGAAAGAATGGGAGACTGAGACACAAATGGAGATGGGCATTACCACCTCTCCTATCAGGGACGAGATTTTGGCTTTTGCTGCTGCTGTAATTTCTTCTGCTGCTCTGTTACAAGTGCAGCAGGATGATGATGAGCAAGCTAGTGGACACAGTGGGAATGGGATCCAGCAGAAGTGATGTGGGACTGGGACAGGTTCCACTTGCCAGCAGCAATGCTCCTCCTCATCCTAATTGTAGTGCTGACTCTGAGATAACAGCTGCAGCAACATCATCCTCTGCCCCAGCCAGTGAAGGAAATTGTGGAGGAGAAGAAGAAAGAGGCCATTCTTATTCACCTTTCCACTCCCCCATGAGGTTACTGGGTGAGGGACTATTTTTCTCTTGAGACAAGCACAGTGCCATCATCAGCGATGGCACTGTGCACAATCTGTGGCAAGTCAGGGGAAAGGAGGGAAAGCACGCTTTCATAACACATACAGACACCATGACAGTTATGTGAAGCATATTAAAGCCAAACCCCCACCAAAGAAAATCGACAAAACTGTTGCTGTATGCACTGACTCTCCTCAAAGGCAGTAAGAGGTGAGGTGAAAATCAAAGAGAGGAATAATAGAGAGACCCAACCAGAGCCTAAATTTTGATGATACCTGGCTCATCAGCACATTCTTGCTCAAGGGTCAGACCACGGGAAGAAGTAGCTACATCTTCTGACAACCCACTTGTTTCATCTTTACCTCCTCCACCAGATTATAGCCATTCTGTAGATGTCAAGATGTGGCAGTTTGTGTCCACTCATTGCACACTGTGTGGTGCTCTGACCACACATGGCAGTGTGGTGTGGCATAATCTCAGACATGGAATTAAGCAGCATCAGGTCCTCTTTTAGGCATGCTAAATATGTGTGTGGGAGTTTATTTAATAAAATGGGTGACTCTTATTGATGGTTACTAAATACCTGTTTCATTTTGATGAGAAAGCAGTCAATGAAATCCCGTGGGGATGAGTGACTGATCGTCTCCTGGTTCATCTGGATCCTCTTTTCAACAAAATCCAGTATATCCTTTATGAGTATGTCTGTTTTCTGGTGAGGGCCTGGCATGTGGTTCATGATGACTGGAATCATGTTGTGGAGCTGGATGATGAGACAATATGGATTAGTCAAAGGGTTAGTCTACTGTTGAGCTTGTTGGAGACTGTGAATCCTTTCATCCCAAACCAGCTATTGGAAAACATGAAAGAAGGTCACATCAGGTTTATGGGTGATGTTCATGCAGACCTGGAGTTTTGAGTTGATCTCCAGTTTGCATTCCATCCAAGAGCGTTTACTTTCTGACCCACCAACTGGCCTTACCTGGGAACAATCAAAGGTTTGACTGAGAGACTGGATTTTGATCCAAATCACAAGGTCTCATGGTAAAGGGACATATTAATTGTACAAAAAAAGACCAAAAATTAAGTAAACGTTATTTAGGGCACATAGTGACCTATAAGTGTGAATGGGATGAGTAGAAGATCGGGAGAAAGTAATACTTATGTTTTATTGGTCTTAACTGTAAAATAATATATTTATTAAAAATAATGAAAGCATAGACTCTGCATGTTTCAAAAGAAGGTATATCACAAATAGAGATCATCAGGATACAAAGACTGAATTTATATCAGCATATAAATAACAAGTTCAGATATTTATGAATCTTGTAGACAACTCGTGCAGGAAAATATCAGCTGATTGATTCCAATATCAGATGATATTACATAAGTAATGGTACTGTATGCCAAGTTAATACACTATTGTACAATGTATTGTATACACTACCATTACTTGTATAATATCATCTGATATTGGTATCAATCAGTTGATATTTCCCTGCACAAGGTGTCTACAAGATTAACAAATATCTTTACTTGTTATTTATATGTCAATATAAATTTAGTCTGTGTATCCCGATGATCTCTATTTGTGATAAACCTTCTTTGACACATGCAGAGTGTAAGGGTGTAAGGTTTCATTATTTTTAATAAACATACTACTCTACTGTTAAAACCAATACAACTTAAAGCGATAGCAATGTTTCAAAATAAAAGCAGCTCCAATTAATCTTCATAGTATTTGGGCCATGGAGAGTGTTATATCAATACTGTCAGAGTTGTAATTCAAGAGTAATTGAATGATAAAGTATACCCCATCCCACCCCTTTTACCTAGTGTAAGCCACTTCCCCTCAGATGTGGAATCTGGTCTTAAAACCAGACAGATCACAGCAAGGGACAATCTTCTTACTGTGAGAACAATGAAAACCCTGCCCCTTGACAGGTTTTTCCATTATGCTAATTGAAGATTGTGCCTCTCTGCAAGCCATCTGGACACCACCATTCTGTTCTGAGGTGAGCAGTGTTACATCAGTAAAAGTGGCGGGAGGGGGATATTTTATCATTCAATTACTCTTGAACTACAACTCTGACAGTATTGAAATAACACTCTCCATGGACCAAATACTATGAAGATTAATTGGAGCTGCTTTTCTTTTGAAACTTTACTATCCATTTAAGAATTACTTTCTCCCAATCTTCTACTCATCCCATTCACAATTGGTGATGTAACTTATAGGTCATCATGTGTAAACTGAGGTGCACAACTGCAGGATTCATGGTATGAATTGTAATTAGCAGCTGAGATGACATGACTAAGTCAGTGCCCCAGATTAAATCTATTTTTTTCTAAATATCAAAGAGAGAGTTCAGTGTTACCCATTACGTGATCTGCCAATTAACTGTTACTGTAGTTTTTAAACTGGTGAAATGTATATCACAAAGGCAAAGGTTAAATCCATTTGTCTTGTGTTTGTTGAAGCAGTGACATCTACAAGTTGTAGTATGTTGGAGGTTCCTTGAGGACTGCTTGGTGCACCTCTCGGTTACAGCAAGCAGGAAGATATCAACTACAGTGTATGTTTTTGGGAGATTTAAGCCATCTTGAAGCTCCACAGAACAGGCCCAGCTGTGTTTAATAAATCAGGTTTAACAGAATGTGATAATTGCTCTTTAAAGTGGAACAATAGGCCTAATTAACAATACGAAGTGAAGAAAAGCAACTGTACAATAGGGTACGAATAAACAGTTTCCATGGTTCAAATGAGACATTTAACTCTTCAAATTCTAGAGAGCTCTATAACACATTGCAAAGCAATGGATATTTGGGAAAATGTCATGTCCTGAATGGTGCAGTTGGTTTGCCCCAGAATTTCTCCACTTTTTCCTAATGTATTAGCAAACCTGGGAACTTTTTCCACTTGAGCCCCCAGAGAGAGTTCTTGTGTTGTGACCATCAGGATGTAAATTACATGATTTGTGTCATAAAAGGTGGGGTTTAATCAGATGGGCATGGCTTATCATCCTTAATATAAAGTGGGTGGAAATTGGATAGAACAGGGCAAGAAGGAGAAGTAGACAGGAAGTGGGCAGAAAAGGGTAGGAAGAAGGAGAAGTGGGAGGAACAGGGCATGTAGTCAGGTAAGTGGGTGGAACAGGGTGGGAACGAGGAGAACTGGACAGGAAGTGAGTGGAACAGGGTGAGAATGAGGAGAAGTGGATAAGAAGTAGGAGAAACAGGGTGGAAGGAGAAGTGAGCAATAAGAGTGAGAAATAGGCGGAGAAGGAGAAGAAGTGGACAAGAAGTGGGAGGAACAGGGTGGGAAGGAGGAGAAGTGGACAGGGATTGGGTGGAACAGAGTGACAAGGAGGAGAAGTGGACAGGATGTGGGTGGAACAGGGTGAGAAGGAGGAGAAGTGGACAAGAATTGGGAAGAACAGGGTGAGAAGGAGGAGAAGTGGACAAGAAGTGGGAGGAACAGGATGGGAAGGAGGAGAAGTGGACAGGAATTGGGTGGAACAGGGAGGGAAGAAGGAGAAGAGGACAGGATGTGGGTGGAACAGGGTGAGAAGGAAGAGAAGTGGACAGGAATTGGGTGAAACAGGGTGAGAAGGAGGAGAAGTGGACAAGAATTGGGAAGAACAGGGTGAGAAGGAGGAGAAGAGGACAAGAAGTGGGATGAACAGGATGGGAAGGAGGAGAAGTGGACAGGAATTGGGTGGAACAGGGAGGGAAGAAGGAGAAGAGGACAGGATGTGGGTGGAACAGGGTGAGAAGGAGGAGAAGTGGACAGGAATTGGGTGGAATAGGGTGGGAAGGAGGAGAAGAGGACAGAAAGTGGGCAGAACAGGGTGGGAAGGAGGAGAAGAGGACAGGATGTGGGTGGAACAGGGTGGGAAGGAGGAGACATTGACATTTTCAGAGGAAACTCACCATCACTGGAGAATTAATCTCTGTCTCTGGAGATATGGCCTACTGGAGTTATTCTGGAATAAACCAACTACAATGTATGATATAAATACAAATTCCTACCTTAACATGGACATGAATAGAACTGTTAAACCCCTTTAATGCATTAGATGCCTCACTATCATTCAGGGGTGAAAAACGCAAATTAAACACAACTTTTTTTATTATTCCCCTATGCTGAAACTGAAGATAAATCCAGTTTTCTTTTTTAAATATAGTCCTATGTGCCTAGATTTATCTGAGCTCTTATAGGCATTGAATAGATAATTATAATGGAATATACAGTTCAAATAATTCAAATTATAAGTAAAATATATAAAGGAAATTAACGTGATAATTGCTCTCCTAATGGATAATAAAAATATACCCTTACAAAGTGGCTGCTAAATCAAAATTATTTCCTAGAAAATTCCTAGAAATTAAAAAAAAATGTTATAACCTACTTATATTGTAGATCAATGAGCGTGTATTGTCATAAAATGGTACAACTGTCACTCAGACAGACGCCTATCGCCCATGCAACTGAAGGTAGAAAACACACTCAACACCCCATCCACATGCATACACCACAGTGGAAAAAATAAATTAATATGAACCGAATATTACTAGAGGTTCCCTAACAATAGGACCCTGTCTGAGCAGCCATCATAGTATATTGCGGTATTGCATGTTAATTGATCTACATGTTATAAGCAGGTTACAGCATTTTTTATATTTGTTTTGTGATTGTATACTGTTGTGCTTGAAAACATTGATTCATTTTTAATAAACTGATTTTTATAAAAACAATCATTGACCAGATCACCTTTCATCATTACCTCCAATGCCAAATGATAGCCACTCTATAGATGTTAGGATTCAGGTCTACCCATTGCACAGTGTGTGGTTCACTGACCACAAAAGGCAGTGGGGTGGAGGATAATGCAAGCAGGGCATCAAGCGGCATCTGAGGAGATTCCATCCTGTAGAATGGGCTAAGATGGTGGTAGGGAGGGTTCATCATTACTATTAAACTGTCAGCAAATTGCCATGGGTCCTTAGTGGTGTGTGGACTAGGGGTTTAGTGACAGCTTGTCATGGTTTGTTATGACTCTCAGACACAGAGTTAAGATAAAAACAACTTTATTGAAAAGTTTAAAGGGGAACCCTTGCGGGTTAGCATACACATGTAACATATATCTTCAATACATAGTCATAGTGAGTAGTGGTATACAGAATGTAATACAGGCTCTACCGGACTTGCCAATACCGGGTAAGGCAACCTTAGACTGGTACTAGCTGGAATAGGTTCTACCGGCCTTACCAATATACCGTGCAAGGCAGCCTGGAAGGCTAGCAACCGAGGAGATGGAGGCTGTACCGGCCTTGCCAATATACCAGGCAAGGCAGCTGTAAGACTGGTACAACAAGGAATGAGGCTCTACCGGCCTTGCCAATATACCGGGCAAGGCAGCTGTGAGACTGGTGCAATGAGGAATGAGGCTCTACCGGCCTTGCCAATACCGGGTAAGGCAACCTTAGACTGGCACAAGATGGAATAGGTTATACCGGCCTTACCAACATACCGGGCAAGGCAGCCTGGAGGCTGCAAGTACTGGAACACAGACAGGGATGGCCTCAGCGACTGGCATAAGGTGTAGCTAGCCAGTCGCCTATGATGGACCACAGAGGCCAGCTGGGTTATAAAGATATAGAGAACACCCAACTAAATAATGGAGCGAACCAGTACCCGCGTACTGGGGTTACACAATCTCTACCAGTGCTGTGTGGAAGGCAGCAAGCAGCCGGTGAACATAGAGAGAACCAGTACCCGCGTACTGGAGTTACACAATCTCTACCGGTGCTGTAAGGAACGCAACAAGCATCTGGTTAACATGGAGCGAACCAGTACCCACGTACTGGAGTTACACAATCTCTACCGTTGCTGTAAGGAATGCAGCAAGCATCCAGTGAACATGGAGCGAACCAGTACCCGCGTACTGGAGTACACAATCTCTACCGGTGCTGTAAGGAATGCAGAAATCAGCCGGTTAACATGGAGTGAACCAGTACCCGCGTACTGGAGTTACACAATCTCTTCCAGTGCTGTAAGGAACGCAGCCAGCAGCCGGTTATCATGGAGCGAACCAGTACTTGCGTACTGGAATACACAAACAAAGTGAATGAAAATGTTGCCAAAGGTGACTGGAGGAAGGAGACACTCTGCATGCATCCAGGAGCAGTGACTCAGCCAGTACAGGACAGGAAGTAGGTCCGGAGCAGGAACGGAAGCAGGAACAGCAACCCCAACCGGATCAGGAACGGAAGCTGAAACCGAGGAAGCTGTCAGACAGGAACTCAGGCAATCACTGTAGAGCAAAGATAGTAGATGGCCCAGGAAGCTCAGGAACACAATGCAGGTGCAGGCGATATAGAGACACCATGAAAGGGCAACCAAGGGGTGCCCAAGCCCAGTCTAAATAGGCAATACTGGGCGGGTTGAAAGCAGACAGCCAATGGAGCGCCATTCAGGCAACTGACAGGAAAGGCAGCAAGTCACGGGCACCGTGATACAGCTGCAGTACTTGGGTTCTGGTGTCATGGTGTTTGGATACATTTGTGCCCCCAGGTGATATTTACCACACGCACATTGTGCACATTGCAGTTGCTGATGAGAGGCACAATTCCTGCTCTCAAGGGAAAAATTTCTGTTCTAATAACAACGCGCCCATGATTTTGGAGGAGGGGCAGATAGAGAAGAATTATTGGCCAACTTCTTATTTTCTCCACATATTCTGGGAGCTACTTATTGCGCTGCTACTGCCTCAGGTACATCACTGGAGCTAGCTGTGACAAGTGGAACCTTCATCATCTATCACCCATTTTTTCTTTTTTTTTTTCTTTTTAATAATTTTTATTGACAATTTTATATCACAACTAGGGGTGGGCGAAAGTTGTCGCCGCAGGAAATTTCACGAAAACCATGTTATTTTCTGCTTTTTTGCGGGAAAATCTGCTTTAAAACTAGCAGTTAAACTTTTTGCATTTTTCGCCAATTGGCCAAATTTTTTTGCCATTTTTTCAATGGCTAGAAAGTTTCCGCCCATTGATTTACTTTGTAAAAATGTGACATTTTCGCTGAAGGCAGACTCAATAAATGCACCTACAGAGAGAGATAAACGTGCTGTGCTATTCTCTTGTGATATTTTGCAAAAAGTGAGGAAGGTGAGACTCATAGTGACTCCTATCACTATGAGCAGGGTAAAAAATAATCAATGGAGGAGCTGGAAGGACCCTTATGTGTCCACTGAGTCTGAGGAGGAAGTAACCACTACTGTACCAATGCTGTCCAGTTCCCCTAATTCACCCCAATGGATCTTGGGGAATTTAATGGGAAGGGAGGGAGAATATCACAGTGCCAGTGATTCAACGACATTTTGACATGTTTTCTTCCTGATGCCTTGTTATTAGCTGCGCTGTCTAGCTCCTCCCAGTGACAGCCTTTAAATACCTTGGGCTGGCACTTATGGGTTGCCCTTTCGTGGTGTATCTGTTGCCTAGCGCTAGTTCCGAATACCCTCAATGATACCAGTTTATGACCTGGACTGTTTTGACTACTCTGCCT
Source organism: Rhinophrynus dorsalis (assembly GCA_037306005.1). NCBI lineage: Eukaryota > Metazoa > Chordata > Amphibia > Anura > Rhinophrynidae > Rhinophrynus > Rhinophrynus dorsalis. The sequence goes on from CM074726.1 coordinate 187,378,333, forward strand.
GTTTACCGTTCCTGCTCTGTGTAACGACCCGGATTGGCTGACGTTCCTGCTTCCTGTATTGACCTGGCCTGGCTGATGTTCCTGCTCCGTGTACCGACTCAGCTTGTCTGGCGATCCTGCTCTGTGTACCGACCCGGCGTGATTGGCGATCCTGCTCCGTGTACCGAATCGTCTTGGCTGACTTTCCTGCTCCGTGTACCGACCCGGCTGGGTTGAAGTTCCTGCTCCTATACTGTTCCTGCTCGCTAGCCACTCCACTGTTGCTGTTGCTCTCACTAGTGGTCTTGCCAGAGCTCCGGTGGTCCGGTTCCGCATTGTAGTCCAGTCCTTGATCCGCTTACACATTGTGCCCTGTGCTACCCTCCAGTAGATTACGATTTGCACCACGTTTGCTTGGTCTGTTTCTGCCGTTCCTGAGGTTGGGTTCAGTTGGGCGCATCAGGTTTCTTCTCCACTGCAGACTGGAGTGTTTGTTAACCCCTTCAGGGGCGGTGCTGGGCATTCGTATATGAGCCTGAAGTCTCAGTTCGGCGCATGTTATCTTACTGCACTAAACACTGACTCACTCTTGTTTGTAGTCTCCGGTGGGTGTTCCCTCTGGCAGCCTTCCTCCTATGTTGCCTTAGCCAGATCTATGCTGGCTTAACCTGTTGCATACTTCTCAGTCGATGTTGTGACTCTCTGCGTAGAGAGTTACATTGGGCTTCCCAACATCAGGGCCAACTCAGTCATTGGCCTAATTAGTTTCTCTTGGTCATATTTACACTGTTTCAATTGTGATTTACCTGACCTGTGTCAGTACTGTATATTTATTCTACATACTGGACCCGTGTGGGTTAATCATACCATTGTAACCTGTCCTGTGTCAGTTTACCATTTTTCTGTATGCTGGGCCCGTGAGGGTTACTGTTATTCATTGTGTGCAAATTAAATTGTGTTTTACCAAAACCTTCAGTTTGTGAGTGTGCTGAACTGTAACAGAGAAAAGGGAATGGGAAGAGAATAACTAAGATTTTGGCTAAATCTCATAGGTTTATTAAAAGGGAAATAGAATTATCACCAATACCTTCCATTAATAAATGGTCAAGAGAACTTAATGAGGTGGTTTCAATTAAGGACTGGAAGGAGGAGGAGCTTAAAAGTTTTGCCTGAATATTTACTGCTCTTTTTTATTTTCCTGTATACGTTTAATTAAATGCCCTCGTATCAGCATTTATATGTATTCCATAAAGTTACACAAGAAGTGATGGAATTTTCATTTTCCTGAAAGAAAAGATCTGAAACTCTTTTTAAATTTTTAATATATTCTGAATTATTCAAAATTTTAGCAATTAACCTCCAATCTCTAGCCTGATAGCCAGAAATCTTAACTTTTATAGAACACACCACTGCATTATGGTCTGACCAAGATATAGTCTTGATCAAAATATTTTCTGTTCTTATTAATGACTCTGGATCGCCAAATATCATATCAATTCTTGCATGCGAACATTTTGTATATGATACATGAGTGAAATGCATATCAGTAGGATGATAAACCCTCCAAATATTGTATAAATTTGACCTATTTAATAGGTTAGTAAAAGTTGTTGCTAACTTGATAAGTTTTTTATTTGGTTTTATTCCCTTTTTAAGTTTTTTGTATCCAATAAAGGATCATTCACACAATTAAAATCACCTGCTAATACAATAGAACCACTTGTCACTATTTGTGTTTTCTCTATTAAATTCTTCAAAAATAGTACTTGGCCGTCATTCGGCATATACATTCACCAATGTGAAATCAATCCCATTTATTTTACATATTAGAATAATATATTGTGCTTCTTCATCTAGCTCTTGATGAAAAATTTCCAACTGCAGTAATTTAGAAGCAATAATTGCTACCCCTCTAACTTTAACATGAGTCAATGAAGCTTGCGCTATAATTGTCATCTGTTTACCACAGTAAAAGGAACTTCCCTCTCCCCTTCAATGGGTTTCCTGTAGCAAACAGATGTCAATTTTTTCTTCCCTTAAAACTTCTCTTATCATAGACCTTTTATAGATCGTATTAAGTCCCTGTGTATTAAGTCACATACATTTTACCATATATATCTTCTGATTCCAAACCATTTTTCATTTTGGGTCTCTGTCTGCTTCCTAACATTACACAACATGTTAAGACATTGGCTTTTATACTAATATCCAACCTTAACAAGCCTATTCTATCCACAATGGTAGACTTCAATATCCCCATTATGAATATTTGGTTCTTAATAAAGGACCTTGCCTTTCTCCTAGCGTACCCCAATGTATTCGCCAAAACAAAGATGAAGCAACTGGATGAGACATTTTACTTTAATTGGCATTAAAAAAAAAAAAAAAAATGTGATCCAGCTGTCTTGGTACATATTGGTACCAATGACAAAGTAGGAGGAAGACAAAGGTCACTAAAGAATGATTTCAGGTATTTAGATTGCAAGCTCAAGGCAAGGACCTCTAAGGTAGTATTTTCTGAAATACTACCTGTGCCATGCACAGGTGCAGGTAGGCAGAGGGAGCTCAGGGAGCATAATGCATGGCTCAGGAATTGGTGTAGGAAGGAGGGTTTTGTGTTTTTGGAGCACTGGGCTGTCTTTGCTCTTGAGTACAATCTATATGGAAGTGATGGATTGCACCTAAATGGTAGAGGAGCCTCTGTGTTAGGGGAGAGAATGCTAAGAAGCTTGGAGGAGTTTTTAAAATAGGAAAGGGGTGGAGGGTATAGATAGCAAAAATGGGGTACATAGAGCATATAGGCACCAGCTCCATGTAAATGATTGGGGGGGTGGAGAAAGGGTGGAGATAAATTTAGTAAATAGGGAGGAACTCCTAGTAAAGATAGATGTAGATAAAAGGCATGTAGGGAGTGATATATATTAAGACATCAAAATTAATTGTATGCTAGCAAATGCAAGAAGTATGGTAGATAAAATAGGAGAACTAGAATTGCTGGTGGTTAATGAGCAATTGGACATAATTGGTATAACAGAAACATGGTGGAACGATGCACATGACTGGACTGTAAATATAGAGGGCCATTCCCTGTTTAGGAGAGACAGGATTAATAGAAAAGGGGGAGGTGTGTGCTTATATTTGAAACTAGAGCTAAATCCAATTTTGAGGGGTGATATTAGTGAGGAAACTGGCCAAAATGATTTCAATGGAATGAGTTAGGCGAAAAAGGAGGAAAAACTGCACTTTTAATGGGAAATTATTTGCCAATCGGGAAGTGCCATTATTCGCTGATTTCACTTTGATGTGAAATTTTTTGCCCATTCCTACTCAGGTGGAGGAGAGGGATCATTATCATTTATTGGACACACTGCAACAACCATGGCTGCAGTCAACTTTGGACTAACGTTTTATTCACACGTCCCTGCACTGCTTCTGATCCTTTCACCCTTCCCCAACACCTTGTGCGTTTGCTGGACATTATTCTATTAGTGTGTGGTTTTTACTGTACAATACACAATACAACTGATGGCGTGGGATGTCTTGCATTGGTCCTCTACAAAATACTATATATCATCAGGTATCATTCTGCCCTAGTCACTGCTTATGTCAGGGTCCCTGTCACTGTCACTTTACATAACAATTTTTTTTTTTTTTTTTTTTTTTTTACTAACCCCCCATCCCGATCAACAAAAAAAAACCACATTCTCTGTTCAAGTGATTCTTTCCCCAGATTCTACCAACACAGAGATAACAGCATGATCAGAAAGAAACTTGGATCATGGCTGATTGTGTCTTCCCAGTCAGTCACACAAGATGTTGCTGTATTTGGAGTCATATCCTTCCTCCCTTCCTGTTCTCCAGAGTGACCCAAGACTCCTCTAATACAGAGAAAAAAAATGTCCTGCCTACAAGAGTAAACTAAGCTTCAACTCTTTTTTATTATTATAATGCTCAACAAGCATACATTTCCTGAAAGTATATATCCAGCCTTTTCTATCCCTAGCTTGTTGTGCATAAATACTTCTAGAATATGGAAATGAAGGAAAAAAATATAGGCAATTTTTTTTATATTTGCACTCCTTCAAAGTTACTGAAATCATTGACAAGTATAATGTTTCTTACTGTATTCATTAGCTACTGCTATATTGAGAAAAATGCTACCCCATTGGTATGAGTGGACATGCTATAGAAGGTTGCCAGAAGAACAAAGGGACATCAACTGCAGTCTCTCATTTTTTCCATTTATTCATCAAATGAAGAACAATTTGTAAAATCATCTCATTTTTGAAGCTGAAATTCTACCTTTAGGATATTGAACACAACTATTTCTAACATTGGCGCTATAGAAGAAAGCAGATACTTTTTTCACTTCAGTCACTTCGAAGATATTTAAAAAAAAATTGCAACACCATACAGTATTCTACTGTATTCAATACCTTGTGCCTCCTTGGTGTGGGTTGACATTTGTTTGAGGGTACCAGGGGCACTAAATGACACCTACTTCTTTTATTATTATTCTTATTTTAACTTGGCTGCCTGCACTAAAATGGGCATAACTATCAGAGAGATGAAGAAACAGTATGCAGAGACATCTATTTAGGGGCTGTTTGCCTCTCATGCCCTAGGCTGGTGTGCAGAAATATTTCCGTAAGCTGGTGTCATAAGAAAAATAGATGCTGTTTGTATATTTTTACTGATTCGAATATACTAAAATAATTGAAAACCATGTATTCCTTTTTGCATTCTGTATATGCTACCAGCCCATATGGGGGGGGGAAGAACACTAACCTACCCCTGCCACTTTCTATGTTAGAAGAAAATGTATGCAAGGCATACAAATTTATGATGCACATATTCACCTGCATCAATAGAGTTGTCATGTGCCATTTCAACTATTGACTGGTGATGATGGATGGTTGCATGGAGCATAGCTACAAGCAGGACAAGGATGGGGTACCCATGGTTCAGTTACTGCCAGTTGACAAGCAGCAAGGCTGGGGTGTCAGAAAATCATTCTACAGCTATAAGAGGACAGTGGAACAACTCTGGAGTGTAAGAACATGTAGGCATGGTTCTGCTACCATACCACCCAACATTTTAAATGGCCAAAAAAAGGGACACTTCTTTTAGGTGGAGTTTCTGGGGAAGAACTGGTGGGGAGAGCATTTCTGAGAATTTTTAGTTTACTTCAGGACCTATTGACAGCTTTTTCTGCAAATGAGTAAATTATTTAGTCCAAAGTATTTTATTTACATCAACAACATTTCTAAGATACTCAGCATACATTCTGATGCCCTAAAAAGAGAGACATCAGGTTAAGAATGAGGAACAAAGGGATTTGGGTCGCAAAGAGGGAAACTTGGGACGTATGAGCTACCAGAAGGACAGTGCAAAAAGGTTGGGTGCCAGATGGTGTATGTGTGGGTCTGTAACTACCAGTGGGACAGTGCAGAAAACCAGGGTGCCAGGTGGTGTATGTGTGGATCTATAACTACCAGTGGGACAAGTCTGGGCTGACAGGCAATGTATTTTGGGTCTGTATCTACCAATGGGACAGTTGAACAAAGTCTGGATGACAGACAATGTATGTGTGGATTTGTAAAAAGGAACAAAAGCATTATGCACTAATATTTGCTCTGCTCCAGTCAGACTTCATTGGAAGAACATCAATACCCCCTTATGCCCACCCCTCCACTATTGATCAATCAGCTGACAGTGTCAGGCAATCAATAGAGATGGCCTGCTGGGAGAGTGACTTTCCTACCTCAATTCAACCTGAACTTCTGGGTTGAGTGGGAGGGATCGAAGAAAGTCAGTCATCTAAGGGAGAAAGTAGACTAAGTTATTGTGAATTTGATAGGGAAGGTTCTTAGACCTTCTGGGGTTCTGGAGGGCATTAGTGTATCAGGTTTGTCCAGTAAGTGTTCTGGCATTTGATTAAAAAAATCACTTTAATGGTCCAACTTAAATGTTTCGAGGTTAAGCAGGCTCCACACCATCAAGATGGTGATCCTGTCACATTTGCTATATTTATTCCAAACCCTCACTATCAAGCTACCCAGCTCCTTTTTTGCCTCTGTTACCCAAACTCTCTCATCTTTCCTTTGTCATGGGCAAAAGCCTAGGGTGGGTTTGGCCACATTACATAGATACAGACAGAAGGGTGCTTTGGGACTACTGAATTTGAAAAGATACTATCAAGCAGCCATCCTGGCATCTATCCTTGAATGGTCTCATTTCTCATAAACTGTGGGTCCAAATGGAGAGGCCTTATTTTGCTTCTACTGACTCCTTCTTGGATGCCCGTTTACTGGTAGCAAGTAGAGATAGGAGAATTACCTCCTCTCATTATGGGTCTCATTGAACAAATTAGGGGATCTTATTAGCTAACCTTCTCCTATTTCCCACATATTCACAGGCGTCCCCTCCATCCATTCCTTGCCATGCCACCATGTCCCATTTTGGGTAGCTCTACCTGAACAAATGATAAAGGATCTTCGCACTGCCAGTGGGATAATTCCTTTTGCCGAATGTCAAAAAGTGCTTCTATCTCACCAGGTGGAAGATATGGCGATACTTGAGAATTCAACAATTCCTAGACACTCCTTTCTTTTGCCAGTGTTCCCAATGACCCTTATCTAAAACTGAAACCTTCTTTTTATCCTCTCACGGAGATGAAGGCAAATTCCTAAGCTCTATGTACTCTATTCTATTGGGTTCCGAGGTTATGGTGAAACCCAAATATGCTTTAGCTTGGGAGAGGGAAATGAATCCTCAAACCTGGAGATCCTTTTCTGCCTCATATATATCTACCCAAGAGGTAGAAATTAATTACAAACTACTACTTAGATGGTATTTTACCCCGGCCAGACTTCACATGATAAATCCCCATCAAAGCCCTCTATGCTGACAGTGCAATGGAGACATGGGTACCCTACTTCATCTTTGGTGGTCATACCCCTTAATTGCCCCTTTTTTGTCCACCTGTTTATCTTTGATGGAGCGTCTTTTGGGGATCACATTGTCTAGGGACACATGGCAGATTCCCCTCTACAGGAAATTGCCTGCAACTCACGTAGCCAAAAAATTACTTCTATGCACAATGCTTAATGCAGGCACTTATCCCCCTAAACTGGAATGTTGTGACAACACCTTCCCTGAGGGCATGGGTGGATAAAGCAGAGGAACACTTTCATTTTATTTGAATGGCCTGGATGAATAAGGGCCGTGACCCTGCATCTCTGACTCGTTTATTAGATCACTTGTTAAGGGTCTGTGACAAACATGTACGGGCGATAGAATAGGAAGCATTATTGCCATTAATGAGACTGGCTGAATGCTCTGTGCCCATATGCCTTTCCCCCTTCTCCCTTACCTCACTCTCCTTTACTCCCTGTTGGGTCTTCTCCCTTCTCTCTCTTTTACCCTTCTCTTCCCTATTCTTCTCATCCTTATTCTACAAAAAGCAGTTCTATCCAAGACTACTTGAAAATAAGTTGTATGTGATTTCACAAAAAAAAAAATTACTTTAGTGCTAGTGCTAGATCAAATGATCCAGTACTGGCAAATAACAGAAGATGCCTGAGTGACGTGGATCTTTCCTGCGAACTATGCCGTCTCTTCACTGTTGTCTAAGTTAGCTCCTGTTTATACTGCAAGAGGTCCTGTCCTGAACATGAGGACAAAACTTTGGGCCACAGCATACTACAGTACCGGCTCTGCATCAGACAATCCAATGCTGGTACAGAATGGTGGTTACAGGGATATACATAGATGACAGACCATCCTATATAATAATTCGCTAAATCGTGTGTAACGCCGTGACATGTGCAGTACACACTGCTGCGCGTGCTGCAGTCATGCGCAGTACAGGCTGCCCGCGCTGCAGCTGATACAGAGCTGGGCGCTCCGAGGAGCGTCCAGCTCTGTATCAGCAGTGGCACGGGCAGTCTCTACTGCATGTGACTGCCCTGCGACTGGGTGGCAGTGGCACTGTGGCCCGTGTAACGGGCTGTTCAACTAGTTCTTAATAACTTTCCAATCACTTTTACATGCCCTCCAATTCAGTCCCTACATATTCCACAGGATCTTCTCAGCAGGAAAATACATTGTGGCACAGATGCAAGCTGCTGTTTGCTGGAACTACCAGTTTAACAAGCAGCTGCAATGGATAAGTACAGGATAAGGGATTAGCAATTCAGGTACATTCAGTCAGGCCCATACAACATAGTGACTTGACACTGAAAGGGATAACTAACATAGTGGCATCAGGAAGTAACTACAGGGGGTGCAGGTTGCACAGCTTTGAGTGAATGTCCAGTGACTAATTATGACACTTAACTGAGTTCAATACGCCTCTAGCCGTGGAGATTTTTGGGTTGTTTACATATTTTACTTATAATCAATTAATTATTTGAACAAAATATTCAATTATAACTATTGATACAGAGTTTATGTGGCCCCCACTTATGTCTGAGCTTTTAATTATCATTTAAAAATATAATTTTTGTGGTTGCAGAAATAGTTTGATGATGGTAGTTGAAATAATTTGTTGAGACGTAAGTATGAACTGGCTTCCCTTCCAGCAGAATAAAAACTGTGGTTACCTGACCCCAGGTGGAGGTCGTCTTCTGGAAGATCTCATTAAAATGTTTGAGAAGATTCAGAAACTCCAAGTTTTCATATTCAAACCGGTTACCAAAGACCACAGAACAAATGACGTTGGAGACCGCCTGGAGGAGATTATTGGTGGGGTCGATTGGTACCGCTAGAGAAGAGAGACAAGGTCAATCTCTGTGAATACTGTGCTGGGAATTCACATAAAATGCTACTTTGCCACCAAAATAATATGAAGAATTATTTCCCAGTTTATATTACAGAAAATGTGTAATAGGCACATAATAGGATTTTTATTCTTTATAACAAAAATTTAATTTGTCTTAAAGGAGCAGTAAACTTAAAAAAGTACGTACATTATATAAGTAGATTAAGTGATGGTGTATTCAGTGCTGTCTTTTTTTTTTTGAGGGATTTTTGGTTAAGGAGTAATTCCCATTTTAAGTTTGTGTTTTTTTAATCATGAGCTCTCCCTAGTGGCATCATTTAGGTTAGGGAATTCACGTCATCGACTTGGAAAGGTCAGTAGGAGGATCAAACTTCCTGCATTAACCAATACATAACAGTAAAGTCTGTCTATCTTGCAAACAAACCTTCAAATTACAGTCTTTCAATCTTTCAAACTACAACAGGCTTCAGGAAAAAAAACAAGCTTTCTGTCTCTGCTGAGGTAAATCTTCAGCTGATGCTGTTCATGTAGCCTATTCCTCCTCTAGCAGACACACCCCCTCAGCACCAGCCACCAACAGCTGATTTCTAAATGCCTCAGGAAGTTTGATCCTCCTACTGACCTTTCCAAGTCGACGACGGGAATTCCCTAACCTAAATGATGCCACTAGGGGGAGCTCATGATTAAAAAAACACAAACTTAAAATGGGAATTACTCCTTAACCAAAAATCCCTCGGAAAAAAAAAAAGACAGCACTGAATACACCATCACTTAATCTACTTATATAATGTAAGTACTTTTTTAAGTTTACTGCTCCTTTAATGTGGCTGGTCCATCTTGGTATAAATGTGGGACTGAATCATTTATCACCCTGAAACTAGTTCCACCACTGCTGACTTTATATATGGGACTGGTATGCTAGAGGGCACAATATGGTCCCTAGGTAGACCAATTTTCTTTGCTTAAAGTGTGTCATTTTATTTTAATTTCAAACATTAACTAAAAAATGCAGTTCATGAAATAACACACACAGGCACACACTTAAAAACGCACATGCGCACATACACACACATAGGAACACACACACACACACACACGCAAAGTTAACAGAAATATGGGCCTTGAGCTAAAATAATTACCAACCCCTGTCACAGAATATCAGATTTTGAGACTTTCATAAGTCATCCCATCCCACCAGAGAAATATGTAAATTGGTGGAAAAAGATCAGTTTATTCATACGTTTTTGTTTCCTCAGCTCCTCTATCATAAAACCAGCTTCCTCCTGTATCCTCTCCTCGATGCTCCTCTTCCCCATGCCGAAATTGCGCAAGGTCGAAAGTGTAAAGCGTCGCAGATTCTTCCAGCGCTCCCCATTGCTGAAAATGACCCCTGTGATTTTAAAAATATATTACTATTAATAATAACAATAATAATTCATACAAACTACAGCAGTAACAACCAAATTGATCTCATTGACTACATTAGTGGCCTTCAAGTCCACCAAATCTTACAAAGACTAAAAGAAAAAACAGATTAAGTGTGATAGTAAGGTGGGTGTTATGTGATAAAGGAAAATTCAGCATGTTGGGCAGATAGGATGTTAAAACTCATGAGGGGCAAATATATCATACCTGTTCTGCACAATAACAGGTGCTGAAATTGGCGTTTTTTCGCTATACCTTAATGTCGATTTACTAAGCAACATAAGCACAAAATCATCCCTTTAATGTCACAATCTTCCTGGGTAGGAAAAAAGGGGCAGTTTGGGGACATTGCCTCTGGTGTCCAAGTTTGGTCCTTAAGAGCTGCCAAAATTCTTGGATTTAAGGTTTTCTGTGTTAACAGGTGGGCCAGTCAAAATGAATGAACCCCTATTAACACACCTGTGCTTAATCAGAGAAATCCCTAAATCTTTGACTGTTGGTGGCCCGTGAGGATTGAACTTGGACACCATTGGTCTACATGGTGCTTATACCAAGAGGGAAGAAACTGGGGGAGATGCACTAAACGTCAGTGCTGTGGCAATATGATTTTTAGAGACAAGCAAAAATGTTCTCCTCAAACTGAAATCGGCGAATGATGGCACTTTCCGATTGGTGAGTAATTTCCAGTGAAAAGTGCAGTTTTTCCACTTTTCCCACCTTTTTCGCCCATTGAAATCAATGGGAAGAAAAATTTTTCTCCACCACACGAAAGTTTTCTACAGCCATATAAAAGGCCGTCAGGCTCTCACAGCAGCCATTCTGTATTTGTGAGAGGAGAGAGCAGCACCTTGTTTGAGTTAGAGAAGACAGGGGAATTGAAGTTTAGTTTAGGGAATCTTTTAGGTAGGACATTCATTCCCTGTATTAGGGGAGTCAGTGGGGCACTCTGGGGAAAAGAAGGGAAGAAGGGGGTTGACCCCAAATAATACCCCAAAATTCAGATTGACTGACTGGCAAGACACAGGCAGCTGGGGACCTATTTGCTTACTGATCTTGCTGCTATTGTCTCTGTGCTGGGTGGGGAAGTCTGGGGAAAGAAGTTGCTGATTTTGTTTTTCAGTTATAATTTTTTTTGGACAGACTGTGATAAGACAACAGGGTGGGCAACTTAAAATAAAAAAATAAATAAAAAAGAATAAAGATCTAAATATATTAGGTGACAGTGACAGACAGTTGACTGGTTTTAGGCAAGGCGTCATACAGCTCCACCAGTTGTGTTGTGTACCGTAAGGTAAAAACACACAGTGTAGTTGAGTAATGTCCAGCAAAGGCACAAGGGGAAGGAGGAGGGGTGGAGCAGTGCATTGATGTGAGAGTAAAGTAGTAGTTCAAAAATTGAGTGCAACAATGGTTGTTGCAGCGTGTGCACTCAATGATGATGATCTCTCTAGGGAGGATGCAGTTTGTCAAGGTCCCAGCAAAACTATTTCCAGGCAGCTCTCACAGCATGCCATTCTGAGGTTGTGAGTAGGGGTGGGCGGAACCTGTCACCGTGTTCCCGCAGGACATTTTGTGAAAACCACTTTGTTATATGCTTTTTTTGCAAGAAAATCCGCTTTAAAACTAGCAGTTAAAATTTTTGCATCATTCACCCATTGGCCAAAATCTTTTGCCATTTTTTCAATGGCTAAAACATTTTTGCTTATTGATTTACATTGTTTTCGCACTTCCGCTATGGAAACGTGAAGATAGGAAAATAAAGGAGAATCAAAGCTTAGTTTTAGAAAGTCATTTAAGTTGGACATTTTTTCTCTGTAGTAGGGGAGTCTGGGGGTACAATGGGGGAGAAGAAAGGAGGTTGACCCAAAATACCCCAAACTTTGGTGTGACTGGCAAGAACACAGGCAGCTGGGGTCCATATTGAATGCTGATTTTACTTTTATTGTCTCTGTGCTGGGGAAGTCTGGGGAAAGAAGTTGTTGATTTTGTTTTTTAGTTATATATATATTTTTGGGGACAAACCTGATAAGATATGGTGACAACTTAAAAATAAATAAATAAATAAATAAATACAAAACATAAATAATTAAACAAATAAATATATTAGATAGTTGACTGGGAGCCCTGTGACTGAGGCAGACTTGATAGACAGCAGATGGCATTGAGAATTTTGTTCAGGGCCAAAGCAAGACATCACACTCCATCAGTTGTGTACTGTAGAGAGTAAAAACACACACAGTAGTTGAGTAATGTCCAGCAAATGCACAAAGGAAAGGTGGAGAAAGTGCAGGGGTGTGGGAGTAAAGTGGTAGTACAAAAACTGACTGCAGCAATCGTTGCTGCAGCATTTGCAATAAATGATGATGATCTCTCTCCTTCCAGGTTGAATGCAGTTTGTCAAAGTCCCACTAATCACACCACACCAGCCCCACCACCATCACCACCACCATACACATCTGCCATATTGTAGGTTGTACTTTATTTTTTTTTAATCACTTGACATCATCACGAATATGTGCCAGTGTCACTTAAGCAGGAAGTAAATGTTGTGGGCAAAGGACAAAGGCAGTCTACATGCTAGTACTTTTTTCAAGGTATATGCTGCTTTAAGACTCACAACTTGGACTTACAGCTACTTATTTCTACATTACAGCCCTTAGAAGAAGTAATATTGTGCTGGGAAATGTTGTACCATATTAAACATAGGAAAAAAATGTGTTGGAATAGGAAAAAACATATTGGAATAGGAGACAAATGTGTTAGAAAGTGATAGAATAGGAGAAAGATATGTTGAATAGGCAAAACATTTACTGGAATAAGCAAAAAGGAGGACAATTTTGCATTGGATCAAAAGAGAAAACTTTCACAAAAAAAAGCAAAAAATTGGCTTCATTTTCACAAAAAGTCATGCGGGAAATTTTTCTCACTTTTCGCCCTCCCCTAATGATTTTGTTGACGTGTTCACAGCACTTAGAATATTCAATGAAGACATAATTCATCATATGCACTAAAATTTAGGGATGAATGGGGAAGGGGAAGAGAAGGTCCCCATTAGTTTACAAGATTTTCAAGCTACACATAGACAAACCCCAGAGCTGTAATAAACACTAGGATCAAGGGTTGATGAACAAATATCTACAGTAAAGTGATATATCACCAATATTCAAAGATACCAACAAAGTTTTATTTAAAAACACAATATATGAGCCACTAACATCACCATTTGAATATAGCCATCCCTTCAACAACCAAACAGTTTGTTGTGTGGTATTAGTCAAACTGTCCACCTACTATAACAGAACATACCCAGCATTAGTATGTATTAGACCTCCCACACACAGACCCTGTCATATAGCAAATATCTGCGTTCCAGAGCGGGTACAGGGACCATAGCCTACACAGTGCTAAGTGTTCTAAAGAGACACAGTATGGCTACGATTCCCCCCCCCCCCCCCCGTTCACAGTGTTAGCTAAACAAGGAACAACGTGTGATAGGAGAAAATCCAATCCATACCTAATAAAGTATTCAGATTGTAATATACCACACAAGATTATATAAAGTATCACCTTTATTTTAGGTACACAGCTGTTTATGCTGTATATGCTATAATCACACAAAACATATATTATATATATATATATATATATATATATACTAGCAATGTGGGACGGCGTTGCCCGTCATGTCATGACTGTTGGGCGCACGTGTGTGAAATGCAGACACACTGAAAAACACAGACATATACAACACACAGGCAGACACATACCATACATCCCAAGTGTCCCTCTTTAGGAGGGACAGTCCCTCTTTGAGGGCCAAATCCCTCTGTCCCTCTTTCCCACCCTGTTGTCCTTCTTTTTAGGAGGTCAGACTGTGTGCAGGGCCGGCTCCACCTATAGGCGAGGTAAGCGCCGGCCTAGGGCGCACACGTACTGGGGGTGCGGGCATGCAGCGGAGAAGAGCTGCGCCCGCACACACCACGCCGGGAACCACAACACAGTCAGGTCTGTGTTGATACAGCGCTCCCTCATTGGGTCGGATCTTTAGTAATGCAGAGCGCGCTGGGAGTCATGATCTCCCGCCTCGCTCTGCATTACTGAAGAGAAGACTGCGCGGGAGCTACAGGTATGTGATGGGGGGCAAGTTGGAGCTGAGGGGGCATACTGGAGCTGCTGGGGGCAAGTTGGAGCAGATGTGGGGCAAAGTGGAGATGATGGGGGCAAGTTGGAGCTGTTAGGGGAAAGCTGGAGCTGAGGGGGCATAGTGGAGCTGGTGGGGGCAAGTTGGAGATGATGGGGGCAAGTTGGAGCTGATGAGGGTCAAAGTGGAGCTGAGGGGGGGCAAGTTGGAGCTGAGGGGGGGCAAAGTGGAGCTGGTGGGGCAAGTTGGAGCGGATGGGGGGGCAAGTTGGAGCGGATGGGGGGGCAAGTTGGAGCGGATGGGGGCATAGTGGAGCTGATAGTGGAAAGTTGGAGCTGAGAGGGCATAGTGGAGCTGGTGGGGGCAAGTTGGAGCGGATGGAGGCAAGTTGGAGCGGATGGAGGCAAAGTGGAGCTGATGGGGGTAAGTTGGAGAGGATGGGGGGCAAAGTGGAGCTGATGGGGGTAAGTTGGAGCTGAGGGGGCAAAGTGGAGCTGAGGGGGCAAAATGGAGCTGGTGGGGGCACGTTGGAGCTGATGGGGGCACGTTGGAGTTGATAGGGGCAAAGTGGAGCTGGTGGGCCAAAGTGAAGCTGATAAGGGGCAAGTTGGAGCTGGTGGGGGGCATCTCTTACAGGCATCTCCAGAACAGGGGCAGAGTGGCTCAGGGGGCAGAGAGAGGACAATCATGAAAAGAGGTTGGGTATAAGTAGGCAGGGTATAAAGGGGTGGGACACAAGGGGCGGAGCGAAATGGGCGGCAAAATTAGGTTTTGCCTAGGGTGGCAAAAATCCTTGCACCAGCCCTGACTGTGTGGTGTGTATTACTTTGCTCTACAGCAATAAAGCAATAAACTTCAGTATATGTGTTTATACATTAGTCTGTGCAAATAAAATACTTTGGTCTTGAACTAAATCATTTATTCAGTTACATAAATAGCCAGTAATAGGTCATGAAATAACCTAAAAATTCTTACTAATGCCACGCCCACCAGCCACACCCCCAATAATATCACCTAAAACTAACGTGTCCCTCTTTGGCCATGTGAAATGTTGGGAGGTATGCACATACACACAGTGAGCGGCAGAGACATGCAAAACACATGTACACACAGACACACTGGAGATGCACACATGGACACACATATGTAACAGAGATGTACACACACACACAGACACGCAACATATATGAGCAGAAACACATGTGCTCATGAGTTGTGTACCCCTCTGGCACTCAAAGGGTTAAGGTATAGAGAGGCATGTCAGAGTTAAATAGCAGTGGGAAGTGTATTCATACCTGGGAACACTGACTTGTGAAGTCCCTAGAGGGGACTGATGTGGTGCTGATGTGGAGAGAGCAATGGGGCAATCTGGGTTAAAAGTGGGTGGGGCTTAATCGCGAGTAGGGGGCGGGGCTTAACATAAATGTGAAAAAGTGTTAGTAATAGGCTGGGGAAGGAGGAGAAGTGGGAGGGGAATGCAAGTTTACAGTGTGAGGGGTTTTAACACACTCCATGAGGGGTAAAACTTGATACAGAACCCTGTGGCAGTCAGTGGGTTAAGTGTGAATCTGATGGCTGTCTGTCCTGTGTCTTGCATGGCAAATGGTGACAGTGAAGAAGTAATTCAGCAATGAGGGCCTACCTTAACCCTTTGAGTGCCATTTTGTTCCCCTGGTGATGCAGCACCGTTCAGTGGCTTTACTACAGGTCCTGCTGAGGCCACTGGGAGTCAAGGTGAGTGACTGTGTGTCAGCCATCTTTCTTTCTGGCTTTGTGTGTGTGTATGGGTGTTTGGTGCTGTGTGAGTGGGGCATGAGTGTGTAATACCTGTGAACTTTTACTTGTGGAGTCCCTCATGTGGTGCTGATGTGGAGAGAGCAATGGGGGCAATCTGGGTTAAAAGGGGGCGGGGCTTAATCGCGAGTAGGGGGCGGGGCTTAACATAAATATGGAAAAGTGTTAGTAATAGTCTGGGGAAGGAGGAGAAGTGGGAGAGAAATGCAAGTTTACAGTGTGAGGGGTTTGAACACACTCCCTGAGGGGTAAAACTTGATACACAACCCTATGGCAGTCAGTGGGTTAAGTGTGAATCTGATGGCTGTCTGTCCTGTGTCTTGCATGGCAAATGATGACAGTGAATAAATAATTGAGCAATGAGGACCTACCTTAACCCTTTGAGTGCAATTTTGTTCCTCTGGTGCTGCACTACAGGTCCTGCTGAGGCCTCTGGGAGTCAGGGTGAGTGACTGTGTGTGTGTGTGTGTGTGTGTGTGTGTGTGTGTGTATGTGGTGCTGTGTGTGTGAGTGGGGGCATGTCTGTTTGGTGCTGTGTAAGTGGGGCATGTGTGTGTGGTGCTGTGTGAGTGGGGCATGTGTGTGTGGTGGTCTGTGTGTGTGAGTGGGGCATGTGTGTTTGTTTGTGGTGTAGGAGCAAGTGGCGGCCATATTGTTTTTTTCTGACTTTGATAGTGGTGGGCGGGCTGCATAGTGGGGGAGGGCCAACTCCCTGCATGATTGAATCACCCAATAGGAGTAGTAACTCCTGCTTTATGCCTCCCCTGGGTGTGTTTTGGCAGGCACAAAGTCTTCTTTTATATATATAGATATACACAACTATGTCCAGACAAACAGCATATATGGCCACCAATCACAGAATTGAAGTCTTCAACCTCAGTGTCCCATGCACTTAATATAATAGATATACATGTATACAAATGATCTATATAAAAAAAAAGAAAAAAATGATAAAAAAAAAATACTAAGATAGAGGATTCTACCATATATATTGATAAGACTGCTGCAGACAGTATTCAATTGAAAAAAAAGAAATACAATATTTATATCCACTCCGCAACACAATAGTGCCATATTTGATTTCACCATCATCTTAACTGTTTTTAAAAGATTCTCTTGTGTATGATTTAATAGAACTTTGCCTTTAATTAAAGGCTACTAGACTTTAAGTCATTCATTCAGTATATTATTGCACACCTAGATGTTCACTTTTTCTTGAGACAGTTCTTATTAAAGGGAGAGTAATACTTCGTTTTATCTTTATTTTATTTTGTAGGCATTAAAAAACATGAAGAATGATATAAGTCTTATCTCTTAAACTTTTATGGTTTGAGAGTAGTGATGAGCGAGCACCCCAATTCTCGGGTGTTCGGGTGCTCTGACCGAGCACCCCCTGAGGCTCGAGTGCTCGGCCGAGCACCCGAGCCCCATTGAAGTCAATGGGAGGACTCGAGCATTACACCAGGCACCCCCTGCTCTGATGAGGGGAGGGTGCCTGGTCCATAGGAAAAGGGCAGAAAAAGATGGAAACACTACAGAAATGGTTCAGGGACAGCATAGGGAGGATGTCTGGATGCACCTTGGACTCCAACATCGCTGCTGGGAACGATCTTTCGCCCGTAGTACGCCATTTTTACAGACTGACCATAAAACACACAAAAAGGAAAATAAAAACGACTTTAGGCGAAAAATTGTTACCAAACAATATTTGCTGTATATTTACTTGTATATCATCTGCAAATTATCCCAAAAATTTCCTTGGTTTTCGGAAGTGAGGCCATGATTAAGAGGGAAACGTGCGCAGAGGCAAATTCTCCCAAAAATTTCCTTGATTTTCAGAACTGAGGCCATGATTAAGAGGGAAACGTGCGCAGAGGCAAATTCTCCCAAAAATTTCCTTGATTTTCAGAACTGAGGCCATGATTAAGAGGGAAACGTGCGCTGAGCTGACCATCTAAAACATTATGGGTGAGGGTCTGCTGCAGAGCTGACCATCCTAAACATTATATGCGAAGGCCCGCTAGTGAGCTGACGCTATAAAACATTATATGAGAGGGCCCGCTAGAGAGCTGACCCAATAAAACATTATATGAGAAGGCCCGCTGGTGAGCTGACCTATATAAAAATTGGCAAACAGGGCCCGCTGGTGAGCTGACCCTATATAAAAATTATATCACAGGGCCCGCTGGTGAGCTGGCCCTATATAAAAATTATAGCACAGGGCATATGGAAGAGGAGGAGGAGGATGAGAAGATTAAGAGTCAACCATATACCCGTTTTTTGGGTGGAAGGGGTGAATGGGAATACAGAGTATTCCCATCATTGTAAATAACATATATAAAGTGAGTTTATGTTCCCCCGGGGCTTTCCTCCAGTGGAGTGGAGAAGTCAGGGGAAATCCAGGCCTTGTTCATTTTTATAAGTGTCAACCTATCAGCATTGTCGGTGGAAAGGCGGATACGCTTATCTGTTATGATGCCACCAGCAGCACTAAATACCCGCTCAGACAGAACGCTGGCGGCAGGGCAGGCCAGCACCTCCAAGGCGTAGAGTGCCAGTTCATACCACGTGTCCAGCTTGGACACCCAGTAGTTGTAAGGCACAGAGGGATCATTGAGGACGCTGACACGGTCTGCTACGTACTCCTTCACCATCTTCCAAAACTTTTCCCTCCTTGTGACACTAGGCTGCGCATCAGGGTGAGGGTGCTGGCGGGGTGTCATGAAGGTGTCCCACGCCTTGGAGAGTGTTGCCCTGCCTTTCTCGGAACTGCTGTGTGCTCCCCTTTTCTCCCCTTCTTGGTTGGCCAAGGTAGCACGTACTCTGCCGCCAGCGTTGTCAGATGGAAAATTTTGGAGCAATTTTTCGACAAGAACCTTCTGGTATTGCAACATTTTGCTTGTCCTCTCCACCGGAGGAATGAGAGATGAGAAATTCTCTTTGTAGCGGGGGTCCAGAAGGGTGAACACCCAGTAATCCGTGTTGTCTAAAATGCGTACAACGCGTGGGTCACGGGAAAGGCAGCCTAACATAAAGTCAGCCATGTGTGCCAGAGTACCAACAGTCAAGATTTCGCTGTCCTCACCAGGAGGATGACTCTCAATATCCTCATCCTCTTCCTCCTCTTCTGCCCACCCACGCTGAAGAGATGGAACTAAAGTTCCATGGCTACCCTCTGTAGCGGAGGCAACCGTGTCTTCCTCCTCCTCCTCCTCCTCCTCCTCCGCCTCCTCCAATTGTCGCTGAGAAGACGAAGTGAGGGTGCTCTGGCTATCACCTTGTGTAAGCTCTTCCTCCCCCATTTCCACCTCTTCCACATGCAAAGCGTCGGTTTTAATTGTGAGCAGCGAGCGTTTCAGTAGACACAGAAGTGGGATGGTTACACTGATAATAGCGTTATCGCCGCTCACCATCTGTGTCGATTCCTCAAAATTGCGTAAAACCTCGCAGAGGTCTGACATCCATTCCCACTCCTCACTTCTGATTACAGGAAGTTGAACGGAGACGCGACGACCGTGTAACAGCTGGTACTCCACTACTGCCCTCTGCTGCTCACAAAGCTGGGCCAACATGTGGAAGGTGGAGTTCCAGCGCGTGCTCACGTCACACAGCAGCCGGTGAGCTGGCAATTGAAAGCGCTGCTGCAGCTTCAACAGGCCGGCTGAAGCTGTTGATGACTTACGGAAATGTGCACACACGCGGCGCACCTTGGTCAAGAGATCATGCACATTGGGGTAGGTTTTTAGAAATCGCTGCACCACTAAATTAAATACATGCGCTAGGCATGGTACGTGTGTGAGCTTGCCGAGCTCCAAAGCCGCCACCAAGTTACGCCCATTATCACACACAACCATGCCTGCTTGCAGGTTGAGTGGCGAGAGCCACTGCTCGGTCTGGTGACTAATCCCCTGCAACAGCTCTGAGGCCGTGTGCTGTTTGTCCCCAAGGCAGATCAGCTTCAGCACGGCCTGTTGACGCTTCCCCACTGCAGTACTACACTGCTTCCAGCTACTGGCTGATGGGGGAGTGGCGCTGTGTGTAGAGAATTCGGAGGTGGAAACGGAGGAGGAGGAGCCAATAACGTAGGTGCTGGTGGAAACCCTGATGGAGGTAGGGCCCGCAATCCTCGGCGTGGGTAGCACCCGTGCCATCCCAGGGTCCGAGTCGCTCCCAGCCTCCACGACATTCACCCAGTGTGCCGTCAGGGAAATGTAGCGTCCCTGGCCACAAGCACTTGTCCATGTGTCAGTCGTTAAGTGGACCTTCCCAGTAACTGCGTTGGTCAGGGCACGGGTGATGTTACGGGACACATGGTGGTGTAATGCGGGGATGGCACACCGGGAAAAGTAGTGGCGGCTGGGGACCACGTACCGAGGGACAGCTGCTGCCATCAGGCTGCGGAAGGACTCAGTGTCCACAAGCCTAAATGGCAGCATTTCGATGGCCAGTAATTTTGAAAGGTGTGAGGTTAGTGCTATGGCCTGTGGGTGGGTGGCTGGGTACTTTCTCTTGCGCTCAAATGCCTGGGGTAACGACATTTGGACGCTGTGCTGGGACAGGGAAGTGGATGTGGTCGCTGATGGTGCTTCAGATGCTACAGGTGCAGGGCGGGAGGTATGCGGGCCTGCGCCTTCGACAGGCGATTGGCCGGCACCGAAAACAGGGGAAGAGGAGGCAGTGGTGTGGCCTGCAGACACAGATGGGCGATCCAGGCGTTCCTCCCACTTACTACGGTGCTTGGATGCCATGTGTCGGATCATGCTGGTGGTGGTGAGGTTTCTAGTGTTCATGCCTCGGCTCATTCTGGTGTGGCATAGGTTGCAAACTACAATTCTTTTGTCGTCCGCACTTTCCTTAAAAAAACGCCATACCGCGGAACACCTACCCCTTGGCAAGGTAGATTTACGCAAGGGGGTGCTCCGTGGAACATTTGCGGGCCGGTTTGGTGCGGTCCGCCTTCTTTCTGTAGCCACACCACTGCCTCTTCCAGCCTGTTGCGGTGCTGCAGATGGCTCACCCTCAGGACTGCTGTCATCGCTCGGCTCTACACCTTCCCAGGTGGGGTCAGTCACCTCATCGTCCACCAAGTCCTCCTCCACTTCCTCACTCTGATCATCCTCCTCATGTCTTGATCCCACCACATACTCAGTCATTGACAACTGTATAACATTCTCCTCAACAAGGTCTTGAGACGGAAATAGTGGTTGATTTAATGGCAACTGTGTCTCATCATCATCATCATCATCCACTACTTCCTTTGACCTTAAATGCCGTTCACATCTGTCATCTTCTTGTGATTGGGTAGCCTCTAGAGGTTGTGAATCAGGGCACAAGATGTCATGTTCCTCTGCAAGCGTGCTTGGAGAGAGGGTCAAATGAAGGATTGGTGATGAGACGAGCTCCTCACTATATCCCAGTGTGGGATCACTTCTTTGACCAGACCGTGTATGGTGGGAGGAAGGATGATCAGAGTGAGGATTATGTTGACCAGACTCTTGGCTACTGAGAGTGGACTTGGTGGAAGACAGGGTGGTGCTTAACCGACTGGAAGCAGTATCAGCTGTCATCCAACCGACCACCTGTTCGCAGTGGTCGGACCTCGAGAGTGATGTCCTGCGACGCCCTGTAAAATTACACATGAAGCTAGGTATGGTGGATGTCTTTCTTTCTTGTGCTCTGGCACCAGGCACAGTTTCTCCGCGTCCTGACCCGCGCCCTGAACTTTCAGGATCACGTCCACTTCCCCGTCCCTTTTTACCCGCCTTCTTCATCTTACACAGAATATGTGACTTTAATATTTGAGTTTGAAAACTTAACATTATTTCTTATTATTCTGCAACTCTGCAGAGTACACAGAATAGGCTGCTAAACGGCAGTGATACACACTGAATGGAATATGTGACTTTAATATTTGAGTTTGAAAACTTAACAGTATTTCTTATTATTCTGCAACTGTACAGAGTACACAGAATAGGCTGCTAAACGGCGGTGATACACACTGAATGGAATATGTGACTTTAATATTTGAGTTTGAAAACTTAACAGTATTTCTTCCTATTCTGCAACTCTGCAGAGTACACAGAATAGGCTGCTAAACGGCGGTGAAACACACTGAATGGAATATGTGACTTTAATATTTGAGTTTGAAAACTTAACAGTATTTCTTATTATTCTGCAACTGTACAGAGTACACAGAATAGGCTGCTAAACGGCGGTGAAACACACTGAATGGAATATGTGACTTTAATATTTGAGTTTGAAAACTTAACAGTATTTCTTATTATTCTGCAACTGTACAGAGTACACAGAATAGGCTGCTAAACGGCGGTGAAACACACTGAATGGAATATGTGACTTTAATATTTGAGTTTGAAAACTTAACAGTATTTCTTATTATTCTGCAACTGTACAGAGTACACAGAATAGGCTGCTAAACGGCGGTGAAACACACTGAATGGAATATGTGACTTTAATATTTGAGTTTGAAAACTTAACAGTATTTCTTATTATTCTGCAACTGTACAGAGTACACAGAATAGGCTGCTAAACGGCGGTGAAACACACTGAATGGAATATGTGACTTTAATATTTGAGTTTGAAAACTTAACAGTATTTCTTATTATTCTGCAACTCTGCACAGTACACAGAATAGGCTGCTAAACGGCGGTGAAACACACTGAATGGAATATGTGACTTTAATATTTGAGTTTGAAAACTTAACAGTATTTCTTATTATTCTGCAACTGTACAGAGTACACAGAATAGGCTGCTAAACGGCGGTGAAACACACTGAATGGAATATGTGACTTTAATATTTGAGTTTGAAAACTTAACAGTATTTCTTATTATTCTGCAACTGTACAGAGTACACAGAATAGGCTGCTAAACGGCGGTGAAACACACTGAATGGAATATGTGACTTTAATATTTGAGTTTGAAAACTTAACAGTATTTCTTATTATTCTGCAACTCTGCACAGTACACAGAATAGGCTGCTAAACGGCGGTGAAACACACTGAATGGAATATGTGACTTTAATATTTGAGTTTGAAAACTTAACAGTATTTTTATTATTCTGCAACTCTGCACAGTACACAGAATAGGCTGCTAAACGGCGGTGAAACACACTGAATGGAATATGTGACTTTGATATTTTAGTTTGAAAACTTAACAGTATTTCTTCCTATTCTGCAACTCTGCACAGTACACAGAATAGGCTGCTAAACTGCGGCGAAGCACACTGAATGGAATATGTGACTTTGATATTTTAGTTTGAAGACTTAACAGTATTTCTTCCTATTCTGCAACTCTGCACAGTACACAGAATGTGCTGCTAAACTGCGGCGACGCACACTGAATGGAATATGTGACTTTAATATTTGAGTTTGAAAACTTAACAGTATTTCTTATTATTCTGCAACTGTACAGAGTACACAGAATAGGCTGCTAAACGGCGGTGAAACACACTGAATGGAATATGTGACTTTAATATTTGAGTTTGAAAACTTCAGTATTTCTTATTATTCTGCAACTCTGCACAGTACACAGAATAGGCTGCTAAACGGCGGTGAAACACACTGAATGGAATATGTGACTTTGATATTTTAGTTTGAAAACTTAACAGTATTTCTTCCTATTCTGCAACTCTGCACAGTACACAGAATAGGTTGCTAAACTGCGGCGAAGCACACTGAATGGAATATGTGACTTTGATATTTTAGTTTGAAGACTTAACAGTATTTCTTCCTATTCTGCAACTCTGCACAGTACACAGAATGTGCTGCTAAACTGCGGCGACGCACACTGAATGGAATATGTGACTTTAATATTTGAGTTTGAAAACTTAACAGTATTTCTTTTTATTCTGCAACTGTGCAGAGTACACAGAATAGGCTGCTAAACGGCGGTGAAACACACTGAATGGAATATGTGACTTTAATATTTGAGTTTGAAAACTTAACAGTATTTCTTATTATTCTGCAACTCTGCACAGTACACAGAATAGGCTGCTAAACGGCGGTGAAACACACTGAATGGAATATGTGACTTTAATATTTGAGTTTGAAAACTTAACAGTATTTCTTATTATTCTGCAACTCTGCACAGTACACAGAATAGGCTGCTAAACGGCGGTGAAACACACTGAATGGAATATGTGACTTTAATATTTGAGTTTGAAAACTTAACAGTATTTCTTATTATTCTGCAACTGTACAGAGTACACAGAATAGGCTGCTAAACGGCGGTGAAACACACTGAATGGAATATGTGACTTTAATATTTGAGTTTGAAAACTTAACAGTATTTCTTATTATTCTGCAACTGTACAGAGTACACAGAATAGGCTGCTAAACGGCGGTGAAACACACTGAATGGAATATGTGACTTTAATATTTGAGTTTGAAAACTTAACAGTATTTCTTATTATTCTGCAACTCTGCACAGTACACAGAATAGGCTGCTAAACGGCGGTGAAACACACTGAATGGAATATGTGACTTTAATATTTGAGTTTGAAAACTTAACAGTTTTTCTTATTATTCTGCAACTCTGCACAGTACACAGAATAGGCTGCTAAACGGCGGTGAAACACACTGAATGGAATATGTGACTTTGATATTTTAGTTTGAAAACTTAACAGTATTTCTTCCTATTCTGCAACTCTGCACAGTACACAGAATAGGCTGCTAAACTGCGGCGAAGCACACTGAATGGAATATGTGACTTTGATATTTTAGTTTGAAGACTTAACGGTATTTCTTCCTATTCTGCAACTCTGCACAGTACACAGAATGTGCTGCTAAACTGCGGCGACGCACACTGAATGGAATATGTGACTTTGATATTTTAGTTTGAAGACTTAACAGAATGTGCTCTAATCTGCAACTTTGCACACTAAACAGAATGTGCTCTAATCTGCAACTTTGCACACTAAACAGAATGTGCTCTAATCTGCAACTTTGCACACTAAACAGAATGTGCTCTAATCTGCAACTGTGCACACTAAACAGAATGTGCTCTAATCTGCAACTTTTCACACTAAACAGAATATTTTTTTTTTTTTTTTTTTTGTTTTTTTCCCCCCACACAAAATAACCTGCTGCCCCCACACACAGTAGTCCTAAAAATGACTTTTGGTTCTTTTTTTTCACAATTTTTGTTTTTTTCCTCCCTACACTGCCTTTCCCTTCCTATCCTCAGCTCTCCCTGGCTCAGACTGAGCCGAACTCGATGGTCAGGTGCTATACAGCACCCGACCACGGGTTCTGGCCAGCCAATCAGTGTAATGCCAGCAGCCAACATGGCTGCTGGCATTACACCGATGTCAGAGCCTCCCTGCACGTTTATTGGCTGCGCAGCAGCCGCAAAACGTGCGGGGAGGAGACCCGAACATGGCGGGCGAGCACATGCGGTACTCGTACGAGTACCGCCATGTGCCGAGCAGAGCGATGCTCGAGCCGATCCGAGCATCGGCCGAGCATGCTCGCTCAACACTATTTGAGAGATATTCACAAGCAAAATTTCCACTCCCGCCCCTTTTACCTAATGTAAGCCATCTCTTCTCAGATGTGGAATGCAGTCCATAGACCAGACAGATAACAGCAGGGGACAATCTTCTTCCTATGAGAACAATGAAAGCCCTGCCCCTCTTGACAAGTTTTTCAGGTTTTTCCCTTATCTTAATTGAAGATTGTCCCTCTCTGCAGTCTACCTGGGCACCTCCTTTCTGATCTGACTGAACAGTGTTACATCAGTAAAAGGGGCGGGAGGGGGATACTTTGTCATTGAATTACTCTTGCACTACAACTCTGACAGATTTGAAATAACACTCTCCAAAGTCCAAATACTATGATGATTAATTAGAGCTGCTTTTATTATGAAACATTACTATCCCTTTAAAGTTGATATATTTTAGGACTGTTTATGCAACTTGTAAAGTCCACCTTATATTCTAATATGTAAGTATTTGCCTTCATGTCAAACCACTTTTCGCCTTCTCTTGGGCATATATAGACAACTCTTTCACTTGGGCGTGTGTAAGAATGTACTTTAACCCTTCATGTCCCACAAATTGTGTGAAGGTATATCTTATAGATGGTTGGCTACCATGTATTCGGAACAAGTTTATTACCTTTTGTATTGATGGTAATTGATATAGCTCTTTACCTTAACCAAATATTTCACTTAGCCAAGTCGGCGTCCCTCCTGAGTGCTTGCTTTCATCTGACTCACAGCTTCACTGGGGATTTTGATCTTTTAACAGTGTTTTCTTCTCACTCGTGGTTTGCAATTTGGTGGACTATATTATTGCATGTGGTACTGTCCTTCCAATGCGTTTCGAAGTGAGTGCCAACTTCTTCTTCAGGGAAAAAAAAACACTTGTCTCTCCTCCATCTTAGTTCTATAATATACCTATGGTAGGCTTCTCCCTTCTTCTACCTACAATACACCTGAATACCACAACTTAACTTCTTACACCAACAGGTAGGGGTCCATAGTAGCGTACCTATGTATCTTCCAGAAAATAAAATAAAAATTCAATATATCTTAAGATATTCCCCATTAATACAATAGCTATTGACTCCTAAAGCATTCCCAAAATATTACTAATACCTAACACATGGTTTGTATTCTAGATACACACAGACAGAAATTCCTATATAAGCATACGCATGTGCGTGCGTGTCTTCCACATAATACATTTGTTGCCTAGATTTTAAATCAAGTACTTCTACATTGTGAAATCATATACCCCACCCTAGTAAGTAAACTTATTCCTATAATATCTATAATCACCCCAGTGACTAATAATAAAATTGACCCATAGATGTCGAAAATTATCCTAATTGCAAAATACCAATAAGTTAATAGGGACTGGATTCTTATAAACAATATTATAATGCCCTCTTACAGAATCATATCTTCTACAAATGCACCAATAATTATATACCCCTATGTGTATACATTAACAAATTATACTGAATCTCTATATTAAAAATGTGTGCCTATATTCATCTATGTTAATAAACATTAATGTGTACATATTTACAAATTAGATTCAACACCTCAGTATATTAATGTGTGTTATTCTAACTAATTTTGTGGACTGTGTTCATCTCTCCTTAACTCAGATGATTGCTATATGACAGGGTCTGTGTGTAGGAGGTCTAATACATACGGATGCTAGGTATGTTCTGTTATAATAGGTGGACAGTTTGTATAATACCACACAATAACCTGTTTGGTTGTTGAAGGGACGGCTATTTTCAAATGGTGATGTTAATGGATCATACATTGTATTTTTAAATAAAACTTTTTTGGTACCTTTGAATATTGGTGATATATCACTTTATTGTGGATATTTGTTTCTCAACCCTTGATCCTATACATCTATTGGCGCTGTGAGATTTGTCTAAATGTATTTGGATTTTTTTGGGATCCTTGTGGTGGGATACTTTCTTTCCCCAAGCAGCTTTTGAGGCAGCATTTTTCCCTCTCTGCCTTCATTAATTCCGCATTCACTTTTTATATAAGATTTTCAAACTGCTGTCGATGTGGAAGGGATGTCCTCCTTTGTACATCACCAGCAGTATGACAATCCTGAAGTCTGACAGCATTCTTTCTTCTGTCCCACTTGCTCAGTAGGGGAGTAGAGGGAATCCTTTTAGCACCACGAACAGCATCACTCTCTTAACTCTTTGAATGTCCTAGGAATGTGCATTGTGCACCTCTGTGGTACTCAAAGGGTTAAGGAGTACACCAAGTAGTACACAATCATCCCTTCAGCTCTGTATCATATTTCATACATGCTGTGCACTCTCAAGGGAACAAGGCTGGGGCTCAGGAGTGTCCATGGGGATTTGTGACTACCAGATGTTCCTCAGCCTTGTTCCCTTGCCCACTCATAGCCACAGATCCCCATGTACACTGTCTAATCCCCCAAGCCTTGTTCTCATGCCTACTGGTAACAACAAATCACCGAAGACACTCATGGGCAAGGGAACAAGGGTGTCGGGATTTCAGTCAGTATATGTGGAGCTAACACACAATGGTGAGAACATCCTTTCCTCTTTGACAGCAGTTCAACAACTCTCCATGCTTCAGATTGATTGAGTTATGTTACTGTTACTGCATAGGAAACTACTGGGAGATCCAACTTTGCCAGAGTCAGGTAGGCAAGGATGAGACTGCGAACTCTGACAACAGAGGCTGCTAAAGGAATTTAGTGCATGTGGTGAAGTGTCACATTAACATATCTGCACACCCCCATAAATATAATAATGGCACATTATCCTGCATTTCCATATGGAAATAAGCCATTGTCAGTGTGATGAGTAGGGATGGGCGAACATTTTCACCTCAAACCAAAATTGGTGAAAAATGGCACTTCCTGTCTAGTGGAAAATTTCCCACAAAAAGTGCATTTTTTCAGTTTTTTTCACCTAGCTCATTGCATTGAAACAAAACACATAGCAAATGTATTTTTATTTCCCACAGGCATGGTATAATAGGGGTATGAGGATGCCTGTGTTGGTGGAGTATAAGGAAAGAATCAGTTGAACAAGGAATTTTTTTTAAGGGGGAGTGTTGACTGAGATTGGGGGGCCAGTTAATAAAAAATAAATAAGTAAATAAAATAAAACATTTGTATAAAGGTGTCTGAGGGTGACTGTGTTGGTGGAATCTGGGGAAAGAATCAGTTGTACAGGAACATTTTTGGTGGGGAATTGTAGGGATAGTTAATAAAAAATAAATAACTAAATAAATAAGAATTAAAAAAATAAATAAAAAAGAAATTGGTGCATAATGTGGCAGGCAGGGACTCCCCTGATGTAGGTTGTGACTAGAGCAGACTGATACATGATGGGGTAGAGTATTTTGTAGAGGATGATTTTTAGGACTTATATTTGTTGTTAGAGGCCAAAGCCCTGAGGAAATATTGATTTGTAGGACTTACACTTGTTAAGAACAAGTCCTGAGGAATCAGTACTGATTTTTTGGACTCAGGATTGTTAGTCACAAGTCCTGAGGAACCAGTGATTTGTAGGACTTAAGCTTGTTAGATACAAGCCCCCTGAATTGTTTTTTTTTTTTGTTTGTTTTTTTAAGTCTCTGCTGTTCCTGCTGCTGCTATGTTGTTTATGCAGCAGGGTGATTAGGCAGCTCAAATGGAATAGGATCAACAACAGAAGTGATATGATGATGATCATGGTTCGACTTGCCACTACTAGCTCCAGTGATACACCTGAGGCAGTAGCAGCACCACAACTGGCCCCCAGCACTTCAGGTATATGTGGAGAAAAGAAGTTGGCCAATAATGCTTCTCCTCCTGCCCCGCCTTTAAAATTGTGGGTTTGTTTTTGGAAAAGGAACTGCGCCTCTCATCAGCAACTTCAGCTGTGAGCTGAAAAAAAGGCAAGTTTGGGATATTTGTTGGATAATTTGAATAAGGGCATTTTTTGTTATGTGTAGTGTGGTAAGGGAGATGTTAAAAACACAAGCCTTTTTTCCTCCCTTTGCAGTTGTGTAAGTGATTGATTGCAGTCTGTGTGTGGTTCTGGTATTTGCTGGGTTGTACTTGGTGGATTTCTGCTAAAAAAAGCAGAGGGACAATGAATACTTGAAAGTGTGAATCTTGCAGCAGTGTGTAAGTGCAGATGTGTGGTCAGTGTTGGGAATTCAAATAACAAGGGGACTCAAATACAGCTGTGATTACACAGGGCAACATATATTTATTAATATTATTGTGCAGATATATATTTTTCTGTCTTTTAACTTTGTTAACTGGCTTAATATGAGTGGTACCATGACTGTCCATTTCACTCAGTGCACAAGCTGCCATATGTTTGTACCTCTGGAACAAACGTTCCAGGGTGCATACCTCTGTGGTGCATGGAGCAAGTGGTCTCTCTGGAAGATGTATTAGAAATATGGAGAAGTTTTAACATTGAAAGAAATGGCCAATCTTGAGAGAGGTCTAGTGACTGACAGCAGGAAGTGATATTAGGTAGTTATGGGGGTGGATAATGCACAAAGAAAGAGCAGGTAGCCAGATGGGTTACAATTAGACATAGCAAGGGGGGGGACAGATTAATAGGGAGAACATTCCTGTATTTACTGACCCTATCAGATTTGCTACATTGAGAGATTATGTTGAGGATGTAGGCACAAGAATACATTTGTTGGAGTGGACTGTTGTCTCTAACAACCGGGAGGACAACCCCTCTAGCACTGATGGGATCTGGTACTCAGGTAGACCTAGACAGATGGTGGTGGTGGTAGGACATTCTATTATTAGGAAGACAGATAGGTTAATCTGTCAATAGGATCACTACAATAGAACAGTTTGCTGTCTCCCAGGTGTTTGGGTTCGATATGTGGCAGATCGGGTTTCTAGATTTTTAGGAGGGACTTGGCATGACTAGGCAATGTGAGATTAGGCGTTTAATGCATGGCTAAAGACTTGGTGGAAACAGGAGGGGTTTGAGTTCCTAGAGAACTGTGCAGTCTTTACTCTTGGGGGCAATCTGCATAGTAGAGATGGATTGCACCTTAGCGGAAGGAGGCCACAGTGCTAGGAGTTAGAGGGATGGAGGAGACTTTAAACTAGAAAAGGGGGAGAGGGTGATGCAACACAGAATGGGGAAGGTAGTTTAATTGAGAAAAATGGATTAAAGAAGGTGCATGAGGGTGGAGGGGGGGATGGTCTAAGTCTATCTAATAGGGAGATGTCATTGTAACAGCCTGATATAAGACAAATACATTTTACAAATAATTAAATCTTACAGAATGACAAAAAGATAAAATGCATGCAAATAAATGATTGTAGTCTGGCTGGTAAGATGGGGAGAGCTAGAAATTATTGTAGTGTATGAGCAGTATGATCTAATTGGTGTATCTAAAATCTGGTTAGATGATACATTTGACTTGGCAGTCAGTCTAGAAGGTTATTCACTTTTTAGGAGAGACAGGGTTAATAATGGGGAGGGAGCATGCCTATATGTAAAGCATATGGGTTGAACTACACAGAGGGGGCACACTTAATAAAACGATGTTAATGGGGAAATACTACAATCCTCCTAATATTTTGAAGTTTGAGGAAGTCCAACTTTTACTGCAAATGGAAAAGGCTTCTAGGTCAGGAAATGTAATCATAATGGGAGATTTCAACTATCCTGAAATTGACTGGATCCATATGACTTCCGTCAAAACAAAGGGAAATTATTCTTTAAATATAATTAATGACAGTTTTATGTCCCAGCTAGTAGAGGGGCCAACTAAAAAAGAGGTCTAGCTTGACCTAGTGCTCTCAAACAATTCCGATATGATAAGCAATGTGCAAGTAAGGGAACATTTGGGCAGCAGTGACCACAATATGGTATCCTTTGAAATTTGTTATGAGAAACCCAATAGCAAGGGCTTAACCAAAACATTCGATTTTAAAAAGACTAATTTTACAAAGCTAAAAGCAGTATCAAAGGATATTCAGTGAGATGTAATCTTCAAAGACAAAGATGCACAAGAATCATGAAATATGTTTAAAATGCTCTTAGACAAAGATAAACGTCAATATAAACCTCTGGGGAATAAATAAGCAGAAGAGGAATATATTGAAACCAATGTGGCTTTTTCGGATCTCTGTCTTTTCATTGAAGGGGATAGAATCTTAACAAAAATGTTTTTTAATACAGTAGACCAAAACAGTTTTATACCATATACAAGTTGACATAAGAAAATCTGGTTGGACAATGTTGCCAAGGGTCAGTTTATAAGATCCAAAGGAATTGTTCAAGGATCCAGGGATTTTGGGAACAAGGGTTATATTTAAGTAAAAGATTCCTGGAGCGAGGATACGATAAGGCTAAGATATGTGAGATGTTTATGGAAGTTTTATATCTTGATAGGAGTCTATTAGTTGAAACTTGAAACTGAATGGTAAAAGAGGAAGTAGGTAACTGGAGTGAAAAATATAACCTTAAGAATCTGTATGAAGCTTTGAAGTAGCCCCAAGGGACATACCTGAGTATCACGGGCTTGCAGCAATATAGATATAATAAAAGTAGGATAAATTATAAAAATAAAAACAAAAGTGTAAATAATGATGTAAACAAGGTTAAAATGGAAATATAATAAGTGGTTTAAGAAGAGGTGGATTTAATAAATTGAAAAGTCATAATAAGAAATTTAAGATCAATAGGGTTAATAATACCCTGTTGGAGAAAATGATGAGTGAAAAATAGTAACATAGTAAATTAGGTTGCATAAAGACTCAGGTCCATCATGTTCAAGCTTCGCCTCCCACCCAAGTGACTGAGAATTTTATAGCTTTCCTGCTACCAGTTAAATTAGTCTTTATCAGGCCTTCCTGATCTGCCTACTGATAAACAGTATAACTCTGTATGTTCCCTTTTGAAAGAAATGTATCTAATCTTCTCTTAAATGTATCCATTGTATCTGCCATAACCACCTCCTTGGGCAAAGAATTCCTCAAATTAACAGACCTTACTGTAAAAAAACCCTTCCTCTGCTGAAGTCTAGACTTCCTTTCCTCTAATCTCAAGGGGTGTCCCCTGGTCACCTGATCAGGCCTTGGAATAAATAGCTCACCGCAGAGATCCTTGTATTAACTTCTCATATACTTGTACCATGTGATAAGGTCTCCTCTTACTTGTCTTTTCTCTAGAGTAAGTAAACCTAATTTGTCTAGTCATTCCTCATACGTCAAGTCCTCCATTCCCTTGATACATTTTGTTGCTCTTCACTGTACCCTCTCTAGTTCTAGTGTATCCTTTTTCAGAACTGGTGCCCAAAACTGCACTGCATACTCAAGGTGAGGTCTTACCAATTATTTGTATAATGGCAAAATATAAACTTGTTTTAATAACAACATTCTAAGATCAAATATATAAAATATGTAAAATCCTTGATAAATATTGTTCCAATGTCCTTGAGGACAAAGTCCTTAGAGACTTGGTGCCATGTAATATAGGTATTGTTTGCAAGAAAAATCCAAATCTTAGAAATATCTTAGAACCCACAGTATTAAAAGCTCACAGGAAAGTAAAGAATTTTAAGAAGAGGGAGAAAAATAAACTGATAGGTATTTTCTCAGAACTGTCACAGGTGACAGGTTGGCACAGGTGCGGTCGATGCATTACATGTGCCAATTGCCAGAAAAAAGTGGAAGAATTTAAAGATGGTAAAACAGGTAGGAAGTTTGACATTAATCAGTTTCTTACATGTGATTCTGTAGGAGTTATCTATATGCTGCAATGTCTGTGTGACTTCAGACACATAGGCCGTACAAAAAGGTCCTTTTAAAGGAGATTGTACAAGCATAAAAGAAATATAGATAAACAAATTATGACCCATTCCGTTTAGAGACACTTTATGGAGTTACATGATAGTGGCTCTAAAAAGTTGAGTGGTTTTGTACTCAAAAAGGTAAAACTGGACCTCAGAGGGGGCATTTATATAAGGTTTCTCGATAGGCAAGAAGACTATTGGATGTTCCATCTAAATATATTATACCCAAATGGGATAAACGAGAATATTGAACTCATCTCATTTTTATGAAAATGAGTCATGTAATGTTTATATTGAAGACCTCTTATATATGCTTTGTCTGAGGTCCATTTTTATTTTGGGGTTTTCTTTCTGTATATATATTCCTCTTATTTCAAGTATGTGTGTATATATGGATATGAAGAATCTGTTTAGGTATGAAGTAATGAGAGTGTTAATACAAATATTATATGATTTACTATAGTTTTATCATATATGGATATATTGGTGGAATTCCCTTTAAGTATTTAGAAGTAGTTAATGATAGTCCTCGAGGATTATCCAGTCCTATTGAATAACCATAGAGAATTTTAAGACAGCTTTGTTCATAACAGGCTTTCGATGGGTACGTTTTGATGGGGATGTATAGAATTGTATTTCACGTTTCTATTTGTTCCCCCACTTTTTTCTTTGTGAGTGTGATAAGCAACTTAGTTAAATTAAGTCTGGGTTAGAAATGATCAATGACGCAGAGGGATTAATTTTAATTGCTTGTTTTACCATTTGGACATACTGGGTTCCCGTAGAACAGGAAGATCAGAGGTTATGTGCTTAATTGGACAATTAGAATTTTAAATAGCCGGTAGTCAATACACTAGCTATTCGATACTCTGTTGCTTGACAAATTACTGTGGGTGGTGTGAAACACGTAGAGACATCGAAATTCCCGGCGAGGAATCTAACATATCAGCCGTGTATTGAGCTATCTATTGTTCATGTAAGTTGTGTTTTTTATGTATTTCTCATATTAACTTGATTCACTGTATATATATATATACTAGGTGATATCGATGTATATTTTGATCACATAGATTTACTGCAGTATGGATTTTATATTCTTCTAAATATTAGTGCAGTCAGCTTTACCGAGTGCAGAGTTAGGAGAGGAAGTTTGGTTTTCCGACTGATCCCCTCAGTGCCAAGGTGTAGCTTCTCTACAGGATTTTAAGATTTAAGACTTCCCTTTTGTAATTATTAAATATATTGAATATATATATGGTTTATATCAATCTTCTCCTGTTGTTGTTTATTTTTATTATAATTAAGTGTAGGTTTCTGTGTTTTAGAAATACAGATACTGTGTGTTGTTATTTTTTATTTTAGGGCTGGGTTTAGGAGTTTAGTGCCAAGTTCCTTTTGTAAAATAATACAATGTGGCTTAATACTGAAATTTTCAGTGACATGACAAATAAGACATAGGCTTTTAAAGTGTTTAAGTCAGACAGAACAGATGCATCATTTAAAAAAATATAAAGCATGTAATAAAATCTGCAATCAATTAGGCTCGCTAAAATTTAAAATGAGAAAAACGGAGCAAGAAAAACCCTAAACAATTCCACAACTATATAAATAGTAAAAAATAGGTTAAGTTTGATATTAGTCCACTTAAAGCTGAGCCAAGTAAATTGATTAGTGAGGATAAGGATATGGATGACGCTACATACATTCTTTGTTTTGATATTTACAAAGTATGCAACAATAAGAGGCTATGGGCAAACAGACATCATATCTCCTCCACCATGCGCAAGACTTACTGAGCATAAAGTCAAAAAGAGACTGGAAAATGTAAAATACTAGAATGGTTACTAACTAACAGTATTCATATCAATGTGAAGATAATATTATTAGTAGGGGGTTTTATGAAGAATACATCGTCAAACTAATTTACATGCATTTTACGAAACGGTAAGTAATAATATGGACAAGACAATTGCTGTTGATGTAGTATTCTTGGAATTTGCAAAAGCCTTTGATACAGTGCCTCACAATGGATACTGCATAAAACAAAAAGGCTTTGGTTGGGAAGGTGATATCTAGGGATGGGTGAACATTTTCTCCTCAAACCAAAATTGGCAAATAATGGCACTTCCAGCTTGGTGAATAACTTCCCGTGAAAAGTGCAATTTTCCGCTTTTTCCCCTAGCTCATTCCATTGAAATTAATGGGAACATTGTAATTACACACAACACATAGCAAATGTTATTTTATTCGCCAGAGGCATAGTATGAAAGATGTATGAGAGTCCCTGTGTTGGAGGAGTGTGGGGAAACAATCAATTTAACAGGGATTGTTTACTGGGATTGGAGGGACAATTAATAAAAAATTAATAAATAAATTAATTCAATTAAAAGAAACCCCAGAAGACATGGTATAAAAGGGATCTGAGGAGGGGGACTTTGTTAGTGGTTGAGTTTGGAAAAGAATCAGTTGAATAGGGGGTGGGTTTGTTGACTGGTATTGGGGGGACAGTTAATAAGAGATAATAAATAAAATAACTTGGTACGTGATTTCATAGAGACAGGGACCCTTTTGCATAAGCTGCACCTGGGGCAGACTGGTACTTGGTGGGATAAAGTATTTTGTAAAGGATGATTTGTAGGACTTAGACTTTTTGTTAGATGTCCAAGCTCAGAGGAGACATTTATTTGTAAGACTTAGACTTATAAGTGGCACAAGCCCTAAGGAAACATTGATTAGTTGTAGGAAATGACTTGTGTTAGGCCCAAGCCCTAAGCAAATATTGATTTGTAGGACTTATGCTTGTTAACAACAAGTTCCCCCAATATTGATTATTTTTTGTAGGCTTTTTCATTTTTTTTTTAAAGAACAAGCCCTGAGGAAAATAATTGCCCTACTGACTTAGTGTCAGCAGATCATGTTGTGTTGGCCAGTGGCCACTGGCCATTGTCAAATGCCATGATGTAATTGTGGAATTTGCAACTGCTGTTCTTGCTGCTGCTGCTGAGTTGTTTAAACAGCAGGATGATTAGGCAGCTCAAAGGGAATGGGATCAACAACAGAAGTAACATGGGTGATAGATGATAAAGGCTCAGATTGCCATGACTAACTCCAGTGATGCAGTAGCAGCATCACTTCATATATCACTTCAGGTATATCTGGCGAAAAGAAGAAGTTGGCCAATGCTTCTCCACCTGCCCTTTTTCAAAATCATGGATATGTTGTTAGAATATAAATGTTGTCATTGAGAGAAGGAACTGTGCCTCTTATCGCTAACTGTAATGTGCACAGTGCGTGTGATAAAAAAAGGAAGGACTGGGAACAATGGGCACATCTAGACTCACATGAAACACCTGGCATTACTGTAACAAAAATACCATGATGATTAGGGTTCCCATTGTGAAACTGACCCACGAGAAACTAAGTACCTCTGCTGTCACAATGCCCCTTGTCCATTAACTGCTAAGGACATAAGACAACTTGCAGACAGTGCAATAATAATGAGGAACCCTCCCTGTCCCCAGCATATTCTGTGGGATTGGATCTCTACAGTTGCCGCTTTATACCTTGCGTGCAATTCTCCTCCACCACACTGCCATGTTTGGTCAGTGCACCACAGAGCAATGGGTGAACATGTACTGCCACATCCTGACATCTACTGAATGGCTATCAACTGGTGGGAGGTAAAGATGAATGAGGTGGATTGCCAGAAGATGTAGTTACCCTGGAGCAATAAGGTGATGGCAAGCCAGGTGTTTTGCTTGTCATCAAATTTTCATGCTCTGGCTGGGTTTTTCTATTCTGTCTCCTCTTTGATCTCCACCCTGCCTCTTGTTGCTTTTGGGGACAGTCAGTAGGTACATCAACAGCAGTGTTTGGCTTTAATATGTTGCACATAAGTGTCATGGTGTCCGTGTTTCATGTGTGTTATCAGGGTGGTTGTGCCAAGGTGTGTTCACTCCTTTCCCCTTTACACTGATGTCACAAATTGTGCACTGTGCCTGCCCCAAGAGAAAAATAGTCCAACACCCAGGACCCTGGGGGTGAGGGGAAGGGTGGAGAAGAATGGCCTCTTTCTTCTTCTCCTCCACATTACCCTTCACTGTCTGGGGAAGAGGATGATGTTGCTGCTCTTGCTGCTACTACCTCAGAATCAGCACAGCAACTAGGACCAGGAGTATTGTTGCTGACAAGTGGAACCTGTCCTAGTTCCACATCACTGGACCCCATTCCCACTGTGTCCACAGAGGTCTGTGGCACACTAGCCTCCTCCTCAGCATTCTGCTGCCCTTGCAGCTCAGCAGATATTACAGTAGTAGAAAACTATGCAAATTCTAAAAGCTCAATTCTGGTGTTGGTGGTGGTGATGCCCATCCCTATCCATGTCTCCCATTCCTTCTCAGTTTGGGGCTAAAAAAGCCATTAATGTCTCTTCCACCCCAGCTTCTCCACCATCATTATCACCACCACCACCACCACCACAACAAGTCCCTCCTTGCATCTGCTGCTCTATTACTGATGTCTCAACTGTTGGAGGAGATGATGGGAAATGTGACAGAGAATCCCCCAATGTCACACTTGCCATTTCTTGTTGACCTGAAGAAGGCAGACTGGCAGCACTAGCAGAAGGCATAGGCAGCTGATCTGTGCTCCTGGTGGTGGTGGTGGTATTATTGCTGCTAGGTAACAGTTCTGCCTTCTTCAGGATATTGTTCTACCTGGACAATGCCAAGAGGGGAAGCAAACTACCAGGGTCAAAGGAATTTTGTAGGCTCCCTTGATCACTAGTCTGGATGCTCTGCATTACTTCCCCTCCTCTAACGCTAGTCTCACCAGCTGCTTCACCATCACTGTTACTACTGCTAACACCAACCACATCAGTTTCAGTCCCCGAGTCTTCCTAATCACTATTAATATGATCACCTCCTCCCTCACTCTTAACAGTTTGTACAAGCTGCTGGGCCTTTTTATTAGTAGTATGAGTGAAGGGACTGCTTGGTGATGGCAAGTGTGACTTAGGGTCCCCTGCTGTCAGGCTTGGAATCATCTCCTTCCCTCCCACTTAAGATTTACAAGATATACTGGAAGCAGGTTCACCACAGGCAGCAGGCACAGCATTGGCAGAAGAAGTAGCACTGGCAAGAGGCACAAGTATCTGATCTTTCCTGCTCACTCTACTACCCTCTTCTTCCTCTGCCCTTGACAAAAATTTCCTCAACATCCCTTGGGGTTGTGTTGGTGTACTGGCCAGTGTTGGGTCTGGGGAACCAGGGCAACCATACCCATTCATGTTGGTGGTAGTGGTCACTTCCTCCTCCTCAAACTTACTGGATGCATAATGGTCCTCCTTTTATTGTTATTAAACTTGATCATAGTAATAACAGTCACTATGAGCGTCTCCTGCCTCAGTTTTGCAAACCAACTCTAACAACTGTCTCTCTCTCTGTAGCTGCATATATTATGTTTAATTTCCTTGAAATCAGCAGGTTATTTTTTTATAGAGAAAAGGCAAAAAACACATAATTAAAGGGGAAAACACTTTCTAGCCATAGACAAAATAGTGAAAAACTTTTTACAATGGGTGAAAACAGTGAAGATTTTAAAAGCTGTGGATTTGCCTCTGAAAAAGGAGAAAAAAACATGATTCTAGCAGATTTTTTTCCCAGGAACATGACACAGCCTTTCGCCAACCCCTAGTCATGAGTAGGGATGAGTGAAAACTTTTGCCTCCAACCAAAATTTTCAAAAAATGGCACTTTCCACCTTGCAAAAAATTTCTTGTGAAGAGTTCTGTTTTCCTGCTTTTTTCGCTACCTCGTTGCATTGAAATCAATGGGAAGAAAAATATTTCTCTACTATACCAATGCTTTCTCTAGTTTTCTACAGACACAAAAGGCTGTCAGGCTCTCACGGCAGCCATTCTGTGTACAGCCCTATAAAAGGGTGTCAGTGTGTCACAGCAGCCATTCTGTGTACAGCCCTATAAAAGGGTGTCAGTGTGTCACAGCAGCCATTCTGTGTACAGACATATAAAAGGGTGTCAGGATCTCACAGCAGCCATTCTGTGTACAGCCCTATAAAAGGGTGTCAGGCTCTCACGGCAGCCATTTGTGTTTGTGAGAGGAAAGAGCAGCACATTTCTGAGCTAGAGAAAATGGGGAATAAAGGGGAATTGAAGCTTAGATTTAGGTAGGATATTTGTTCTCTGTATTAACCCTTTGAGTGCCAGAGGGGTACAGGGGGGGAAGGTTGATCCCAATTACCCCTAAATTCCACGTGACTGACTGGCAAGACACAGGCAGCTGGGGACAAATTTGCTCGCAGATATTGCTGTTATTGTCTCTGTGCTGGTGTAGTCTGGGGAAAGAAGTTGTTGATTTTGTTTTTTAGTTATTTTTTTTTTTTTTACTAACTGTGATAAGATAGTGTGGTCAACTTAAAAAATAAATAAAATAATAAAAAAATAAAAATAATATATAACTCATTAAACAAATAAATTGCACAGCTGACTGGGAGCCTGATGAGAGTTCTATGACAGACAGACTTCATAGCAGACAACATTGAGAATTTTGCTGCAAGTCAAGGCAAGACATCACACTCCATCAGTTGTATACTGTAGCAAGTAAAAAAACCACACACACAGTAGTTGAGTACTGTCTAGCAAATACACAAACTGACATTGTAGGTTGTACTTGACATCATTATGAATATTGTGCCAGTGTCACTTAAGCAGGAAGTGTTGTGGGCAAAGGACAAATGCACTCTGCATGCTAACAAAGTTTTCAAAGTATATGTTGCTGAACGACTCCCAACATTGACTTTTAGCTACTTATTTCTCCACTACAGCCCTCAGAAGAAGGAATATTGTGCTGGGAAATGTTGCACCAAATTAAACATTGGAGAAAAATGTAACATAGTAATTTAGGTTGAAAAAAGACTTTCGTCCATCTAGTTCAACCATTTTCCTATTCCTGTTTACCATTGTTGATCCAAAAGAAGGTAAAAAAACCCCACCTCAATAAAGCCATTTCAAATTATGCATTGAATGGGGGGGGGGAATCCTTCTTGATTCCAAATCAGATTTCTCCTTGAATCAACAAGCACTAACTAAATATTAATCCAAATACTAACATACATAGCTCTCTATGTTATGCTCTTTTAAATAAGTATCCAGGCCCTTTTTAAAGTCATCTAATGTATTCGATAGCACCACCTTCTCAGGCAGTGAATTGCATATCTTTATTGTCCTTGCCATAAAGAAACCCTTCCGCTGTTGTAGATGAAATCTCTTTTCCTCAAGTCTAAGCGGGTGGCCCCTTGTCCTTTGTACTGTTCTGTTAATGAACAGGTCTTTGGAGAGCCCTTTGTATGGACCCTGAACATATTTATATAGTGTTATCATATCCCCTCTAAGACGTTGTTTCTCTAGTGTGTACAAGTTTAACTTTTCTAGCCTTTCTTCATAACTAAAATTTTCCATTCTCCTTATTAGTTTTGTAGCCCTCCTCTGCACTCTCTCTAGTTCCATAATGTCCTTTTTCAGAAAGAGTGCCCAGAATTGAACAGCATATTCTAGGTGGGGTCTTACCATGGACCTGTAAAAAGGCATAATAATATCTTCCTCCCTTGAATCAATACCCCTTTTAATACATGCTAATATCGTATTAGCCTTTGCAGCTGCCAGCTAGCACTGCAGGCTACTGCTGAGTCTATTGTCTATCATTACTCCCAAATCCTTTTCATTAATAGAGATCCCCAAAGAAACACCATTTAAGCTATATGTTGCATTTTTATTATTATAACCAAAATGCATAACTTTACACTTGTCTGTATTGAATCTCATTTGCCATCTGCCTGCCCAGTTACCCAATTTGTCCAAATCTCTTGTAATGAAGACACATCCAGTTCAGACTTTATTACCCTATTTAATTTTGTGTCATCTGATACTGATACAAGGCTCCCTATGCCCCCTGGGAGATCATTAATAAACAAATTAAAAAGAAGACGACCCAGGACAGATCCCTGAGGGACTCCAATTATCACGTTTATCCAATTGGAGAACTTCCCATTTACTACCACTCTTTGCATTCTATCTTTCAGCCAATTTCTAATCCACACGCAGACGTTTTCCCCTAAGCCTATTTCATTCACTTTATACAGTAACCTCTTGCGTGGAACCATATCAAATGACTTGGCAAAGTCTAAATAGATCACATCAACCGCCGCTCCCAAATCTATATTTTTACTCACTTTTTCATAAAATGCAATTAAGTTAGTTTGACAAGACCTGTCTTTCACAAAACCATGTTGGCTCCTGCTAATGATATTCCTGTTCAAGATGGGGGTACAAAGATGGAGTTTGGTACACTTCCTGAATTAACTGAGAACACCTGCCATACACCTCCTGCACCAAGTAAACTTGGTTAAGCAGTATGGAAGTATAAAGATGGAGTCTGGTGTGCTT
Source organism: Rhinophrynus dorsalis (assembly GCA_037306005.1). Taxonomy (NCBI): domain Eukaryota; kingdom Metazoa; phylum Chordata; class Amphibia; order Anura; family Rhinophrynidae; genus Rhinophrynus; species Rhinophrynus dorsalis. The sequence continues at coordinate 187,420,225 of CM074726.1, forward strand.
CCTGAGTCATTTTGGGAGTACAAAGATGGAGTCTGGTGTACTTCCTGAGTCACTTTGGATAAAATTATCACAATTGGAGTGAAATTTCAAATGAAAAGCACTTCCAGATAGTAATGGAAAGGGTCAATGGATGACAACTTCCTGTGAAATTGTTTATTTTTGGTTTATAAAAATCAAGAGTTATAATGTTTATATTAAGGCAAAAAGCTTTTTTATATAGTTACTAGATGGAGAGAATAGGTGAGTATTGAGTGAAAATTGGAAATTTTAATTAGGGATTTTGTTTAGACCAAATGCCTAGTGGAATGGCAATTAGCCACCCAGATTGAAAGGGGGGAATTTAAATGGGATTTTGTTGTTGCTGCTATGTTGTCTTTGAATTCAGGCTAGCTCTTGAGAAAGTAGTTTGATAACTGCGATACGTTGGTAAAATTTGCTTGCCTGTATATTGTTTTAAGGTAATTTTAAAAGGGCGTGGCCTTATTTTTATTAATTAAATATATTTTTTAAGACTAGAGCTGCTTTTTTGAGTTCCTTACATGAATTTGTAATTTGAATGCTGAGATTATTGGATTGAAGTACCATCCCTATTCCAAAGACCTGAGCAGGGACAGGCTTAATATTCCTTGCATGCCTGATCTGTTTTGACTGTACATACGTCCATTCACAACCACCACGCTTGCGAATATTATAATTAGCATTTTAAGCAATAAGTGTCAATAATAATAATAGGCACTATTGGGCGCCCTTTTCTTTTCTGTTTTTTGAATTCTTGAATATATTCCCTTAGAAACCCTTCAAACAGTTTCTCTACCACAGATGTCAAGCTTACAGGTCTGTAATTTCCTGGCTGGGATTTTGATCCCTTTTTAAATATGGGCACCACATTTGCTTTACGCCAGTCTGTGGGCACCATACCTGAGACAAAAGAATCCCTTAAAATCAAAAATATCGGTCTGGCCAGGGCTTGGCTTAGCTCTTTAAGTACCCGTGGGTGTATACAATCCGGCCCAGGGGCTTTGTCTACCTTAAAACCATTCAATTGTTTTAACACTTTTTCTTTTGTTAGCCAATCCCATGCTAGCTGTGAGTGTTTTGTAAAATTAGTTTGCAGGTTCTTCTCCATTGTGTCTTCCTTGGTAAAAACAGAAGAAAAGAAATTATTTAAAATATCTGCTTTCTCTCTGTCCCCACTGACCACCTCACCCATTTCAGATATCAAAGACCCAACATTATCAGACTTTAATTTTTTGCCATTAATGTATTTAAAGAATTTTTTTGGGTTGCTCTTGCTCTCCTTAGCAATATTTTTTTCATTCTCCAGTCTAGCTAATTCAATCGCCTTTTTACAGGTTTTGCTGTTATTTTTGTATTTTGCAAATGCCTCTGCTGATCCCTCAGTTTTATAATGTTTAAATGTCGCTTTCTTGTTATTTATTTCATGAATTACTTTACTGGTTAGCCACATTGGTTTTAATTTGCTTCTTTTGTATTTGTTTCCAAAGGGGATACATTTATATGTATATTTTTGCAAAGTTATTTTGAAGGCATTTCATTAACCTTCTGTGTTTTTTCCAGAAAATATTCCATCCCAGTCAACAAGACCAAGGGATGAATTAAACCTGCTAAAGTTGGCCTTTTTAAAATTCAGTGTTTTGATGGAACCCATACCAAATTGTTTTTTTTATTAATAGCAAACAATACCATGTTATGGTCACTATTCCCAAGTGCCCCCTTACTTGGATGTTAGAGATAAGTTGTTCATTGTCAGTTATTACCAGAACCTGCTGGTTGAGGTCTGCACTAGTTGAGAAAAAGAATTGTCATTCAACAAGTTCAGAAACTTGCTGCTTTTAGCAGAATTAGCTGTTCCATTTTTCCAGTCTATTTCTGGATAATTAAAATCCCCCATAATTATAGTTCTCCCTATTTGAGAATCCTTTTCTATTTGCATTAATAGCTGTGATTCTTCAAGGTCACCAATGTTTGGTGGTTTATAACAAATATCCATTAATATTTTCTGGTCAGTTTTACCTCCATTAACTATTTCAACCCACAGCTATTGCACATGTTCACTACTGTCATCATATATATCTTCCCGCAAATTAGGCAATAATGCTGGTTTGACATACAGACAGACCCTATCACCTCTTTTTTTTACCTATCTTTTCTAAACAACATGTAGCCCTCCAAATGGATTGACCAATCATGTGTGTCATCCCACCATGTTTCTGTTATGCCAATCAAGTCACAGTTTTCAATTTCAGCTACCAGCTCCAGTTCCCCTATTTTACCAGTTAAACTTCTGGCATTTGCAAGCATACAATGTATGCCACTGCTATGTTCCATTTGTGATTTATTTTTGATGTGGTTTATAGGTTTCTCCCTATCATCTGTACTAACCCCGCCCCCAGATCCACCAACCTGGTTGTGTTAGAATAGTAGAAAATGTGTTAGAATAGTAGAAAAATGTGTTTGTATTGGAGAAAAATGTGCTGGAATAGGCAAAGAGGAGGAACATTTTGCATTGGAGAAAAGGAGAAAACATTTGGGAAAAAAGAGAAAAATTGTTTGTTTTTTTCGCGAAAAGTCATTCGGGAAATTGTTCTCACTTTTTGTCAAACTCCTAGTCATGAGGTAGGGAGTGACCAATCAGAAGGTGTGTGTTGTCCAGGTAAGTGTTTTGCGGTGTGGATGTTTTTGTTTGTCTGATTTGTTGTACTTGCAGTGTACCTGTCAGGTGCATATGTGATGTTGTCAGGTGCATGTTGTGCCTCTATTGGCTGGTGATGTATTGACAGGTGTGAGTCTTGTGTTTGATGTAAATATGTGTTGCTGTGTGTTAACCCCTGTTGTTCCAGGGTATCTTGTGATGGATTGTGTTGGAATACTTTGTCAACACCTTGTCTCTGGGGGGTTTTGTTGGTTGTCCTGGACTTGTTTGTAGGGCATGGGCATTGTCTGTGTGGTTACTTGGTTTTGCAGAAGTTAATTTTACAATTGCTGTACTTGTTCTATGTGCTGGGTGTTGTGTGAGATGATTTTCCTGCTTTATTTTGTCACACGGTGGGTTTTGTTGTCCGTTTCGTGCTGTATGTCCAGAACAACTAGCTGCAGATTTTCAGTCTTTAAATGCATCAGTTTGTCATCCGCTTGCCACTTCTGTGCACAATTGAATGGCTCCTGTGTAGAGCTGTTTTATAGTTCTCAATGTGTGAAATATTATCATTTGTTGTGATTTTAAAACTGCCGTTAGCTGTTTTTAATATGGCTAATTGAATTGCTTAAAATGCTTAAAAAACTGCCATTGGCTGTTTTTTTGCCATTGAAAACTATTAAATCGAGGCCCAGTGTCTAATTAGGCCAAAGGTGAGGCTAAGAGTAATAATCGTTGTAACTCTGTGGGTTCTAAACACCTCCCTTCAAGCAGATAACCACGGCCTCCATCCCCCTGGGTAAATAGTTACACACATGACTTACCATGACCCTGGTACACTCTGTCTCCTGAAGGCATCTGTCCACGCCCACTGAAATCTTCTCCTTGGTCAATAAGGGCTTCTTTTACTGCTTGGTACCCACAGAGAATAACTACTGGACGCGACCCAAAATAGAGAGTATATACCGAGCCATACTTCTCTGACAACTGTAAAAGGTAAATTTAATTGAATAAGGTATTCTTTATACACAGTTATATTAATTTAACCCCTTAAGGACCAGATGCATGGCCAACAGTTAAAGACCACAGGGGATTTTCTTTTTTTGGCCCAATGTATTTTTCCAGGAACATGCAGGGCCATCATGGGTCCTTAACAGAAGTTTTCCTATGATGCTCCTGGCATGTCATGGGTCCTTAAGGGTTACATGGGAATGTCATCATTTGAATAATTTTAACAGAAGGTGTAACCTAGGCAGGTGTCCTTCATACAGAGTAAGATCTGTTTGCTCACTGTTTACTCTCTGTATTGATTTATTTACAGTCTGGAGCTAGAACTCTGGATACATTGGTTACATTGTTTTTGGAGTTTCAGAAGGTCTAAATTTTAAAGGGATAGTAATGTTTCGTATTACACGTAGCTCAGAACATTCATCATATGTAATAGTTGTGCTGTCCGCAGGGCCAGCTCCATCTATAGGTGAGGTAGGTACAGGCCTAGGGCACACATCTACTGATGGTGCTTAACAACATTCCCCTCGGTGGTTGCTGTGTGAAGGGAGAGAGAGAGAGACCTGCTAGGGTGACCATATCACATATAATGCCTCAACAACTTTTAGCCAAATGGGCTTCCTTCCCTTGTTCCCTTTCCCCTACTGAGCCCTCAGCCGTGATGCTATATTGTGGAGTCTTTGGCCACATGTGTGCAGCACAGCATAAGATAAGCACCATGGCGTGCACACTGTAATCCACCCTTGCCCTCATCCGTAGAAGCAGCAGTGAGTGAGCATGCTGTGCAGCGACGTCAAGTGGGTCAGAGCAGGAACTTACTAACCCCATCAGACAGAGACTGGCAGAAACTCTTACCAGGTATTCTTTACATCAGTGCTTATGTTACTGTTTTGCATCCAAATTCATCTCGTACATTAAGTGAGATTTTGCCTTGGGTAATGAAAATCCTTGCACAACCCTGACTGTCCAATGTCTTTACTGTTCAAAATGTGCTAGTTACAGTGTCATAATATGTTGAAGTTGATTCCTCCTACCCCTTTCCCAGATAGCAAGCCACCTCCCCATAGATGTGAAAATCAATCCCGGGACTGGACAGATCACAACGAGGGGCAATTTTCCCTTATTCAGTATAAGGACAACCCTGCCCTCCTTGAAGAAAGAGGGCAGGTTCTTCCTTATACTGCGTGAAGATTGTCTCTCGTGATCCATTGTCAGATTTGGGACACAAATGCTGATGTTGGGAAAGAGCCAGGAAGGATCAACTCCAAAGTATTATTACACTGTAACTAGCACGTTTTGAACACTAAGGGCATCAAACAGCAGTACTATTACATACGATGATCGTTCTGCGCTATGCTTAATATGAAACATTACTATCCCTTTAAATTCATGGTGACATTCCTTTCCTACAAAAAATTAAAGTGAACCCCTCTCCTTAAGTTAATTTAAAAGATAAGCAAAAATTTACTGTATGTTGTACCAGCCATATAATTGAAATAGAAATAATTTGAAGAAATTAACTTTTACTTGTAAGCGGCACATGCTGGCACTGTATGCTAATTAATTTATGTGCTGGGTGAAAAACAAGCCAAAGGATGTGAGAGGCTCTGAGTAAAAACAAAAGGAATGTTGCCTATTCTATGGATAGTTATCACTCAAGGGCATCACATCTTAGCTCTCTACTGCCACATGCATATTAGACTAATCCCACCCATAAGGGCAGTCTATCTAAAATGATGGTCACGGGAAATACAAGCTAACCCCAAACAAATGTTTCAGCCTTGTTTAGGCCTTGTCAGGGAGGTGCAGCTGGTTTTCCTAGGCACTGAGAGCAATGAGTCCACGTCTGGGTTCCCCTTTACTCTTAGGGAGAGACCCTAACAGTGTTTGAAAAACAAGTCAAAAGATATGATAGGCTCTGAGTATGAACAAAAGCAATGTTGCCTGTTCTACAGCTAGGTAATGCTCAAGAGCAAAACATTTTAGCTATCAAGTGCCATTACAGAGGAGAAATACAAATTAGACTAATCCAGCCCATAAGGCCGGTCTAGATGCAAAATCATGGCCAATCACCCTCTACACTGCTACCACACACTGTGCTAGGAATGAATCTAGATGGAGCCCACACTGGAGCTGTGTCTAATTGCACAGTGAGGGGTACATTTGGTCTGGAATAGAGCTAATTAACATAGTGTCCAGAGACTTAGCGTAATACATCATTCTTTCCACCAAAACATATAGGTTAATTTCTCAAAAACAATTATATTACAAGTGACTACACAACCGGTAGCTTTTAATTCACTTTTAGACACACCAAACATATCTTAATGTAGATCGTTAACAGTAAGATGTTTAATTTATTTTCAAGATAATTACAATTTGTCCATATGGTGTTTTATAATATAGTTCATTTTTGAGAAATCAGCCATTGTTTATCAGTGACAAAGTCTGGAACTTTATACTAATTAGTTTATGTGCTGGGCTAATATTAGCACACACTGTGTTATAAATCTACTGAGATGTCACACAGTGGGGGCGTGGCTAATAGATCAGTGAGCAGTATGTTTGGTCTGAAACATAAAAAATTAGCATACTGTGTCAGGAATTAACATCATGTGCCATGGAATGTCATTAAAACGTTTAATTCTTAGAACTATTTTACAGAAAAAAGTAGTTACTAGAACATAGAGGCATATGTTACCAATCTATAAAACAAACTCATTTTATCTCAGAGTGACAGGCCACATAAAAGTCATCCTTTTATTGGAGAAAGTAAGAGACCCTGTGGATAAAGCAGAATAGTAAATGGAAGAGATAAGACATTAAGGGCTCGATCCAAATGCCTGAGATAAAAAAGCCAGTAGGTCAAAATGGATACCGACCAAAGAAAATGTCTTAGTCGGTATCTAAATATCCTATCGGCTAAGAGAACAACGGATGTTAGGCCACAAAAATGGTCTTGTGGCCAAATGTCCGTTTTGTGCTTTAAGTTCCCAAAATGCAGCTAAATAATGTTAGTATTGGGAACTTAAAAGTAAAAAAGCTAACGATCGGTGCATGACATACTGAAAAAAACTGATCATTAACTAATATGTCTTAAATGTACCTGCCATCCACTGTCCTTCTCTTCAGTCTTCACTTCTTTCTTCTGGTATCTGTAAAAGAAAACATAGTATTAATACAATGCAGAATACAATACATTGTTTAACCCCTTGAGTGCCAGATGGGTACACAATGCATTGCAATGCATTGTGGACCTCTCTGGCGCTCAAAGAGTTAAACAATGTATTAGTGCCCCTGTGTATAATGAAATATGCCGCCATAATTCTGTGAAACCAGTATATTAAACCTGCAAAATCATATGTCCCAAACAATGATGAAAATATACTTAGCTTTCAGCAATTTATAATGTCTCCGCTGCAGAGGTGTGTGTGTCACAGACACCCCCTCCTGCTGCCGCACGGGTCGATGTCCATTCCACAATGAGCGATTTTGATCAGAGACTGCCTTTGATCCAATTCCCTCACAGTCGCAGTCTCACAGTGGCTTGAATCTGATTGGCTGGGATGTGTGTAAGCGCATCTCAGTCAATGGCTGTGAGGGAATTGGATCAGAGGCTGCCCATATATAAAGGCAGTCTCTGATCAAATTCCCTCATTGCGGAAAGGTCAACAGAAGGTGAGGCAACAGAAGTGGACTGTCTGTGACACACAGTGATGTCTCTGCCGCCACCGCCTCTGCAGCCACACACAGCGGGGGAGACATTATAAATTCCTGCAAGCTAAGTATATTTTCATCATTGTTTGGGACAAAACATTTAGCAACTTTAATATACTGGCTTCACATAATAATGGCAGCATATTTCATTATGCACTAATACATTGTTTAATTCTTATTTATCTCTTTGAGCCCCAGAGAGGTCCGCAATGCATTGCTTTGCAATACGTTGCATACCACTCTGGAACTCAATGGGTTAAACGATGTATTGTATTCTGCATTGTATTAATACTATGTTTTCTTTTACAGATACCAGAAGAAAGAAGACAGAAGAGAAGACTGAAGAGAAGGACAGAAGATGACCAGCATGATGGGGACTCCACTGGACATCAGTGTTAAGTGGTAAGTGTTACTTTTAATAGGATTTTTTTTTTTTTTACTTAGTCGGGTTAACCCTGTGAATGCCAACGGGTTAATTATACTCCACTGGCACTCATAGGGTTAATTCTACTAACATTTGACACATTTTTCATACTTTGGATGTATAAATATGGGGCTTAGAGCTCAATACATCCACTGAGGACTTTTTTACTTGTTTTTTTCATTCAGGTTTCTGCGTCGGCTGTTTGAAGGTCCGATAAGGGACTCAAGCCAGAAAAAAAACTGGGTCTTTACTTTCCTGCGATAACGTAAGTCCCTTATAAGGTTTTTCATGGCTAAAGTAGACATTTGAATTGATAACTACGGCATTTTCAACATTTTCTATGGGTGAAAACACCTCTTAACCTTAACACAGAACGGCTTTTTTTTGCCAGTATTTTCTCACAGCACAGACATTTGACTAGCTTACTGTGCTGGAGAAAATGCCATCGGCAGAAAAAACAGTGTCTCCAACATTTGGATCTAGGCCTAAAAGAGATGTAGTCAAACCTTTCAGGACTTGAGTGCTGTACAATGTGCTTCAGAGCAAGGCATTGCACCACCCTTCTGGTGTACAAAGGATTAAATGTTAGATCAGTGAATAATAACAATTAGAGTTTGTCAGGGCAAGCGTAGAGTGACTTGTAACATGGAAGGGCTTATTGCAGGTGAGAGCCGTGTATACAGAAGATAAGCTTAACCCCTTGAGTGCCAGAGGGGTATACATCTAATTTTGCTGGCATGCATTGTGTTACTCTCTGGTACTCAAAGGGTTAATTGTTATATGGGAAGGAGAGTTAATCTGAATTAAAACTGTATTACATTGTCACAGGAGACAGGAGGGCGTGAGGGTATGTGAGAGAGGTGCAAGGTGCGGGGGGGGAAAGAAAGAAGATAGGATGGAGGGGGAGAGAGTGAGTGCAAGCAGAGTGAGTGCAAGAACATAGGAATTGGGAATGAGCGTTGAGCCAGTGTCATGGATTGACTCAGCAACTCTGATGTACTTTCAGTGGGGCAAAGGAATCAATAGCAGAGGATAGGATTGAGTTGTAGGAGTTAACAAGAATGTCTGTGTCAGAGATGGCTAACATAGCGGAAAGACTGGAGTTAAGTGAGGTGCTAATCCCAGAGAGATTAAGTGAGTGGGTATCCCTTATATATCTGTTGGGGGGAGGGATGGGGAAGGGGCAGAGTGGGAGAGAGAGAAGGAGATAAGATGGTAGTTTGAAAGAGGGAATTGGGAAACTGTGAAAGAGGAAAGATCCAGGCTCTTCGTACAGACAAGATCAAGGCAGTGACCAGCTTTGTGAGTGGCACAGTCAGTCCACTGCCGGAGATCAAGTGAGGAGGTTAATTCTAGAAGACGGGAAGCCCAGGGGACAGAGGGGTCATCAATATGACAGTTAAAATCACCCAGAATAAGGACAGAATTGTCAGTGGAGAGAAAGAAGAAGAGCCAGGATTAGAAATCTGAGAGAAAGTTTGAAGGAGAAGAGGAATTAGCAGGTGGCCTACATATTACAGCCACGCGCATTGACAGAGGGTAGTAGAGCTGGATTGCATGTATTTCAAATGAGGAAAAGTGCACAGATGGTGGGATTGAGAGGGTTTGGAAGTGGCAGTGGGAGGGGAGAAGGAGACCTACCTCCCCACCTGATCAGTAGAACGAGGGGTGTGTGAGAAGCAGAACCCTCCATAAGAGAGTGCAGCCTCCACCGCTGAGTCCTGTGCAGACAACCAAGTTTCTGTGAAAGCAAACCACTGCATTGATTGCTCACAGAAACAGTCATGAATGGGGGTTGTTAACTATGGAGCGGGTGTTCAGCAGAGCACAAGAGAAGGGGAGAAAGGAGATTAAAAGACAAAGAATGTTTATGAGATTTGAGGGGTTAGAACCCTTCAGGTAGCGGTGGGAGGACATGCTAAACTGTGGTTGATAACAGGTAGGTATGGGATTTGGGCCTGGATTGGGATCAATATCTCCTGCAGCAAGCAGAAGGATAAGACAAAGGGCAGAAATATGGGAGTGGGACTTGTATTGTTGTTTGGTATGGGGAATGCAGAGAGAGAACGGGTTAAAATCTGGAGGAGTGTGTAAGAGCAGTCAGGTGTGATGGGGAGGAGAGAGGGGGAGATGTGGATGTAGTTTGGAAAGTCAGGGGGAGAGTTGAAGCTGATAGGAGCACTGAACATATAACAACAAGGTAAATAGCAAATGTGAACATGGTAAATCAGTTCCATTGGTTCTGGCTCCCTGGTCCTTGATTATCCTGTTGTCCCTATTTTTTTGTCCCCGCTTTTAAAATTGAGTCACAACTCCCTGTTCTATGTCAGGACTGAGCAGTGTCAGGTCCTCCAGCTGCTGACAGAGTACAACTTCTATCATCTCCCACCAACCAACGGCCTCACACTGCCCACTGCTGTTCTATGTGCTTGTCATTAACAGTTCTCAATGATCCATACATAATTAGGAACAAAGATTTCTCCTCTATAGGGATTTTCTCCAGAACCGCTTCTCCTTAGCTCATCGAATATGACTCTGCCCTTCCTACCAAAGGAAATAATTATAATGTCCATTACTTCAGCCTCAACAAGCTGCTCCAAAATTAGGGCTTCCCTAAAATAGTGGAGATGTACACGGCAGACAGACTTGCCATCTAAGTAGATTGTCATTTTTTTTTTTTTTTAAATTGCCCCCAATTTTTTTCATGATTTGTAAAATTTGTTACATAGTTACACATGCATATCCTAATTTCCTTTTATGTTCAGTGTAGAACACAGGAATCAAGGGGTAAAGTGTCCTCCTGCAGGAGGGCAGGGCATTTGCCTTAAAAGGCTCCCAGATGTGGAGACTCCCTCCCTGCTACAATTTTCCCCTTCCATTCTAGCTCAGTTTTAAAAGTGACCTCATGGACAGTGAATGGGCAAGATTGTCTCTTAGTTAGCCTTCTTTTTTGTTTTTATGCATGTAGGATGGGGCTGTGTAATCCCCCATTAGTGGGCTCCTATTTATGGCTTCCATTGTTGGCTTGAACCAGAGGGCAGACTAAATGGGACCTGGGTCTGCTAGGGGATGGTTCGCATTATCAGCCACTCTCTTCTTAGTTCTACTCAGTTTGTCCGAGAAGAATCTGCTATGATACTTATCAACCTGTAGACCAGTGGTTCTCAACCTGTGCCCTTAAGAACACAGGTGAGTTAATCAATATGACTGAGCCTCTGATCACCACACTTGTGTTCTAGCAGGGAAATTCCTAAGTCCTGGCCTGTTAGTGGCCACTGAGGGCATGGGTTGAGAACCTCTGCTGTAGACTGAAGAGGAAAAGATCTCCAGAGTTCAGAGTGCTTAAGTCATGTGAATACGTCTCTGTCTGTTGGGAAGTGGTTGGACTGACACTCCGCTCATTTCCGTTTTCTCTCCTTGCTCAGTAGAAACTTTATTTTTTTTAATTGTATTTCAGTTTTATTCCAAATTTGCTTTCTTTTCTGTGTTTTTACTTGGAGCTGAATGCTCCAAGGACCATGGTGCCTTTAAGAATGAGCATGTGTGGCAGCCATATTGTATTGGTTCATAGAATCTGCTTGGGACTCTGTTCCACCAGTTGCATTGCAGTGGATGTAAAGGTGCTTATTATGTTTGTCATTGTATAGCATAGCGGTGCCCCAGGGATCCTCCCCCAATACAAAGTGGGGGGTTATTGTTTGGAGGCTGAAGAGCCACCATTCCATATTAGAATGGGTTATGCAAGAGACTACATTACCCAGGTTCACTTTTAACCCCTTAACGACCGGGGAATCCGGAACCGGAAGTCACTAGACGACCACGGAGCAATTTTTTTTTATTGCTCCGTTGGGTTCCGGACTCCCCGAACGGCGTGCAGCCGCGGGGGGAGCCCGGAACTCGATGACGGTCATAGTACGTCATCGGTCGTTATGTCAAATCGACCCTTGACGTACTATGACCGTCAAGGGTCGTTAAGGGGTTAAAATGTCACAGGCAAAATAGCATGCAGGTAAATGGCACATTAAGCATGTTGCCATGCTGAAAAGGGCGACATGAGAATCTCTCCCTGTATCAAAAGCATGAGCTTCTCATGCCGTCCCCTTAAATGTTGCTTGAACCCGCATCCATTAGTGCCCACACACCTTCACTATATTTAACCCAACATGAATCTCTCATACAAACCAAGTACATCAGAAACAAAAATATAGTACCTCCAACATGGCACACACAGAATACCCGCATACCTTACCATAGCTTTAACCCTTTATGTGCCTCCGACCACCATTCATCCTCTCAGTCAGTCAGTCTGGCACCTGTGTCTTTAACTTCTGCTTCAATATCTGCAAAGACACAGGCGAATAGACTAACTGACTGAGAGGATGAACTACAACTCTGACAATAGTGAAATAAGACTCTCCGTGACCCAAATGCTATGAAGATTAATTGGAGCTCTTTTTATTTTGAAATATTACTATCCCTTTAAACCATGCAGGCTCTTGTTCATAAGAAGTGGGCCCCAGAAGCTGTGTAGGGACCACAGAGTAAGAGGAACATAAAGTACCGCAGGTTCTTTGTGTGTGCCATGTTGGAGGTACTATATTTTTGTTTGGAGGCATGGTTTCTGATGTACTTGGTTTGTATGAGAGCTTCTTGTTGGGTTAAATATAGTGAAGGTATGCAGACACTAATGGATGTGGGTTCAAGCAACATAAGAATCTTGCAGCTTTAATACAGGGCAATATTCTCATGTTGCCTTTTCATCACTGCGACATGCTTAATGTGCCATTTACTTGCGCGCTATTTTGTTTTCAACATTTTCAATGGACACCCATTACCCATAAGCCTGTATCCCTGGGCTTTAAAGGATGGAAAGAGGAGGTTTTACACTGGTGCAACACATGATGCTGGTCTTTTCCTGCTTTAAAACTACTTTAACCCTTTCATTCAGATAATACATTTAATTTTATACAAGTACTTTTTTCATACACATACTGTCTTGTATTCTATTGTGAGGGGGATCCTGGCTATATCTGAGCCGAAGGAAGACAAGCCAAAGTCAGCACTACCAAGTTTTTGGAGATACCCAGTTAAATTGTGGAATTCCTTGCCCAAAGATATGATTATCGCAAATACAATGGATACATTTAAGAGAAGATTAGATACATTTCTTTCAAAGGGGAACATACAGGGTTACACTGGTTATTAGTAGGCAAATCAGGAAAGTCTGATAAAGAGTAACTTATTTGGGAGCAGGAATGCTGTGTATTCCTCATGTCTCTGGGTTATGATGTAAAGGTTGAATTTGATGGACTTGTGTCTTTTTCAACGTAATTCACTATGTTACTATGTTTAACCACTAGCTATTCATGTCACATTGGTCTTCCTAGGGATTCCTGTGGTACTTTATGTTCCTCTTACTCTGTGGTCCCTACACAGCTTCTGGGGCCCACTTCTTATGAACAAGAGCCTGCATGGTTTAAAGGGATAGTAATGTTTCAAAATAAAAAGAGCTCCAATTAATCTTCATAGTATTTGGGTCACGGAGAGTCTTATTTCACTATTGTCAGAGTTGTAGTTCAAGAGTAATTGAATGATAAAGTATCCCCCTCCCACCCCTTTTACCTAGTGTAAGCCTCCTCCCATCAGATGAGGAATCTGGTCCCTTGATCAGATAGCTCACAGCAAGGGACAATATTCTTACTGTGAGTATGAGGAAAACCCTGTCACCCTTCACAGATTTTTCAGGGACAACTGAAGATTGTCAATTTGAAGATTGTCCCTCTCTGCGATCCAGCCAGACAGTCTTGTTGCTCTAAGGTGAGCAGTGTTACAGCAGTAAAAGGGGTGGAAGGGGATACTTTATGATTTAACTTTATGCAAGTACTTTTTTCTTACACTTACTATCCTGTATTCTATTGTAAGGGGTCTCCTGGCTACATCTGAGCCTTTTGGGATACATGGGCAAAGCCAACGCTACCAAGTTTTCAGGAGTTCCCCAGTCTAACCATTAGTCATTCATGCCACATTAGTCTTCCTTGGAATTCCTGTGGTACTTTATGTTCCTCTCACTCTGTGGCCCTTACACACTTTCTGGAGCCCACTTCTTATGAACAAGAGCCTGCATGGTTTAAGGCTCTGATTTTTTTCTCTGAGTTCCATACTGAGAATGATGAGTGGGTGAGAGAGGGGTGACAGTGATGGTGGAGAGAGGAAGAATAAGGGTTGAAAGGTGAGTATAACCAAACTGAACACAAAACACAATATGAAGAGGAACATACAGATAAAGGAGAGTTAACGCCTCCTAACAATAATACTCAACTAAACAAATCACTATGGCCTCTATACATGTTATCTTTGTGTCTTTGTCAATTCAGTAACTCCTTTCTATCAATCCTGTACTTCAGTCCCATGGAGGCGGGCATGACAGTTGGTAGCATGACCTCAGGACACAAACTCTGCCCACTGCATATGGTAAGCTTAACCCTTTAAGCACAAGAGAGATGTGCAGTGCTTTGCTTTGTAATGTGTTGTGCACTTCTCTGGTCCTTATGTGGTTACTCCTATATCCCACGTGCATTAGTCTGAAAAAACTGCCAGGAACTGTCATGTCTGCCTCAGTGGTCAAGACTTCCAAGACTGATGGAAGATTCATGTAATCCTGTTTTCAAAGAAATCCTTTATCTCTACATGAATTAGTTTCTCCCCATAGACATTCATGGTTTGCCTCAGAATTTCTTGGGATCCCCTCTACAAGAAATGGTTTGTCCTATAGACTGTTGTGGGATCCCCTCTACAAAAAATATTTCCTCCCTTCTGAAAATGGTTCTCATAAATACATTGACTGTGTAAGCGTGTGGGGGACATAATATTTTAACATTAAATCATGGTGCTCAGTCTTAACAGCTTGATTTGTACATAGAACATCATGGGATCCATCTTTAATAAATGATTTGTAAGCACAGACTTTCATATGATCCCTTCTACAACATTCGTGTTACATGTATAATTTCTACAATAAATAGAACATCCAATGCAAAGTACAGACCTGCATCAAAGACTTTACTAGCTCCCCCTTCTTTATGTGCAGTAAGTTTCCAATCACAGGGAGAGGGGTCGGACCTGGAGGCAAATTACGTCTTCTGTACATTTTATCCCATGTCGAATAGATCAACATGAAAGAGACCAGCAGAGCAAGGAGCAGGGTCCCAAGTGCTGTTAGATCCATGTTTGTTGAAGGTTTACACTTTCTGCTCATTGCTAGTGCTGGATATTTATAGTGGAATGTGCTGGTTTAGAGCCAAACAGATTGTTATAATTAATTGCAAGCAAGGTCTTGGCAATACCTTCACATTGTGAATGTTCACACCAGTTACGTTCATAGAAAAGTAAACACAGATATAACTGCACAAGTTAACACCTTGTCCCAATAAGAATAACATCACTATAAGCCAAATTAAAGAATGTAACATAAAGAGTTTAATGTCTGGAACAAGCCAATCGCACCATCATACGTGAAAGGTACTTCCAGGGATAACCAATGATTCTGGCTCTTTGATCCTTGATCCTCCTGTTGTCCATGTTTTTGACCCCAACTTTAAAATTGACTCCCAGTGAGTAGGCTAGTGTGCCACAGACCAGTGTAGACAAAGTGGGGTCTAGGAGTAGTGATATGGGACTAGGAGGACAGGTTCCAATTGCCACCAATAATCCTGATTCTAGTTCAAGTGTTGATTCTGAGGCAACAGTAACAGCATCTTCTGCTCAGCCAGTGAAGGAGATTGTGGAGAAAAAGAAAGACGCCATTCTTATCCTGCACCTTTTCCCTCCCCCCTGAGGTCATGGGTGTGGAACTATTCTTTCTTGGGGCAGGCACAGTGCAGCCATCAATGACAGTGGCACTGTGCACTCTGTGTGACAAGTCAGTGAAGAGGGGAAAGGCGGCAACACATCTTGGCACAACTTCCCTCAAAACAAACATGAAATGCAGACAACATGGCATTTGTGAGAAGCATGTTAAAGCCAAACCCCCACAATGAAACTGGGAACCACTGTCACTGTACCCCCTGTCGCTCCCCAAGGGTACCAAGAATTGAGGTGTTGAATGAAGAGGAAGAATAGAGAAATCCAGCCTGAGCCTGAAGTTTGATAGCAAATGAAACACCTACCTTGTCATTATTTTCTTGCACTGGGGTCCCAGTGAGGGAAGACGGAGCAACCGTCCCTGTCCTGACAACCTCAGGAGTGTCCTCTCTACCACCCCCTCTTCTGGGGAATCACCCCTGTCATTGTTATGTCCCCCACCTGCTGACAGAGATTCTGTAGATGTCAGGATGGGGCAGTTCATGTTCACCTATTGCACACTGTGTGGTATGCTGACCACACATGGCAGTGTGGTGGAGGATAATTGCAAGCAGGGCATTAAGTGGCATCTGAGGAGATTCCACTCCAAAGCATACACTAAGCAGGTGGTAGGAACAAGTCACCATTATGATTAAGTCTGCTAGATGTCATGTGTCCTTAACGGAGCGGGCAAAGGGCAAAGTGACAGCATTTCTTGGTTTCTGGGGAAGATGATTAAACATTGCTGATCTAAGTAATCAGTCTTCCTAGGGGCTCCATCTAGTATATATTTAGAGCCCAGTTAGGGGTGGCATTATGCCGGGGGTGGCATTTGCCAGGGGTATTACCACCTTATCTAAGTAACACCTTATTTAAATATGGAGAGTTAAACAATAGAGAAAATATGTATCCAATATGCTGTGTTTTATGAAGACTTTCTCCTAACGAGGTTCTCTTGTCCCTTACAGGTATGTACAAGCCAGTCCTGTTGTGTGGAAGAGCAATTCTCATACTGTCTCCCCTCACAATTTTAACCCCTTGTGTGGTATGTACAAGCCAGTATCTCTGTGTCTGTTTCTTATCAGATGTTTTAATGGTGTCACAGCTGATTGCACTCAGGGTGAGTCCAGTGCAAAACAATTTGTAATCTGTAATTCCCTCAGTCAGTCAGTCTTCCTAGGGGCTCCATCTAGTATATATTTAGAGCCCAGTTAGGGGTGGCATTATGCCGGGGGTGGCATTTGCCAGGGGTATTACCACCTTATCTAAGTAACACCTTATTTAAATATGGAGAGTTAAACAATAGAGAAAATATGTATCCAATATGCTGTGTTTTATGAAGACTTTCTCCTAACGAGGTTCTCTTGTCCCTTACAGGTATGTACAAGCCAGTCCTGTTGTGTGGAAGAGCAATTCTCATACTGTCTCCCCTCACAATTTTAACCCCTTGTGTGGTATGTACAAGCCAGTATCTCCGTGTCTGTTTCTTATCAGATGTTTTAATGGTGTCACAGCTGATTGCACTCAGGGTGAGTCCAGTGCAAAACAATTTGTAATTTGTAATTCCCTCAGTCAGTCAGTCAGTCAGTCAGTCAGTCTTCCTAGGGGCTCCATCTAGTATATATTTAGAGCCCAGTTAGGGGTGGCATTTGCCAGGGGTATTATCACTTTATCTAAGTAACACCTTATCGAAGTATGGAGAGTTAAACAAGAGAGTGGACAGGAGAGAGGACAGGAAAGACACACAGCAGCTGCAGCACTCCTACTAATTAACACAGGCAAGTAAACAAAAAGGAATGAAGTGGAATTGGAGAGAACAGATTAAATAAATGTTACAAGTATAAAATTATTTTTAATCTGAGCTGGTTTCTGTCTACCTGTATGTACACTTCAAGCCTTGTCATATGCATGCCAACATGAACATATTACTTCTATGTGTACTAACCATTCCACTATTAATACAGATGTCCTCTTATCCCTGCAACCATGCCCCGCACCCGCACCATACCATATTAATACACCATGGACTTCTGCATACATGTGCACTTCCTTCTGAATGCTGGTGGAGAGTATTAAAAACAAGATCACTCATCCCCAGTAATTATAGCAACAGACGCACCCTCTCACTATATGCTCACCGAAAACAAATCACTACATTTTTATGCATTCTATTACTTGCCTTGGCAAATGACATAGAAACCAATCCTGGCCCTCAAATAGCAATAAATGGCAACCTCATCTTTAAAAAGGGTCTGTCTTTTGTGCACTGCAACATACGCAGTATACTGCCCAAAATGGATGAACTAAAAGCATGGTGTTACGCATACAAACCTAAAATTCTTATTCTTACTGAATCCTGATTATCCCCAAAAATACCTGATAGTGCTGTTACCATAGATGGATACTCATGCTTTAGAAAAGACCGTGCAAAGCGAGGAGGAGGGGTAATCATATACATACAAGAATCAGAAAACTTTACACTTCTAAATGACTCTCACAACACTGATTCTTATGAATACATTGCTGGCAAAATTTGTCTTCCATACTCAAAACAAATCATAACTGTAGGCATCTACAGACCGTCAAATACCCCAGCACATACCCTTTCAGACATAGCTCAACACCTAAAGGAGATTGCTACTCAAAACAAGAAAAGCGAGCTGATGATTCTTGGAGACTTTGATATTAATTGGTTATACTCCAGGAATGAAAAATGTTGTTCATTATTTAAAACATTGAACTTATCACAGCTAATCTCCTTCCCTACTTGCATAAATCTTAAAACATCCAACCATACTTTTCTAGACTGGATCCTTTCATCCTGCACAAGCAGAATCCAAGATTCAGGTGTACTAGCAAACGTGTTTAGCGATCACTCCATAGTCTACTGTGTCTGCAAAATAAAACCAGTCAAGTCAAGTTCCAAAGTCATACTCATGAGACCATTTAGAAAATGTAATCTTCAGTCCTTCCTAAATGATTTAAGTAATTGCTCATGGCATAGAATACATCTAATACCAGACCTCAACGATTTAATTCTTTAACTCAGAATTCTTACAAGTCTGTAATACCCATGCCCCACTAAGGAAGGCCAGGGTTAGGGGGGCACATCTATCCTGGGTCTCAGCTGACTTGATTCAATTATACAGTTTCAGAGATGCCTTATGGACAAAATTTAAACAAACTGGCTCCGCATATGATCACACTGCATACATACAATTAAGGAATACATGTACAAAACAAACAAAATTAGCAAAAGCACAATATTTTACTGATAAACAGTAACATTTCAAAGCCAGCCAACTTTTGGTAGGTTATTAAAAACCTCTACAACCCTCCTAATCATTCTCACCCATCAACTATAACTGTAGACAAAGAAAAAATACAGTGACCCATATCCATAGCCAATGCCACCACCCTGATTACACAAAACAAAGATAACTGAAAAGTTCAGCCATCTACAGAACATTCACTGGCACCTGTTGCCCGGTCCAGTTATGAAAATGAATTCCATTTCATGCCAGTAAATTAAAGCAAAATATATGATCACCTCCTCCACCCAAAAATGAAATGCCAATCTAGCCCTGGCAAACTACCAGCAATGCTACTAAAGCTCAGTGCCATGGTCATGGCCAAACCGAATGCATCTTTAATTAATGCCTCTTTGGCAACAGGGTATATGCCCAAATCCTGGAAGGTGGCTAGAGTTGTGCCTATACACAAAAGTGGGGATATAAATGTATTATCAAACTACAGACCAATATCCCTACTCCCCACTTTATCTAAAATCCTAGAGAAATGTGTACACGTGCAACTAAATAAATATTACCGACACACCAGATTTTTCACCCCCACTTCAATCAGGCTTTCGACCAAATCACTCAACAGTCTCAGCCCTCCAAAAAGTAACCAACGATATCCAGACGGGCATGGAAAATGGGGACCTCACAGGAGCCATTTTCCTAGATTTTGCCAAGGCTTTTGACACAGTGGACCATAATATTCTTATAAACAAACTCCAAAGATAGGGACTGGGTAACAATTCTCTAAACTGATTCTGATCCTATTTATCAGACAGAATGCAGTATATGTCAGTTGCTGGCAATGACTCCCTTCCGCTCATTGTAACAAGTGGAGTTCCTCAAGGCTCCATTCTTGGCTCTCTTCTATTTTCTCTTTTTATAAATGATCTGCCCAAGGTTTGCAAATCATCTTCAGTACACATGTATGCAGACGACACCATACTCTATGCTAAAAACTCAAAAATATCACACCTTGAAGCCATATTACAACATAATTTCTGTGAGGTTGAAAGATAGATAGCAAGGAACAAACTGTTCTGAAACACAGACAAAACTGCCGCAATGATATTTAGCACAAAGCACAAACTGCGTAATCTCGGCAATACCCACCTATCCATTGTAACACAGAGTCTAATGGTAAATTGGCCCCAGTGGACTCCTACAAATATCTTGGTATGTGGCTTGACCCCAACCTCACTTTTGGTCATCATATTGACAAAATCACTACTCTTTTTAGACACAAATCATGTTTATGTCCCCTGGTTAGAAAACTTATTGTGCAACAGATGTTGCTGCCTGTCATAGACTATGGTGATGTAGTTTATGCTCCAGCTCCAGAAATCCATCTTAGTAAACTTAACATCCTGTATAATTCAATATGCCACTTTAGCCACCAATGTAATTGCTGTGATATGCTAAAAGAACTAAATTAACACACAGATCTAGTCGTACCCTTCACCTTTCTTGTTTAGTACACAACCACTTCTCTGGAAAACTACCAGACTACCTGAGCAGTATGCTCACTCCTGCTCTCCATACTAACTATAACCTGCACTCCACTGCTAACAACTCACTGACTATTCCACACTACCTGAGCCGTATGCTCACTCCTGCTCTCCATACTAACTATAAACTCCACTACTAACAACTTACTGACTATTCCACACTACCTGAGCAGTATGATCACTCCAGATCTCCATACTAACTATAACCTCCCCTCCACTGCTAACAACTCACTGACTATTCCACTACCTGAGCAGTATGATCACCCCAGATCTCCACACCAACTCTAACCTCTGCTTCACTGCTAACAACTCACTGACTATTCCACACTACCTGAGCAGTATGATCACTCCAGATCTCCATACTAACTATAACCTCTGCTTCACTGCTAACAACTCACTGACTATTCCACACTACCTGAGCAGTATGACCACTCCAGATCTCCATACTAACTATAACCTCCCCTCCACTACTAACAACTCACTGACTATTCCACACTACCTGAGCAGTATGATCACTCCAGATCTCCATACTAACTATAACCTCCACTACTAACAACTCACTGACTACTCCACACTACCTGATCAGTATGATCACTCCAGATCTCCATACTAATTATAACCTCCACTCCACTGCTAACAACTCACTGACTATTCCACACTACCTGAGCAGTATGACCACTCCAGATC
This sequence comes from Rhinophrynus dorsalis, assembly GCA_037306005.1. Lineage (NCBI taxonomy): Eukaryota > Metazoa > Chordata > Amphibia > Anura > Rhinophrynidae > Rhinophrynus > Rhinophrynus dorsalis. The sequence goes on from CM074726.1 coordinate 187,441,363, forward strand.
TCCATACTAACTATAACCTCCCCTCCACTACTAACAACTCACTGACTATTCCACACTACCTGAGCAGTTTGCTCACTCCTGCTCTCCATACTAACTATAACCTCCACTACTAACAACTCACTGACTATTCCACACTACCTGAGCAGTATGACCACTCCAGATCTCCATACTAACTATAACCTCCCCTCCACTACTAACAACTCACTGACTATTCCACACTACCTGAGCAGTTTGCTCACTCCTGCTCTCCATACTAACTATAACCTCCACTACTAACAACTCACTGACTATTCCACACTACCTGAGCTGTATGATCACTCCAGATCTCCATACTAACTATAACATCCAGTACTAACAACTCACTGACTATTCCACACTACCTGAGCAGTTTGCTCACTCCTGCTCTCCATACTAACTATAACCTCCGCTCCACTGCTAACAACACTGTGTACACCACAATACAAGACAGAAGCAGGAAGATCTGCCTTCTCCTTCAGAGCACCAAAGGTCTAGAACAATCTGCCTGAAATAATCAAATCTGCTCCCTGTCTAAAATCCTTAAAAGTAAATGCTTCTTTATATCTAAAAATGGAGTGTAACTGTATATAATTTTAATATTCCATATGTATGTATATTCACATGTGTATGTATATTTAATAACATGTAATATATAATGTTTCTCAGTTTGTGTAAATATGTAACCCTCTACTGAAAACTGTCCAGGACATACTTGAAAACAAGAGAAATCTCAATGTATTCTTCCTGGTAAAACATTTTCTAAATAAATAAATAAGTGTCATGGTGTTTGGTTGCCGTGTTGTCAGTTGTTTGATGTGAGAGTGCAGATGTGCCCATTGTTACTAGTACTTCCCCTATTTCACAATTTTCCTGCACATACTGCACAAACTGAAGTTGCTAATACAAGGCATGGTTCCTTCTGCCAAGGATAAAATAAGTCTTCCACAACACTAATTATTTTGGAAGACGGGCAGGAGGAGAAGAATTTTTGGCCAACTTCTTTTCTCCATAGAAACCTGAAGTGGTGGGGGCCAGTTGTAGCACCGCTAATGCTTCAGGAACATCACTAGAGCTAGTGACAGTGGAATCGTGATCACATCATCTTCTGTCTCATATCAATGCTGTTGACACCATGCCCTTGGAGCTCCTAAATTGTCCTTCTATTTAAACAGCTCAGCAGCAGCAGCAAGAACAGCTGTCACAAATTCTGTAATGTTACCGTGGAATTTGGTGATGGCCAGTGGCAACTGGCCACCAACATGACTTGCTGGCACTAGACCAGTAGGCCATTATTTTTTTTTCATCTATGGGACTGTTCTTTCAAATGAGAGGATATAAAAACAATTTGGGGGGCTTGTTTCTAACAAGGCTAAGTCCTACAAATCACTGTTTCCTCAGTGCCTCTAACAAGCTTAAACCCTACAAATTAATGTTTCCTCGGGGCTTGTGCCTAACAAGTCTAAGTCCAGCAAATCAGTTTCTTCTTAGTGTTTGGTTAACTTGAGTCCTGAACAGTGCACACTCACACACACACACACACACACAAATATCTTTAAGCTGCTTTAAGCCTGTTGCTATGCTGCCTACTAGTGATTGTGTATAAAGGGAACCATTGCTGCAGTCAGTTTTTGAACTACTACTTTACTCTCATGTCCCTGCATTGCTCTAACCCTCCCCCATCCCCTTCCCTTTGTGCATTTGCTAGACATTACACGACTACACTGTGTTTTTTTACTGTACAGTACACAACAAGACTGATGGAGCTTTATGATGCCTTGCCTAAACCCAGTCAGCTGTCTGTCACAGTCACCTAATATATTTAGTTCTTTATTTATTTATTTGATTTATTTATTTTTTAAGTTGTCCGCCCTGTTGTCTTTTCACAGTCTGTCTAAAAAAAATTATAACTGAAAATCAAAATCCAAATTTTTGCTTTTCATTACAGAGAGCAGTAATTCATTTTAAAACAATAACATTCTTAATACCTGCGATTCAGCGCAGTTTGATAATGCACAGGTACATTTGAGCTTTATTGTTACATATCACTTTATTGAACTCAACACTTGTACTTACAGTCTCTGTGGACATTTGCCTGGGGGGGTTGGGGCTAGGGGAAGTGACAGTGGTGTTGGGGCCATTTGAGGTGGGTGGGAGGGGGTATTAGTTATCTTCCTCTTAGCAGGTTGTGGATCAGTCTGCGACAGTCCTGTGTTGTCACCTGTTCTCGTCTCAGCACCAGACGATTCCTTGCAAACCACAGAGCATCTTTGACACAGCACATGATGCACCAAGCTTCCTGGATAGCACCATACGAGTGTGTCCCTGGAAATAGTCCAAACAGACAGTGAGAGTTTCGTCCCACAAATTGGCCAATCCGTGTGTAAGCTTACCAATGTGTATACTCCCTGTCTGTTTGGTATCAACCATTCCTCACATGACTTGTGGGGAAGGTTATAAATGGAACATGTTTTCCAAGTAATCACTTTATTAATGCCGGCTCATAAGGGTCCTGCACCAGGTAAGTCCTTCATCTACACCTTTTTTATTTTATTGTATGTCTGTTGTTTTTAATTGCACTACATAGAGGCATATTAAGGGACGCGTTTCAAAATAACATCTTTCTTCAGTATTTTTTAATTTTAATTCAATTTAGATAGTTATTTAGATAGTTTTTGTAGGTGTATTAGAGTAGAACTTACCATAAAGTGAGATACTGTGACGTGGTTGGTAAGCTCACACACGGATTGGCCAATTTATGGGACGAAACTCTCACTTATTTTATTTATATTTACTAAGGATTATTAAATATGCACATTACAGGGCTCATATTATTCACAGCATGTAGAGGAACGCAGAATTATTTGTTTGTATGTGTTTTCACATTTGGGTTTAGGCCCAATGTTAGGGGGATTGGAGAGTCCTCTTATTTCTTGCTGCTATCTATTTCTTGCTGTTATCTATATCTTTCTTTATTCATATTTAATCTATATTTGTTATATGGATATTTTATGATGTGTTAGCGCTGTGAGCTTTCTTTTCTCTTTTTCTGGTGATGTGCAGTAGAGACTGCCCACGCCGGGGCTGATACAGAGCTGGACACCGGCTGGCAGTTGCACTGTGGCTCGTGTAATGGGCTCTTCAACTAGTATTTCTATATATCAGTTCCCTGGGAAGAGAGAAAAGTTAGTATTCCCTGTGGCCTATACTGGTCCCTAATGCTCCTCACATTAATGGTAAATGCTGAAAGAGATGCCGTTAGTTGAGAGGATAGGACTTATAGACAATGACACTAGTTATCTCTTTCCACCGCTGGCTTCTCTCCTCCTCCTTCCCGGTCTGGAAGTTTATCACTCTGCAGGACAGTCTCCAAGAAGGCCATGATATCAGCATAATTCTGCCTTTTGCCCTCTGAGAGGGTGGGCGTGGTCAGCTCAAAAATTCTCTCTAAGTGTAGTATTATAAGTAACAGGTTTTAAATCAAACAGCAGTCAGATAAATGTTTGATATAGATAATGGCATTGGCATATGTAAGGGGTAGTGATTAAATTGAAATGGAGGATAAATTTGTGAGCGAAATATAAGCAGATCTTCAAAAGAGAAACATTTCAGTGAAATAAAAATCTGTATAAAGGTTTCTAGCTAGCAAAAAAGGAAGAAAATAAAAACATATATCTAGAATATAAATCTAAGCTATTATATGTGAAAAAGTGTAATTGTGAATACAAACAAATAAAAATAAATATAATAATATTGCTTAGTTAACACCTTATGCACCATTGACGTGGCAGGACCGTCACACTGGTCCAGCACTTAAGGACCAGTGACGGTCCTGGTACGTCACGTACTTTTACTCCCCGCGCTCCTGTAGGAGCTCGATGAGTAGTACCGGAGACTGAAGTTGATCGCTCCAAGACCGGCGCAATCTCTATCAGTCCCCTGTTCGGCGTGCCGCCCCACGTGATCAGTCACGTGGGACGTCACGTCAAAGTTTCCTATGTGGTCTTAAAGGACAGCACACCTCGGGACCGCTGGTCTGTAAGGGGTTAAAAAGAAAAGAAAGTATGGTTGCTAACAAAGCAACCCATATCCAGGCTAAAATAAGACCATGAAAGGCTATCACTTTTATGGGGTTAATCCCTCTATATATCATGTATTACAAAGAGTGTGATATTAAATTCACAGTCCTCAGGAAGCCAAGACAGTGACATTTCTAGGTGGATTAGCACTATACAAGTGGACTATAGCAGCATGTACACATCATATAATATTTGTGAGTATGAAGGGTGTATGCTTACTAGACGTAAATGTGAGAAGTGCTCATCAATATAAAGTACACATGCAGTACAGTACAGTATCCTCAAGCATAAGGGGTGTAGGCTTACTGGACATCCACATGGAAAGTGTTCATTGAGTTCTTTAACCTTCAATCCCTCAACCATTGGCTTCTCTCCCGCAGGGACCACTCATGGTTCTCTGATGTTTTCTCTTCTAGTTTCAACCACCTCTGATTTCTCCTCCTGGTGATGTTTTCTCTTCTAGTTTCAACCACCTCTGATTTCTCCTCCTGGCTTGGTAGATTGGTACCTCACGGACTCAACTGGAGTGCTTGTATTTGGCATTCCCGTCCAACATGTGTTTGCTTACGTGTTTCGGTGCTAAACTATGCCTTCCTCTGGAGGCTACTAATTTATTTATTTTTATGTTTTTGTATTTACAATTAAACTTTTTTCTGATATAATAATGTGGCTTTATATCCTAGATATATGTTTTTGTTTTCTTCCTTTTTTGTTAGCTAGAAGCCTTTTTTCAGATTTTTATTGCATTGCAATTTTTCTCTTTTAAAGATTTGCTTATATTTTGCTCTTAGATTTATCCTCCCTTTTTTAATCACTACCCTTTACATATGTCAATGTCATTATTTATATCCAACTTTTATCTGACTGCTGTTTGATTTAAAACCTGTTACTTACAATACTACACTTAGAGAGAATTGTTGCACTGTCCACCCCCCACCCTCTCTGTTTTGATTTCTTGCATGTGAACTATGAACCGCCGGTGAAAACGAGACACGTGCAAGTAATTTCAAGGACAAGCTGCAAAGGAAAGAAAAGGGGATACTACGTTTGGAACTATAATAAGACTAGGGCTATTCCATTCTTCATCCAACAATCTGCAAATTATTTTTGTATCTTTGAGGCATTCACTGGAATATATATAATTGTATCCTGGTTGATTATCGTGACTGTGACTTCATTTGGTTTTACATACAAAACGTATGCTAGGGGTTGCCAGCTCTCACATTGCCCTACAGATATCACCCCTCTTTCCAATCCCACCCAGAGTGCTATCAAAACTTTTTTGCTGTGTCAACCTTTTTTGTTTACATTTTTCCCTCTGGGACAGGGTCTCTGGGAGGGTCACTCCTTTTCCATGTCCTCTATGTTTCTGTCCTCTTTTATCTCAGGGAGGGTGATGTCCTTTGGATTCACTCTTTTATGTCAAGTGCCTTTATCACTTTCCTTTTTGTCTTTTTCCTTTTCTTTAATTGTTCCTTCAAAAGTGGGCCTGAAACAGAAGAAACAGAAGTCAAGGGATAGAAGGGATCTGAGGCAACTGGTGTTAAAGCTGCTTCAGGTGGATTAGTGGAGAACTGTGGGGAGGTATTAGTTTCAATAAAGGTGTCAGAGGAGAGCGGTTTAGAAGAGGGTTGGGAGGGGAGAGGATTAAAAGAGAGCCATGAAGATTAGTGGAGGTGTGAGGATTAGTGGCATTAGGAACGAGGAGATCCAGTTTCCCCGCTGACTGGGAGAGAGGGGAGGGGGCCTGGGGAGTTTCAGTCTTACCCTTTGAGGTTTTCTGTTTTTGCTATCAGGCAGTTTTGGTGGGGGACCAGCTGTTTGGAGGCCTTTTCCTGCCACTGTCAAATAGATCTTTGCTCTCTGTGGGCAATCATTGAATGTATGATTGGCTTTCTCACAGAGGTTACAGGTCATCTTTCTGGGACAGTCCTTTGTTTCATGCTCTGCCACTCTGCAGTTTTTGCATGCACTCTTCTTGCAGTCCGTCCCCTGATGCCCGGTTTGGCCGCACTTCCTGCATGTTTGGGGCTAGTCCTGATAAAAGAGGATGCCTGCAGAGTTGCCCAGGGTGAAACTTGGGGTCAGATGTTGCAACCCATCTGAAGATCCCTTGTCCTGTCTGTGGTGCACATCTAGGGACCATTTTCCTGCCCAGAAGCTGTAACTATTCTTTACCTGGGAGGGCTCTCTTACCACAGTGCAGAACCGCTTCAGGAACGTAGAGATGACATGTCCTGTAGTGTGCTGATTTCTCATTGAGACTGTTACCCTCCTCTCTTCTCTTTGAGTAGGGCAGTTGCCCAGAAAGTGGGAGAAGAAGAGTTCATGCCTCTTTGCACCATGTTCCAATATCGCTTGCACAAATTTATAGAGATAAAAATAATGTAGAAGATTCTGCCCAGGAGATTCTTTATGTTCAGCGTCTCTGCAGCAGAGAAACCATGGTCCACCACCATTTCTTTGCTGAACGTCTCACAGTCCAGAGCAGGAGTCTGACATTCTACTCTCTCAGCCATGGCTCTAGGGGGGGTACACTTCCTGGACTGCATCTGTTGTCTGCTCCATTTTCATTGCTGGACTTCGGTTGACTCCTTCCACTGCCAGAGCTCTGAGCTGAGTCAGCTGCTGTGATTTCGCTTCCGGGCTTGGTTGCCATGTTAGGCTGTTCCTCTGTAATGAAGCTGGTTACTTTATCTCCTCCTACTAAGTCTTGTGGAGTCTCTCTGTCCTGCTCTGTTGTTTTTGCTGTTTCATGTATTCGTCATTTAGGCTCAACTTTTCTTCTGTGGGTCACTTGCTTCTAGTTCTGGTAGTGCCAGAGTTGGAGTGTGCTGGATTCCTTGATGGGAAATTCCTGCTCAGTGTTTGTTTGTGCACCACAGTTTCCACAAATTCGCCATTTGGCACCTTGCTTCCTCAAGCCTTGTGCTTGTGGATCTTTCCCTTGGGAGCTCTGCCTTCCCTAAGGGCCACCGAGCATATTCTATTCCCACAGGTGTTAGGAAGGGCAGAAGCCGTAACCAGCATTAATCCCCCCAGTTGTTGGCAAATCAGCGTAAGTTGGAATCATTCTGCACCGCCGGAGGAAGTGCCTTCCTTTAGGAATACTGTGCTTCTCTAACCTCACCGGTATTATGCAGAGCCGAAACCACGACAAGCATTTAATTTCCCATGGGGGTTGGCAAGTCAGCAACAGTTTCTTGATCCACTTAAAGAAAAGGTAGAACTGATAAGAACAGATACTACATTTGATCTTATCCAAAAGACCAAGACACAAACAGCCAACCCCTTTTTTTAAAAATAATCTTTATTTTGACATGGAAAATACAATACAACATTTCTTTGTACAGTAATGCTTTTCAATACAGTGTGCATTCATACATTTAATACAATAGCATTCTTAATAGCTGCAGTGCAGTTTGGCAGCCCACAGGTACATTTGATCTTTATTATAACATCACTTTATTAAACTCAATACTTGTACTTTATTTCACTGTATTAAAATCTCTGTAGGCATTCGCCTGGGGGATTGGGTGTGTGTGAGGGGAGTGGGATATAGGGCATGGGGCAGAGTGGGGCAGGGGGCCGAGGGGAGGTGACAGTGGTATTGGGCCATTGGAGGGGATGCTAGTCCTCCTCTTCAGGGCTGTCAAAGATGTAATAGTCTCTTAGCAGGCTGTGGATCAGTCTGTGACAGTCCTGTGTTGTCACCTGTTCTCTCCTCAGCACCAGATGATTTCTTGCCAACCACAGAGCATCTTTAACACAGCACATGATGCGCCAGGCTTCCTGGATATCGCCATACGAGTGTGTCCTTGGAAATATTCCATACAGTACCGAGTGGTACAAGTGTCTTTTTGTAACAGAGTCTTTGAGTTCATTTTCAAGGTCATCCAACAAAGCTTGGGCAAAAGGGACACTGCGAAAAAATATACAAGACAGTTTCTTCTGCCACGCATACTCTAGAGCAGTGTCTATACCTGCATAGGTTCCTTGCATGCATGAATGGCCTGAGAGGCAGACCCCCCTGAATGGCCATCCAGGCAGTGTCCTTGTGTCTGTTGGTGAGTCTCCCTGATGGCACATTCTGCCATACCATCTTGGAAGTGGCAGCTGGGAGTCCTGAAATTGTCTCTATAATGTATTTTGCTCTGATGGTCTCCCAGCTGAATTTTATATAAAGCTGTGGGACCTCAGAGGCCTGGACCTGCTTGATCTATATGAGGAGATGGTGGAGGAGTTCATAACGCCTCCAAAGTTAAGGGAAAGGATGATCACGATCTTGTATAAACAGAAGGGAGAGAGATGCAACCTTAAAAATTGGCGACCCATGTCTTTCCTGAATGTGGACTTCAACATCCTCGCCAAGGTACATTTTGTAGCTTGACTGCTGTTATGGTAGGACCAATATAATATGCTTTAGGAAATTTCATCTCTGTGAATGGCCCTAATGGGCTAAAAGAAACTGTACTGTGGGCAGGACACCACTCCTACAGAGCCTGCAAATTCATATTGTGATTGTGATTTGCAGATGTCAATGTCATCCAGATGTTCTAGGGGGCCCAGAACATATCTTAGAATGGGTGCAGGGCAGGTAAGATGATGACCAATGACCACAATATAAATCAGCAATTTGCCTGCTTCTACACAAAACTGCATAGCTCATATCTCACTAGGTCTGCAGTGGACATCTCAACTTTTCTTCAAGTTTGTACCCTACCTCACAGAGTATGAGGACAGACATAGTATGCTCTGGGAGGTGGTGGAGGGAATACTATCCCTTCTTAATATCAAGGTGCCTGGCAGGGATGGGCTACCAGTGAAATGGTACAAGTCATATGCAGTCACTCTTGTATTACATCTACTTAATGCCTTCCTGACCACTGTGCTCTTTCCCGCTTCGTGAACAGTGCAGCAATTGTTGTAATTCTGAAAACAGGTAAGGATTCCTCTGCAAATCCTACAGGACCTTTTCACTATTTCAGTATTAGTGGTCATCTAGTATTAGTATTAGTGGTCATCTCCATTCAGAGCAGACTGGTTTTATTCTGAGGAAGCCAAATGCACATCTCTCCCTTCCTATTGACAATAATGTAAACTGATTGATTGCATCATTGGATGCTGCTTAGGCATTCAGTTCCGTGGAGCTACTTATCTTACTTTGGATTTGGCCCAACATTTATATGCTGGATCAGAGTCTTGTATGCAAGTCCATCAGCCATTATGTCAACTGGAGGAGGGAGATCTCCTGCAGGGCCCTTTTTAAGTAGGTGAAAAGGGTGCAGCAAATCCTTGCCCTGCCCCTTTACTGGCCATGCTTAGTACTGGATGCACAGGTAAATGAGAAATTGTGGTTATGAAGTGTGGGTAGTCATCCCTTATTTGTTATTTGCTCTTTCTGATGTCCTGCTGGGACATAGGGGAGGGACCACCTGACTAATGCATCACTACCCCCGCCAAAAACAAAATATATATGCCACCTCTTATGTGAATGAGAGAGTGTGCGCAGTGGAGAGGACAATCAGGTCAGGAGCCAGCAGGGAGATAAGGCGGGGAGCTGCCACTGGTCCTGGGGAGCTCACCATCTCATTCAGTTAGTAAGATTCCATGTGCACTCACTTGCTGGCTGCTTATTTCTTCTTACTACATGAATCATTCCTAGTAATGTCTCTCTGCAAGATGTGTTGGGTTGTGGGCATAGAGACATTGGCATGTTGCTGCTGCTGACAGCCTGGCTCCTCCAGGCATCAGGGTAGCTGCTCTGCAGACTAGTCTCATCATAGTTACATAGTAATTTAGGTTGAAAAGAGACTTGTGTCCATCATGTTCAACCCTTTTCATATTATTGTTTACCATTAATGTTCAAAAGAAGACAAAAAAAACCCTTATCTCAGCAATTTCAAATTCTGCTTTCACCGGGGGAAAAAAATTCTTCTTGACTTCTTTTTAAGAAATATCCAGGCCCCTTTTAAAAGCATCTAATATATTCGATAGCACCACCTCCTCAGGCAGTGACTTCCATACCTTTATTGTCCTTACTGTAATGAATCCCTTCCACTGTTGTAGAAGAAATCTCCTTTCCTCAAGTCTAAGCGGGTGGCCCCTTATCCTTTGTACTGTCCTATACTATAATTTTATGGCTGTACTAGCATTGTTTAGGTTATAATTTGTTTTAATTTATTTTAAGATACTAAATTGTTTTTTTGATACCTTACTCTGAGGCTCTAGTACTATTTGAGGTGGAGTGGAGCCTTCCGTTTAGGAATCTCTGTCAAGTTAGAGATCCTCCCCACCACCCTTTTTCTCCTATAATAAGATTATACAGGAAAGTACTTAGCTCCGAGATAACCTATTGGCTGGCGACAGAAGAAGAATTGAAGAAGAGGGGCACAGAATATTCACCACCAAAAGAAAACCCACCTGGGGTTTATACCAGGAAAGCTGAGAAAACAGAGAGGCAGTATCAAAAACCTCTCACACAAGTGAGTGAATCTCCTATGAGCACAGGGTGTTGGTGAAGGCAAAACTGATTTTATAATACTATGTTTAGAAGGACTTCTGCACTTTTGTGTTTTGTTTTTGTTTTTATTCTGTAGTATACTCCTGGGGAACCCCAACCCTACCAAACACTGCGAAGATTCAGTCTATACATATTTGAATACTCCTGTTTATTCATTTTCTGAAAGGACTGTAAGACATAAGAAAATTGAGGTGTTGCCAGTACATACTGTTTGCTATTTGCTACCTACTGTTCAGTTACTATATGGAACATATTATTTATTGGCCTGTTGTTATACCCATTTAAAGGAGTTGGGATTTTGTGTGGCACTTCTGGAGGTAAAGTGCTGGGAAACGCTAGTGGTGAGCAGCATCACTATACCATTATTATCACAGGTGTATTCAGTGGGATGACCTCAGATGCTCCCTGATACATTGCATTCAATTGCTTTCCACTGCATTGCCAGGAGTAGCCAGTTCACCACACAGTCTGCAATGGGCTGACACTAAATGCCAGATCCTCACATATACAGAATGGCTGACAGCTGGTGGGGATCTAACAAGGCAAAGGTGGCATACCAGAAAAGAAAGTACCCGGGTGGGTACATTTTATCATGTCTGTACACAAGCACAAGAAGTCTATGACAAGGCAGGTGTTACATTCAGCACTCATTTTCCAGGCCCAGTTTTTCTTTTCTTCATCTGAGATATTCTATCCCATTCTTTGCACTCTTGGGAAGGGACAATAGGCTTAGTGACATTGTTTCTTGTTTTCTTTTTGTGGATTTTGGCTTTCACATACTTAACATAAACATTAGTGATGAGCGAGCACCCCAATGCTCGGGTGTTCGGGTGCTCTGACCGAGCACCCCCTGAGGCTCGAGTGCTCGGCCGAGCACCCGAGCCCCATTGAAGTCAATGGGAGGACTCGAGCATTACACCAGGCACCCCCTGCTCTGATGAGGGGAGGGTGCCTGGTCCATAGGAAAAGGGAAGAAAAGGATGGAAACACCACAGAAATGGTTCAGGGACAGCATAGGGAGGATGTCTGGATGCATCTTGGACTCCAACATCGCTGCTGGGAACGATCTTTCGCCCGTAGTACGCCATTTTTACAGACTGACCATAAAACACACAAAAAGGAAAATAAAAACGACTTTAGGCGAAAAATTGTTACCAAACAATATTTGCTGTATATTTACTTGTATATCATCTGCAAATTCTCCCAAAAATTTCCTTGGTTTTCGGAAGTGAGGCCATGATTAAGAGGGAAACGTGCGCAGAGGCAAATTCTCCCAAAAATTTCCTTGATTTTCAGAACTGAGGCCATGATTAAGAGGGAAACGTGCGCAGAGGCAAATTCTCCCAAAAATTTCCTTGATTTTCTGAACTGAGGCCATGATTAAGAGGGAAACGTGCACAGAGGCAAATTCTCCCAAAAATTTCCTTGATTTTATTGAACTGAGGCCATGATTAAGAGGGAAACGTGCGCTGAGCTGACCATCTAAAACATTATGGGTGAGGGTCTGCTGCAGAGCTGACCATCCTAAACATTATATGCGAAGGCCCGCTAGTGAGCTGACGCTATAAAACATTATATGAGAGGGCCCGCTAGAGAGCTGACCCAATAAAACATTATATGAGAAGGCCCGCTGGTGAGCTGACCTATATAAAAATTGTCAAACAGGGCCCGCTGGTGAGCTGGTCCTATATAAAAATTATATCACAGGGCCCGCTGGTGAGCTGGCCCTATATAAAAATTATAGCACAGGGCATATGGAAGAGGAGGAGGAGGATGAGAAGATTAAGAGTCAACCATATACCCGTTTTTTGGGTGGAAGGGGTGAATGGGAATACAGAGTATTCACATCATTGTAAATAACATATATAAAGTGAGTTTATGTTCCCCCGGGGCTTTCCTCCAGTGGAGTGGAGAAGTCAGGGGAAATCCAGGCCTTGTTCATTTTTATAAGTGTCAACCTATCAGCATTGTCGGTGGAAAGGCGGATACGCTTATCTGTTATGATGCCACCAGCAGCACTAAATACCCGCTCAGACAGAACGCTGGCGGCAGGGCAGGCCAGCACCTCCAAGGCGTAGAGTGCCAGTTCATACCACGTGTCCAGCTTGGACACCCAGTAGTTGTAAGGCACAGAGGGATCATTGAGGATGCTGACACGGTCTGCTACGTACTCCTTCACCATCTTCCAAAACTTTTCCCTCCTTGTGACACTAGGCTGCGCATCAGGGTGAGGGTGCTGGCGGGGTGTCATGAAGGTGTCCCACGCCTTGGAGAGTGTTGCCCTGCCTTTGTCGGAACTGCTGTGTGCTCCCCTTTTCTCCCCTTCTCGGTTGGCCAAGGTAGCACGTACTCTGCCGCCAGCATTGTCAGATGGAAAATTTTGGAGCAATTTTTCGACAAGAACCTTCTGGTATTGCAACATTTTGCTTGTCCTCTCCACCGGAGGAATGAGAGATGAGAAATTCTCTTTGTAGCGGGGGTCCAGAAGGGTGAACACCCAGTAATCCGTGTTGTCTAAAATGCGTACAACGCGTGGGTCACGGGAAAGGCAGCCTAACATAAAGTCAGCCATGTGTGCCAGAGTACCAACAGTCAAGATTTCGCTGTCCTCACCAGGAGGATGACTCTCAATATCCTCATCCTCTTCCTCCTCTTCTGCCCACCCACGCTGAAGAGATGGAACTAAAGTTCCATGGCTACCCTCTGTAGCGGAGGCAACCGTGTCTTCCTCCTCCTCCTCCTCCTCCTCCTCCGCCTCCTCCAATTGTCGCTGAGAAGACGAAGTGAGGGTGCTCTGGCTATCACCTTGTGTAAGCTCTTCCTCCCCCATTTCCACCTCTTCCACATGCAAAGCGTCGGTTTTAATTGTGAGCAGCGAGCGTTTCAGTAGACACAGAAGTGGGATGGTTACACTGATAATAGCGTTATCGCCGCTCACCATCTGTGTCGATTCCTCAAAATTGCGTAAAACCTCGCAGAGGTCTGACATCCATTCCCACTCCTCACTTCTGATTACAGGAAGTTGAACGGAGAGGCGACGACAGTGTAACAGCTGGTACTCCACTACTGCCCTCTGCTGCTCACAAAGCCGGGCCAACATGTGGAAGGTGGAGTTCCAGCGCGTGCTCACGTCACACAGCAGCCGGTGAGCTGGCAATTGTAAGCGCTGCTGCAGCTTCAACAGGCCGGCTGAAGCTGTTGATGACTTACGGAAATGTGCACACACGCGGCGCACCTTGGTCAAGAGATCATGCACATTGGGGTAGGTTTTTAGAAATCGCTGCACCACTAAATTAAATACATGCGCTAGGCATGGTACGTGTGTGAGCTTGCCGAGCTCCAAAGCCGCCACCAAGTTACGCCCATTATCACACACAACCATGCCTGGTTGCAGGTTGAGTGGCGAGAGCCACTGCTCGGTCTGGTGACTAATCCCCTGCAACAGCTCTGAGGCCGTGTGCTGTTTGTCCCCAAGGCAGATCAGCTTCAGCACGGCCTGTTGACGCTTCCCCACTGCAGTGCTACACTGCTTCCAGCTACTGGCTGATGGGGGAGTGGCGGTGTGTGTAGAGAATTCGGAGGTGGAAACGGAGGAGGAGGAGCCAATAACGTAGGTGCTGGCGGAAACACTGATGGAGGTAGGGCCCGCAATCCTCGGCGTGGGTAGCACCTGTGCCATCCCAGGGTCCGAGTCGCTCCCAGCCTCCACGACATTCACCCAGTGTGCCGTCAGGGAAATGTAGCGTCCCTGGCCACAAGCACTTGTCCATGTGTCAGTCGTTAAGTGGACCTTCCCAGTAACTGCGTTGGTCAGGGCACGGGTGATGTTACGGGACACATGGTGGTGTAATGCGGGGATGGCACACCGGGAAAAGTAGTGGCGGCTGGGGACCGCGTACCGAGGGACAGCTGCTGCCATCAGGCTGCGGAAGGACTCAGTGTCCACAAGCCTAAATGGCAGCATTTCGATGGCCAGTAATTTTGAAAGGTGTGAGGTTAGTGCTATGGCCTGTGGGTGGGTGGCTGGGTACTTTCTCTTGCGCTCAAATGCCTGGGGTAACGACATTTGGACGCTGTGCTGGGACAGGGAAGTGGATGTGGTCGCTGATGGTGCTTCAGATGCTACAGGTGCAGGGCGGGAGGTATGCGGGCCTGCGCCTTCGACAGGCGATTGGCCGGCACCGAAAACAGGGGAAGAGGAGGCAGTGGTGTGGCCTGCAGACACAGATGGGCGATCCAGGCGTTCCTCCCACTTACTACGGTGCTTGGATGCCATGTGTCGGATCATGCTGGTGGTGGTGAGGTTTCTAGTGTTCATGCCTCGGCTCATTCTGGTGTGGCACAGGTTGCAAACTACAATTCTTTTGTCGTCCGCACTTTCCTTAAAAAAACGCCATACCGCGGAACACCTACCCCTTGGCAAGGTAGATTTACGCAAGGGGGTGCTCCGTGGAACATTTGCGGGCCGGTTTGGTGCGGTCCGCCTTCTTTCTGTAGCCACACCACTGCCTCTTCCAGCCTGTTGCGGTGCTGCAGATGGCTCACCCTCAGGACTGCTGTCATCGCTCGGCTCTACACCTTCCCAGGTGGGGTCAGTCACCTCATCGTCCACCAAGTCCTCCTCCACTTCCTCACTCTGATCATCCTCCTCAAGTCTTGATCCCACCACATACTCAGTCATTGACAACTGTATAACATTCTCCTCAACAAGGTCTTGAGACGGAAATAGTGGTTGATTTAATGGCAACTGTGTCTCATCATCATCATCATCATCCACTACTTCCTTTGACCTTAAATGCCGTTCACATCTGTCATCTTCTTGAGATTGGGTAGCCTCTAGAGGTTGTGAATCAGGGCACAAGATGTCATGTTCCTCTGCAAGCGTGCTTGGAGAGAGGGTCAAATGAAGGATTGGTGATGAGACGAGCTCCTCACTATATCCCAGTGTGGGATCACTTCTTTGACCAGACCGTGTATGGTGGGAGGAAGGATGATCAGAGTGAGGATTATGTTGACCAGACTCTTGGCTACTGAGAGTGGACTTGGTGGAAGACAGGGTGGTGCTTAACCGACTGGAAGCAGTATCAGCTGTCATCCAACCGACCACCTGTTCGCAGTGGTCGGACCTCGAGAGTGATGTCCTGCGACGCCCTGTAAAATTACACATGAAGCTAGGTATGGTGGATGTCTTTCTTTCTTGTGCTCTGGCACCAGGCACAGTTTCTCCGCGTCCTGACCCGCGCCCTGAACTTTCAGGATCACGTCCACTTCCCCGTCCCTTTTTACCCGCCTTCTTCATCTTACACAGAATATGTGACTTTAATATTTGAGTTTGAAAACTTAACAGTATTTCTTATTATTCTGCAACTGTACAGAGTACACAGAATAGGCTGCTAAACGGCGGTGAAACACACTGAATGGAATATGTGAGTTTAATATTTGAGTTTGAAAACTTAACAGTATTTCTTATTATTCTGCAACTGTACAGAGTACACAGAATAGGCTGTTAAACGGCGGTGAAACACACTGAATGGAATATGTGACTTTAATATTTGAGTTTGAAAACTTAACAGTATTTCTTATTATTCTGCAACTGTACAGAGTACACAGAATAGGCTGTTAAACGGCGGTGAAACACACTGAATGGAATATGTGACTTTAATATTTGAGTTTGAAAACTTAACAGTATTTCTTATTATTCTGCAACTGTACAGAGTACACAGAATAGGCTGTTAAACGGCGGTGAAACACACTGAATGGAATATGTGACTTTAATATTTGAGTTTGAAAACTTAACAGTATTTCTTATTATTCTGCAACTGTACAGAGTACACAGAATAGGCTGCTAAACTGCGGTGAAACACACTGAATGGAATATGTGACTTTAATATTTGAGTTTGAAAACTTAACAGTATTTCTTATTATTCTGCAACTCTGCAGAGTACACAGAATAGGCTGCTAAACTGCGGTGAAACACACTGAATGGAATATGTGAGTTTAATATTTGAGTTTGAAAACTTAACAGTATTTCTTATTATTCTGCAACTGTACAGAGTACACAGAATAGGCTGTTAAACGGCGGTGAAACACACTGAATGGAATATGTGACTTTAATATTTGAGTTTGAAAACTTAACAGTATTTCTTTTTATTCTGCAACTCTGCAGAGTACACAGAAAAGGCTGCTAAACTGCGGTGAAACACACTGAATGGAATATGTGACTTTAATATTTGAGTTTGAAAACTTAACAGTATTTCTTATTATTCTGCAACTCTGCACAGTACACAGAATAGGCTGCTAAACGGCGGTGAAACACACTGAATGGAATATGTGACTTTGATATTTTAGTTTGAAGACTTAACAGTATTTCTTCCTATTCTGCAACTCTGCACAGTACACAGAATAGGCTGCTAAACTGCGGCGAAGCACACTGAATGGAATATGTGACTTTGATATTTTAGTTTGAAGACTTAACAGTATTTCTTCCTATTCTGCAACTCTGCACAGTACACAGAATGTGCTGCTAAACTGCGGCGAAGCACACTGAATGGAATATGTGACTTTGATATTTTAGTTTGAAGACTTAACAGTATTTCTTCCTATTCTGCAACTCTGCACAGTACACAGAATAGGCTGCTAAACTGCGGCGAAGCACACTGAATGGAATATGTGACTTTGATATTTTAGTTTGAAGACTTAACAGTATTTCTTCCTATTCTGCAACTCTGCACAGTACACAGAATGTGCTGCTAAACTGCGGCGAAGCACACTGAATGGAATATGTGACTTTGATATTTTAGTTTGAAGACTTAACAGTATTTCTTCCTATTCTGCAACTCTGCACAGTACACAGAATAGGCTGCTAAACTGCGGCGAAGCACACTGAATGGAATATGTGACTTTGATATTTTAGTTTGAAGACTTAACAGTATTTCTTCCTATTCTGCAACTCTGCACAGTACACAGAATAGGCTGCTAAACTGCGGCGAAGCACACTGAATGGAATATGTGACTTTGATATTTTAGTTTGAAGACTTAACAGTATTTCTTCCTATTCTGCAACTCTGCACAGTACTCAGAATGTGCTGCTAAACTGCGGCGACGCACACTGAATGGAATACGTGACTTTGATATTTTAGTTTGAAGACTTAACAGAATGTGCTCTAATCTGCAACTTTGCACACTAAACAGAATGTGCTCTAATCTGCAACTTTGCACACTAAACAGAATGTGCTCTAATCTGCAACTTTGCACACTAAACAGAATGTGCTCTAATCTGCAACTGTGCACACTAAACAGAATGTGCTCTAATCTGCAACTTTTCACACTAAACAGAATATTTGTTTTTTTTTTTTTTTGTTTTTTTCCCCCCACACAAAATAACCTGCTGCCCCCACACACAGTAGTCCTAAAAAGGACTTTTGGTTCTTTTTTTTCACAATTTTTTTTTTTCCTCCCTACACTGCCTTTCCCTTCCTATCCTCAGCTCTCCCTGGCTCAGACTGAGCCGAACTCGATGGTCAGGTGCTATACAGCACCTGACCACGGGTTCTGGCCAGCCAATCAGTGTAATGCCAGCAGCCAACATGGCTGCTGGCATTACACCGATGTCAGAGCCTCCCTGCACGTTTATTGGCTGCGCAGCAGCCGCAAAACGTGCGGGGAGGAGACCCGAACATGGCGGGCGAGCACATGCGGTACTCGTACGAGTACCGCCATGTGCCGAGCAGAGCGATGCTCGAGCCGATCCGAGCATCGGCCGAGCATGCTCGCTCAACACTAATAAACATCAAGGTGTTTATGTTGCATGTCCTTAATAAGGGCAGATGTGTGATATATGTCCCCCCCTTTCCACTAAAAAGGGCACAGTCAAGTCACTGATGACTGCACTGTGTCTGCCCCAAGGGAAAAATGTCTTCACATCCATGATTTAGTTAGGGGACAGATGGAGAGAGTAACCTTCTTCTTCTCTTCCAGAATTTCCTTCACTGGCTGGGGGAGGTTATGATGCTGCCTCAACATCAACACCATAGCTAGGACCAGAAGTGTTGGTGTCAAGTAAACCCTGTCCTAGTCCCAGATCACTGCAGAAAGAACCAAGTCCTCTCATGGTCAATGAGGTCTGTAGCACAATTGACTGCTCATAACCATCCTGCTGCTGTGAAAGCTGAACACCTGTCTCTGACTACTCATCAGCATGAATTAAAGCATCAGCATACTCAAAAATGTCACTGATGGTGGTCTTAGTGATGACTATCCCCATTTGCTTGTCTTTCTCCCATTCTCAATTGCTTTTTGCCACTCCAGATTCTCCACTCTCATCACCCCTACAACCACCATTCTCATGATGCTCTCATTGGAGTGGGATTGTTTGGTAAGATGACAAACATGGCAGGGGGTTCCCTGCTGTAACACTTGCCATCTCTTATTCAGGCACATGGCATCAGTAGCAGCACACACAGGCAGCTTACATTCGCTGCTCATAAAGCTAGCCAGTTGCTTGAACAAAGACATATTAAAAATACCCAAATTGCTCTTGTCCTCTAATGTAAAAAACATCTTGTTATTAAGGGATTAAAGAGCCATAAATGTATGAAGGAAGGTATGAATGAGGATTCTGTGGGCAGCATGTTGCTTGATAAGAAGCCAGGAAAGTGATTTTAGTAGTGTTTGGGAAAGTTTTTTTTCTGCAAAATAAAGAGTATCCTGATGGCCAAGTTAGGAATGGATTGGAGAGGTGAGATTTGGTCAGCAGGTTGGTATCAGTTACGCCAATAAACAATAGATAAGGTGGGAGAGGATAAAGGTTTTAACTGTAGAGTGTGAAAGAAATGGATGATAAAATAACTCCAGTTCATTTTTAAGTATTACTGATCCTTTAAAATTAGATTATTTATATTGCTTTCTTAGACATGTTTTCTAAGTTCTTAGCGGGGCACAAATGAGAGCTCAAAAGTTATTGGTGCATTGGAAAATCCACTCATTTTTTGCATAATGTCAGCATCAGTGAAATTCTTCTATGACTTCAGGGTAAAGTTCTGTAGGATATTGGTGAGAAACAAGAAGAGTTCCATTCGAGCCAAGCTCTCCCCTGTACAGATCCGCTTGCCTAGAGAAGGACACAGATGATGATGATGATGATTAAGGCTGACGTGGTAACAATGACACTATGTCTCCAGTGTGACACCTTGAGCTTCATATATTAGAAACATCTGAACAGTAGAGACTTTGCGCGTTGCAGTCATGCGCAGTAGAGACTGTGCGCGTTGCAGTCATGTGCAGTAGAGACTGTGCGCGTTGCAGTCATGCGCAGTAGAGACTGTGCGCGTTGCAGTCATGCGCAGTAGAGACTGTGCACATTGCAGTCATGCGCAGTAGAGACTGTGTGCGTTGCAGTCATGCGCAGTAGAGACTGTGCGCGTTGCAGTCATGTGCAGTAGAGACTGTGCGCGTTGCAGTCATGTGCAGTAGAGACTGTGTGCGTTGCAGTCATGCGCAGTAGAGACTGCGCGCGTTGCAGTCATGCGCAGTAGAGACTCTGCGCATTGCAATCATGTGCAGTACAGACTTCCCGAACGTGCCGAGGCTGATATGGAGTGGGGTGCTCTGAATTTGGACCGTAGTCCTCTCTGCACATCTTCCCCCATGAAGGTGCGCAGAAAGGACTACGGTCCGAATTCAGAGTGCCCCGTTCCATATCAGCCGCAGCACGTTCAGGCATTCAGTATTGCACATGATTGCAGCACAGCCAGTGAGCAGAGAGGCTCCGGGCACCAGCCGAGGCTGCTGGGTGACACTGTGGCCATGTACACGGGCTTTTAAACTAGTATATATATATTATATCTTCACAGTCACGCAGCTAGAGTTACAATTCACACTACCATTTAGAGTAGAACTCTGATTTTGTTATGCTTCTTTTTAACTGATTGGCAAGTAATTGTGAAACTTGAAGTCATTTAATGAGTCAGTCTCAAATCCTGCACCTTTGGTCCACATCCATTTGGCAAAAATAAAAGGTTTTGATTGGGAGCAAAGTTCACCATTTATACATTATGTTAGTGTCAAGAAAAATTAGTCAGGGCTAATAGTCATTTTATTCACCATTTGTTGGTTGTGTTTAAAAGAAAAGAGGAGGAATTCTGAGTCAAAACATTGCACTATAGAGGAGAACCAAATATTATATATCATCTATATGAACAGGATTCAGATAAACCAGAAGCTATAGCCTAGTAAAATGAGTTGGAAAATGCAAGATCAAGCTAAACGTCTAACGTTTTTCTGATGCAGCAAGGGAATTTTTAAGCCAAGTACCATAAATGAAATAGGACCCCTGTCAATAATCATGAAATAGGTAGCAAAGAAGTGATTATGTGGTGGTCAAAACCTAGTGGTGTGTTTTTGGGTAGGATGGGGAAGAGGAGGGTGAGAGAAAAAAAAAGAGTTTGTATTGTTTTTGAGGACGCACAGAAGGACTCTTTGGAGTACATTGGGGAATGTTTTAATCATCCAAGTCAACCCCAAGAATTCAGCCCTATGTCAGTAAGCGATCTATGGGGTCGCACCCACAACTGCTGAGTGAGAGTGTGTTCAGCGATATTGGAACCAGTCAGACCATTTTTCCAAAAAATCATGTGTGGTATGGGACATGATAGCAGGACAACACTCCATAGCTACCAGATTATCAGATTTGGTTAACAAGGTTGAAAGTGGGGGAGTAGCAGGGGAGCGCCAAACCTGTGGAACCAGAGACCTCACAATTGCCAGGAGGGGGAAGAACAACTGTCTGACTTTTGTCTTCATCATGATTTGCTCATCTCTGAGCAAGGATAAGATGCAGAATACCAGATATTCAGGAAGGTCGATCTGAAGTATAAGCCTTAACTCTGTCAGGATTCTCCATAAAGGAGTAAACACTGGACACGACCGTCAAATGTGCATGGTTCCTGCCTGTTGTGAACATCTCCATTGTAGTTTGGAAACATTTGGAGAAAAGCTAGCTAATTTAACTAGAGGCATTTACCATCTAGGCAGTGGTTTGCAATTCAGCTCTCTGGTGGTGTTATCTCTAGGAGATGTAAGATTCAATCTAAAAATCAAAGAACTTTGACCATTGGTAAGGGTAGTATCAAGCTCTTGTTCCCAGACTCTGAGAAAATAGGGTTTGGACTGCTATGAGGGGTGTATGAGTAGAGAATAACAGACTGAGATTGTATTGCATGATAAGCACCAATAAGGCATTTTTCAAAAGTTGTTAAGTCTCTCTTGTTATTGTCCCTTTCATCACCTTTGAGGCCCACTGTCTGGTTTGAATGAAACCCCACCATGGTGTTGTATAAATCCCCAATATCTTTGATAAGGAGTAGAATGATATGAATCTCGAAGAGGAAAGAAGTGTAGCCAGAGAATCAATTCCTTTCTGTTCCAAATCTGGAAGTGTGGATTATGGGGTCCTGGAGTAAAGCTCTGATTACCTATTATTGATTGAAGAGGAGAGGGGAGAAGGTGATAGGTTGAATGGCAAATTCACTGACCATATGTGGAGAATATATCCTATTATAATGTAGTTAGAACAAGAGTGCGGAACATTGGTAGCATCTATCAGCAGTAATTGAAAAATATCTAATGATTCCAATATCCCATCAATTATACATATCCATTATTTGTGGTTGGGAGTTAGGAAGTCTATTATTTTTGATATAACCACAACCCTGTAGTAATTAAAAAAGTCAAGCATGCCCAAAACACCATGTTTGGGTATGACTGATATCCATACCTGGGAACTTCAAGTTGAGGGCTACCCAGAGGGGAGTCCTCTGTTCAGCAGGGGATGACAAAAATGACGCTAATCACGTCAAAAAGGGGCGGGGCTTGATGCGAGTCGGGGGGCAGGGCTTAAAGGTGTCACACAGTAGGCTGGGGATGGAGGAACAGCGGGAGAAAAAGCAGATGTGGCAGGGTTTCAATAGAAACTCCCCACATCCGGAGGAATCAGCCTCTGCCCCGAAGACCCGGAAAAGCTCTGTCAGAAACTGAGTCTCCGGGGCAAATCCAGAGAGTTCCCAGGTATGCTGCTATCTCTCCTGTTTCCAAATAAAGTAGAGAGTAATGGGCTAAAGTGCATCAAGAAGTCCAATCAGAAAGTGGATTGAAATCACATTGAATAGACAAAAGGACTCTGGGAAAGAACATCATTTTGATTAGGTTAATCCTACCTATGAAATATAACAGGTATCACAATTGGACAGATAAGACGTGATTTGTTTTATTAGAGGGCTGAGGTTAATGTCTGGGATGGTTGATAGGGTAGGGAAGAGACCAGTCCTAAGATATTGAAGGGAAGAGGTGATCCATATGAATGGGAAGAGATGTTCCATCATCGTACCGTTATCTACTGTGATATTCAAAATGTCAGATTTAGAATAGTTTATTTTAGATTGGGAAAGTTGACAGTATATCTCCTGAAGTCCTTGACTCAGAGATAAAGAGCTGAATGTCATCAGAATAAGCCACCAGTTTGAAAGTCTTCTTGAGAGCCAAGATCCTAAATTTTTGATCATTAAGTGTAATATGATTCAATGTGTTCCAACACTAGTATAAATAATAATGGTGATAGCGGACAACTCTGACATCTCCTATTCATAATATTTAATTGGTCTGATTTACTTTCAGTCTAGCAGTGGAGGTAGAGTATAAATTTAGAATGTCAGTGAGCATCCGGGGCCCTATTCCAATGTTTTTTAAAACTTCAGCGAGATAAGACCATTTGATTCAGTCAAAGGCTTTTTCCGCATCAGTTGCTAGAACAACAGAGAGAGAGATTGTTTTTGGATTGCCAGTTGGATCAGAGAGATAGCAGTGATGGTATTTTGTCTTGTCTCCCTTCCAGGTGCAAAACTGCATTGATCTAACTGTATTAAAAGGATTGCAAAGTCCCGAAAAAAGTATAGCCCAAATGATAGGTTCAATAAAAAATACATAATGCCCTAATTCCTATCTCTCGAATCTTTATGGTTTGAGAGATATAAGAAAATAAAGTCCTTCGCTCCCTCCCCCTTCTCATGCGTCAGCTGTATAGCTGACAGCATGAGATCCTGCTTCCGGGATCAGATGGCGGCTCTTCAGGAGTGCTGACATCGAGATATCTATCTATAAATACTTTATCAGAATGGTCTACAACGTGTGCTTGCAAACCAGGCACACGTCGTAGACCATTCCGATGAAGTATTTGTAGTTAGGTATCTCGATGTCAGCTCTCCTGAAGAGGAGAGGCATCAAAGGTTTGGAGCAAATGAGGTAATAGAATGTCATAGAACTTTTTATAGTACACTAACATAAAACTTTCCGGGCCTGGACTCTTTCCTGAAGCCATTGATTTAACAGCATTCTCAATTTCTTCTACTGTAATGGGTGTTTCCAGTTAATTTCTG
This sequence comes from Rhinophrynus dorsalis, assembly GCA_037306005.1. Classification (NCBI taxonomy): domain Eukaryota; kingdom Metazoa; phylum Chordata; class Amphibia; order Anura; family Rhinophrynidae; genus Rhinophrynus; species Rhinophrynus dorsalis. Next base: position 187,465,407 of record CM074726.1, read on the forward strand.
GAATGTTCAAATAAAGTCTCAACAATAGTGTATGGGGTGGAATCTAGAAGGTTGGGGTCAGTGGAGACCCTAAATTTGCCTGTTTATTCTTCCAGGTCATATAGGGAGGAGTAGCAATGTCAAGGAATGAAGATACCAGGGGCTTGATTCAATTGTCCCTGGTAAAAATGTTGGTAGAGCAAAAATGATTACCGAAGGGAACACACACAGTGGTGCCATTGTAATTCAAATGCCCTACCAACAGGAACCATGAGGAGCATTGGGACAACGAACCCAACTTGTGGCCAAACATTCATCATGTGTTTTTTGTTCCAAAACCTCACGCTAAATATCATGAGAAATGGGAACATCAAAGGAAAACAGCTCACACTCTGTGTCTGACACACTGCCAATCACTGAGAGTGAGCTGAACAACACAGTGACCCTCCCAAACATTAACCTTCCCCTTAGTCCTACACTATCCCTAACAATAAAGTGTACCAATTCTATCCCACACTCTCCTATCACCCATAGTTAGGGCACATACCTTTCATTCTGACTTCCAGCAGTTTCTCCTTCACCCTGCTCTTCTCCTTCAATACTTCTTTTGTAGGCTTCTATCTTCTTCTTCCCTCTCTTTCTTATCTGTCACCCCCTTCTTTATTCTTCTTCATCTGTTATCTTCATCTGTCTTCTCTGTCTTAATCTGCATCTTCTTTCTTCATCTATGCTCCTCTTCTTTCTTCGTCTTCAAATGGATTTTCAATCCCGTTAAAGAAAAATAAAGTTATTAAAATAAATATGCCATTAAACATATGCTGCTGCCACTGTTGCTGACAGGAAACAATGGCAAAAATCCCCCCTCCTCTTCCCTTTCAGCCTGTTGCCTGATGCCATCTAAGGGAAATTTGAATGGAGACTGTATTTTATATGGCCAGTCTCAAATTCCCTCACCCATACTCCCATGGAATGTGCCCTGCATTAACTCCATCCTCCCAGCCAATCAGCTTCTAGCATGAGGGATGATTCAGCTCTCTAGATATTGATTGATTGGGAGGTAGGGTTACTAAATAAACTCACATCCCATACAATGGGAGACTAGGAATTCATTTGAACAGAGACTTTCTTTTAGAACTGCCCTTCAACATTGAAGAACAGATAAGGCCCCTAACACCAGCAGATCGAAAAGTAGGCTCGTTTTTCATGCTACCATAAATACATAAAGAAGGAATCCTGGGAAGATCTATAATGTAAGGAATTGGCAAGCTCACATGAACTATCTCTGGATGGGTAGAAAATACCTTAAAACCCCTGGTAAAACAAACACCTAGCTTCCTTCAAGACACCACTGATCTCTAAAACAAACTTAGGCCCCATTCCAGAGAGCATCATCCTGGCCACTATGAATGTAGAATACCTTTACACCAACATTCCACACACAGATGGTATAGCAGCAACAAAATAACACAGACACAGAACCTGTAACAAAACTCAAACAGTTAATATTCACCCACAATTACTTGAAGTTTGGACAGGACCTCTACATTCAGAAAATGGGGACTGCAAATTGTACCGGAATGGAACCACAAAATGCCAGCCTTTTTATGGCAAAATTAGAAGAGGACTTCCTGTCTACCTGCCAGACAAAACCACTGGTCTATCTCTGCTACATAGATGATATTCTTATCATCTGGACCACCAGTGAAGAAGAACACCTCAAATTCCATGAATACTACAATTCATTCCACCCCAGTATCAAACTGACATTCAGTCACTCACACACAAACATTAACTTCTTAGACATGACTATCATTATTAAGAACAACTCCATCCACACATGCCTGCACGCAAACCAACGAACAGACCAATCTATCTGAAAAACAATAGCTTCCACTCAAAACACACAAAGAACTCCATCATATATAACCAGGCCATCAGTAGCTCAACAGATCAGAAAAATATGTTGCCCTACAAAGAACAACATAAGGGAAACTATGTGTCAGTTGTGGTCACTTACCACCACCAGGTTCTATGCAAAATATCAAGGGAACGTCAAACAACATTACACATGGAAAGACTTAAGAACATATTCCCACAGCCTCCCTTACTCTTCTTCAGACATCCTCCCAATTTAAAACATCTGATGGTAAGGAGTGCCCTGAATAAAAATACAAAAAATGGCAAATCTCCCTGTCTACAAGAGAGGTGTGAAACCTGTGCACACATTTACACCACAGACAACATACCCATACCAAACACCAGTTTACAATATTAGATCAAAGGTACCTTCACCTGCAAATCTTCTAATGTAATATACCTCATCACGTGTGCAAAATGCACAACAGCTCTTTATGTGGGTGAAATTGGACAGCCATTACACAAAAAGTGTAGTTACCACAAATCCAGTGTTAACAACAAAAAGACAGACACCAGTAGGAGAACATTTTTGCCAAAATGGACAGAGTGTCAGGGACATTAAAGGGATAATAATACTTTGTTTTATCTTTATTTTATTTTGTAAGCATTAAAAAAACATGAAGAACGATATAAGTCTTATCTCTCAAGCCTTTATGGTTTGAGAGATATTCACAAGCAAAGTTCCCCTCCTGCCCCTTTTACCTAGTGTAAGCCATCTCTTCTCAGATGTGGAATCCAGTACATAGACCAGAGAGATAACAGCAGGGGACAATCTTCTTCCTATGAGAACAATGAAAACCCTGCCCACCTTGACAAGTTTTTCAGGTTTTCTCCTTATCTTAATTGAAGATTGCCCCTCTCTGCAATCTACCTGGGCACCTCCCTTCTGATCTGGCTGGTCAGTGTTACATCAGTAAAAGAGGTGGGAGGGGGATATTTTGTCATTGAATTACTCTTGAACTACAACTCTGACAGAATTAAAATAACACTCTCTAAAGTCCAAATACTATGATGATTAATTAGGGCTGCTTTAATTATGAAACATTACTATCCCTTTAAACGGACTGTATGATGGGACTGTTTTGAACTCAGAGAGACAGAAAAATATGGGAGGTTAAATTACTGCTTTAGTTTAAAGTTTTAATTAATGGCCTGAACAAAGACAGATAATTTCTGTCCCATTATCACACCGTGGATATACCTTTACAACAGTCCCACTAGGATTGTAAATACCTTTGACTCCTCAGAGTAAGACTGCAATTTATATCACACTCCTCTACCATTCACTGATCAAAAACCTGGGTCTGGACTAAGCTTTCATATCTGATTTCCATACTAAACATTGCAATGTGTACGTGTATTTAAGAGAGAGATTTTCATATTTATCTGTATAACATGCCTGAGGAAGAGACCTAAGAGTTCTTAAAAAAGACATTGTTGAGCTAGAAAAGGTGCAGAGACGTGCAACAAAACTGATAAATGGAATGGAGGAGAGACATCTAAGGGGTGATGTGATTAACATTTACAAATATATTCAAGGTCAATACAAAGAACTCTCTAATGAATTATTTACACAAAGAGTGGAGCTAAGAACAAGAGGTCATCCATTAAGACTAGAGGAAAGGCACTTTTGAGTAAAACAAAGACAGGGATTTTTAACAGTAAGGGTGGTAAAGGTATGGAATTCTTTGCCTTGCGATGTTGTGCTTACAAATACTGTAACTAGTACTGTGTCTAGCACAGAACAATATTGAGAATTATAACTTCAATGCAGTTATGTTGTTGACCCAGGGAACTGTCTGATTGCCATTTGGAGTCAGGAAGAAATTCTTTACCCACTCAGAGATTAATTGGAAATGGCTTCAATGTCTTCTTTTGCCTTCCTATGGATCAACAAGGATGTTTAGGCATGGGCTGGACTGGAAGGATGCATGTCTTTTTTTAGCTTCATCAACTATGTTACTATGTGACATTTAAGCACTTTAGCATTCATTCATACGATGAATGATGATATATATATATATATATATATATATATATATATATATATATCATACAACACCAGTTTACCAGCAACATACACATCTGCCAAATTTGTGTAACCTTATTTTTATTTTATTTTGTGATTTATATATTTAAAATAATGGTTAGCATAGCAGCAGGATGACATAAAGAAAAGCCTGATAAATATTTGTTTTGCAGGCTTAGAGAAAGTTTGCAGGCTCCAAACAATGCTAGCCCTGAAGAAAAATTGTTTGCAGACCTCGGGCTTGAAAAATAAGGCTTTACTGGTCTAGTGCTAGTACTGTTAGATTGTGGGGAAAATGCCACCAGTGACATTCTGATATCTGATAACACTATTGTTGCTGTTGTTCAGTTGCCTAAACAGCAGGAACATAAAGCTTCTGCATAAAAATATGATCATCAGCACTGATATAAGACAGGTGGTGGTATGATCATGCTTCCACTTGTTACTAGACCTAGTGCTGATGCTGAGGCAAAACAAGCCCCCACACTACATCATAACAGGTGTGTTGGAATACAATAATTTACCTGGAGTACAAGAAAGGAATATGTACTGTAATGTGTGCATGGAAAAATTGTGAAATAGGAGAAGGACTGGGAAGTATCACAGTTTGACACATCTGCTCTTATCTCAAGCAACAGGTACAAATGCAACCAAACACCTCAAAGCTTAGATCAGCAAAATAAAACCACACTGAAAATATCAAGTACTGCCATCACCATGGCCTTGTCCACTCTAAGGAAGGGAAAGGAGTATGCCATAGGAGGAGGTAGAGGAAACTGGGGTGCTATGGTGGGGACCTTATCACATTATACAAGTACATGAGAGGTCAATACAAGGATCTCTGCGGTGAGCTATTTATTCCAAGGCCTGATCAGGTGACCAGGGGACACCCCTTGAGATTAGAGGAAAGGAGGTTTAAACTTCAGCAGAGGAAGGGTTTTTTTACGGTAAGGTCTGTTAAATTGTGGAATTCATTGCCCAGGGAGGTAGTTATGGCAGATACAATGGATACATTTAAGAGAAGAATAGATATATTTCTTTCAAAAGGGAACATACAGGGTTATACTGTTTATCAGTAGGCTGATCAGGAAGGTCTGATAAAGACTAATTTAATTGGTAGCAGGAAAGCTATAAAATTCTCAGTTACTGGGGTATGAGGAGAAGGTTGAACTTGATGGACTTGTGTCTTTATTCAACCTAATTTACTATGTAACTATGTAACTAACTATGTTTCATAGTGCTGGCTGAAACTATGACCAGAGCCACATAGTAACATAGTAATATAGTATATTCGGCTGAATAAAGACACAAGTCCATCAAGTTCAACCTTTGCCTCATACCACAGTGACTGAGAGAATTTTATAGCTTGCCTATCAGACCTTTCTGATCTGCCTACTGATAAACAGTATGACTCTGTATGTTCTCTTTTGAAATAAATGGATCTAATCTTCTCTTAAATGTATCCCTTGTATCTGCTATAACCACCTCCTTGTACAAAAAGAAAAGAGTGAAGCTGGATGGACCCTTAGGCTAGTGAACCTAGTGCGTGACTCTTAATAACACTAACAGGGGCACCCCCAGTTCTAAATGGTGGGAGCCCACATTAAACAGACCACCAAAAGCATTTTAAAAAAAAAAAGAAAACCTATATGGAACCTGAGTATAGTGACTCTGTCTCAGAGGAGAAGGAAGACACTAACATTAGAAAGGGCACCACCGATAAAGGTACTGGAAGATCATATTCCCCAGACCCAGTGATGAAAGTCCTTCAACATTATCCATCTCTTGAGATCTAGGGGCAGCAGTCTTGATTCATCTGTCACAGCAGGTAATGAGAGGGCTAGTGTGTTACAGTCTGAGCACAATGGCTACCATGGGCCTGGCTTCTTGAAGCAGCAATATGAGATGAGGGTCTGCTCCCCGTGACACCAATACCCCTCTCAGTGAACGTGATTGTGGAGAAGTAGAAGAAATCCATTTTTCTCCACCACTCCCCTCCCTGAAATAATGGGTGTGGGAATATTTTTATTAACAAAAAGTCAAAGACACCAGTGGAAGAACATTTTTGTCAAAATGGGCACAGTGTCAGGGACATTAAGATAACTATTGATGGGACTGTTTCACACTCAGAGGGACAGAATGGTATGGGAGGTAAAATGAATGTTAAAATTTAATGCAAGAGTTTCTGTCACATTATCACTTAGTGGGTTGACCTTTCAAACAGACCCAAGAGCATCGTAAACACCTCTAAAGCCTCAGAGTAAGAATGCAATTTACCACTGACTGATCAATGATATCTGGATCTGGATTGAGTTCTCTTATCTGATTTCCATGCTAAACAATGTATTGTGTACTTGTATTTAAGAGAGATGTTTTCATATTTATCTGTATAACATGCCTGAGGAAGAGACCTAAGGTCTTGAAAGCTTGCACTTAAATCTGCTTAGTTAACCAATAAAAGGTATCAAAAACTGTATTTCCTCCTGTATTTCTACGGCTAACACGGTACCAACTCTCATCTAGTGTTTGTGTATATCAGTGTATGTGTGTGTGTGTTGCATGTGTCTCTGTCTATCCCTGTGTCCCCCCTGTATATGTGTGTGTTTGCATGTGTCTGCGTATCACTGTGTGTACCTTTCTGACACTTACACTCTACGCTATATTTCACTATCATAACATTTATTAAAAAAAAACAAAAAAACATTCCCTGTATAACATGACAAGAAACGCCGTCCCACATTGTTAGTATATATATATTGACTATGTATGTTTTAGCATCTTTGCTTTTCCTGGGTCAGACTTTAAGTCAAATGCTAAGTCATCCTCAGCATTGTCCGCCACTTCTTTACTACTACTTTTATATTCCTCAAGCCATTTCAGGTTTAAAACTATTTTACTTTTACTTTCTCAGTGTTCACTAAAATTTTGAGGACAGGTATTTTGTCTCACTGTGAGATGCAGCATTTGTTTAAAGGGATAGTAATGTTTCATAATAAAAGCAGCTCTAATTAATCATCATAGCATTTGTACTTTGGAGAGTGTTATTGAAATTCTGTCAGAGTTATAGTTCAAGAGTAATTCAATGGCAAAGTATCCCCCTCCCGCCCCTTTTACTGATGTAACACTGCTCAGCCAGATCAAAAGGGAGATGCAGAGAGGCACAATCTTCAATTAAGATAAGGAAAAAAGCTGAAAAGCTTGTCAAGGGGGGCAGGGCTTTCATTGTTCTCATAGGAAGAATATTGTCCCTTGTTGTGAGCTGTCTGGTCTATGGACTGGATTCCACATCTGAGAAGAGATAACTTACACTAGGTAAAAGGGGCGGGAGGTGAAATTTTGCTTGTGACTGTCTCTCAAACCATAAAGGTTTGAGAGATAAGGCTTACATCGTTCTTCATGTTTTTTTAATGCCTACAAAATAAAATAAAGATAAAACGAAATATTACTATCCCTTTAAGCTGCTACATCTTTTTGCACCAACACTAGAATGTTACTCTCTGTCGCCTTCAGTGTTCTTGCATGTTTTTTTTTATTGTACAGGTGCTGGTAGCGATAGAACTTTTGGTGGGACCTTGACAAACTGCTCCTCCTCTGGAGGAGAGGGATCACCTTCTTTTATAGTACACGCCGAATCAACCATGTCTGCATTCTATTTCTGGACTATCATTTTATTCGCCCGTCACTGCTCTGCTCTTACTCCTTGCCCCCTCCCCCTGACCTCTGTGTATTTGCTGGACACTACTCGACCACTATGTGTGTTTTACTGTAATGTCCACAACAGAACTGATTGAATGTGATGTCTTGCCTTGGTCCTCAACAAAATATTAAATCTCATCTGGTATCAATCCTGTCTCAGTCACAACAGGGTCCCAGTCAGCCGTCATCTATTTATTTATTTCTTTAATTATTATATATATATTTTTTTTAACTTTGTTCCCCCTATTCCTATCATTGTAAAAATAACAAAAAACACAAAATCTGTTCAACAATTTCTTTTCCTGCACTCACCCAGCACGGAGATAATAATAGCAAGATCAGCAAGCCACACGGACCTCTGCTTCACAGCTAACAACTCACTGACTATTCCACACTACCTGAGCTGTATGATCACTCCAGATCTCCATACTAACTATAACCTCTACTCCACTGCTAACAACTCACTGACTATTCCACACTACCTGAGCAGTATGACCACTCCAGATCTTCATACTAACTATAACCTCCACTCCACTGCTAACAACTCACTGACTATTCCACACTACCTGAGCAGTATGCTCACTCCAGCTCTACATACTAGCTATAACCTCCACTCCACTGCTAAAAACTCACTGCATATACCACAATACAGGAAAAAAGCAGACTGATCAACCTTCTCCTTCAGAGCTCCAAAAGCCTGGAATATTCTGCCTGACTATTCCACACTACCTGAGCAGTATGATCACTCCAGATCTCCATACTAACTATAACCTCCACTACTAACAACTCACTGACTATTCCACATTACCTGAGCAGTATGACCACTCCAGATCTCCATACTAACTATAACCTCCACTACTAACAACTCACTGACTATTCCACACTACCTGAGCAGTATGATCACTCCAGATCTCCATACTAACTATAACCTCCACTACTAACAACTCACTGACTATTCCACACTACCTGAGCAGTATGATCACTCCAAATCTCCATACTAACTATAACCTCCACTGCTAACAACTCACTGACTATTCCACTCTACCTGAGCAGTATGATCACTCCAGATCTCCATACTAACTATAACCTCCACTGCTAACAACTCACTGACTATTCCACACTACCTGAGCAGTATGACCACTCCAGATCTCCATATTAACTATAACCTCCACTGCTAACAACTCACTGACTATTCCACACTACCTGAGCAGTATGATCACTCCAGATCTCCATACTAACTATAACCTCCTCCCCACTGCTAACAACTAACTGATTATTCCACACCACCTGAACAGTATAATCACTCCAGATCTCCATACTAACTATAACCTCCGCTCCTCTGCTAACAACTCGCTACGTATACCACAATACAGGAAAGAAGCAGACTGATCAACCTTCTCCTTCAGAGCTCCAAAAGCCTGGAATATTCTGCCTGAAATAATCAGATCTTATCCCAGTCTAAATTCCTTAAACGTAAATGCTTCTTTATTACTAAAAACAATATGTGACTGTAAATATTCTTTTTTTTGTATGTATATTTATGTGTGTATGTATATATAAGGATTCTCTTTGTGTATAGAGAGACTAGAGACAGAATGAAAGAGAAACTGATCGAGGGAAAGACTGACAGAGTGAAAGAGGAACACTGAAAGAGAGAAACAGAGAAAGAGACTGAGAGAGAGAATAAAACAGAGAGAGTGAGACTGAAATAGAGATATATGACAGATAGATAGATATGAGATAGATATTAGATAGATATGAGATAGATAGATAGATAGATAGATAGATAGATAGATAGATATGAGATAGATAGATATGAGATAGATAGATAGATAGATAGATAGATAGATAGATAGATAGTTAGATAGATAGATAGATAGATATGAGATAGATAGATAGATAGATAGATAGATAGATAGATAGATAGATAGATCGATAGATAGATAGATAGATAGATAGATAGATAGATAGATAGATCGATAGATAGATAGATAGATGAGACATATGAGATAGATAGATAGATAGATAGATAGATATGAGATAGATAGATAGATAGATAGATAGATAGATAGATAGATATAGATAGATAGATAGATAGATAGATAGATAGATAGATATGAGATAGATAGATAGATAGATAGATAGATAGATAGATGAGACATATGAGATAGATAGATAGATAGATAGATAGATAGATAGATAGATAGATAGATAGATAGATATGAGATAGATATGAGATAGATAGATAGATAGATAGATAGATAGATAGATAGATAGATAGATATGAGATAGATAGATAGATAGATAGATAGATAGATAGATAGATAGATAGATAGATATGATGGTTTAATTGAGGTGGAATCACCAGGATATGATGAAGATAGGGATGGGATGACATAATTAAAATATTAAATGCGGGTGAGATAAGGAGGGCAGGGAGACACAGACATAGAGATACAGTAGAGTGAGTTAGATAGAGTGAGAAAAAAGAGAGATATAGAGAGAGATAGCAAGATCATTTATTAGGAGAGAGGGAGACATTGTGTATTACTAAGGTATCAAATATGAACATGGTTTTAAATGCGCTTTCCCTTTAACTTGAAGTACTAATAAAGATTTCCAAGCAGTTAACTCTTGAATGGTAGTGAGGCTCCCAGTGCATTGCAAAGCATTGTATAGGAAACTTCTCTAAATCCCAGTTTAGATCAACAAGAAGTTGTATCTGTCCAGTATGCTGCAATTGGCTGGCCCTAGAACTGAACAGCTTTGACATAGCAGGAATTGGCAAAAAGTGTATTTTTCATCACTGTGGAATGTTAGTTGAATTAGACAGATGTTTCTTAGTTTTCGCAGACTTTCAAGCTGGAAAGAAAATGGCTTCACCCATGGGAGGTGAAATAATCTGTTTTCCTCCCATATCTTCTTGCTGCAGAGTGTTTATCCCATCCCATTGCGAAGCAATGCGTTGCGTACCCCTCTGGCCCTCAAATGGTTAATAAGAGTTTTTCATGCTTCTGTGTTAATAAATGAATACTACTCCAAGAGGACTGTTGCACTGTCTACTCACCTCCCCAGGTTCCACATAATAACATAGGGATTGGAGAATGTATCTTCTATTGTATCACATCTTTATGACGTCATAGTGCATCTCCTTCTTGGGGCTCGATTTTATTAAATAAAAATGGACTCTGTAGTCTTATCTTGTTTTCTATGTGCTTGTGTTTCAGTGAACAATAGTAAAGTAGTAAAAACGCACATGCGAATACACATCTAGGCATCCCTATGCTAGTAACCCACAGATAAATGGGCAAAACAAAAAGTCCCCTTACACCCCACCCTCCCAGTACTAAGATAAAAATAACCCTTTGAATGCCAGAGGGGTATGCAATGCTGGAGGAGCTGCAGGGGTCATGCATGCCCGTCACTTCACTCCCCCACCTATTCAATGATGGGCTAAATGGAGAGGTAACATTATGCACTTGCATGACCCCTCTAGCTAGATGCTGATTGGCTGGGAGGTGGGGCTACTCTATGGCATTTTCCGTGTCCTTAGTAACCCCAAACTCCCACCCAGTGGGAGCATGGCAAACAATTTGAATGGGTTTGGCTATATAAAAGTCAATCCATGTTCAATTTTGCTCAATCTGATTTGACAACAACCTGAACAGGACTAGGAGAGGTGGGTGGAGGTGGTCTGTACTATTACAAGTCGAGGTGACAATGGTGGCAACAAAGTAATAGGTTTTTTTTATTATTTGTGATTGTACTTTTGAGAAAGATGATGGAGTACCAGGGTGCCATAGTAAGTTATTTACTTATGAAAAAGGGGAAAAGGGCATATGTTAAAGTTAGGTCTAGGGGGTGAGTATTGTAGTGTTAGTATTATGTGTAGTAGGTGGATGGGGGAGCTTTTAGAGTTAGTGTTTGGGGTGTGGAGGGGAGGATGATTGTGGAACTAGTTCCCATTCCATGTTGGACTATGTCTTAAATCGGAACTGTCACCAAACATAGCCCCCCACTCTCGAATCAATTACTTATATGCTCAAAATAGCAAAGCTGCCCTTTTCACCCACTAAGGAATTGCACTATAGATGAAACCATACCCCTCATCTTCAGCAGAGACTAAATAAAGAACTTCCATCTTTCCTTCAATACAGCGCTTTCCCCATAATTTTCCTTCCCCTTTTCCTCCAGCAGTGTGTCTAAACAGCTGCCTGCAGGTAGCAGCGACATGAAGGAGCAAGCTGGGCAATTAATACACAGTAAAAAGCAACGTCCTGCACTTATCAGATAATAATGTTAATAAATAGTATAATTGTTAGGAAGACAGTAACTAATCAAAACCTTAAGCAAGAAACAAGAACATAAAGTATAAAACAAGATGGGCTATCATCTTGGCATTTTTACATCAGTAGTATGTACTGTAGTACAGAGAACAAATATAGTCACTTGGGTGTTCCATGCAAAACGAAGTGGTTATGTAGGGTGCTTCTGCACACCTGCTGAGACAAATCTGGGTTGTGTTTTGAAACAATGTTGATGGAGATATTTGCATGCTTTGCTTAGAATATAATTTTTATTTTCTGTACTTGATATACCCAGATGTTTGTTTGTTATCCTAAATAAATATCTAATAAAAATAGTTGAAATAAATAGCATTTGATAATAGATTGTAATAATATCAGAAACCAGAAGATGGAGCCATTGGGCCAAAACAAATTCACAAATGTAAATGACATTAAAGAACCAGTGAGATACATAATATAATAACACATAAATACTGCAGTATTCCTTAAGGCGCTTATATTCTAGGACTTGCAGGTTTGGTGAATTCCTTAGGTTCCAAAATGACCCTGAGCCATGTTGGCCATTGAAATGAGTGAAACAACAGCTTTTTCATGAATCAATTCAGAGGACCCAGAGGAAATGTCTTATTGATCTGAACCAATTCAAAATTTAATCACATATGGAGAGGGATAAGGGAAGTGCAGGACACGTGAGAAAGAGGTGGGTATGGAAGTACTGCAGAGCATGGGATATAGGGGTTTGAAGTACTGCAGAGAGTGGGAGAAAGAAGGAGTGGGATCTCAAGAGGGGGAAGGACCACTGGAAAATGGGAGACATAGAAAAAGAGGGCTGAAGGGGAGAGAGACAGCATGGGAAAAGAGTAGGAATAGAGGGTTGAATCATGGGGAACAGATACAAATTCCCAATGATTTAGAGCGGAATTTGAACTCTGTGAATGCTAAGGAGGTCTCTTGTTGCTGGAATGAAAATGGATGACCCTTCCTATGGCTCAGGATGATCCGCATAAGTATTCACCCTGGAAGAACCCTCTCTCGGGTCCTGCTCTCTCTCACCCTCTGTATTCCCCAAGAAGATGGTTGACACCTTGATGTTCCAGGTAGTCCACAGAGACCCCCAGGTGCTTGGATTAATCTGTGGGCCTCCCTCCAAGGGAGAAGATTTGCTAATAGAACAATAATTATCTTTAAAAGAGATAATACATTTCCCAGAAATTAGCAAGTATCATATTAATATGATAAAGTGTGTGTAGATACTTGAAACGCAAGGTTGATTTCTAATAGTATTTAGCAATAGGTAAGGGGAGTAGACCAGATACATATATGTCTGTATGGTGTGGAAGCCTTCAATAAAGAAATTATATTTTGTGTTACTCACAGAACATGGGGTATATCAGTATCTTACTATCCTTCAAAACAAGTGAGGTTTTATCCCTATTTAAGTGCAGGTAAATTAATTATAATGACTGTGTCACTAACTTTGGTCAGACAGGGTTATTCTGAATGACTGTAATGTGATGTTGAGAGACACAACCCTAAACTCTTCATTGTGCTTCATAGCAATAGGTACAAGAGGAAATGAACTCCTTAAGGTCTAATGAAGTGCCAGGACCATCACGTTAGTCTCGCACTTGAGGATAGTCCTGAGACTAGGGGTGGTCAAAATCTTCTGCAGTGTTCCCATGAGTAATTACACGAAAACTACTTTGTTGCCTGCTTTTTTGCAGGAAAATCCTCTTTAAATCCAGAAAGGAAAATTTTCGCATTTTTCGCCCATTGGCCAAAATTGTTCAACATTTTTTCAATGGCTAGAAAGTTTCTTACCATTAATTTATGTTGTTTTTGCCTTTTCGCTATAAAAACGTGACATATTTGTGGAAATCAAGCACAATAGAAGCAGCTACAGAGCATGGTAGACATGCTGAGCTATTCTGCTGTGATCTTTTCCCAAAATTGAGGCAGGAGAGGCTTATAGTGACTGCTATCACCTTGAACAAGTTTAAAAATAATAAATGGAGGAACTGGAAGGACCCTTATGTGTTCACTGAGTCTGATGAGGAAGAGGAAGTGAGCACTAAAGAACCTATGCTGTCCAGTCCACCTAAATCACCCCAAGGGATCTTGGAGAAGTTAATGGGAAGGGAGGAAGAAAAGTGAATGGGAAGGGAGGGAGAAAAGGGTATTACTAGTGAGAGCAGGACAGGTCAGCTGCCTGTGCCTACTGCTAGACATGCTACCTGTGTTGCCAGTACCACCAGTGCTGTGCCTTCTGCCAGTGCTAAACCTGCTGCCACCAATCCTGTGCCTGCTGTCAGACGTGCTGCCCCTGCTGCAACCAGTGCTGTGCCTGCTGCCAGTGTTGAAGCTTCTGCCAGTGCTGAAGTTGCTTGTGTGTCTTGTAGTACTCAGGAGGGGGAAAGGAGAAGATGATGCCAAGTGTGACAGCAGGGGACCCTAAGTCACACTTGCCGTTGCCAGTCAGTTCCACCAGTGCTAGTACTAAGAAGGTTCAGCAGCTTGTTAGTGTTAGCAGTGAAGGAGGGGGTAATACGAATCAATAACATCATATTACTAGTGACTGTGAGGAGGAAGACTCCGTGACTGACTTTGATGTGTGTGGTGTTAGTAGTAGTAGTAACAGTAATGGTGAAGCAGCTGGTGGGACTAGTGTTAGGGGAATGGTAGGGGAAGCATTTGAGAGTTTCCAGACTAGAGATCAAGGGACCCCACACCATTCCTCTGGCTCTGGGAGTCCTCTTCCCCTTCTCTTCACTACAGTGTCCAAGTGGAACATGAGCCTGAAAAGGCCAGAACTGGGATGGGGGAGAGCAGGCTTAGAATTAATACCACCACCACCCGCAGGAGTACATATCAGCTGACTTTGCCTGCTGCTACTGCTGCTAGTCTTCCTTCATCTTCAGGTCAAAATGAAATGCCGAGTGTGACATTAGGGGACCCTCTGTCACATTGCTCATCACCTCCTCCAAGCAGCAGTGAGATGTCTGGAATAGAGCAGCAGCAACAACAGCATGTAGGGACTAGTGGTGGTGGTGATGATGATGGTAGAGAAGCTGGGCTGAAAGAGATATTGGTGGCCTTTTTTATCAGAAACTGAGAAGGAATGGGAGACAGGGATGAGGATGGGCATCACCACCACTATCAATGAGCTTTTGGAGTTAGAGGAATTTTCAACTGCTCTCATTCCTTCTGAAGCTGAGTTGCAAGGGCAGCAGGATGCTGAGGAGCAGGCTTGTGTACCACAGACCAACTGTGGACACAGTGGGAATGGGGTCAACAAATGATGGGGGACTAGGACAGGTTCCACTTGCCAGCACCAGCAATACTCTTGGTCCTAGTTTTAGTGCTGATTTTGAGGCAGTAGCAGCAACAGCAGCAACATCATCTGCTGCCAGGACAGACAGTGAAGGGACAAGTAGAAAGAGGTCATTCTTCTTCACCTCCTTCCCCCCCTGAAACCATGGGTGTGGGACCAATTTCCTCTAGGCGCAGGCACAGTGCAGTCATCACCAATGGCACAGTGCACAATTTGTCAGTAATCAGTAAGAAGGGGAAAGGAGGGAACACACATTGGCACAACCTCCCAGATATCACACATGAAACACAGACACCATGACATTTATGTCAAACATGTTAAAGCCAAGCACCCATCACAGAAATCAAGCACCACTGTTACTGTACCCCCTGACTTTTCAGAAAGGCAACAAGAGGTGAAGCAGAGATCAAGGAGGAGGAAAGATAGAAAACCCATGCAGAGACTGGAAGTTCCATGGCGAGCGAAACTACTAGCTCACCATCACCATCACCTTCTTCCTTTAGGGTAACAACTGTATTTTTTGCCAGTCCACCTCATTCATCGTTACCTCCCCTGTCAAATGATAGCCACTCTGTTGATTTTAGGATATGGCAGTTCATCTCTATTCATTGCACACTGTGTGGTGCACTGACCACATATGGCAGTGTGGTGTAGGAGAATCGATACCAGGTCATCATGAGGCATCTGAGGAGATTCCATCCCACAGAATATTCTAAGATGCTGGCAGGGAGGGTTCATCATTACTATTAAACAGTCAGCAAGCTGTCATGTGTCCTTAGTGGGTTCTGGACAAGGGATATAGTGATAGTGGCAGTACTTGGTTTCCGGTGTCATGGTGTTTGGATACGCTTGTGCCTCAGAGGTTATTTACCACACACACTGTGCACATTGCAGATGTTGAATGGAGCCACAGATCCTGCTCTCAAGGGAAAAACTTTTATTCTAATAACAACACTTTCATGATTTTGGAGGAGGGGCAGGTGGATATGAATTATTGGCCAACTACTTCTTTTCTCCACATAGACTGGGGGGTACTTATTGTGCTGCTACTGCCTCAGGCGCATCACTGGAGCTAGTCATGGCAAGTGGAACCTTCATCATCCATCACCCATGTTACTGCTATGGTTGATCACATTCCCTTTCAGCTGCCTAATCACCCTGCTGCTTAAACAACTCAGCAGAAGCAGTAAGAACAGCAGTTGCAAATTCCACAATTATGGTCTCAGTAGGACATTTGACAAATGCCACTAGCCACTGGCCAACATGATCTGCTGGCAGTAGGCCAACAGAGCATTTTATTTATATTTAATAAAAAATATATATATATTTTTTTTTAATTTATTTATTTATTTTCCGGGGGGGGTTGTTTCTAACAGGTTTAAGTCCTACAAATCAATGTTTCCTTAGGGCTTGGGCCTCTAACAACAAACCTAACAAATCATTCTCTATAAAATAATCAAGTCAAGTATCAGTCCACTCCAGTGGCAGCTTATGTCAAGGGGTTTCTGTCTCTATCACTTTACATACGAATGTATTTACTTTTTTAGCAACTGTCCCCCCAATACCAGTTAAGAAACACCCCCCAAAACAAATTCCCTGTTCAACTGATTCATTCATTCACCAACACAGGCACCTCCTCAGACCTCTTTTATACCATGTCTTACGGGGTTTTTTATCATTTTATTTAGGATTTATTTTTTATGACCTGCCCCCCAATCCCAGTAAACAACCCCCCCCCCCAAGAATCACCCCCTGTTCAACTGATTCCTTCCCCACACTCCACCAACACAGGCACCCTCATGCCCCTTTTATACTATGCCTTTGGGAAATAAAATAACATTTGCTATGTGTTGTGTGTAACTTCTATGTTCCCATTGATTTCAATGGAATAAGCTAGGCAAAAAAGTGGAAAAAAGAGGAAAATCAGCACTTTCCACAGGAAATTATTCACCAAGTAGAAAGTGCCATTTTTCACAGATTTCAGTTTGAGGAGGAAACTTTCGTCCATCCTTACCTGGCACGTCATGGACGCACAACACGGCGATCCCAGAATCCAATGCAATAAAAAATAGTGCTGTCGTCCTTAACAGATGCTCTCCCATAGATTGGGCATTCATTAAGGGGTTAACCTTTTAATTGCTCAAAACTTCTCATCAAACATAGAAGGTTTGAACAATATTCTGTATACAGGTGTCATCACTCATGACATACAGAGATTTAGTGATGTCATATCTATGAACCCTCATCATATAAACACAAAGGACACAGCATTAAAAGGACATAACATTGCCAATGTGGCTAAAAGGGAATTTTGTGTACTTAGCTATAAATCCTTTTCTCTTAGTCCATGTGGAACACAGGAACCATGGGGCAAAGTATCGTCCCAAAGAATGGAAGGGCACTTGCCTTAAAAGTCCCTCCCTGCTTCACTTTACCCCCACTAGCCTAGTTCAGTTTTAATGTATAGCAAACATCCAAGAAAAACAAACAGAAAGGGAATTCCCTGAACACAAGAGGACCCTCCCTCCTGGGGACTCATACAGCTTTTTTTTAATCTGGGATGGAAGTACTGTGTTGCTCATGGACTAAGATAAATGTATTTAATGATAAATACACAAAAATTCCCTTTCCTCTTATGTCCAATGTGGAACACAGAAATCAAGGGGATAAACTAAGCATCCACCAAGATTCTAGGGAGGGAGACAAGATCCCTTCAAAACATAGATCAGTTTTAACAAAGATGAAATGAAACAACATGAAACTCATGCGCCAATGAACACAAACACAGTAAACCAAGGAAAAGGAAACCAACAGGATATTGAGAAACTAAAAAAACAAGAATTACAGTTGCACAGACACAGGCCTTGATCCAGTGAAATATGGTAAAACTGCCATTAAGTCAAAAAAGGACAACGGACATTAACCATATCTCACTTACTTAGTATTCAAAACATAGGTGATCAGAAAAGCTAACAAGCGTAGGCCCAACAAATCTACATAGCTCAAAAACGTGTTGCACGTATTTTCATCTCTCTGGGCATCCCAATTAGCCGATGATTAATGTACGATAGGTCTAATGCCAAGGAAAAAGATAATCAAGTTAATAATTTTATTGGTTAACTAAGCAGATTTAGGATGTAAGCTTACAAGACCTCGTACATCTCTTCCTCAGACATGTTTTACAGATAAATATGAAAACATCTCTCTTATATACAAGTACATATTGCATTGTTTAGAATGGAAATCAGATAAGAAATGTGACGGAATGGTTGTCACCCAGAGAATGAAATGTGTCTGTTTTCAGTGATGTCCATTGTCTTAACATGTGTTCCCATTCTTGAAACATTAATGTCCTCTGTGTGTGCATGCATTAGAGAGTGTTGTCCAGTTACCAGCAGTGAATGGGTTGGTTAGTGTGTATGATGTGCAGAGGGATGGTGCCATCTAGTCTAGCTAACCAAAGAGATTGTGTCATGAGATAGCCAGTGCTGGTCAGATAGAGGGGGGTAGGGCAAATCTGTGTGTAGAATGTGTTTACCTTCCCCCTTACATCAGGCTAAGCAGAAAGAGACCTGGTAGACGGTACATGTGACATCAGATCCTGTAGGGGGTGGGTAGAAAAAAGGCTAGGAAGAGAGAGAGACAGATAGGAGAATGTAGGAGCAGGAGAGAGCACCTGATATCCTTTAAAGAAAGACCTTCTTTTAAAGTCACGTCATTAACCAATATCACAGTAACTCAAAAAGATAAAAACACATATAACTTCTAAAACCCCACCAATGCAAAATATCTCCCATACAATTGCAATACAATACACACAAATATTTAAATATAAATGCCCCTTCTCATTACATAATAAAAAACATGATGCTAGAAAAAAATATATCCAAAGATGAAAAACATTTAAGTTAAATACCTATAAAAATATTCTTAATGACATTGGGCAAATTAGTGAACTATAAATTCCCTTTAACATGATTTAGGTAATGATCCTTCACTATCAAAAACCCAAACCTATCCACCTTCATTCATGCGATGTCCATTAATAGGTAATCCAAAGTCACCAATACAACAAAAATGGTGAATAATATCCGTTTATTGAATCAAATCTTTATATTATATAACTCACTTCACCATTACTGGTGTACATAGAGACTCATTTCATGTTCCGAATTCATGCCCGATGGGCATCGGGTTTCTAAATACAGAATCCATTTTACCTCTGCATGATCTAACAATTCATGTATATCTCCACCGCTTTCTGAAAGGTATACTCTCCCAATCCCATGAAAGGAGAAAAAAGATAAATCTGAATTGGAACACTCTAAAAAATGCCTAGCTACTGGCTTTGTGACATCCACGTTCTTTATGGAATTAATATGTTCCCTAATAGGTTCTTCTAAAGCTCTACCAGTATGACCCACATACTGTTTCTGACCATGGTAGTGCGACAATTAATATATTGTTTTATAGTATAAATCTCCCCAGTAATAGTGCATGTAATGCTATTTGTAACTTTAATATTGGTGCAGGACATGCAACGTCGTGCCCCACACTTATGGATACCCCCTTTCTGAAGTCAAGCAGGCTTAGCTGAAGTGCTACTTCTGAACAGACTTGATGATAGTTGGCGCTCTCCTACTCACTATTTTACATCCTTCTGACATTACAGCTTTTAAATGTGCAAAAGGGTTGAACTAGATGGACGCAAGTCTTTTTTTCAACCTAAATTACTATGTTACTATGTTACTATCACCCCAAAGTATGGTTAAATAAGACTATGATCTGTCACAAAAAACACTTTATTGTCAAAAGAAGTCTGCTTTTTTTTTTACTCTATCCCTATTAAATAATTCCTATCGGTGCTCGCTTCTCTTCTCATTGCACTCTGTACTAAACCTGCAGAATATCCACTCTCATAAAAGAGTGACTGCATCTCTCTAGATTGAATATTAAATTCTGGTTGGGTGGAGCAGTTCCTGCATACTCACAGTTCCTGCCTCACCGGAACACCCCGAATTGTATGTCTGGGATGACATGAACTACCATGAAGTAAGGAATTTCCACTGCATGATTTCTTATACATAGTGGTTTGTACTCTCCATAGTAAGTTTCAAACCCAGATGTAATCTGCTTCTGCTTATATTCACTTGTAAATTTCAGATTATATTTGTTACTTGTCAAATAATCAACAAAAGCTGAAAAAATATCACCAATACCCTGCCAAATAAAGAGCAGATCATCTATATATCTGTTATATGTAGCTATACTGCTACGAAAAGGATTTTGTGTACCATAAATATAAATCTCTTTAAAAATGCCCAAATATAGATTGGCAAACGATGGGGCAAACTTCGCCCCCATCGAAGTGCCACATCTCTGTATAAACAAGCTGCCATCATATTTGAATAAATTATGTCTTAACAGATAATCAATGGCCATCAGCACTTAAAGGGATAGTAATACTTCATTTTAACTTTATTTTATTTTGTAGGCATTAAAAAAACATGAAGAATGATATAAGTCTTATCTCTGAAACCTTTATGGTTTAAGAGATATTCACAAACAAAGTATCCCCCCCCTGTTCAACCAAATCAGAAGGGAGATGCCCAGGTAGACTGCAGAGAGGGACAATCTTCAATTAAGATAATGGAAAAAGCTGAAAAACTTATCAAGGGGGGAAGGGCTTTCATTGTTTTCATACAAAGAAAATTGTCCCCTTCTGTTATCTGTACTGTCATACAACCAGACTCACATCTGAGAAGAGATTGTTTACACTAGGAAAAAGGGGCGGGGAGGGGAACTTTGCTTGTGAATATCTCATAAACCATAAAGGTTTGAGCGATAAGACTTATATCATTCTTCATGTTTTTTTAATGCCTACAAAATAAAATAAAGTTAAAACGAAGTGTTACTATCCCTTTAAGGTCCACAGAATAAGAACTATACCTATCTAAATGAAATGATATAGATTCCAGCCCCCTGTCATGTGGTATAGTGGAATAAAGTGAACATATATCTAAAGACCCCCATGTATAATTTGTATAAACCTCCACCTTTGATAATATAGCTAATAAATGGCCAGAGTCCCTAGTGTAACTTTCAAGTCTGCAAACCAGTGGCTGTAAATACCGGTCCACCAAATCTGAGAGATTTTCATTCAAAGGTTCTATTCCCGCAACTATGGGTTTCCCTAATGGTAGATGGTCTGGTTTGTGCACTGCTGGTAAATGGCGGAAGATGGGTATCTTCAGGACACTTTTACGAATTCTACCTCTTAATCTTTGAGGACATCCAGAGAATAACCCTCATCCACCAATTTAACCTTTTGAGTGCCAGAGGGGTACGCAACGCATTGTAGAGCAATGCGTTGCGTACATCTCTGGCACTCAAAGGGTTAAACAAAATTTTTGAAAACATATACGTAGGATCCTTTGTAAGGATAGTATAAGAATTTGGGTCATTTAATTGTCTAAGGGATTCAGCATGGTATGTCTCTGAATCCAAGACCACCACATTGCCCCCTTATTTGGATTCTTGATTGCAATAGAGGCATCCTGAGCCATCTCTTGCGATGCTTGCTTTTCTTTTCTTCTCAAATTATAAATCATATGTATTTAACTCCATTAATTCTTGTTCAACTAATGTTTGAAATGTATTAATTAAATCTCCACAACATTGTGTAGGGTAAAAATGTGACTTCAATTTTAATCTCATTCTATCTACATTTTCTAAACCAATGGTACACGTGTCTTGAGGATTAGTTTCTCTTGCCAATGCACACAGATCGAATTCGGTACACTGATCAGGGAAAGTAATCAACTGCTGAGCCACATCTGTTACATTAGATGATGTTTCCACCACTGTAGACTGTACAGCTCCATCTTGCATCAAGACACCATCATGACCTTCCACAGAACAAGCAAAGGAGCCGGCCTCAACTTCAGCTGAATTGACATAAAACTTTTTCAAAGTAAGTTTTCTAACAAAGGAATTCAAGTTCAAAATCGTATCCATAAGACTAAAATGTCTATTAGGAGAGAAATCTAAACCTTTAGAAAGCAATCCCAATTGAGATGAACTCAATATTTTCTTGAATAGATTAATAACCTCCTGGCTCTCCCCCTTGGATGCCAAAAGCTTCTTCCTCTTACCCTTTGATCCCCTTCTTGTTGGTTTTTTGGAGTACTGTACTGGGAATATTGTTCAAGAGTTATTGAGGAAGGGCATCTGTTCCGTCCCCTCTCGTTTTTCGTAATATGTCGGAAATCCCTATGTCCCTGAGCAAACACTTCTCCTGAGACACTATTTGATTGTTCCTGTGGATAAGATAAGGAAGAAACAGTACTCTGATCGACATCTGTTGAATCAAGATCTGCATTAGAAAAGCTAACTCTCTTTTCCATATTTTGTCTCCTCAAAATAGACCTAGACCGCAGATCATTATTGGACCCGGATCTAGAGCACCAGAATTTCCTTTCTTTGGGCCAGATATATACCATATTTTCTTCTCTATCACTGGCAAATTTCTTGGATTTAATGATAGTGATCTCATGTTCTAAACTCTGTAATTTACTATTCATGTCTGAATTAAATTGATCATATATTGGTTTATCAAATTGTGTGCTTACTTGATAGCGCAAAGTATTAATATTGATCAAGAATGCATCATGGAACGCTTTCTTATAAACCAAAATTAAGTGCATCAATTTCATTGAACATTCCATTAGAACAGCGTTCCATTTCTCTAAAAATTGATCATCGTCTAATACAAAATTAGGAATTTTGTTCATCCTTAACCCCCTAGGAATAATTTTCGTGGAAATATATTTATCTATTGTAGTCATATCGCACCATAATTTAAATTCCTTAATCATAGACTTCTCTAAGGACTATAAAGTGATATCTGCATTGAACTGAGGATAACCTATACATATAGGCTGTCTGGTGAAAATACTTGATTCACACGTAGCATAGATTCAATAAAATCTTGTGTTAAAGGGGAAGTATCCCTCAACAAAGGAATTTCTCCATTTTCTTCTAGCATTTCAGCTGTAGTCATCTCATCCCCCTCCATGGCTGCTGAGTATTGTAAAATCAGATTTATACGTATACTGTTATGGCACTAATGGTGAGACTATATCTGCAGCTTTAACCCTTATAGGTTGAGCTAAACCAAAAACCAAATACTCGAACTTCGGTACACAAACTATGGGTTGCTACTGTTGCCTTTCGATCAATTGTATCATAAATAATAAATCTTAAATCACCCGGCCTCAATGGCCCACGCGGACCCGGTGCAGCCCCCAATAGCCCTGGCATGGGCTTCAGCAGACAATAAGATACTGGATGGGATTTCTGTTGGGGATAGACCCTGGGTTGTATTTCACAGTCCCCGTAGATTTTACAGGATAAACCTATACTATGATCAAAACTGGAGAGGGTGGTAGTCAAGGCCCAGAAAGAACAAGGGATGGAAATAAGCTAAGGCCTAAAGGATCAATACCAGAACGGGTAATCAGCCAGAGCCACAGGTCAGACCCAATGGGTAGTCAGCCAATGTCAGGGGTCAATACCAGAGCAGGTAGTCAGCCAGAGCCACAGGTCAGCACCAAGTGGATAGTCAGATAATAGCCACAAAACTGGACACAGGAGATCACAGAAACCAAACCAAGGGTCATACACAAAACAAAGGGCCAAGGAGAGAGTACTGCACTGGAACACC
The DNA here is from genome assembly GCA_037306005.1 of Rhinophrynus dorsalis. Classification (NCBI taxonomy): domain Eukaryota; kingdom Metazoa; phylum Chordata; class Amphibia; order Anura; family Rhinophrynidae; genus Rhinophrynus; species Rhinophrynus dorsalis. The sequence goes on from CM074726.1 coordinate 187,489,391, forward strand.
ACGTAAGGACGACTGAGCATGGTGTCCAGGCAGCTTATAACCCCTATGGCTGGGAGGTGGAGCACTAAACGAGCCCCAAGGATCATTTAAAAGCGGCGCACGACATCACTGGAGGACTGCCAGATTACACACTCCCGGTCTTGAGAGTAAACAAATGCAGAAATTTCCCACATATGGAAGAAAGGCATACCTGTAGGGAGAGGATGCGGAAGCGACCAGCTCATCCAATGCCGGGCGCCAAAATAAGGCACGGACAGTGACAGTTCCTGAATGGCAGAATGGAAATGTGATCACCCTAGTCAGTTTGTATTGACAGAGTTCTTATCCAGGTGTTATAGCTGGATCTACTTGCAGAGTCTCTTCCATTGACTTCCCACAGTGTCTTCTTCCATTGATTCAGTTCCCACAGTGTCTTCTTCCATTGACTCAGTTCCCACAGTCTCTTCTTCTGTTACTCAGTCACCATGCTGGGGCACATCTAGACTCCTAGTGTTCTGCTGTACTGTCCCAGGGATTGGTCACAGACAGCCCAAGGCTCAGTCTCTGAAGGAGAGCTCTACAGAAGGGACCCTCTTTCCCTCAAAATGAATGAATATGTTTATAGAGCACCCCATGTATGCATAGAACTTTACAATTTAAGGGTCTGGACAAATACTTAGGAAAATTAAACATTGGAAATGGGGTACCTGTCCAAAAGCTTACAATCTAAAGGATAAATGGAGACATACAGAGAACATAAGGATAGAAAGTAGGCTGGCCAGACCTCACCTTTAACCGGGGACACATATGAAAAATACATGCTGCAGGGTTGAGCTGATTTCAGTGCAGTCCTGAAATATGCCTATTTCCTATGTGTCCCCGGGTTAAAGGTGAGGTCCGGTCACCTAACAGAAAGTTCACTACTTAACACTGCACAGCAATTGCCTGGAGATGAGTACTGTATACTGACTGGCTGACACACAGTGCTGATGAGAGCAGTAAGCTGTCCTTCTATACACAGGGGAAGAACAGCTCTATGGTAAGTAAGTCCAGCACCATGGCAACTGGAGGACTTGTGCCTGTGTTATAGATAGATTGATAGATAGATAGATAGATAGATAGATAGATAGATAGATAGATAGATAGATAGACATAATGTACTTTATTAGAAAAGGGAGAGGTATTGGACATTATTTACAATTAACTAAGCTAAGCATGGTTTTAGATGCATTTTCCAAGGTATTAATAATGATTCCCAACATTCCTATTGGATTAAATTGTGCTTTTTTGGCATTGAATGGTAGTGAAGGCACCGATTCATTAGGGGTTATGAACTAAGGTGTGACAAAGAGGTGATAACGAAGAGAACTTCTTCAGTGATATCACTTCCCCAAGTCCTATTTTAGTCTATGGAGCTAATGCACTAAGATTTTTCCAGATTTGGAGATCTTAGTGCATAGACCCTATAGAATAACATAAGAACTGGAGAAAGGGTATCACAGGAGAAGTCATCTGAGCTTTATCACCTCTTTATCACACCTTATTGCATAACCCCCCTATGTAATGTAGTGGGTAGGAGACCTTTCTTACATCCAAGAGGCTAAGGGCTCGATTCAAATGTTGGCGTTAAAACCAACGTGAAGAAAAAAACTGCCTTCGCTCGTTAAGCAAGACCAGGTAACGTGAGATTCAAATCTTCCTTACCTAGAAAGCCTAACGAGCGATAACCAACAAAATACACGTTAATCTTAAACCTGCGTCGCATAGAAAATCTTACCTAAAAACACACGATAAAAATGTTACCTAGCACCACAGCCAATCACAGCACTGCAAAGTATCAAGTTCAGTCAGAAAATCCAAAACCCACGTCTCCAGTTCTGAACAGCTTTCTCTGTGCTTCCCTACCCAGCCACTAGGGGAACACAGAGAAGGCTTTCAGCACCATGGACAGCTTTGAATGCCATAGGGATGTGCACTGCTCACCCCTGTGGCATTCAAAGGGTTAAAATCAATAAAACTAGTACACCAAGCACTACACAATGCCCCCTTCCACATCCCCCCCCATTACTATGTCACATATATTGCATATATGTGACATACTAACCCCATCCACATCCACCTCATGGACTTCCATGTAGTGGACAAATCTGTCTTTTATTCCACAATTAACCCTTTGAGTACCAGAGAGGTAGGAAAGCATTGCTTAGCATGTTTCCTACCCCTCTGGTACCCAAAGGGTTAATAGGCAACGTATGGACTACATACCTTGCCTATATATATATATGTGTGTGTTTTAAACTTTTTTTTAATTAAAATACTATTATTAGACAGTTTAACTTAGATCTCATTCATTGTTAACCCCCTACCTCCTGTGTCCCATTGCTATTAGTACTTTTGCTCCACTCTTCTTCAAACTGAGAGTGGAGCAAAAGTACTAAAAGCAAAGGGACGCAGTAAGTAGGGCATGATGAATGGATGAAATCTAAATTAACCCTTTGAGTGCCAGAGTAGTACGCAATGCATTGTAAAGCAATGCGTTGAGTACCACTCTGGCACTCAAAGGGTTAAATACAACTGAGGGAGCAGGCTGCCCTGTGACGGCAGCGCTTCCCTCAGCTTTATTCATACATTCATTTATTATTCTTTATTTATTAGCATTCTTTCTTATTATTTATTTCCTATTCACCCCCTTGCTGCGGGCGGCTGTGAATGTTGTACAACGCCTTGTGCAAAGGGATGAATTGCACAAGGCGATCAGGCAACCTGGCACAATGCCACCGCGAGAGGAGAGGTATTGGAGGAAGCGGGCAGCAAATACAAGCCTACCACCCGCTTCCTCCAATGTCTCTGCCCCTCCTCCAGCTTCCTCCAATAGCTCTCTAGTGAGCATGGTGTTATTATGCTGCGGGCTTCACAGCCGCCCGCAGCAAGGGGGTGAATAGGAAATAAATAATAAGAAAGAATGCTAATAAATAAAGAATAATAAATGAATGTATGAATAAAGCTGAGGGAAGCGCTGCCGTCACAGGGCAGCCTGCTCCCTCAGTTGTATTTAACCCTTTGAGTGCCAGAGTGGTACTCAACGCATTGCTTTGCAATGCATTGCGTACTACTCTGGCACTCAAAGGGTTAATTTAGATCTCATCCATTCATCATGCCCTACTTACTGCGTCCCTTTGCTTTTAGTACTTTTGCTCCACTCTCAGTTTGAAGAAGAGTGGAGCAAAAGTACTAATAGCAATGGGACACAGGAGGTAGGGGGTTAACAATGAATGAGATCTAAGTTAAACTGTCTAATAATAGTATTTTAATTAAAAAAAAGTTTAAAACACACACATATATATATATAGGCAAGGTATGTAGTCCATACGTTGCCTATTAACCCTTTGGGTACCAGAGGGGTAGGAAACATGCTAAGCAATGCTTTCCTACCTCTCTGGTACTCAAAGGGTTAATTGTGGAATAAAAGACAGATTTGTCCACTACATGGAAGTCCATGAGGTGGATGTGGATGGGGTTAGTATGTCACATATATGCAATATATGTGACATACTAAGGGGGGGTGTGTGGAAGGGGGCATTGTGTAGTGCTTGGTGTACTAGTTTTATTGATTTTAACCCTTTGAATGCCACAGGGGTGAGCAGTGCACATCCCTATGGCATTCAAAGCTGTCCATGGTGCTGAAAGCCTTCTCTGTGTTCCCCTAGTGGCTGGGTAGGGAAAAGCACAGAGAATGCTGTTCAGAACTGGAGACGTTGGTTTTCTACTCTTACTTGTGGGCTGTCCTCCAAAAAAAATAGGCGTTAGATTTCTGGAGAGAAATGTTGCAATTTAACGCGAGTTAGCCCTAACTCCAACATTTGAATAGCTTTTGGCGTCGTTTGTACATTATCCTCTATGGGTGAGATCTTGCTGTTCTGGCGACGGGCGATGTCTGTTTCAGAACTGGCGTCGCTTGTTTCTAGTAGAACATTTGCATTGCTCAATTGACGTTAAAACCAGCGTCTCCAGTTTTTTCTGGCGACGCCAACATTTGGATCGAGCCCTAAAAGTCCAATTTAAATTTATGTGATTCGTCTTTGTAGAACTTGGCAATTTCAGAGGAATCTGACAGATATTTCTCCTTTTCACAGAATTCCAAGCTGGAAGGAAAATGAGTTAACTCCTGGGAAGTGAGACAGGCTGTTTTTCTTCTATATCCTCTCAAAACAAAATGTTTACTCATTCCACATTAATAAGAGCACAATATACAATTAGTTCTTGATTAGGTGCACAGCTTGGGCACCTGTAGGTTCACCTTAATGCAATATATTTTTTTAAGATTCTGTAATATGCACGGCAAGGAGAGTCACACTCAAATATTTGCTCTATCTGCAGATCATATTGGACAAAACGCTCATTAGATTGTGTAATATAACCCCTTCAGTACATAAATGGTGTGCAATGCAACTAATTGCACAACTTTCTGGTGCTCAAGAGGTTAAATTTAGGGGGTGATTTGCTGCCACAAGGTCCTACCTTTATGTAATGTGTGTTGACTTGCTGGTGGCTTGTAACACTGTATTGTTTTGCTGGTTTCATGTGATATCAGGAATAAAGGTGCGGCAGCTTGGGTCTGGCATGAACACAGGTTGAAAATCTCCACTATTTATGTAGTATTTACTTTTCTATCTGAACTTAACTGGCCCTGAACCATCCACAGTTTTTCTCATTGGCAACACCTTCGAATCATTAACCCTTTGAGTGCTAGAGAGGTATCCATTGCATTGCAATACACTCAAAGGCTTAATTTTGTTGAGATCTGGTATATAATATACTTTGATTCTGCACAAACTCTCTTGTAGAACATATGAATTTCACGTGACATTAAAGAGATAGTAATTCTTCGTTTTATCTTTATTTTATTTTATAGGCATTAAAAAAAACATGAAGAATGATATAAGTTTTATCTCTCAAACCTTTATGGTTTAAGAGATATTCACAAGCAAAGTATCCCCCCCCCGTTCAGCTAGATCAGAAGGGAGGTGCCCAGGTAGACTGCAGAGAGGGACAATCTTCAATTAAGATAAGGGAAAAAGCTGAAAAGCTTGTCAAGGGGAGAAGGGCTTTCATTGTTTTCATAGGAAGAAGATTGTCCCCTGCTGTTATCTGTCTGTTCTTGCAACCAGATTCCACATCTGAGAAGAGATGGCTTACACTAGGTAAAAGGGGCGGGAGGGAAAATTTGATTGTGAATATCTCATAAACCATAAAGGTTTGAGAGATAAGACATATCATTCTTCATGTTTTTTTAATGCCTACAAAATAAAATAAAGTTAAAACGAAGTGTTACTATCCCTTTAACTATGTGCAGTGATCAGAGGAGACAAACTCTGAACAGAACATGATCTAATAACATCAGGGGGGTGATTCACTAAGGGGTGATAAAGAGGTGATATAGTTGAGATTACTTCTCCAGTGATATCACTTCTCCAGTTCCTATGTTATTCTATGGAGACTATTCAGTAAGATTTCTTCAACTTTGGAGATATTAGTGCATAAGCTCCATAGAATAACATAGGAACTGGAGAAGTGATAAACTGGAGAGGTCATCTCTACTTTATCACCACTTTGTGAATCTCACCCCAGGAATAGGGGTGGACGAAAAATGAGAACAATTTCACCCATTACTTTTTGCAAAAAAAATTATGATTTTTCACTTTATTCTCAAAAGTTTTCTTCTTTTCGCCAAAGCAAAATGTTCCTCTTTTTCACCAATTCCAACAAAATGTTTTGACTATGTTTCCTATGGTGCAACATTTCCCAGCACAATATTACTTCTTCTGATGGTTGTAGTGGAGAAATAAGTAGCTGGAAGTCAAAGTTGTGAGTCCTACATCAACATATACCTTGAACAATGTGTTTGCATGCAGAGTGCATTTGTCCTTTGCCCACTTTACTTCCTGATTAAGTGACACTGGTACATATTCATTATGATGTCAAGAGATGTGTGTCTATCTATCTATCTATCTATCTATCTATCTATCTATCTACACTGTACAGATATATATATATATATATATATATATATATATATATATATATATATTCCTACATCAGTTTTAACCATTATAATGTATTGGGTAAATGTAAGCTATCATTACTTATTGATCATAGCAGTGGTCCCACCCCAAGTTCAGTAGACTGTAGCAACCCTTCTTCCAATCCCTCCTCCTCCTATTCTGTGCTGCAAGGTCCCCTCATTATGTAATGCGTATTGTGCCTTGCTGGTGGATTGTAACACTGTATTGTTTTGCTGGTTTCATGTGATATCAGGAGAAAAGGTGCGGCATCTCAGGTCTGGCATGAACACAGGCTGAAAATCTCCACTATTTATCTAGTATTTACTTTTCTATCTGAACGTAACTGGCCCTGAACCTTCCACAGTTTGTTTTCTCCTTGATAACACCTTAGAATCATTAACCCTTTGAGTGCCAGAGAGGAATCCAAGGCATAGCTCTCTGCCACTGAAAGTGTTAAAGGGATAGTAATACTTTGTTTTAACTTTATTTTATTTTGTAGGCATTAAAAAAACATGAAGAATGATATAAGTCTTATCTCTCAAACCTTTATGGTTTATGAGATATTCACAAGCAAAGTTCCCCTCCCCGCCCCTTTTACCTAGTGTAAGCCATCTCTTCTCAGATGTCAGTCTGGTTGTATGACAGTACAGATAACAGAAGGGGAGAATTTTCTTTGTATGAAAACAATGAAAGCCCTTCCCCCCTTGACAAGTTTTTCAGCTTTTTCCATTATCTTAATTGAAGATTGTCCCTCTCTGCAGTCTACCTGGGCATCTCCCTTCTGATCTGGTTGAAAAGGGGGGGATACTTTGTTTGTGAATATCTCTTAAACCATAAAGGTTTCAGAGATAAGACGTATATCATTCTTCATGTTTTTAATGCCTGCAAAATAAAATAAAGTTAAAATGAAGTATTACTATCCCTTTAACATTGTCAAATATGGTGTGTAATATACCTTGATTCAGCACAAACTCTCTTTTAGAACATGTGAATTTCACATGACATTAATAACATCAGGATGCTCACACACATGACAATTCATTTTGGTTTCTCATACGATCTCTATGAATTAACACAGTCTAGTGATGACCTTTTACATGGACTAAGATATAATTTAGGGAATAATATTAATAAAGAGTGTAATTGTTAGGAAAACAGTACCCAATCAAAACCTGAAGCAAGAAACAAAACCCTAAAGCATAAAATATAAAACAAGATGGTCTGTCATCTTGGCATTTTTACATCAGTAGCACATACTGTAGAATAGAGACCAAGTTACATATAGCCATTTGGGTGTTCCATGTAAAACAAAGTGGCTATGTAGAGTGTTTCTGCACATCTGCTGAGACAAATCTGAGCTTTGTTTTGAAACAATGCTGATGGAGATATTTGTATGCATTGCTTAGAATATAATTTTATTTTCTGTACTTGATATACCCAGATGTTTGTTTGTTCTCCTAAATGAATATCTATTAAAAATAGTGTTGGATAAGAAATAATACCAGAAACCAGAAGATGGTGCTGTTGGACCAAAGGAACTACACAAAATGTTAGTGACATTAAATAAACATTTAATGAGATAACGTAATATCACAATACATAAACATTGCCAAATTCTTTAATGCAGCTTATATTCCAGGACCTGCCAAAATAATTTTAAAATTATTACATTGAAAGTAAACTTGGCCAAAATTATCATTAAACAGATTAAGCACATTCCTCAGGCTCCAAAATGAAAGAGGATTCTGAATCATACTGGTCACTAGAAATAAGTGAAACATCAGCATTTTCATGAATCAATTGAGAGGATCCAGAGGAATTGTCATATCCATCTGAACCAATTCAAAATGTTATCACATATGGAGAGGAATGTAATCAGGAATGCACACATGTGAGAAAGAGGGTGGGAATGGAAGCACTGCAAAGTATGGAATAGAGAGGTTTGGAGGAGTACTGTAGAAATTGGGAGAAAGAAGTAGTGGGAGTTTAAGATGGCATGGGACCATTGGAAAATGGGAGAAATAGAAGGGGAGAGTTAGAGAGGAGAGAGACAGTATGTGAAAAGAGGAGAAACAGTAAGTTGAATCATGTGGAACAGATACAAGTTCCTAATGTTTTAGATGAGAATTTCAACCCTGTGAATGCTATAGAGGTCTCTTGCAGCTGGAATGAAAATGGATGACTCTCCCGATGGCTCTGGATGATCCACATAAGTAGTCACCCTGGAAAAACCCTCTCTCGGGTCCTGCTCTCGCTATCTCTCTCTCACTCTCTGTATTCCCCAAGAAGATGGTTGACACTTTGATGTTCCATGTTGACCACAGAGAGCCCCATTACGTGACCCTGTTGCTACATCTGGTTCCTGGTTTAATTGGTGGGCCTGCTTCCAGGTGTGAAGTTCTGCTGATAGAACAATAATTATCTTTAAAGGAGATAATAAATGTCCCAGAAATTCGTAAGTATCGTATTAATATGATGAAGTGTCTGAAGATACTTGAAATGCAAGGTCAATTTCTAATGGTATTTAGCAATAAGTAAGGGGAGTAGACCAAATATATATATGTCTGTATGGTGTGGAAGCCTTCAATAAAGAAATTATATTTTGTGTTACTCACAGAGCATGGGGTATATCAGTATTTTACTATCTTTCAAAACAAGTGAGATTTTATCCCTGTTTAAGTGCAGGTAAATTAATTATAATGACTATGTCACTAACTGTGGTCAGACAAGGTTATTCTGAATGACTGTACTGTGATGTTGAGAGACACAACCCTAAACTCTTCATTGTGCTTCATATCAATAGGTACAAGAGGGAATTAACTCCTTAAGGACTAATGAAGTGCCAGGACCATCACATTAGTCCCGCACTTAAGGAATGGTGATGGTCTGGCAAGTTATGGATGTCCCGAATCGTTGAGTGGCAGCATGCCACATTGAAATCTCACAATCCATTGCAATAAAAAAGTCCCGTGGTCCTTGACAGCTGTCCTCCCACAAATTGGGAAATCATTAAGGGGTTAACCTTCTGATTGCTCAAAACTACTCACCAAACAAAAAAGATATGAGCACACAGGTGTCGTCACTCACTTCATAGAGATTTAGTGATGTTATGCCTATGAAACCTCATCACATAAACACAAAGGACACAACATTGCCAAGGTGGATAAAAAGGGACTTTTGTGTACTTACCTATAAATCCTTTTCTCTTAGAACACAGGAACCATGGGGTAAAGTATCTTCCTGATGGATGGCAGGGAACTTGCCTTAAAATTCTCTCAGAGGTGGAGAATCCCTCCCTGCTTCACTTTAACCCCCACCAGCCTAGTTTAGTGTATAGCAAGGCTTTGGGACTGACAGGCAGGATGGAGCACAGACATCTTTTCTATAGTGACGTCAGTGTGCCTGCGCTGTCAGTCCCAGATACCTTTAGATGGCATTGCTAGGAGCCGTTCGGCTCCAAAAGGGACTGACAGAGCAGGCGTGCAGACGTCACTATGGAAAGATGCCTGAGCTCCGTCCTGCCTGTCAGTCCGGGAGCAGTGGATAATTTGTGTTAACGAGGTAATAATTCTGGCGACTAGCACTACTGAGCAGCTAGTTGCCAGATGAGGAATTATTTGGGGCCATCTTTGTTAACCCCTTAAGGACCGGCACGTACTTTGCGGTCTTTTAAGGACCACGGAGCATTTTTTTTTTTTTTGTGCGGGATCCGATTCCAGACTCCCCGAACGGCGTGCAGCCGCGTGGGGAGCCCAGAATTCCATGACGGTCCAGGGCCGTCATGGGTCCTTAAGGGGTTAAAGGTGGTAGTTCTGATTTAAATTATATCACGTTAGGCATAAAAACCCACAACTTCCTGGATCTTTTCTTGTTATAACAAGTTAAAATGGTGCAAGCTCACTATATTCCATTTGCTATTGATTAGATTGATATTGATCTAACTGCCTTCATATAACACAGCTTTCCATCAATCATTTTTTTAGATCATATAACACTTCGCTAAAATGTGTGTAACGACGCAGTCATGTGCAGTAGAGACTGCTGCTCTTGCTGCAGTCAAGCACAGTTGAGACTACCCGCGCCACGGCTGATACAGAGCTGAACGCTCCTTTGGACCGTGCAGCTCTGTACCAGCGGCACCGCGGGCCGTCTCTACGGCGCATGACTGCCCTGCGACCAGCTGACAGTGGCTCTGTGGCCCATGTAACGGGCTCTTAAACTAGTCATTTATATTTAGGTTTGGTGCAAGCTCACTATATTCCATTTGCTATTGATTAGATTGTTTGCATTTGAAATCGTGCTGCACTTATGTTTTGTTTTACACACTTACGTCTTTTCTCAAGTATGTCATAATGATACTTTTTTTATGTTCTTTCTCCACTCAATAAAGATGTAAAAAAATGGTGCAAGTTATTGAAAATATTATGGAGCCACAAAGTGGAGGTAATGGGCTACAACTTCTTAGACAAAGTGAGACCTTTTGGATTTACCAGTTGAAAACTCTAACTCCTAATGGCCTCAGTATTGATATTGATCTAACTGCCTTAAAGGAGCAGTAAACTTTTTTTTTATGAAAACACATATTTTATAGAGCATTTCCTGCTGAATAAAACAAGGTCACTTCCATCGCTGTCAGATGTTTTATTCAAAATGTATAGCAGTTCAAATAATCATAAAGTGAATTTACTGTGTTTACTTCCTGATAGTTCTAACTGACAGGAAGTGACAGACAGTTTCTATCACATTCTATGGAGAACTGTATGTCTCTGACTTTTCTGACTTTCCTCTCCATTAGAATCTAACAGGAAATCTAATTAGAATTTGACCACTAGAGGGCACTGCTAATGTAAAAAAACATGGGTTTAAACTGTACTAACTCTGGAAATATAAATTTCTAGGCAGTGAGAGTACACTTATTTTACTCAATAGGACAATCCCTACGATATATATTTTTTCTTAAAAAACTTTTACTGCTCATTTAATATAACACAGCTTTCCATCAATCTTTTTTTTTCAGATCATCATTTATATTTAGGTTTGCTTTATATAACATCCAGTCCTGACATTTTTACTTATTAGCAGCACCTGAATACATTTATTGCTTATGTTTATGCCTCATTTTGTGCAGTTATTCATTGTCATTTTTTATATTCAATATTTTCACTTATTATTTATTATCATCATCCAGTACTTTATGTTGGATTATGTCTGCACCCTGCTTTCACACATTGTTAATCTATTTACTTTAATGCTCAAATGGTTTTATTAAACCTAGTCATATTTAATTTACATATCTAATTTGGTATGGCATTTTTTAATTAATTTTGATATGTCATTGTCATCATTTACTACAATTGCAATCGATTATATGATATTTTATGGGAGATTATTGATAATCTGGTTCCTCATATTCATGATTGTGTGTTTTATTTTGTTCACACATTCAAGTATGTACAATTCTATGACACGGTTATTGTGAGGAAGATTGAGGCTCGTTTTACTGAAGGCCATCTTTTATACTGGTTTCTATTCCCAATTTTATATTCAATATATTATTTTTATTCACATCGGTACCCTCTTTCTTCCCTCACTTACTCACACCATAACAGTCTGTTTTTTAAGGCAGAACATTGGGCATATCCTACCCACGAGACACTGACAGTTGCAGTGTTTATACTATTATATTAATTGAGGAAGCAATTACATTCATTTCAGTCCTTCATTATATACACTGTTGTAATATGGTGTCTCTGTGAGATGGTTATACACCCTGGCCACTAGGTGTTGGCATTACCACTTCCTTTTATAACAGGTCAATTTTAAGGCCTTTTTTTAAGGTGTTTTTAATTAATTCATGATTATTTCTACAATAAAATCATGGACCATTATGTTTTATCCTTTAAACACTTGAATGGAGGACATCCATACTTTTATATACACTTTTCTTTTATTAACATTTGTGTAACAAATGTCATGATCACAAATGGACATGTGAGGGTATAAATGGGATATTGAGGTCCTCTCCCCCTGTTTGATACCCCTGAGGAAATATGAAGCTATCCTATGAAAACGCGTTCTGGTTCTTTCACACTCTTTCAAGTGTCAGTCCAATCCCCCGTGAGGGTCCTTCCCTTTCTATATCTGGACAACCATAGTGTGCTAAGCCATACTGGACATGGCCATTTGGGACACTGCCTTTTTATTGTATGTTTGTGAGTGTGCATTTTGCTATTTTATTTTCTATACATGGTTTTATACATTACTACACTTAGCTGTGGTTTATATCTTCTGAATTTATTGTTTCTTCTTCTGCCCTGCAAGCGCTGTAGACTACTTATTGTCTACTTTGGCTATACAAGACCACTTACTCCTAACAGCTCGAGGGACAGATGTTCCATTTATTATCATCCTATATGGCTGATTAATAATTCTCTTTACACCACATCTCACGTGGACATTCCTTTCCCATTACATTGCTCCAGAATTAAGACTGAGTTTCCACCAGACCACCTATAGAAATATTTCACTTCAGAATGGAGAATGAGTGTCCAGTGGACCACCTATATCAAGGTCAGACCATTTATTTATACATTTCATCCAAACAGTTTATTCAATCATTGGATGTCCACACAATCTTTCATACCTCAACACATATCGACTCTCTTGGACTATTTTTATTATTGTACAGTTAATGCATTCTATTCAAACATATAAACATGCAGTGTCTTCTAGCCTCTATTCCAACTTGATTTAATATTTATAATTGGGGAAGTGTACAGACCTTACAATATATTAAGGCCTTCATGTCTACCAGAGAATAGACTGCGTCTAAAAAGTCTACAACTCTACACGGAATTGTGAGGAAAGCTAGACATGAAGAAGCTACAGGGAGGAAGGAACTTGAAATCTATATGATATGCAAAACCCACTGATCTGACACAAAAATAGTCCAGACATACTGTAAAAAACAGAGCCCTGTGACCGTGAGCCATGGGGAGGTAGACTTGTCAGCTGCGCTTATCCACAGACTTCTTGCATGTCCAGGCCTGTTTGGTTCCTGGGATAGGGAGCCAGTGAAAGAGTAGAAGAAATGAGAAAAATCATATTGGCTGGAGTAACAAAAGCCATGCATCTTCTAAGGAAAAGAGGAATGCTTAGCAGTAACCTGAAGCAATAAAGTACTATTTTGTCATCAGTGTCATGACATAACCATTTCCAGCTCTGAACAAAATAGCTGTTTGCCCACAAATGAAAGGGAAGCTAAGGACCTCTTGGAAGACTGGTCTGACTACCAGATCTTGAGCCAGAGAGTACATGTGGCCACAGACAAAGTAGAGACCTTCCCAATAAATCTGGAAGCATCAAAGGCCACTTCTACAAGATGCGCATTAGCCTCAAGTATCTTGCACATAACCACAACAATTTCTTTCTTAGACTTGTCCTCATGGATGGCTTCCAAAAAGCTGATCCCTTCCAACAGCCATAGCCTGCCATCACCAGCTGCCTGGTTATACTCTGTGAAGTACATTCCCCACGAAGAGGTGACAGCCTGATACTTGATATAAATAATAAGACAAGAGCACAACAACAAAACAAAAACAGGGTATACTGGAATGTAGATCCCAGTGGGCCAGATGCTTGGGATGAAGAATAGAATTCAAAGCTGGCTTCTCTCTTGGCTGCCTTACTGTGGCCGAGGCCGGGTTAGAGATGCTGGCTCTGAGGTCAGATTAGTGCTGACAGGAGGAACCTGCCCGCACCCTGGATGACAACCCAGAGAACAGAAGCTACCCACTGAGGTCAAAGTAGATATCAGGACAGACAACCTGCCTGCGCTATAATCAAGTATTGTTTTATAGAAATACTGTGGTTGATGTTCAACTGCTGTTCAAAGTGGTCAGTGTTCAACTAGTGGTCAAGGTGGTAGATGTCCGACTGGTGGTCGATGTGGTGTATGATCAATTGAGGGCACGGAGAATAGAAGCCCAACAGGGTTGAGACAGACAGGAAGTCAGACAAGCCAGAACAGGAATACGCGGGCAATGCAGTACCAAGCAGCAAATTAAATTATGTTCAACATTGGAGCCAAGGTCAGAATAGAATTGGGCAAAGCAGTACAAATGCGGTAGGATTGAGAGTAGTTAAATAAACATCAGTAACAAGAAATCTGAGAAGTTGGGACAATATACATGGAGATCACACAAGAACAAGACTAGAACTATGGGTCATGAGCTGGAATGCTGTGATTGCGTATCTTCTGAAAAGTACTGGTGCTCTATAAAGGCTCAGAGAAAGCAGAAGACAAGGCAAGGAATCCAAATCCGGATAATAATGGAAAAAACAAATGAAAAACCAGAAAGGAATGACAAAAAATCAAGGAAAAAAGTGCAAATCATGACAAGGACCTAGTCATGGAACATGGAAATGAAATGTACTTTTTGCATTTGATGTAAACCATGTGGTTTTTATTTCTCTTTCAAAGTTACTGTGTACCAATATGTATGGGCAAAAAGTGAGAAAAAGTCCCTGCATGACTTTTCGCTAAAACAACAAATGTTTTTTCACTTTTTTTCACAAAAGTTTTCTCCAATGCAGAATTGTCCTCCTTTTCTAAAAAAGGATAAAAGTGGCGCTCACTGGGAATATTAATGGAGCACTTATATGAAAGTATTGAGTAATACCAAAAAGCCGGATATACAATGATTATAAATCTATCTTAATACTCCCCACTATGTAGAAGACATATACATAATATAATAGTATGTGCTGTATATAGATTTCAAGAAAATAATTTAAACAATAGACATCAGCAGAAATGATAATCTTATATACAATGCTTATATGTTAAGTCCAGAAGAGTAATGAGAAAATGGCTATATAAAGGAACAAATAATGATTAGTCCTTTATTCTTCATACAGGATGAAATGGGTTGAGTGAAATGAATAAAGCATCAAATGAGGGTTAGTTGAATGAGATGATGATTGTTATGATTCAGACTTGCTCGTGTTAGTTATTCACCGCAAAAGCAAAAGAGATCTGGCGGCTGTCTGTATTCCCCGGAGTCCACTCAGGTCAATTAGAATATGTAAAAACAAATAAGAACAGCGCACAAAGAGCCTCTAAGTGTAGCGTTTGTGATTGAATCAAATAATAAAAAATATATAAGATAAATTGTGCAAGATAAAAATATATTCTGTTTATTAGTAAATAAAATATCTGATCATCAGGCCAGAAGAAGAATAATAACTTAGGACCTAAAATCGTAATATATCATCAATCGTAACAGTCCTTAAATTAATAGTAATGTGAGACAACCGCTGACGGGACCTATTGTAAGGGGATATGAACTATGGAGCTAACAAATAATCTCTGGATCATGACTTGAATACAAGTGATTCACACATATACAGAGTTCATGATATGCGCTCACCGGAAAGTTTCTTTATAAGCGGGCCCGTAATCAAAACACCTCGGTGGCGAGACGCGTGTCTCCGTTGCTTGCTCCGTCCCCCTGGTTCTCCGTCTCCATAGATCTTCTTTTCACTATATGTTGCATTTTTATTATTATATCCAAAATGCATAACTTTACGCTTGTCTATATTGAATCTCATTTGCCATTTGCCTGCCCAGTTACTCAATTTGTCCAAATCCTCTTGTAATGAAGACACATCCAGTTCAGACTTTATTACCTTACTTAATTTTGTGTCATCGGCAAACACTGATACATGGCTCCCTATGGCCTCTGGGAGGTCATTAATAAAGAAATTAAAAAGAAGAGGACCCAGGACAGATCCCTGAGGTACTCCACTTATCACGTTTATCCAAATGGAGAACTTGCCATTTACTACCACTCTTTGCATTCTATCTTTCAGCCAATTTCCAATCCACACACAAACATTTTCCCCAGGCCTATTTCATTCAATCTGTACAGTAACCTTTTGTGCGGAACCATATCAAATGGCTTGGCAAAGTCTAAGTAGATCACATCAACCACCGCTCCCGCATCTATATTATTACTCACTTTTTCATAAAATGCGATAAAGTTAGTTTGACAAGACCTGTCTTTCACAAAGCCATGTTGGCTATTGCTAATGATATTTCTGTTCCAGCAGAATTCTTGAATATATTCCCTTAGCAACCTTTCAACAGCTTCCCTACCACAGATGTCAAGCTTACAGGTCTGTAATTTCCTGGCTGTGACTTTGATCCCTTTTTAAATATGGACACCACATCTGCTTTGCTCCAATCTATGGGCACCATACCGGAAATAAAAGAATCCCTGAAAATCAAATATAACCGTCTGGCCAGGGTCTGGCTTAGCTCTTTAAGTACCCGTGGGTGTATACCATCTAACCCCAGAGCTTTGTCTACCTTAACACCATTCAATTGTTTCAACACTTTTTCTTGTGTTAGCCAGTCCCATGTTTGCTGTGACTGTTCTGTAAAAGTAGTTTGCAGATTCCTGTCCATTGGGTCTTCCTTGGTAAAAACAGAAGAAAAGAAATTATTTAAAATATCTGCCTTCTCTCTATCCCCCTTGACCATCTCATCCATGGAAGATGGATGGTGAAGGTTCCATTCCCCACGACTGGCTCCAGTGATGTGCTTGAGGCAGTAGCAGCAGAATTAGTAGCCCCCAGTATTTGTGGAGAAAAGAACAAGTTGGCTCTTAAATCTTTTCCACCTACCTGTCACGGTTTATTATGACTCTCAGACACAAGTTTTAGGTAAAAAATCAATTTTATTGAAATAATAAATTGATAACTTAGGATGGAAATAACATACATATATATATACAGAATATAGCACAGACAGAAGGCAGACTCTACCGGTCCTGTCAATATACCGGACAGGACAGTCTTTAGGCTCTACCGGCCTTGCCAATACCGGGTAAGGCAACCTGCAGATGGAATAGCATAACGGTTCTACCGGCCTTACCAAATTACCGGGCAAGGCAGCCTCAATAGATACACAATGTAGGCTCTACCGGCCCTGCCAATACCGGGTAAGGCAACCTCAGATGGAATGTGGCAAAAGGTTCTACCGGCCTTACCAATACCGGGCAGGGCAGCCCAGAGATAATAGCAGCAGTCAGATGAAACTGGCAAATTAGCAGAATCGTTAAGCAGCAAGGCTTTGGAGCAAACCAGCGTCCGCACGCTGGGAACAACACTGAATAGTATAGCCGTTAGGCTTTGCGAGCAAACCAGTGACCGCACACTGGAGTAACAAGTGAGTAGTATAGCCGCAAGGCTTAGGAGCAAACCAGCGTCCGCACGCTGGGACCAACACAGAATTGTATAGCCGATAGGCTTTGGAGCAAACCAGTGACCGCACACTGGTGTAACAAGCGAGCTTGTATAGCCGCAAGGCTAGGAGCAAACCAGCGTCCGCACGCTGGGACCAACACAGATTTGTATAGCTGATAGGCTTTGGAGCAAACCAGTGACCGCACACTGGTGTAACAAGCGAGTTTGTATAGCCGCAAGGCTTAGGAGCGAACCAGCGTCCGCACGCTGGGACCAACACGGAATTGTAGCAATGTCACCAACGCGACCAGGCAGAAGGTCGCCAGGATACTGAAGACAGGTGATGAGATGACAGGAACCAGCAACCATCAGTCAGGTCAGGAAACATCAGAGAAGAAGTTCAGCAGTAACTGCAACACCAGAGACTAGGCCGGAACCAGGACTGGAGTAACTCAGTATCCAGGAAACACTGGAACAGTAGAGATCAGGAACTCAGGAACACAGGAGATCAGGAACTCAGGAACACTGGAACAGAGGCCCAGCTATCACTAGCATAGTGATAGCAAGAAGGTCAGAAACAACACGAAAGGGCACTCAAAGGGTGCCCAATCCAGGTTTAAATAGGCAATAAGAGGCGGGCTATCTGCAGACAGCCAATTGCAGCCCCCTAGTGGTGACAGACAAGGAACTGCAGCAAATCACGGGCACCGTGATACTACCCCTCTTCCAAAATCATTATGGGTGTGTTGTTAGAATTTATTTTTTCCCTTGAGAGCAGGATCAGTGGGTCTCCTCGGCAACTGCAATGTGCACAGTATGTGTGTGGCAAATAACATCTGGGGGCACAACTGTATCCAAACACCATGACACCCGAAACCAAGTACTGCCGCTGTAACTGTACCTCTTGTCCAGACCCTGCTAAGGACACATGACAACTTGCTGACAGTTTAATAGTAATGATGATCCCTCCCTGCCAGAATCCTAGCATATTATGTGGGATGGAATCTCCTCAGATGCCACCTGATGACCTGGTATTGATTCTCCTACACCACACTGGCATGTGTGGTCAGTGTACCACACAGTGTGCAATGGGTAGAGATGAACTGCCATATCCTAACAATAACAGAGTGGCTATCATTTGGCAGGGGAGGTAACGATGAATGAGGTGGATTGGCAGAAGATGTACTTACCCTAGGTGATGGTGAGCTAGTTGTTTTGTTTGTCATGGAACTTCCAGTGTCTGTCTGGGTTTCTTTATTCTTCCTCCTCTTTGATCTCCACCTTCCTGGAGAGTCAGGGGGTACAGTAACAGTGGTGCTAGATTTCTGGCTTTAACACGTTTGAAGTAAATGTCATGGTGTCTGTGTTTCCGGGAGGTTGTGAGAAGGTGTGTTCCCTTCTTTTCCCTTTTCACTAACTTGTCACAAATTTAATGACCTCTTTCTTCTTGTCCTCCACATTCCCCTTCACTGTCTGTGGCAGTGGATAATGTTGCTGCTGTTGCTGCTACTACCTCAGATTTATCACTGCAACTGGACTGGAACCTGTCCCAGTCCTGCATTACTTGTTGACCCCATTCCCACTGTGTCCACAGTGGTCTGTGGCACACTAGCCTGCTCCTCAGCACCCTGCTGCCCTTTCATCTCAGCAGCAGAAGTTAGAGCAGTTGCAATTTCCGCTAATTTCAAAATCTGATTGCTAGTGGTAGTGATGATGCCCATCCTCATCCCTGTCTCCCATTCCTTCTCTCTTTCTGATAAAAAGGCCATCAATGTCTCTTCCACCCCAGCTTCACCAACACCACCACCACCACTAGTCCCTACGTGCTGCTGCTCTATTACAGGCATCTCACTGCTGCTTGGAGGAGGTGACGAGCAATGTGACAGTGGGTCAACTGCTGTCACACATGGCATCATTTTTTCCTTCCCCTCAAGTACTACAAGAAACACTAGCAGCAGGCAAAGTATTGGTGGCAGCAGACAAAGTATTGGTGGCAGCAGGTTCAGCACTGGTAGCAGATTCAGAACTAGGAGCAGGTTCAGCACTGGTAGCAGGTTCAGTACTAGCAGCAGGTTCAACACTGGCAACAGGTTCAGTACTAGAAACAAGTACAACACTAGTGGCTGCAGGATCAGAAATAGTGGCAGTGGCAGCAGGGGCAGCACGTCTTGCAGCAGGCACAGGCAGCTGACCTGTCCTGCTCTCACTAGTACTACCCTTTTCTCCCTCCCTTCCCATTCCCTTTTCTCCCTTCCTTCCCATTCCCTTTTCTCCCTCCCTTCTCATTAAATTCCCCATGATCCTTTGGGGTGATTTAGGGGGAATGGACAGCATGGGTACAATAGTGGTCCCTTCTTCCTCAGATTCATGGACACATAATGGTCCTTCCTCCACTGATTATTTTTCACCTTGCTCATAGTGATAGCATTAACTATGAGCCTCTCCTGCCTTACTTTTTGCAAAATATCACAAGAGAACAGCACAGCACAGCACATCTATCTCGCTCTGTAGCTGCTTTTATTGTGTCTGTTTTCAGCAAAAATGTCACGTTTTTATAGAGGAAGTGCAAAAACAAAGTAAATCAATGGACGGAAACTTTATAGCCATTGAAAGAATGGTGAAAAATTTTTGCCAATGGGCAAAAAATTAGAACATTTTAACCACTAGTTTTAAAGCAGATTTTCCCACGAAAAAAACAGATAACAATGTGGCTTTCGAGAAATTTCCTGCGGGAACACGGCAACAACTTTCGCCCACCCGCACTGAGGAGTCCCATTCTGGGGGAAAATTTCCCTCCTCAAAATGGCTAAGATGCCTTTGGGGGGAACAAGATGGCCCTGAAGCCAAACTCTAAACTCCCTTGAACAGAGGAATGTATGGAACACATAGAAAAAAATCAGAACTTTAAACCATACATGTTCTTGTTCTGAAGTAGTGGGCCCGGGAAGCTGTGTAGGTGTAACGGACCATAGGCCGTTACTGGAGAAAGTTGTAGGAACCCTCTTGTACAAGGACTTATTTGGCCACCAGGCACCCTATGGAAGGGTCACTGCAGGCATGGGAACCCGCCCTGTCGAACCTTGTCAAATCTTTGTTTGTGCAGTGACTTACTTGGCCACCAGGCACCCTAAGGAAGGACTGATTTAAGTAAGAAAATCTAAACCAGTCGACTAAAAGGGACTGTTCGACTGGTATTTGAATATGAACGATTCATTTGGACTCCCTGGTCTACTAGGAGGGGATGGGGGACTAATGTGTGCGATTCGGACCCTTAGGAGCGGGCCGCCATTGTAGAGGCTACCGGAGTTCCACGCAGTAACACCCCTTTATTGCCAAAACTCTCCCTTTTTATACACAATTCCAACAATACAACAATAGAACAGTGACGAAAGCACACTTAACATAATTTGGCTTGACTGGTTTTGATTCTCTTACTTAAATCAGCCCTTCTTTAGGGTGCCTGGTGGCCAAGTAAGTCACTGCACAAACAAAGATTCGACAAGCTTCGACAGGGCGCGTTCCCATGTCTGCAGTGACCCTTCCATAGGATGCCCGGTGGCCAAGTAAGTCCATGTACAAGAGGGTTCCTACAACTTTCTCCAGTAACGGCCTATGGTCCATAACAGTAGGGTCTACAGAGCAAGAGGAACATAAAGTACCACAGGATTCCCTATGAAGACCAATGGAGGTTAAAGGGGTGACCCCCCCGAAGACTTGGAATCCTTTGCCTTGCCTGGACTCAGATATAGCCAGGAGACCCCTTACAATATAATACAGGGCAGTTAATTTAAGATAAAAGTACTTGTACAAGGTTAAAAGTATTATCTGACTTGAAAGTAGCATTCCAGGAGGGAGACACCAGCATCATGAGTTACACAATAAATTAAAAAATGAAACCGATGTTGAACTTCCTCTTCCTACCCCTTAAAGCCAGAGAAAACAGGCTTATGGGTAATGTAGTTTCTTGAATACCCCACTCCAATATGGCATGGTGACTCTTCTGCTGCTGCATAATAACCCCCTCCCCCATCATTCGCCCTGGGGCAACATGGAGCGTTTGCTCCAGCTTATATAAACCCAATCTATACTAACATAAATTGTCTTGAGAAAGGTCCCATCCAGGACCAAAACATTGACAGATTATTTGCTGATTTCCTGAATAAAACATATCTTAAAAAGTCCCACCAGTGCTGTCCCCTCTTTTTCCATATATATAAAGAACACTTCTGTCTGCCTGGCAAACATACCCAGGGTCAGCAGTAAGGAGGAGTTATTGAAATCTCGTCTATACTGCCTGTCCAACCATGAGGGGGGGTGATTTTGCTGCATGGAGATGCAGGGGCTACAATGAACACACAAAACAAACACACAAACATATTACACATACACACACACACACACACACACACACACACAATGCAGACACACTACAAAATGTCATATGTACAATGTAATCCACACAACGCTATATAAGCAAATGCTATATGCCATTTGCCAAATGCCACACTCTAAACGCTATACGCAATATACCAAACACTATACACCAGACACTATAAGCAATATGTCAAACACTGTATCACGGTGTCCGGGCTCAAGGCCGCAGGCGGCGACATTATTATTCCTGATTCACTGCCTCTCTCTTATTGGTCTTGCAATCCTGACTCCGCCCAGGGCCAGCCTTTATATACTCTGTCATGTCTATACTGAGGCACCCTTTCGTGGTGTACCTGTTCCTGACGTTAGTTCCTGTTTTGCTCTGATCGTGTATGACCTGGCCTGCCTGACAACGTTCCTGCGCATTCTGTGTTGCTGTTTCCGTTGCTCACTGATCCGGCTGAGAACCCGCTCCGTTGCTGACTGATCCGGCTGA
The DNA here is from genome assembly GCA_037306005.1 of Rhinophrynus dorsalis. Classification (NCBI taxonomy): domain Eukaryota; kingdom Metazoa; phylum Chordata; class Amphibia; order Anura; family Rhinophrynidae; genus Rhinophrynus; species Rhinophrynus dorsalis. The sequence goes on from CM074726.1 coordinate 187,511,552, forward strand.
GAACCCGCTACGTTGCTGACTGATCTGGCTGAGAACTCGCTTCGCTGCTGACCGTATCTGGCTGAGAACCCACTCCGTTGCTGACTGATGTGGCTGAGAACCCGCTCCGTTGCTGACAGTATCTGGATGAGAATCCGCTCCGTTGCTGACTGTATCTGGCTGAGAACCCGCTCCGTTGCTAACTGTGCCTGGCTGAACCCACTCGGTTGCCTCTAGCTGGCTAGCAATCCACTTTGCTGCCTTCCTGTTGCTCTTGTCTGTAGTAGCGCCGCGTTGTGCTTCCATTCTCTTGCCGACTGTAGGCCGAGCATTCGTGCTATAGCCGCTTACTGAATAACCACCACAGGCAGTGTGCACATGCGAAGTACCGATTCAGTGCTGTATAGCGCTAACTGAGTTACTCTGATCTCCATCTGTGTCCTCCTCCACTTTCATAGCTGGGCTCACTCCCTGTGGGAGTTGCAGACTTCTCTCTGGGCATTACCTTTAGACCCTTTCAGTGCCTAGATCCTCTAGGCAGGGTCAGTGCTCCATTCCCTCCTACAGTAGCCTCCAGACTCAAGAGCCAGCTGTTGCGTTACATCACACTTTGCAAGTGTGCGGGGACACAAGTTGCCTTTGTGTAGTGTGTCTTGATCCACCCCTAGCGTTCTAGGGTTTTCCTAACAGAAGTGGTTGCCTTGGTCCTACTGTGACCCTAGTCCCTAGGGTCAGTGTTGCCTCGTGACTACTGGGTTCAGTGCCTCCCAGACGTCTGAGTCGCGTGCCAGTTACCTACTACTGGACTCCTAGGGTTCTAGGGTCCTGCCGCCAGTAGTTGGGCTGCGTAGCCTCCGCTAGCCCCTAGTCCACTAGGGTTTGGTTGCCTATCATCTCGTGAGCCTCCAGTCATTTGGGTTCAAGTTCAGAACTCTCTCCAGCCAGCTGTTGCCTCTATCTCTTCCTATATCTCAAGGAACTGGCTTGTTATTGCAATATATGTTCAGTTATGGTGGGCTTGTGGGTCTAAACTTATTGTATGTACTATATCCTAATAAAGTCATTTTAACCTTACCAGTCGGGTCTGAGTGTTCATCAAAAACCATGACACACTGTAGGCAATACTCCAAATGCTATACACAATATGCCAAATACTATACAATAATGCTCTATGCCATACGACCGTTGCTATACACAATTCATCAAACGGGATATACCAAACGAAATGCACAATTTGCAAAATGCTATACGTCAAACACTATATGCTATGCGCCAAACACTATCAACAAAACACCAAATGCTATATACAATTTGCCAAACTTTATATGCCAAATGCAATATACCAAACACAATACACCAAAAAGCTATAAGCAATTTGCTTAACAGTATACGTAAAACGTTAAACGCAATATACCACACACTGTATATCAAAAACTATACGTAATATGCCAAACACTATAGGCAATACTGAAAATGCTATACTCCATTCACAGTTCACGAAACACTATTTGCAATATGCCAAATGCTACACTCAATACGCCAAATGCTGGACACAATTGGCCAAACGATATATGCCAAAGGTTTTGCGCCAAATGCAATATGCAAATACAACAACCCAAACGCTACATGCAACTTGCCAAACACTATACGCCAAATGCTATATGCAATATGCCAAAAGCTATAGCCAAATGCTATGCACAATATGACAAATATTATACAGCAGAGGTTCTCCACCCGTGCCCTCAGTGGTCACTAACAGGCCAGGACTTAGAAATTTCCCTGCTAGAACACAATTGTGTTGATCAGAGGCTCAGTTGTATTGATTAACTCACCTGTGCTCTTAAAAATTCTAAAATCCTGGTCTGTTAATAGCCACTGAGAGCACAGGTTGAGAACCACTGCTATACAGTGCCAGACCATTGTAGAGCATTTTTAACCCTTTGAATGCCAGGGGGTGAGCAGTGCATTGCATCCCCTCCGGCATTGAAATGGTTAAGTTACTCTTTGTGTAAGTGAATGATTTAGAAGAAGATTAAAGTATTTTTTACACAGACTAATTTAACAGATATATACAGAAGTTTATACCCACATTACTGTGGGTTTTATTGATGTGGAGCAATCTGATACACTGGTATATACACCACACAGTGTGATCTCCTAAATAGAGGAGCAGAGGGATTTGGGTGTCAAACAGGGACTGCCCCTCCTATACTGTATAGTGCCAGTCCTTATACACAGACACATGCATACTGTATACTATACAGCAGAGGTTCTCAGCCCATGCCCTCAGTAGCCACTAACAGGCCAGGACTTAGGAATTTCCCTGCTAGAACACAAGTGTGTTGCTCAGAGGCTCAGTCGTATTGATTAACTCACCAGTGCTCTTAAAAGGAAATTCTAAAATCCTGGCCTGTTAGTAGCCACTGAGGGCACAGGTTGAGAACCACTGCTATAGGCAATACTCAAAATGCTATACACAATACACCAAGCACTAAATGCCAAAAGCTGTACACTATATGCAATATGACAAATGCTATATGCCATTCGCAGTTAGTCAAATGCTATATGCAATATGCAAAATGCTATACGGAATTCTCCAAATGTAATTCATCAAACGCTATACACCAAAAGCAATACCCCAAATGTTATACACAATATGCCAAACGCTATATTCAATTTTCCAAATGCTATATGACATATGCTGTAAGCAATATGCCAAACACTATACTCTATATGCCAAACATTTTAACAAAATCCTATACGCCAAACGCTATATGCATGATGCTGTAGCCAAACTCTGTATGTAATAAGATAACTGCTATACTCAGTAGGCAAAACACAAATTGAGATACTCTGTATGCAATAGGCAACATGGTATACGCAAAATGCAACACACATAATGCCTGTGTCAAAATGTTATACTCAATTCAATATATGTAATATACTCAAAACACAAAAGCTCACACACAAATGTGTGCACACAAACACGCACACTCATACACACTGATGTAGAGTTGTGTAATGCAGTGCTTTGCAATGCATTGCATGCTTTTTTTGAGCTGAAAGGGCTAAGCACTGATAATTCAACAGGTAAAACATTAAAGCAGTCACTGTATTATTAACCACACTGGCAAAGCCGTGCCAATATTGTTAGTTAAATATAAAAATGTTGGCAAGAAATCTTATGTTAGTCCAAAAAGTATGTACTGTATGTTGAAGGAATTACAAACATTAACTATTGTCAAAGCTCCTCCTTTGTTGACTATGAAAGATTGGTTAATATATATCACTATACTCTTATGTCAAATTGATTTATATACAACTAGCAATGTGGGACAGCGTTGCCTGTCATGTTATGCAGGGAATGTTGTTTTTTTTATAAATGTTATGATAGTGAAATATAGCGTAGGGTGTATGTGTTTGAAAGGTACACACAGTGATATACAGACACATGTGCAAATACACACATATAGAGGGACACACAGTGATAGACAGAGACGCATGCAACACACATACATACATACATACATACACATGCACTGACATACATAAACAGTGACACACAGATGTAAATCAGAACATACATACAGTGTGAGCAGTGTAAGCAACATACCTCCCAACATTTCAAATGGTCAAAGAGAGACACTTGTGTTTTAGGTGGTGTTACGGGGGGCGTGGCTGGTGGTGTATTTTAGAGAATGTTTAACCCTTTGAGTGCCAGGGGGTAAGCAATGCATTCAATACCCCTCTGGCATTGAAATGGTTAAGTTACTCTTTCTGTAAGTGAATGATTTAAAAGAAGATGAAAGTATTTTTTACACAGACTAATTTAACAGATATATACAGAAGTTTATACCCACATTACTGTGGGTTTTATTGATGTGGAGCAATCTGATACACTGGTATATACACCACACAGTGTCATCTCCTAAATAGAGGAGCAGAGGGATTTGGGTGTCAGACAGAGACTGTCCCTCCTATACTGTATAGTTCCAGTCCTTATACACAGACACATGCAAACTGTATACTATACAATGCCAGACCATATATAAATAATTTGTCATACATTCTATACCGTGAGCTATGTACAGCATGAAGATGATTGCAGGAACTGGCACCTCTACTTACAGAAAGACTGACAAATAATCTGCTCTCTTTCTCTCTCTCTCTTTGTGCAATATATAAATACAGTCATAACCATGTCTCTGTCACTTACTAGCTCAGCTGAAGCCCTGTTCTGCACTGACTGATCATGTATCTGCAGTTTTTCCACTTTCCCAGCTTCTCTGTGCTATCAAGTCAGCTCTCCAGCATCCTTCCTGATGAATGTTGAGAAATCAGCTCAATTGTAGTAATTGGCAGGGCTGTGCAGGCTCACAGACAGGGAATGAAGAAGCTGCATAATACAGATTGGACCATGACCTTCCAGTTGTAGCTTGAACATAGTTCCCATCATCCTCAGCTGCTCAGCGTGTGTGTGTGTGTGTGTGTGTGCCTCTGTATGAGTATGTGTATATGTGTGTATGTGTCTGCCAGTATGTGGGGGGCATGTGTGTGTGTCTGTGGTGTAGAAGTGAGTGGCAGCCATTTTTTGTCAGCCTTAGATAGGGGTGGGCGGGTTGGATAGTGGGGGCAGGCCAAAAATCACACCCCCATTGAATCACCCAATGGGAGCAGTAATCCTCCTTACTGCCGCCCCCGGGTGTGTTTTGCCAGGCACAAAGTCTTCTTATATATATATATATATATATATATATATATCCTATATAATAATTTGCCAACTTGTGTGTAACGCCCGACATGCGCAGTAGATACTGCTGCACGTGCGGCAGTCACACGCAGGAAGGAGCGTCCAGCTCTGTATCAGCCGAGGCGCGGGCAGTCTCCACCGCGTGTGACTGCCCGCGACCGGCTGCCACAGGCTCTGTATCAGCCGAGGCGTGGGCAGTCTCCACTGTGTGACTGCCCCGCGACCGGCTGCCTGAGGCACTGTGGCCCGTGTAACGGGCTGTTCAACTAGTATATATATATATATATATATATATATATATATATATATAGACGAATAAGGGGAAAATCCCAAGATCTCTAAAGGACTATTACAATAGATTCTAAGATCTATGTCTGTAATATAGAGTTAGAGTGTAAAACTTCAATGATTTACACATTTTGTATTTGCAGGTTAATTCCCACTATAAAATAAGACATATTTAAAAGGTATATACACTGGTAGAGTTTAGGTCATATTGCACATAATTCATAAACTATTTAGCTTCACTATCAATAACAGTTGGAACAACCTTTCTGCTATTAAAGACAGAACAGATTTGTAGTGTTGTCATGGATTCCTCCTTGTGACTGTGTTCCGGCAGCATGTGGGAACACTATTCTGTCAGTGCTTATTTCCTTTCTTCTTCCCCATATTCATTGCAGTGTTTGGGTCTGGATGTAAAAATAGTTAAATGGATAAGACAATGGCTAAGTGACAGGAGACAGAGGGTGGTAGACAATGTAGAATATTCAGACGAAAGGAGTGTTACTAGTGGGGTACCTCAGGGATCTGTACTGGGACCCATTCTTTTTAATATTTTTATTAGTGATATTGCAAAGGGTCTTCAAGGTAAGGTATGCCTTTTTGTAGATGATACAAAGATCTGCAATAGTGTAGACATTCCAGGGGGAATAAGCCAAATGACAAATGATTTAGGTAAATTAGAAGAATGGACAAGAGTTTGGCAGCTACAGTTTAATGTTGATAAATGTAAAATAATGCAATTGGGACATAAAAATCCAAAGAAAAAATATACTATTAAGGGTACTGTACTGACAACAGAGGAAATGGATTTGGAAGTAATTATTTCTAATGACTTAAAGGTAGGCAGACAATGTAATAAAGTCTTGGGGAAATCAAGCAGGATGCAGATCTCTAGTTAGACCTCACCTAGGGTATTGTGTACAGTACTGGAGACCCCATTTCCAGAAGGATATAGATACTCTAGATAAAATTCAGAGAAAGTATGTTAAAATGGTTACTGGTTTACAAGAAAATAAATCTCAGGATAGACTAAAGGATCTGAACATGTATAGCTTGGAGGAGAGAAGAGAGAGAGGGGATATGATAGACACATTAAAATACATGAAGGGATTCAACAAAGTGAAGGAGGAAAATACATTTCAAAGGAGTAAAAAATGTTAGGACAAGAGGCCTTAGTCTAAAACTAGAGGGACACAGGTTTAGATGTAATGTATGAAAGTTTTACTTCACTGAGAGGGTAGTAGAAAAGTGGAATAGCCTACCAGCAGAAGTGGTAGAAGTTAATACAGTGACAAAATTTAAGCATGCATGGGATAGGCATAAGTCTGTCCTTAACTTAACAAAAAACCAAGGACCAAATAAGGTTTGAGGTTTTTACATTTGGAAAATGGGAAGACTAGATGGGCCAAATGGTTCTTATCTCCCATCAAATTCTATGTTTCTGTGTTTCTGTGGGAGAGCTATTTTCTATCAGTGCTTCTTTCCGTTCTTCTTCGACGCACTCATAGTGGTGACGTCATCTCTGGGCTGAACTTCCAGTTTCTGCCTTTGTAGAGCGAGCTGGTTGGCCTGTCTCTTGTTCCTGCTTTTGCCTGCTGATTCTGTCTGTCTGATCTACCGTGACCGACCTTGTTCTGTCCCACATTTCCTGCACTTGCCTGCTGATTCTGCCTGACTGATCTTCTGTTGTTGACCTTGGCCTGTCCCTGGATTCTTGTTCTATTGTGCTGATTCTATCAGACTGATTTATTGTTGCTGATCTTTGGCCTGTCTATGGACTCATTTATTCTGCTTGTTCTCTTCTTTGCTCCTCAGAGTATCCTGATCATCCAGTCTATCCTCAGAGTATCCTGTCTCAGAGTATTCTGTCTGCTCTTCCTGTAATTCTAATCTGCTGAGCTTACTCCTGGTGAGTTCTTTTTTACTTGATATTTATTGGAAAGACTCTCCCTGGGGCTGGTAGCATTAGTCCTCCCTGTTTTATGTTATCCTACAGCTCCTCTGAAGAGGGTCATCTGAATTTGTAGCCAACATCTTTATTCGTCCTTGGCCACAGCACAGCACACCACAAGGGCCCTACGTATATATTAGCAATGACCACAATCCTTGCACTCTAGCCTTCACTCTACAGTCCTTGTTGGAGGAGTCATATCTTCATGACCTTTCTACCCTCTACACTAGGGCTTACCCCCTAAGACTTCTAGTGTTCCTGTACTGTTTGTGACAAGTATCCATTCATTTGTGGAAATCTTGTAACAAATAATGATGTAAGTCTCCCACAATGATAGCCAATTGAAAAGGGAGTAGGAGGAGTTACAGCACACCATTTGGAAAATCCCATGATGTAGAAGCATTCAAAAATGGTCAGTCTGGCTGCTCCGTAATTTAGTATCCCCTTATGAAGTTGTGTGGTAGTGCGGCAAAACGCATAGGAACATTGGGGGTAGCACTGCAGTACTAACTACATGAACTGTTATAGATGTCTTAGATACTCAAAATAATATCTTACTTCTTACTTTAATTATTCTTGAATTGAGTTAAAACCTTTTCTCTCCCTCTAATTATTTCTGATGTGACTTAAGGTGTTAGTACCGGGTAAGATCATCCAAACCCGGGAGGTAATTTGAATTTCTTGTCTCATATAAATGAGCTGTATGGACCTTTTACTTATTCTCTATCAGCCATCTTTTGGTTCTTACAACTATACTTTGGATGCTCATACTGACTTATTTTAAGTTGGTTTCTCAGTTAAAATTAATTTGATGATAGAAGTCAGATGTACATCTTCAAACTTAGCCATATGAAGTTTAGTGACTGCACCCTTGCTTAACTGTATTTTTTTTTATTGGATTGTGTGTTATATAACATCTATATTTTTATTCACAAATGAACATTTTTTAAAAATTTTTAAAGGACTTTATTGAAGACATTTTAGCATATAGCAGAGTTGTAACAAGAACACTGATACATAAACGCACTCCGATTCTCATACAGTAAAAGGAAAAATGAACATAGGAACATCAGTTAATGAGAAAACATATTAGAAGCATTAAACCTCAGTCTCTCAAGAAACAGAGAGATCATGAAAGATTGTGGATAATAGCATACATAAAGTAGGCACAAATGTATGAGGATGAACAATTTTAATGATAATATTAAAGGCTAAATTTTAACCAGTGTAACACCATGCATTCACTCCTCTCTAAAGTCGAGCAGGTTAATGGCAAAGCTGTATGAAGCTCTGTCCATTGCATCAACAAAGGCAATCTCATCAGTCATGTAACTATGTAACAAAGTTTACAGATCATGGTAAAAATTAAATAAACACCGGAGGAGACTTTTTAGAAAGGAACAACCCACTTAGATGGAACGTCTGTCTGGAGTGTATCTCACCACCGAGACCCAATTGTGAAGCAGCTTGTTGGGGGTGTCTGTCCTATTTCTTTTGGTAAGTAAGACAGGGTCATATTCAATAAGATAAAGAGGAGCAGCATAGTGGTGATATTATAGTTCCCAATTATTTAAATAGGACTTTAACCCCTTATAGGCTAAAAGAAAGTGCATAGAACAGAGGTGGGCAATGGGAGGCTGTTGGCTTGAGGGAATGATGGGAGTTGTAGTCTAGCAGCAGCTGTAGGGCCTGATATTGCTCAGTTCTGACATAGAATAAGGAACTGTGAGAAACAGGGACAAAAAAAGGCACAACAGGAGGATCAAGGAGCAGGGAGCCAGAACCAATGGTTATCCAAGGAAGTCACCTTTCAGGTATGAAGGTGCAGTTGGATTGTTCCAGAAATTGAACCCTTTAGGACCACAATATTTAATTTGGCTTATAATGAAATCAATGTTATTGGGACTAATCTGTGTTTACTTTCCTATGAACTTAACTGACTCTGAACTTTCACAATGTGATGTCTCTTAAGCAACGGAGCAGAATGATATTGCCAAGATCTTGTACACAATTAATTATGATACTGTTTGGCTCTAAACCAGTTATTTCCACTATAAATATTCAGCACCAGCAACGAGCAGTTAGTATAAAGCTTCAACCATGGATCTAACTGCATTTGGAGCTCTGTTCCTTGCACTTTTGGTCATGTTGATCTATTTGGCATGGGATAAAATGTATAAAAGAAGAAATTTGCCTCCAGGCCCAACCCCTCTCCCTGTAATTGGAAACTTACTGCAGATAAAGAAGGGGGAGCTGGTAAAGTCATTGATGCAGGTCTGTACTTTGCCTTTGTTTTTCCTATTTACTGTAGAGATTATAAGTGTAACATGAAGATGCAGAAGGGATCATATGAAAGATTATGGTTACAAATCATTTGTTGTTGATGGGATTCCATGAAGTTCTATGTACAAATGTGATCAGGCTTTTAACACTGAGCAAGACCTTTTTAATGTGAAAATATTATGCTCCCCAAACACACACACACAAGCACACACAAGCACACCTACCTACACATACACAATATTTATGTGCACCGTACAAAGACTCTTCAGGATAGTTGCAGGAGCTACCATATATATGTATGTATTTATGTATCTCTTTATTTATATGATGCCACAAAGAGTACACAGCACCTTACAACAGTAGTATATTATGATAAATAAATGAGGATAAAATATCTGTCACAGTTATAGAAACAATAAGAGAGAGGTTTCTACCCCAAGTCTAAGTGGTTAAAAGGAGACAGACAATAGGGTATGAGGGTGTCAAATGTTCTGTGTTTAAGTGCCAATTTCTCCAAAAGGTAGTGCATGGTCCTAGTGCTCCAGAAAATTACATTTCAGGGTAGACTTAAAGACACAGGGAAATTGTTCTAGAAGTAAGGGAGAGAGGTATGGAGTTCCATAAAGAAAGATCAGAAAGAGAAGAAGGTTTGAGATGGGAGAAGGCAGAGGGTGTGTATGTTATAACAAGACGTTGTGTGCTAAGCAAAGTAGGAGGGTACGAACATAAGAGGAGATAAGTGAAGAGAGATAAGGGGGGAAACAAGGTAGAGAGAATTAAAGGCAAAAAGAAGGACTTTGTAAGTGATACATTACAAAATATGGAGCTAAGATATCTAAGAATGATTTCAGCAGGTTCAGTTTTGGGGAGAATGTAGCAATTCATACAAATGAGCTTAAGACATTACATAGGGGAAAGATGGGAAGCTGTGAGGCCAGTCAGTAGGACATTGCATGTCTAAACTGGACAGAATGAAGGCGTACACAAGAGTTTTAGTAGTTTTTTTAGGAGAGGAATGTGTGGATTTTAGCAATGTCATGTAGGAAGACGCAACAGTTTCTAACCATGGAGTTAATGTGAGGGGAGAAGGAAAGGGAGGAGTCAAATATGGCCCCAAGGTAGCATGCTGAGGTGACAGGTTAAATGTCAGTTCCATCAACTGTAACGGTGAAGCTGGTTGTTGGGCAAAATCTTGGAAGGAAAATGATAAGTTCTGTTTTGGACATGTTTATCTTCAGATGATGATGGGCCATCAAGGAGGACATGGCTAAAAGACAGTCTGAAATTTGTAACTGAATTTGAGGTGAAAGCTCAGGAGTGGACATATAAATCTGGGTATCATAAACATATAGATGATATGTGAAGCCAAATGAATTAATATGTTTACCCAGTGAAAGGGTGTAAAGAGAGAAAAGTACCAAAACCATAACAGAGCCTTGAGGTACCCCCCACAGACAGAGGGAATGAAGAGAATATGTTATTGCCATAAGACACAAAAAAGAAACTTTGTGAGATATAGGAGGAGAGCCATGAAGAAGTTTGATTTTGTATCAAAGGCAGAAATTAAGTTCAATAGTAAAAATATGGAGAACTGGCCTTTGCAATCTGGAGACCATTATCCATTCTACAGAGAGCTGTTGAGCTGAGTGTCCACACCAGAATTCAGATTGAAAAGTGTCCAAAAGATTGTTACTCTCAAGGAATTTGTGAATTTGGAATTTGGGAAAAACAAGGTGTTCAAAGAGTTCTGAAGAGGTAGAAAGTAAACAGGTTGATTGTTAGAGAGACAGGAGGGGTCAAGGTTAGCTTTCTTGAGTAAGGGTTTAATTTTTTCCTGTTTGAATGAAGAAGGGAAGGTGCCTGTGGGGAGAGAGGTGTTGAAAACATGTTTTAATATAAGTGTAATGTAAGGACTGGTGCAAGTGGTTTGAGTAAAGATAAGGCCATAGGGTACAAGAAACAGGTGGTGACACAGGAGGACAGGGGAAATTGAGAAGAGTCTGCCTCTGTTACTGGAGTAAAATGGACAAATTATGATGAAGAGTGTTTGGGAAAAAAGAGTTCAGAGTCTGGTGGAAGAATAGGAATCTGTTTTTTAATAGATTCCACCTTGTCTTTGAAGTAATCAGCAAAATCTTGTAGTGAATGTATGAAGTGAGAGGAAGCTGTGGAAGGATGTAACAAGGAGACAAAGGCTGCAAAGAGATGGCGAGAGTTAGATTTGTTGTTATGGATTAGTGTGGTGCAGCATTCCTGTTTAGTCAGCCTATGATAAGACAGAATGTAGGTAAAACAGCAACAATTTAAATTGGATGAAATCTGCATGTGAGCAAGATTCTCTCCAGAGATGTTCAGCAGAGCAAGTGCAAGATTGTAGGAGGTGGATGTGGGAGTTAAGTCAGGGTCATTGATTGACTTGACAAACCCATTGTTATTTCAGAGGGGGCAAAGGAATCAATTTCAGAAGATAGGACTGAGTTGCAGGAGTTAACAAGAATGTCTGTATCAGAGACGGACAAGGTTGGAGTTAAGTGAGGTGCTCATCACAGGGAGCTCAAGCAAGCAGGTATCCCTTATACATCTGTTGGGGAAATGGTCAGAGTGGGAGAGAGAGAAGGATAACACTATATAAATATGTTCAGGGCCCATACACAGGGCTCTCCAAAGACCTGTTCATTAACAGACCAGTACACAGGACAAGAGGCCACCCGCTTAGACTTGAGGAAAGGAGATTTAATCTACAACAGCGGAAGGGTTTCTTTACAGTAAGGACAATAAAGGTGTGGAATTCACTGCCTGAGGAGGTGGTGCTATCGAAAACATTAGATGCCTTTAAAAGGGGCCTGGATACTTATTTAAAAGAGCATAACATAGAGGGCTATGTACATTAGTATTGGGATGAATATTTAGTTGGGGCTTGTTGATCCAGGGAGGAATCTGATTGTCATTTGGAATCAAGAAGGAATTTCCCCCCCCCATTCAAGGCAGAATTTTAAATTGCTAATTGAGGGGGTTTTTTTGCCTTCTTTTGGATCAACGATGGTAAACAGGAATAGGAAAAGGTTGAACTAGATGGACGCAAGTCTTTTTTCAACCTAAATTACTATGTTACTATGTTACTATATAAAATAAGATGGTGGTCAGACAGAGGTAATGGGAAAACTGCAAGAACAAGGCAGTGACCATCTTTGTGAGTGGTGCAGTCATTCCATTGCCAGAGATAAAATGAAACCCCCCAGAATAAGGACAGTATTGTCCCTAGAAAGAAAGAAAGCCAGGATTCAAAATCCAACCAGTAGAGTGTGTGTGTGGGGGGGGGGTGCATGAAAAGCAGAACCTGCCAGAAGAGAGTGCAGCCTCCACTGCTGTGTCATGTGCAGACAACCAAGTTCCTATGAAGGCAAACAGCTGTAGTGATTGCTCACAGAAACAATTGTGAATGAGTGTTGGTTTATTAGATAGGGATCAGGTGTTCAAAAGAGTGCAAGAGAAGGGTAGAAAGTAAGGCAAAAGAAGGTGATTGTTTTTGAGATGTAAGGGGTTGGAACCCTTCAAGAAGTGGTGGAACAACATGGTAAGTTGGGGGGATAGCAGATGGGTATAGGGTTTGGGCCAGGATTCGGGGCAATATCCCCTGCAGCAAGTTGCAGGATAAGACAAAGGACAGAATTATGGGAGTGGTATTTATGCTGATGTTGTGGAACAGGTCTTGAGGAGGGAGAAGGGGTTAAGATCTGGAGAAGCATATAAGACCAAGCAGGCGTAATGGGGATGAGAGGGGGAGAGATGTGTATGCAGTTTGTATAGTCAGGAGTAAAGATGAAGTTAAGAAAAGTCTTAGGGAGAACTGAGCATATATATATATATACAGAATATATAGCAAATGTAAACATGGTAATCCAGATTCAGATGGCAGAGAAAAAATATGTTTTTGTTCATGATCTTCTTTACAGGTAATGGAGGGGTTCTGGTGCCTGATTTGCTGGCCTTGTTGTTGAATTCAGTTATTAAAGACTTGCAAGCACTTTAGAAATAGGCATTTAGGAAAGGCACACCAATGCTATCTCCACAGTGTGTACAGTTATATAGGCCCAAGAATAATGATTAGCAACTTAGAGTCATGTTCATACCTGTGGAAGAGGAAAGATAGATGTCACTAAATAACTCAGTTGTTAAACTCTTGAAGGTATTTTAGAAATAGGCACTTAGGAAAGGGGCAGCATCTTTTGCCCCACTCCTATTCTACCCAGGGAGCTATATTTTACTCATCCTAAAAGTCCTAATGGACAAACTGTTTATTGTAGAAGAAATTCCACAAAAGTCTATAGGACAAACCATGTACTATAGAAGGGATTCCACAAAAGTCTATAAGACAAACCACTTCTTGTCGAGGGGATCACAAGAAATTCTGAGACAAACCATGAAAGTCTATGGGGAGAAACTTATTAATGTAGAGATAAATGATTTCTTTAAAAAGATGATTACATGAATCTTCCACCAGTCCTGGGTGTCATATCCACAGACATGGCAGTTTTTTTAAACTAATACACGTGGTATTCATGAGTAATGCTTTAACCCTTTGAATGCCAAAGGAGTGTTGGGTGCATTGCTCCTCAATGCATTGCGATCCCCTCTTGCGCTGAGAGGGTTATAGACCAGAGAAGTGCATAACACATTGCAAAGCAATACACTGCACATCTCTCTTGTCCAAAAAGGGTTACGTTTACAATGTGCAGTGGGTGGATTTTGTGTCTTGGGGTCCTGCTTGCAACTGTCATGTCCGCCTCCTTGGGACTGAAATCCCAAAATGATTGAAGATGTTACTTATTGAACAAAGGCACAAATACAAAATGTATAAGGGCCATAAGAAATTTTTAGTGGGGTGTTATTATTAGGAGCTGTTAACTCTCCTTTAATTGAATGTCCCTCTAGATATTTTATTTTGTGTTCACTTTGGTTATACTCACCTCTCAACCCTTGTTCATCCCCTCTCCATCCTCACTCTCTCTAATCTCTCACTTCCCCACTCTCCCTTCTCCTCCTCTCTAGTCTTCATGTCACTCTTCTGAATCTCCCACTCTCCTTCTTTTCTCCCCTCCTTCCCATCATCCTACTTCTTTCTTTCTCCTTTCTCTATCCTCACTCTCACCCATCTCTCACTTCCTCACTCTCCCTTCTCCTCCTCTCTAGTCTTCATCTCATTCTTCTGAATCTCCCACTCTCCTTCTTTTCTCTCCTCCTTCCCATCACCCTTCTTCTTTCTTTCCCCTCTCTATCCTCACTCTCACCCATCTCTCACTTCCCCTCTCTCCTCCACTCTCCCTTCTCCCTCCTCTCGTCTTAATCTCCCCCTTCTGAACCACCTTCTCACTCACGTTTCACCCCTCCTTTCAATCTCCCTTCTTCTTTCTCTTTATTTTTTCCTCCCCCCCAATTCTTATCTCACATATCCTCACACCCTCCTATGCAAACACACAGTGACAACATAACATTTCTTCTATTCTGATCATTTCTCCCTCCCATAAACCATTAACTCTTTGCGTGTCATAGAGGTATCCAACACATTCAAGCCTAATCCATTGGATAACTCTCTGCAATTCAAAGGGTTAAACGTAACTCCTGTATACACGGCTGTCATCTGCAATAACCCTCGCTATGCTACATTTCACTCTACACCTGCCCTGGCAAAGTCTGCTTGTTATTACTGCTAATCTAACACTTAACCCTTAGTAAATCAGAAGTGTGTGCAATGCCTTGCTTTGCTACATGTTGCACAGCACTCTAGTGCTTAAAGAGTTAACTACATCTTTTTTAATGTCTTGATCTTTCATTTCCTCTTCTGCTGTGTCCACAGGGGCGCTTTCACTTTCCACATTAAAAGGATTACACTTGAAGTGGGCCTGTCACTCTAATACAAGATTAGTTTGTTTTATAGAGTGGTATCATATGCCTCTATGTTGTATTTAACATTTTTTCTGTAAAATAGTTTTTTTAACCCATAACTGCCACACGGCCGGCAGTTATTGACCATGGAGCTGCTTTGTTTTTTTTTTTGTACCCGAAATATGGAATCAGGGTCCCCAAGTGGCATGCACCTGTGCAGGGATGCCTGAATTCTGTGACGTGCCAGGACTATCATTGGTCCTTAACACAAGTTTACTTATGGTCCTGGCACATCATTGGTCCTTAAAGGGATAGTAATGTTTCACAATAAAAGCAGCTCCAATTAATCTTCATAGTATTTGGGTCACTTGACAGGACAGGTCACAGCAAGGGAAAATATTCTTACTCTGATCATAAGGAAAACCCTGCCCCTATTGACAAGATTTTCCCTTATGCTAATTGAAGAGTGTCCCTCTCTCCTACCCATCTAGACAGTCTTGCTGCTCTGAGGTGAGCAGTGTTACATCAGTAAAATGGGTGGGAGGGGGATACTTTATGAACTACTATTATGACAGTATTGAAATAACACTCTCTATGACCCAAATACTATGAAGATTAATTGGAGCAGCTTTTATTTTGAAAAATTACTATCCCTTTAAGGGGATAAGCAATAAACCTTTATGTTTTAATGATACAACATTGCACATTATGTTAATTTCTGGCACAGTATACTAATTAGTTATGTTTCATGTCAAACTTACTGCACACTGTGTTATTTAGACAACCCCTTCCATGTGTGCCATCTCCCTAGATTCATTCATAACACAGTATGTGCTAAAATTGGCCGAGCACACAAACAAATTAGCATAATGTTCCAGACTTTGCCACTGATAAATAACGTTTAAATTCTCCAAAGCAAATTATATTAGAAAACACCATATGAGCAATTTGTTATTATCTTGAAAATGAATTAAACATCTTATGGTGACCGATCTACATTAAGATAAGTTTAGTTCATTTAAAAATGAATTAAAAACCTTGTGTCACAGTTCCCAAGAGAAGTACAGGAGTCAGTACAGTATAGTAAAATGCAATTTATTAAAGTGCCAATAAGATAATAGACAGAGGTAATAGAAGGTGCAAGGAGACGGTCACAGCCAGCAAGTGCTACTACCAGAAATAGTAAACTGCCACGGAGGACCACTCTACCAGAGACTAGGCCTAAGCCACTGGTAGTCTCTGCAGGAACCAGGAACTGGAACAGGAATGGAACGGGAGCAGGAACAGGAACTAGAAGTCTTTATCTGAGGTAGGGAGAATTCTGACTCACGCCTGCAGTCAGGATAAGGAAGCGTATACTTGACTCGCGCCTGCAGTCAGTATGGGAGCTAGCTTGTCAGAGCCCCAGGTCTACACCAGATTGGGTGTCTGCTAGGTACAGGGGACAAACAAGAGAATAGTCAGACAGAGCCACAGGTCAGCACCAGAGAGGGTAGTCAGACAAGCCAGGTCATCCACAGTTCAGATAGTAAGCCAGTGCCACAGGTCTGCACCAGATTGGGTGTCCACTATAAGAATAAGACAAAAGAATAGTCAGACAGAGCCACAGGTCTGCACCAGATTGGGTGTCCACTATAAGAATAAGACAAAAGACTAGTCAGACAGAGCCACAGGTCAGCACCAGATTGGGTGTCCACTATAAGAATAAGACAAAAGACTAGTCAGACAGAGCCACAGGTCAGCACCAGATTGGGTGTCCACTATAAGAATAAGACAAAAGACTAGTCAGACAGAGCCACAGGTCAGCACCAAATTGGATGGAAGGCAAGCCAGGTCATACACAGAGTCCAAGATAACAGGACTGCTTTGTACAACAACGGAAGGGCAACTGAGTCAGGGCTCAGACTGCCCTTTAAACCCATCCTCATGAAGTAGGTAGGAGGAGAAGGCTTAGAGGAAGGATGTAGGTACGAGGAGACTACAGGAAGCATGGCATAAAACAGAGGTCTGCTTCACTCTGAAGCTTTGCATCTGTAGATGACGCGTGGACTGACGACGAGCATCGCTGAAGTGGCGGCGCTGTAAACACGGTAAGCTGTGAAAGTTTGCTATGGGTTGTGCTGGTCATTGTTATATAGCTAGCTTTTGAGAAATTAACCTTTATCTTCTGATGGCAAGACTACTACTTTATGCTAAAAGTAAAGAATCACTGACAAAAGGTACAAGGTCAACGATATAAGGTACCAGATCACTGATAAAAGTTACCAGATCACCAACAAATGGTACAGTGACACTGACAAAAGGTATCAGATCTGTAACAAAATATAACAAGTCACTGACAAAATGTCCTGATATCATCTGGCTGAAAATAAGCTCTGACCTGCCTAATATTTACTTTCTGCTGTAAATCCTTCTCTTTATGAGTGGGACCTTTATTTCCTAGACAGGTAGGGATGTCATTATTACAATATAAAGATGTATTAAGGGGAACTGTCCCGTTTATATAATTGACTCTTAACTTGTTCAATAGACAGACTTGCTTATGAATTGTCCCTTCTCACAGCAGTCAGTTGGAGATACTTCATTTTTGTTTTCTTTTGACCTCTGCTGTAGTCCATAATTGAACAGGGAAACATAAATACCTGGAAAAGGTTTCTATGGGTCATTCGAATAATGGACAAGGCTTTCTCTCAATGATCTAAGAAGCCACAACCATAATTCTAAAGGGCATTCTAGCTGGTGGGTCTCTCTCTCATTGCTTTAGTAATCCCCACCTAACATTCTTAAGATAGTAATATGTCCTCATTCAATAACAGACTACAGCAGAGTTCAGATGTAACAGATGTTACTGCTGTATGAAAAATACTTTCCTAAATTAGTTCTGTTATGAGTATTCCAAGTGTAAATGTGCATTTAGATTAGGTCCATTTTGATATGGAGAAGAACTTATTCAATTAAATTTACCTTTCACAGCTGTCAAAGAAGCATGGCACGGTATATACTCTCTATTTTGGGTCGCGTCCAGTAGTTATTCTCTGTGGCTACCAAGCAGTAAAAGAAGCACTTGTTGACCAGGGAGATGAGTTCAGTGCCCGAGGACGGTTGCCTTCTGTAGACAGAGTGTTCCAGGGTCATGGTAAGTCATGTGTGTAACTATTTATCCAGTGAAGTGGAGGCAGTGACAATGTGCTTGAAGGGAGGTATTTAGATCCAGAGTGTTACTGTGACTATTATCCATAGCCTCACCTGTGGACTAATTAAACACTGGGCATGCTGGTCTGGATTGGAATCTGAAGACAACTGTAGAAGTTGACCTTCACTTGTATGCAGCCTTGGACGTAAGGTCAATCTAACACCTTGTTAGGTGATTTTTAACAGTTTCAAGGTTGCAGTTAAGGGTGGGCAAAAGGTCCCATTGTGTTCCGGCGAAAAAATCCTCAAAAACCACGTGGTTGTCCACTTTTTTACATGAAAATCCGATTTAAATAAAGCCCTTAAAATGTTCTCCATTTTTTTCCTACTGCCAAAATGTTTTCACAACACTTTTTCCAATGGCTACAAACTTTCCACTCCTTTACTTATATGTACGTCAAGTGTTCACAGGAAGTGAAACAACACAAGAAGCTAGAGAGATAGATCGGGTGCTAGAATGTTTTGAAACGTTCTAGATAGAGAATTCCATTCAGCAGCTACAGACTCAGTGCTCGATTCAAATGTTGGCGTTAAAACCAACTTGAAGAAAAAAACTGCCTTCGCGCATTAAAGGGATAGTAACACTTTGTTTTAACTTTATTTTATTTTGTAGGCATTAAAAAAACATGAAGAATGATATAAGTCTTATCTCTTAAACCTTTATGGTTTATGAGATATTCACAAGCAAAGTTCCCCTCCCGCCCCTTTTACCTAGTGTAAGCAATCTCTTCTCAGATGTGAGTCTGGTTGTATGACAGTACAGATAACAGAAGGGGACAATTTTCTTTGTATGAAAACAATGAAAGCCCTTCCCCCCTTGACAAGTTTTTCAGCTTTTTCCATTATCTTAATTGAAGATTGTCCCTCTCTGCAGTCTACCTGGGCATCTCCCTTCTGATCTGGTTGAACAGGGGGGGGGATACTTTGTTTGTGAATATCTCTTAAACCATAAAGGTTTCAGAGATAAGACTTATATCATTCTTCATGTTTTTTTAATGCCTACAAAATAAAATAAAGTTAAAATGAAGTATTACTATCCCTTTAAGCAAGACCAGGTAACGTGAGATTCAAATCTTCCTTACCCAGAAAGGCTAACGAGCGATAACTAACAAAATACACGTTACCCTTAAACCTGCGTCTCATATAAAATCTTACCTAAAAACACACAATAAAAATGTTACCTAGCACCACAGCCAATCACAGCACTCCAAAGTATCAAGTTCAGTCAGAAAATCCAAAATCCACGTTGACAGTTCTGAACAGCTTTCTCTGTGCTTCCCTACCCAGCCACTAGGGGAACACAGAGATGGCTTTCAGCACCATGGACAGCTTTGAATGCCATAGGGATGTGCACTGCTCACCCCTGTGGCATTCAAAGGGTTACAATCAATAAAACTAGTACACCAAGCACTACACAATGCCCCCTTCCACACACCCCCCTTAGTATGTCACATATATTGCATATATGTGACATACTAACCCCATCCACATCCACCTCATGGACTTCCATGTAGTGGACAAATCTGTCTTTTATTCCACAATTAACCTTTTGATTACCAGAGAGGTAGGAAAGAATTGCTTAGCATGTTTCCTACCCCTCTGGTACCCAAAGGTTTAATAGGTAAGATATGCCTGTATGTGTGTGTGTGGGTGTGTTTTATACATTTTATTATTAAAATACTATTATTAAATGTATATTGACTTAGATTCATTCATCTGTAATGCCCACCTCCTGTGTCCCATTGCTATCATTATTTTTGCTCCACTCTCCTTCAAATGGAGAGTGGAGCAAAAACACTAATAACAATGGGACAGAGTAAGTAGGAAATTACTAACCCTTTGAGTGCCAGAGTGGTACGCAACGCATTGCAAAGGGTTAAAATATAACTGAGGGAGCAGGATGCACTGTGACTGCAGCGCTTCCCCCATATTCATTCATACAAACTGCCATTGCTGCGGGTGGCTGTGAAGCCCGCAGCATAAGAAAAGCCTGGGGACTAGAGAGGCATTGGAGAAAGCAGAGGAGGGGAGAGAGACATAGGAGGAAGCGGGTGGTAGGCTTGTATTTGCTGCCCGCTTCCTCCGATACCTCTCCTCACGCTTTGGCATTGTGAGAAGGGACGAATTGTACAACATGCGAGCCAGGCAGCCGGGCACAATGCCAACGCGTGAGGACAGGAGAGGTATCGGAGGAAGCAGGCAGTAAATACAAGCCTACCACCCGCTTCCTCCTATGTCTCTCTCCCCTCCTCTGCTTTCTCCAATGCCTCTCTGCTGCATGACTGCAGTTCATCCTCCTGCTGAGGTGGAAGGATGAGTGAAGACAAGCAGCCAGTATAGCAGTCAAGGGAGCCCACAACATCCCCCTGACCCTGTTATTCCCAATCCTCCAACATTGTGCCTCTGGGACATGATACTGAGGTAGGCAGAACTGGTGGCTCGCAGCAGTATTACCATTACCATAAGCACAGATCAGCTGCCTGTGCCTGCTGCTAGTGCTGTTAGTCTGCCTTCTTCACCTGTAGAGATGGCAAGTGTGACAGTAGGAGACCCTCTTTCACATTTGTCATCATCAGCAACTAGCACAGAGCAGCAGCAGCAAGGAGGGTCTGTTAGTAGTGGTGATGAGGGTGATGGTAGAGCATCTGGGGTGGAAGAGACATTAATGGTATTTTTAGCCCAAAGCAAGAAGGAATAGGAGACAGCTATGCAAATGGGGATAGACATCTACACCACTACCAGCAGTGAGATTGTGGAATTTGTGGGGTTTGCTGCTGCTATAATTCCTGCTGCCACTGCTGAGCTGCAAAGACAGCAGGCTGATGAGGAGCAGGTTAGTGTGCCACAAGCCAATGTGTCCACTGTGGGAATTGGATCCAGCAGTAGTTGTGATATGTACAAGGACAGGTCCCACTTGCCAGCAATACTCCTGGCCCTAGTTGTAGTGCTGATTCTGGAGCAGCAGTATCAGCAGCAGCATCCTCTGCCCCAGCCAGTGAAGGGAAATGTGGAGGACAAGATGAAAGAGGCCATTCTTCTCCACCTCTGCCACCCACCTGAAGTCATGGGTGTGGGACTATTTATCTGTTGGGGCAGGTACAGTGCAGTCATCACCAACAGCACTGTGCACAATGTGTGACAAGTCAGTGAGAAGAGGAAAGGAGGGAACACACCTTGGCACATCAACCTTGAAACACAGACACCATATCATTTATGTGAAACATGTTAAAACCAAACCCCAACAAAAGAAACTGGATGCCACTGTTGCTGTACCCCTTCTCTCTTCACAAGGGCAACAAGAGGTGAGGAAGAAATTAAAGAGGAGGAAGAATAGAGAAACCCAGTCAGAGAAAGAAAGTTTTGCATCTACATAATCCCTATCCTCTGGTGGGGGACGTAACAATAACAGTGGTGGATCACCATTAAATGTTGCTAAATCTTCCCGCTCCAGGACCCTGGTGCAAGAAGATGATGGTGAACCAGGTTTTTTGCTCACCATCACCTTCTTGTACCAGGGTCCGGGCGTGGGAAGACATAGCAACATCTTCTGGAGATTCACCTCTGTCATTGTTACCTCCCCCGCCAGAGGATAGTGATTATGTAGATGCGAAGATGTGACACACTGGTTGGTGCACTGACCAAACATGGCAATGTGATGGTGTATAATCGAAGGTATGGAATCAAGCAGCATCTGAGGAAATTCCATCCAGAATACGCTAAGCTGATGGCAGGGAGGGTTCATCATTATTATTAAGACTGCAAGTTTTCATGTGTTGTTAGAGAGGAGTAGACAAGGGCCGTAGCGACAGCAGTACTAGGTTTGATGGGGGGTTATTGATTTCACATTGCAGACCTAAGTATCAAGGTATTTGATTTAAGTTTGTTGTGCCAGTTGTTTGATGTGCAGATGTGTCCATTGTTCCCAGTCCTTCCCCTATTTCCTATACACACTGTGCACATTGAAGTTGTTGATGAGAGGCACATTTCCTGGTCTCAAGGGAAAAATTTATGTTCCAACAACACACCCATGATTTTGCAGCATGAGCAGAAGGAGAAACATTATTGGCCAACTTCTTTTCTCCACATATACCTGAAATAGTGGGGTCTAGATGTGGTGCTGCTACTACCCCAGGGGCATCACTGGAGCTAATAGTGGCAAGCGACCATTAGCATCAACACCCATGTTTTTATTTACTTATTTAGAAAATGTTTTACCAGGAAGAATACATTGAGATTTCTTTCGTTTTCAAATATGTCCATGTTATTGCTGTTCTTGATCCCAGTCCTTTGGAGCTGCCTAATCATCCTGCTGCTTAAACAACTCGGGAGCAGTAAGAACAGCAGTCACAAGTGCCACAATGAATTTGGGGCATTTTCGACCTTATCGTGACCTGCTGGCACTAGGACAGTAGGGCATATTTTTTTTCTCAAGGCTTGTTCTTTAAATAAACCAGTCCAACAAAACCAATTTTGAGTGGCTTATTTCTCACAAGCCTAAGACCTACAAATCAAAGTTTCCTTGGGTCTAAATCCTACACATCAATTCCCTGTTCAACTAATTATTTCCCCAGATTCCACCAACACAGGCACCCTCTGACCCCCTTTACACTGTGTTTCATTTTATTTATTTTTTCATTTAATTTTTTTTTATTAACTGTCCCCCCAATCCCAGTCAACAACCACCCCCAAATTCCCTGTTCAGCTGATTGTTTTCCCACACGCCACCAAAACAATCACCCTCAGACCCCTTTTATACTATGCCTGTGGGAAATAAAATAACATTTGCTATGTGTTGTGTTTAAATTCAGTCTTCCCATTGATTTCAATGCAATGAGCTAGGCAAAAAAGTGTAAAAATGTCACTTTTCAATTGAGATTTTTCACAAGGCGAGAGGTGCCATTTTTTGCTGATTTTGTTTTTACTCATCCCTAGGTGCACTATGTCGTAGACCCATAAATAGTTACAGAGCTTTCAAAATCACCTTTGTGTTATGTTAGCCATGTTTTATTTAACTTTTTGAGTTCTAGAGGGGTATGGAATGCATTGCTTTGTTGACACTCAAAGGGTTAAAACACTGTTTTACTAAATATTTACATTCATACAATGTAAATATATATAAATTACTGTAAGCAGCTGTCAAGCTAATCAGATACGGCATTCTACACTGCTTTCACTGTCCCCTGCCTTCTCCTCCCTCCTCACATATAACTATTGGAGGGACGGGTCCATAAAACCCCTCTCTCCATCCCTAAAACAATATCTTTAAAGGGATAGTAATGTTTCAAAAACAGCAGCTCCAGTTAATCTTCATAGTATTTGGACCATGGAGAGTGTTATCGCAATACTGTCAGAGTTGTAGTTCAAGAGTAATTGAATGATAAAGTATCCCATCCCGCCCCTTTTACCTAGTGTAAGCCTCCTCCCCTCAGATGTGGAATCTGGTCTCTTGACCAGACAGATCACAGCAAGGGACAATCTTCTTACTGTGATCATAAGGAAAACCCTGCCCCCTTGACAGGATTTTCAGGTTTTTCCCTTATGCCAATTCAGTGTTTCTCAACTCCTGCCCTCAGGACCCACTAACAGGCCAGGACTTAGGGATTTCTCTGCTAGAGCACAGGTGTGGTCATCAGAGACTCATTCACATTGATTAACTCACCTGTTCTGTAACAAGGAAATCATCAAATCCTGGCCTGTTAGTGGCTCCTGAGGACAGGAGTTGAGAAACACTGAGCTAATTGAAGATTGTCCCTCTCTGTGATCGATCTGGACAGTCTTGCTGCTCTGAGGTGAGCAGTGTTACAATAGGTAAAAGGGGCAGGAGGAAGATATTTTATCATTCAATTACTCTTGTACTACAGCTCTGACAGTATTGAAATAACACTCTCCATGGCCCAAATACTATGAGGATTAATTGAAGCTGCTTTTATTTTGAAACATTACTACTACTTTAAGAACCAGAGCAATTTTGACGTTTTTGAGTCATTTAAGCGCAAGGAGGTTAAAATCCTTCTGGCAGTGAATGGAGTGCCAGCTTGTTATGCTGCACTGTGAAACTCAAAGGTATAAAATAGATTACTCAAATAAATGGACGTGAGAGCATGTAGGAGGTTGGATTCAGAGCAGTGTGTGATGTTACTATCTGGAATTTAGGGAGAGTCAGGTACAGGAGCAGACTGGGGTCAACCTGGGGGATTGTTTGTAACTGGCCCACAAGCTGGTATTCGATCCTGTGTGTATGTATTAACCACTTAAGAATTGGGAGAATCATGGGTGGGTGGCACTTAAAGGGATAGTAATGTTTCATAATAAAAGCAGCTCCAATTAATCTTCATAGTATTTGGGCCATGGTGAGTGTTATTTCAATACTGTCAGAGTTGTAATACAAGAGTTATTGAATGATAGTTTCCCCCTCCCGCCCCTTTCATTGATGTAACACTGTTCACCTCAGAGCAGCAAGACTGTCTGGATGGATCACAGAGAGGGACAACTTTCAGTGATCATAAGGAAAAACCTGAAAAAAAATGATCACAGTAGGAAGATTGTCCCTTGCTCTGATCTGTCCAGTCAAGTGACCAGATTCCACATCTGGGTGGAGGCAGCTTACACTAGGTAAAAGGGGCAGGAGGGGGATACTTTATCATTCAATTACTCTTGTACTACAACTCTGATAGTATTGAAATAACACTCTCAATGGCCCAAATACTATGAAGATTAATTGGAGATGATGTTTTTGTGAAACATTACTATTAGTGATGAGCGAGCACCCCAATGCTCGGATGTTCGGGTGCTCTGACCGAGCACCCCCTGAGGCTCGAGTGCTCGGCCGAGCATCCGAGCCCCATTGAAGTCAATGGGAGGACTCGAGCATTACACCAGGCACCCCCTGCTCTGATGAGGGGAGGGTGCCTGGTCCATAGGAAAAGGGCAGAAAAAGATGGAAACACTACAGAAATGGTTCAGGGACAGCATAGGGAGGATGTCTGGATGTACCTTGGACTCCAACATCGCTGCTGGGAACGATCTTTCGCCCGTAGTACGCCATTTTTACAGACTGACCATAAAACACACAAAAAGGAAAATAAAAACGACTTTAGGCGAAAAATTGTTACCAAACAATATTTGCTGTATATTTACTTGTATATCATCTGCAAATTCTCCCAAAAATTTCCTTGATTTTCAGAACTGAGGCCATGATTAAGAGAGAAACGTGCGCAGAGGCAAATTATCCCAAAAATTTCCTTGATTTTCAGAACTGAGGCCATGATTAAGAGGGAAACGTGCGCAGAGGCAAATTCTCCCAAAAATTTCCTTGATTTTCAGAACTGAGGCCATGATTAAGAGGGAAACGTGCGCAGAGGCAAATTCTCCCAAAAATTTCCTTGATTTTCAGAACTGAGGCCATGATTAAGATGGAAACGTGCGCTGAGCTGACCATCTAAAACATTATGGGTGAGGGTCTGCTGCAGAGCTGACCATCCTAAACATTATATGCGAAGGCCCGCTAGTGAGCTGACGCTATAAAACATTATATGAGAGGGCCCGCTAGAG
Source organism: Rhinophrynus dorsalis (assembly GCA_037306005.1). Classification (NCBI taxonomy): domain Eukaryota; kingdom Metazoa; phylum Chordata; class Amphibia; order Anura; family Rhinophrynidae; genus Rhinophrynus; species Rhinophrynus dorsalis. The sequence goes on from CM074726.1 coordinate 187,537,426, forward strand.
AGCTGACCCAATAAAACATTATATGAGAAGGCCCGCTGGTGAGCTGACCTATATAAAAATTGTCAAACAGGGCCCGCTGGTGAGCTGGCCCTATATAAAAATTATATCCCAGGGCACGCTGGTGAGCTGGCCCTATATAAAAATTATATCCCAGGGCATATGGAAGAGGAGGAGGAGGATGAGAAGATTAAGAGTCAACCATATACCCGTTTTTTGGGTGGAAGGGGTGAATGGGAATACAGAGTATTCCCATCATTGTAAATAACATATATAAAGTGAGTTTATGTTCCCCCGGGGCTTTCCTCCAGTGGAGTGGAGAAGTCAGGGGAAATCCAGGCCTTGTTCATTTTTATAAGTGTCAACCTATCAGCATTGTCGGTGGAAAGGCGGATACGCTTATCTGTTATGATGCCACCAGCAGCACTAAATACCCGCTCAGACAGAACGCTGGCGGCAGGGCAGGCCAGCACCTCCAAGGCGTAGAGTGCCAGTTCATACCACGTGTCCAGCTTGGACACCCAGTAGTTGTAAGGCACAGAGGGATCATTGAGGACGCTGACACGGTCTGCTACGTACTCCTTCACCATCTTCCAAAACTTTTCCCTCCTTGTGACACTAGGCTGCGCATCAGGGTGAGGGTGCTGGCGGGGTGTCATGAAGGTGTCCCACGCCTTGGAGAGTGTTGCCCTGCCTTTCTCGGAACTGCTGTGTGCTCCCCTTTTCTCCCCTTCTCGGTTGGCCAAGGTAGAACGTACTCTGCCGCCAGCGTTGTCAGATGGAAAATTTTGGAGCAATTTTTCGACAAGAACCTTCTGGTATTGCAACATTTTGCTTGTCCTCTCCACCGGAGGAATGAGAGATGAGAAATTCTCTTTGTAGCGGGGGTCCAGAAGGGTGAACACCCAGTAATCCGTGTTGTCTAAAATGCGTACAACGCGTGGGTCACGGGAAAGGCAGCCTAACATAAAGTCAGCCATGTGTGCCAGAGTACCAACAGTCAAGATTTCGCTGTCCTCACCAGGAGGATGACTCTCAATCTCCTCATCCTCTTCCTCCTCTTCTGCCCACCCACGCTGAAGAGATGGAACTAAAGTTCCATGGCTACCCTCTGTAGCGGAGGCAACCGTGTCTTCCTCCTCCTCCTCCTCCTCCGCCTCCTCCAATTGTCGCTGAGAAGACGAAGTGAGGGTGCTCTGGCTATCACCTTGTGTAAGCTCTTCCTCCCCCATTTCCACCTCTTCCACATGCAAAGCGTCGGTTTTAATTGTGAGCAGCGAGCGTTTCAGTAGACACAGAAGTGGGATGGTTACACTGATAATAGCGTTATCGCCGCTCACCATCTGTGTCGATTCCTCAAAATTGCGTAAAACCTCACAGAGGTCTGACATCCATTCCCACTCCTCACTTCTGATTACAGGAAGTTGAACGGAGAGACGACGACCGTGTAACAGCTGGTACTCCACTACTGCCCTCTGCTGCTCACAAAGCCGGGCCAACATGTGGAAGGTGGAGTTCCAGCGCGTGCTCACGTCACACAGCAGCTGGTGAGCTGGCAATTGTAAGCGCTGCTGCAGCTTCAACAGGCCGGCTGAAGCTGTTGATGACTTACGGAAATGTGCACACACGCGGCGCACCTTGGTCAAGAGATCATGCACATTGGGGTAGGTTTTTAGAAATCGCTGCACCACTAAATTAAATACATGCGCTAGGCATGGTACGTGTGTGAGCTTGCCGAGCTCCAAAGCCGCCACCAAGTTACGCCCATTATCACACACAACCATGCCTGCTTGCAGGTTGAGTGGCGAGAGCCACTGCTCGGTCTGGTGACTAATCCCCTGCAACAGCTCTGAGGCCGTGTGCTGTTTGTCCCCAAGGCAGATCAGCTTCAGCACGGCCTGTTGACGCTTCCCCACTGCAGTGCTACACTGCTTCCAGCTACTGGCTGATGGGGGAGTGGCGGTGTGTGTAGAGAATTCGGAGGTGGAAACGGAGGAGGAGGAGCCAATAACGTAGGTGCTGGTGGAAACCCTGATGGAGGTAGGGCCCGCAATCCTCGGCGTGGGTAGCACCCGTGCCATCCCAGGGTCCGAGTCGCTCCCAGCCTCCACGACATTCACCCAGTGTGCCGTCAGGGAAATGTAGCGTCCCTGGCCACAAGCACTTGTCCATGTGTCAGTCGTTAAGTGGACCTTCCCAGTAACTGCGTTGGTCAGGGCACGGGTGATGTTACGGGACACATGGTGGTGTAATGCGGGGATGGCACACCGGGAAAAGTAGTGGCGGCTGGGGACCGCGTACCGAGGGACAGCTGCTGCCCTCAGGCTGCGGAAGGACTCAGTGTCCACAAGCCTAAATGGCAGCATTTCGATGGCCAGTAATTTTGAAAGGTGTGAGGTTAGTGCTATGGCCTGTGGGTGGGTGGCTGGGTACTTTCTCTTGCGCTCAAATGCCTGGGGTAACGACATTTGGAAGCTGTGCTGGGACAGGGAAGTGGATGTGGTCGCTGATGGTGCTTCAGATGCTACAGGTGCAGGGCGGGAGGTATGCGGGCCTGCGCCTTCGACAGGCGATTGGCCGGCACCGAAAACAGGGGAAGAGGAGGCAGTGGTGTGGCCTGCAGACACAGATGGGCGATCCAGGCGTTCCTCCCACTTACTACGGTGCTTGGATGCCATGTGTCGGATCATGCTGGTGGTGGTGAGGTTTCTAGTGTTCATGCCTCGGCTCATTCTGGTGTGGCACAGGTTGCAAACTACAATTCTTTTGTCGTCCGCACTTTCCTTAAAAAAACGCCATACCGCGGAACACCTACCCCTTGGCAAGGTAGATTTACGCAAGGGGGTGCTCCGTGGAACATTTGCGGGCCGGTTTGGTGCGGTCCGCCTTCTTTCTGTAGCCACACCACTGCCTCTTCCAGCCTGTTGCGGTGCTGCAGATGGCTCACCCTCAGGACTGCTGTCATCGCTCGGCTCTACACCTTCCCAGGTGGGGTCAGTCACCTCATCGTCCACCAAGTCCTCCTCCACTTCCTCACTCTGATCATCCTCCTCAAGTCTTGATCCCACCACATACTCAGTCATTGACAACTGTATAACATTCTCCTCAACAAGGTCTTGAGACGGAAATAGTGGTTGATTTAATGGCAACTGTGTCTCATCATCATCATCATCATCCACTACTTCCTTTGACCTTAAATGCCGTTCACATCTGTCATCTTCTTGAGATTGGATAGCCTCTAGAGGTTGTGAATCAGGGCACAAGATGTCATGTTCCTCTGCAAGCGTGCTTGGAGAGAGGGTCAAATGAAGGATTGGTGATGAGACGAGCTCCTCACTATATCCCAGTGTGGGATCACTTCTTTGACCAGACCGTGTATGGTGGGAGGAAGGATGATCAGAGTGAGGATTATGTTGACCAGACTCTTGGCTACTGAGAGTGGACTTGGTGGAAGACAGGGTGGTGCTTAACCGACTGGAAGCAGTATCAGCTGTCATCCAACCGACCACCTGTTCGCAGTGGTCGGACCTCGAGAGTGATGTCCTGCGACGCCCTGTAAAATTACACATGAAGCTAGGTATGGTGGATGTCTTTCTTTCTTGTGCTCTGGCACCAGGCACAGTTTCTCCGCGTCCTGACCCGCGCCCTGAACTTTCAGGATCACGTCCACTTCCCCGTCCCTTTTTACCCGCCTTCTTCATCTTACACAGAATATGTGACTTTAATATTTGAGTTTGAAAACTTAACAGTATTTCTTATTATTCTGCAACTGTACAGAGTACACAGAATAGGCTGTTAAACGGCGGTGAAACACACTGAATGGAATATGTGACTTTAATATTTGAGTTTGAAAACTTAACAGTATTTCTTATTATTCTGCAACTCTGCAGAGTACACAGAATAGGCTGTTAAACGGCGGTGAAACACACTGAATGGAATATGTGACTTTAATATTTGAGTTTGAAAACTTAACAGTATTTCTTATTATTCTGCAACTCTGCAGAGTACACAGAATAGGCTGTTAAACGGCGGTGAAACACACTGAATGGAATATGTGACTTTAATATTTGAGTTTGAAAACTTAACAGTATTTCTTATTATTCTGCAACTCTGCAGAGTACACAGAATAGGCTGTTAAACGGTGGTGAAACACACTGAATGGAATATGTGACTTTAATATTTGAGTTTGAAAACTTAACAGTATTTCTTATTATTCTGCAACTCTGCAGAGTACACAGAATAGGCTGTTAAACGGCGGTGAAACACACTGAATGGAATATGTGACTTTAATATTTGAGTTTGAAAACTTAACAGTATTTCTTATTATTCTGCAACTGTACAGAGTACACAGAATAGGCTGTTAAACGGCGGTGAAACACACTGAATGGAATATGTGACTTTAATATTTGAGTTTGAAAACTTAACAGTATTTCTTATTATTCTGCAACTCTGCAGAGTACACAGAATAGGCTGTTAAACGGCGGTGAAACACACTGAATGGAATATGTGACTTTAATATTTGAGTTTGAAAACTTAACAGTATTTCTTATTATTCTGCAACTCTGCAGAGTACACAGAATAGGCTGTTAAACGGCGGTGAAACACACTGAATGGAATATGTGACTTTAATATTTGAGTTTGAAAACTTAACAGTATTTCTTATTATTCTGCAACTCTGCAGAGTACACAGAATAGGCTGTTAAACGGCGGTGAAACACACTGAATGGAATATGTGACTTTAATATTTGAGTTTGAAAACTTAACAGTATTTCTTATTATTCTGCAACTGTACAGAGTACACAGAATAGGCTGTTAAACGGCGGTGAAACACACTGAATGGAATATGTGACTTTAATATTTGAGTTTGAAAACTTAACAGTATTTCTTATTATTCTGCAACTCTGCAGAGTACACAGAAAAGGCTGCTAAACTGCGGTGAAACACACTGAATGGAATATGTGACTTTGATATTTTAGTTTGAAGACTTAACAGTATTTCTTCCTATTCTGCAACTCTGCACAGTACACAGAATAGGCTGCTAAACTGCGGCGAAGCACACTGAATGGAATATGTGACTTTGATATTTTAGTTTGAAGACTTAACAGTATTTCTTCCTATTCTGCAACTCTGCACAGTACACAGAATAGGCTGCTAAACTGCGGCGAAGCACACTGAATGGAATATGTGACTTTGATATTTTAGTTTGAAGACTTAACAGTATTTCTTCCTATTCTGCAACTCTGCACAGTACACAGAATGTGCTGCTAAACTGCGGCGAAGCACACTGAATGGAATATGTGACTTTGATATTTTAGTTTGAAGACTTAACAGTATTTCTTCCTATTCTGCAACTCTGCACAGTACTCAGAATGTGCTGCTAAACTGCGGCGACGCACACTGAATGGAATACGTGACTTTGATATTTTAGTTTGAAGACTTAACAGAATGTGCTCTAATCTGCAACTTTGCACACTAAACAGAATGTGCTCTAATCTGCAACTTTGCACACTAAACAGAATGTGCTCTAATCTGCAACTTTGCACACTAAACAGAATGTGCTCTAATCTGCAACTGTGCACACTAAACAGAATGTGCTCTAATCTGCAACTTTTCACACTAAACAGAATATTTTTTTTTTTTTTTTTTTTTTTTTTTCCCCCCACACAAAATAACCTGCTGCCCCCACACACAGTAGTCCTAAAAAGGACTTTTGGTTCTTTTTTGTCACAATTTTTTTTTTTCCTCCCTACACTGCCTTTCCCTTCCTATCCTCAGCTCTCCCTGGCTCAGACTGAGCCGAACTCGATGGTCAGGTGCTATACAGCACCTGACCACGGGTTCTGGCCAGCCAATCAGTGTAATGCCAGCAGCCAACATGGCTGCTGGCATTACACCGATGTCAGAGCCTCCCTGCACGTTTATTGGCTGCGCAGCAGCCGCAAAACGTGCGGGGAGGAGACCCGAACATGGCGGGCGAGCACATGCGGTACTCGTACGAGTACCGCCATGTGCCGAGCAGAGCGATGCTCGAGCCGATCCGAGCATCGGCCGAGCATGCTCGCTCAACACTAATTACTATCCCTTTAAGGACCAGAGCAATTTTGACCTTTTTTGAGTATGTCGTTCAACAGTATTTTCCCTCTAATTCATTTAGTACACCCACACACATTATATACTGTTTTTAAGCATATATAGGGCTTTATTTTAATTTGATTAAAATATATAAAAGAGGAAAACATTTTTAAAAAGACAAATTTTGCATATGTTTTCCTGTCAGGATTTGTACACTATTCATTTGATAAAAATACCCTCAAATATATTAATTTGCTTTGTCTTAATATGGGAGTACCCCATATCCCTTTTTCACATGTTCAGGGTAAATGTTACAAGCTTAACACCATTATTTCCAAGCAGTAATTTTTCAATATTTGACATGTGAGGATCATAACTTAGTTGAAGGTGTCAGAACCCACAAATATATGTTTCGGAAAAGTAGACAACATAGGGTAATTAATCTGTAGAATTTCTGGAGTTTTTAATTCAGCTGTTTTTCCATAAATCTGTATCAAAATCGTTGAGATATTTTCTTTTTTTGCAGTTTTCACAAATACATTTATGATGTTGCTGTGGATTTCAACCACAGAATAGTTTCAGATTTAAAAAATGCATTGAACAGTATTCAGCTACTTCTTCTGAGTATGGAAATACCCCATGTGCATAGCTTTGTAAGGGTTTGGGGCGAGCTACGGGGCCCAAACTGGAACATGAGAGTTTCCATTTTCACACCTGGAATTTTCACAGTTTCCCATGTCTCATTTGGGGCTTTGTACCAGTGCTCCACTTTAAATTTTCACCCCAAATGTGTATATTTTTGAAAAATAGACAATCCAGGGTTTCATTTTAGGTGGATTTTAACATAGTAATACATAGTAATTTAGGTTGAAAAAAAGACTTGCGTCCATCTAGTTCAACCCTTTTCCTATTCCTATTCCTGTTTACCATTGTTGATCCAAAAGAAGGCAAAAAAACACCCTCAGTATAGCAATTTCAAATTCTGCCTTAAATGGGGGGGGGGGGGAATTTCCTCTTGACTCCAAATGGCAATCAGATTTCTCCCTGGCTCAACAAGCCCTAAGTAAATATTAATCCCAATACTAACGTACATAGCCCTCTATGTTATGCTCTTTTAAATAAGTATCCAGGCCCTTTTAAAAGGCATCTAATGTATTCGATAGCACCACCTCCTCAGGAAGTGAATTCCATACCTTTATTGTCCTTATTGTAAAGAAACCCTTCCACTGTTGTAGATTAAATCTCCTTTCCTCAAGTCTAAGTGGGTGGCCCCTTGTCCTGTGTACTGTTCTGTTAATGAACAGGTCTTTGGAGAGCCCTTTGTATGGGCCCTGAACATATTTATATAGTGTTATCATATCCCCTCTATGATGCCGTTTCTCTAGTGTGTACAAGTTTATCTTTTCTAGCCTTTCTTCATAACTAAAACTTTCCATTCCCCTTAGTAGTTTTGTAGCCCTCCTCTGCACTTTCTCTAGTTCCATAATGTCCTTTTTCAGAAAGGGCGCCCAGAATTGAACAGCATATTCTAGGTGGGGTCCTGTAAAGAGGCATAATTATATCTTCCTCCCTTGAGTCAACACCCCTTTTGATACATGCCAATATCTTATTGGCCTTTGCAGCTGCCAGCTGGCACTGCATGCTACTGCTAAGTCTATTGTCTACCATTACTCCCAAAACCTTTTCATTTGTAGATTTCCCCAGAGAAACAACATTTAAACTATATGTTGCATTTTTATTATTATACCCAAAATGCATAACTTTACACTTGTCTATATTGAATCTCATTTGCCATTTGCCTGCCCAGTTACTCAATTTGTCCAAACCCTCTTGTAATGAAGACACATCCAGTTCAGACTTTATTACCTTACTTAATTTTGTGTCATCAGCAAACACTGATACATGGCTCCCTATGCCCTCTGGGAGGTCATTAATAAACAAATTAAAAAGAAGAGGACCCAGGACAGATCCCTGAGGTACTCCACTTATCACGTTTATCCAACTAGAGAACCTGCCATTTACTACCACTCTTTGCATTCTATCTTTCAGCCAATTTCCAGTCCACACACAAACATTTTGCCCTAGGCTTATTTCATTCAATTTGTACAGTAACCTCTTGTGTGGAACCATATCAAATACCTTGGCAAAGTCTAAATAGATCACATCAACCGCTGCTCCCGCATCTATATTATTACTCACTTTTTCATAAAATGCAATCAAGTTAGTTTGACAAGACCTGTCTTTCACAATGCCATGTTGACTCCTGCTAATAATATTCCTGTTCCAGCAGAATTCTTGAATATATTCAAACAGCTTCCCTACCACAGATGTCAAGCTTACAGGTCTGTAATTTCCTGGCTGTGACTTTGATCCCTTTTTAAATAAGGGCACCACATCTGCTTTATGCCAATCCATGGGCACCATACCTGAAATAAAAGAATCCCTGAAAATCAAATATAACGGTCTGGCCAGGGCCTGGCTTAGCTCTTTAAGTACACGTGGGTGTATCCCATCTGGCCCCGGAGCTTTGTCTACCTTAACACCATTCAATTGTTTTAACACTTTTTCTTGTGTTAGACAGTCCCATGCTTGCTGTGACTGTTCTGTAAAAATAGTCTGCAGATTCTTGTCCATTTGGTCTTCCTTGGTAAAAACAGAAGAAAAGAAATTATTTAAAATATCTGCCTTCTCTCTGTCCCCCTTGACCATCTCACCCGTTTCAGATAACAAGGACCCAACATTATTAGACTTTAATTTTTTGCCATTAATGTATTTAAAGATTTTTTGGGTTGCTCTTGCTCTCATTAGCAATATTTTTTTCATTCTCCAGTCTAGCTAATTTAATAGCCTTTTTACAGGTTTTGTTGGCATTTTTGTATTCTGAAAATGCCTTTACTGATCCCTCAGCTTTATAATGTTTAAATGCCGCTTTCCTGTTATTTATTTCATGAATTACTTTACTGGTTAGCCACAGTGGTTTTACTTTGCTTCTTTTGTATTTGTTTCCAACAGGGATAAATTTATATGTGTATTTTTGCAATGTTATTTTGAAGACATTCCACTTACCTTCTGTGTTTTTTCCCAAAAATATTTTATCCCAGTCAACGAGACCAAGGGATGAATTAAACCTGCTAAAGTTGGCCTTTTTAAAATTCAGTGTTTTGGTGGAACCCATACCAAATTGCTTTTTTGAATTAATCTCAAACGATACCATGTTATGGTCACTATTCCCCAAGTGCTCCCTTACTTGGATGTTAGAGATAAGTTCTTCATTGTCAGTTATTACCAGATCCAGTCACGCATTCCCTCTGGTTGAGGTCTGCACTAGTTGAGACAAAAAATTGTCATTCAACAAGTTCAGAAACTTACTACTTTTAGCAGAATTCGCTGTTCCATTTTTCCAGTCTATTTCTGGATAGTTAAAATCCCCTATAATTATAGTTCTCCCTATTTGAGAAGCCTTTCCTATTTGCATTAATAGCTGTGATTCTTCAAGGTCACCAATGTTTGGTGGTTTATAACAAATACCCACTGATATTTTCTGGGCAGTTTTACCCCCAATGACTATTTCAACCCACAGGGATTCCACATGTTCACTACTGTTATCACATATATCGTCCCGCAAATGAGGCAATAATACTGGTTTGACATACAGACAGACCCCACCACCTCTTTTGTTTGACCTATCTTTTCTAAATAACATGTAGCCCTCCAAATTGATTGACCAATCATGTGTGTCATACCACCATGATGGGATGTTTAATGTAGTCATGTTATCACCAATCCCTCTCAAAATCTGCAGTACTGATATTTCAATTTTGCTGTGGATTTCAAGTACAGGATAGTTGTAGATGAAAAAAATGCATTGATTAGTGTTCAACTATGTCATCTGAGTACACAAATGCCCCACATGCATAAGTTTGTCAGGGTCTGGGGGAGCTACAGGGACAGTTTTTGAACAGACATGGATTTTTCCTGCTTGCTGTACTGGTGCCATGACTCATTTGGTTCTGTTTAGCAGTGATCCACTTTAAAATGTTTCCCCAAAAGTGTACATTTTTGAAAAGTAGACAACCCAGGATTTCATTTTAGGTGTAGTTTCACATTTTTCACACTTTACCACCAATCTCTTTCACAAATGTTCAATGTTACTGTAAATTTCAAGTACAGGATATTTGGCGATTTTTAAAAATGCATTGATTAGTGTTCAGCTACATCTTCTGAGTATGGAAATGCCCCATATGTATAGGTTTGTCAGGGTTTGGAGGAGCTTCTGGGTCCAGGTGGGAACGTGCAGTTCCATTTTCAGATATGGAATTTTTACAGCTTGCTTAAAAAAAAAACAATTTAGGGTGCATTACTTCCCATTATATTTTGATAGTATCAGATGGATGTGTACAAAAAATAAATGGCCAAATAATAAAATGGTAGCTGCTCTCCACCTACATCATGATACTGCCAATGCAGTGCCCAGGTTTTGAAGGGTTCTAAGGCCATAAAATGTGGTGTCTATCCTTTTCCCCTTGCTGAAGACCACTCTGCAGCATTTCTGTGGGTTTTTTATTTGGGGGATTTTACATGGTTTGTATCCTACACCAGGTCTTTGTGGTATAGCTTCTGGTGCTCATTGAAACAAAAAAATGGAAATCAAATGAAGGTGGAACTGCAAAAATCTGCATTCTTGAATGATGTTTGCCAATTTGAAAATTAAATCTGAATTATAAACTGCAGTCTGGATCATGTAAATGACAACCTTTTTGTACCAGGCCCTCCATTTCCTCATAGTGAGGTAAGGCTTCTTCAGCTGATCACAGAGGTCCACTCCCCCATATGTTTGTTGTAGTTTCTTAAACCCTTAAGGACCAGAGGTCCAGGGATGTTTCCGTCCCATAAGGACCGCTTTGATCTTTGCCGACGCGCCAGTACACGTGACCTGTTGGTGTATTGGTGTGCCGCTTTGGGGCCTGAAAGAGATCTCTCCAGTCTTGGAGAGGTCAATTTTAGACTTTATTTTTACTTAAAGTGCTCCCGGTAGAGTGCTGTAAGTAAAAAGTACGTGATGTACTATGACCGTCATCTGTCCTTAAGTATTTAAGAACCATGATGGCCATAATACGTCACGTTGTCCTTAAGGGGTTAAGTGGACTGGCTTTCTTAGTAGCTCAGTTATGTCATGGTCTGAGGCTAACACAGTTCTTTCATTATGAGTGGTGGTCAGGCTGTACATGTCCTTTATTTCCCTAAACCTAACTGCCAGCAGCTCCTGTTGGCACAAAGCTGAGGAAGTCATGTTTTTCAGCTTGGTACTTAAGAGTTGTTTGGGCATATCTTTGCAATTGCATCTAATAGTGCCACAGGCCACTGTGTCAAAACAAAAGAGTATCTTCAACAAAACGGCGCTAGCATAAAAAAATTGTCCACATACAAATGATACCCTTTATTTAATAAATGGTTAATGAGGACCAAAACTATTTTTCCATTGGTTCCCAGATAGTCTGGGATCAAGTGGATCAAGTTGGCTGTCCTTGCCCTTATATATTTGAAAAACCTGAGAATACCCCGTGGCACTTTTGCACAGTTTATAAAATTTTACTCCAAACTTGGAGCTCTTAGAGGGGATACATTGTTTGAATCTCAACCTTCTCTTGTATTTCATAATGGATTCATCTATGCAAAAATGTTTCTGGGGCATATATACATCTGAACTTTTTTTGCAAATAATTTATTAGGGGGCAGATTATATACGGCCTGTCATACTAGGGGTGTTGTTTTGGGAGGCACAGGGTATTGTCACTGAAATGCATGAAGTTCAAAAGCATTTCATATCTGGTCCTGGACATTACTTTTGTGAAAATAGAGGTATCACAGATGGGATTTTTGCTCTATATCTCATGTGACGGTAGCAGCAGACACCCCGTCTGGGTGTCTCCATCACACTTGTTTAGGATACAATCTCCCCAAAAATCTCTTCCCCAAAAAATAAATATAAAAACTGCACATGGTTAAATCCTGTCACAGCTACTTGAATTTGTTGTTGTGGCTATGAATCCAGGAATATCTAGCTACAATGCAACTGGTGATACCCATTCCAAGGGTCAGGATGATGAGTAGTACTTGGGACAGTTCTTGAGACATTTCTTGGGGCAGTATGGATCTTCTTAAAAGGAGGCCCAGCATGATCACTACTAGAACTATCACTTGATGTATCTGTAAATGGAGTTATATAAAATTCCGAGACAGTATCTGTGTCTTCTGAATCAGACACCAAAAAGGCATACATCACTTCAGCAGAATACATTCACTGCATTCTGTTAGCTACTTAGCTACCTACCAGCTATCTACCCTCATTTCTACTAAATAAATACCCACCCACACTTACGAACCTATTTAACTTATCCACCTATGTAAAAAAAAATATTAAATGATTATATTCAGTTTTATAAAACAGCCTAAAGCCTAATTCTACCTAATTCCCCACAAAGTAAATACCCACCCAAGTTATATAACCCACACCAAATTAAATTGCAAAAAAAAAAAATAAATAACCCCAACCGGTCTCTATTTCTGTGTATATACTATATATAGGTTGTGGAGAGGTTCTGCTGCAGCATCTCCTCTCAGGCATTCAATGTGATGTTAACAGGAGGACCACCTCCGCTGCCTCTTGCATGCATGTCCAGATCTCCTATCTTGTTTTTAACTTTTCTCTTGTAGTCTGTCCATCTCTTCTTTACAAAGTCAGTGGTCCACTTACATCTGGACACCGTGTTGACTGTGTTGAGGACCTTAGGCCAGGCGAGCTTCTTCCAAACACCAATCCCATTGGCCTTCTCTGTGGAGAACAAGATGTGCTCCCTTTCTAGTATGCTCTGCACCAGGACCATGTTCTCCTCGTGGGAGCACATCTGGTCCTACAGTCTGTCTTCTCTAACCGGCCTGATATGTGTCTGAACTTTGAGATGTGGTTTCGGGTTCAGGCCCTACCTGCTATGTCCCTGGATGTGTGTATTCCTGCAGCACATCCCCTCCGGTTCCCACTTGCATACTGGTACATATCAGCTGTCTACCTGAGCATAGCTGGGTACCACTCCAGCCATCTGCTCTCCCTCTTCCCCTCCTTCCCTGACTAGGGATCCTCTGCTTTCTTCTCTCCTCTTCTTTTCCTCTTCCCATCCCTCCAGCCTAAAGGTCCTGATCTTTGTTAAGGAGATAAAGCTTTGAATGCCAGAGGGGCATGCAATGCATTGATCAGCAATGCACCACTCTGGCAATCAGATGGTTAAATGCAACTCTGGAAACTCCCAACTCTTTTCCCCAATCTGTCCCCCTGCCCCCAGCCAATTACTCCCTCTCTCTTTCTACCTAAAGCCCACTTGGCAATGCATGATCAGGCAAAGCATAGGGGCCCTAAAAACAGTTTAAACATGTATTAGCATCACTGAATTATGAAGTATTATTATGTATTCATTGTAGAGAAGAATAAATGGTAATTAACGCCTTAACCCACTGTATTCTATACAGGCATAAATTATCAGTTATTCAGCCCTTGCATGCCAGAGAGCGGTGTACAGCAATGTGTTATTCTGTGATTAACCCATTGAATGCCCCATAGGTGCACAACACATTGCAAAGGGATGTGCACCTCACTGATTAATCATTTGTGTGCTAAAGAAGCATAATAACATAGTAACATAGTTGATGAGGCTGAAAAAAGACATGTGTCTATCAAGTTCAGCCCATGCCAAAAACACCCCTGTTGATCGAGAGGAAGGCAAAAAAAGCCCTTTGGATCAATTTCCAATTTAGCCCCAAGTGGGTAAAAAAATTCCTTCCTGACTCCAAATGGCAGTCAGATATTTCCCTGGATCAACATCTTATCTTCATTGAAGCAATCTGTCATAATTCTCAATATTGTTCTGTGCTAGATAGGCATCCATTGCTTTTTTGAAAGCAGTTACAGTATCTGCAAGTACAACATCCAGAGGCAAAGAATTCCATAGCTATACTGGCCTTACTGTAAAGAATCCTTGCTTTTGTTTTAGTCAAAAGCGCCTTTCCTCTAGTCTTAATGGATGACCTCTTGTTCTTAGCTCAGCTACTTGCGTAAATAATTAATTGGATAATTCTTTGTATTGACCTTGAATGCATTTGTAAATGGTAATCACATCACCCCTTAGACATCTCTTCTCTAATGTAAACAAACCCAGTTTGGCTAGTCTCTCTTTGTAACTCAGATCCTCCAATCCCTTTATCAGTTTTGTTGCATGTCTCTGCACCTTTTCCTGTTCAACAATGTCTTTTTTAAGAACTGTTGCCCCAAATTGTACTCCATATTCAAGATGAGTCCTAACCAAGGATTTATATGGAGGTAGGATAATATTAGCATCCCTCACATCTACACTTCTTTTTATGCAGGCTAGTACCCTATTTGCTCTTGCAGCAGCTGAGTGACTCCGCACACTGCTGTGAAGTCCACTCCTAAATCTTTCTCTAATGAGGATTCCCCAATTTGTTTCCATTTTAGAGCATATGTAGCAAGTTTGTTTCTACAGCCCAAATGCATAACCTTACATTTATCTACATTAAATGTCATCTGCCACTTCTCTGCCCATTCACTCAGTTTATCTAAATCCTTCTGCAGAGAAAAAACATCCAGCTCTGTATATATTTCCTTACAAAGCTTAGTGTCATTAGCAAAGAGTGACACTCTACTTTCAATTCCCACTTCTAGATCATTAATAAACAAATTAAAAAGCATTGGGCCCAGGACTGAACCATGTGGCACCCCACTTATAACTTTAGACCAGTTTGAAAAGATTCCATTTACAACAACTCTTTGCCATCTATCATTTAACCAGTTCTCAATCCATGTACAGATAACACCTCCCAAACAGAAGCCTTTTAATTTATGCTGTAACCTGTTATGAGGGACTGTATCAAAGGTTTTTGCAAAATCCAAGTATACTGCATCAACAGCAATCCTCTTGTCCAAATTACTACTTACTCTTTCATAAAATGCAAGTAAATTAGTCTGACATGATCTATTCTGCATGAAACCATGCTGATTCCTACTATTAATATTGTTTGTCTTCACATAGTTCTGAATAGTGTCAGTTAGTAACCCTTCTCGTATCTTACCCACTATGGAAGTCAAGCTTACAGTTGTATAATTTCCTGGTTTGGATCTTGCTCCCTTTATAAACAATGGAACTACATCAGCTTTCCTCCAATCACAGGGCACTATGTCTGGTGAAAGTGAATCAATAAATATTAAGTATAATGGTCTTGCTATTACTTAACTAAGTTCCTTAAATACCCTTGGGTGTAACCATCAAGTCCAGGTTCTTTATTCACCATATACCTTTCCGTCTCTTTTGGACCTTGTCCTCAGTAAGCCATGTAAATGATGGAGGAAATTCCGTGGTTTTGTCTGTTTTCCCATAGCCTGTCATTGCTGCTTCCTTTGTATATACTGAAGCAAAGAATGTAATTAGCGTGTCAGCCATAGCCTTATCCTCACTAATCAATTCACCTGTCTCAGCCGTAATAGGACCAATTTTAACCTTAACTTTTTTGTTATTAATATACTTGTAGAATTGTTTAGGGTTTTTCTTGCTCTCATTTGCTATATTTCTCTCATTTTCAATTTTAGCTACCTTAATTGCTTGTTTACAGATTTTATTACATCATTTGTATGTAAATGATGCATCTGACCCGTTTGACTTAAACACTTTAAAAATCTGTTTCTTATTTCTCATTTCCATGCAAACCTCATTATAAACTGACATTGGTTTCACTTTACTCCTCTTGTGCTTATGCCCCAATGGTATATATCGATGTGTATATTTGTCTAAGAGCATTTTGAAAGCATTCCATGATACTTGTGCATTTTTATCTTTGAAAATTACATCCCACTGAATATCCTTTAATACTTATTTTAGCTTTGTAAAATTAGACTTTTCAAAAATACATGTTTTGGTTAAACCCTTGCTACTGGGTTTCTCATAACATATTTCAAAGTAAACCATATTGTGGTCACTGTTGCCTAAATATTCCCTTACTTGTACATTGTTTATCATGTCAGAATTGTTTGAGAGCAATAGGTCAAGCAAGGCCTCTTTTTTAGTTGGGTTCTCTACTAGTTGGGACAATTTCAGGATGGTAGAAATCTTGTAATTCTTAAGTAATTAACACCTTTATTCACCTTTCTGGTGTACTAGCTGGTGAGACGACTCAGTTGGTTATTGCATCAGGTGTAGAATCTGTTCAAACTGCAAGGTTACAGGTTCTACTCCCGCCAAGGTCAGGTCTGCCTTTTACCCCACTGAGGTAGATAAAGTGAGCCCAAAACATACTGGAAGATCTCAAGGTATTCTTCCTGGTAAAAATACTGCTTTATTATGCCTTTCTAGCATACAAGGGGTTAATCAGTGAAGTACAAATTCCTATGAGGTATTCAGTGGGTTAATCACAGAATAAAACATTGCTGTAAACCTCTGTGACATGCAAGGGGTTAATAACTGATAGTATATACTTCTCTATAGTATATAGTGGGTTAAGGCATTAGCAGATGATAACGTATGCCATTCGAGCAATATATACAGTGGGTTAATCTAAATTAAATCATGCAAATTTAAAATATTAGTATTTAGGACCCAGAAGGTCTGTCTGCTCATCATGCACTGCAGCAGGACACACATTGCAGGCAGAGGAAAGTCGACAGTCGGCCGATGAAAGGACAAAGTCTACCCTACTGCACTGGCTCTGGTGAGTGACTTCTGCCTCGCATGCACAACATTGTGGGCTGGAGAGGTGAGATCATCTGATCTCCCCAACCGGCCCATAACTGTGTAGCCCATCGGGGGATCTCTGATCCCTGATAGGACAAGCTGTCCCTGGTCAAGCAGAAGGGAGAGCAGTGTGGAATGTAAGTATTTGGCTGGCAGGGCGAGGAAGGTAGAAGGGACAGTAGTGCGGAATATTAGTATTTAGCTGGCAGGGAGTGGCAGATGTGAAGGCAAGCAGTGTAAATTATGGAAAATCACTGATAATGGCCACTCTGGTATTAAGATCAGTAAAACAAAGTTCTGGGTATTTATTTATTAAAACAAATCATGCCATTTAAGCTACTGATTTTCTGCTAGTACCGCGTATAATACAAGGTCATCTGCAGAATGTGTTCCATAGAAACCCTGTTTATTTTAGCCTACGCATGGAGAGTCTAGGACTGCCTGGGAGCTTTATCTTTCTGTTTTTTCTTTATAGAACATCTCCTGACTAAATGTTCAAAATCTGAATGAGGCCTCTTTAATTGGTGCTTTTTGGTTATGGTTGCTCGCTTAGCACTAAAGAAAGAGCTTTTGGCCTGTTTTTAACCCATTATGAACTGCACCGATGTGCAGATGGCGTTTTATGCTAGAACTAGTTGAACAGCCCGTTACACGGGCCACAGTGCCTCTGGCTGCTGGTCGCGGGCCAGTAACGCATAGTAGAGACTGCCCGCCACTGCTGATACAGAGCTGGACGCCCAGCTCTGTATCAGCCGCGGCGCGGGCAGTCTCTACTGCGCATGACTGCCGCACGAGCAGCAGTGTCTACTGCGCATGTCGGGAGTTACATACAATTTAGCAAATTATTATATAGGATTGATGTTCATAACTTTGAACTAATGCAGAGAAAAGGCATGGTAAAGCATACTAATATGTTTATATAAGGCAATAGGCATGAATTATACTCCGCTAGTTGTACTGGATTTACTAATAATTAGTAATGGGCAAAATGTCCATTATGCTCTTGCTAGAAATGCCACAAAAACCAAGTGGTTCTCTGCTTTTTCGTGAGAAAATCCACCCTCAGCAAAACCCTTAGAAATTTCTCCATTTTGCCAAAAAGTATTTTGCTATGTCTTTCAGTGGCTACAAACTTTCTGCCCATTTACTATGTGTATTTTGCATTTTCATGCCAAAAATGTGATGTATGTATGTATGTATCTTTATTTATATAGCACCATACATGTACACAGCGCTTAACAGAAGTTGAAATAATACAATACAAAAACTACAGAACTGAGGGTAAGAGCATTAAGGTTAAGTACAATTATTACATTATTTGTGAGGGAAAGTGCAGCAAGGGAATCATACACTAGGAAAGGGACCCTGCTCCAAGGAGCTTACAATCTAAGCTGAATTCATATTGACAAACAGAGACAGTAGGAGGAGATGTTCCCAGGAAGTGAAACAGAGAAATAAGAAGCCAGTGAGACAGAGAGGGAGAAAGGCAATTGCTTATTAACTTAAAAATAAGTCTATCAGATGCTCATAGCATTTGGCTAACTTTAGGAACAAGTGGGTTACAAAAAGAGGAACTGGAAGGACGGGGATGAGTCCAGTTAGATTAGTAGGACGTGGCAACCACCAGCATGGAAGGGTCCTTGAGCCCTGATTCCCCAAAAACCAAAGGTGCCAAGTCCCCCTACATAGTCCCTTAGGATCTGGGGGAAAATAGTGTCATCAAAGCAGGCACAGGAAGAAGTGGGTTGCAATGTGAGCAGGACTGGTCAGCTGCCTCTGCCTGTTGATTCTACTGCCAGTGTTCCTTCTCATTCTGAGGAGATGATGGCAAGTGTGACCCTAAGTCACACTTATCATTCACCATCAGTCCCACTACTACCACACAGCAGATAGAGAGAGGTGGGTGTGAGGGTGGGGATGGGGCTGATTGTGAAGCAACTGCTGGGCTAGCTCCTGTATGGACTCTAATGCTGAGTTGGAAGGGGTATTGAGCTGCCAGACTAGTGGTCAAGTCTAGTGATGAGCGAGCATGCTCGGCCGAAGCTCGGTTCGGCTCGAGCATCGCTCTGCTCGGCACATGGCGGTACTCGTACGAGTACCGCATGTGCTCGCCCGCCATGTTCGGGTCTCCTCCCCGCACGTTTCGCGGCTGCTGCACAGCCAATAAACATGCGGGGAGGCTCTGACATCAGTGTAATGCCAGCAGCCATGTTGGCTGCTGGCATTACACTGATTGGCTGGCCAGAACCCGTGATCGGGTGCTGTATAGCACCTGACCAGCGAGTTCGGCTCAGTCTTAGCCAGGGAGAGATGAAGATAGGAAGGGAAAGTCAGTGTAGGGAGAAGAAAAGTGTTGGAACAACATATAAAGACCCAAAAGTCCTTTTAGGACTGTTGTGTGTGGGGGCAGCAGTTATATTTTGTTTGGGGGGGCAGAGATTTAAAAAAAAAAGTCACATATTCCGTTCACTGTGCCTAGCCGCAGATTAGCAGCACATTCTGTTTAGTGTGCAAAGTTGCAGATTAGCAGCACATTCTGTTTAGTGTGCAAAGTTGCAGATTAGCAGCACATTCTTTTTAGTGTGCAAAGTTGCAGATTAGCAGCACATTCTGTTTAGTGTGCAAAGTTGCAGATTAGCAGCACATTCTGTTTAGTGTGGAAAGTGTAAAAAATAAACGTCACATATTCCGTTCACTGTGCCTAGCCGCAGATTAGCAGCACATTCTGTTTAGAGTGCAAAGTTGCAGATTAGCAGCACATTCTGTTTAGTGTGCAAAGTTGCAGATTAGCAGCACATTCTGTTTAGTGTGCAAAGTGTAAAAAATAAACGTCACATATTCCGTTCACTGTGCCTAGCCGCAGATTAGCAGCACATTCTGTTTAGTGTGCAAAGTTGCAGATTAGCAGCACATTCTGTTTAGTGTGGAAAGTGTAAAAAATAAACGTCACATATTCCTTTCACTGTGCCTAGCCGCAGATTAGCAGCACATTCTGTTTAGTGTGCAAAGTTGCAGATTAGCAGCACATTCTGTTTAGTGTGGAAAGTGTAAAAAATAAACGTCACATATTCCTTTCACTGTCCCTAGCCGCAGATTAGCAGCACATTCTGTTTAGTGTGCAAAGTTGCAGATTAGCAGCACATTCTGTTTAGTGTGCAAAGTGTAAAAAATAAACGTCACATATTCCTTTCACTGTGCCTAGCCGCAGATTAGCAGCACATTCTGTTTAGTGTGCAAAGTTGCAGATTAGCAGCACATTCTGTTTAGTGTGCAAAGTGTAAAAAATAAACGTCACATATTCCGTTCACTGTGCCTAGCCGCAGATTAGCAGCACATTCTGTTTAGTGTGCAAAGTGTAAAAAATAAACGTCACATATTCCGTTCACTGAGCCTAGCCGCAGATTAGCAGCACATTCTGTTTAGTGTGGAAAGTGTAAAAAATAAACGTCACATATTCCTTTCACTGTGCCTAGCCGCAGATTAGCAGCACATTCTGTTTAGTGTGCAAAGTTGCAGATTAGCAGCACATTCTGTTTAGTGTGCAAAGTGTAAAAAATAAACGTCACATATTCCGTTCACTGTGCCTAGCCGCAGATTAGCAGCACATTCTGTTTAGTGTGCAAAGTGTAAAAAATTAACGTCACATATTCCGTTCACTGTGCCTAGCCGCAGATTAGCAGCACATTCTGTTTAGTGTGCAAAGTTGCAGATTAGCAGCACATTCTGTTTAGTGTGCAAAGTTGCAGATTAGCAGCACATTCTGTTTAGTGTGCAAAGTGTAAAAAATAAACGTCACATATTCCGTTCACTGTGCCTAGCCGCAGATTAGCAGCACATTCTGTTTAGTGTGCAAAGTTGCAGATTAGCAGCACATTCTGTTTAGTGTGGAAAGTGTAAAAAATAAACGTCACATATTCCTTTCACTGTGCCTAGCCGCAGATTAGCAGCACATTCTGTTTAGTGTGCAAAGTTGCAGATTAGCAGCACATTCTGTTTAGTGTGGAAAGTGTAAAAAATAAACGTCACATATTCCTTTCACTGTCCCTAGCCGCAGATTAGCAGCACATTCTGTTTAGTGTGCAAAGTTGCAGATTAGCAGCACATTCTGTTTAGTGTGCAAAGTGTAAAAAATAAACGTCACATATTCCTTTCACTGTGCCTAGCCGCAGATTAGCAGCACATTCTGTTTAGTGTGCAAAGTTGCAGATTAGCAGCACATTCTGTTTAGTGTGCAAAGTGTAAAAAATAAACGTCACATATTCCGTTCACTGTGCCTAGCCGCAGATTAGCAGCACATTCTGTTTAGTGTGCAAAGTGTAAAAAATAAACGTCACATATTCCGTTCACTGAGCCTAGCCGCAGATTAGCAGCACATTCTGTTTAGTGTGGAAAGTGTAAAAAATAAACGTCACATATTCCTTTCACTGTGCCTAGCCGCAGATTAGCAGCACATTCTGTTTAGTGTGCAAAGTTGCAGATTAGCAGCACATTCTGTTTAGTGTGCAAAGTGTAAAAAATAAACGTCACATATTCCGTTCACTGTGCCTAGCCGCAGATTAGCAGCACATTCTGTTTAGTGTGAAAAGTGTAAAAAATTAACGTCACATATTCCGTTCACTGTGCCTAGCCGCAGATTAGCAGCACATTCTGTTTAGTGTGCAAAGTGTAAAAAATAAACGTCACATATTCCTTTCACTGTGCCTAGCCGCAGATTAGCAGCACATTCTGTTTAGTGTGCAAAGTTGCAGATTAGCAGCACATTCTGTTTAGTGTGCAAAGTTGCAGATTAGCAGCACATATTCCGTGTAATATGAAGAAGGCGGGTAAAAAGGGACGGGGAAGTGGACGTGATCCTGATAGTTCAGGGCGCGGGTCAGAACGCGTAGAAACTGTGCCTGGTGCCAGAGCACAAGAAAGAAAGACATCCACCATACCTAGCTTCATGTCTCAGTTTACAGGGCGTCGCAGGACATCACTCTCGAGGTCAGACCACTGCGAACAGGTGGTCGGTTGGATTTCAGGTGATACTGCTTCCAGTCGGTTAAGCACCACCCTGTCTTCCACCAAGTCCACTCTCAGTAGCCAAGAGTCTGGTCAACATAATCCTCACCCTGATCATCCTTCCTCCCACCATAGAGGGTCTGGTCAAAGAAGTGATCCCACACTGGGATATAGTGAGGATCTCGTCTCATCACCAATCCTTCATTTGAACCTCTCTCCAAGCACGCTTGCAGAGGAACATGAGATCTTGTGCCCTGATTCACAACCTCTAGAGGGTACCCAATCACAAGAAGATGACAGAGGGGAACGGCATTTAAGGTCAAAGGAAGTGGATGATGATGATGAGACACAGTTGCCATCAAATCAACCACTATTACTGTCTCAAGACCTTGATGAGGAGGATGATATACAGTTGTCAATGACTGAGTATGTGGTGGGATCAAGACATGAGGAGGATGATCAGAGTGAGGAAGTGGAGGAGGACTTGGTGGACGATGAGGTGACTGACCCCACCTGGGAAGGTGGAGAGCCGAGCGATGACAGCAGTCCTGAGGGTGAGCCATCTGCAGCACCGCAACAGGCTGAAAGAGGCAGTGGTGTGGCTAAAGAAAGAAGGCGGACCGCACCAAACGGCCCGCAAATGTTCCACGGAGCACCCCCTTGCGTAAATCTCCCTTGCCAAGGGCTAGGTGTTCCGCGGTATGGCGTTTTTTTAAGGAAAGTGCGGACGACAAAAGAATTGTAGTTTGCAACCTGTGCCACACCAGAATGAGCCGAGGCATGAACACTAGCAACCTCACCACCACCAGCATGATCCGACAGATGGCATCCAAGCACCGTAATAAGTGGGAGGAACGCCCGGATCGCCAATCTGTGTCTGCAGGCCACACCACTGCTTTCTCTTCCCCTGTTTTCGGTGCCGACCAATCGCCTGTCGAAGGCGCAGGCCCGCATACCTCCCGCCCTGCACCTGTACCATCTGAAGCACCATCAGCGACCACATCCACTTCCCTGCCCCAGCGCAGCGTACAAATGTCGTTACCCCAGGCATTTGAGCGCAAGCGAAAATACCCAGCCACCCACCCACAGGCCATAGCACTAACCTCACACCTTTCCAAATTACTGGCCATCGAAATGCTGCCATTTAGGCTTGTGGAGACTGAGTCCTTCCGCAGCCTGATGGCAGCAGCTGTCCCTCGGTACGCAGTCCCCAGCCTCCACTACTTTTCCCGGTGTGCCGTCCACGCATTACACCACCATGTGTCCCGTAACATCACCCGTGCCCTGACCAACGCAGTTACTGGGAAGGTCCACTTAACGACTGACACATGGACAAGTGCTTGTGGCCAGGGACGCTACATTTCCCTGACGGCACACTGGGTGAATGTCGTGGAGGCTGGGAGCGACTCGGACCCTGGGATGGCACAGGTGCTACCCACGCCGAGGATTGCGGGCCCTACCTCCATCAGGGTTTCCGCCAGCACCTGCGTTATTGGCTCCTCCTCCTCCGTTTCCACCTCCGAATTCTCTGCGCGCAGCGCCACTCACCCATCAGCCGGTAGCTGGAAGCAGTGTAGCACTGCAGTGGGGAAGCGTCAACAGGCCGTGCTGAAGCTGATCTGCCTTGGGGACAAACAGCACACGGCCTCAGAGCTGTTGCAGGGGATTAGTCACCAAACCGAGCAGTGGCTCTCGCCACTCAACCTGCAACCAGGCATGGTTGTGTGTGATAATGGGCGTAACTTGGTGGCGGCTTTGGAGCTCGGCAAGCTCACACACGTACCATGCCTAGCGCATGTATTTAATTTAGTGGTTCAGCGATTTCTAAAAACCTACCCCAATTTGCATGATCTCTTGACCAAGGTGCGCCGCGCCGCGTGTGTGCACATTTCCGTAAGTCATCAACAGCTTCAGCCGGCCTGTTGAAGCTGCAGCAGCGCTTACAATTGCCAGCTCACCGGCTGCTGTGTGACGTGAGCACGCGCTGGAACTCCACCTTCCACATGTTGGCCCGGCTTTGTGAGCAGCAGAGGGCAGTAGTGGAGTACCAGCTGTTACACGGTCGTCGCCTCTCCGTTCAACTTCCTCTAATCAGAAGTGAGGAGTGGGAATGGATGTCAGACCTCTGTGAGGTTTTACGCAATTTTGAGGAATCGACACAGATGGTGAGCGGCGATAACGCTATTATCAGTGTAACCATCCCACTTCTGTGTCTACTGAAACGCTCGCTGCTCACAATTAAAACCGACGCTTTGCATGTGGAAGAGGTGGAAATGCGGGAGGAAGAGCTTACACAAGGTGATAGCCAGAGCACCCTCACTTCGTCTTCTCAGCGACAATTGGAGGAGGCGGAGGAGGAGGAGGAGGAAGACACGGTTGCCTCCGCTACAGAGGGTAGCCATGGAACTTTAGTTCCATCTCTTCAGCGTGGGTGGGCAGAAGAGGAAGAAGAGGATGAGGAGATTGAGAGTCATCCTCCTGGTGAGGACAGCGAAATCTTGCCTGTTGGTACTCTGGCACACATGGCTGACTTTATGTTAGGCTGCCTTTCCCGTGACCCACGCGTTATACACATTTTAGACAACACGGATTACTGGGTGTTCACCCTTCTGGACCCCCGCTACAAAGAGAATTTCTCATCTCTCATTCCTCCGGTGGAGAGGACAAGCAAAATGGTGCAATACCAGAAGGTTCTTGTCGAAAAATTGCTCCAAAATTTTCCATCTGACAACGCTGGCGGCAGAGTACGTGCTACCTTGGCCAACCGAGAAGGGGAGAAAAGGGGAGCCCACAGCAGTTCCGACAAAGGCAGGGCAACACTCTCCAAGGCGTGGGACACCTTCATGACACCCCGCCAGCACCCTCACCCTGATGCGCAGCCTAGTGTCACAAGGAGGGAAAAGTTTTGGAAGATGGTGAAGGAGTACGTAGCAGACCGTGTCAGCGTCCTCAATGATCCCTCTGTGCCTTACAACTACTGGGTGTCCAAGCTGGACACGTGGTATGAACTGGCACTCTACGCCTTGGAGGTGCTGGCCTGCCCTGCCGCCAGCGTTCTGTCTGAGCGGGTATTTAGTGCTGCTGGTAGCATCATAACAGATAAGCGTATACGCCTTTCCACCGAAAATGCTGATAGGTTGACACTTATAAAAATGAACAAGGCCTGGATTTCCCCTGACTTCTCCACTCCACTGGAGGAAAGCCCCGGGTGAACATAAAGTGACTTTTGTATATGTTATTTACAATGATGGGAATACTCTGTATTCCCATTCACCCCTTCCACCCAAAAAACGGGTATATGGTTGACTCTTAATCTTCTCATCCTCCTCCTCCTCTTCCATATGCCCTGTGATATAATTTTTATATAGGGCCAGCTCACCAGCGGGCCCTGTGATATAATTTTTATATAGGGCCAGCTCACCAGCGGGCCCTGTGATATAATTTTTATATAGGGCCAGCTCACCAGCGGGCGCTGTTTGACAATTTTTTATAGGTCAGCTCACCAGCGGGCCTTCTCATATAATGTTTTATTGGGTCAGCTCTCTAGCGGGCCCTCTCATATAATGTTTTATATCGTCAGCTCACTAGCGGGCCTTCGCATATAATGTTTAGGATGGTCAGCTCCGCAGCAGACCCTCACCCATAATGTTTTAGATGGTCGGCTCAGCGCACGTTTCCCTCTTAATCATGGCCCCAGTTCAGAAAAATCGAGGAAATTTTTTGCAGAATTTGCCTCTGCGCACGTTTCCCTCTTAATCATGGCCCCAGTTCAGAAAAATCGAGGACATTTTTTGCAGAATTTGCCTCTGCGCACGTTTCCCTCTTAATCATGGCCCCAGTTCAGAAAAATCGAGGACATTTTTTGCAGAATTTGCCTCTGCGCACGTTTCCCTCTTAATCATGGCCCCAGTTCAGAAAAATCGATGAAATTTTTTGCAGAATTTGCCTCTGCGCACGTTTCCCTCTTAATCATGGCCCCAGTTCCGAAAAATCGATGAAATTTTTTGCAGAATTTGCAGATGATATACAAGTAAATATACAGCAAATACTGTTTGGTAACAATTTTTCGCTTAAAGTCGTTTTTATCTTCCTTTTTGTGTGTTTTACGGTCAGTCTGTAAAAATGGCGTACTATGGGCGAAACATCGTTCCCAGCAGTGACGTTGGAGTCCAAGATGCATCCAGACATCCTCCCTATGCTGTCCCTCAACCATTTCTGTGGTGTTTCCATCATTTTCTGCCCTTTTCCTATGGACCAGGCACCCTCCCCTCATCAGAGCAGGGGGTGCCTGGTGTAATGCTCGAGTCCTCCCATTGACTTCAATGGGGCTCGGGTGCTCGGCCGAGCACTCGAGCCTCCGGGGGTTCTCGGCCAGAGCACCCGAACACCCGAGCATTGGGGTGCTCGATCATCACTAGTCAAGTCCACAACATCCTTCTGACCCTGTGATTCCCATTCCCCCGGTACTTTCCCTCTGGAACATGATGCTGAAGAAGGCAGAACTGGCTAGCAGTATTATAATCAGCACCCATCAGCTGCCTGTACCTGCTGCTAGTGATGCCAGTGTAACTACTTCCCCTGAAGAGATAGCAAGTGTGACAGGGGGCTCTCTGTCACATCTGTCACTATCACCAACCAGTCCCACTCTCGTAGAGCAGCAACAAGAGACCAGTGGCGGTGGTGTTGGCAAGAGCCCTTCTTTTTTTCTTCTTTTTTATTTATATAGCGCACACAGATTATGCAGCGCTTTACACTGATATTGGTCATGTTGGTCCCTGTCCCCATTGGGGCTCACAATCTAAATTCACCTATCAGTATGTTTTTTTTTTTGAGTGTGGGAGGAAACCGGGGTACCCAGAGGAAACCCACGCAAACACGGTGAGAACATACAAACTCATTGCAGATGTTGTCCTTGGGGGGATTTGACCCAGGACCCCAGTGCTGCAAGGCAACAGTGCTAACCACTGAGCCACCGTGAGGCTGATGGTGGACAGCTGGGTGGAGGAGAGAATGAGGACCATTTTAGCAGAAAGTGAATAGGAATGGGAGACAGATATGCAAATGGGGATGGGCATCACCACCACTCCCACTATCAGGAACATTGCAGGCTTCTTTGCTGACTAGGACTGGTTCCACTTTCCAGCAATAATCCTGGTCTCAGTTCTAGTGCTGATTCTGAGGCAGCAGCATCCTCTGCCCCAGAAAATGAAGAGGATTGTGGATAAGAAGAAAGAGGCCATTCTTCTTCATCTGAGTCCCCTGTCTCTCTCAAAGGGCAAAACAATTTGAGGCACAAATTCAAGAGGAAGAAGAGTAGAGAAACCCAGCCTAAGCCTAAATGTTTGATGGCAAGAAAAGCATCTGCCTCATCAGTAGCTTCTTGCTCTAGGATCCTGGCACAGGAAGATGCAGCAACTGTCCCTGCCCTGGCACCCTCTGGGTCTATTTCCTCCTATTGTGGTGTACCATCTTCATCATCATTACCTCCACCACCTGATGATAGTGATTCTCTAGATGCATGGATGGGGCCGTTCATGTCCACCCATTGTGCTTTGTGTGGTGCACTGACCACACATGGAAATGTGCTGGAGGCTAATCACAAGTAGGGACTCAAGGTGCATCTAAGGATATTCCCAGGGCTCTTGAGCAGATAAGATAAGTTTAGTAGTGATGCTACTGATGTATCAGAGAGTGTGCCACTGCCAACAGTTAGTTCATTACAAATAACACCTATGGCTCCTGCTGAAGAGGAGTATGATGACTCTGGGTTTGCTGTAGGAGATGACGAGAGTCATAGATTGCCTACACATACCGCCACCACCCCCACAATTGATGGCATTAAAGAAATAAAGTTATACAGTTCTATGTACTGCTGTCTCATAATTACCAAGTTCTTAGAAAAAAGTCAAAACCTGTACAAATATAACGTGAAAGTACGTCTATGGAATAGTAAACTTACCAAAATGTTGGAAGTTGGCATGCTGCCCTTTTCTTTTGTTGAAAACAAGGGCTTTAAAGAACTGATGTCATGTATTGTGCCTGTTGGAATATTCCAAACTGCAGTTATTTTTCAAGAATGATTGTGCCAATCCTATATAATAATTCGCCAAGTTGTGTGTAACGCCCGACATGCGCAGTAGACACTGCTGCGCGTGTGCGGCAGTCATACGCAGTAGAGACTGCCCGCGCCGCGGCTGATACAGAGCTGGGCGCTCCGAAGGAGCGTCCAGCTCTGTATCAGCCGAGGAGCGGGTAGTCTCCACTGCGTGTGACTGCCCCGCGACCGGCTGCCACAGGCACTGTGGCCCGTGTAACGGGCTGTCCAACTAGTATTACATAATGAGGACATTAGTGTTGTGGGCAAAAGACAAAAGCACTCAGCCTGCGAACAAACTTTTCAAGGCATATATTGTTGTAGGGCTCACAACTTTCAGCTATTTATTTCTCCACTTCAGCCCTCAGAAGACATAATATGGTAGTGGGAAATGCTGCACCATAGGAAACATAGGCAAACATTATTGGCAGTAGAGAAAAAGGAGAAAACTTTCGCAAAAGAAGTGAAAAATCATTGGTTTTTCAAGTAAAGTCATGCATGAAATTTTTCTGATTCTCCCACCCCTAGTTATAATAACACTGTTTTGAACTGTTTCAAAGAATGGTGAGTTCAGACCTAAGTTCACAGAATGCAAAGTGCTTCAATCTACTATAGCTTATGTAACAATAAGGTAAATGTATGGATTTGCCAGGGTAGCCACACTGGTGTTAGTGTCTAGTGCCAGCAGCTACAAACCAGGGTATGCACTTTAGTCATACCGGGGATCCTTTAAAATGAGCTGACCCTGACATTTTGAAAAAATAACTCTTTGTCCTCCCAGTAACATACATTATAGGAGATATGTTCCTGTCTGCTGTAACCCAGAGGTACACCCACCAATCAGTCACATTTATCTATAATATGTTATAATTAACCCTTTAAGTGTCCATGGATACCACTCTGACACTCAGAGGTTGAAGAGATCTCACTGCATGAACACAGACTCATGCACATGCTCAAGACAAACATGATTTCTTCCTTCTTGGTCTAAGCATCATGTAGACCACTGGTGTCCAAGTTACATTCTCAAAGGCCACAACAGGCCAGGATTTAAATAGTTCTCTGATTAAGCACAGTTGAGTTAATCTATGGCTCATTCATTTTGATTAGGACACTTGTGTATAAAAAGAGGAATCCTTAAATCCTAGACTGTTGGTAGTTCTAAACCTCTTAAAGGGATAGTAACACTTTGTTTTAACTTTATTTTATTTTGTAGGCATTAAAAAAACATGAAGAATGATATAAGTCTTATCTCTCAAACCTTTATGGTTTATGAGATATTCACAAGCAAAGTTCCCCTCCCCGCCCCTTTTACCTAGTGTAAGCCATCTCTTCTCAGATGTGAATCTGGTTGTATGACCAGACAGATAACAGAAGGGGACAATTTTCTTTGTATGAAAATAATGAAAGCCCTTCCCCCCTTGACAAGTTTTTCAGCTTTTTCCATTATCTTAATTGAAGATTGTCCCTCTCTGCAGTCTACCTGGGCACCTCCCTTCTGATCTGGTTGAACAGGGGGGGAAACTTTGTTTGTGAATATCTCTTAAACCATAAAGGTTTCAGAGATAAGACTTATATCATTCTTCATGTTTTTTTAATGCCTACAAAATAAAATAAAGTTAAAATGAAGTATTACTATCCCTTTAAGGACCAGTGACGTGTCAGGACTATCATCACTGTACTTGCCTTAAGCACCAGTGAGGGTCCTGGCATGTCATGTATTTTTTACTCACAGCGCTCCTGTGGGATCACTATGAGCAGTAGTGGGACCTGAAATTGACAGCTCCAAGAATGGAGTGGTCACTATCAGATCACATGTTCGGAAAGCTGACCCTACATGTACCAGCGAGCTGAACTTCCCTATGTGGTCCTTAAAAGGAAACCAACCCCAGGACCTCTGGTCCTTACCCCTTTGAGTTCCAGAGTGGTATGCAATGTATTGGAAAGCAATTCATAGTGTAACACTCTGGCACTCAGAGGGTTAATGGGTTAAGGACCAAACATGGACACCTCTGGCATAGAGTCAAGGGACACTCTGTAATGTCACCAAACTTCCCCTTTGTCCAACCTTGGGAGCTAGTGGCATTAATGGGATAATTTTGTGCATATGTAGCTTAGGTAAAGGGTTAGTTTTGCCCAACATAAAGTTTATTCAATATGGTAGATTTTACACAAATAAAGTATTTGGAGAAAGTCCTATCGCTCAAACATTTATGGTTTGAGAGATATTCGCTGCTAAAGCTCCCCTCTCCCTCCCCTTCTCCTGACGTCAGTACTCTGCTGACAGAAGGGGATCCCCGGTCCTGGGGCCAACCGGAGGCTCTTCAGCAGAGCAGAAATAGCGATATTTAAAAACAAATCACTTCATTAGAAAGGTCTACAAAGTGTGCCTGGTTTGCAAGCACACTTCATAGACCGTTCCAATGAGGTAATTATTTTTAAACATCACTATTTCAGCTCTGCTGAAGAGCCACCTAGAGTTGCACGACTCGAATCTCCTTCTGTCAGCTGTACAGCTGACATGAGGGAGAGGGGAACTTTAGCGGGGAATATCTCTCAAACTATAAAGGTTTGAGAGATAGGACTTTCTCCAAATATTTTATTTTTGTAAAATCTACCATATTGAATAAACTTTATTCCGGGGCATTACTAACCCTTTAATTGACATTAGGAAGGTGTAGAGAGTAGTGTTGAGCGAGCGTGCTCGGCCGATGCTCGGATCGGTTCGAGCATCGCTCTGCTCGGCACATGGCGGTACTTGTACGAGTACCGCCATGTGCTCGCCCGACATGTTCGGGTGAAGAGGATCTGTGCCGGAAGAGGCACAGATCCGAAGACGCTCCGCTGGACCACCAGGGAATGGAGGTACGGGGGCATTGCGGAGATGAAGGGGGCATTGCGGAGATGAAGGGGGACATTGTGGAAGAGGGGCATAGACTCTATGCCCCTCTTCCACAATGTCCCCCTTCATCTCCGCTATGCCCGTCTTCCACAATGTGCCCCTTCATCTCCGCTATGCCCCTCTTCCACAATGTCCCCCTTCATCTCCTATGCCATAGAGGAGATGAAGGGGGACATTGTGGAAGAGGGACATAGCGGAGATGAAGGGGGACATTGTGGAAGAGGGGCATAGACTCTATGCCCCTCTTCCACAATGTCCCCCTTCATCTCCGCTATGCCCCTCTTCCACAATGTCCCCCTTCATCTCCGCTATGGCATAGGAGATGAAGGGGGACATTGTGGAAGAGGGGCATAGCGGAGATGAAGGGGGACATTGACCAGGCACCCTCCGCTCATCAGAGCAGGGGGTGCCTGGTTTAATGCTCGAGTGCTCCCATTCATTTGAATGGGGCTCGGGTGCTCGGCCGAGCACTCGAGCATCAGGGGGTGCTCGGTTAGAGCACCCGAGCATCGGGGTGCTCGCTCATCCCTAGTAGAGAGACATAACACCAATTCCAGCACCTGTTATTCTGTGTAACAGATATGATACATTTGCCCCTTATGAGTTTTAACACCTATCTGCATGTAATGCTGAATTTTCCTTTAACACATCACACACACCCTGCTGTCATGCTGAATCTGTTTTTTTAACCCTACTCAGAGTATTTAACCACATTGTGCTGGAATATGGTTGATTAGAGATCCACATATGTAGACATTAAGATATATCTGGTTGCCTGCTACTGCTTTGGTTTGTATGATAATATTATTAACAATAATAGTAATATATTTTTATAATCACAGGGATCAGTTTCAGCAATGGGGAGCGCTGGAAGAATCTGCGACGCTTTACAGTTTTGACCCTGCGCAATTTCGGCATGGGGAAGAGGAGCATCGAGGATAGGATACAGGAGGAGATTTATTGTCTGATGGAGGAGTTGAGGAAACAGAAACGTATGACTAAACTGATCTTGTTCAACCTCCTTATTAATTTCTCTGGTGGGATGGGATGATTTATAAAGTATCGCATGAAAGTCCCAAAAGCTGATATTACCCCAAAGGGTGTGTGTGTATGTATGATTGTATGTGTTATTTCACAAACATCATATTTTAGTAAATTTTTTTTTAAATTAAAATAAAATTACATACTTTAACCAAGGAAAATTGGGCTGCACAGGGACCATATTGTGCCCACTAGCATATCAGTCTCATATATCAAGTCAGCAGTGGTGGAACTAGTCTTAGGGTGATAAAGGAGTCAGAACCACATATATATACCAAGATGGACCAGTCACTTTAAGACAAGTTCAATTTCTTTCATAGAGAATTAAAACCTGAGAAACTGAGAAATAATTATTTATTTTATTTTGTGGAACAGTGTCATTTTATGCTAATTCCCAGCACAGTATGCACAGAGACTGACTTTGTCTCTCTTCTCTAGAGGCACCGATCAATCCTACCAATATCCTCCTTCAGTCGGTCTCCAACGTCATTTGTTCTGTGATCTTTGGTAGTCGGTTTGAATATGAAAACCTGGAGTTTCTGAAGCTTCTCCAGACGTTTAATGAGATCTTCGAGAAAATGACCTCCACCTGGGGTCAGGTAATCATCATTTTTATTCTGTTGGAAGGGAAGCCAGGCTATATTTGCATCTCAGCAAATTATTTCAACTACCCTCATCAAACTATTTCTGCAGCCCCAAAATTATATTTTTAAATGGTAATTAAAAAGCTCAGATATAACTGAGGACACATGCAATCAGAATCATAAATTAAAATATAATATTTTGTTCAAATAATTCATTGATAACAAACAAAGTCCTGTCTTGCATGAAAGGGGGTATTGAAGCAAGAGTGGATAACATCATTTTGCCATTGTACAAATCATTGGTAAGACCTCACCTCTAATATGCAGTGTGGTTTTGGGCACCAGTTCTGAAAAAAGATATTCTAGAACTGGAGAGAGTACAGTAAAGAGCAACAAAAATAATTAATGAAAACGGAAGACTTGAATGCGGAACGACTAAAACTTAGTTTGTTTACTCTAGAGAAAAGATGACCAAAAGGAGATCTTATAACAATGTGCAAGTATGTGAGAGGTCAGTACAAGGATCTGTCTGGTCAGCTTTTCATTTCAAGGCCTGATCAATTAACCAGGGGCCATCCCTTGAGATTAGGGCATAGGAAGTTTCAACTTCAGTGGATAAATGTTTTTTTTTTAACAGTAAGGTTTTTTAACTTTTGGAATTCCTTGCCCTAGGACAGTGGTTCTCAATCTTATTTTGCTCGGGGCACCCCTAACACATAATCTTGAACATTCGGGGCACCCCTAACATATTTAATGTACTTTATCAAGGGCATAATGAAGGGTACAATACATAAATATTCAGTATAATTAGGTCTTATAATCATAATACCATACCTAAACATATTGTGCAGAACAATTTCTATAAATCTTTATTTGAAAATCAATTTTTGTTAGTCTTTATAGAAAACACAGGGCACCCTAAGCTGATGTCCGTGGCACACCAAAGTGCCACGGCACCCTGGTTGAGAATCACTGCCCTAGGATGTGATTATGGCAGATACAATGGATGCATTTGAGAGGAGATTAGAGACATTTATTTCAAAGAGGTAACTTATAGGGTTATACTGTCTATTAGTAGACAAAACAGGAAGTTCAGATAAAGACTAACTTATTTGGCAAAAGGAAAGCTTATATATTTCTACGGGTTATGAGGTTGAACTTAATGAACTTTTTTTGACCTAATTCAATATGTTACTATTATAATGATTAAAATATGTAATCCACCCCCTGTTCAACACTTCATTTCTTTTGGCATCAGATCTGGAGGTTGATAAATTTTATTCTGTCTACCTCATTCCCACTGTAACAGAAGACTTTTTTTTACTGGGTTTCCTCCCTGAGGAGTGCCCCTTATTTAGACTGAACATTGTCTTTTCTTTCTTCTTACAAATGCAACCAAATCAGTTATATTTTCATTGTGGAGGTATTCGCAGACCCAGGCATTGGATGTGTGGTACTCAAAGCTCTCGACTATAGTCACCTTTTATCATGGTGCCCATGTTCCCTTTGCTATTTTCTGTCAGTCTACTCTGTGCTTTGCTCCCATTGGCTGCCCTGTGTTTATCCCGCCCAGTATGGCCTTTATATACTGGGCTCTGGCACCCCTCCGGTGCCCTTTCGTGGTGTTCCTGTACCAGTGCTAGTTTCTGCTCAGTGATTCCCAGTGTACTGACTTGGCCTGCCTGACTATTCTGCATCTTGTCTCCTGCCTGTGTACTGACCCGGATTGCCTGTCTATTCTTCTGTGCCTGCTCCTGTGTACCGACCCAGCTTGGCTGACGTGTCTGCTCCTGTGTACCGACCCAGCTCGGCTGACGTTCCTGCTCTTGTGTATTGACCCGGCTCGGCTGACGTTCCTGCTCCTGTGTACAGATCCGGCTTGGCTGACATTCCTGCTCTATCTGCCTCTGTGTTGCCTTGGCGACATTCTGATCCATCAGGCAATTGTGTCTCCATTACTGCTCCTGCAGAGTACAAGTGGCCTAGTCTCTGTTACTGCGCCTGCAGAGTGCAAGTGTCTGTCTCCGTTGCTGTTACGGCAGTGTGCCATTGGCCTAGCCTCCGTTACTGCTTCTGCAGAGTGCAAGTGTCTGCCTCCGTTACTGCTACGGCAGTGTGCCATTGGCCTTGTCCTCCGTTACTGCTCCTGCAGAGTGCAAGTGTCTGTCTCCGTTACTGCTATGGCAGTGTGCCATTGGCCTAGTCTCCGTTACTTCTTCTGCAAAGCGCAAGTGTCTGTCTCCGTTAGTGCTACGGCAGTGTGCCATTGGCCTAGTCTCCGTTACTGCTTCTGCAGAGTGCAAGTGGCCTAGTCTCTGTTACTGCTACGGCAGTGTGCCATTGGCCTTGTCTCCGTTACTGCTCTGGCAGAGTGCAAGTGGCCTGTCTCCGTTACTGCTACGGCAGTGTGCCATTGTTCTTGTCTCCGTTACTGCTACGGCAGAGTGCGAGTGGTCTGGTCTCCGTTACTGCTACAGCAGTGTCCTATGTTGCTCAATTCCTGATATTACTCTGGCAGTTCACGTTTGTTCTGCTAACCTGGTTCTGGGCGTTATGTATCCTTAAGCTCTCTATATGGGGAGAGCTCCATCACAGACCTTTATGCACATGGCACTGTTTACACTCATTGAAGACCATGAACTCATGCAATACCTTTCTCCTGGGAATTCAACATATTCTGCCTGACCTGTGTCAGTATATTCTGTTATGGACTCTATGGTTATACTGGACCTGTGTAGGCATATGTATATGTAACCTGTCGTGTGTCTGTATTATTCTGCTTAAATACTACAGGACCTGTGAGGGTTATTATATTACTGTGATTTCAATAAAACTGTGTTTTATCCTAAACTACTGTGTCTGTGTGTCGAACAAACTGTTACACCTTGGAGGACATGCGTGCCAAAGCCACTGGGACTCAGGCACATTTTGAGTTGATATTGGGACCATGGCTCTCCTGGTCAGGAATCTTAACTCTTTGACTCATCTGGGCTTCAGCCCCCAGGTCACAGACGAATCACAACCTTGTGGATGGGGAGCGGTTTGACGACTTTCCAGTCCACATTGACCGTGTTGGTGGTGATCTCTATCTCCTTTATTCAGTCAACTTGGGAATCTCACTTTGACCAACCTTTGTCAGGGTGTTCTCGCCCATTTTGGTCTCCTGGCTCTTGCCAGGCCAAGCTATTTTCCCCACTTTTTCCCATTCCCTTTCCCCCAGTGCAGCACTTACTCTCATTTTTTTTATTGCTCCTTCCTCCTCTTTCTCCTTTGCATGCTCTATCTATTTTCTTTTTTTGATTTTGCATCTCTTTCTTCTCCCCTTCCTCTTCCATCTTTCTTTGATCTCACTACTTACCTGTACTAGGGCATCTTAAATTTTCTGTCTGAAGAAGATTAATTTGTTATTTACCTCAATGTTTTGTATGTTACTTACCATTGTTTCTTCATTCTGTATATATCTGTTGTGAATCAATTGCAATACGGCTTACCGTCTTTTTATGTCATGTATTATTGTTACCATTATTGGTATGATGTAACATTTATTTTCTGATTTTAAATAAAGAATTGAAAAGTAAATGTAACCTTCCCCAATCTCACCATCCAAAAATGAAGATCGCATCATCCTACATCACCTCCTTAAATAATGGTGTTCAGCTAACATCTTGGGACAACTGGATCCACCTCCTTCCTCTCTCAAATCTATTCTAGGTAACCCAGATTTCCCAGTGTGCATGACAAACCCTATACTTCTTCGTTGGGGACAAGTAAACAGTGATGCTATCAAATCTCTCACAAGCGGTGGTTCGCTCTTACCTTGGGACACCCTACGTTCAAAAACTGGAGTAGCACACGCCCCCTGGTGGATTCTATTTCAAATCAGTCATTTCGTATACTCTTAGTGTAAACAGGGTTTCTTAGACAGACTCCTTACATGCTTTGAATTAGCAATCTCAAGCACGGTCCCTAAATTTAAACCTCTTTCCTTCTGCTACTCTCTACTACAGAAGTTATCTTCTGCCTCTCTCCCTCACTTCATGGAGAAATGAGAAATAGACTTAGAAATCTCTTTGGAACCAGATCAGTGGCTCTCTATCTTCAAAAATAACTTTTTATACGCACGAGATTCAAACACCAGGGAACTAAACTATAAACTACTCTCCCACTGCTATCTCACTCTCCAGCGCTTGGCACATGTTTTTTTGAACAAATCTGATCGCTGTTGGAGATGTAAGTCATACCCTGGTTCTTTACTCCACATTTAGTGGTATTGTTCCTCTATAATCCTCTACTGGATGACCATTTTAGAACAAATAGATACATTACTTCATGTTTCACTCCCCAGAGACCTGACTCTTTGTTTACTCGAGCCACAAACAACACTTAAAACTTAAGATACCCCAAAATACTTGGAGATTCATTCCCCCTCTTTTGAATTCAGCTAAATCACTGATCCCTCTCTATTGGAAGAACCCTGAACCCCCTCCTATTTCTTTATGGTTCACCAGGGTAAACTCTTTGTATAACATGGGGAAACTCCATGCAATAATCACTGGATTATTAACCCAATTTCTAGGATCTTGGACATGGTGGTCACCTGAGTTGGGACCCTAACAGTCAGGGATGCATGCATGATCGAGATTTTGTGATAGATTTGTAAAAGTTGACCCACCAAGCCTAATGTACCCTTCCCCACATAGATCTTTTTTTTTTCTTTCTTCTTCTCCCCTGGGTCCCATCTTCATCTCTGACTTTGTTACACCTTCTCATCACAGATAAACCAACATCACAGTGACCAAATCCTCCTTAACCCAAAACACAGTTATTTCATCTCTTCAAGGCAGACGATCAGCTCTGGGATTTCTGAGTGATTAGGTTTCACAAGATTTGTAAGGGTTTCACATGATAGGTTAAATCCTATTCATTAAATATCCAGGTGTCACTTAACACCTTAAGGACCCATGATGGTCCTGGATTGTCATGACTTGTTTTCCTTTAAGGACCCATGACTCTCCCCACACAGCTGCACACCATTCGTGGAGTCCAGAATCGGATTCTAAAAAAAAAAAAAAAAATTCTCCCAGGTCCTTAAGTGACGGCCGCGTGCGTGCGTGGCCGGTCCTTAAGGGGTTAACGATGAAATGGGATCGTTTTGCTCACTTAAGTTAAGCAATTATCTGAGTTTCTTTTTAATGGTATTGTATTACTTCAGATTGTAAATCGCTTAAATTGTGACTGTTCTTGCAGAACTAATAATGAATTGTCTTGTATTGTTTTACATTTGTATTGTCTAGCTTTCAATAAAGTTATTTAAAAAAAAAAAAAAAGAAAAGTAAATAAAATGTAAACAACCCAAAAAGCTCCACAGCTAGAGCGGTATTAAACTCGATCAAGTGGCATAATTAGTCATCGGAGGTCTAGTCAAAACTGTGCCCTCTGCACCCCCTGTAGTTACTTACCTCATGCCACTGTTAACCCTTTCAGTGCTAAGTCACCATGGTATATGGGATTGGCTGAATGTACCTGGATTGCTAATCCCTTATGCTGTACTGATCCAGTGCAGCTGCTGCTTAAAGGAGCAGTAAACTTTTTTTTATGAAAAAATATATATTGTAGGGATTTTCCTATTGAGTAAAATAAGGGTACTCCCATGGCCGAGAAATTTATATTTCCAGAGTTATTACAGTTTAAACCCACATTTTTTTTACATTAACAGTGCCCTCTAGTGGTCAAATTCTAATTAGATTTCCTGTTAGATTCTAATGGAGAGGAAAGTCAGAAAAGTCAGAGACATAAAAGTTCTCCATAGAATGTGATATAAACTGTTGAGTCACTTCCTGTCAGTTAGAACTATCAGGAAGTAAACACAGTAAAGTCACAGTAAAGTCACTTCCTGTCAGTTAGAACTATCAGGAAGTAAACACAGTAAATTCACTTCCTGATTATTTAAACTGCTATAAATTTTGAATAAAAAATCTGACTGCGGTGGGAGTGACTTGTTTTATTCAGCAGGAAATGCTCTGTAAAATATGTGTTTTCATAAAAAAAGTTTACTGCTCCTTTAAGCTGGTAGTTCTGGCAAACAGAAGCTTGGATCTGTGGAAGAATGTATTTTCCTGCTCAGGAGGTCCTGTGGTAAGTGTAGGGGCTGAATTGGAGGACATGTAAAAGGGACTGGATTGTGATTAAGAATGCTCAGTTATCTTTGTATATCCCTGTAACCTCCATTATATATCAGCACTAGGTTGTCTGATCGGTTCTGGTACTATAGTATGTTGTGGCCCAAATTCCTGTCCCCATGCTCAGGACAGGATCTCATGCAGCATATATGGAGCTGAATTCGGGAACAGTAAAGTGACAGGATAGTTCCTATGAAATATCATGTCACTCAGAAATCTCCTGTTATGTTCCACTGCTGGATCATTTGTTCTAGCTCTAGTGCTGAAATCATATTTACTGGTACACTAATGCCTTACAGCACCCCTGAAGGTCCAAGTGCCTTCCCCACCCAATTCACAATAACTTAGTCCTCTATCTGCCTTAGGCGACTGGCTTGATTCCTCCCACTCAACCCGGAAGTTTAGGTTGAATCGAGTCAGGGAAGTCATGCCCCCAGCAGGTAATCGCTATTGATCGTCTAACACTGGTTGATCAACAGTGGAGGTGGGCATCAGCAGGGTACTGATGTCCTTTCAATGAGATCTGAAAGTAGCAAAGTAAATATTAGAGCTGGTGAGATAGCTCAGTGATAAATGCCATGACTACAGAGTCTGCACAAATGTCAAGGTTGCAGGTTCAAATCCCAGCAGGGTCAGCCCTTCATCCTTCTGAGGTCGATAAATGAGTACCATTGATTAGATAATACTAACATCTATTATTCGGCTGCTGATTTGGTTAATTCCGAGAGTGTGTGCTGAAAGCACTTTGAGTCTCACTAGAAGAAAGGTGCTATATAAATAATAGTGCATAATGTTTTTGTATCATTTTACAAATCCACACATACATGGTTTGTCATGCAGACTTTGTCCAACTGTCCTGCTGGTAGTTACAGACCCACAAATACACTCCCTGTCACTCCAGACTTGTCCAACTGGTAGCTATGGACCCACACATACACCATCTGGCACCCTAGCCTTTTTGCACTGATTCTCAATTTCCCTCTTTGAGACTCACTGTTCATCTTTCTTACTCTAATGTCCCTCTTTTTTTAGGAGATCAGACAGTGTGTTGTGTATCTTAGTGTATCACAGTGTTCTACATTAATGTTTGTTTAACCTTCAGCATATTAGTTTATATATTAGTTGGAGTTAATAAGATACTTTGGACTTTTCTAAATAATTTATTCAGTTACAGAAAAAGCTGCCAATAGGTTCTGAAGTCACCTAAAAATTCTTTGCTCAGCAATTGCTCCCCCAGCAACTCCACCTAAAACAAAAGTGTCCTTTTTGGCCAATTGAAATCTTGGGAGTTATGGTAGCCGTTGAACCACACCTACGCGTTCTGACTCCCCAGCGTTGTTCCACTGTCCTCTTATAGCTATAGAATGAAATATAGATTTTATGACAGCCCAGCCTTGCTGCTCATCCACTGGCCATCACTGAACCATCTATATTTCTGCACACAAGGCTAGTGGTTGAAAGGCAAACCTTTAAACTAATGTGGGAGAATGCCTACATTCCAAGATGGTAGCCTTGGATATCTTTCCTTCATTTCTCTTCATTCCATTCCTTCATTTCTCTGATAGTTATGTCCATCCTAATGCAAGTAGCCAAGTTAAAAAAACAAAGTTGGTGTAACTTTGTGCTCCTGGCTCCCCCAATGGTATAGCAACCTATACCAATGAAGGTACCATTTTTATAAAGCTGACACAAAGCAATGAATACAGTAGGAAAGTGCATGGACATATTTTAATATCTTTGAACTTACTGAAGTATAAAATATCTGTTTTCTTCTATAGCATCAAGTTCTGGAAAATAAGATGTGGTCAGTACCCTAATGGAAGAATTGCAACTGACAAAATGATATGATTTTGCTAAATGTTCTTAATTTTATAAATGTAAGACAAATGAGAGATTACACTTGCTTCCTTTTGTACTTCTGGCAAGCATTTACAGCATGTCAACCCATACCAACGGGGCTACCATTTTTCTCAAAATAAAAGTAGCTAGTTAACACAGTAAGAAATGCCATAGTTGTCAATAATTTCAGTAACTTTAAAGGAGTGGAAATATTTAAAAAATGCCTTTTTTTCCTTCATTGCCATATTCTGGAAGCATTTATTCACAACAGGCTATGGAGTAGAAAGGGTGGGATATGTAATTTCAGAAAATGTATTCTTTTTGGGGGTTATGTTGATGTTATTTGTTAATTATACTTTCATAATGCCTTTTGGTTATCTAAGTGAATTTAATATCAGTGGAAACTCTGTCCTGTACTATTACCAATTTCGGCCCCAGAAAATGACTTATATTTTTGCATTGCTACATATCAGGTATTGGTAAATTCAGGAGATAAGTGACAATCATATTTCATACTTTTTTGTTTGATACATTAACACCTTAGTGATTTGTGATGTGCCAATCTGGACATTAAGGACCGGTGAAGGTCCTGGTACGTCATGAAATTGTGGGATGGCAGCATGCATTGTGCATAGCTCTTTGCGTATAGCAAATGGCATATAGTGCTTTGTGTATAGCATTTGGTGTATTCTGTACAGATTTTGGCATATTGCGTATGGAATTTTGCCAATTGCTTATAGGATCTGGCATATTGCGTTTGGCGTATGGCATACAGAGTATGGCCAGCAGTGTATGGCTTACAGAATTTGGCATATGGTGTTTGATGTATAGCATTTGGTGTTTAGAGCTTTGTGCATAGCACTTTGCATTTTGCAAATAGTGTTTGGTGTATAGCTTATTGCGTTTATCGTTGCGCGTTGTATGTGTAGTGTTTTGCTTATTATATATATAGCATTGTGTGTATATTGTTGTGTGTATTGAGATCAGCATTTTTAATGTAGCATTTTGTGTATAGTGTTGTGTGTATTGCATGTAGACGTCTGTGAGTAGCATTTTACATCTATCACTGTGTATAGCATTTTGTGTGTATTGTGTTTCTGTGTGTTGCATGTATATATATATATATATATATATATATATATATATATA
The DNA here is from genome assembly GCA_037306005.1 of Rhinophrynus dorsalis. Classification (NCBI taxonomy): domain Eukaryota; kingdom Metazoa; phylum Chordata; class Amphibia; order Anura; family Rhinophrynidae; genus Rhinophrynus; species Rhinophrynus dorsalis. The sequence continues at coordinate 187,579,074 of CM074726.1, forward strand.
TTGTGTGTATATATATATATTGTGTTTGTGTGTTCACTGTAGCCCCTGCATCTCCTTGCAGAGATTTTGACAGGAGCAGGAGGGAGCCCCTTGGCCACTCATGACAAAATCACGGAACTATGGTTGGACCAATAGGACAGGCAGTATGGAGGAGATTTTTAATAACTCCTCCTTACTGCCACACTGGGTGTGTTAGCCAGACACACAAGTCATTTTATATATATCTAGGAGCAGTGATGTGATGGTCTTGGCCGTCTTTTTTTTTGGGGGGGTTGTATTGTTTGGCATGGATTTTGTATACGGTACCTCATTGTTATGTCTTGAAATAGTTTCTTAATTTTGTACATGTATACAATAACACACCTCTTGTAATACATGTAAGTAAACACTGAATGAGAAACAATAGAAGCTACAGGGAAAAAACACACACAATAAGCCTGTCACCATTTTGGTAGCAGAAATGGCCCAGTGTTGGGCGAGGTTTATAACATCCATACTATTATTGAGAAACACAGAATCCTTCACATACACCTACACACAGTTATCCAGTCACACAGTAAACCCTCACATATTGTCTGAATTGTGATAGGCCACATGTGAGATCCACATGGTCGTGCTCAAACACCAGATGACCCAGGTCTGAAGTCCACAGAGGCCTGCTTCTATACCAGTTGGGCGAGGTGTGAGAGGCTACATGTCCGTGCTCCAACACCAGTGGTCCTAGGAGTGAAAAGCCATATTCCCCTGCTCCCACAACATTTGGTCCAGTTGGGACAGGCTACATGTCCTTATCCTACATTTGTTGGCCTGGATGGCATAGTTCTCAGACACCTACAACACATACACACACGGTAAACCCTCACATAGTGTCTGAGTTGTGATATGTCCACATGGGCCTACTCACACACATTTTCCCTAGTGTGACTGGACATAAATCCCTGCTATCACACCAGTTGCCCCACTGTGACTTAACATATATCCCTGCTATCAAACCAGTTGCCCCAGGAGTGAGAGACCACATGGCCTTGGTCCCACAGCAGTTGGGTGAGCTGTGACAGGCCACATATCCCTGCTTCTACTCTTGTTGTCCCTGGTGTCACAGGGAGCATTCCCCTGCAACTAGGGGTGGTGAAAGGTGCAGTTGCGCTGCTAGTGCTGCCAGTATGCTTTCTTCAGCTCAAGAAGAGATTTCTCATCGCCTCTAAAACCTGTGAGATGTATGTAATAGAGCAGCAGCAGCAGCTATGATGGACTGGTGATGGTTGTGGTGATGATAGTGGAGAAGCTGGGGTGGACGAGACTTTAATGGCCTTTTTAGCCCAAACTGAGAAGGAATGGGAGACAGGGATGGGGATTGCCATCACCACCACCAGCTGTGAGCTGTTGGATTTTGTGGAATTTTCTACTGTTGTAAATCCTGGTGCTGCTGAGCTGCAAGGGCAGCAGGATGATGATGAACAGGCTAGTGTGTCACAGAAAAACAGAAGCTCAAAGGGGACAATCCAAAAGTGGAGTATTTATTGGCACGTACACATGCACAAACACACTGAATGCACGTACAAGATAATAGTAAAAAATAGGCTTACCTCTCTCTGTGAATCCTGCACCGGTCCTCCATCAATAATCCACTGATCTGACTCAATGTCTTCAGTCCTCAGTGTAGGAACTTAATAACAGCCTCTTCCTTCCCTAATTATCGCTCACAAGATTGCTTGTATCAGGTCTGGTCTTCACTGAGAGAGATTTCGCTATGTAAAAAATCAATTAATCTTAAAAACAGACTTAACCTTAAAAGCCAATGCTTATCACAGGCATAACTGACCGCTTCCTCAGGGCTTACAGACAGTCTCGCTTCATAGGACTAAATACTCTAATCATATCCGGTCCTGATGAAACAAGACTGTTCTTAAATGAACTTAAGGTTTTTAAACTCCTTGTAGCCCACAAGCTATAATACAATCCATCCTAGAGGCAAGTGCCTATAATCCTATATAGGCACTTTTTAAATACAAAAGTACCTATATAAAATTATAGGCACTTGCCTCTAGGATGTATTGTGTTATAGTTTGTGGGCTACAAGGAGTTAAAAACCAAAAGTTCAATTAAGAACAGTCTTGTTTCGTCAGGACCAGATATGATTAGAGTATTTAGCCCTATGAAGCGAGACTGTCTGTAAGTCCTGAGGAAGCAGTCAGTTATGCCTGTGATAAGCATTGGCTTTTAAGGTTAAGTCGGTTTTTAAGATTAATTGATTTTATACATAGCTCAGTGAAGACCAGACCTGATACATGCAGTCTTGGGAGCGATAATTAGGGAAGGAAGAGGCTGTTATCAAGTTCTTACACTGAGGACTGAAGACATCGAGTCAGATCAGTGGATTATTGATGGAGGACCGGTGCAGGATTCACAGAGAGAGGTAAGCCTATTTTTTACTATTATCTTGTACGTGCATTCAGTGTGTTTGCGCATGTGTTTGTGCCAATAAATACTCTACTTTTATATGGTCCCCTTTGCGCTTCTGCTTTTCTGTATCCAGATTTCGTTGGTGTGGTGGATGAAAAAAAGCCGTTAGAGGAGCTGCATGTGGACTTGTTGGGAGAAGCTTATCACTGCAAGACAGAGAGATTGATGAGTACATGTGTGACATTCATTGTGTTGTTACTAACATAATTCCATCTGTCACTTCATTTGTGCAACTGAGTGTATCAATTTTATATGTTATACTCGTAATATCTGTTACTATTTTTGCATCTTTTATGGACTTTCTCCCTGTTTTTGTGGTTGATGGGTGAGTAATCTCATTTTATGTACTCCGTGTTCTATTATCTGTCCTAGCTGTAAGACAGGAGATTGATTGAAGAACCGAGTGTTAGATTACAGACTGGGTGGCCCATAGGGTCCAGATGTTATAGTCCACCATTGGATGTAGGTCTGTGCCATTTGGGTTTTATATATATATTGTGTCCGTATACAATATATATATATATATATTTTTTTTTTGTGTGTGTGTCTTTCTGGTTTGGCCCACTAGCCACTGTGTCTGAGAGCTATACTATTTTTTTCTATTAGTGTGTCACAGACCACCATGGACACAGTGGGAATGGGGTTAACAAGTGATGTGGGACTAGGACAGATTCTACTTTCCAGCACCAGCAATATTCCTGGTCCTAGTTGATGTGCTGATTCGGAGGCAGTACAAGAAAAAGCAGCTCATCCCCTGCCTTAGTCAATGATGAGGAATGTGGAGGAGAAGAAGAAAGATGCCATTCTTTTCCACCTTTCCCCTCCCCCCTGAACTTCTGGGTGTAGGACTATTATTTTCTTGGGGCAGGCACAGTGATGTCATCAGCAATCGCACTGTGCACAATTTGTGATAAATCAGTGAAAAGAGGAAAGGAGGGAATGCACATTGGCACAACCTTCCTAATGACACACATTTGTGTGAAACATGTTAAAGCCAAACACCCAACAGAGAAATCAGGCATCACTGTTTCTGTACCCCTGATTCTCCACAAAGGTAACAAGAAGCGAGGCAGAAATCAAAGAGGAGGAAGAATAGAGAAACCCAGTGAGGGGGACGGAGTTCAATGGCGAGCAAAACACCTGGCTTGCCATCACCTTGCTCTAGGGTCCAGGGACAGGAAGGTCATGTAACTACATCTTCAGGTCATCCACCTCATTCATCTTCATCTCCTCCATCAGCTAATAGCCATTCAGTAAATGTAAGGATGTGTCAGTTCATGTCCACCAATTACACACTGTGGTGCACTGACCACACATGGCACTGTGGTGGAGGATAATCACAAGCAGGGCATCAAGCTGCATCTGAGGAGATTCCATCCCACAGAATATGATAAGCTGGTGGCAGGGAGGGTTCTTCATTATTATTGTATGCAAGTTGTCACTTGTGCTTAGCGGGGAGTAGACAAGGGGCATAGTGACAGCAGCAGTACTTATTCACTTTGGGACCCTAATCATCATGGTGTTTGGAGAGAGTTGTGTCAGGTGTTTGATGTGAGTGCAGATGTGCCTATTGTTCCCAGTCCTTCCCTTATTTACCAAACACACACTGTACACATTGCAGTTGCTGATGAGAAGCATGGTTCCTGCTCTCAATGGGAAATTTTATATTCCAGTAACAACCCACCCATAATTTTGGAGGAGGGGCAGGTAGAGAAGCATTACTGGCCAATTTTTCATTTTCTCCACATATACCAGAAGTGGGTGTGGCTAGTTGTGGTGCTGCTACTGTCTCAGGTGCGTCACTGGAGCTAATAGTGACAAGTGAAACCTTCATCACATATCACCCATATTATTGCGGTTGTTGATCCAATTCCCTTTGAGCTGCCTAAACATCTAAGCAGCAGCAGAAGCAGCAAAAACAACAGTCACAAATTCCACACCTGGGCGTGGCCACCACAGCATGATCTGCCAGTAGGACATTTTTTTTCTCAGGCTTCTAGCTATCTTGCAGGAATGCAGAAACCATCTCACATGCAGTAAGACCTCTACTAGAAGTTAGATGTTGTTCCTGTGTGTCATTTACCAATCCACACTTGCAGAGCAAGTCCCAAGAAGATCTGTCACCACCAGGGCCAACACCACCAGTGCTGGATTTTTGACACCCCCCAGCTGAGACCCATGGATTGTCCTGTGTTCAGAATGGGATGTTCGGTTTGATGATGTAGGTGCTCCTGAAGCTGCTGCTGCTTGAAATGCTTTACTTTCTTCTTTTTACTATTCTGTCTAAATATTTTTATGGCCTAACTTTCTCCCTCTCACCCTTTACAATTCAACCCTCCACTCAATCAATAAGCATATCTCTATATTCCTTGACAGAATCTGACTCATCAGATCATGACTCCTTGTGAAAAACTGCTGATGGACCTTAGGTAGAAATTCTGAAATGTCGTGTCTAAAGTGGCAAGAATGTATTCCTCATTAATTTATTGGACACTATGTGAGGATGTGAGGATCTCTTTCACAGCACACTAACATGTACTTTGCCATCAGGTGCATGTCTGTGTTGTCATTATGGTAAGATTCCTCAGGAATTCTCCTCATATTTTTTCAATGGTAGAATTTCACTGATTCCTGCCCCTGTGTGACTCACCAGCATCATTGCCTCCCCAAAGGGTTTCAGCAGCTCACAAACATCGCACATAAGTTACCACTGGCCAAATGACAAAGGGGCTCCATCCAAAGCCCTCCATTTTTGCATGGTGTACTTGCTAATGAACTTTTTAAACTCATACCAATGCTCTAGCACGTATGGTGTTGAATTGCAGCTGTAGAGACTTCCATTTTCTGCTGGTGATGGGATAGCTTGTTACTCTTTTGTATGGAATATAGAGCATTGCACGCACTGTAGGAGTGTCTAAGCAGGTGTGCAAAGCAGGGGACATAAACTATATCACCTATTCTCAAGACAGCGATTATGTTGGAGCCATTATCAGCAGACACACAACCAGCTTTTAAGTACTGTAGTACAAACCATTCCTTTATCAACACTCTAGTTTACTTAAAACATCTATACAGCTTTGTGGGACTCTCTCTCCAAGCTCTGCATGCACCAGGTGATGTGACAATGGTATAGGCTATCCTGCTGCTGCTGCCTTTTAATCACAGTGACAGAACCAGAGGCTTGATTACTGGCTGTTACGTGATGCTGTAAATGAGTATTGCCCACTGTGGGTGATGAGAGAGAAACCCAGTGAGCAGTGACAGTCATATAGTCTGTGCTTTGCCAACGTGTCCACATATTTGCTGTCAGGTAAATTTTCTTGCCATGTGCACTTTCCAAGCCCAACACACTAACCATCTGCTTGTACAATTAAGGCATTGGCATACTGGAAAAATAACTGCATCTTGGGATATGCCAGTGTGGAGCTACACATGACATCAGTTCTCTGAAACCTCAGTTTTCTACAAAAGAATACAACAGCATGTCCACTGCCAAAATCTTGGTAACCTTGCCATTCCGCAGACTTACTTTGGGATTGTTTTTGTGAAGTTTTTGACTCCTTCCCAGGAACTCAGTCCATTTAAGTTGACAGGACATGGTACAAGAGCCCTGTAAATGTATTGCTTTAACAACATGGCTAGAAGAGGTGGCAGAAGTAGAGGCAGCATGTGAGGGTTGTCTATTACTCTTGCCATATCCTACAGCTAACCTGTCATACTCCTCTGCAGCAGGAGCCGTAGACGTTATTTGGAATGAAGTAACTGTTGGCAGTGGCACATTCTCTGACACATCAAAAACATCACAACTTCTTTTAACTGCCCCAGAACCCTGAGAATTTGTGGCCTGCTCCTGCTGCTACTGCTAATTATGGCACCACTGACTTGCTGATAGTGTGTTTCCCACTGAGACCTGTGGTTGTGCTTCAGCTGGAATCTCATATGTGTGCCTATGATGCAATTCTACTGCTACTACTACTAGGTGACAAATGTGCAGCACTTTCAGTAGCAGTAGAGCCACTCGACATAGCTAAGATTGGGGATGGTAAAAACCTGTATTGCTGTTGTTGTTGCTGCTGGTTACACAACACCAGTGTGTGTGGCTGAGTGGGTCTTGGACTTGGAAGTGACGATGATGCTGATGATGACTGACAGGATGACTATGTACTTTTTGCCATCTTGTCCTTGGTCAGACCTTCCAATTATTTTCTTAAACATTTTATAGACAAGCACAGTGCTCCTTTTCAGTGGTGGAAGACTGAGCCATGTCATCGTCTCTGTCACACTCAACTTCATCTGTTTCTGAACAAGAGAAGGATGCTGGAAGGATATATTCTAGTTCTGCATCATCATCAGTCATCATTAGGTCATCCTCAGCATCAGTATCACACAACTCTTCTTGCACCTCTAGTGATACTTGGTCCATATTAATTTATTTTTTCCAGTGTGGTCTGTATATGTGGTGTTGAGAGTGTTTTCTACCTTCACTTGCACAGGTGATAGGCTCCTGTCTGAGTAGTGATTGTAGTATTTTTCGGTATTTAGCATTCATTGATCCACGTTATAAGTGGGCTATAGTATTTTTTGATATTCAGTTTGTAACTTTATATTGATTTGCCTGCAAACATTATGATTCATTTTTAATAAATCATTCTTGTATTAAAAGGTACTTATCATTGAGCAGATCAACACTGAAGTGAATTATTTAATTACTAGTTGAAGAGCCCATTACACGGGCCACAGAGCCACTGCCAGCTGGTCATGGGGTAGTCATGCGCAGTAGAGACTGCCCGCCCGCGGCTGATACAGAGCTGCCATGGCGCGGGCAATCTCTACAGCGCATAATTGCAGCATGCGCAGCAGTCTCTATTGCGCATGACTGCATCATTACACACGTTTTAGCGAATTAATATATAGGATAAGCTCTATCTGTGCCGTGCTTATGATATTTTATATATTTATTTTATCATGTTTTCTGTTGGTGGGTAAATTATTTTGATTTAGCAGCCACTTTGTAAGGGTATTTTTATTATTTATTAGGGGTGCAATTATAGGTCTAATTTCTTTTATATATTTTACTTATCATTTGAATTATTCAGACTGTATCTTCCATTGTATCTATCTATTCAGTGCCTATAAGACCTTAGATATATCTAGGCACATAGGGTTATGTTTATAAAATTAAACTGGATTTGCACCACAGGGGGCAAGTAAAACATTTGTGTTAAATTAAATTGAGTGTTTAACCCCTTGAATGCTAGTGATGTATCCAATGCATTCAAGGGTTTAGAAAGCTCTATTCAAGTCCATGGGAAGGAAGGAATGTTTATCCTCTGTGGCACAGTTGGTTTACTCTAGAATAACACCAGTTTTCCTTTATAAATATGTACCATTGTGTCTAATACACATACCTGGGAAATCTTTGGCTCTGACCCAGAGATTCTACATTTTAGAGTTAATTACCAGGCCACGGGGGGACAGACACTGATTCTCCAATGGTAGTAAGTTTCCTCTGAAACTGCACACTTCCCCTCCTTCTCATCCTGTTCCTCCCACTTCTCGTTCACATATCCTCCTTCTCACCCTGTTCCACCCAGTCCGTCCACTTCCCCTCCTTCCCACCCTGTTCCTCCCACTTCCTGCCCACATCTCCTCCTTTCCATCATGTTCCTCCCACTTCCTGTCCACTTCTCCTCCTCCCCACTCTTTTCCTCACACTTCCTGTCCTCTCCCCCTCCTTTTCATCCTGTTCTTCCTACTTACTGCACACTTCTCCTCTTTCCTACCCTGCTTCTCCCACTTACAGCCCATTTTTCCTCCTTCTCACTCTGTTCCTCACACTTCCGGTCCACTTCCCCTCCTTCTCATCCTGTTCCCCCCACTTCTCATTCACATATCCCCCTTCTCACCCTATTCCACCCACTCTGCCTACTTCTCCTCCTTCCCACTCTGTTCCTCCTACTTCCTGCCTACATCTTCTCCTTCCTATCATGTTCCTCCCACTTCCTGTGCACTTCCCCTCCTTCTCATCCTGTTCCTCCCACTTCTCATTCACATATCCTCCTTCTCATCCTGTTCCACCAACTCAGTCCACTTCCCCTCCTTCCCACCCTGTTCCTCCCACTTCCTGCCCACATCGCCTCCTGCCCACTCTGTTCCTCCTTCTTACTGCACACTTCTCCTTTTTCCTACCCTGCTTCTCCCACTTACAGCCCATTTTTCCTCCTTCTCACTCTGTTCCTCACACTTCCTGTCCACTTCCCCTCCTTCTCATCCTGTTCCCCCCACTTCTCATTCACATATCCTCCTTCTCACCCTGTTCCACCCACTCTGCCTACTTCTCCTCCTTCCCACCCTGTTCCTCCTACTTCCTGCCCACATCTTCTCCTTCCCATCATGTTCCTCCCACTTCCTGTGCACTTCTCCTTCTTCCCACTCTGTTCCTCCCACTTCCTGCACAAGTCTCCTCTTTCCTACCTTGCTTCTCCAACTTACAGCCCACTTTTCCTCCTTCCCACCCTGTTGCTCACACTTCCTGTCCACTTCTCCTCCTTCTCACTCTGTTCCACCCACTTCTTCTCCACATTTTCTCATTCCCATCTTGTTCCTCCCACTTCATGTCTAGTGTTCCTCCTTCCAGCCCTGTTCTTACCATATACAGCTCACTTTTCTTTCATCCAACCTTTTTCTGCTCACAGTCCATCCACTTCTCGTTCCCACCCTGTTCTGTCCACTTCCCTCCCACTTCTCTGTCCTTCCCCCTCTTCCTTCCACTTTCCTGCCATCACTACCTGGTCTTCCCACTTCCCATCCTGTTCCTCCCACTTCCCACCCACTTCTTCTTCCCATCCTGTACTGTCCTTGTCCCACCCAGTTTACAATACCTGATTAAACCACACCCCTTTATGATATTAATTGTGTCTTTTACATCTCACTGGTCACAGTTCATGAGCCTACTCAAGAGGATGAAGTTCCCAGATATTCTAATACAGTAGGGGAAAATAGAGCAATTCTGAGTCAAAACAACTGCATCATACAGGATTTTCTCAAATCCTGATGGCTTTTAAATTATTTAGAGACCTCTCTAGTCTCTACCATTCAAGGGGTTAACCCTTTGAGTGGCAGATGGGTACACAACGCATTGCTTTGCAATGTGTTGCATACCTCCCTGGAACTCAAAGGTTTAAAAGTCTCATTTGAACCATCTAAACTGTTTATTTGTCCCCTGTTGTACAGATACTTTGTCTCTGCTTTGAATTAGGCCTATTGTTCCACTTTAAAGGAAAATTATCACATTCTGTTACACATACACAAGAAAAAAAGTACTTCTCCTTTGCCTTTCTGGTATATATTTCACCAGTTTAGGAAATAAAGTAGTTAATTGTTGCAGATCATGTAATGGGTAAAACTGAACTCTCTCACCCTGATAATTTAGCTCTTTACCCTGAGACCCTGGGATTTGGATCAAAACCCTGAGTCTCACAGTGAAACCCTGATAGTTCCCCCCAGTATGCCCATTTGGTGGGTCAGAAAAAAGACCTTCTCAGATGGAATGCAAATGGGAAATCAACACCGAATTCAATGTCTGCATGTACATAACCCATAGACCTGCTGTAATTTACTTTCATGTTTATCAGTGGCTGGTAGGAAGGGAGTAGAATAGACTAAACCCTGAACTAATTTGTTTTTTCTCCACATACAGCTCCAAGACATGATTCCAGCCATCATGAACTATGTGCCTGGACCTCACCAGAAAATAGACGACCTCTTGAAGAAGCTACTGCATTTTGTTTCAAAGAGGATCCAGATGAACCAAGAGTCGATGGATCACTCATCTCCACGGGATTTCATTGACTCCTTTTTCATCAAAATGACACAGGTATTTAATGACTATCAATAGGTGTTTTCCATTTTAACATATTACCTCCTATACACGTGTCATGAAGAGGACAAGAGAGGAGAGAATTCCTGCCTAAGCCATTCTTTTTATGGCAGCTTGAATTTCTTCCTCAGAGATTGGGACATCTCCAAAGTCCAAATACTATGATGATTAATTAGAGCTGATTTTATTACGAAACATTACTATCCCTTTAATTTTTCCTCGATGTTCATTTATTCAGATTTTTATTGGGCGAGTGGTATGACTCACATATTTAGCACCACAATCACTGATCAATAAATAGATTACAAAAGATGTATTACAGTTTGTGTGTTGTTTTATCGTATTTTGTTTCGTATTATCCATATTGGCAAAGGATGTTCTACCATGTGCCATATATTTACAGTTCACAGATTTATGTATTCCCCATGGTTTCTAATTATGGCTATTAGATTCTTCCAGCATCTTGGGTCAGCTAGGTGCTAAATAGGATATGAGATTTCTATTTTTCCAGAAAGTGATTGTGGGATGTTTATATATTTATTATTGTTCTTTATTTATATAGCACCAACTTATTCCACAGCTCTGTACAATAGGGAATAGACATACAAAGATATTTAATAGTACGAATCAAATGTGGATAAAAGAAGGATTTGAGAATCCTCGTCGTGAGAGCTTACAGTCTAGGATCATCCAATATTTATTCAAAATACTTTGTATTTGATTGCCGTGTGACTTATGTTATAAAAATTCTCTTGTTGCCCTTATATGAAATAGCCTTCTCATTTTCTACATAATAGAAAAGAGAATAAATTAAATAGAGACATTGGAGATTACAACTCCATTCAAAATAACAAACAACATCTTGGAAACAAAGTTAACAGATGGTAACCGTAGCAATTATAAAAAAACATAATAATCAGTATCACTAGAGAAATACCTTTCACAACAGAAAGGAGATTTTAAAAACTGTAACTGATCAAAGGAAGACAGTGAACGAAACTACCACTCTAGAAATGTCTATTACAAGTAGCTCGATTACTAATCGTAGGAAGATTCCACTCAGAAATAAATTCACACCTTTGGAGAAGGAAATTAGAGAATTTGAAGAATTAACTTAAAGGGATAGTAATACTTCGTTTTATCTTTATTTTATTTTGTAGGCATTAAAAAAACATGAAAAATGATATAAGTCTTATCTCTCAAACCTTTATGGTTTATGAGATATTCACAAGCAAAGTATCCCCCCCCTGTACAGCCAGATCAGAAGGGAGGTGCCCAGGTAGACTGCAGAGAGGGACAATCTTCAATTAAGATAAGGGAAAAAGCTGAAAAACTTGTCAAGGGGGGCAGGGTTTTCATTGTTCTGATAGGAAGAAGATTGTCCCCTTCTGTTATCTGTCTGGTCTATGGACTGCATTCCACATCTGAGAAGAGATGGCTTATACTAGGTAAAAGGGGCAGGAGGGGAAACTTTGCTTGTGAATATCTCATAAACCATAAAGGTTTGAGCGATAAGACTTATATCGTTCTTCATGTTTTTTTAATGCCTACAAAATAAAATAAAGATAAAATGAAGTATTACTATCCCTTTAACAAAAGGAAACACAGCTGGGAGCAAGACCAAAGGCTAACAATCGAATGGGAAATAAAAATAAAGGAAAGTCCACAGAAAACCAGAACTCTCCTGGCAATGCAAGGGAAACATCATCTGATCCAGTAGCCCAGACGCCTTTTTAGGAGAGGGCAAGGGACTGGGGGGATTTGCAGGATGGATAATAATACCCGTCAAAACCAGGAGAAAAAGAACTGAGGATGCAGAAGAGGGAGAAGAAAGAGAAGACAGTTTATCCAACACTGCCAAAAAAACAGGACTTAAAGGATTAGTAATACTTCGTTTTAACTTTATTTTATTTTGTAGGCATTAAAAAAATATGAAGAATGATATAAGTCTTATCTCTCAAACCTTTATGGTTTATGAGATATTCACAAGCAAAGTTTCCCCTCCTGCCCCTTTTACCTAGTGTAAGCCATCTCTTCTCAGATGTGGCATGCAGTCCATAGACCAGACAGATAACAGCAGGGGACAATCTTCTTCCTATGAGAACAATGAAAGCCCTTTCCCCCTTGACAAGTTTTTCAGGTTTTTCCCTTATCTTAATTGAAGATTGTCCCTCTCTGCAGTCTACCTGGGCACCTCCCTTCTGATCTGGATGAACAGGGAGGGGATACTTTGCTTGTGAATATCTCTCACACCATAAAGGTTTGAGAGATAAGACTTATATCATTCTTAATATTTTTTTAATGCCTACAAAATAAAATAAAGATAAAACGAAGTATTACTATCCCTTTAATGATCCCAACATATAGTCATAGTCATAGCATCTTTAACCTTTCAGATGTAGATTTGAACCCTGATTTTGTCTCTACACTATCCAAAGGTCTGAAATTTGCACCCTAAGCACTATCAGATGATTTTGCATTTTTAATGGACTTGAATCAGTTCATTAGGAAATTAACCCTGAGAAGATTTTTGTAATGAAACTGATAACAAAAATGCAGAAAATATAAAAAAAAAACCCTCGTTAATATGTTCCCATCATATTGCGCCACATTTTTGGTAAGGGAGTATTTAAGCCCAATATTGTTTCTTGTGGCTTACCACTGTTGGGAACAACACATTACATCTAAAGTACAGGTATTGTGGCAAGAATATAGAAGGAGTCACAGCCTGGATTGACCTGAGAATCAAGTGGAAGTACTGGGAGGCATGAGAAGCCTCCCCTACATGTGAGTAGATCTACAAGGGAAGTGGGGGGTTATATTTACCATTTCTAACATTGCTGTGCTATGGTGTTGAGCTGTCTTGCGTTGGTCCCAGATAGCGTTGGTCCACTAGCATTTGTTCAAGGTTTGTGGTATGTTCTGCTGTGATTGTTTTGTCTTCTTCAAGAAGTAAAACTCATTGATTTATTTACAAGAGGTCAGTGTGGATCAATGCCATTTCTATTTTGAGGGTATTTTTAATTTCATCTGCCATAACTTGCAAGTCCGTTTTTGACTGGAGGTGCGAAAGTAAGCGTCGAAGTTCTGATTTTTGATTCACCTCCGTGTTGGTAGGATTATCAGATGCTGAAATCATTGGAAGCATGTCTTCCTTGGAAAGCAATGTAGCCATGGCTAATGGGTCTGAGAGATCAAATCGGTCTGGCAATAGTTGTTCCCTGTGACAGAGAGTTGAGTGGAGTCAAGCACCTGATTAGACCTTGTAATCAAGAACTACAACACTGAGGTGTCTGCTTTACCCACTTGTTTCTTAGTACTTTGATCTGAAGGTAGGGGGAATTCTCTAGATCTGAGTGTTAAAGTAAATCTTCTGGAGACTCTATGCATTAAGATCCACTTACATAGGTGAAGAGAGCAGGATCTATGTGACTTCCACCATCAACAGTCTAATGATTATTTATGGAAATTATAGTGCGCAATATGCTCTTACTATGAAACTAAGAATAATGACACATTTCTGTATTTTCCTCTTCATTAAGTTCTTGTAATATTACCTATAAACTACTAGGGATGCCCTGAAAATGTGCTGTTCCATGAAGAGGTGTCTTCTTGAGTCAAAAAAAGATTGAGAACCAATGTGTTAATTGATAGCTTTTTGGAAATGTTTTATTTTAATTTTTTTTTAACATCATTCCCTATTTATGCACATCAGAGCGGAACCAAAGATAAATAAACTGACCTTGAAGCCAATTAATCTCTCGGAAACTCCTGCAGGGAGAATTAGTCTTGTCTCTACTTGTGCAATTCTATAAAGGGACCTCAGCAATGCCTCCATGAGTGAATACCAACTGAAATCCTGATTTATTACAATGTTTAAAAATAAACACAGATAAACCATAAACCTTTACATATTTCTTGGCTGTATTTCATCAGGGAGATAAAAGAAAAGATCTGTCCTTAGAAAGTAAATACCTTGATTATTGTGATTGTGTTTGCAGGAAAACCAAAATCCAGAATCTGGTTTTGACTCACGGAACCTGTTGATGACTGTTCTTCAATTGTTCTTCGCTGGAACTGAAACAGTGAGCGCAACACTAGGACACGGATTTCTCATCCTTGTAAACCATCCTGAAGTACTAGGTAAATTAAGAAGCATATGGCCATATTCAATAGGCTAAAGAGGAGCATTACTACACCATAGGAGACAAATAAATACACCTGAATGACCATTGATTTAAATGGGGGTTTAACCCTCTGAATGCTAGGGATGTCTTGAGTGCATTGCAGAGTAATACATTGGAGACCCTTCTAGCATTCACGGGGTTAAACACCTCACTTAAATCAGTAGGAATTTTTATTTGTTCCCTGTGGTACAGTTGGTTTGCTCCAGAATTGCTTTTCTACAGAATACCTACATCACTTCATGAATAAAGTAAAAGATGAACAGTTCTGGGGCATACCAACTGCACCACTGAAGGGGGGAGGAATCCAAAATTCCCATTGTTCTAACATGTGGCTCTTAAAATGGAATTGTCACTTGTTAATTGTGAAATAAGTCTCAAAAGTGACAATATTTATCTTAGTCCTGTTTAAAACAACAGTCTATATTTATCTTTATTTATTAGTCAGTTAGTACAGATCCTCCAGATATCCCTGGAGGACTCAAACATTCCACATAGCTCTGTATTACCAACTGTCAATTCCTACCAGGAAGTACTAGTTCAGCTGCATAAGCTAACACATGAATAAGGCTAAATGTCTCACAAACTGTTGATTGAAATGAATAAATACAATGATTTTGGATGCTCTTTTCAAAATCATCTATTTGTTACAGAGTGACAGTTCTACTTTAACTTATTGGAAACTAGAAACGTCTTCAGTGTTTTGCTTTGTTAAAACAGTAAACTAATAAAAAAAATCCTTTGACAGACAGAAGGTCTTTTTCAAATGGACAAAACCAATATAACAGGCTCCTGCTCAGAGGCATAACTAGAAGCTACCTGGCCCTGGTGCAAAAATTGCATTGGGGCCCCCGACCACATTGAGTCCATTTTCCAACTCCACAATGCCTTCATTGTCCACCTCCTCAATGCCCCCATTGTCTACCTCCACATTGCCCCCATTGTCCACCTCCACACTGACCCCACTGTCCATCTCCACAATGTCCACTTCCACAATTCCCCCATTTACCACCTCCACTTTGGCCCCCATTGTCCACTTCCTACCTTTGCTGGCTCAGGAGGGGGGTGTTCATCCCTGGTGGTCCAGCTTCATATGGTGTCTCAGGAGAGGTCTGTGCCGCCTTCTGCACAGACCTCTATTAGCAGTTCCCATGCGGTCCTCTCTCCAGTAATGCAGAGAGATGGGAGATGATCTCATGTCCTAGTGCTTTGCATTACTAGACTGCTAGGGACAGCGAGGGAGCTGCTAAAAGAGGTCTGTGCTGAAGAAGGAACATACTTCAGCTTGCCAGTGGGGAGATCAGTCTAATATTCACACCGACCAAGCTTTTTGTTGCAGGCAGTGGCAATGGTCTAGCAGGGGGCCCTGCCGGGCTCCTGGAGTGATGGGCCCGGACGCAGATGTGACCCCTGCAACCACTTTAGTTACACCACTGCTCCTGCTGCATTTCCTTTTCTTACATTCATATAAGACTTTCTCCTACTTCCCACTCATGATTCTGCTTCTAGGGGAAAGGTGGCATGGCTAATGCCAGTGAGAATGATAGCCAGATATGATTGGCTGATGGCCATGGGGGTTGGCCATTCATTGGAAGTTGAGCATCTAAACCTCTAATGTTGTTTGTGTGACAGATCTACATTGGTTACATGGGCCACCAAGCAGTTCTGCACTGTTGTAGTTTTACCGCATTCCTGCTTCAGTGCAATAATGGTGCAGCATTCTGGACTTTGGTGGGTTCCAATGAGGAGATAGTGTATCTTTCAGCATGGCACAACATAGCCAACGTACCATCCTGTCAAAAGAAGAAAAGGGGAGGAGGAAGAATGGGGTGCTCCGTGTGTATCAATAGGCTTGATGTGTATACCACCACCAAAATCACCATATGGATGCACACTCACAAAATTAGTTTGTTGGAGAAGACATACACCCATGCCAACTTAAAAGCTTCTGGAGTTTCGCACAGCATCTTTACCTGTTGCTCAACCAATCACTTGCTCTCCCAAGCAGTATAGATAAGACGACAAGAAAACATAGGAGTGTCAACAGTGTAATATTGTTTAAAGTTTTGACCAATCAATACAATTCTTTTAATGTACTCACATTAGATAGTTGCCAGATACTTGTTATCAAGATTACTGGCAAATGGAGATATTTATCCTTCTCCATTCGGGTACACAGCTCGTTGGTGGATCCAATACACTGGCAGAGGCTCAGACTTTCCAAAAATTAATATCCTTTGTTAAAACATCCAAAATATAAATGGATATAAAATTATGCATGTAACTCACACCTAGTCCATATGTTTTTCCTGTACGTCATACACATTCGTACACACTTACAGACAAATCTCACGCACACAAATATTGTATTGTATATTTGTATTGTATTGTATATTTTTATTTATACAGCGTCAACCAGTGTACTTGGAACTTTACAGATTACATTTAATATAGAAGGGGTACAATAAGTGCGGTGATTAAGTGCTTATTTAGGCAGTCATAAGGGGAACAGCAGGTGAGTATACATTAGAGCTTACAATCTCTAAAATATAGAGACATAAAGGCACACATCCATACATATTTAACCCTTTAGTGACAGACGACTTACCTGGTAAGTCCAGGAAGTCATTCGCTATAATGGAAAAAAATAAAACCCCTGTCATTAAGGGAATAAAGACACACACACATACACACAAACATAAAGTCCTACAACTCCAGATATGGATGTACATAAAAACACAGATATAAATAACACACACACACAAACATACACAGATATATAGAATCTGTGTATAAGTCTTTATAACTGTGTGTGTCTGTCTCTGTATCAGTGTGTGGTTGCGTGTTTTTATGTCTGTATATCAGTGTGTGTGTTTGTGTATGCTTTTTCAAAGTTGTCTGTAGGTGTGTGTTCTCAAGTATGAACAGGTGTGCTTACCTGTGTGTGAATCAGAGGAAAAACAGTATGGACTAGACATACTGAATGCTAAATCTACACAAGTTACAGAGATGGTTTATCAGTGGTCTCGCAACAATTATATATTCTGGTTAAAATACAACTAAATACAAGCTGGTTTTTAGCCAGGTCATGCCAGGACAGTGACCTGCACCCTTTTTGATCTGGCACTATTTATCACTGACTCTATATTTCTTTGGTACTTTGTCCACCAAGAATAAGGTAACCTGTTACCTTTCCTTTTCTGAAAATCACCCATGTTTTCTATATGATGACAGCTTTCAATGTTTCCGCATTATAAATATATAAATAGTAACTATACATGTTAAATAAACAAAAAATATATGACCAAGAAAATTAGTGTATAAAATATTTGCAACTGCATTGTTTTTCTTAAAAATGTATTATTGCCTTTTCATAGAGCACCAGAATATAATATTCCTAAAATTTTAAATTTGTTATTTTGCTGTACAACTTCAGATTAACTGGTTTAAAAATCTATATGGCATCTTCCAACTATGCAGATATCTTCAAATTATCACTGTGGGCAGGAATATCTTTTTTTTGGAGTCCAGTTTGATACAAGGATATCTGATGATGACTCACACCCCATTTTGATTTCCCAGTAAATGTTAAGCCAGCCTAGGTCTTCTTTAATGTACATTTTATTTAGAGTACACTTTCTTCTTACATAGATGAAAATTCCATTACAGTTGATAACTTTATTATTTTTTTTTAATTTACAAATGTCTCCATATATTTAAATGGGAATCCATTAGACAATACAGTTAAAGGGATAGTAATACTTCCTTTTATCATTATTTTATTTTATAGGCATTTAAAAAACATGAAGAACGATATGTCTTATCTCTCAAACTTTTATGGTTTGAGAGATATTCACAAGCAAAATTTCCCCTCACGCCCCTTTTACCTAGTGTAAGCCATCTCTTCTCAGATGTGGAATGCAGTCCATAGACCAGACAGATAACAGAAGGGGACAATCTTCTTCATATGAGAACAATGAAAGCCCTGCCCCCTTGACAAGTTTTTCAGGTTTTTCCTGTATCTCAATTGAAGATTGTCCCTCTCTGTAGTCTACCTGGGCATCTCCTTCCTGATCTGGCTGAGCAGTGTTACATCAGTAAAAGGGGCGGGAGGGGGAAACTTTGTCATTGAATTACTCTTGAACTACAACACTGACAGAATTGAAATAACACTCTCCAAAGTCCAAATACTATGATGATTAATTAGAGCTACTTTTATTATGAAACATTACTATCCCTTTAACACATCAACTGCAAATAATCTAGGCCAAATATAACACTGATTATTATTCATCTCCATAAACTAGAATGGTTTTATACTGAACATTGACATTTCCACTCAATTCAGTTTATAGGCTTCTACAGTTCACATAATCCATCACAAAAAGAAAGACATTAACCCTTTAAAGACTAAAATGGAAGATATTCTATATTTATGTTAGGGTATTATGCTTGTAGAGGAGATTTGCAAAATTGTATGATTGCACCGCTTAATCCAAAGTATGACTTTGCTGTAAGGTTTCTAAACTACTTCTTTTAATAGCTAAAGTACATGAGGAAATAGATCGTGTGATTGGCCAGAACCGGTGCCCAAATCTTGAAGACCGGATGAATATGCCGTACACAGATGCCGTTATACATGAAATCCAGAGGTTCAGTGATGTTCTCCCTATGAGTGTCCCACACACAGTGTTTGAAGACACAACATTCCGTGGATATACTATACCTAAGGTAGACTTGTGGGAGAATTACTTGAGCAACTTTGGTTTGCCTCTAGGTTTATAGGCTAAACATCTCCATTACAGATAAGTGCAAGTCATGTTCATTTTCAACGTTTAGAAATGGCTATATTTTACAAATGGTTTTGGTCAGTGGCTTCTGATGCATGTTATCTGTTCCTCATAGAATCCTTGAGAATAGGAGTGTTGAGCAACACATTGCTCAGCAATGTAATGCTCACCCTTCTGGTCCTCAAGGGGTTAACTTGATCATTGGCTTTGCAACTGTGCACTCTTGACTAGCGATGGGTGAAAAGTCAGAGAAATTTCCTGCAGGACTTTTCACTAAAAAAACTATTTATTCATGAAATTTTCCTGCCCATAGACAATACATAAAATGTTCTCCTATATGTCACTGTCAATAACTTTCCCACGAGAACTTTCCATATTTTGCCTATATTTTCTATGACTGCAAGATTTCCTGCCACAATATTAATACTTAGTGCTGACGTGAAGAAATAAATAGCTGAAAGTAAGAGTTGTGAGTCCTACAACAAGATATGCCTTGAAAAAATTATCAGGCTGAGATAATTTGTCCTTTGCCCACAGCACTAACTTCCTGCTTAAGTAACGTTGTCACAATCATCCATGAAATATAACTGCATCTTGGCATATTCCAGCAGGGTGTAACACATGACATTAGTTCTTTAAAAGAAAAGGGCAGCATGTCAACTGCCAACATTATGGTAAGTTTACTATTCCATAGTACTGTTGCATTATATTTGTTCAGGTTTTGACTTCTTTCTAAGAACTTGACATGACTTGTGGAGGTGTTGGTGTGGAGGAGGTATGTGTAGACACTCTACAAATCTTGTTATCTTCAAAAACAAACTCCACTCATACTCATCTGCAGCAAGAGCAGAAAATATTGGTACATGCGATGACATATCAACAGCACTTCTATTATTCAAACCAGAGCCTGAGAATGTTTAGGAGTACATATGCTGCTGCTCGTTATGGCACCTCTGACCTGTTGATAGTGTGTCTCCCAGTAAGAATTGTGGTTGTGCTTCAGATGGGAACCCATTGAGGAGGTTTCTAGCTGTCAGTCTGCCTCCCCCTGCTCACAAGCTTCTTACAAAGACAACAAATATCCACATGCTTGGCTTTTGAAACATGATTGAAGAATCTCGATATAGTGGTCTTCTTAGACTGAGGGGTTACTGAAATGTTACTGCTACTACTAGTACTACTATTACTACTAGGGCAAGATGTTGCTGAAATTGTACTACTACTCAGTGTCACAGTTTCTGCACTTCCAACAGCAGCAGAGGTACTCATCAAAGCTAATGCTATAGATGCTGATAACCTGTGTTGTTGCTGGTTATGCAACACTAATCGTGTCTGTGACTGAGTGATAATAGGACTTGGAAGCTGTGATCAAGTTAATATGACTAACAGGATGACTGTGTATTTTTGACAACTTTGCTTGTCTGGGGTCAGACTTACCAATTTTTTTCTCAAACAGTTTAAAGACAGACACAGTGCTCCTTTTCAATGGTGAAAGACTGACTAACTTTCAGGCCATGTCATCCTCTCGCTCACTCTCAACTTCATCTGAATCTGAGGAAGAGGAGGATGCTGGAGGGGTATATTCTAGATCCTCATCATCACCATCAGTCATCATTAGGTCAATGTCAGCATCACCTGCTGATTCATGCCCACTACCTTTATATTCCTCTAAGCCTTTAGAGGTGTCAAACAATTTTTTACATTTGCCTGTGTCTTTCAGATCAAATGAGTTAAACAGAATGTTTGGGTATTTGGGGTTAAATACCTTTGCTCCATTCTCACTCACACCCTCAGACACTTATTACACAGTGTCACACTCTAAATTGGATCCTGTACCTTTCAAAGAAGACCCTTGGAACACAGGTTGGAGTGTGTAGCTTGAGGATGCAGATGCCACAAGAGTTTGTGCTGCAGCAGAAAATGAGTTTAAAGATGATGGCCATGAAGCCAGATGTACAGTTAAGGAACCAATTATTTGATCTCTTGCTGATTTTGTACGTTTGCCCACTGACAAAGAAATGATCAGTCTATAATTTTAATGGTAGGTTTATTTGAACAGTGAGAGACAGAATAACAACAAAAAAAATCCAGAAAAATGCATTTCAAAACAGTTATAAATTAATTTGCATTTTACCGACTGAAATAAGTATTTAACCCCTTTGCAAAACTTGACTTATTACTTGGTGGTAAATCCCTTGTTGGCAATCACAGAGGTCAGACGTTTCTTGTAGTTGGCCACCAGGTTTGCACACATCTCAGGAGGGATTTTGTCCCACTCCTGTTTGCAGATCCTCTCCAAGTCATTAAGGTTTCGGGGCTGATGTTTGACAACTGAAACCTTTAGCTCCCTCCACAGATTTTCTATGGGATTAAGGTCTGGAGACTGGCTAAGCCACTCCAGGACCTTAATGTGCTTCTTCTTGAGCCACTCCTTTGTTGCCTTGGTTGTGTGTTTTGGGTTATTGTTATGCAGGAATACCCATCCACTACCCATTGTCAATGCCCTGGCTGAGGAAAGGAGGTTCTCACCCAAGATGTGATGGTACATGGCCCCGTCCATCGTCCCTTTGATGCAGTGAAGTTGTCCTGTCCCCTTAGCAGAAAAACACCCCAAAAGCATAATGTTTTCACCTCCATGTTTGATGGTGGGGATGGTGTTCTTGTGGTCATAGGCAGCATTCCTCCTCCTCCAAACAAGGCCAGTTGAGTTGATGCCAAAGAGCTCGATTTTGGTCTCATCTGACCACAACACTTTCATCCAGTTCTCCTCTGAATCATTCAGATGTTCATTGGCAAACTTCAGATGGGCCTGTACATGTGCTTTCTTGAGCAGGGGGAACTTGTGGGCGCTGCAGGATTTCAGTCCTTCTCGGCGTAATGTGTTACCAGTTGTTTTCTTGGTGACTATGGTCCCAGCTGCCTTGAGATCATTGACAAGATCCTGCCTTGTAGTTCTGGGCTGATTCCTTACCGTTCTCATGATCACTGAAACTCCACGAGGTGAGATCTTACATGGACCTTTGGACCGAGGGAGATTGACAGTTATTTTGTGTTTCTTTCTTTTGCAAATAATCGCACCAACTGTTATCACCTTCTCACCAAGCTGCTTGGCGATGGTCTTGTAGCCCATTCCAGCCTTGTGTAGGTCTACAATCTTGTCCCTGACATCCTTGGACAGCTCTTTGGTCTTGGCCATGGTGAAGAGCTTGGAATCTGATATATTGATTGCTTTTGTGGAGAGTTGTTTTTTATACAGGAAACAAGCTGAGATTAGAAGCACTCCCTTTAAGAGAGTGCTCCTAATCTCAGCTTGTTACCTGTATAAAAGACACCTGGGAGCCAGAAATCTTGTTGATTGGTAGGGGTTCAAATACTTATTTCACTCAGTAAAATGCAAGTCAATTTATAACTGTTTTGAAATGCATTTTTCAGGAATATTTTGTTGTTATTCTGTCTCTCACTGTTCAAATAAACCTACCATTAAAATTATGGACTGATCATTTCATTGTCTGTGGGCAAACGTACAAAAATCTGAAGGGGATCAAATAATTTTTTACCTCACTTTATGACTCCGGTTGAGCCAGAGCAGAGACATGGATAACCATTCTTGAAAAGCTCTAATCCTTGTAGGTACTGGAAGTTAAGTAGAAGGATCCTAGTATGCAGACAGTACATGGAGGAAGATGCTTGCAATAAAATAATCTCCACAAAAAAACAATCCCCATGATGGTGCTAAACTAAGCAGCTCTTTCACAATGGTGAAAATAATAGAAGACTCTGCGATGGAATTACCCCAAAAGGTGACTACTAATAACACAGGCAGAAGGCTGTAGTAATGGCTTACCAGAAATCTGTAGCTGCAGAATATTAGGTAGCTTGCATGTAAACAGATGGTAGCTGAAATAGAAATACTCAAGGATGCTGGCAAAGAGCTATGGGTAAGAGACTTATGAGCACTGCTAGATTATAGAAGTACTAAATAGCCCATAGATACTGTAGATAGAAGCACATATGAGGTTGGAACACACAGGCAGCCAGCTTAGAAAGAAATTGCCACAAGGCAGACAAAAGGAGATAGCTAGAGAGGATAATGTTTAGTTAGGAAAAACTAAGCAAAAGAAAGCACCACCCATAAGAGATAAGGCAGAAGGTACTCATGGAAGTAAAGGTGTAGTCTGCCTGAATAGATGGTAAAACAGACCTGGGTCAGAGGTCAGAGGATGAGTCAGAGCGTAGATGGATGCAGGCCAAAGTCGAAGCTGGAGAATCAGTTGGAGCGTAGTCAGATGCAAGCCAAAGTCGAAGCTGGTGAATCAGTTGGACAATAGTCAGATACAAGTCAAGGTTTAAGCAGGTAAATCAGTTGGAGCATAGCTGGATACAAGCCATGGTCTAAGCTGGTGAATCAGTCAGACTGAAGTCGGCAGCAAGCCAAGGTCGAAACCAGTGAATCAGTTGGAGCGTAGTCAGATGCAAGCCAAAGTTGAAGCTGGTAAATCAGTCGGAGTGTAGTACAATATCAGGAGACTGAGACGAGGTCAGGAACAAACAGAGGAGTTGAATAACAGTAATCAATCTAGAATTGACAAGCTACAACAAAAGGCAAGAAAGATTAGAACAAGCAGTGCTAGAATCTGAGCACCCAAACTTTAAATAGGAATCCCCCAATAAAATCAGTCCTAGTAATCAGGCAACCACAGACAATGGAAGTGATGTGACTCTTAAGCACTCCCAGGGCAAAATCAGCAATTGTGACATGCACAGATAATAACAGCAAGATCATCAAGGCACTTGGACCACAGCTGCCCGTGTCTTTCAAATCAGACAGACAAAATGTCTGTGTATTTGGGGTCAACCTCCTTTGCTCCCTCCCTGTCCCCCCAATCACTCCTAAACAGAGAAAAAATGCCCTACCTACAAGGCTCCCTAAACTAAGCTCCACTCTATTTTCTAGCACAAAATGTAGCTCTTCCTCTCTCAAACATAGAATTGCATGGTGAGGGAACGTCAGACCACTGTTATAGTTTGCCTTTGTGAATATAAGGGAAACTTGCCATGGCTATATAGAAATTCAGTCTTCCCATTGATTTCAATGCAATGAGACAGGTTAAAAAAAAAAAGATGAAAGTAGCACTTTTAGTGAAAAATCTGCCACTCTGCGAAAAGTGCCATTTGTCTCCTGTTTAGCTTTTGAGGCGAAAACTTTCCCACAACCCTACTCTTGACTTTGACTGAAGGAGAAATTGTTGTGTAAATAGGGATCTATGTATGAACCAAAAGAGGAATGATTGTTCAGAAAATGAACTGCATGACGGAAGGGATAACCCTCCATGCATTGATTTAAACTGGGTTTTTAATCCCTGCAATGTTAAAGCTTTATATATATATATATATATATATATATATATATATATATATATATATATATATATACACTCAGCCTGGGGTGACCCTGGTTGCAGTGAGAGGCAGCACTCATCCATTAGTCTTCATTTTCTTTTAATGATGAATCATTCTGGACAAAGAACAACAAGATTGCTAGAGTATTTCTAGCCAAACGTTTTCGGTCCATCAAGTGGACCTTCATCAGATTTTGGATGTATTGATATGGGGCTTAGGCTTTGGTCTTTTTTCCCTTTCAATTCATGGATCGGCAGGTTTTAATATGCATTAGGGACTCTGTGGCCAAAAAACTGGGTGCAGATTTTCACCCTTTAGAGTGGGTCCTTTAACACATGATAATGCCTAATGCTTGGAATTGAATGGGACAATGGAACTCATTTAAATGGGTTCAAATGGGCACTAACATTAGCACCGGGTGTTCATTTTTTTTCTGCTGGTATTTCTTCATAGCACAGGTAATTGAATTGCTAACAGTGCTGGAAAAAAAATGGCGGCGTGTTTTTTTTTCTGGC
Organism: Rhinophrynus dorsalis; assembly: GCA_037306005.1. Taxonomy (NCBI): domain Eukaryota; kingdom Metazoa; phylum Chordata; class Amphibia; order Anura; family Rhinophrynidae; genus Rhinophrynus; species Rhinophrynus dorsalis. The sequence goes on from CM074726.1 coordinate 187,604,305, forward strand.
AACTGGAGCAATTGAATCGAGACCATTGTCTCAAGATTTATACAATTGTATAAATAAAAGAGTATGGCTAGTACCAGCTAAAGTGAATAACTAAGCAAATGCTTATTTATATCTAAAAACAGTGTGTAACTGTATAAAATTTCAATATTTAATAAGTATGTATATTAATGTTTAGGTATGTATATATAATGTTTCACAGTTTGTGTAAATATGTAACCCTTTACTGAAAACTGTTCAGGACATACTTGAAAACGAGAGAAATCTCAATGTATTCTTCCTGGTAAAACATTTTCTAAATAAATAAACAATGACTAAATAGTCTGGTGCACCCTGGGACTAATATAAACAGCACAATGCCGCAAAGTAAAGGGTTAATGGTGATGAATATTTGGATGTGCACCAATATTTTGTGTATTTGCTTTTAGCTATTTTGGTCAAAATTGGTTAACTCCAGCAATTTTAAATGTGTTTTTTTTTCTTTGGGTGTACTTACCAAAACCTGGACTGGACTAATATTAACACCTTAAGGACCATTGCAGTGCCAGGACTGTCAAGGCGGTCCGGCACTTAAGGACCAGTGACTGTCCTGGCACGGCATGGAGTTCAGGGCTCCCGGCACGGCTGCATGCCCCTCCAGAAGCCCTGAATTGGAAGCGCTAAAAAAAAAAATGCCCCGTGGTCCTCAAGTGCCGGCCGAGTTTGCTCGCACTGGTCCTTAAGGGGATAACAGTACACACAAACTAAAGGAAAATCCCCAAACAAGAATGACCCATAAATGAGACACTCAACCCAAAGTTAGACAAAAATGCAAAATATATTTTATTGATACAAATAAATAAGAACTCAGTAATTAAGCATTCTATTATTCTTTTTTTGCCACTTTTTTTTAAGTTTATGGGACCGGATATTTTATTCTTGATATAGCGTCCTGTGCTTCATTTACATGGTGAGATATTACTTCATTTTCACTGCACAATGTCATGTAAATATTATCACTTTTCAGACAACTTTTTTTACTTCCCATTTACAAAAATGTTCTATGTAAGGGACTGGATATTCTATATATGACCCTCTCTGCATGCTCATACATATGAGTTAGTAAATGAATGTTTCATTATTAACAGAACTTGGTTTGTTACATGTTCTGACTTATGGGATCGTTCTTTCCATCTTTGATAGAGTTATCTGCTTTTTTAAAGGGATAGTAATGTTTCATAATAAAAACAGCTCTAATTAATCATCATAGTATTTGGACTTTGGAGAGTGTTATATCAATTCTGTCAGAGTTGTAGTTCAAGAGTAATTCAATGACAAAGTATCCCCCTCCCACCCCTTTTACTGATGTAACACTGCTCAGCCAGATCAGAAGGGAGGTGCCCAGGTAGACTGCAGAGAGGGACAATCTTCAATTAAGATAAGGGAATAACCTGAAAAACTTGTCAAGGGGGGCAGGGCTTTCATTGTTCTCATAGGAAGAAGATTGTCCCCTGCTGTTATCTGTCTGGTCTATGGACTGGATTCCACATCTGAGAAGAGATGGCTAATACTAGGTAAAAGGGGCGGGAGGGGAAACTTTGCTTGTGAATATTTCTTAAACCATAAAGGTTTGAGAGATAAGACTTATATCGTTCTTCATGTTTTTTTAATGCCTACAAAATAAAATAAAGTTAAAACAAAGTATTACTATCCCTTTAACACAGGGAGATAGTCCTTGTCTTTTGTATTCTTGGATGTATACCATTGAACCATTTATTGTGTCAGTGAATACCATTACTCTTTAAGTCAACTCTTTTACGTCTTATTTACACTTAATGTGTTAGGGACTGGCTAATCTGCATATCTCACTTTGCACATGCACATATATATAGTAACATAGTAAATTAGGTTGAAAAAAGACACAAGTCCATCAAGTTCAACCTTTGCCTCTTTCCCCAGAGACATGAGAATGATATAGCTTTCCTGCTAGCAATTAAGTTAGTCTTTATCATACCTTCCTGTTTTGTCTACTGATACACAGTATAACTCTGTATGTTCCCTTTTGAAAGAAATGTATCCATTGTATCTGCCATAACCACATCCTTGGGCAAGGAATTACATAAATTAACGACCTTAATGTAAAAAAAAAAAAAAAAAACCCAAAAAAACCCTTTCTCTGCTGAAGCCAAAACCTCCTTTCCACTAATCTCAAGGGGAGTTCCCTGGTTATTTGATAAGGCCTTGGAATGAATAGCTCACTGGAGATATATAATTTTTTATTTGATCTAATAATTCTTATATATTCCACTCTGGATAGCACTCTTGTGTGCTTTATTTCATTCAAGTTGGGCAGCAATAAAACAAATTTTAAGTGTCCTCAGTGCATGGAATTGTCTTGAAATGTGGTCATGTGTCTCTTGTATTCAGTTTCGATTGGCTGGGGTCAGTGGTCCTGTGTTTCCTTGGATATGTGTCACATGAGAATGTGTTATGTGTCCGCTGGTCTTGGAGCTCATTGGTCTCAGCTGATTATGACACAATTGTTTTGTTTTATTTCTATTGGTTCCTGTCTACTATTTAAGTTAGTGCTTGGCCACCAGTGTCTGCATTTCCTGACGAAGTCTCCATTGACGATAAAGCTTTGGGTTGAGTGGCTACTAAAGAAAAAGTATTTTCTCCCACTGGGCTTGATCTTGTTCTTTTGATTTGAGTTCACTGATAAGTATATACTTACATTTTGTCTTAAACTCATTATAATTCTTCTTTATTAGGTAGCACTTGCACTTTTGTTGCACATCTCTACCAGTGGGGGATATTATATATGCATATACACTTTATACACTCATTAGCACATTTGCAAATATTTTGGGTGTGTATTATATTGCTATTTTGGGCTTTTCATTGTTACCCTTTATATGTTTTATACCCTTCGATGACTGGCCTCTCAGCCGGCAGTTAAGGACCAATGGATTCCAAGGTCCAAGAATGGCGTACAGCCACGTGGGGAACCCTGAATTCCATGACGTACAAAACAGTCATGGGTCCTTAACGGTGGTTTTCCCATGACCATCCTGGCATGTAGTGTTCTTAAGGTGTTAAGTATATTTTATTGCTGAGTTCTTTTTTTGTATCAATAAAATAAGATTTCTATAATAATATGGATTCAGCCTATGAATGTTATACATGGAACATGTCTTGTTAAGATGATATTACAAAGATAGCAATGGAAAATCCATATTACATACCTCTACTATATCTGTTTATTCAAGTGATCATAACTATCAAGTACATGAAGGAATTATACAACTTTATAATAAGTATAAAATATGTGAGAATCCTTATTGATGCAGAATACCAACTTATTCACAATACAAACACATTTATGTAATAATAGCTTAATAATTCAATGATTGACCAACCAGATAATAGAAATCACATATGTTGCTATTGTAGATATGATATTGTAAATATGTTCATTTGATGTGCTAAGGAGAAAAAGGATATTTATAAAACACACCTCCATAGGTGAAAATAAAAGTAAAATTGCCCAACTTCCCATTGATTTAAATGGTACTTTTATTCACATAAATGGCGCTGTAAAACAGTAAGTGGAAGATCTCTTTCTCATTCAAGGAGAAAACAACATGTAAATGAATGGAGATCTTTATTTGTCTATTATTGTGTGTTTGCTTCACCCAGATCCATTCCAGTTCATCTTAGGACATTAGCCCCACAAAGAGTGAATATACAGTGGGGATTCTGTGCTAAATCAGGATGATGATGATAAGCACATGCTTCTAGATTAATGGAAATTACAGAAAGGTGGAGGAGCTATACAGCTTCAGCAAATAGTCACAGATACATGTCCCAAAGGGATAGGTTAAATGATCCCAAAATCCTGCATCCTTTAGTCCTCTTGAGAGTCCCCATCATGATTGTTCACACAATGAAATACAAAAGCTTGGCGCTGTCTTTCTTTTGGGGGTCCCTACAATGATAAAAAATATACACAGTATCTAAAAATACTTATAGAAAACTCCTAGCAGTTTTACAACTATAAAAGCTACCAAAGGATAATGCAACCAAACACCAATATGGTATTAAAAAGGGAATTTAATAAGAGAAATTTCCTCAAAAGATATATAAATCAATTCTAGTAGATCTAGACATGCAATTAATACTTAAAGGGATAGTAATGTTTCACAAAAACATCAGTTCCAATTAATCTTCATAGTATTTGAGCCATATAGAGTTTTAATTCAATACTGTCAGAGTTGTAGTTCAAGAGTAATTGAATGATAAAATATTCCCCTCCTGCCCCTTTTACTTAGTGTAAGCCACCTCCCCTCAGATTTGGAATCTGGTCTCTTGACCGGACAGGTCGCAGTAAGGGACAATCTTCTTACTGTGAGAACAATGAAAACCCTGTCCCCACTGACAGGTTTTTCAGCTTTTTTCCCTTTACTTAATTGAAGATTGTCCCTCTCTGCAGTCTACCTGGGCACCTCCCTGCTGCTATGAGCTGAGCAGTGTTACATCAGTAAAAGGAGCGGGAGGGGGATACTTTATCATTCAATTATTCTTGAACTACAACTCTGACAGAATTGAAATAACACTCTCCAAGACCCAAATACTATGACAATAAATTAGAGCTGCTGTTATTATGAAATATTACTATCCATTTAAACCAATATACATAAATACAAAAATGTACAAAAGTACATACATGGACACTTAGTCACCAACGATATGGCTACAGTTGTTCCCAGCCAGGAAAAGTTGCATCCAATTACGCATTTCACACAGAGTGCTTTATCAAGTCCATAGCAATTAAGTGTCCATGTATGTACTTGTATACATTCTTGTATTTATGTATGTTGGTTCAAGCCTAAATTGCATGTCTAGATAATGTGTAGAATTGTGTGGAGGTATGTGGAGGCGCTAACTGGTGAATACTCCTTAAATTCTCAGAATATGGGGGGATGGTGTCTTGCAACTTGTTTTATATATCTTATGAGGAAATTTATGTTATTGAATTCATTTTTTTAATATCATATTGGTGTTTGGTTGCATAACCCTTTGGAAGCTTTTATAGTTGTAAAACTGCCAGAAGCTCTTAGATTAATGTTGACAGACGCTCAAAAATGGGTTCTAATTACTTTAACGATTTGCACCACTGGTAATCTTACAAAATGGAGGACATTTTAACCACACCAACTGTATGAATCACGTTCTCTGAAATGGGGCGAATGTTCATTAATTCATAAAAATCCTGTGCAATACAGTAACATTATAGCACTGATCGTTTTTCTATCAAAACTGTGAGTGCATCACTTTCTTTCATGCTGCACTAAGATCCTTATGCACAAAAAGAAGTGGAGTAAACCAACTTCCCATGAGGGGCAAATAAACTTTCCCAGAATGTCCACATATCTAAATGGGGTTTTTAACCATCTCAATGCTAGAGATTTATCCAACGTATTACTTCAAAATGAGTTGGATACCTCACTAGCATTCAAGGACTTAAAAGGCTCATTTCAGTCAACTGGAATGTATATTTGTCCACCATAGTGCATTTGGTTTGCCCCAGAACTGTTCCACCTTTCCTTGATACATATCACCCTGTGTGTATATATATATATATATATATATATATATATATATATATATGTTTTAGCGGTTGCCATTATTGGTGCATCAGGGTCACCTGAACCTGCCTCTGGTTGGATTTTGTAATGTTCTTCTCCTCTGAGTGATTCTCCTCCTGTCTCAGGGCACTGATGTCTACCCACTCCTATGCAGTGTTCTCCGTGATCCCACTCAGTTCGCTACTCCGGACCGATTCAACCCTGGACACTTTCTGGATGACAAGGGCCGCTTCAAGAGGCATGACGCCTTTGTGCCATTTTCCACAGGTTAGTCATATTTATAGCTCTTTCTAAGGCAACATGGTTCATTTTACCAACAGAATATATGAGCAGTGATTTAGGGGTGAGACTGATTATCACATGCAATGAAAGTTCCTGCCTATACTGAGTGTTGTATTCATTAACTTAAAGAGGTACAATTGCAGTGCAAATTAACTGCACAGTTGAAGACAAGGACACATTCCAATACACGTGTTGCTTTTTTCAGTAGTCATCTATGGTGCAGTGAGATTGCCCCAGAATTAGTGAACTGTATTTTTGTGTGAGACGTCAACTTTTTTGTCATATAAATGTTTTGTTTAATTGATCAACCTTTCTTCTATCATACAGTCTTTAGCTCAGTTGACCACACTTCCACTTTTAATCAACCTTTTTTGGTGATCCGTATGTGTGATTGATGGGCAGGGAATGTGGTCATCACTCAGCCAGACTTGACTGGATGATGCCTACATTCACCTCTATTGATTGGATCACATCCGTGAGCACTACATTAGCCATGTGAATAATCTGTATAACAGACCCCCAGGTCACCAGGCAGATCATCACCATGGCACCTTCACTGAGATGCAGCAAATTGTGTAGTGAATTGGATACATGATCCAATAGTTGCCTTTAAACAGCCCCACAAGCAGCAAGCCATTTTAATTTTGGGGCATTATACACTAGGGAATGATAAAGAGGTAGTAAAGTGGCCATGACTTCTCCAGTGATATAATTTTTCCAAGTCTTATCTTATTCTATGGAGCCAGTGTACTAGGATTTATCGAGTTTTGGAGATCTTAGTGAACAGGGTCCATAGAATAACATAGGAACTGGAGAAATTATATTGCTGGAGAAGTCATCTCCACTTTATCACCTCTGTATCTCACCTTAGTGCAGAACCCCCATGTGTATCCCTTTCAAACAATGTGCAGCTGGATAAACAAGTCTCTACTGTGCACATACAAATCTGCACTGAATTCTTATGCGCAAAGTATATTGCACATGCACAGATCTGTCATTTCAGAGATTATCATTTATGTTCAAAAGAAAAGTGGAGAAGAGCTCAGGCAAACCAGTTGAACTACAGGGGAAAGCTAAAAATTCAAAACATTTCTATTGATTTAAATGGGATTTTTTACCCACTGAATACTATGAAGGTTTGCAGTGTATTGCTTCACAATGCATTGGAGACCTCACTAAAGTTTGAATGGTAAAAATTCACTTTGAAAGAAATGGAAATCTTTAGTCCTTCCCTATACTGCAAATGGCCCAGAATTCCTCCATTATTCTTTTGAAAATACGGTCCAATTAGTGTCCTGGGAACAGGGCCACAAACCAACAAGAGGTGAGTAAACTGACCATTAGACCTAGTTTTTCATTTTGCCAAATGGATGAGGATCAAAGGTGCAGGGTTCGTAGTACTTGGCACTGACTCCTTCACTTCAAAGTTTAACAATTATCTGCCGATCAGTTAAAAAGTTAAAGCATAAAAAACTCAGAGTTTTGCACTAAATGGTATTGTGGATTTTTAACTCTAGCTGGGTGACTGTGCAGATATAATATATATGTGTTTTCTAGTTCCCTTTTGTATTCCATAGGCTGAATCTTCTCTTAAAGTGATAGTAACCTTTTATTTTGACTTGACACTTAATGCAAGACCATAATATGTAGATATATGATCTATACATTTATTTATTTTTTCTCATTTTCACTCCTTTTATTACTCATTTACATCCCTAACAGTGAGCTGCTTGTTCTGTGTCCAAAGAGATTTCTGTCAGAGACTCTGAATGCATGGATATTGATACAATGTATAAAAAATACAATGTATAAAATATAGAATGTAAAAAAGATAACATACAGCGTTCTGTTCTGAGCCAATACTCCACACACATTACTATGAATGAATCTAGGTGGAGCCTACACACTGGGGGCGTGTCTAATACCACAGCAAGGGGAAAGCTCAGCCTCTAACTGAAGTAATTACCATAGTGTGCCAGAAATTATCATGAAGTGTCAGACTGTACCACAAAAACATAAAGGTACATTTCATAAAAAACATTTTAATGAACATTTACAACATGTGATTTGTTTTAGTGTTACATCTCTATTTTAACCCTTTGAGTCCCAGAGCAATGTGTTTTGCACCCCTCTGGTACTTAAAGTGTTAAGAACAATAAAATCTGAGTGAGACAGACATGTGGCCATACTGAATATAAAAGAGACAGTGGTCACACAATAGTATATTGATGGTAAATGTATATTTAGTTGGTCGCTCTGAGGCTGATGCATTAAGAACTGATCACTTTTGAAGTAAATCAAATGCTTCATAGGGTTTCAAGTCTCATGTAAATAAACTGACTTTTTAAAATTGGTATTTGTCCTCTATGGTACATGTGGTAGGCCCCAGAATTGCTCAAATTCCTTAGTATATCAATTTTGTTTACTTTTCATCATCTTTTCCTTGGCTACTTAATGTTGTTCTCTTCATGTTTCCTCTGGATGGATCCCAGGAGATTTCAAATGTTTCTAATGTATGAAGTTCCAGGGGTCATACTGGAGACATAGCTTAATTGTTCCCACCTCGGCCTTAATCATCATCTGTATCCTTTTCTAGGCAAGAGGATGTGTGCAGGGGAGAGCTTGGCTCGAATGGAACTCTTCTTGTTTCTCACCAATATCCTGCAGAACTTCACCCTGATGTCCCAGAAGCATTTCACTGATGAGGACATTATGCCAAAATTGACCGGATTTTCCAATCTACCAATACCTTATGAGATCTCATTTGTGCCCCTGTAAGAACTTAGAAAACACGTCTAATGGAACAAATCCAGTTGAATTAATCTCTTCTTCTAGGATCAATAATACCTATAAAGGAGCTGGGGTTATTTTATCACCCATTTATTTCTCACTCTACAACTAAAACCCTCTGCAATGTCCATTGTTTATTGACCTACATGATACCTACCCGCTGACCAAATCTCTCCTCTTCAGTCCATTCCTAACTTGGCTACCAGGATATTCTTTATTTCTTTCACAAAAATGCTTCCCCAAAATCTACTAAAATCACGCTCCTGGACATCAAGCAACATATTGCCTACATAATCCTCCTTCATACCTTCACAACTTTTTAACCCCTTTATAAAGATTTTTTTACACTACAGGAGAAGAGCAATGTTGTGCTTTTTAGTATGCCTTTGTCCAGCCATTTTTCCTCTAATTCCCTTAATACACTCACACACTATATACCATTTTAAGCATAAGTAGGACTTTATTTTGATACCATATTTATATGGATAACTCACCATTTAATTTGATAATAAAAATATATTTTTATAGATGTTCCTGTAATGGTTGGATAATTTTTAATAGGGACCGGATAACAAGTTTGACTTTCTAGGAGGTGCTATCTCTCTGTGATGAAAATTTCTATCCATATAAATATGGTATCAAAATAAAGCCCTACTTATGCTTAAAAAATGGTATATAGAGTGTGTGAGTGTATTAAGGGAATGTGATATCACATGTTAGTGATATCTTTATACTGCAAATATGGCCCTCTTGTAATTCTCAGAATTATCTTTGCATGCATTATGTTTGCTTGTTTTAGTCATTATCTGAACTGTATTTCAATTCACATTTTTAGAGAATAATTGTGCTCTCCTTTGTTTGTGCTTTTCTGCTTTTGTTTAACCTGTTCACTAACAAGTTATAGGATAATAGTGATTGCTTCTCTTATGTACCCTACTGTTGCCATTTAGGTCCAAGGGGAGATTGGCGCCATCTCTTTCCATTTTTTTTTCATATTTCAATATATGTGTTTATAAATTAGACTGTGTAAATAAAATGCTTTGGTCTTACTCTAAATCATTTATTCAGCAACATAAAGGGGTTGCAGTAGGTCATCAAGTGACCAAACATGCTCTCAAGTCCATCTCTCAGCACCATCAATAAAAATAAAAGTGCCCCCTCTTTGGCCATTTTCCCTGTTAGGATGTGTGTTCTCTGTGTCTCTCTTACTCACGATCACAGCGAGGAGGAGAGAGACAGAGAACAGTGAATGTGATGTTTACATACCCGTGTGATGTGGTTCTACAGGCACCAGGAAAAGGGTGAAGCGGACTGACTGCAAGGACTGCCATCCGTCCAGATACTTGTGACATTCTTGGCATGTCACACAGTGTTAACGAGTTAATTCTCTTCTCCACATTATAAATCATCTACAATAATCCACCACATACCTGAACACCCTCTGCATTCCATCTATACTGCTGTATCTTGGCTGAAGGTTTTCTCTCTCTCACTTCTCCTTATCTCTGGAATTCCTTCCCAATCAGCATTCACCTGACTCCAACTTCCACAGCTTCAAATGCAAACCAAAAGATCTTGTGTCAAATGCAGAACTACAGTAAAATACAAACTGTATTTCTTAAGCAATAACCAAACTGTCAGGCTGCACTTGGTGACATCTCTATTTTGCTCCTTCTCTGCTTAGATTGTAAGCTCTATGGAACAGGGTCCACCTGTCCTAATGTATGAATACCTACTGTACCTCTTATACAGTCTGTATAACTAATGCACTTACTATACCTTTGCTATAATATAATGTAAAATGATAAATACAAATTATGGCCCTACATAAATAAAAATATCCATATATACAGTACGTACATACCTACATATACACTTAAATACCTTATAGGTCTGATAGCATCTGTTTGCTGTTGCTTAAAATCTAATTTTGCATTTACTCTAAATAGGCAGCCATGTCTGTCTTCTCCAGGACTCTCATTGACTGTTCAGAATTAACTGTGAATGTGTTGAGATAAGATAATAACTGACTTTATATAAGAGCAGTGGGCACTAACTACAATCAATTAACTAGCCATATGTCACGGTTTTATTGAACACTCAGACAATTGGGTAGGATAAAATAGGAAAGCTTTATTAGACAGAATAAAGCGCACAAGGCCCCTCACAGTCCAAACTCTACAAAACAGCAATAATAAAGTTTGACACAAGACAGGGCATACAAGATAACAATACAATAATGAGGCTCTACCGGCCTTACCGAATACTGGGTAAGGCAGCCTAATCACTGGCGCAACAAGGAACTGAGGAGGCTCTACCGGCCTTACCGAATACCGGGTAAGGCAGCCTAATCACTGGCGCAATAAGGAACTGAGGAGGCTCTACTGGCCTTACCGAATACCGGGAAAGGCAACCTAATCTCTGGTGCAACAAGGAACTGAGGAGGCACTACCGGCCTTACCGAATACCGGGTAAGGCAGCCTGATATCTGATGCAGCAGTAACCGCTAGTGACCGGATAGCACTGACTGGAATAGCTAAACGCAGGCCACAGCTAGTCACAGGCTGAGCGATATAGGAAGGCAACAGTAACCGCTTAGTGACTGGATAGCACTGACTGGAATAGCTTAATGGAGGCCACAGATAGTCACAGGCTGAGCGATATTGGAAGGCAACAGTAACCGCTTAGTGACCGGATAGCACTGACAGGAAGTGCTAACGGAAGCAACAGATAGTTGCAGACTGGGTGATATTGGAAGGCAACAGTAACCGCTTAGTGACCGGATAGCACTGACTGAAAGTGCTTAACGGAGGCAACAGATAGATACAGGCTGAGCGATATAGGAAGGCAACAGTAACCGCTTAGTGACTGGATAGCACTGACTGGAATAGCTAACGGAGGCCACAGATAGTCACAGGCTGAGCAATATTGGAAGGCAACAGTAACCGCTTAGTGACTGGATAGCGCTGACAGGAAGTGCTAACGGAAGCAACAGATAGTTGCAGGCTGGGTGATATTGGAAGGCAACAGTAACCTCTTAGTGACCGGATATCACTAACTGAAAGTGCTTAACAGAGGCAACAGATAGATACAGGCTGAGCGATATAGGAAGGCAACAGTAACCGCTAGTTACCGGACATCACTGACTGTAATAGCGAGGGCAACAGGACAGTGGAAGCCAGTAGTGCCAAAATCAATACACTGAGAGCGGTAGTCAGCTAAAGCCTGGTTCGGTACACAGAGAGCAGTACTTAGCCAAAGCCTGGGTTGGTACACAGAGCGCGGTAGTCAGACAAGCCTGGATCGGTACTCAGGAGCAGTAGTCAGCCAGAAACCTGATCAACACGGAACAGGAGCACAGAATCACGAATGTCAGGAACACAACGAAAGGGCACCCACTTAGTGACAGGTGGGCGTATATAAAGGTAAGAAAAAAAGAGAAAGAGCACAGACAATCTCCTCTAAGTGAAGTATGGATCAAAATCCTCAGTCCACCACCATCACCAAAAATTTTTTTTCTTTCAAAGGATCTACTCACATTCTTCAGAGGCAAAATCCTGCCTCCAGATACACAGGCATTCACTGGCTCTCACCCCAGTATGGTGTCCTTGAAACACTGCACAAGATCTTCAGCCGTCTCTCCCTCCTTCCTCAGCTTACACGATCCTCTCTCCTTCTTTAATTTGTATGGTAGGGTTAGGTTTGTGTAAACTATAATAACACCACCTTGACCAACGTCACCATTTACTGACACCCATATGGGTTATAGATTTTGATGAAACCCCACTACAAAAGTGGGCTCTTAAACATATATAATATACTGAGGCCAGTGAACTTCTGTATCAAGAGGATATATTTAGAATCACAGGTATATCAACACAGTAGTGATTCTAAAAAAATCCCAACTAATGGGACATTTTATTTAACAAAAAAAGAGGAAAATAACAAAATACCTCTCAAATACAGATATATCTAAAAGAATTTTCTATTTAAGCACAATACAAAGTTAAAATAAAACTAAAATAAGGCTAAACGCGTTTCGTGGCAACTTGCCACTTTCTCAATAGCCAACTGATCAAAAGATGGTAATCTAGATACTGGACTCACGCCTGCAGTTGGTATAGATGGTAGTCTACCACAGCCCCAGGTCTGCACCAGATGGATATCCGTGGAAGAGAGGCAACACAGGAGGAAAGCCAGACAGAGCCACAGAGCAGCACCAGATAGGATGGTCAGACAAGCCTGGTCATACATGGAGTAATAGTCAGCCAGAGCTGCAGGTTTGCACCAGAATGGATGTCGGACAAGCCGGGGTCATACACAGAGCTGATAGTCAGACAGCCACAGATCAGCACCAGATCGGTTAGTCAGAAAAGCCAGGTCATAACCAGAGCGGTTAGTCAGCCAGAGCTGCAGGACTGCACCATAATGGTTGTCAGACAAGCCAAGGGTCATACAAGGAGCGGATAGTCAGACAGAACCACAGGTCAGCATCAGATTGGGTAGTCAGACAAAACTGGGAATATACACAGAGCTAAACAACACAACTGCACTGGAACACCACGAAAGGGCAACTGATGTGGTATCCAGGCAGTTTAAATACTTATTGCTTCACCTCTAAGAGGTGGAGAAAAAAAGGGTACAGTCTCCTTAAATTAGCCTGGTCGTGACGTCACTAGGGAATCCTGTGATGCACTCCCCAAACTCTGCTGGGTGGAAGAGAACTCTACGATGCAGGAGCCGCATTGAACACATGCCAGCTGCTGGAGCAGCAGCTAAGGTAAGCAGAACGCTTACACCCACACAGTCTTTCATATAGCAAAGTTATCTCCTTGTGCTACTCTTCCTCCTTTTTCTGCAACCCCACATTGTTTATCTCAATCTAAAAGTATACAGTATACAGACCCAGTTCAGAACATCTCTGTATGCAGTAGAACATATTGATCTCACACACACATGCATTATATATATGAGAAAACCTTCTACTCCACACACACCCAGGGGTGGCAGTAAGGAGGAGGTATTCATATCTCCTCCATACTGCCTTACCAGGAAGATGCAATGAGGCGTGATTTTGGACAACCCCACCATCCGGCTGAACACACTGACCAACATGGTTGCCACTTGCTCCTACACCCAAGCACACACACACACACACACACAAACACACTGAAACATCCACTCACTAGGCACCAGGAAGAGCCAACACCAAACCCTACCCTCCCACACCAGTGACTGCATCCCTCCTCCCCACGGAAGCCTCTCTCCTGGGCATCCATAGCCAACATAGGTTGGAGTACTTACTGCTCCAGGTACAGGGTGAGTTCCAGTCGGGTGAGGGTCTGCACAAGTCAGAGGCCTCTTTGGGTACACTATGTCCCACAGCTGTTAACCCTTTGAGTGCCATAGGCCCTTGTCATTCAAAGGATTAAGCACTGCCGTGATGTCTGGGTACGGGGACTCTATGTTTTTCCTCTTGCCCTCCTACTGACACAGGCCTGCACTGCATGAAAGTACAGTGTGATGCTACACTGCCTGACACCACAGGACAAAGCACAGTAAGAGCACCAAATGCAAGTGTCTAAGTTCCTATATGAGGGTAGTGCTAGCAGAGGCGGGAGTTTACATGTATGAGCATGTCAGGTAGTCACAGTTGTTAAACCTTGAGTGCCAGAGGGTACGCTACCTCTCTGGCACTCAAACAGTTAAACGTACTATGTGTGATGGCCTCTAACACACAGAGATGTTTATTTTTAATGGCCTACAAATATGAATGTCACTCCAAGCTATGACATGGTATCACGGTGCCCATGATTGCTGCATTTTCATGTCAGTTACCTGCAGGGGGCTCTCCATTGGCTGCTTCCCTTATACCCGCCTTAGACTGCCTATTTAAACTGAGTTCGGGCACCCTTTGGTTGCCCTTTCGTATTTGTCTCTATGCTGTTGTTCCTGCATGCTGCTCCAATACTTCCTGGGCCTTATCACTGTTCCTGATTGTCAGTGGTATCCTAGTTCCTGCCTGCCAGTCATCCAGTTCCTGCTTCTGTTCCTGATCCTGTGGGGGTTGCTGTTCCTGTGGTTGTTCCTGCTACCGTTCCAGATCCGGTCTACAGTCTGCAGTACTGATCCTCTTCTTCAGCGGGGTTCCTGTACCATCTACTACCGGGTGCCTGCTGTTCCCGGTAGTCAGGGCGACATTTTGACTTCCTCATGGGTTTCTCCAGTACGCGGGTACTGGTTCGCTCCACTGAGTCCAGTTTCTATTGCACTATGTGAGCCTCGGCTTATCCGGTACGCGGATACTGGTTAGCTCCCTGGTAACCGGCTGCCGTTGCACCGGAAGACTCATAGGTTACCCCAGTACGCGGGTACTGGTTCGCTCCACTGTAACTGGCTGCAAACCACCGATTAGTCTTGGTCTCCCCAGTACGTGGGTACTGGTTCGCTCCACAGAGAATTGTTGCTATTGTACTATGTGAATCTGGGTTTATCCGGTACGCGGGTACTGGTTGGCTCCACGGTAACCGGCTGCCTTTGCACCGGAAGACACATGGTTACTCCAGTACGCGGGTACTGGTTCGCTCCACTGTACTGGCTGGTAAGCCACCGATTTAGTCTTGGTCTCCCCAGTACGTGGTTACTGGTTCGCGCCATTGTAACTGGCTGCAAGCCACCCATTAGTCTTGGTCTCCCCAGTACGCGGGTACTGGTTCACACGGAGTCTAGCTGCTATTGCACTATATGAGCCTTGGGTTATCCGGTACGCGGGTACTGGTTGGCTTTATGTTACCGGCTGCTGTTGCACTGGAAGAGTCTTGGGTTTCTCCAGTACGTGGGTACTGGTTTGCTCCACTTAAACCAGTTCCTGTTGTACCGGTAGAATCTGGTTTCTCCATTACGCTGTACTGGTTCGCTCCATGACAACCGGCTGCTGTCGCGCCGGTGGTATTCAATTACTCCAGTACTTAGGGGCTGGTTCGCTCCGTTGTAGGAGGCTGTCCTGTCCTAACAGCCTGACATGTTGAAGGTTTCTCCCAGTACACGGGTACTGGTTTGCTTCTCGCATTACTGGTATTATTTTGCTTTCTGATTTCACAAGTGATACTGTGGTCACTGCTCGATTATCGCTCTGTCCTTAGTGAGAGACAGTTTATTGCAACCTTATCCTGTGGCTTAGTTGTCATCTCTGTGACTGGTCTCTACCATCTAGCCAGTCACCTCGGCCACCTTACTGCCCTCACTATCTACGGTGGGCTGCCTTGCCCGGTATTGGTAAGGCCGGTAGAACCTGGTCGTGACTATTTCTTTAAGGGTTGCCTTACCCGGTATTGGCAAGGCCGGTAGAGCCTCTTACCAACAGTTCCAGTGACATGGCTGCCGTGCCCGGTATATTGGCACAGCCGGTAGAGCCTCTTTCTTACATTCCAGTGCCTTGGCTGCCGTGCCCGGTATATTGACACGGCCGGTAGAGCCTTCAGTATTCCTTGCATGCGTCACCAGACTGCCCTGCCCGGTATATTGGTAAGGCCGGTAGAACCTGTTACCATCTTGTGCCACCTAAGGTTGCCTTACCCGGTATTGGCAGGGCCGGTAGAGTCTGTATCCATTCAATGTATCATATTTATGTGCCTATGTAACTGCTAATAAAATATATATTGTATTTGCTTTCAACCCAATAGGGTTCTCTTAACTTTTCAATAAAGTTATGTTTTTACCTACTCTCTGTGCCTGAGAGTCATAACAAACCGTGACACATGGCAGCCTTACAGGAATGGTGACATACATTATTCCATACAGACAGTAGGTCTTGAGAGAGGAAAACAAGTATAGACTTTGCTCTTAAAAATAGGACAGTGCTAGAACAAGGTGTGAGAGTGCATGAAGCGCTGACGTTGGCCCTGCAGAGAGAGGCGGGGTCCCATTGTTTCCACTCTTCCTTTTGCTCCCTCCCACTTGTCTTTGGCCCACCCCACACTCCCCCTCTGATACTCCTCCTCCTACCTTCCACCCGCTCGGTGCTGCAGTTACAGAGGTCTGTAAATACACAGAGAGTGTGTGTGTTTGTGTGTGTGAGAGAGAGAGAGACTGTAACAGTGTGTGGGTGTTAGAGAGAGAGAGAATGTAACTGTGTGTCTCTCTTTTTTCCTCCCTTCTCTCAAGTTTTAGGTCAGCTGGTTGCCTAGCAAGCAGACTGCATGATCCCCTGTTCCTCCCTATACACTTGTACATTTCTCTGTTCCATGATGGGTCATGCCATGGATGTCTGTGGGAGGGGATGATAGAATTTCAGACTGTACCACCTGTCTGTCATGCAGTGGATGAAGCGTCAGTATTCCATTAACCTTTTGTGCTCCGGAGAAGTAGACAGCCCATTGTGGAACCCATAAGAAGAGGATCAAAGGGATGCCAAGCGACCATATGTACACGCGACTAGGACATTGAAGCTATGCATCATTAGGCTTTGCACAACTATTGTTCTCATGCTAACGTCAATGCCCCTTTAACACATGGAATGCCAGTGTGATATCCATCACATTTCATGTCATTGCATTGGATATCCCGCTATTGGTTAGAGGGTTCTAGGGTTGTTAAGGTTATATTCAACTCATCATATGTTGTTTGATGTCAGTTCATCTAAGAGATATGATGAACGTGGACAATGTGGTTTACCTTTGTTCACAGAGGGAAGGATGATATCCTTGAAGTGGCAATGTCATCATGGCTGAGGGAATGGCAGATGCCATTTGGATCCACACACTAACCATGACACATCCATGGAAAAGCTGCTGCATGGGTTATATCCTGTAGCAGCTATGTGGTTGTAGCAGGCAATCTCAGGGTTGTGTATGTTATTCCTCCTGTGGAGTGAAACAGATCATTATGTTTTGTGTGAGTGTGCTTGCACACATTCCCCAAGCCTGATCATGGACATACATGCATTTTACTCACAGGTAAAGTAGTCTCTGATGAGCCTGTCAGATATCTCTGCCCCTCTCAAGGTCTCCTCATCCTGTGGCTGGGGAACAGAAACTTCCACTAGGTTTTGTGGCTCCGTATCCTTGACTAGTCTAGTGTACACAGCTATGCTGTGGAGTATTGCACATGCCAGGATGATGTTGCATGCCTTTCCTGGTGCATATTGAAGCACTCCCCTAGAGTGATCAAGGCACCTGTATCTGGATTTAAAGAGCCAAAAGGTGTGCTCAGTGGCATTCCTTTTTCTGTTTTGTGCCTCATTGTAGTGCTCCTGTGACAATGTTTGAGGATTTGGTAGTGGTGTTAGGCGCTACGATTTACACCTATAGCCAGCATCACCTGTGTAAAGGAAGTGACATGGTGAGACTGGGAACACATGCTATTTGGATGATGTTGTAACGGGTTATACCTTCCTCCACATATAAAGTCTCAGGGGACAGTTATTCCCTACTCTTACATACCCCTAATTTTGGATATGTAGAATGGCTTTGCAATTCCTTAAAATATTGCAAGTAGATTAACCCCTTAAGGACCAGCGGTCCAGGGAAGATACCTTCCCTTAAGGACCGCTTTGATCCTTGCCAACGCGCCGGTACACGTGACCTGTTACAAGTACAGGCGTGCCACTTTGAGGCCTAAGAGATCGCTCCGGTCTTGGAGGTATCATGTTTAGGCCCCGTTTTTACTTACAGCACTCCCGGTAGATCGCTGTAAGTAAAAAGTATGTGACGTGCTATGACCGTCATCGGTCCTTAAGGGTATAAGGACCGTGACAGTCATAGTACGTCACGTAGTCCTTAAGGGGTTAAAGAAAGGGGAGAAAGTTTCATATCTACATAAACATATATATATATTTATTATGCATATACCATAAATTATACAGAAATATAAAACATATTAGTAAATATCATTAGTAAATCCAGTATAAATAGCAATAGAAAGTATTGCATACCATTAGTCTTATAGAGATAATCGCTCTCTCTGGTACAAAATGAATCATTCTGGCCTAAAAATTTACAGTTGTATTCTGTTTCCCTATATCACGGTGCCCGTGCTATACGGGCGACATTTTGACACGTTATTTCCTGATACCTTTTATTGGGTACGAGGTTTTGTTCCTCCCAGTGACAGCCTTTAAATACTCAGTGCTGTCACTTCTGCACTGCCCTTTTGTGGTGTTTCCATTGCCTAGAGCTTGTACTGTTATTTTCGTATGATATCAGTGTATGACCCGGACTGTCTGACTATTCTGCCTGTTTACGTTCCTGCTCTGTGTACCGACCCGGACTGGCTGACATTCCTTCTCTGTGTATTGACCCGGCTTGGCTGACGTTCCTGCTTCGTGTACCGACCGGGCTTTGCTGATGTTCCTGCTCTGTGTACCGACACGGCTTGGTTGACGTTCCTGCTCCGTGTACCGACCCAGCTTGGCTGAAGTTCCTGCTCCGTGTATTGTTCCGGCTTGGAAGACATCCTGCTCTTGCTGTGCAGCCTGAGTCACACACACTCTATCTCTTGGTCTGTACTAGACCTCCGGTTGCCTCTGTTACTGTGCAGATAGTCCTATCTGTGACCCGTTCTCTCCATAGTGCCTATTTGCTCCCACTCCGGTAGAGTGTTCCGGTTGAACCACGGTACACTTGGTCTCTTTACTGCTTCCCCTGAGCTTGGGTTACTATTGGGTGCCTCAGGCTGTCTTTACCTCTAGCAGTTGCCTCAGACCAGAGCGTTCGTTAACCCCTTGCGGGGCGTTGTGGTGCACTTGGGTCAATATCCACGGTAGTCTCCGTTTGGTGTTATGTTGCACCTTACGGTGCTGTGCACCTGAGTCATTATCCATTGCTTTCTCAGTTTGGCATTACGCTGCACCATCTGGTGCTGTGCACTTGGGTCACAAAACATTGCAGTCCCAGTTTGGAGTCCACTATACCGCTGGTTGCCTCCTTCCTCTGGTGCCCAGTAGCTAGTCGCATATCCTGGCTTCTATTGCCCCTCTGTGGCTACAGTCGCTATTGTCACTCTCTGCGTAGAGAGTATACTGTGGGCCTTCCACTATTAGGGCCTATCCACTGTTCCTGGCCTGTCCACTGTTCCTGGCCTAATAGTATCATTCTGCCATATTCTCACTGTATCATATGAACTGTACCTGACTGTGTCAGTACTGAATTTTGTTCTTTACATACTAGACCTGTGTGGGTTAATCATATCTTTGTAAGCTGTCCTGTGTCAGTTTTATATTTATCTGTATGGTGGACCTGCGAGGGTTACTGTTATTCTGTGTGTGCTAATAAAACGGTGTTTTACCAAAACCTTCCTCTTCTGAGTGTACTAAAACCATAACACCCTAACAGCATAATGTTACTAAAAGTTAGCGCCAAGCATGCAACAACAAATAAATGAAAAAAAATTAATAGGCCTTGTTTACAATGAGGAGATTTTCTATAAACACAAGATAAGGCTCTAGACAGACCTAGATACTAGAAACACTAAGTATAAACAACGTTTCTAATACATAATGAAAATGACCTTTTATACACAGTGCTATTATACAAAAAATAATTAGTTACATGGTGAATTGTGTTTTAAACATAATATATCCCAAACTCAGTTTATTTATCCTAATACTAGACTAATCATTATCAATAATTACCCATGACAACCCCGTCTTCAATTTCAGAATTACACTCAATAACATGATTAAGAATTGACAACATCCAAGTTGTCATAAGTAGAGGATTGTGGGGAATCATAATAAGATTGATCTGGTGGGTGAGGCTCGTCAGAGGCTGGTTTTAAGTTATCAATGCTTACCATACATTCATGGCCTTGTTTACCCACTAGTACAAAAGTTCTTGGATTAATAACAGTCGTTATGCTTACAGGTGGTTTCCATCTTGGCTGTAATGGTTTAGTAGTCTGTACCCCCTTCTGGACAAGTAAGGTAATTTGAAGATGTCATGTAGAGTAATGGGTACATGTGCGGGTGGGTTGAGAAAAAATCTTGAATTTCCTCTAGAGTAGATAATTGTTCTAATCACCCTGGTGCAGAAAGAGATTCATTAGTGAAAGCAGTATGCATAGAGATACCATGTAACATTTTATAAGGAGTTTCCCATTAACGGCCGAAGGAATATTGTTAATACCCATTCATACTTTGTCCTTAATGGATACCACTGATTAGGTTGAGAAAACAAAAAATAATAAACAGTAAATGTTAATACATATTTAGTTACTGGATACCACTGTGTAGGGTGAGAAGACAATTGCTAGGTCAAAAATCATTTTACCATAGCATTTTTTCCTTTCCAATACCCCAATACTTAGGGGTGGTTAAGTGCATTAATATATCATTTAATACATAGGGTATTTACCCACTATTGGGATTCCTCCATCAGAGTGGAGGGCTCTGGATTTACCAGTACTTGCTAGGAAGTTGAGACAATTGAACGTACAGGGTAAAACCTAGTATATGCATCAACAAAAAACAAAACAAATTTTTACCCATGAGATGATGGTAAAGGCCTATATGATCTAGGTAAATAATACCAAAAGACTCCTTAGTCATTTATTTAACAATGTATGAGGGCCCTCGGTGATTAGGGTTGGTAACTGTTAAGCATGGGTTACAATTCCCAATAACACATGTAACAGATTTTCTTATGTTAGGTCACCAATATCTTTGTTTGAGGGTAAAAAATGTATTGTCTCTCCCTAAATGAGGGTGTCCAATACTATTATGAGTTTCTGAGTCCATCATTATTCTGTCACCCTGTAGGGGAAAGAACATAAGTGTTATCATCAATAGTAACAATACATTGCCAATATTTTATCTCAGGGCGACTTTAGTGGAGGTGGTAGTTTCGCTTTAATATTGGGGAAATTTGCTAATAGAGTGACCACAGCAGGTGAAGTTACAAACTTTGTATAAACACACTGTTTTCCCTGCCAGCTAAATGATATAAGTCAATAACTATCCTGGCTGATAGGGGGATTTAATTTTTTATTTACCGTCCATGCAGAATGGAAGGAGAATTTGTGTTTTGGGCTGCTGCAAAGGTAGATAATTTATTAGCTTCCCTACCATTTAATACCATTCTCTATCTATCATCTGGTTTAGGTACAGTTTAATCAGAAGTATTCATTTAATTATATTGTTCTTTTAACGCACCATGTTTTAATAAGATTAAACCAAGAAACATAGAATTTGACTGCAGATAAGAACCATTTGACCCATCTAGTCTGCCCATTTTCCTACTTTAAAATCCTCAAACCTTATTTGGTCCTTGGTCTTGTCTTATGTTCAGGACAGCCTTATGCCATCAAATGCTTAAATTCTGCACTGTATTAACTTATATCACTCCTGCTTGTAGGCTATTCCACTTATATACTACCTCTCAGTGAAGAAAAACTTTCTTACATTACGTCTAAACCTGTGTCCCTCTAGTTTTAGACTATGGCCTCTTGTCCTAACATTTTTACTCCTTTGAAATATACTTCCATCCTGTACTTTGTTGAATCCCTTCATGTATGTGAATGTGTCTATCATATCCCCCCTCCCTCTCTCCTCTCCTCCAAGCTATACATGTTGTTAATAATAATTTGAATAATATTGCTTTTACTTTTTAGTTATAATATTACATACAGCTATATGGTGGTATAGGTCTTTTCTTTGACCAGCCAGATTTTCCTTTAGGCCCTGCTGTAAGGAAGCTTTAGCGTTAACAGATGACAAAGTTATTTTGTGTTACAGCAAAGTTAAATCTTGTAAAGAAAAAAGAAAAGAAAGAAAAAGAACCCTGCTGAAATAGCACTCAACCCCCCTTAAATAATCTTCAACACCCAAGTGTCAGGACACTAACACAGAAAATACATATAAAATATAACCTTTATTATATAAAGTTAAAAACGGAAGTAATCCGAATTACCACAAAAAATATAATAAAAACACACATTCTCTAAAAAATGTTCACAAAATTCTTCAAATTATCCGTGACGTCTCACAAGGATATTACAGTGTGAACGTTAATAGACAATACGTAGATTATAGAGCGATATTGCATGAGTCCCACACACGCGCCTGAACTGTTCTCAAAAGGAAAAGAACGCAACAGGCATTGTGTGCTCAATAGTTCTATATGAACATGAAATATCTAATGCATGAAAAATGGCCACACCTACACTGCTATAGTGCAAAGGTAAAGAGACCCTATGTAGAGACAGCTCTATATCGTCTCCAATCTCAATCAACAGCTAACTACTATTGTGTTTGACACAGTATGTCAGTCGCTCTACATAAACAATACAGTGAGTCAATGAGATGATTACTACAATCAAAATTGCACACAGAGTCACTGATATAAAGCGATCTGATAAAAAGGGATGAAAAAACAAGCAGAGAGCTCACTAAAGCTCTAACTCCCTGGTTTCATCCACATACCGACAAACCTAATCTAGAGACGGAGGTAGAATATTCAAGTGTGAATGTTGATGAACAACACATAAATTATAGAGCTATATCATATAAGTTAAATAGTTAAATATTATATAGTTAAAACACATAATAGTTAAATCAGGAATTTCAGTGTAAGGCAGTTGAGCAATCTTAATAAAATATGAGACATCAGGAAAGGAATGTCTAAATTGCGATGTTCAACTAATTCCAAAGATACTTTTTTATCAGTGTAAAAAAAAAATATGTATGTAAGTATGTACTTTCTGGAGACTGTATGGTTATAGTGTGTAATTGCAATGTGTTGCATACCCTAATGGCACTCAAAGGGTTAAGGAACAAATAAAAATAATAAGAGACAAGGGGGCACCTCATAAAGGGTTCACCTTTAATACATTGCACACAAAATAGCATGCAGCTCCAACACACATTCAGCATGTTGCCATGATTAAAAGGGCGACCTGAGAATCTCGCATTGCAGGATAGCAGGATAGTGAGAGATTCTCAAGTCGCACCTTCAAATCCCAGCATCCTTAGCCATTAAACACAATACAATATCACTTGTGGCAACTTATTTTTAATCCCTGGAGTAATGAATTGGTTATTAATAAAAAATCCATATGTGGGTTAACTATCCACCTGTCTGCTACAGAACATATCTAAACAGAATTAGCTCACAAGAATACTTTTTTTTTCTTTTTTCGGTAGTCAGCCTGGGAGGTGTGATATGCTCTAGCACTGTCCCAGTTTCTAACCATCAGTGTATAGTGCCATTGAGTATAGAAACAAAAACAAAGTCACAAACAGAATATTTCTGGGGTCAAACAACAGAATTCCAAAGCAATGAACTCTGTACTGAAGTAAGCCGCTCCAACCTCTCTCTCCCTATCTCTGCTCCACTCCACCCTGTGATTCTGCATACAGATATGGGGAGAGAGAGGCCTGAGGGGCTCACTTCAGTACAGAGTTCCTTGTTTTAGAATGTCACAGAGATGGGGAGAGAGAGAGAGGCCTGAGGGGCTCACTTCAGTACAGAGTTCCTTGTTTTAGAATGTCACAGAGATGGGGAAAGAGAGAGAGGCCTGAGGGGCTCACTTCAGTACAGAGTTCCTTGCTTTAGAATGTTGCAGAGATGGGGAAAGAGAGAGAGGCCAGAGGGGCTTACTTCAGTACAGAGTTCCTTGCTTTAGAATGTCACAGAGATGGGGAGGGAGAGAGAGGCCTGAGGGGCTTACTTCAGTACAGAGTTCCTTGCTTTAGAATGTCACAGAGATGGGGAGAGAGAGAGAGGCCTGAGGGGTTCACTTCAGTACAGAGTTCCTTACTTTAGAATGTCACAGAGATGGGGAGAGAGAGGCCTGAGGAGCTCACTTCAGTACAGAGTTCCTTGTTTTAGAATGTCACAGAGATGGGGAGAGAGAGAGGCCTGAGGGGCTCACTTCAGTACAGAGTTCCTTGTTTTAGAATGTCACAGAGATGGGGAGAGAGAGAGAGGCCAGAGGGGCTCACTTCAGTACGGAGTTCCTTGCTTTAGAATGTCACAGAGATGGGGAGAGAGAGGCCTGAGGGGCTTACTTCAGTACAGAGTTCCTTGCTTTAGAATGTCGCAGAGATGGGGAGGGAGAGAGAGGCCTGGGAGCTCACTTCAGTACAGAGTTCCTTGCTTTAGAATGTCACAGAGATGGGGAGAGAGAGGCCTGAGGGGCTCACTTCAGTACAGAGTTCCTTGCTTTAGAATGTCACAGAGATGGGGAGAGAGAGGCCTGAGGGGCTCACTTCAGTACAGAGTTCCTTGCTTTAGAATGTCACAGAGATGGGGAGAGAGAGGCCTGAGGGGCTCACTTCAGTACAGAGTTCCTTGCTTTAGAATGTCACAGAGATGGAGAGAGAGGCCTGAGGGGCTCACTTCAGTACAGAGTTCCTTGCTTTAGAATGTCACAGAGATGGGGAGAGAGAGAGAGGCCTGAGGGGCTCACTTCAGTATAGAGTTCCTTGCTTTAGAATGTCACAGAGATGGGGAGAGAGAAAGAGGCCAGAGGGGCTTACTTCAGTACAGAGGTCCTTGCTTTAGAATGTCACAGAGATGGGGAGAGAGAGAGAGGCCTGGGGGGCTTACTTCAGTACAGAGTACCTTGCTTTAGAATGTCACAGAGATGGGGAGGGAGAGAGGCCTGAAGGGCTTACTTCAGTACAGAGTTCCTTGCTTTAGAATGTCACAGAGATGGGGAGAGAGAGAGGCCTGAAGGGCTTACTTCAGTACAGAGTTCCTTGCTTTAGAATGTCACAGAGATGGGGAGAAAGAGAGATGCCAGATGGGCTCATTTCAGTACAGAGTTCCTTGCTTTAGAATGTCACAGAGATGGGGAGAGAGAGAGAGGCCTGGGGGCTCACTTCAGTACAGAGTTCCTTGCTTTAGAATGTCACAGAGATGGGGAGAGAGAGGCCTGAGGGGCTCACTTCAGTACAGAGTTCCTTGCTTTAGAATGTCACAGAGATGGGGAGAGAGAGGCCTGAGGGGCTCACTTCAGTACAGAGTTCCTTGCTTTAGAATGTCACAGAGATGGGGAGAGAGAGAGGCCTGAGGGGCTCACTTCAGTACAGAGTTCCTTACTTTGGAATGCCGTTGTATAGATACTTTCTGTAGCAGACAGGTGAATAATTAACCCACATATGGATTTTTTTTAATTAATTAATGACCAATTAATGACTCCAGGGGTTAAAAAGAAGTTGCCACAAGTGGAATTGTATTGTTTTTAATGGCTAAGGATGCTGGGAATTGAAGGCGTGACTTGAGATTCTTGCGCTGTTCTACAATACGAGATTCTCATGTCGCCCTTTTAATCATGGCGACATGCTGACTGCACGCTGGAGCTGCATACTATTTTGCATGCAACATTTTCAAAGGATAACCTTATAGAGTAAAACCGTCTTATAATATGATAAACCACACTTTGATCCCGTTTTGCAGACTACTCACATGGTAAAATGGTCTATCTTATTTATATGTGGATGACAGACATTATATGTGGATGGAAGATATTGTCACACACTTCCATTTAGGATTTTTCCTTTTCCTTACTAAGTCCAGCAGATCACCCTCATCCAAATGACTTCTCCCACTGAGTGACCATAAATGAGAAAGAAACAAAGTGCCCATAGAAATTGTACAATAAGGGCGAGCTAGGATCAATATATTTGACACAGGACAATGGTACGTACAGTGTTAATGTGATTGGCGTTTGTTCCACATCAGTACTAATAGTCGCATACAGGGAAATTAAATCTTGTACCTTCTCAAGCATATTCTTTTCCTTCAGATCTTGATGTAGGACAAATATCCATGCGAGTTTAAGATAATCAATCGTAAAATAGCCTCTTGGTGTAATAAAAACAAATATAAAAGTTCATTTTTTTTAAATGATTACAACAATTTTCATGGTGATACATCTCGCCACTTTATAAAATGTACAAATAGTAAAGAATGAACAACCCATTAGATTAACCTGGGGTAATAAAGTATTCATTAGGGCTCTTTTCTGTTGGGAGGAAGAAGTAGGATACACACCATCTAAATTAATGTATTGTGTCATTTAGCCAAAGGGTTAATTTTTATGGCATTTTTGGAGCCTGTCCCATAGTGGCTTTAATGTTGGATATGGGTATCTCTTTTTAAATAAGGTTGACCACCTGCAGGTATAATAGGTGTACTTCTAGCTAAAACTTGATTTAAAGGGATAGTAATGTTTCATAATAAAAGCAGCTCTAATTAATCATCATAGTATTTGGACTTTGGAGAGTGTTATTTCAGTTCTGTCAGAGATGTAGTTCAAGAGTAATTCAATGACAAAGTGTCCCCCTCCCGCCCCTTTTACTGATGTAACACTGCTCAGCCAGCTCAGAAGGGAGGTGCCCAGGTAGACTGCAGAGAGGGAAACCTTCAATTAAGATTAGGGAAAAACCTGAAAAACCTGTCAAGGGGGGCAGGGCTTTCGTTGTTCTCATAGGAAGAAGATTGTCCCCTTCTGTTATCTGTCTGGTCTATGGACTGGGTTTCCACATCTGAGAAGAGATGGTTTACACTAGGTAAAAGGGGCGGGAGGGGGAACTTTGCTTGTGAATATCTCTCAAACCTTTAAGACTTATATCATTTTTTATGTTTTTAATGCCTACAAAACAAAATAAAGATAAAACGAAGTATTACTATCCTTTTAAAATGCAGACATTAAGTTGATAAAATTATTTCATCATGACAATGAGCTGCTTGAGCTGCAACAGGAATCTAGTCTCACAGCACTGTAATAATACAAAGCAGGGGGGGAGCACTATACTCTAGAATGCTTTACAATGTGTTACAATGCTTTACAATGCTTTACAATGCGTTACAATTCGAACTATAGATTATAATACTGTTGAATGCAATATTGTTAAAGCTGAATTTTCACCATAGTTAAAGTCACCCTGCAATAATTAGGTAGATGGCAACTAGCTTAATAATAGTTATCTTACCTCTCAGAACTACATAATTCTAAACAAATCCTTAATCTTCTGAGAATGACGGCTAGGTTATTGCAGTCTGCCCTCCTGCACCATCAGTCCCTTCCGGTTACCTTGTGGCACCCACTTAATTCGCCCATACAAATACAGTCATCGATATACCTTATCCACATTACTACTCCTCTATTATGTTCATTTATGTTCTGATGAAT
Source organism: Rhinophrynus dorsalis (assembly GCA_037306005.1). NCBI lineage: Eukaryota > Metazoa > Chordata > Amphibia > Anura > Rhinophrynidae > Rhinophrynus > Rhinophrynus dorsalis. The sequence continues at coordinate 187,632,135 of CM074726.1, forward strand.
GAGGAACTTTTTTGTTGTTGTGAAGTTGAGGAGTTATTTGGATTACATTTTTGTGGCTACAAGGGGGCTGAGTCCCCAATATTCTTTAACCCAAGCGGGGGATTACATGAGTAGACATTTGTGAGACTTTTTATGTTACATGCTATTAAATAATAAAGCTACACTTATATCCACAAGTTTTCTCTGTGTGTCTTGTGAGCTCTCGTACCTAATTTCTTTTGGTGGTACACAGGACCACATCAGGCATTGCAGCATGACCGACAAGTATGTTTTACTGGACAAGATTTTATCATTACATCTCTCCACCTTCATTATCTGTTTTCATCTTCAGCTTCATCCCATGACTTATATCCTTAGACCACGATCATTAATTCATACCAGATAAGTTATATCTGCTTTTTATTTCTGTATCAGATTTTTAGGATTATAGGGACAATAATATATATATGGTCTTACATTTATAAACAGTTTTCTGATTTCATTGGTTCATATGTTTTTAGAACATTTTATTATTGCAGCTTTCTCACTGCACTAATTATTTATTTATTGTCCCCTGTACAATACATCACTCTGCATCTAAATATCAATCTACCTCATACCCTTACATTTGTTGTTTTAAATACAGTGCTTTGTTTTGAAAAAATACTGATGAAGATATTTGTATGCATTGGTTAGAATATATTTTTTTATTTTTTATACTTTCTGTTCCCCAATTTTTATTATTATCAGTATATTTCTAATAAAAATAGTTGGGAAAAATAGTGTAATTGTTAATTAGCATACAACTACTGAAAATGAACTTCATATATTTGATAAGAGATTGCAATAATATCAGAAACCAGAAGATGGTGTTGTTGGACCAAAGGAATTTCACAAAATGCAAGTGACATTTAAGAAATAGATAAACATTACACTATTCCTTAATGCAGCTCATATTCTAGGACCTCCCAAAATAATTTTAAAAATATTACATTGACAGTAAATCAGGCCAAAATTATCACTTGACAGATTAGAGAAATTCATCTGGCTCAAAAATGAGAGATGATCCTGAACCATGCTTTTTAACAGAAATTAGTGAAATGTCATCTTTTTCATGAATCAATTCAGAGGACCCAGAGGCAATGTCATATCCATGGAGAGGGATAAGGGGAGTGCAGGACACATGTGAGAAAGAGGGTGTGTATGGAAGTACTGCAGAGCAGATAGACGAATTGGAGTACTGTAGAAAGTGAAATAAAGAAGGGATGGGAGCTCAAGAGGGGAGGGACCACTGGAAAATGAAAGAGATAGAAGGGTAGATACACAGTATGGGAAAAGAGGGGTAATAAAGAGTTGAACAATGGGGAACAGGTTAACAATTCCCAATGATTTAGATAGAAATGTTAACACTGTGAATGCTAGAGAGGTCTCTTGCTCCTGGGATGAAAACGGATGACCCTCTCTATGGCTCAGGATGAACTACATAAGTACTCACACTAGAAGAACCATCTCTTTGGTCCTGCTCTCTCACTCTCACTCTCTCTATGCACCAAGACAGATTATTGGTGCCTTTAAGTCATTGGTAGTCCACAGAGACCTCCATTCATACACTTGATGCCTGTCTTAATCTGTAGGTCTGCTGACAGAGGAGAAGATTACTGATAGAGCAATAATTTCCTTTTAAAGGAGATAGCAAGTATCATATCAATATGATAAAGTGTCCAAAGATACTTGAAACGCAAGATTGATATCTAATGGCATTTAACAATAGGTAAGGGGAGTAGGCCACATGCATATGTATGTAAGGTGTGGAAACCTTCAATAAAGAAAGGCTATTTATGAAACTCACAGAGAATGGGATATTCAGTATCTTACTATCCTTAAAAACAAGTAAGATTTTAAAGGGATAGTAATACTTCGTTTTAACTTTATTTTATTTTGTAGGCATTAAAAAAACATGAAGAATGATATAAGTCTTATCTCTCAAACCTTTATGGTTTAAGAGATATTCACAAACAAAGTATCCCCCCCCTGTTCAACCAGATCAGGAGGGAGGTGCCCAGGTAGACTGCAGGGAGGGACAATCTTCAATTAAGATAAGGGAAAAAGCTGAAAAGCTTGTCAAGGGGGGAAGGGCTTTCATTGTTCTCATAAGAATAAGATTGTCCCCTGCTGTTATCTGTCTGCTCTATGGACTGGATTCCACATCTGAGAAGAGACGGCTTACACTAGGTAAAAGGGGCCGGGAGGGGAACTTTGCTTGTGAATATCTCTTAAACCATAAAGGTTTGAGAGATAAGACTTATATCATTCTTCATGTTTTTTTAATGCCTGCAAAATAAAATAAAGATAAAACAAAGTGTTACTATCCCTTTAAGGATATCCCTATTAATTAAAATGCCTGTGTCAATGACTGTGATCAGGCAGGTTTATTCTGAAAGACCTCACTGTGGTATTGAGAGACACCACCCTAAACTCTTCCTTGTGTCTCATAGCACAGGTACAAGAGAAAGTTAAACCCTTAAGGACTAATGATGTGCCAGGATCAGCACTTAAGGATGGTGATGGTCATGGCAAGTCATGGATTTCTGGGAATCCCAGAATTGGGCATTCATTAAGGGATTAACCATCTAATTGCTCAAAACCGCTCTTCAAACATAGAAGACATGAAAAATATATTGTACACAGGTATCATCATTCATGAAATACAGAGATTTAATGATGTTATACCTATGAATCTTCATCACATAATAACAAAGGACACCATATTAAGAGAATACAGCATTCACAATGTGGTAAATGGAGATTTTGGTTTACTTACTTACTGTTTGTCCATGTGGAACGCAGGAACCATGGAGAAAAGTATTCCCCTAGTGGAGGAGATGGCATTTACCTTAAAAGTCTTTTAGAGGTGGAGACTTCCTCTCTGATTCATTTTACCCCCCCCCCCCACAGCCTAGTTTAGTTTTAATGTATAACAAATATCCACTAAAAACGGACAGGAAGGAAATTCCCTGAACACAAGAGGACACTCCCTCCAAGGATGGAAGCTCTGTTTTCCAAATGGACTAAGATAAATGGATTTAAAGCAGAACTTTCACCAGATTAACAAAGCACCGCAAATGATAATTACATTAGCGATATGCACAGACTTAGTTTAATTTTCAAGAATAATTGCTGCATTAATGAAAAATAGAACCTTTTAAGCAGACAGGCAGCTGGGAACCATGCAGGCATCTTGCAGGGCCGACATCTCTGCATCTGTGCTGTCTGTCCCCTTCAACTCCATGATTGGTGGTTTTAATTCCTTTGTGCCAAAAGGCACCAGAAGAGACTGACAGTGCAGTCTCAGAGAGCACCTACAGTAAGATCCCAGCTGGTGCATGCCTGCATGAAAGGTTCTATTTTGTCACAGCTTACCTATATCCAGCGCCGCCACTTCGACGATCCTCTGTCACATTTCTTGTCATCTCCTTCAACAGCAGTGAGATGTCTGACTCTGTAATGCAGCAGCAGCACAGAGACAATAGTGGTAGTGGTGGTGATAATGATGATGGTGGAGAATCTGGGGTGGAAGAGACAGTGATGGCCTTTTTATTCCGAACTGAGATGGAATGGGAGACAGAGATGGGGATGGGTGTCGTCACCATCACCACCAGCAGTGAGCTTTTGGAATTTGAGGAATTTGCAACTGTTGTTGCTGAGTTGCAAGGGCAGCAGGATGCTGAGGAGCAGGCTAGTGTGCCACAGACCACCGTGGACACAGTGGGAATGGGATCAACAAGTGATGCAGGACTAGGACAGGTTCCACTTGCCAGCAGCAATACTCCTAGTCCTAGTTGCAGTGCTGATTCTGAGGCAGCAGCAGCAATAGCAGCAACATCATCTTCTGCCCCAGACAGTGAAGGGGAATGTGGAAGTCATGGGTGTGGGACTATTTTTCTCTTGGAGCAGGAACAGTGCAGTCATCGACAATGGCACTGTGTACAATTTGTGACAAGTCAGTGAGAAGGGGAAAGAAGGGAACACACCTTGGCACAACCTCCCCGATATCACTCCTGAAACACAGACACCATGACATTTATGTCAAACATGTTAAAGCCAAACACCCAGCACAGAAATCTAGCACCGCTGTTGCTGTACACCTAACTCTCCAGAAAGGCAACCAGAGGCTAGGTGGAGATCAAAGAGGAGGAAGAATAGAGAAACCCAGGCAGAGACCGGAGGTCCCATGACGTGTAAAAAAAAAAAAAAATCTCGCCTTCACATTCTAGGGAAACTACATCTTCTGCCAATCTACCTCGTTCATTATTACCTTCCCTTCCAAATGATAGCCACTCTATAGATGTTAGAATGTGATAATTCATATCCACCAATTGCACACTGTGTGGTGCACTGACCACACATGGCAGCGTGGAGGAGGAGAATCGCAGGCAGTGCATCAAGCGGCATCTGAGGAGATTCCATCCCACAGACTATGCTAAGCTGGTGGCAGGGAGGGTTCATCATTACTATTAAACTGTCAGAAAGTTATCATGTGTCCTTAGCGGGATGTGGATAAGGGGCATAGTGACAACAGCAGTTTTTGGTTTCTGATGTCATGGTGTTTGGATAGAGTTGTGCCAAGTGTTATTTACCACACACAATATGCAGTTGCTGATAAGAGGCAAAGTTCCTGTTCTCAAGGGAAAATTGTCTATTCTAGTAAAAACACACCCATGATTTTGGTGGAGGAGCAAGTGGAGAAGAATTATTGGCCAACCTTTTCTTTTCTCCACATATACCGGAAGAGGTGGGGGCTAGGTATGGTGCTGCTACTGCCTCATGCTTACCACCGGGGCTAGTTGTGGCAAGTTAAACCTTCATCACCCATGTTACTGCTGTTGTTGATCCCATTCCCTTTCAGCTGCCTAATCATCCTTCTAGTTAAACAACTCAGCAGCAGCAGTAAGAACAGCAGTCATAAATTTCACATCTACATCAGGACATATGACAATGGCCAGTGACCACTGGCTAAACTGATATGAGCTGCTTGCATTTTTTTCTCATGGCTTGTGCTTTTTAAAAAAAATAAAAATAAACCATAGGCCTACAAAAAAATAAAACATTTTGGAGGCTTGTTTCTAACAAGCCTAAGTCGTACAAATCAGTGCTCCCTTAAGGCTTGTGCCAAAAAAGTCTAAGTTGTACAAATCAATGCTTCCTTGGGTCTTAAGCCAAACAAGTTTTAGTCTCACAAATCAATGTTTCCTAAGGGCTTGTCCATCTAACAACAAACTTTACAAATCATCCTCTAAGTCTTCAGTCTACCCCAGTGGCAGCTTACATCAGGGGGTCCCTGTCTCTATCATGTTACAAATTTGTTATTTTTTAAATGTATTTATTTATGTATTTATTTATTTGTTTTATTAATTGTCCCCCAATACCAGTCAAGAACTCCTCCAAAACAAATTCCCTGTTCAACTGATTCTTTCCCCAGGCTCCACCCACCAACACAGACACCCTCCTCAGACTTCATTTACACCAGGTCTTATGGGATTTTTTTAATTGTATTTATTTTTTTTTTTTTATTAACTGTCCCCCCAATCTAGGTGAAAAAAGTTGAAAAACGTCTCTTTTTGCAGGAAATGATTTGCCAAGCGGGAAATGCCATTATTTGTTGATTTTGGTTTGAGGCGAAAATTTTCACCCATCTCTAATAGTAACCTTCCTCATGATGACAATATAGTGAAAATATCCCCTCAAATACCAACAGTGAGAAAGAGAATGCCAAAATTGGCTTTCTAACCAGTCTGTGATGTCATCTACAGTAACATCACATTTTGTGCTGATACCCATGATGCTCAGAATTGGCTTACAACCCCATACAAAAGATTCAAATATAGTTTCACAGTATAAAGAATGTATCATCTAGTCAGAGATAGTGGTGATTGTCGATGGTCCAGGTGCACAACAGGAGATCCGGTACCTTTCTAGACCCCACAATGACAGTGTGGGCAAGACAGGGATCAGTGCACCGATCAAAAACCAAATGGCTACCTTCATTACCATCCAAGCATAGAAGCAATGTTCATTCAAATCTATATATAAAAAAGAATAAGCATCATTGCATAATTTATGGTACCTCACACACAGAACATAATTTATGTCTCCTCAGAAAACAAACACACATTGAACAGAATGCCTCATTACATAATTTATGTCTCATTAGGAGACACAACTCCCATTGGGTGATTCAATGGGGACATTACTGCTCCCATTGGGTGATTCAATGGGGGTGTGTTTATCATACAGGGAGTTGGCCTGCCCCCTTCAGCCCTCCCACCACTATCCAACTGACAAAAAAAAACATAGCTGCCACTTGCTTCTGAAGTGGGGGATATCAGTAACTTGTCCTGGTCCACTCATACTCTCACTCAGGATCATGACCCCACAAACACACTGTCACCTCCCACAGATAACTGTAACCCTCCATACACACTGTGTCACCTCCCACAGATAATTGTAACCCTCCATACACTCTGTTTCACCTCCCACAGATAACTGTAACCCTCCATATACACTCTGCATCACCTTCCACAGATAATTGTAACCCTCCATACACTCTGTTTCAACACAAGTGTGTAATGTTTCCAAAAAATACAAACTCAGGGATAAACTTAATAGCAACTCTTATTTAACTCTTTTCATCTCTTCAGTCACCTCACTGTCTGTTTTCAACTGTCACTCCTCCACTTCCTGCTTCCTGATTCCCGCCCTTTCTCCTTAACCCCTTAGTGACACAGGACGTACATGTACGTCCTGTGTGGCTGTCACTTAGTGACAGAGGACGTACATGTACGTCCCGGAAATCCGGCTCCCCGCGCGGCTGCGTGCCGCTCGGGGACTCCGGATTTCTTTAAAAAAAAAAAAAAATGTTAGACGGGCATTAAGTGACGGCCGCGTCTGCACGCGGCCATCACTAAGGGGTTAAATGGAGAGAGATGCTTTGCTGTATGTTACAGAGGGCAAGCCTCAAACACCATTTTCTATTTGATCCCTCAGCATATTGCTATGTTGTCTCAACTGAAGAATCACTGTGTGTTATATTGCTATGTTAACTCATCTTAAGTAAGGAGTTACTGTTCCCATTGGGTGATTCAATGGAGGAGTGATTTAAATAATTCAGGGAGTTAGCCTGCCCCCACTATCCAGCCCACCCACCACTATCCAAGTGACTAAGAAAAAAAAATGGCTGCCACTCGCTCCTACACCACAGACTCACACACAAGCTACACACACACAAAAGCCACACACAAGCTACACACACACAAAAGCCACACAAACACACACACACACACACACACACAAAAGCCCCACACACAATAGCCCCAACACACACAAAAGCCCCACACACGATAGCCCCACACACACAAAAGCCACACACACACACACACAAAAGCCCCACACACACACACAAAAGCCCCACACACAATAGCCACACACACACACACACAAGCCCAACACACACAATAGCCCCACACACACAAAAGCCACACACACACACACAAAAGCCACACACACACACAGAGTCCCCAGGGGTCCCTCCGCCAACCTGAGGCACACAATGAGCTGATCCAACAAAGAGAAGGGGGGGATCGGCTCCAGTGTACCTTCATTTCTGGTATCTGCAACACAATAATGCTTTTGGCTCCTGGTGCACAATGTGCTTCTGCTGCAGGAAGCCCAGCTGCTTCATGTAGCTCGGAGGCAGGCAGGCCCAGTACCAAAACCTTCATGTTCCCCCTTCATGAAGCACAACACTCCACCCCACAACAGCCCGTTCATGCGGCCCTTCAAGGAGCTCTCTACAAGCAGCAGCTGGATGCGGCTATTACCCGTGGCTGAGGGGCTGGAGACAGACCATGCTGGGGCCACTCTGTAGTACACACTCTTACACACAAGCTTCTTCACCACCGCTCTCTGCCCGCTGTCACACACCTGCATTGTGTAAGTACCCTGGCACAAAAATATACATGCTGCACTATAGCTGCTCCAACAACGTACACCATCCTTGCTCCAACCACACACACACCATCCCTCTTCAGTTCCCGCTCTCGGTGCCCTGGCTGCGTCCCTAGTAACACTCTTGGCCGAGGCGTCTTCCTGGCCAGGGAGCCGGGCCGGCGGTTGTCTGACAGCCTCTGAGTGTGCATGTACAGAGTCCACTTCAGGGACTGTGGACTCCATGACTCTCACTACATACTGGGACAGCTGGTTAACTCTTTCAGTGCCAGAGGATTAAGCAACACAGTGAGCAATGTCTTGCATACCCCCCTGGAACTTACAGGACCGTAATAATATCTGTTTGTGTGTGTTTGTGTGTGTACTCATGTATGTACGTGTGTATGTATGATCAATGCCTGTATATGTCACTGTATCTGTGTGTGTCTATGTATGTGTGCAATATGATTATTTCTGCTTCACACAGTACACAAAAAAATCTGTCAATACAGCTAAATGAAATGTACAATACAAACAAACACAAAAAAATCTTATAATATACCTTCAACATGCCACCTACAACATTTCAAACAAAAAAATGCTACAACACACACCCTACTACAATGACGGGCAACGCCGTCACATATTGCTAGTATATATATATAAATAGATATAAGGGAATGAATAAGTATGAGAGAACAAAAATGGAGAGTGTATTCCCCAGACACCTGCACTTCACAATGCCAAGGACGTCTTATTGGAAGTGGCCCCCAAGTTCTCAAAAAGTGACGAAAGGGCATAAGTCAGAAATTTTATAGTAAGGCCATATTAGAGTCCAACCCCAAACTCACAGGTCAAGAAACACACCTAGCCAAGGAGACAACTCTGCATAGCAGAGTACTGGATCATTCCTTGCTGGCAGTTTATGTACCCAGTGTTGGCGGGGTGGAAACCTTGTATATGGTTCTCAAGAGAAGAAGTGAAAACACATATAATTATAAAAGGAAACATGATGTTGATTACAATAAAAGGTCTAGACTCCCCTTGTGCCAGAGGACATACGGGTGCGCACGGAACCTAAGTGTTCGGCATGTTCAATGGAACACATAAAGCCAAAATCCAATGTAGACCCAATATCCCAAGATGCAGGCACAAACCAAATCTAGACATAAGGCAACACAATACAAACCACAATGACAGTTCACATTGTGGGTTTTAATCTTCCGCATAGCGAAGGAGAAACACGCTCAAAATGACTTGTGTTCTGCATGTCTGTGAGGATAAGAGGAACCAAGACCAAAGATCACAGACTTATTGTGGCTTATTACTGGGTTATAGTGAAATTATTTGTATTGGGACAATGTGTTACTCTATGCACTTTACCTAAGTTTACCTTCCAATGAACTAAACTGACTGTGGACTTTCACAATGTGATGTCTCTTTAGCAACTGAGTAGAATTAGATTCCAAGACCTTGCACACAATTAATTATCATGCAAACTGGCTCTAAACCAGTCACTTCCACTATAAATACACATCACTAGCACTGATCAGGTAGAGTAAACCTTCAGTCAGACATGGAACTAACAGCATTTGGGACCCTTTTCCTTGCTCTGCTGATCTCTTTCATATTGATCTATTCAACATGGGATAAACTGTACAGAAGACGTAATTTGCCTCCAGGTCCGACCCCTCTCCCTGTGATTGGAAACATGTTGCAGATAAAGAAGGGGGAACTGGTAAAGTCTTTGATGCAGGTCTGTACTTTGCTTGGTTTTTCTATTTATTGTAGAAATGATAACATGAGTGTTTTATTAGGGATTATATGAAAGTTTATGGTTACAAATTATTTATTGTAGGTGGGATCATATGAAGTTCTATGTAAAAATGTGGTCAGGCTTTTAAGACCAAGCTCCACTTGTTAATGCTAAAATATTATGCACACACACACTTACATGTACACAGTATTTATGTGCATCATACGCCAGGGGCGGACTGACAGGACCCAGGGCCCCTGGTCCAAAAAGAGGTCTGGGCCCCCTGCAGAAATCTCCACAATGCCCCCTTCATCTCCACAATGCCCCTTCAACAATGCCTCCTTCATCTCCACAATGCCCCTTCAACAATGCCTCCTTCATCTCCACAATGCCCCTTCATCTCCACATTGCCCCCTTCATCTCCACAATGCTCCTATCTCCACATCGCCCCTTCCACTATGCCCCTTCATCTCCACACTGTCCCCTTCATCTCCACAATGCCCCTATCTCCTCATTGTCCCCTTCATCTCCACACTGCCCCTACCTCCAGTCCCTGGTGATCTAGCGGCATGGCTGTCCGAAGTCCCGCGCGCCTCTAGTAATGCAGAGACTGGGAGATGATGTCTGTATTACTAGAACGGCGCACCGGCAGCCGTTGTTGGAGAACTGCTGAGCAGCGCTGGAAGCGGCGGCAGGCCCCCTTCGGTCACGGGCCCTCGGTCCGTGACCGAATGCCCGTATGGTCAGTCCGCCCCTGTCATACGCAGACTGTTTAGGACAGTCTGCAGGAGCTACCAGGTCACTGAAAAATACACCAGGTCACTCACTGATAGTAGCAGGTCATTATCCTGATATCATCTGGCAGAAAATAAGCTCTGCATCTGCCTAATATTTACTTTGTGCTATAAATCCTTTTCTGTATGAGTGGGACCTTCACTTCATAGATGGGTAGGAATGTAATTATCACCACATAAAGAAGTATTAACCCCTTAACGACCAGTGCACGCATGCGCAGCCAGCACTTGAAGACAACGAGGCTTTTTTTTTTTCACTTCCGGTTCAGGGCTTCTGGAGCGGCTTGCAGCCACGCTGGGAGCCCTGAACTCCATGATGTGCCAGGACCGTCACTGGTCCTTAACCTTTTGAGTGCCAGAGTGCTTTGCAATGCATTCCGTACTCCTCTGGCACTCAAAGGGTTAAGGAGGAACTGTCCCCTTCAAATAAGAAACTCTTCATTTGTTTGATAGACATACTTGTTTAGGAATTGTGCCTTCATACAGAAGTCAGTTTTTAGAGTTTTTTTTCATTTGCACTCTGCTGTAGTCCATAACTGAACAAGGAAATATTATCTGGAGAAGGTTTCCATAGGTCATTAGAATGGACAAGGTTCTAATGGACTGGTCTCTTTCTTTCTCTCGCACACAAACACACATTATTTCTAGCCATCCACATCCATGATTCTAAAGGGGCATGTAAACATTCACAAAATTGTAATATCATCCCATTAACCCCTTAAGGAACCATGCCAGTCCTGACATGTCATGGGTTAGTGAGCCTTAAGGACCCATGACGTGTCAGAACCATCATGGATTTTAGGGCTCCCCGTGTGGCTGCAATGCTTTTTCTGGGAGCCCTGTATCGGATCCACAAATAAAAAAGGGTCCATTGTCCTTAAGTGCCGGCCGCATATGAACGTGGCCAGTCCTTAAGGGGTTAAATTACAGACCACAGAAGAGTTCAAGTGTAAAAATAGTGAATAGATCTTACTGCTGTATGAATAACACCTGCCTAGGTTAGTTAAGAGTATTCCAAGGGTAAAATTCCCATTTAAATTAATTCCATTTTGATATGGATAAGAACGCATTCAATTAAATTTACCTTTTACAGCTGTCAGAGAAGTACGGCTCGGTATATACTCTCTATTTTGGGTCACGTCCAGTAGTTATTCTCTGTGGCTACCAAGCAGTAAAAGAAGCCCTTATTGACCAAGGAGAAGAATTCAGTGGACGAGGACAGTTGCCTTCAGTAGACAGAGTGTACCAGGGTGATGGTAAGTCATGTGTAACTATTTCCCCAGTGGGGTGGTGATACTGGTACTTGAAGGGAGGTGTTTAGAGCCTAGAGTTTTACTGTGAATATTACCCTTAGCCTCACCTGATGGACTAATTGGACACTGAGCTTGCTGGTTTAGTTTGGAATCTGAAGACAGAGAACTGTGGAAGACAAACTCAACGTGTATACAACCTTGGACATATGGTCACTCTAACACCTTGTTAGGTGATTTTCAACCCTTCCAGGGTTGAAATATGTAGCACACCCTTCTGGTCCTTAAATAGTTAAAGATCTATCAAAATCACCTTTGTGTTATGTCAGCCATGTTTTATTTAGACTTATTTGTCAATTCATGCAAACTATTTTAAGCAGCTGGCAAGCCAACCAGATACAATATTCTACACTGCTTTCCCTCTCACTTGCCTCCTCCTCACTCCTCAAATATCCTAAAATATAAAAGGCCAGATGTATGTTTGTCCAATGCAGTCATGCACAGTAGAGACTGCACCAACGCACACAATGCTGGGCTTGTACACTTGTCTATTAATAATTGGATTGAGGGGTCCATAAATCCCCTCTCTTAAGTCATAAAAAAATACCATGAACTTTACATTAAAAGACTCTGAGTGCAAGGGGAGTTAAAATCCTTCTGGCAGTCAAAGGGGTGCTAGCAAGTTGTCCAGCACTGGGAAATTGAAATGTTTAAAGGGATAGTAATACTTTGTTTTATCTTTATTTTATTTTGTAGGTATTAAAAAAACATGAAGAATGATATAAGTCTTATCTCTCAAAACTTTATGGTTTAAGAGATATTCACAAGCAAAGTATCCCCACCCCTGTTCAGCCAGAGCAGAAGGGAGGTGCCCAGGTAGACTGCAGAGAGGGACAATCTTCAATTAAGATAAGGGAAAAAGCTGAAAAACTTGTCAAGGGGGGAAGGGCTTTCATTGTTTTCATACAAAGAAGATTGTCCCCTTCTGTTATCTGTCTGGTCTTACAACCAGATTCACATCTGAGAAGAGATGGCTTACACTAGGAAAAAGGGGCGGGGAGGGGAAACTTTGCTTGTGAATATCTCTTAAACCATAAAGGTTTGAGAGATAAGACTTATATCGTTCTTCATGTTTTTTTAATGCCTACAAAATAAAATAAAGTTAAAACAAAGTATTACTATCCCTTTAAAATAGATTACTAAAATTAATGGGCCAGAAAGCATGAGAGAGGGCGGTGTGATGCAGATCAGTGAGGGATGATAGGATCTGGCAGGCAGGTAGTGTCAGGTAGGGATGGACAAAATGTCCTGTTGTGTTCTCTCAAATGCCGTGAAAACCATGTGGTAGTCCACGTTTTTACTAGAAAATTCACCCTCAAAAAAACCTTTAAAAATGTCTCCATTTTGCTTACACCAAAAAATATTTTTCTATGTCTTTCAATGGCTAAAAATTTACTGCCCATTTACTAAGTGCATTTCTCATTTTTTTCACCAAAAACTTGATATTACATTGATGTGAAATGTAGAAACAGCTAGAGAGTGAGAGAGGAAGAAAGGTGATTTCCTAGAGATTTACTTAGTAAAATAATACTAGCAGAGGTTCAGTGTTGGCTAACACTATGGGCACCCGGATTAATTAAAAAAAATAGGAACTGGAAGGACTGTGATGCATTCAGTGATTCAGAGGAGGAAGAACTGACCACCAACAGCATGAAGGGTCTGGGAGCCCTGATTCCCAAGACCCAGTGATGCCCAGTCCCCCTACAACATCCCTTTAGGTCTGGGGAAGATTAGTTTAATTAAAGCAGACACTGGATGAAGTGGGTAACAGTGTGATAAGGACAGGTCAGCTGTCTGTGCCTGCTAATTCTGGGGAGGAGTAGGAGCTGAGGCAGATTAAGGCTCCATAGGGCCCTAGCCAAGGTACCAATTTGGGGCCCCACATAGCTTGATCCAGTGCTTCTGACACAGAGAACTGCTAGCAGGTACTGGTATTGTGGCTGAAATTTAAGTGGGAACAACTGTATGGTGCTGGTCTCTTTCAACAAAGAGGGCATCTGACAGAAGGTGTTAACAGCAGTACCAGCAGAGACCCTGTTTGTGACCCATCACTTGCAGCCAGGGCCCCTTATATTGCCATGGGCCCTAGGCAGTAGCCTATGTTGCCATAATGGATGATCCGGCTCTGACTAGGAGATGATGACAAGTGAGCAAGCAGGGGACCCTAACAGGGGTGAGTGAAAAGTGAGAAAAATTTCCCTCATGACTTTTCATGAAAAATGGAAGACTTTTCTCTTTTACTCGCAAAGGTTTTCTCTGATGCAAAATGTTCCTCCTATTCACCTAGTCCAGCAAATGTTTCACCTATTCCAACACATGTTCCTCATATTCCAATACATTTTTTACCTGTGTTTATTATGGTGCAACATTTCCCAGCACAATATTACTTCTTCTGAGGGCTGTGGAGGAGAAATAAGTATCTGGAAGTCAAAGTTGTGTGTCCTACAGCAACATATACCTTGAACAATGTGTCAGCATGCAGAGTGCATTTGTCCTTTGCCCACAACACTTACTTCCTGCTTAAAGGGATATTAATGTCACCTAAAAAGTAATTGCTATATCCTAGATACAATAAAAAAAAGATTATTTGCGCTTATTCTTATCTATCAAACCTTTATTGTTAGAAAGATATAGGAAAATAAAGTTCTCCGTTCCCTCCCCTTTTTCATACGACAGCTATAGCTGACAGCACGAGGACCTGGTCCCAGTACCAGATGGTGGCTCCTCAGGAGTTCCAACATAGCGATATCTAAAAATAAATACTTCATCAGAAAGGTCTGCAACGTGTGCTTGTAAACCAAATAAATACTTCATCAGAACGGTGTAAAACGTGTGCTTGTAAACCAAATAAATACTTAATCGGAATGGTCTACAACGTGTGCTTGTAAACCAAATAAATACTTCATCGGAATGGTCTACAACGTGTGCTTGTAAACCAAATAAATACTTCATCGGAATGGTCTACAACGTGTGCTTGTAAACCAGACACACGTTGTAGACCGTACCGATGAAGTATTTGTTTTTAGATATCGCTATGTGGGAGCTCCTGAAGAGCCACCATCTGGTACTGGAACCAGGTTCTCGTGCTCCATCGTTCCCCCTTCTGCTTGTGCGTTTACTGGACATTACTCAACTACTTTGTGTGTTTTTACTCTCTACAATACACAACTGATGGAGTGTGATGTCTTGCCTTAGCCCTCAGCAAAATTCTCCATATTGTTTGGTGTCTATCAATTCTGCCTCAGTCACAGTCCTCCCAGTCAGCTGTCTGTCACCTAATATATTTATTTGTTTAATTATGTATTCATTTTTTTATTTATTATTATTATTATTATTATTATTAGTAGTAGTAGTATTATTTAATGGTTGTATTATATTTGTATTTATTTATTTTTATTAAATTGTCAACCCTATCTTATCACAGTTAGTGCAGAAAAACAAATTATAACTAAAAAACAAAATCAACAACTTCTTTCCCAGACTTCCCCAGCACAGAGACCATAAAAAGCAAAATCAACAAGCAAACTGGACCCCAGTTTCCTTTGTCTTGCCAGACATTCCCACAGAATTTGGAAGCATTTGGGGGTCTACCTCCTTCCTCCCTTCTCCTCCCCAGAGGTCCCCCTAGTACAAAGAACAAATGTCCTACCTAAGTGACTCTCTAAACTAAGCTTCAATATCCCTTTATTTGCCTATTGTATTTACATCAAAAGGACATTACATGTATCTCTCCAAATAGGATTGTAGGATACGATACTATCTAATGTTAACTATGTAAACACCACTACCCTCACCACCCACGTTGATTGGTTAGGAGAAACATAAATTAGGGACAGATGCTCAAACACCCACAGCATTTCCAGAAGAAGGTGCATTTGAAGCTCCAAAATGTATCGAAGAGAAAGCTAGCATCTTGGCACAAGAGTAGGCAGTAACGTGGAGCAGTCATCAGTTATTGGAGTCTTGATGGGATTCATCTTGGAGGACCTAGTGCAGGAACACAGATGAAGGACACACTATTCAGACACTGGACAAAGAACTGCGAAATAGACTTGTCATGGGCATCAAGTAAGAGGTCACCTACACCTGATTAACTGGGACTGTTATTCAAACTGTTTTCTTTTATGCTGCCACTGAGTAAGGGGCCATCTTACCAATATCTGTTATTCACATCCATTATTCTCACACTGGCCCTGTCCACCTAAGAGACCCCTGGGTATACTCCAAGGAGCATTTGGGGTATTTATTACTCAACCCCAGCTCTAGCCAGGATTTATCCATCTATGTATGACCGCTCGTTATACTTGACTTTCTATATGCTACACTATATATTCACAAATATTAGTTATATGGCATTTAGATATTGATCTCCTATCCATTTGCTTATTTTATTTATATATTTTTTTTTATTCCATTATGGTTACATTATATATGTATTTGTAGTATTTTATCTCAGTAAATGCTATACTTAGAAGGTCTTTTGTGTGCTCTCTCGTCCCAGCCTCTCTTTCTGCTTTGTTTCATGACAAATGACAATCACTTTTTTGAGATTGAACTACAACACCTTTAGAGACAAACTGCTAAAAAAACTGCTCTGTGGGATCCCCAGGGACATTTGGTTATAGGGAGAGTTTTAGGCCAATTTTTTTATCTTTGCATTAACCCATATACCATGGATGATATGTCTTTCAATGATTTTATATGGTTTATATATAGGGTTTAACTTGAAATTCTAATACTGCTTAACTACAACTGTTAAGCCACACCTCACAAGATATTTCACCATATATGGTGTAGTTCATTGAATCAATTTCCTTACTCTGGGTCATGGCCTCTGACCTGTAAATAGACCCTATATCTTGGTATACAAATGACGGGGGTTCCGGACACAGTCCCATCTATTTTTTTTTGTGAAAATCCACTTAGAGGTGTGGTGGGCTTGTCTTTTTCTATGATTTATCAACCAGTGTCTACTGCACTTCCATACCCTCCCCCAGTTTCACCACACATACGGCTCATGTTTCCTTTATCTCTCTACTGAAGGACAAGGTACTAGCTTTGGCCTCTCCACTAGTGAAACAGGTTACACCTCTTCTACAAGATTCAGAGACATTCCTTAAGATCTTCAGACTAGTATTATATATCCCTGGAGAAAGGCATCGGCAAAGAACTCTTTACTGGAACTCAGACAGGGTTCTTGTTTAGTCGCTCATTTCGACATTGAGTTGAGTACTTTAGCCTACAAGACCAACTAGAAACAGGGAGTACTCAAAACAGCCTTTCTCAGAGGTCTTAGTGAGAGAATTAAAGACATATTGACCTGCACGATTATTGGTTCCCATCTCCTTGAAATTATCTACTGGTTCTGCAGTTACATCCACTTTATTGATTCAGAGATAGCAGGATCTTCATAGATTTGAAGTGGGCTAAAGACCAGGGAATACCACTCCGAACCAAGAAGAAACCACTCCTGGTGTCCACGATTGATGAGGAAACCCCTGATTCTGGGGTTGATACTCCAGGAGAGGGTTCCCTTATGTCACCTCCGCTGTGTTCTCCCAGGCCGCATCTCTTTTTCGCGGTGGCTCTTTCGGGTTTCTGTTCGTCGGGTAGCGCATGCGCGGTCCTCATCCGCCTTCAGCTTGGCGGATGCGCATGCACCCAGCTCATCCCTCCATAGGTCCTATGTCCTCCCATCTCACTCTTCTCCCAGTCGAGCCCCTCTCTCCCAGCTCTCCCATTGGCCAGTCCTTATATTTAAACGGGCTGCCTCAGACTTAGGGCACCCGTTCCACAAGCTATTCCTGGTTAGATTCTTGGCTCCGGAATTTAGTCTGCTACTTGATCTCCACTCCTGACTTGACCTTTGGCTTGTCTGACCATGCTTGATCTCTGCTCCTGGCTTTACCTTTGGCTGGTTTGACCACGCTTGATCTCCACTCCCAGCTTGACCTTTGGCTCCGTTTCTGACCACGCTTGATCTTCTTTCCTGCTTGAATCCTTGGCTGAGCTTGACCACTGTTGTGTTCCTTGTCTCCCTGCTTGGTTTCTTGCTTGTCCTGCTAGCCTGGTTTTTCCAACGGTTCCTAGGTACTCCTATCCTGGTTACACCTCGGCTCAACCGGGGTGGAACAATCTGGTTTCGCGACCAGCACCTTTAACCAGCTTTGGCTGCAGCAAGGGAGTACCTGGCATGCCGACACTGCTCACAACTCCGCACTCCAGCTTCGCACGCTAGCACCTTCAACCAGAGCCAGCACCACACGGTTTCCTAACCTCCATGTGCGTGACACCTTACTACTCACTATGGACACTCTCCATCAGAAGACACTATTTCTGCTCCTCACACACCCAATATTTGGGTCTACCATGGCTTCAGACTCATAACCTGTCTATTGATTGGCATAGCAATCACATTAAGGCATGGAGCTCATCTTGTTTCACATCTTGTTTACAGCCCATCCGACGTATTGGTACTATCACATCTCAAGTTCCACAACCTAAGCTGAATCTTCTTCCACTTCCCTATCTGGAATTTAGGGATGTCTTTGTCTCTGCCCAGAACAACCAGTTACATCCTCATAGTAATTGTGACTGCCCTAACAACTTTTTGAGAGGTACTTTGCAACCTAAAGGGAGGACTTTCCTGTTAACCATCCAAAAAATCAAGCTGTGGATGATTATATTCAGGAGAATATGACTAAGGGTTTTACATGCCCCTCATCCTCCCCGGCAGTGGCTGGATTATTTTTTGCTAAGAAAAAGAATGGGTCTCTTTGACCATAATTGAGGCCTCAACAGGTAACTATTAAGAAATTATACCCACCTCCCCCGATCACGGAAATATTGGATCAACTGAAAGGAGCCTACATTTTTACAAATCAACCTTCACAGAGCTTACAACCTGATTCACATCAAGATGGGAGATAGTGGAAGATGGCCTTTAACACTCAATATTGCCATTATGAATACCTTTTGATGCCATTTGTTCTTTGTAATGTGCCTGCTGTCTTTCAGGGCTTCGTCAATACCCGTTTATGATATGTTGCTATCACATGTGATTGTCTTTTTAGATGATATTGTGATTTACTCTTCCATTCTTACTCTACATTGCATACAAATCAAAGCAGCTTTAACTTGACTCAGAGATAATTCCCTTTTTGTTAACCCTGAGAAATGCGATTTTGAAAAGTCTAGACTTCCTTTCCTTGGTTAAATCTTGTCCAGCACAAGACTGGAAATGGACCCAGCCAAGGTCAATTTTTGGATGCAGCAAGATCCCTGAACCCCAGACTATCCCGATAGGTATTATTTTTTATGAGGTTCAATTTTATCATATCACACAGTCCCAGTTCTAAGAACATCAAGGAGGATGCTCTGTCACGTCAATTTGAACCCAGTCCGATCCCAAGTTCTGAACCTATCCTTCCACCAGATCGCATTGTGGCAGCATTATCATCTGCAACCTTGGAATAATGGCCACTGGTCATTGCCAAATGCTCTAATGTAATTGAGGAATCTCCTCAGATGCCGCTTGATGCCCTGGTTCTGATTCTCCTCCACCACACTGGCATGTCTGGTTAGTGCACCACACAGTGTGCAATGGGTGGACATGAATTGCAACATCCTGACATCTGCTGAATGGCTATCACTTATTGGGGGAGGTCACCATGAACAAGGTGGATAGGCAGAAGATGTAGTAACCCTAGAGCAAGAAGGTGATGGCGAGCCAGGTGTTTCACTCACCATCAAACTTTCAGCATCTGGCTGGGTTTCTCTATTATTCCTCCTCCGCCTCACCTCTTGTTACCTTTCTGGAGAGTCAGGGGTACAGCAACAACAGTGCCTGATTTAGTTGTTGGGTATTTGGCTTTAAGAAATTTGTATTTAAAGTTATAGAAACAGGAACCCCTTGACATAAGCAGCCACTGGGGTGGGCTGATACTTGACTTGATATAGTATTTCACAGAGGATGATTTGTTAGATTTGTTGTTAGAGGACCAAGTCCTGAGGAAACATTGATTTGTAGGACTTAAGCTTGTTTGTCACAAGCCCTAAGGAAACATTGATTTGTAGGACTTAGGCTTGTCAGAAACATACTCCCCCCAATTTTTTTTTTTTTTTTTGTAGGACTATGTTTTTTTTAATTTTTCTATTTTTATTTTTCAAAGCACAAGCCCTGAGAAAAAAATAAAAATGCCCTATTGGGGGGCGTGGCTTGACTGCCTGAATAGATGGACGCTTAATCCGTGAGCTCCTACCTTGGGGATCGAGAAACCACAACTACTTGATATTTTCAGTGTCCCTTTTGGACTCAATCGCTCTGTGAAGGGCTCCAGACATGCCTAACGGCACTAAGAAGAAAAAAGAAAGAGACGTTCAATCCTTCTTTCAGAAAAATCACGACCGCCTACCTGTGAAAAACTCATCCAAAATGGCGACCGCTATCACTTTACCAACACCAAGAGACAGGCATGCTCCCTCCCCACAAAGTTCTGATTGCGACTCAGAAGACGAGTCTCCGAATGATAGGAGAGATTCTCCTTCCACACAGAGGGACATCCAAAATCTATTGGCAGACTTAAAAATTTTTATTAAAGACGAGCTGGCGGAGGTGAAACGCGACCTTACTCACATAGGGGATCGTGTGAGTGCACTTGAAACGGACCAAGCGTCATGGCACACCTTTAAAGAGCAAGCAATATCTCACATTTCGGAACTTCGCCGTGCCCACCAGGACACGATAATTAAACTGGATGATATTGAAAATAGGAGTAGGCGGCAAAACCTGAGATTCAGAGGCATTCCTGAAGAAGTAGGCCGTGATGATTTAGAGTCATACTTACATGAATTCTTTGGATTCCTCGTTCCAGAACAGGCCTCTGCCTCATTCCCTATGGAAAGAGTACACCGTTCCCTGAAGGCCAGGGGTGCACCTACAGAGGCACCAAGAGACGTAATTGTTAGATTTCAAACATACAGAGATAAAGAAACAGTCTTCCAAGCAACTAAGAACAAATCCCCAGTTCTATACCGGGGCAACCAGATTGCTGTGTTTAGCGATTTATCACCTACGACATTAAGATGGCGGAGAGAGCTGAGACCTATTACCTCAGCCCTCCGGACCCAACAGTTGAAATATCGATGGGGTTTCCCCTTAACTTTAATTGTACTCAAAGATGGACACAATCACACCTTGAAGTACCTTGACGATTGCAGAGAGTTTCTGTCAGCACTGAAGGTCCAGCTGCCAGATGAAGAGTGGACTGCCTCTACTCCACGGGGTCAATTATCTTGGGATGACCAGATGGAGATTTCTTCCCCTTGGCTTCCAGTCACCAAAAAACTGAGAATTCCGGGCTCTCCATCTACTCCTGCTAGTGTGGCGAAGCAGGCCCGTCAGGCCTCTGTCTGAATTCCAGTTTCCCGGGAGTTGGAACTTACAGTTTTCCACTTTCTGTGGTTCTTCCTGAACACTCAGGTTCTATTTAACAACCCTTTAGTGGGGTGTACAAACTAACTTTTAAGAGGTGTTTTTTGATCTTTCCTGACCTTAGTCATGTTTATTATGTTACTAGATTTTATAGAGTTAATTACTTTTAGCTATATTATGCTGCTCATTTATATTATGAGCGTGTACCATTCCTTTTTGTTAGTTAAGGCCTAATTATATGTATGGGTTTTAAGGCTATTATTTTATAATCATCCCGTCACATAGTCTTTGGGACAATCCCCTGACTAAGTTGGAGATTGTTCTGGAGAACATATTGATGTAGGTATACCACTCTCAACCTGATAGTTGACTAAGCTAGTTTTTGCTTATAAACAGAACACAACTTTAGGGGCCTTAATATGTTTACTTATTCTGCGGGTTTATATGTGCTTTTGGGGACCTGGTGGGTGTCGGCCTGCACCGTTCTAAGCTCTTTAAATCCTAATATCAGTGGGATATTTACAAGGGTAAGGTGGTGTTGGAAGCATTCTGACTGTCTCTCCGCTGTCACTCGCCTGTGTCCATCACGGCTAGTTTTAGCGCTAGTTGATAGTTTTAATAGACTTATGAGATAGTTACAACTTATAAAAAAAAAAAAAAAAAAAAAAAAAAAGGGAAAATTATTATATCTAAACATATATATGTGTATTTGGAGGTGACTACATATAGGCATATGTTTGACTCAATTGTAGATAATTGATATGCCTCTGAAGGATTAGGTGCGAGGGTGGTACCCACTAGGGTCTCTGTACTTACTATACTGTCTTGTTATAGATATTGTCATCAGAAGTTTGGTCCTTATATAAATCAATATTTTACAGTATATTTACACCTGTTGTAATTTGTATTTGTCTCTGTCTTCTGGGACTGAATAACTAATTTCTCAATTGTTGTTTAGTTGTTGGTATTTTATTTCTACACATTCACTTGTTTTTGATCCCTATAGGTGGGGGTGTCATCTCTGGCTAGTATTTCGCTTTGACGACACCTTTTTTCTTTTCGGGTGTCGGAAAGGGAAATTACAAGGCTAGAGCCCTGCCTTGCTCTCTTGTATTTATATTTCTAGAGACTGGGTTTTTACCCTTCTCATTCCCTGGAATGAGCTCATTCTCTCCTTCTCCTCCCCTTTTCTTATTCTCCCCTCTCCTCCTCTTTTTTACTCTTCTCTCCCTTACTTTTCCCTTGCAATTTGTCATCCTTCTCCTTTACACCTTTCGAACTCGAGCCTGAACATTTATACATGTCCCTTATCTCCTGGTGTCTTTCAATTTCCCTCAGATTGAAAATTACATCGTAACTATACCTATTGCAACCTGATGGCTCCTACTAGTGTTCAATCTTTACGCATTCTTACACAGAATGTCAAGGGACTTAACTCACCGAGAAAAAGGTCTTTAGTATTGAGGGAGATGTATAGAATGAAGGGGGATGTGGTTATGCTACAAGAGACTCACTTCAAGAAATCGGCTTCTCCTTTCTTACGTAGTAAATATTATCCTACTTCATATTTGAGTTCCAATTCGGTTAAGAGAAATGGTATAGCAATGTCATTTCATAAGAACCTTGCTTTTCAGCATCATTCAACCTTCTCAGACAGGGAAGGTAGACTCTTATTTGTAAAAGGAATTATTGACGGAAGTTTTTACACCTTTGCCTCTATATATGCTCCCAACACACATCAGACGTCCTTTATTCTTAACGCTCTTGATTCTTTGTCTTCCTTTCAAGAAGGTACTTTGGTACTTGGTGGTGACTTTAACCTCCCGATGGTCCCAGCTGTGGACTGCTCTTCGGGGTCTTCTTCCTATAGTCAGTCCTTGATTCGACGTTTTGCTAAAATTATTCACTCATTCAGACTTATTGACACGTGGCATATACTTAACCCCACCACTAGGGACTTTTCTCACATTCTCATACACAATATTCTCGAATAGATTATATTTTTATAAATCACTCCTCTATTCCTTTCCTGCTAGAGGCACATCTAGGTAATATTACATGGTCTGATCACGCTCCAGTTATAATCTCCTTACGCAGACAATCTCCGTCTAAACCTGCCGCCTTATGGAGACTGGACGAATTTTTATTACAACATACTGACTTGGTGAAGAAATTAACTGAGACTTTACAATATTACTTCATGGAAAATGATTCAGAGGAGGTATCGCCTCTAACCTTATGGGAAGCTCATAAGAGTGTCATGAGAGGGGAACTAATTAAATTAGCCTCAAGGAAGAAGAAAGAGGAGCTTCGAGACATTGAAACTTTACTAGCCGAAATTCAGTCTCTCGAGACTGCTCATAAAGCTTCCCAGCTCACCGCTTCTCTGCCCAAATTACTCACTCTGAGATCTAAATTGAAGACCCTTTTACAAGCTAAAGTAGAACTGACATTCTTTAGGATGCGTCAAACGCATTTTGAACATGGTAATAAGCCGGGGAGATTGTTGGCGAGACAACTTAGGCACCGTCTGCATGCTCATTATATCTCTTCTATTAAGTCCTCTAACTCCACCTTGGTTCATTCATCTGCGGATATAGCTTCTGAGTTTCGGACGTTTTACTCGTCACTATATAATTTAGTGAAGTCCTCTCCACAACCTCTTAATCATCCCCAGTTAGTTGATACTTATCTTAGAGCCCCTAATCTTCCTTCCCTAAGTAAAGATGAGGCTGAATCTATAGAGTCTCCCATTACTGAGCGAGAGGTGTCGGATACGATAAAACTACTTCCAAACGGCAAGAGCCCGGGGCCAGACGGTTTCTCACAAGCATACTACAAAACTTTTAACACATGTCTTTCCCCATTTCTTTCTCGAGCTCTTGCCTCCTTGCCGGTGAACATCACTTCCCACCCACAGATAGCAGAAGCACATATCACTGTTATACCTAAACCAGGTAAGGATCCTCAATTATGCCAGAATTACCGTCCAATATCTCTTTTGAATTTGGATCTAAAAATTTACGCGAAAATACTGGCCAATAGGTTAAAAGTTTTTTTACCTACTCTTGTCCATCTAGACCAAGTTGGCTTTATTCCGAAAAGAGAAGCTAGGGACAATACTCGGAAAATACTGAACTTAATTCATCATGTTGAATCTAATAAACTTCCAGCCATCTTACTGACGGTTGATGCCGAGAAGGCTTTTGACCGTGTAGATTGGTGCTTCCTGAAACAAACTCTACATCACTTTGGATTTGGTCCCCAGTTTCAAACATATGTTCAGGCTTTATACGCTAACCCAACAGCCAAGGTTAAAGTAAATGGTCTTCTTTCGGAATCTTTCTCCATTACAAATGGTACGCGGCAAGGTTGTCCACTTTCGCCCCTTCTTTTTGTGTTAACTATGGAAGTGTTGGCGCATCATATACGTGGTAACCCTTTAATTCCTGGTATTTCTCTTCCTACCTTACCTGAACCGGTGAAATTATCCATGTTTGCAGATGATGTCCTACTATCTACTACTGACCCGGATACTGCCTTGCCGGAGTTTCTATCTCAGCTTGAATCCTTTTCAAAGGTTTCTAACTTCAAAATGAATACTTCTAAATCCCATGTCTTGGCTTTGAACCTGTCGAATGCTCACCTGTGCGATTTGAGGCGGGACTCTTCTCTCCAATGGTCCACTAAATCGATTGATTATTTGGGTATAGTATTAACCCCCTCTATAGATCAGATTTTCTTGTCCAACTATCCGAAACTTCTACGAGCAATTAGATCAGATTTTCATGTTTGGAAATCTCTCTATATTTCGTGGTTGGGACGTATCAGTGTACTCAAAATGTGCATACTCCCGAAATTTCTATACCTTTTTCAGACTTTGCTGATTAGAATCCCACCTTCTTTTTGGTCCAGTGTGTCTAGACTCCTCTCAGACTTTCTTTGGAGTAATAAACGTCCTAGGGTCCGAATGAGCATTCTTTACCACAGCCCTGATAAGGGAGGTCTTGGTATTCCTAATTTGAGACAACACTACCTAGCTTCTATTCTAGCATCCATTCCAGATTGGGGCACAAATTCTTCCAATAAATTATGGGTCTCTATAGAACGGGGACATGCTTTTCCTTTGGATTCGTATCGAGAAGCATTACTTCCCAAAGGAGTGCGAAATCCTATCCGTTGTTTTAATCCTATAGTGCAGAATGTGCTTTCTTGTTGGTCATCGAACTCTAAGGCCTCTTCTCTTATTGCCTTTCCTTCCCCATGTTCTTTACTCTTTCATGATCATGACACCCCATTCTCTCTTCCGAAATCTCAGTTTCCGAATTGGAAACCTTTATACGATTACACAATACGAGATTTTTATGTAGAAAACTCTGTTAAGGATTTCCAATCTTTCCAAGCTGAATTAGATTTGCCCAC
This sequence comes from Rhinophrynus dorsalis, assembly GCA_037306005.1. Classification (NCBI taxonomy): domain Eukaryota; kingdom Metazoa; phylum Chordata; class Amphibia; order Anura; family Rhinophrynidae; genus Rhinophrynus; species Rhinophrynus dorsalis. The sequence goes on from CM074726.1 coordinate 187,657,812, forward strand.
CCGGGAAATTTGGAACTATATTAGGATTAAGGGGGTGTTATTAGATAGAGGAACTAGACAAAGTGTTTCCAGAGTTCTTTCTCCCTTTGAGGATCTATTGCTGGTGCGTCCACAACCAAATAAATTTTTGGGAACGATTTATCATCTTCTTTCTGATTCAGACAATCCACTTAAACTGCAGTATGCTTTGGCTTGGGAAAAAGACTTGGGTCAACAGTTATCACTGAGTGAATGGAGGAGGATTTGGAATCATATGCGAGGTTCTTCTATCTCAGCTCAGATGCTCGAAATGAATTATAAATTACTCTTTCGTTGGTATTATACTCCTCATAGATTACATAAATTCGACCCAAGGGTCCCTGATGTGTGTTGGAGATGCGGGAATGCACCGGGTACACTTTTGCATATTTGGTGGTCATGCCCTTCTATTGCCGAATACTGGAACTCTTGTCTGACGTATATTAGTCAGAGTTTAGGAATTGCTCTTGGGAGTGAACCCTGGCAGATACTTTTATATAGAGATTTACCGAATACCTCTAAACAACAAAAATTGATATTATATACTATGTTGAACGTAGCGAAAGCATTAATCCCCCTTCGTTGGAAAACTAATATATCTCCTTCAATATCCACATGGCATAAAACTGTTGTGGATCACCTATTGTTCTTAAAAATTTCATGGAGACGTAAGGGGTTGGATGTATCTTTATTAGACTCTTGGCTATCGAATTTTTTGGATAGACAGCCTACTTAGTATGATATCCTTTCATCTTTTCTTTTTCAAATTGGCCTTATCTCATGTGACCTAGGCTCGAGGCTCCTGTGTTTTTGCTCGCTCCTAGGTCTTGACTGCTTCCTCGTGTTGTAAGGGATTATACTTTCTTTCTTTCCTTCTTTCTCTGTCTTTCCATCTTTTCTGGCCTTTCTTCTTGTTTAACTGTTCTTTCTTTTCGTTTTCCCTTTTTCCTATTCTTGTATCTTTTTCTTTTGTAAATGGAGCCTTTACAGGTTTGATTCTATAGGCCAAGTTAGGATACTCGGTTGTAGGTCGTGTATTTCTATTACATGTTAATTTGTATGATCTTCATATGTGAATGTATTTTAACTGGATATCTTATTGCCTTGTATTCTACTTGATGACATTGTATCATAATGTCCCTACTGTATTGTCTCATTAATAAAAAACTATTAAAACTAAAAAAAAAAAAATGCCCTATTGGCCTAATGCCAGCAGGTCATGTTGCCAGTGGCCACTGTCAAATGTCCTCCTGAGTTGCAACTGCTGTTCGTACTGCTGCTGCTGAGTTGTTTGAGCAGCAGGATGATTAGGCAGCTGAAAGGGAATGGGATCAACAACAGCAGTAACATGGAAGATGGATGATGAAGGTTTCACTTGCCACAACTGGCTCCTGTGATGTGCCTGAGGCAGTAGCAGAAGAATAAGTAGCCCCCAGTCTATGTGGAGAAAAGAAGAAGTTGGCCATTAAATCTTCTCCACCTGCCCCTCCTCCAAAATCATAGTTGCATTGTTATTAGAATATATGTTTTTCCCTTGAGAATAGGAACTGTGGCTTCCATCAGCAACTGCAATGTGCACAGTGTGTGTGTGTGTGTGTGTGTGGTAAATAACATCTGGGGGCACAACTGTATCCAAACACCATGACACCTGAAACCAAGTACCCCTTGTCAAGACCCCGCTAATGACACATGACAACCTGCTGACAGTTTAATAGTAATGATGAACCCTCCCTGCCATAATCCTAGCATATTCTGTGGGATGGAATCTCCTCAGATGCCCGCTGATGACCTGGTATCGATTCTTCTCCACCACACTGGTCAATGCACCACACAATGTGTAGGGTAGAGATGAACTGCCATATCCTAACATCAAAAGAGTGGCTATTATTTGGCAGGGGAGGTAACAATGAACGAGGTGGATTGGCAGGAGATGTACTTGTTACCCTAGAGGAAGAAGTTGATGTTGATGGCGAGCTAGTTGCATCGCTCGTCATGGAACTTCCAGTGTCTGTCTGGGTTTCTTTATTCTTCCTCCTCTTTGATCTCCACCTTTCTGGAGAGTCAGCGGGTACAGTAACAGCGGTGCTAGATTTCTGTAATGGATGTTTGGCTTTAACATGTTTGACATAAATGTCATGGTGTCTGTGTTTCATGTGTGTTAACAGGGAGGTTGTGCCAAGGTGTGTTCCCTCCTTTCCACTTCTCACTAACTTGTCACAAATTTTGCATTGTACCATTGTTGATGATGACTGCACTGTGCCTGCCCCAAGAGAATAATAGTCCCAAACCCATGACTCCAGGGTGGAGGGACAGGGAACAGGTGGAGAATAATGACCTCTTTCTTCTTGTTCTCCACATTCCCCTTCACTCTTTGTGGCAGCGGATAATGTTGCTGCTACTGCCTCAGATTTAGCACTGCAACTAGGACCAGGAGTATTGCTGGAGCTGGCAAGTGGAACCTGTCCTAGTCCTGCATTACTTGTTGGCCCCATTCCCACTGTGTCCACGGTGGTCTGTGGCACACTAGACTGCTCCTCAGCATCCTGCTGCCCTTTCATCTCAGCAGCAGCAAAAATTAGACCAGTTGCGATTTCCACAAATTCCAAAAGCTGTTGCTGGTGGTGATGCCCATCCTGATCCCTGTCTCCCATTTCTTCTCACTTTCTGATAAAAAGGCCATCAATTTCTCTTTCACCCCAGCTTCTGCAACGCCACCACCACCACTAGTCCCTACATGATGCTGCTGTATTCCAGACATCTCACTGCTGCTTGGAGGAGGTGATGAGCAATGTGATAGAGGGTGCCCTGCTGTCACACTTGGCATAATTTTCTCCTTCACCCCATGAGTACTACAAGAAACACTAGCAGCAGCCAAAGTATTGGTGGCAGCAGGTTCAGCACTGGCTGCAGGTTTAGCACTAGCAGCAGGTTCAGCACTTGCAGCAGGTACAACAGTAGTGGCAACATATCTGACAGCAGGTACAACACCAGTGGCTGCAGGTACAGAAATGGTGGCACTGGCAGCAGGGGCAGCACATCTTTCAGCAGGCCCATGCAGCTGACCTGTCCTGCTCTCACTAGTACTACCCTTTACTCCCTCCCTTCCCATTCCCTTTTCTCCCTTCCTTCCCTTTTCTCCCTTCCTTCCCTTTCCTCCCTTCCTTCCCTTTTCTCCCTTCCTTCCCATTCCCTTTTCTCCCCCCCTTCCCATTAAATTCCCCAAGATCCCATGGGGTGATTTAGGGGGACTGGACAGCATTGGTACAGTAGTGGTCACTTTCTCCTCCTCCTCAGACTCAGTGGACACATAAGGGTCCTTCCATCTCCTCCACTGATTATTTTTCACCCTGCCCATAGTGATAGCAGTCACTATGAGCCTTTCCTGCCTCAATTTTTGCAAAAATCACAAGAGAACAGCACAGCACATCTATCTTGCTCTGTAGCTGCTTCTTTTGTGACTCCCTTCAGCGAAAACGTCACCTTTTTATAGCTGAAGTGCGAAAACAACGTAAATCAATGGGCGGAAACTTTATAGCCATTGAAAAAATGGTGAAAAATGTTGGCCAATGGGTGAAAAATGTGAAAATTTTAAGCGTTAGTTTAAAAGCAGATTTTCCTGCAAAAAAGCTGATAACAAGGTGGTTTTCGTGAAATGTCCCGAGGGAACACGGCAACAAGTTTCGTCCATCCCTACTAAAGAAGATGGTGTCATTTAAAATTAAAAGATACATATTTATCATTTCTAAACAAAACAAGCGAGAGATGTTTTATTAAAAAGTTCAAACTTTCAAATGTTATACTGAAACTTTTGTTACAGTAGTCGATGGACAAATAGAATCAAAAACGGTAAACAAGATTAGCAAAAGGGCTGAACTTGATGAACGCAAGTCTTTTTTCAACCTAAACTACTATGTAACTAAGTAACAATAACCTGCAATAATCTGCTCTAGCAACATCAACACTGTACAGTTTCATGTCATGAAAGTAACATGCCAAAAAATACATTTGAAATGCAGTAACTTTTGAATGAAACATTCCTACAATACATTATTTTTCATATTATGTGATACTATTGTTTTGATGTGACATTAAAACCCTTGAAAGCTAGTGAGAACTTTAAAACATGCTCAACAAGATGGGTCTGATAGGTGGATGTATCCTACAAAGGAAGCATTGAAATGGTTAGTATTTTGCTTAATATAATATAGGAATAACTGATTAAATCCCCTCCAAATGTGTATATTTCTTGCTTCCCTCTGACTGGGGTCAATGACTGACATTAGAATAGTTTTATGGATATTTATCCATGATTTAAACAGAACTCATTTAATTCACTGCTAAACTCTCTATAAAATATAAAGTGGGCCTCTTAAACCCTTGGTTACTTAGCGCTCTCTACAAAGCATTGCATTGGAGACCAGTCTGGTATCCAATGGGTCAAGTATCAACTCATACTTACAATAGCTCTGTTTTGAACTTACATTAAATCAGCTTCACAGAATACTGAGTTCACACATAGGTTTACACAATGCAAAATGCTTGCATTTATTATAGCTTACATAACAATGAGGTGAATGTATACATTTGCTAGAGTAGCCACACTTCTGTTAGTGTCTTTTGCCAGTGGCTACAAACCAGGGTATGTGCTACAGTCATACCTGGAAACCTTCAAGTGAGGTGACCCTGAGATTTTGACATATTAACCCTTACCAATTACAGAAACATTATGAGGGATACATCCCAGCTTGCTGTAACCCAGAGGTACACCAATCAGTCCTCAATTTACCTATATAATTAATTAAGAGATCTCACTGCATGAACACAATCAAGACAAACATGATTTCTTCCTTCTTATTCTAAGCACCATGTAGACCAGTAGTGTCCAAGTTTGATTCTCAAGGACCACCAACAGGCCAGTATTTAAGGGTGTATCTGATAAAGCACAGGTGAGTTAATCAGTGGCTCATTCATTTTGATTGGTCTATCTGTGCACAGAGACATCCTTAAATCCTAGACTGTTGGCAGATTTAAGGACCAAACTTGGACACTCTGTTAAGTCACCAAACTGCCACTTTGTCCTACCCTGGGTGCTAGTGGCATTCACAGGATGATTTCGTGCATTTGTAGCTTACTAAATTTACATTAGGAAGGTGTAGAGACAGAAAGCAAATTCCAGCACCAGTTATGGTGCATAATAGGTGTTATACATTTGCCCCTCATGACGAACACTTTGGGTGATACGTGTTGGGTTGTATGGTGGCATTGAGGAGGTGCTTGTGAGGCTGTTCATTTTCTACACTGATAAATATTCCTTCACTTCCTATACAATATTGTTACTTCATATATTTTGGGTGATTTCACTATTGTACATAATTGTTGTTATAATAATGTTTGTTTTGTTTATTATTGTCTTCTTCTGCACTAGCACTTTACTGTGATTTATGTTGCTCAGGTGAAAATTAATTTCTGTGTCCTAACCTCACCATTTATCATCTTTATATTGTTGGATATTCTATGCCATTTAGAGGATAAGATATGTGATTTTGAGATATGTGTTGATTGGTGCCTCACTTGTCCTCCTCTAGTGTATGTATTTTTAAGTATGTTTTAAGTGTCTATGATTATTAACCCCTTCAGGTCTGGCCGTACATGGACACGGCCAGCGCTTAAGGACCACAGACCATTTTTTTAAGCAATCCAGATCAGGACTCCTCGAACTACATGCAGCCATGGGGGAGCCCTGAAATCCATGATGGTTCTGGCACATCATGGGTCCTTATTGCATATTGGACCCATGACTTGTCACAACCTTCATGGGTCCTTAAGGTGTTAATCAGTATTTATATCCAATAAAATAATTTTTGTATTTGGACATATGATAGAGATCCTCATTTAAGTCTCTTGCTTTTTAATGATTTCTTTTTCCCGCATTTGTTTCTGAGTTTAAAATCTGCACATAATGCTGAATTTTTCTTTAACACACACACACCACTATCATAGTGAATATAGTGAATATGTTTTTAACCACAATATGCTGCGATTTGGTGGACTTCAGGGCCACAAATGTAGACATAGAGATGAATGTTGTTGCCTGCTACTGCGATAGTTTGTACAATAAAATTATTATTTTTAATAATAACAATAATAATAATAATATTATATTTTTATAATCACAGGGGTCATTCACAGCAATGGGGAGCAATGGAAGAATCTGAGACGCTTTTCACTTTTGACCCTGCGCAATTTTGGCATGGGGAAGAGGAGCATCGAGGAGAGAATACAGGAGGAGGCTCGTTTTCTGATCGAGGCACTAAAGAAACAGAAACGTATGAATAGACTGATCTTGTTCCACCTCTTTATTCATTTCTCTGGTGGGATGGGATGATTTATACACTATATAAATTGAGGCCCATATTTCTGTTTATATTGTGTGCTGTGTATGTGAGCGTACATGAGTGTATATGAACTGCATATTTTAGTTGTTTGAAATTAAAATAAAATGACACATGTTAACAAAGGAAAATGTGCCTGCCTAGGGATCATATTGTGCCCACTAGCATATCAGTCTCATAGGTCAAGTCAGCAGTGGTGGAACTAGTTGCAGGATGATAAAGGAGTCAGACCCATATATATACCAAAAGAGGCCAGTCAACTTAAAACAAGACCAGTTTATTATGGAGAATTAAACCCTTAATGACCAGCCACAGCAGCGAGCATCCAGAAGTTAAGGACCACTGTGGCATGCAGCCAAGCAGGAACCCCAGAATTCCATGACGTGCCAGGATTGTCACTGGTCCTTAAGTGCTGGGACCGTTGTGATGGTCCTGGCATGTCAAGGGATGTTAAGGTGTTAAAATCTTCCTATACGTTGTACTACACATTTTCTGTAATATAAACTGAGAAATAATTATTTTGATTATTTTTGGTGGTGCAGTGGAATTTTATAATAATTCCCAGCACAGTATGCACAGAGATTGACCTTGTCTCTCTTCTCTAGAGGTACCAGTCAACCCCACCGATATCCTCCTTCAAGCAATCTCCAATGTCATTTGTTCTGTGGTCTTTGGTAACCGGTTTGAATATGAAAACTTGGAGTTTTTGAAGCTTCTCAATCATTTCAATAAGATCTTCCAAAAAATGAGCTCCACCTGGGGTCAGGTAAACACTGTTTTGATTCTGCTGGTAGGAAACCCAAGTCATACTGACATCTCAACAAATAATTTCTGCAACTGCAAAATTACATTTTAAAAGATAATTAAAAAGCTCAAGTATAACTGAAGTCACATAAACTCTGAATCAATAATTATAATTGCATTTTTCGTCAAATAATCCTATATAATAATTCGCTAAAATGTGTGTAATGATAAAGTCATGCGCAGTAGACACTGCTGTGCTTGCTGTAGTCATGCACAGTAGACACTGCTGTGCTTGCTGTAGTCATGCGCAGTAGACACTGCTGTGCTTGCTGTAGTCATGCACAGTAGACACTGCTGTGCTTGCTGTAGTCATGCACAGTAGACACTGCTGTGCTTGCTGTAGTCATGCGCAGTAGACACTGCTGTGCTTGCTGTAGTCATGCGCAGTAGACACTGCTGTGCTTGCTGTAGTCATGCACAGTAGACACTGCTGTGCTTGCTGTAGTCATGCACAGTAGACACTGCTGTGCTTGCTGTAGTCATGCGCAGTAGACACTGCTGTGCTTGCTGTAGTCATGCGCAGTAGAGACTGCCCGCGTCGCAGCTGATACAGAGCTGGACGCTCCGAAGGAGCATCCAGCTCTGTATCAGCCGTGGCACGGGCAGTCTCTACTGCGCATGCCTGCCCTGCGACCGGCTGGCAGTGGCACTGTGGCCCGTGTAACGGGCTCTTCAACTAGTTCATTGATAATGAGTAAAATATGTAAACAGCACCAAAAGATCCACATCTGGAAGCCTATTGAACTCAAGTGGCATAATTAGTTGTTGGAGGTCCAGTCAAAACTGTGCCCCTGCACCTCCTGTAGTTATTTCCCCGATGCCACTGTCTAGGTTAACCCTTACAGTGCCAAGTCACTATGGTGTATGAGCTTGGCTGAATGTACCTGAACTGCTAATCCCTTATTCTATACTGATCCAGTGCATCTCCCATTTAAGCAGGTAGTTCTGGTAGTTCAGTGCCAACATGTACTTTCCTGCCTAGGAGATACTGCAGTATATTTAGGGGCTGAATCGAAGGCATGTAAAAGGGCAACAGAATACAAGTGGATATTTTTAGGCCAGAATGATTCATTTTGTACCAGGTGATTGAATTTAGACTAGAACAGATCATTACTTGAAACAAAGTATGTAACTTTTTATTAGAAGTAAAGAAAAAGGTGCAGCAAAAGCTTATTCACAAATGATATATATATGATGATAGAAGTGATAATTATCAGAACAGAGAGATATTATTTCTCTGCAAGACTAATGGTATTTAATGCTCCTCTGATCGCAAGCATATTTTATTTACTCATACTCTGCTATTAAAGGGATAGTAATACTTCGTTTTAACGTTATTTTATTTAGTAGGCATTAAAAAAACATGAAGAATGATATAAGTCTTATCTCTCAAACCTTTAAGGTTTATGAGATATTCACAAGCAAAATTTCCCCCTCCCGCCCCTTTTACCTGGTGTAAGCCATCTCTTCTCAGATGTAGAATGCAGTCCATAGACCAGACAGATAACAGAAGGGGACAATCTTCTTCCTATGAGAACAATGAAATCCCTGCCCCCCTTGACAAGCTTTTTCAGGTTTTTCCATTATCTTAATTGAAGATTGTCCCTCTCTGCAGTCTACCTGGGCACCTCCCTTCTGCCCTGGCTAAGAAGTGTTACATCAGTAAAAGGGGCAGGAGGGGGACACTTTGCTTGTGAATATCTCTTAAACCATAAAGGTTTGAGAGATAAGACTTATATCATTCTTCATGTTTTTTTAATGCCTACAAAATAAAATAAAGTTAAAACGAAGTATTACTATCCCTTTAATACTGGATTTACTAATGATATTTACTAATCATACTTGTCATATTTCTGTATAATTTAAGGTATAGGCATAATAAATATACAGTCTTGTGAAAAAGTATACCCTTTTTGAATTCTATGGTTTTACATATCAGGATATAATAACAATCATCTGTTCCTTAGCAGGTCTACAACCTCAGATGAACAAAAACAGACCAGCAAACTGCTAATACTTTGGGTTTTATAGAGGTGTCACACTTACTGATGATCAGTTAAAGGGATAGTAATACTTCATTTTAACTTTATTTTATTTTGTAGGCATTAAAAAACCATGAAGAATGATATAAGTCTTATCTCTGAAACCTTTATGGTTTAAGAGATATTCACGAACAAAGTATCCCCCCCTGTTCAACCAAATCAGAAGGGAGATGCCCAGGTAGACTGCAGAGAGGGACAATCTTCAATTAAGATAATGGAAAAAGCTGATAAACTTGTCAAGGGGGGAAGGGCTTTCATTGTTTTCATTCAAAGAAAATTGTCCCCTTCTGTTATCTGTACTGTCATACAACCAGACTCACATCTGAGAAGAGATGGCTTACACTAGGAAAAAGGGGCGGGGAGGGGAACTTTGCTTGTGAATATCTCATAAACCATAAAGGATTGAGAGATAAGACTTATATCATTCTTCATGTTTTTTTAATGCCTACAAAATAAAATAAAGTTAAAACGAAGTATTACTATCCCTTTAATCAAGGGCATTTGATTAGCAACACCTGTCTGCTACTTAGCATCTTAATTCTTATGGAAACAGTAAGGGTGTAGTTTTTCACAAATGGCTTCTTTATTTTGGTTTTATTTTTGTTAAATAAATCATGACACAGTGTAATATGTCATATGTTGTTGTTCATCTGCGGTTGTATTTACCTAATTTTTAGACCTGCTAAAGAACAGATGATTGTCATTATGTCCTGATATATGAAACCATAGAATTCAAAAAGGGTGTACTTTCTTTTTCATATGATTGTCCTTGCTATATTTTAAGGAATTGTGAGGCCATTCTACATATACAAAATCTGGAGTATGTGAACTTGTACTTTGAGTAGGGAATAACTCCCCCCTGAGACTATATATGGGGATGAAAGGAAAAACCTGTTACACCCCAACTCCAGAAAGATGTATATATATTTAGTCTGTAGAGAATTCAGAGAAGGGCAACTAAAATGGTAAATGGTTTGCAGGATAAGAAAAAAAAAAAAAAAAAAAGGCGTTCTGTTTTTTTAAGTCAGGTTTTAGTATCCAATTACCCGACTTCTGAAAACAAAATCAGAGATAATTAAACACACCACCAGTAAAAAAAAAGCCCATAGGAAACAACTAAAAACAACGTGAAAGTAGCATTCTATTACCCATGCTCAGTATTACCTCCTGTTTTGTGGTTACCTTTTAAGAAGGGAATCTTGTGCCTCAGAGGTTAAGACGTAGAAGCCACAACAATGGTTTCAAAACAATCGTTGTTCGAACAAAACCAGTGTATTATACAGTATACAGCCTAGAATTCTGACATAGAGTGCCACCCTTCGACATATTAACCTCCCCTTTGAAATTTGAATTACAGTGCTTTCTTTCAACATTTTAATTCAACAAATATTGTTCACATTCGTCTTACAGTGCTCCCATGATTTTCTTTCTCCATTTAAAATTGACATTGTTCTTCTCTAATTTTTTTTTGACATGCCCTCATTGTAGATGTATTGCATGATTAACCCTAATAGTACCAGAGAAGTAGCAATGGATTGCAATGTGTTTGCTACCCCTCTGGTACTCAAAGGGTTAATAGGCAAGGTATGCGGCTGCATACCTTGCCTGTATATGTGTAACAAATGTTTGTTTTTTTATTATATTTGTAATTATATATAAAATAAATTGTTCAGACCTCAGGGAGTGGTATCAGGACCCCTCCAGACACCCCCTAGGATTGATCACCTAACCAGAAGGATAGGTGATCAATGCAGGCGACAATTGCCAGCATTTTCACTAAAGCCCAAATAACATTTGTTACACATATGTTATATGGGCTTTTTTATAATGTCTATTATTATATGTATTTAAAAAATATAATTCAGACCTCAAGGGTGACATCAGGACTCCTCCTGACACCCCTCTAGCATGGATAACCTGGATAACGGCAACCATTGCCATTTTTTAAATAAAGCGCATACAGTATAACCTATGTTTAAGATAGGTTATATGTGCTTTTTATAAATAAATATTACTTTCAGACCTTGAGGGGGACATCAGGACCCCACCTGATATCTCCCCTATCAGGATCATCTATCCAGAAGGACAGATGATACATGTGGCGACTTGGAAGGTATTTTCTGCCTTCTTTAGTACTGGAGTGGCTGTACAAGCCACTTCCAGTACAAGCACTTTAATGAATGAACCCTGACACTGGGTCATTCTTAGAAAGCGCAGCGCTGCGCTTTCATCAGTGAATTAATCACCCGGTTCAGACTGGGTGACTGATTCATTGATGAAAATGCAGCGCTGTACAGAAAAAAGAAAGAAACAATCTCTTTCCCTCTATTAAAAAGGGAGAAGATTGCAAAAATCTCCACTTATTGTGCACCTTCAAGGTCCTTAATATATATTCTACAATTGTACCAGTGGATGGAGGAATGGACATGAGCTAAATAATATATTACACGTAAGCATGAACATAAAACGTAACCTTTATTAATTATTAAATAAAATAAGATGCACCTTAGAAGGTCTAAGAAGCTGTGAATTGTTAAGTTAAAATGCTCCATGTCCCCTGTAAGTCCTAAAGGTTATAACAACTGAACCCCTGGTATAATGATTTTGGCCACCCTTATAGGCAAATGATAAAAGGATTGGGCCAAGAACGTACATTCTATTTGATATCTCCTTGCTTCCTCTAAATGGAAGGTGCACCAATTAGTCCTCAAGGAACTTCAATGATGCTGCAACTTGGAGATGTCACTGCTTCCACATACACAAGACAAATGGAATTCTCCTTTGTCTTTCTGGTATACATTTCACTAGTTTAGGAACTAAAGAAGCAGTTAATTGGTGCAGATCATGTAAAGGGTAACACTGAACTCTCTCATCTTGATAATCTGACCCATCACCCTGAGACACTGAGATTTAGGTCAAAACCCTTAGTCTCGCAGTCAGACCCTGAGTTTTCCCAGGTGTGTTCCCAGCTATGATCATTTGGCAGGTCAGAAAACAGACCCTTTTGGATGGAATGCAAACTGGAAATGAACATCAAACTCCAGGTCTGCATGTACATCACCCATAGACCTGCTGTGATCTGTTTGCCAATGGCTGGTTGGGGATGAAGGGAGTTATAGTCTCCAACAACTAGAGATTCAACAATAGACTAACCCCTGGACTAATCTGCATTGTCTCCTCATCCAGCTCCAAGACATGATTCCAGCCATCATGAACCACATGCCAGGACCTCACAAGAAAATAGACAAACTCTTTCAGAATCTGCTGGATTTTGTTTCAATGAGGGTGAAGTTGAACCAGGAGACGGTGGATCACTCATCCCCACGGGATTTCATTGACTGCTTTTTAATCAAAATGAAACAGGTATTTTGTGACCATCAATAAATATAGTCCATTTTAACAAAGTACCTCTCATACACATGTTTAGCCTGCCTAAAAGTGGAAATTACTTGCAAACTCACCTGGATCTATCTTAGCCATTTTAATTCAAAATATAGTTTTTAAGACATTCCACACTTCTCTCCCTCACAACTACTACTCTCTACCAGCAAGGTTCTATCATTTCACACTGTTCTCCCTCACACCGGCTACTCCCTGACAGACAAATAGTAACATTCCACACTGCTCTCCCTCACTCTACACCTACTACTCCCTGCCATCCAGATACCAACATGCCACGCTGCTCTTCCTCTCAACTAATACTCCCTGCCTGCTAAATACTAACATTCCACACTTCTCTTCTTCCCAACTGCTACTCCCTGCTGGTCAGATAATAATGTTCTACACTGCTCTCCCTCCCAGCTGCCACTCTCTGCTGGTCAGACACTAGTTAATTTGCATGAAGTGACAAATAAGAAAAGCTAAGTAACCCATAAACTGTTATTTAAAAAAAGTCTAAAAAAAATATAGGTGATTTTTGTAAATATTTCAAAATTACCTACTTGTTTTGCTTACCCTATTTATGATTCACAATGGGCTTGTTTTTTAATAAAAAAGTATATGTTATAGGGCTTCTGTCACTGACAATAATAAGGATAGACTCCATGATAAGATATAAGAACATCATTCCCTGGTCACCACAATAGATAACTGCAGTTTGATGTAAAACATGACAGGTTTTTGCTGCAGTCATCCTATTATATAAAAGGCCAGATGTATGTTTGTCAGATGCAGTCATGCGAAGTAGAGACTGCCCGAATGGACAAAATGAGCCCAGCCGCTCTACCAGCCCTGTGTGCCTGGTGTCAGTCCCGGTGTGTGAGGGAGCCCTGGCCCGGGTCGAGTGTTGTCTAGCCCGGTGGTGCGAGACATGTTCACGAACCAACTGCTCATGGTCAAGGCACACACACACACACGCATGCACACCCCCGAGACTGATGAGGTAGAGGCACGCTCCTTCTTCTGGTACCTCATGCGCTGCTGATACTGAGGTGTCAGGATGCAGGGACTGGCGGGTGCATGGCTACCTTAACCCTTTGAGTGCCAGAGGGGTATGCAATGCATTGCTCTGCAAAGCGTTGCATACCCATCTGGCACTCAAAGGGTTAACCCATCAGTGCCATTCACTCTGGCCCCTGTACACAGGCTTTTACACTAGTTTTTCAATAAGACATCTCTCAACAGTGACAATCAAGCCAAATTGAGGGTTAAAGAAAGAAAGTAGCCCATTTTTGAGCTAGAGAAGACAGACTAATAAACGGAGTTAAAGTTCAGTTCAGGGAGTCTTGTAGGCAGGAAATAAGTTCTCTGTATTAGGAGAGTTGGGGGGACTCTGGAGGACAGGAAGGGAGAAAGGAGTTTGATGCCAAATAGCACAAAATGTGGTGTGACTGACGAGAAGACACAGACAGCCATGTTCCAAGTTTTTCCTGATGTGACAGTTAGCTCTGTCCTATGTGAGTCTTGGGGTGTGAGAAGGGAGCAAAGGAGGCTTACACCAAATCCCCCCACATTAATTGGATCAAGTAGACACAGACAGCTGTGATCCATGTTTCTTCCCGATCTGGCTGTTATCTCTGTGTCAGGGGAGTAAGTGTGGGGGTTTGAGAAGGGAGCAAAGGATAATTACCCCAAATACCCCAAAATTCTGTGTGACTGAATTTGCAGAAGACACAGGTGAAGGTGATCCAGGTTTCTTCCTTATCTGGCTATTATCTTTGTCCTAGGTAAGTCTGAGGGTGTGAGAAGGGAGCAAAGAAGATTTACCCCTAATACCCCAGGATTTTGTGTGACCAAGTAAACACAGACTGCTGTGATCAGGTTCCTTCCTCATCTGGCTGTTATCTGTGTGCTAGGGGAGTCTGGGGGTGTGAAAAGACAGAGAAGGATAATTACCACAAAAACCCCAAAATTCTATGAGACTGACTGGAAAGACACAGTCAAATGTGATCCAAGTTTCCTCCTGATTCGGCTGTTATTTCTGTCCTATGGGAAAAAAAGCAGTTGAACAGGGATTGAGTTTTTTGCTGACAGTTAATTAAAATAAATAAACAAATATCATTTTTTTAAAATGTATAGGTGACAGAGACAGGGACCCTCATGTGAACTGTGACTTAGTCAAACTGATAGTAGATGGGAAAAAGTATTTTGTAGACATTAAAAACAAGGCCTCACAGACAATCAGTTCTATTGTGCACTTTACAGTAAAAACACACAGAAGTTGAGTAATGTCCATCAAACAAACAAGGGGCAGGGGAAGTGTGAAAGGATTAGGAGCAGTTCAGGGACGTGTGAGTAAAATGGTAGCCCGAAAGCTGACTGCAGCCATGGTTGCTGCAGCGTTTGCAATTAATGATGGTGATCCCTCTCAGTCTTGAGGAAGATGTAGTTTATCAAAGTTCCACCAAAAGTTCCACCACCAGAAACACTGTAGATGACGAGTCTCATTGCAGTGTTGATGACATGTGCAAGAAGGTACAGCAGCTCAACCAACTGCTGCATCTGACAGTGAGACAAACAAGCACAAACACATCTGTCCTGAAAGTAGTGGAGAATGTTGTGAAGTTCCTCAAAGAGGAAAAGTAAAAATAAACTGTTTGAGACCTCTAAAAGCCTAGAAAGAAGTGGCTGGTGATGCTTAGAATGACATAATACAACACACCAAAAGAGGAAGTCTGTATTGGACAGTGTTATGCAATTGCAGTTCTTGTATGTACTCAGGAGCTGGTACTTTAATACATAATGTTTGTTAACATATAGACATTAGAAATGCTTTTTTCAGGGCTTAACTCCAACAGTGTTAAGAGCCACACTAAAAAAAGTAGTATATTTAAAATACCATAATGTGTTAAATAGCAATTTACACTATCCGTTTAAAAACAAAGTAGTAGATGGGGTCTCTGAGAGATATCACTGCACAGTCGTATCACTTGAGATGCTTACCACAATTGAAGTCTCAATTAAAATGACAACACATGCTAATATCTCACCCAGATACTTGCACCGTGAGAGTCAGGAAATAACTAAATATTGATAAACAGAAGGCGTCAGGTGAAGTAAAGTAACCCTAATCCTAAATACCATATCTCAAATACCATATCCCAGAGATCTGTCCGAATCAAAACATAAATGTGCTGAAAAAGTGTGGTATCACTGAGGACAAAGTATGAGACAAATAATTAATTAGCATTACTATGAGTGGTTGATACAATGTCTTTTTTATGTTATTAATTATAAAATGACTGCAGACTTATATAGTCTTCCTGTTTGCAAGTAACACCAAGTTAGTATTGTTACATTAGTGTTAACAAAGGAAGGACAGACGAGGGAAATCCTAGTCTTATTAATGTGATGCACATCCCCAAGTCACATCAGAAAAGTCAGAGTAGATAGATAGGTAGTACAAAGTTACGGACCCTTAGAGACAAATGTATCAACACAGCCAAAGAAATAAAGACAAAACAGAGAAGACGAAACTCCAGAAGAAAATTCTCAATACGTTTAAGTGACATGTTGATGCGTAAGTCCATGTAAATTTCACAGTTTTAATTGGGGATTTATTTGTAAATTGTTACATAGTAACATAGTAAATTAGGTTGAAAAAAGACACAAGTCCATCAAGTTCAACCTTCGCCTCATACCCCAGTAACTGAGAATTGTATAGCTTTCCTGCTACCAATTAAATTAGTCTTTATCAGACCTTCTTGATCAGCCTACTGATACAGTATAACTCTGTATGTTCCCTTTTGAAAGAAATGTATCTAATCTTCTCATAAATGTATCCATTGTATCTGCCATAACTACCTCCCTGGGCAATGAATTCCACAATTTGACAGACCTTACCGTAAAAAAACCCTTCCTCTGCTGAAGTTTAAACCTCCTTTCCTCTAATCTCAAGGGGTGCCCTCTGGTCACCTGATCAGGCCTTGGAAAAAATAGCTCACCGCAGAGATCCTTGTATTGACCTCTCATATACTTGTACAATGTGATAAGGTCTCCTCTTAGTCGTCTTTTCTCTAGAGTAAATAAACCAAGTTTGTTTAGTCGTTCCTCATATGTCAAGTCCTCCAATCCCTTAATTAATTTTGTTGCTCTCCGCTGTACCCTCTCTAGTTCTAGTATATCCTTTTTCAGATAGTTCAGATAGTTATTAATGTTTCTTGCATGTGTCCTAGTCACTGTTAAAGAACTTTTTTATTCCAATAATTTGTAAATGTTTAGTTCCGCATTGATACATACACTAGAAGTGTCACTAAAAGTTCACAAATTATTGGAATAAAAAGTTGTTTAAAGGAATAGTAATGTTTCATAATAAAAGCAGCTCCTATTAATCTGCATAGTATTTTGGCCATGGAGAGTGTTATTTCAATACTGTCAGAGTTGTAGTTCAAAAGTAACTGAATGATAAAATACCCCCCTCCCGCCCCTTTTACTGATGTAACACTGCTCACCTCAGAGCAGCAAGACTGCCCAGATGGATCACAGAGCATAAGGAAAATCCTGAAATACCTGTCAAGGGGGGCAGAGTTTTCCTTATGATCACAGTAAGAAGATTGTCCCTTGTTGTGATCTGTCCGGTCAAGAGACCAGAATCCACATCTGAGGAGAGGTGGCTTACACTAGATAAAAGGGATGGGAGGAAGATACTTTATCATTCAATTACTCTTGAACTACAACACTGACAGTATATTGAAATAACACTCTCCATGGCCCAGATACTATGAAGATTAATTGGAGCTGTTTTTATTGTGAAACATTACTATCCCTTTAACAGAGACTATGGCCCATATTTCTAAAAGCAAACTGTCAGGGCCGAATTTACATCCCAGGCCCCCCTAGACAAGACACTGTAGGTGCTCTTAGCTCCACCCATGACCACACCCCCACTTCTCACATGACTCCGCTTCCAGTCCTGTCCATTGTTTCTGGCACAAAAAAAATACCTATGGCCCATAACAAGCATGAAGAAAAAAATCTTTAACTCATTGGTTGCTAGAGAGATCTCCAAAACATTGCTCTGAAATGCATAGGAGATGTCACTCTAGCATCCCAGGGGTTAAATAATAGCCTGAAAAAGGGTATAAAACTGGTACAAGGAAATTGAGATTGCCCACACCCACAATTCAGAATGTGGGTGTGGCCAGCACAGCTGAAGCGCAAAATGTGAAGCTCTTAGCAGTTGTCTACTCTGCCTATTGGCAAATCCGGCCCTTCAGACTGGAGTTATTCTGGACTATACCAACTGCCCCAGAGGGGACACAATAACAATTTCTAAATCTCCATGCACTTTATTAGAGCTTTTTTGGAGCCTCTCTAGCATTCACGGGGTTAAAATCCCAATTTAATTTCAAATAATAATTAAACAAATAAATATATTAGACAGCTGACTGGGAGCCTGTTGTGAGCTCTGTGACTGAGGCAGACTTGATAGACAGCAGATGACATTGAGAATTTTGTTGAGGGCCAAGGCAAGACATCACAGTCAGTTGTGTACTGTAGAGATTAAAAACTCACAATGTCTAGCAAGTGCACAAACAGAAGGTGGAGCAGTGCAGGGACGTGGAAGTAAAGTGTTAGTACAAAAGCTGACCGCAGCAATTGATGGTGCAGTATGTGTAATAAATAATGATGATCCCTCTCCTCCCAGGGTGGATACAGATTGTTAAGTTCCCACCAATCACACTGCGCCAGTTCACCACCACCACTACCATACACACCTGCACACTGTAGGTTGTACTTTATTTTTTTTAATCACTTGACATTATGATGAATGTGCCAGTGTCACGTAAAGGGATAGTAATACTTCATGTTATCTTTATTTTATTTTGTAGGCATGAAAAAAACATGAAGAATGATATAAGTCTTATCTCTCCAACCTTTATGGTTTGAGAGATATTCACAAGCAAAGTTTCCCCTCCCGCCCCTTTTACCTAGTGTAAGCCATCTCTTCTCAGATGTGGAATGCAGTCCATAGACCAGACAGATAACAGCAGGGGACAATCTTCTTCCTATGAGAAGAATGAAAGCCAGACCCCTCTTAACACGTTTTTCTGGTTTTTCCCTTACCTTAATTGAAGATTGTCCCTCTCTGCAGTCTACCTGGGCACCTCCCTTCTGCTCTGGCTGAGCAGTGTTACATTAGTAAAAGGGGTGGAATGGGGATACTTTGTCATTGAATTACTTTTGAACTACAGCTGCTTTTATTATGAAACATTACTATCCCTTTAATCAGGGGTAAGTGTTTTTTAAGCCATATTTATTTCTTTTTTTTCTTTTTGAATATCTATATTTTGGTTTTAATACAGGTTTTTGTCTGAAGATATACATATATATGCACATTTTAATAGGTATCACAGCCTATAACAGTGGTTCTCAACTCCTGTCCTCAGGACCCACTAACAGGCCAGGATTTGATGATTTCCTTGTTAGAGCACAGGTGAGTTAATCAATGTGAATGAGCCACTGATCACATGATTTCCTTGTTAAAGCACAGGTGAGTTAATCAATGTGAGTGAGCCTCTGATCACATGATTCCCTTGTTAGAGCACAGGTGAGTTAATCAATGTGAATGAGCCTCTGATCACATGATTTCCTTGTTAGAGCATAGGTGAGTTAATCAGTGTGAATGAGCCTCTGATCACCACACCTGTGCTCTAGCAGAGAAATCCCTAAGTCCTGGCCTGTTAGTGGGTCCTGAGGACAGGCATTGAGAACCACTGGCCTATAAGATTGAGTGTCTGAGCATTACTAACATTTTGTAGATTTGTGTGGATGCAGTTTGTCAAGGTCCCACCAATTACACCACCCCACACCACCACCACTGCCACATTGTAGGTTGTACTTTATTTTTTTTTAATCACTTGACATCATCATGAATACGTGCCAGTGTCACTTAAGCAGGAAGTAAGTGTTGTGGGCAAAGGACAAATGCATTCTGCATGATGACACGTTTTTCAAGGTACATTTTTTTTTTTTTTTTGTGAAAGTATTTTGACTTACAGATACATGTTTTGACACAGAAAAAATGTGTTGGAATAGGCAAAAAATTTGGTGGAATAGGCGAAAAGGAAGAAAATTTTGCTTTGGAGAAAAGGAGAAAACTTTCATGGAAAAAGAGAAAAATCGTCCATTTTTCATAAAAAGTCATACAGGAAATTGTTCTAACTTTTCGCCCATCCCTAGAAAAGATGTCTTTCTTGACCTAGTGCTTTCAAACAATTCTGACATGATAAACAGTATAAAGGTAAAGGACCACAATATGGTATCCTTTGAAATTTATTATGAGAAACCTAACAGCAAGGATTTAACAAACACATTGCATTTTAAAAATGTTAATTTTACAAAGCTAAAAGCAGTATTAAAGGATATTCAGTGGGATGTAAACTTCAAAAATAAAAACACACAATAATCATTGAATTTGTTTAAATAAATATGTCAATATATACCATTGGTGAATGAGCACAAGGGGAGCAAATTAAAACCAATGTGGCTTAATAATGAGGTTTGCGGAGAAATGGGAAATAAGAAGCAGGCTTTTAAAGTGTTTACGTCAGTCTGGTCAGACTGTAATAAAGACTGTAATAAAATCTACAAATAAGTTATTAGAAAATCCAAAGAACAAGACTGCCAATACTCACAATATCATAAAGAAAAAAGATGAAAGATATTAAGTGCAAAATGTTTAATAAACATATATATAAAAGTATGTACAAATGTACACTCACAAGAACCCAAAGGTAATAGGCATCTTGGGATCCCAGACCCCTTAATAGTCATGATGCAGCTGCTAGTACAACCACCCCATTCCTCCTTCACCAGTATAGTTGGAGATCGGCTCCACCACTCTTCTATCTCCTGTCTCAGCTGGGTTTGACTACACGATCATCTGTCAAACTTCTGCTTTTGTTCCCTTGTGAACAACTTGTTTGATTATCAATTGAACCTGTAGTCCACCAAGTTGTATTCTGACTTATACGACAAACAGTTATATCACCATACAGTTGGTCAAAATTTGACTCCTGTGACCTCCGCTCCAACTAGTTAGTGTTCGACTTTAAGAACATCAGTCAAACCTTTCTATTCAGTCCTAGGAGATTTTACAATCCTCAGACTTCCCTTGTTACAGCAGCAAAACATCAACCAGACTCAAGGTACTCTAGTAGGTAGCTACTATTCCCTAGATGGCTATCCTTGGTGCGGCCCGGCTCCTCCAGTTGGCACTGATCTGATCTTGCGACCAGCACAGGGTAGTTCTTTTCTTTAGGTATCATTTGTTGTTTCTCATACCTGGGTTTCTGTCTATTGTGCCATCAGCTTGAGTGTAAGCAGCGCTTACCTTGCCAACTGCCAAACCCAGTAGGCGGCCGGCTTCCTTCCTCACGGATTGCCGCACTCCCTGGGAGTACCGGTACGAGCTGGGTTCCCTCCAGGCGACCGGTCTACTTGTTGCTCCCTCTAGCGGTTTCCAGTCGCATCTGAACTCAGGCACGTGTCTCAGGGATTCCCTGATGACGTCGCAACCCGGTTCTTAAAGAGACAGTGCAGTTTTGCGCCACCTCTTGGGGTGGAGCAATTTGTTCTTAAACTGCCTGGACACCACTTCAGTTGCCCTTTCATGGTGTTCCAGTGCAGTTGTGTTTGGGCTCTGTGCATGAACTGGTTTGGCTGACTATCCATTCTGGTGTTGACCTTTGGCCCTGTCTGACTACCCGCTCCGTGTATGACTCTTGGTGTGTCAGACATCCTGTTATGGTTTATTGACACTCAGAGACAGTAAGTTAGATAAAAAACACAGTTTTATTGAACAAATTTAAAATGGCAATAACCCTCATGGGTCCAGTAATATATATACAATATAGTACTGACACAGGGCAGGTTACAGTAGTAAATACCCACACGGGTCCAGCAATTGTACAGACAGTAATAACAATATACTGACACAGGTCAGGTAATACGTGTGATTCTTAAACGAGGCAACAGTGAACAGGTTACTGATAGGCCAGTAAGACTGACAGGCCCTATCAGCGTGAGGCCCTTAAGACTCTCAGTAGGGAGGGAGAGTATAAACAGCGAGTAATGCCACAGGAATAAGCGAAGGCCCTTAGTAAACTTATAGACTGCCGTAGCAGTAGCGGAGGACAGACTGTATGCCCAGAGGTTGCCTAACGCACACTACAATGCCAACAACCGGTGGAGAATGGCCCTTTCCCCCATGGGGATAGATGAAAGCTCAGACCAATGTCTACTGCCGAGGTGGAAGTAGCCAGAGGTGCCCAAGGAAGCCAAACCTAAGCTGATGGCAGGAGTATAGGTCTAGCATAATGTGGCACAGAATGAAAGACTCACACTGGAGTGTCGCCTGCACAACACGGAAAGTAACCGAAACCAGGCTGCAGGAATGAATGTACGATATGCAACACTGCCCGGATGCCAAGCCCAATGGAGCCACAGAAGGAGCAACAGGCAATCCTGGACAGATAGTAAACGGAGGCCCAATGGGTTGGTACACAGATCAGGAACAACAGCCAACCGGTATCCAAAGCAGGAACGTCAGCCAATCCGAGTCGGTACACAGAGCAGGAATGTCAGCCAGGCCGGGTCGGTATCCAGAGCAGGAAAGTCAGCCAATCCGGGTCGGTACACAGAGCAGGAACGTCCATCAGGCCGGGTCGGTACACAGAGCAGGAACCTCAGCCAACCTGGGTCGATACACGGAGCAGGAACGTCAACCAGGCTGGGTCAATACACAGAGTAGGAAAGTCAGCCAATCCGATTTGGTACACAGAGCAGGAACAGAAGCAGCAGAGTAGTCAGGCAGTCCGGGTCATACACTCAGATCACACGAGAACACTGGAACAAGCGCTGGTACAGAAACACCACAAAAGGGCAACAACTAAGTGACAGGGCCCAGTATTTAAGGACAAATAATGGGCGGGCTAATACTACTGCAAACAATAGGATCC
Source organism: Rhinophrynus dorsalis (assembly GCA_037306005.1). Taxonomy (NCBI): domain Eukaryota; kingdom Metazoa; phylum Chordata; class Amphibia; order Anura; family Rhinophrynidae; genus Rhinophrynus; species Rhinophrynus dorsalis. The sequence continues at coordinate 187,680,468 of CM074726.1, forward strand.
AGCTGAGAACAAGATTGACAGAATGTCGCCAGCATAGCAGGGGCAACGTGATGCATCCAACCTGGTGCAACCCTGCGGCTCTGGCTGACTAACCATTCTGTGTATGACCTAGGCTTGTCTGAGTACCCGATCTGGTGTTGACCTGTGGCTCTGTCTGCCTACCCGCTCTGGGTATGACCCTTGGCGTGTCTGACATCCAATCTGGTGCAAACCTGTGGGTCTGGTTTAGTTTTCTCTCCATCCCATTCCGACTTGTCTGACTAACCACTTTGGTGTTGCCCAGGGTTGTCCACTGCACACCCAGCATACCAACGCTCCAGAGGATATCTTGTGGGTGCCCTTGGTGGCTCTGGTGGACTTCCTCTCCTCATTATACTTCTGTGGCATTCAGGTGCGGACCTGTAGCTCAGTTGGTTTCTCTGGGAGTGTTGTCTGTACAGGAGCGGACCTGTATCGTAGTTGCCTTCCTTTGTACGTTGACCTTCAGGTGCAGACCTGGAGTTATCCTCTGGTGCAGACCTTAGACTGTTTGCCTTATCTGCCTTCTGGAACTAGTCCGTACCAATACAGCAGTGGGATCTTTCCTGACGTCCTCTACTTTGCCTGTATTATTGCTTTGTTACATTGTCCTGTACGTTGTGCTCCTTAATAAAGATTGGTTATCTTAGTACTGGTCCAAGTCCTATTTATTGAGTCCATGACATTGAGTCATTTCATACCTTTCTATGACCTTCGTCACTAAGCTTCGACGGGCCTTGTTTTATTTCCCATTATTTATTGTAGCCAGAACATAAAACTGATATCTCTATATTCCTTTTGCCTTTTCCGGTTTGTGCCCGGATGAACACACAGAGATTTCGTTCTGTGGTTCTACTACAACCACTTTCAGTCCCTGCACTGCCCTGTCTCTATGTGCTTTGTGGTTGACCTGCCCTTCTCAATGGGCAACACGGTCATTTGGGTAGTTGTGGACAGGTTTTCCAAACACGGCACCGTATACCCTTGTTCAACCTCCCTTCTTCTGTGGAATCGGTGGACTTATTAATCCGTAAGAATGACTATCTTCATGGGATTCCTCAGCATATCAACTCTGACCATGGATCACAATTTGTGTCACAATTCTGGAGGGTTTTCTGCTCTAGGTTAGGCATTCATCTTCAACATTATTCTGCATATTACCTAAAGACCAATGTGCAGAAAGAGAGGCTCAAACAAAACCTTGAGCATTATCTTAAGTGCTACTGCTGCCATCACCAAGACAAATGGTCTCAACTCCTACCCTTGGCAGAGTTTTCATATAACTCCATGTCCGAACTACCCACTGCTGTTCGTTCACTGAGAGACTTCTGTTTGCTCTGACTCAGTCATCTACCATCTCCCTGTGAGTCTGATCGATCATGGTATCTGCAACAGGCAGGTAGATATCCCACAGGGCCTATCACCTCTTGTTGGCCTTGTTGGCTTGCGGGATTGATCCCAGCCTTCTCCCAGCAGGTTGATCTCCGACTAGGTCTAACCTCTGCTTGGCAGAATGTCAGATTGATCCCAGATCCAGCTGCTTGTTGTTTGCTTGTCCATCTGTGCATTTCACCAACATCATCCAGTTGGCATGTCTACCGACTGTGAGCCTCTGATTTCATGTTCCTTCTGGTAAGGCATTAACCCTTTGACTACTGTTTGACTTCCAGTCAGATCATGAGGGGTCTTTACCCTTCGACTACTAATTGGCTCCCAGTCGCACCTTGAGAAGTCTTAGACCACCAAACACTACTGGTTGACTCCCAGTCAGATCACAATGAGTTTTTACCCATTGACTGTTGCTCAAATCTTAATCAGAACCTGGGAAATTTTAGCTCACCGACAGCTCCTCAATTTTTGGTCAACCTATGGGGAGATGCAGTATTCTGACTAGACTCAAGCCTCCAGTTTGGGCAAAAAGACTTTCTGCTATGACTGGACTCTTTTTGACTGTCACTCACTTGTTAAATTGAGCCTTTGACCCAATTCACCTCACCTTTGACTGTCTATCCACCTTCAGTGTTGGGATTGTTGCTGAACTTTCCTGGTCTTGTGCCTCTTGGGTCTGTGACCTCATTGGTCTTGCAAGGGTCCTCATTCAACTTCCTAGACTTTGTTACAGAAAAAAAATGGATCCTTGTTTTCTTGGACCTTTCAAAGTCCAAGCATGCCTTTCACCAGTGTCTTATCTTCTTGTGATGTCTCTGACCTTGAAAGTGCGTCCAGTGTTTCATGTTTCTCTTCTCAATCCCTATATCCAGGCTCTTATCTCACATTCTTCCTCCTCTCCCCCTTCTCCTGCAGTGATAGATGACTCTGAAGAGTTTGTTATTGATTGTAGATGCCATTCTGGATTCTATTTGAAGATGGTTTATAATACTGATCCTTCCCTTCTAAGCCTTCTTTGAAAAGAGATAGGGGAGACAGTTTAACGCTCGGCCCTTTTTTTCTAGTCTCTCTTATCATTTCACATCTGGATTTATCTGTTTAACTTTGGCTTGCTGGTTTTCTCGCTCCTTGTCCAGGATTTATGTTTCTTCCGATGCCTTTATCTGGCACCAGTTTTCCAGTACTGGCATGGGATCCTAGCATTCCAGTGGGAGTCTAAGTTTAGCTCAGTCTTATTCCTGTGTTCCAGTTTCCTTCCATCATGTTGTATTCTCTCCTTGCTCTTCCATAGCCAACCCTGTTAGTACAACTACCCAGCTCCTCCTTCACCAGTATAATTGGAGACTGGCTCTACCACTCTTCCATCTCTCTTGCTCAGTTGGGTTTGACCACTCGACCATCTGTCAGAAATCCTGATTTAGTACAATGTTTAAAAATAAACATAGATAAACCATATACCTTGACATACTTCTTGGCTGTACTTCATCAGGAAGATAAAAGAAAATACCTGTGTTTCTAAAGTAATACCTTGATTATTGTGATTGTGTTTGCAGGAAAACCAAAGTCCAACTTCTGGTTTTGACCTACGGAACCTGTTGATGACTGTTGTTCAATTGTTCTTCGCTGGAACAGAAACAGTGAGCTCCACATTGAGACACGGACTTCTTATCCTTGTAAAATATTCTGAGATACAAGGTAAATTAAAGAAAGATATGGCCAACCCATTCTCTTTAGTGGTTTGTTCACATGAATGTACCTGTTTTGTACCACTGTTGTGTATAACTCTTCGCCAGTCTTTGTATGTTGACTTATGCTTTTGCATGTTCTACTTTGAGCTAATGGTAACATCAGATCTTTGTTATTATAATGTGCTTTGTATTTATTACTTTTTCCCAAATAAAGATTTTAAACTTTAAATGCAGCTCTTAAAATGGAAATGTCACTTTGTAGGTGATTTTGAAAGAACTTTCAAAAGCAACTATTTTTATGTTAGTCCTATTTTAGTTAAAACTACAGTCTGGAAGATGCTTAGCTTTATCTATTGTCAGTTAGTACAGATCCTCCAGTCATGCCTGGAACACTCAAACATTACACATATATCTGTATTACCAACTGTCAATTCCTACCAGGAAGTATTAGTTCAGCTACATAAACTAACACATAAATAAAGCTATCTCACCACTATTATTTGAATTTATAAATAACTAATATAAATATGTTATATGCTGTTTTCAGAATCATCTATTTGTTACAATGTAACAGTACTATGTCAACTCATTGAAAGCTAGAAGATTCTCTAGTGCATTGCTTTGTTAAAAATGTAAGCTAATACAAGTACTCCTTGTACAGACAGAGGGACTCTTTCACATGGGCAAAACCAATATAACAGAGTCCTAATACATTTCCATTTCTCACATTCATACATGACCTTCTCCTGCTTCCCTCTGGTGAATCCATTACAGGGGGTTGGGAGGGATGGCTGATATATGGCCAGTGTGATTAATGGCCAGATATGATTGACTGATGTCTATGGGGGGATGTGGCCATTCATTTGAAGTTGGACATCACAACTTCCAATGTTGTTTGTGTGGCAGGTCTACATCCAATCCATAGGCCACCATGCAAATGTGCACTGTGGCAGTTTTAGTGCATTCCTGCTTCAGTACAATAAAGGTGCAGCATGATAGACTTTGGTGGGTTCAGGTGAGGAGATAGTCATCCGTGTGAAAGGTGTCATAGTCCAGCAGTGTACCTTTCAGCATGGGACAACATAACCAATGTACCATCCAGCTTTTATGTCACTCATGTGGAATAAGCATAAGGCTATTCTAAGAATGAAAACTCTAAGCTGTTTTAATCATCCCTATCTAATTATACATTCTGTGTAAAATACAGCTACATCTGGTCTAATTTAAAGCCAGGTTATGCCAGGACAGTAACCTTGTACCATTTATAGAACCTGTCATAATTTATCATTGACTTTGCTTCATTTGGCACATTGTCCACCAAGAATAAGGTGACCTGGTACTTTTCTTTTTAGAAAATCACCCCTGACTAAAGTTAAAATGCAATGTATTGAATACCTACCTGATGCTCACACTCAAAGGGTTAAAATATGTTATTGGCTTTCATAGATCACCAAATTTTAATATTCCTAAAATTTCAAATAGTTATTTTTTTGTACAGCTTCAGAATAATTGTTTTAAAAATTCTGCAAAGTATCTGTCAATGAGGCAGATATTGTCAGTACGTTAATATGGGCAGTCTACTTTGACCGCAATGATATCCGATGATGATGAATCACATCACATTTTGTCTTTCCAGTAAATGTTTTCTGGTTTTGTTGATGTACAGTTTTATAGAGCAGGACTTTAGATGTCTTCGTACATAGACATAGATTCCATTGCAATTGATTTCGTTATTATTTTTTTTTTAATCAACAAATTTCTCCATAGAGTTAAATGGGAATCCATTAGACAATACAGTTGACACCAACTGCAATGTGATCTACATCATATATATAGCACTGGTTGTTACGCCTCTCCAGAAATTAAAATAATTTTATACTGGGTATTGACATTTCCACCTAATTCAGTATATAATCCTGAAGAAAAAGAGAAAAACATTAACTCTTTAATGACTGAAATTGAAGATCTTCTACATGTATGTTCGGTTAGGGAACTATACCTGAAGATGAGATTTGTGCTTTTTTATGATTACACAGATTAATCCAAAGTATAATTTTACTGTAAGATTTCCTTCTTTTATTAGCTAAAGTACATGAGGAAATAGATCGTGTGATTGGCCAGAACCGATGCCCAAATATTGAAGACCGGATGAATATGCCGTACACTGATGCTGTTATACATGAAATCCAGAGGTTCAGTGACGTTATCCCCTTGAATGTCCCACACACAGTGATTCGTGACACAAAATTCCGTGGATATACTATACCTAAGGTAGACTTGTGGAGGAATTACCTGAGTAAATTGTGGATTCCCTCTAGGTTAATAGGTTAAACCAGACTCTCCTTTACAGATAAGTGTTAGTCATGTTCATTTGCAGCTTTTAGAAATGGTTGTGTTTTCACTCGCTTGTTCTGGTGCATGTTGTCTGTTCCTCACTGACTCCTTGAAAACTAGAGGTTTGAGCAGAACATTCTCCACAATGTAATGCTCACCAATCTGGTTCACAAGGGGTTAACTTGCTCATTGGCAATGTGTGAAGCAAAAGAGGAACATTTTTGGAGGAAATTAACTGCATGATGGAGTGGATAATCCTCCCCAAATATATTTAAATGGGGCTTTTCATCTCTGCAATGCTACAATTCTCAGACACATTGCTTTGCAGTATGTTTCAGACGTCTGTAGGATTCAAGGAGGTGAAAGTCCCATTTAACACTTTCAGTTGGAGAGGGTGTGCATTAACTTGCAATGTGTTGTATACCTCTCTGATGCTCTAGGAGTTAAATTATTGATTATGATGATGATGATGGATGGTGAGACATGATTATGGTCAATGATGATGAGGATAGATAATGGATGATGATGTTAATGTTGGACGGATGGATGGTGATGGATGCTGAGTGATATGATGAGGATAGATACTGGATGTTGATGAGGATAGATAATGGATGATGATGGTGGATGCTGGGTGATATGATGATGATGATGACGATGATGGATAATGGTGTATCATGTTTTCTCACTTAATATTATATCACAGTTAAACAAAGTCTAAAACAGTAATTTTTTTTCTGTATTGATTATTATATACATCCCCTAGAGCAACAATTACACTTCGAGTAATATGGAGTATTGAAAGATAACAGTAACTGTAACAACAGATATATATGAATTATGAAAATATTATCAAATAACCAGAGACATTGTCCTCAGATTTTTATAATAATATAGATTCAGGGTACAAATGTTATACATGGAACATGTTTTATTAAAATGCTATTACAAAGATAGCAATGGAAAATCCATATTACATCCCACTGCTATATCTATGTATGGGAGCAATCATAACTAGCAACTTTATAAGAAGTATCAAAATACATGAGAATCCTTAAAGGGATAGTAATGTTTCATAATAAAAGCAGCTCTAATTAATCATCATAGATCAGAAGGGAGGTGCCCAGGCAGACTGCAGAGAGGGACAATCTTCAATTAAGATAAAGGAAAAACCTGAAAAAACTTGCCAAGTGGGGCAGGGCTTTCATTGTTCTTATAGGAAGAAGATTGTCCCCTGCTGATATCTGTCTGGTCTATGGACTGGATTCCACATCTGAGAAGAGATGGCTTATACTAGGTAAAAGGGACGGGAGGGGAAAATTTGCTTGTGAATATCTCTCAAACCATAAAGTTTTGAGAGATACAACATATAATTCTTCATTTTTTTTAATGCCTACAAAATAAAATAAAGTTAAACGAAGTATTTCTATCCCTTTAATGAAGTAGAACATACTTATTCAATATATTTACACATTTATGCAATAATAACTTAATAATTCATTGACTGACCAGATATTAGATATCACTTATGTTGCTATTGTACATATAACATCTTATACAGTTTAATTTGATGTGATAAGGAGAAAAAGGGCAAACATGGAACAAACCAACTGCTTCGTAGATGACAACAAATCAAAATTCCCCAAATTCAAATTGATTTAAATTAGACTTTAATTCACATAAATGTCACAAAAGAGATGTCACCAAAGCACTGTAAATATTTGAAAATCACTCATTTCAGTCAACTGAAATGATTATTTGTCCACAATGGTGCATTTGGTTTCCCCAGAACTGCTCTACTTTGCTTGATACATAGCTCCCTGTGTATATATGTTTTAGTCGTGGTCATTATTGGTGCATCAGGGTCACCTGAACTGGTCCCTGGTTGGGTTTTGTAATGTTCTTCTCCTCTGAGTGATTCTCCTTCTGTCTCAGGGCACTGATGTCTACCCACTCCTGTGCACTGTGCTCCGTGATCCCACCCAGTTCGCCACTCCAGACAAATTCAATCCTGGACATTTTCTGGATTACAAGGGCAACTTCAAGAGACATGATGCCTTTGTGGCATTTTCCACAGGTAAAATCCTTAGTCATTTTTTTTTTATTGTTTTTATTTTTTTTTATTTTATAATCTTTATTGAAGAATAAGCAGTTACAACAGTACATACAGATAAAATGGACGAAGCATATCAGTAAACAACGGTATACATAGCATAAATTATACTAGAAACAGGAAGAAAATACAGAAGAAATATCTTCCACAAATCAAATATACGATCACAGGAGAATGAGACGTGTAAAATCTTGTCAGAGACATAAAAACCAAGGTAAAGGCTAATATAACCCATCAGAGATGGTGATAGTTTCACGGAGCAAGAAGGAAACTGTGAAGATAGAGTAAGGGGAAAGAGAGAGACCAGGGGAAAAAAAAAAAAAAAAGGGGAAAGGTGGATGGGTCTGGGGGCCTCAGGTTAGGGTATCATGCGAGTCAAAAAATTCACATAGTTAGACGTGAGTTGAATTAGAATGGACAGGTAGAAAAGAAAGTATCTACATCGTCCGGATCTCCACCTCTGGCAATGATATGTACCCGTAGCATAGACAACTGCGATCTCACTGTAGACGCCCATTCAGCAATTGAAGGGGGTTCGGAGTCCCTCCAGTGTTTCGGAATCAGAGACTTGGCGACCAAAAACATCGTCAATAGTAAACATTTTTGTATGAAAGGCAAATGGGGCAATTTCAGAAAAAACAAGGTCTGCCATATGTCCCCAGTGAGAGACACCCCTAAACCCTTTCTGATCAAGTCCAGGCATGACGTCCCAGGATGGTACCATGAGGATGCTCTAACTTAAAACCTGAGGACTCTGGCGTTTTTTGACAGTGAAAATTAGACGGAGGAGTGGAAAGAGTAACGTGGACGCCATTGCCAGGAGACAGATAAGCGAATTATATTTTATATTCTGTACGTGTTTCTGATTACAAGCGCAGTATGTTTTAATTTAATAAACACCACTTTTAGATACATTTTCTCTATCTCTTGCGCCCTTAATCTATAGACTACGGATGTATGTGTGTGAAAGAGGATGCTCATAAGGTGCAGCATTGAGAGGAGTAGCAATTGAAAAAGAATTGATTGAACGCATTCCATCATCATTCTACTCATCACTTCATGCCATTTTATTCATCTTATCCATCCATCTATCCATCTCATTTGTTGTCTGTTTGGATCATAAACTTTTTTATGTGAAGAACTGAGATAAGTGACTATAGATCTGTTCAGTATTTGTTGGTCCTTTTTCTGTTGATCTTACAATTAACAGTTGTGTTGACAATTTTTCAAGATATTTTTGTCAATTTTGTTTTTCATCTGTTGTTTATTTCTTGTTTTTTTGTGAGAAAGTGGAGAATTTATGTTAATTCAACAGAAAGTATAGCATTAATATCCACATACAAATATTTGGAATTTACATTGCCACAATATCAAAGGAAAGTTTCCTTTCAGTCTTTGGGGTTTATAAATAGGCGCATTTCATTAATTTATTTCTTTGTATGCCATCCAAAAGGGATGGATTTTAGAACACGTCCACCATATTTGAGAAGGGGTACCTCTCTCTAAGCCACAACGCCAACAAGAGGCAGGGGCAGAAGGGGAGAACCTGTGGAGTCTCACCGGTGTGAGGTACCAACGAGTTAAAAATTTATAGTGCATTTCTAACATGGATGCTGAAATCGAAACTTTCGGCTCAAGTCTCCAGATTTCATCCCAATCTTTTGATGATAGCTGTTTTCCTAATTCCCTTTCCCAAGAGGCAGCATGAGTAGGTTGCGAATCGGAAAGAGGAGAAGATAGAATAGCATATACCACACTCAGTTTTCGAGATGGAGACTTGGGAGCCAGTAGAAGCTGTTCGAATTTAGTTGGACTGGTAGTCCAAAATAATTTGATATTGGGCTGCTCGAGAAAGTGTTTAATGCGAAAGAATCTCCACAGTTCTGCTACGCGAAGAGAGTACGAGGTTTTCAGGTCTTCGAAACAGCGTATCTGACCATCAGAGATGAAGTCAGCAATCCTCAAATTAGGGGTAGCCGCCCAATCGGGAAATTCAGATGACAATAAGGAATAGGGTGTAGATCTTTTGTAAAATACAGGAGGGGGTAGACGCGAGTTTCAACGATTTCACGTAGGTGGACCAGATAGTACTGATATGAGCGACAATTGGATGATGAGACACATACGGGTGTCTACATTTAGAGGGTAGAAGCAACTCAGCCAGAGGGTCCCCCAATGGTAGGGCATTTTTTTCAATGGGCACCCAGGCCTTCAAATCAGAATTATGAGTCCAATCTAACATGGAGACCAGTGTGGAAGCATGGTAGTATTTTAGGAGATTCGGTAATCCCAAGCCTCCCTTTACTTTGGGAAGGTGAAGGGAGTGCAGAGCTATTCTAGGTGGTCTAGATCTCCACAGGAAACGTCGGATAGTCGAGTTGACTAAGGAGAAGAACTCCGAAGGGATTGTGATGGGTAAGGTTTGGAATAAGTACAAAAAGCATGGCAATACATTCATTTTGATTACGTTAATTCTACCATACCACGATAGGTATAAGGAGGACCAAGACCGAAAATTCTGTCGAATCGAATGTAAGAGCGGTAAAAAATTAATTCGGTATAGAGAGTCAAGAGAGGGTGCTATCTTAACCCCTAGGTACTTAATACTAGACTCTGTCCATTTAAATGGAGTCCGACGTTTCAGGACCTCAAGGATATTGGAAGGAAGACCCAAGGGAAGTGCTTCCGATTTACCAAAATTAATTTTAAAATTCGAAAGACTGGAGAAGTTATCAAATTTGACCAGCAAAGGGTCAAGAGAAACCTCGGGATGCGTGATGGTAAGAAGTACATCATCAGCGAACAAGGCTAGTTTGTAGTCAGAGGCACCCAGTGTAACACCCGAAATATTCATATTGGATCGTATATGTTGGGCCAAAGATTCCATCTGGAGAATGAACAAGATGGGTGAAAGGGGGCATCCCTGTCTTGTGCCATTTGAAATAGGGAAAAGATCCGAGAGTTTTCCATTAACTTTCACCCTCGTGCTAGGATTGGCATAGATATATCGTAGCATTTGAGGACCGAGACCAAAAGTCCATAGTACCTGTTCGAGAAATCGCCAATGCACTCTATCAAACGCCTTTTCGGCATCGGCCGTGAGAATCACAGTGGGAGTATGGTGTCGTGGACATGATGTATTATATTCAATACCTTGTGTGTGTTATCGCGTGCTTCCCGGCAGGGAATGAAGCCCGTCTGATCGGTATGGATTAAGGAGTTCAGGAACGATTTGAAAATCTTTAGTCATTTTTATAGTTCTTTCTAAGGAGACGTGGTTCATTTTACCAACAGGAGTCCCGAGCAGTGATTTGGTGGTGAGACTGATTATCATGTACCACGAAAGGTTCTTCTGATACTGTGTGCCTTATTCATTAAAGGGATAGTAATACTTAAAAATTACTATCCCCCCCATGTTGTAGCCAGTAAAACATGGATTTAAATGAGACCTTTATGGTTTGAGAGATATCCTCTTTCAAAGTTCCCTCTCTACTGAAGTCAGCGTTCCAGCTGACCAAAAAGGAATCCTGTCGTACGACCGTCTGGTGGCTCTGCAGCAGAGCCGAGATTGCGTTAACAAAAAAAGAAATCCTTAACTTAAAAGGTCGTCTACTTGTGCTTGCAAACCAAGCACACGTAGAAGACCTTTTTAGTAAAGGATTTCTTCATTAACGCGATCTCGGCTCTGCTGCAGAGCCACCGGCTGATCCCAGGAGAGGATTCCCCTGCTTTCAGCTAGAATGCTGATGTCAGGAGAAAAGCCAAAACTTTGGGAACTTTGAAAGCAGATATCTCTCAAACCATAAAGGTTTTAGAGATGCCGCTGGTCTCATTTAACTCTGTTTTTTACTTGCTACGACATGGGGGATAGTCATTTTTAAGTATTATTATCCCTTTAAGTTAAAGGGATAGTAATACTTCGTTTTATCTTTATTTTATTTTGTAAGCATTAAAAAAACATGAAGAATGATATAAGTCTTATCTCTCAAACCTTTATGGTTTAAGAGATATTCACAAGCAAAGTTTCCCCCTCCTGCCCCTTTTACCTAGTGTAAGCCATCTCTTCTCAGATGTGAATCTGGTTGTAAGACCAGACAGATAACAGCAGGGGACAATCTTCTTTGTATTAAAAACAATGAAAGCCCTTCCCCCCTTGACAAGTTTTTCAGCTTTTTCCCTTATCTTAATTGAAGATTGTCTGCAGTCTACCTGGGCACCTCCCATCTGATCTGGTTGAACGGGGGGGGGGTACTTTGCTTGTGAATATCTCTTAAACCATAAAGGTTTGAGAGATAAGACTTATATCGTTCTTCATGTTTTTTTAATGCCTACAAAATAAAATAAAGATAAAACGAAGTATTACTATCCCTTTAAAGAGGTACAATTGCAGTGCAAACTAACTATACAAATGAGGACATTTCCATACACATTTGTTGCTTTTTTAGTGATCGTCTATGATGCAGTTAGATTGTCGCAGAATTAATCAACTTTATTTTTGTGTGTGCAGTCAACTTATTTTTGTCATGTAAATGTTTTGTTTAATTGATTAACCTTTTTCGATCATGCGATCTTTAGTTCAATCGGCCGAACCTTTTTCGGTGATCCGGATGTGTGATTGATGAGCAGGGAATGTGGTCATCACTCAGCTACACTTGACTGGGTGATGCCTACATTCACCTCTATTGATTGAATCACTGCGTTGAGCACTACAGTGATTCATTAGCCTTGTGAACAATCTGTATAACAGCCCCACAGGTCACCAGACAGATCATCTCTACTGTAAATTCACGAGATGTAGCAAATTGTGTTGTGAATTGGATGTGCAATACTATAATTGAATTTGTGAACTGCCCCACAAACAACAAGCTGTTTAATTGTATGGGCATTACCACAGTGATAAAAACACCACGGGGGTTATGCACTAAGGAATGATATAGAGGTGATAAAGTGGAGATAACTTCTCCAGTGATATCACTTCTCCAAGTCCTATATTATTCTATGGAGCTAATGCAGTAAGATTTCCCATTTTGGAGATATCAATACATAGACTCTATAGAAAAACACAGAAATCAATGGAACTCTGTAGTCCTCCCCTATAGTGCAAATGACCCAGAATGCCTCCACTTTTCTTTTGAACATCTGGCCCCAATTAGTGTCTTGGGAACAGGAGCCACAAGCCAAAAAGTAGTGTGGAAACTGACCATTAGCCCTGACTAATTTTTTTGTGATGGTAAAAAAATGTATAAATGGTGAACTACTTTGCTCCCAAACAAACTTTTGTTTTGCCAAATGGATGTGGCCTAAAGGTGCAGGGTTTGTAGTACTTGGCACTGACTCCTTAACGTCAAAGATGAACAATTATTTACCGATTAGTTAAAAAGTTAAAGCATAAAAATAAATACATGTAAAATAAACAACATACAGTGTGCAGAGCGCTCTGTGCTGCAGGAAGAGTGTAACATTGTATCACAGCTCCCTCAACTAGTCAGAAAGATCTCTGGAAAGAGAGACAGACAGAAGTGTAAAAAAAATTATTACAACTGAAAAATAATCATAATAATAATTATAATTACCATCATCATACAAGGCAAGGGCAATTTGACTTTACATATTATGCATGATTTGTAGAATCAGAATAAAAGGCTGCTGTCCCTTTAACTTTTCCTTTCCCCAAATGTATTAAAATTGGAAGACTTTAACCCTTTACATGCTAGAAAGGATTCCAGTGTATTGCCGATGTTTCTAGTAACCAAAAAAGTGGATATGTCCTTTCCAGAAAAAATAAGAACATAAAGGGATATTTAATCCAAACATTCACATACCTTAACTCTTTGAGTGCCACAGGACATCCAACACATCACAAAGCAATACATAGGATACCCCTCTGGCACTCAAAGAGTTATCAGTGGAAAAGAGGTAAATACACAGCATTCCGGAATGCAATTCCAGGACAATAGATCTTACTGTGAATCGTGTGTATGATGTGTATAGGGAAAATATGTACTGATTTATCCCTTTAAGGACCAGAAAGGTGTGTAATGCATTGTGCAACTGTCTGGACCATAGAAACTTAAAGTAACAATGTACTAAATGAACTGAATTGTGTCTCACAGGAGGTGTTTAAATGCTAAGTGTTCTGGATACATTCCAAGGAAAAATTTTAATGTCATTCAGTAAAGTGAACCTGTCACCTTAAGACAAATTGAATATATTTTCTACAAAACGTAAAACAGTCTATACGTTATGTTGGCCATTTCCTTGTAATGTGAATAGTTTTAGATAAACTACTCTTTATGTGTTGGTGGCACAGTCTGGAATTTTATACCAATTGGGTTCTGCACTGAGTAAACATTCTAGACCAGTGTTTCTCAGCTCCTGTCCTCAGGACCCACTAACAGGCCAGGATGTGATGATTTCCTTGTTAGTGCACAGGTGAGTTAATCAATGTGAACAATCCTCTGATCACATGATTTCCTTGTTAGAGCACAGGTGAGTTAATCAGTGTGAATGAGCCTCTGATCACATGATTTCCTTGTTAGAGCACAGATGAGTTAATCAATGTGAATGAGCCTCTGATCACCACACCTGTGCTCTAGCAGAATAATCCCTAAGTCCTGGCCTGTTAGTGGGTCCTGAGGACAGGAGTTGAGAAACAATGTTCTATACACACATTGCTATGAATGAATGTAGGAGGAGCCTACACACTGAGGGAGTGTCTAATACCACAGTGAGGGGAAGGTTTGGCCTCTAACAGTAGTAATCACCATAGTGTGCCAGAAATTGTCATATAGTGCCAGACTGTACCATGAAAACATAAAGGTTACTTTCTTAAAAAAATCACTCTCCTGAAAATGTACAACATATAAGTTTCTGTAAAATAAAATAACATTGTTTTAGTGTTACAGGGCCATTTTAACCCTTTGAGTACCAGAGGGGAGTGCAATGCATTCAAAAGCAATCCATTGAGCAGCTCTCTGGCATTCAAAGTGTTAAGGACAGTAAAATCTAAGTGAGACAGACATGTGGCCATACTGAATATAAAAGAGACTATCGCACAATACAACACTGATAATAAATGCATATTTAGTTGGTCGAACGGAGGCTGGTGCATTAAGAACTGAATCACATTTGGCACAAACCAGCTGCGTCATTGGGGACAAATCAAGTTTATGATAGGGGCTTTTAACCCCTTGAACACTAGTTTGGTCTTTATGAAATGGGTTTAAGCAGTAACACATCCCATTTAAATAACTGAACTCTATTTGTGTTTTCCTCTATGGTACATTTGGTATCCCCCAGAATTATCCACATTTCTCAGCATCTCGGCTGTAATTACTTTTTCATACCCTTTTCCTTGGCTACTTAAAGTGGAACTTTCACCTGAATTCAACTTTGCCTATTTGAAAACTGCAGTAAAAACTGTCTATATGTCATGTTACCCAAAAGTCCAGCAGATGTACAGTTTAGGAGATATTCACGCTGATTTCTTGGCAAAGTGAAAGTGAACATGTCCTGGTGCTGCACAAAGCTTCACTAATATATGATATGTCACTGAGAAGACTTAATTAGCATATGATATGTCATTGATGAACTTAGTCACTGTTACCACACATGGACCAGAATTAGCATACATTAGCATATGAATATGTGCATGTGAATATCTCCTGAATGGTACGTTGTCTGGTGTTTTGGATAACATGACATATAGGCAGTTTTCAAATATGCAAACTTGAATTCAGGTGAAAGTTCTCCTTTAATGTTGTTCCCTGAAATTTTATCTCTGGATGAATCCCAGAAGATTTCAAATTTTTCTAAAGTATGAAGTTCCAGGGGTCATACTGGAGACATAGTTTAGTTGTTCCCACCTTGGCCTTAATCATCATCATCATCTGTGTCCTTCTCTAGGCAAGCGGGTCTGTGCAGGGGAGAGCTTGGCTCGAATGGAACTCTTCTTGTTTCTCACCAATATCCTACAGAACTTCACCCTGAAGTCCCAGAAGAATTTCACTGACGCTGACATTATGCCAAAAATGACTGGATTTGCCAATGTACCAATAACTTATGAGATCTCATTTGTGCCTCGCTAAGAACTTACAAAGCATGTCTAATGGGAAGAAACCAATTTAATTAATCTATTTTTAAAGAATCAGTAATACATAAAAATAAACCGAGGTTATTTTTTCACCCATTTCTTTCTCATAAATAAATAAATACAACATTTTAAAGGTGTTCCTCTTATAATTCATGTTCTCTTGGTGCAGTCTGACTGGGACTGGATAAACAAGTATCCCTTTCAAGGGAGGACTGTCCCTCTGACTAAAATCCCTATATCCCTCCTTTCCTCCCTGGTATCCCTCTTTTTCAGACATCAGACTGTCCAGTGTGTATATGGAAGTGTATCACATTGTTCCACAGCAACAAACTCACATTAATGTTTGACTAAACTTCAGTATATGTGTTTATAAATTAGACAGTTTATAAATACAATGCTTTTCTTTTACTCTGATTAATTTATTCAGCACCAAAGAAGTAGCAGTAGGTCATCAAATAACCAAATAATATTTGGAAGTCTCCACATACACCACTTATTTCCGATGTCTAACGCAACATGGACAGAATGTTATATATGTTATGTATCACAAATAAGAACAGATGATGCAACACGCTGACACAGATAAAATATTAACAATACTAATTGAAGAGCCCGTTACACAGGCCACAGTGCCACTGCCAGCCGGTCACGGGGCAGTCATGCAAAGTAGAGACTGCCCGCTCTGCAGCTGATACAGTGCCAGCCGGTTGCGGGGCAGTGATGCGCAGTAGAGCCTGCCTGTGCCACGGCTGATACAGAGCTGAACACTCCAGCTGTGGCGCTGCCAGTCTCTGCTGCACATGACTGCAGCACATGCGGCACTGTTGTTACACGTTTTAACAAATTATTATATAGGATATGCAATGCAGGTCAAATCACCAAAACATGCACAGTGAAATACTTTTTGGTGACTGCACACATACACCCTCATGCATGACTATATAAAGACTTTATTTCGGACAAGTGAACACCACACATTGCATGAGGGTGTATGTGTGCAGTCACCAAAAAATATTTCACTGTGCATGTTTTGGTGATTTTACTCGGTTTGCATATATTGTTAATATTTTATCTGTGTCAACGTGTTGCATCATCTGTTCTTATTTGTGATACATAACATATATAACAGTCTGTCCATGTTGGGTTAGACATTGGAAATAAGAGCACGGAGACTTCCACATATTATTTGGTTAAATAGGTGGGTGTTCTATTAGTAACATAGTAACATAGTAACATAGTAATTTAGGTTGAAAAAAGACTTGCGTCCATCTAGTTCAACCCTTTTCCTATTCCTGTTTACCATCGTTGATCCGTAGTAGCTGCTGTGACTTCTGTTTCTGATTGTCTCCCATCCAACAATAGCTATCTGTCTTCTGGGAGTGTGCTTAATCTGTTCTATATATTTATTGTTCTTCATCAAATAACCAAACCATCTCTACCTCTAGTCCATCCCTCAGCACCATCAATTAAAATAAAAGTGACCCCTTCTTTGGCCATTTTCCCTGTTAGGATGTGTGCTCTCTGTATCTCTCTTCCTTGCTATCACAGTGAGGAGGAGAGAGGCAGAGAACAGTGACTGTGATGTTTACATACATGTGTCATGTGGTTCCACCAGAACTTGTGATCACTGTAACAGCAATTACATGTGCAGGGACACCAGGAGAGGCTGAAACTGACTGACTGTCATTCATTCTTAAAGGGCAGATCCCTGTGACGGTCTTGGCATGTCACACAATGTTAACTGGTTAACTCTCTTTTCTAAGTTAGAAATAATCTACAATAATCCTCCACATACCTGCACACCCTCTGCATTCCATCTACACTGCTGTATCATTATGACTGAAGGCTTTATCTCTCTCACTGCTGCTTATCTCTGGAATTCCTTCTCAACCAGCATTCACCTGACTTCAACCCTCCACAGCTTCAAAATCAAACCAAACGAACACGTGTCAAATGCAGAACTATAGTAAACTAGAACTGCATTTCTTAAGCAATATCCAAACTTTTACACTGCACATGCTCCTCTTTCTGGTGATATCTGTATGTTGTTCCTTCCTGTTTAGATTGTAAGCTATATAGGGCAAGGTCCACGTATTCTAATGTATGACTACCTACTGTACTTTCTATGATACAGTCTGTATAACTAATGAACTTACTATACGTACTTTGTAATGTAAAATGGTAAGTACAAGTGCTGGAGCTATATAAATAAAATATCCATATACACAATACTTACATACCTACATATACAATAAATACCTTATACTTCAGGCAGCATCTGTACAAATTCTGTTTGCGGTTGCCTAAACTTTAGTTTTGCATATACTCTAGGCAGCCAATTCTGTGTTCTCCAGGAAAATCAGCTTTAAAAAAAGTGATTAAAATGATTCATGTTTTCACCCATTGCCAAAAAAAGTTTGCTATTTTTTTCAATGGCTAGAACGTTTTTGCCTCTTTAATCACTTTTTTTGTCTTTACACTATTGAAAACATGCCATTTTCCAGAAATGAAATATAAGCAGCTACAGAAGGAGAGAGAGAGGTGTTAAGCTGTTGTGCTGTGAATTAATACTGACACTGAGGAAGGAGAGGCTCACAGTGACTGCTATCACTAAGAGCAGGTTTAATAACACTTAAAGAAGGACCTGGAAGAACTGTGAGTCTGAAGAGGAGGAAGCGACCACTACCACCAATATGAAAGGGTCTGGATGCCCTGGTTCCCCAGATCCGATGATGGCCAGTCCCCCTACATCACTGATAGGGATCTTGGGGGAATTTTTGTCAAGGACAGAGGAAGAAGAGGGTAGTAGATTGAGCAGGACAGGTCAGCTACCCGTGCCTGCTGCCAATGCTGTGCCTGCTACTGTTCTGTGCCTGCTGCCAGTGCTGCCCCTTCTGCCAGTGCTGCCCCTTCTGCCAGTGCTGAATCTGATGAAAGTGTTATGGCTGCTGCCAGTGCTGAACCGGCTGTCAGTGTATCTTGTAATTCTCAGGAGGGTGGTAGGAGGCGATGATGCCAGGTCTGAAAGCAGGGGACCATAAGTTACACTTGCCATCTCCAAGCTGTCCCACCAGTGCTAGTACAACTACTAATAAGGTGCAGCAGCTTGTAAAGAGTGTTAGAAGTGAAGGAGGGGATGATCATATTACTAGTGAGAAGGAAGACACAGGGACTGAAATTGATGTGGTTGGTGTTAGTAATAGTAACAGTGATGGTGAAGCAGCTTGAGGGACTAGCGTTAGGGGAGTGGTAGGGGAGTTAATGCAAAGTGTCCATGCTAGAGGTCAAGGAAGCCCACAACATTCCACTAACCCTTGAAGTCCCCTTCCCCCCAAAGCATTGTCCAGGTTGAACATGATCCTGAAGAAGGCAGAATTGTTGCATAGCAGCAATAATATCAGCACCACAAGGAGCACAAATCAGCTCCCTGTGCCTGCTGCTAGTGCTGTCAGTCTGCCTTCTTCAGGTCTTCAAGAGATGGCAAGTGTGACATTAGGGCACCTTCTGTCACATTTCTCATCACCTCCATTAAAATTCGAAACAGACTTAAAACAATAACGTTCTTCTCAGAAATAAACAGAATACTATTAGTGTGCAAATAGGGAAAGCTTCCCCCAAACTTCCACAACAGTAGTTAACACAAATAAAACTCCCTTTTTATTGCACCACTATTGAAGTCCATTCCTTGTACAAATTCAAGCAATCTTCATCAACTTCATTCTTTATTAGCACAATTAAAAACAGCCCTGCTTTTCAGTGGTTCTGAGGGATGAAAAGTGAGATGGAGGGTAAGATTTACAGAGTGGAGAACAGCAACCTTACAAGTGACTAATAAGATCAACGCATTTCGCTCGACAACCATGCTTAATCATGATGAAACATGAATTTGATCTATGATGAAGATTGCTTGGATTTGTAGAAGGAATGAACATCAATAGTGGTGCAATAAAAAGGGAGTTTTGTTTGTGTTACCAGAGAGGTACCCAAAGAACCTGATGCATTGTGCATTTTTTCACCCGCTGTGTCCCGGAGAGATATTCAACCAATGTCTACGCATAGATACCTGTTTTGCTGTCAAATAGCTAACCTTTTCAGTGCCACATGACTACCCAAAGCATTGTCAAGCAATGCATTGGATACCACTTTGGCATTCAAAGGGTTGCACACATGTACAAAGCTGTGCTACTATTGCTAGTATATATATATATATATATATATATATATATATATATATATATAGATATATATATATATTTATTTATTATTTTTTCTTTTTTATTTAATTTTTTATTATTATTATTTCAGTAATAAGCTGGTGTTCATTAGGTTAAAGGAGCAGTAAACTTTTTTATGAAAAAAAATTGTAGAGTTTCCTGTTGAGTAAAATAAATGTACTCCCACTACTAACAGATACATATTTCCAGGGTTATTACTGGTTAAGCCTGTGTTTTTTACATTGGCAGTACCCTCTAGTGATCAAATTTCAATTAGTGATTCTGTTACATTCTAATGGAGAGGAAAGTCAGTGACTTACAGTTCTCCATAGAATATGATTCCTGTCAGAACTATCAGGAAGTAAACAGTAAATTCACTTCCTGATTATTTGAATAAAACAACTGTGGGGTGACCTTGTTTTACTCAGCATGAAAATTTCTATAATATGAATGTTTTCTTAAAAAAGTTTACTGCTCCTTTATGGTTTCAGTCCAAACGTGGACTTTTAACAAGACCTCAGTCTTGTTAAAGGGCCAGGCAGAGAGCAAAATGTTGACCTAATAAACAACAGCTTATCCTATACTATAAAGTATAAGAATGCGTCTCTCCCTGTGAGCGTAGCACGAAGCACTAACTCAGAGAGCCACGTGACTCGCTCCCCCTTGACCCGCACCCTCTATGGTAACTAGGGACGCATATTTGACAGGCACCCGCTTCTTCCATGCTCGCGCTCGCGGGTACCTGTCAGTTATATGCGTCCACATGCACGGTGCGAGCTCAGAGGGCTGGCAGCTGGCCGCCTGTCACTTATGCGCGTCCACAGGTATGGGGAGCAAGAGGGTGGTGAAAGAGCCATGGGGGAGCAAAAGGGTGGTGAAAGAGCCATGGGGGGGCAAGAGGGTTGTGAAAGAGGCATGGGGGGGCAAGAGGGTGGTGAAAGAGGCATGGGGGCAAGAGGGTTGTGAAAGAGGCATTGGGGGGCAAGAGGGTTGTGAAAGAGCCATGGGGGGGCAAGAGGGTGGTGAAAGAGCCATGGGGGGGCAAGAGGTTTGTGAAAGAGGCATGGGGGGGCAAAAGTGTGGTGAAAGAAACATGGGGGGGCAAAAGAGGTATGGGGAGCAAGAGGATGGTGAAAGAGCCATGGGGGGGGCAAAAGGGTTGTGAAAGAGGCATGGGGGTCAAAAGGGTGGCAAAAGAGGTATGGGGAGCAAGAGGGTGGTGAAAGAGCCATGGGGGGGCAAGAGGGTGGTGAAAGAGGCATGGGGGGGCAAGAGGGTGGTGAAAGAGCCATGGGGGGGCATGAGAGTTGTGAAAGAGGCATTTGGGGGGGCAAAAGTGTGGTGAAAGAGGCATGAGGGGCAAAAGTGTGGCAAAAGAGGTAAGGGGAGCAAGAGGGTTGTGAAAGAGGCATTGGGGGGCAAGAGGGTGGGGGGGCAAGAGGGTTGTGAAAGAGGCATGGGGGGGCAAGAGGGTTGTGAAAGAGGCATTGGGGGGGCAAGAGGGTGGTGAAAGAGGCATTGGGGGGGCAAGAGGGTGGTGAAAGAGACATGGGGGGGCAAGAGGGTGGTGAAAGAGCCATGGGGGGGCAAGAGGGTTGTGAAAGAGGCATGGGGGGGGCAAAAGTGTGGTGAAAGAAACATGGGGGGGGCAAAAGAGGTATGGGGAGCAAGAGGATGGTGAAAGAGCCATGGGGGGGGCAAAAGGGTTGTGAAAGAGGCATGGGGGTCAAAAGGGTGGCAAAAGAGGTATGGGGAGCAAGAGGGTGGTGAAAGAGCCATGGGGGAAAGAGGGCTGTGAAAGAGGCATGGGGGGGGGCAAAAGTGTGGTGAAAGAGGCATGAGGGGCAAAAGTGTGGCAAAAGAGGTAAGGGGAGCAAGAGGGTTGTGAAAGAGGCATTGGGGGGGCAAGAGGGTGGTGAAAGAGGCATGGGGGGCAAGAGGGTTGTGAAAGAGGCATGGGGGGGCAAGAGGGTTGTGAAAGAGGCATTGGGGGGGCAAGAGGGTGGTGAAAGAGGCATTGGGGGGGCAAGAGGGTGGTGAAAGAGGCATGGGGGGGCAAGAGGGTGGTGAAAGAGCCATGGGGGGGCAAGAGGGTTGTGAAAGAGGCATGGGGGGGGCAAAAGTGTGGTGAAAGAAACATGGGGGGGGCAAAAGAGGTATGGGGAGCAAGAGGATGGTGAAAGAGCCATGGGGGGGCAAAAGGGTTGTGAAAGAGGCATGGGGGTCAAAAGGGTGGCAAAAGAGGTATGGGGAGCAAGAGGGTGGTGAAAGAGCCATGGGGGGGCAAGAGGGTGGTGAAAGAGGCATGGGGGGGCAAGAGGGTGGTGAAAGAGCCATGGGGGAAAGAGGGCTGTGAAAGAGGCATTGGGGGGGGCAAAAGTGTGGTGAAAGAGGCATGAGGGGCAAAAGTGTGGTGAAAGAGGCATGGGGGGCAAGAGAGGTGTGAGGAGCAAGATGGTGGTGAAAGAGCCATGGGGGGCAAAAGAGGTATGGGGGCAAGAGGGTGATGGAAGGGGCAAATGGGTGACGAAAGAGGCATGGGGGGGCAAGAGGGTTTGCCAGAGAGGCATGGGGCAAGAGGGTGGAGAAAAAGGCATGGGGGGCAAGAGGAGATAGAAAGGCATGGTGGGCAAGAGGCAAGAGGGGGTAGAAAGCGGCAAGAGGAGAAAGCACTGCGTTGCGTGGCACTCAAAGAGTTAACATTACGCGGACCTTGGCCTGTGTACACGGGCTTTAACACTAGTTACTTATAAAACAGACCAACTGGTGCTGCCTATTTGTTCTGCTGATTGAAGGGAAATAGTTAGGGTTCATCTGAGATGTTAGAAAAAGTGTTACTCTGCTGAACATGCACTTCCATGCTCTGCTCCAACACTTGCCCCGTTCCTCAGCAGAAGTCTATTGCAAAACACTGTGGGACACTCATATAGGAGAACATGGACATAAAATGAACACGGCAGTAAGATAAAGGTTCTATGCCTGTTTTTCTGGTCACTATGGAGACCTGGCATTCTAGTTTTGGCCAACCTAGCTAAATTTAATTACAGCATTCATAACCCCTTGAATGGTATTGAGGTATTGCGTTGGAGATACCTGTAATGTTCAAGGGTTTACATTTCCTTGCAGACCTCTCTAACACAAATATTGGGGTTACATCGAGAGCCTCAATCATGAATACAATGAGTTTACTGACAAATTGGGTAACTTTAGACACTTTGTAAGTAATTTGTACATTTTTATGTACAGTGAAGATCCATGGTTATGTTTCAAGAGAGGGTTCTGGTCAGTGAGGACAATGTAACACTATACCTGAAGCAATGTTCTTTATGTTATCGCCATTTATACTGGATCTTTGTTACATTCTGTTTACATTTTATCACTATAACGTCTGTTACAGTCACTGACGGAAAGCTCTCTGGAAATACGTATGGGTAATCTGACATTACCTAGTATGCAGGAAAAAAATCCAATTGAAATAAAAGGTTAACCTTCCCTATTGAGCACTTACCCCTTTGGGTGCTTTGAAATGTGTTGAATACATGGTGAATGCAAGGACTGTGAATTCCTTTCTTATGTGTGGGATACGTTGGTAGACGGGTTGCACCATCTATTCATTGTGCATACCGATCAAGGCCTAGATTCAATTTGTCCCTTTAAAACTACCGTTAGGGTCAAAATGGATATTGTCTGGTACATACACTGTGTTACCATCGGTATTCAATTGCTTTACAAACAGAAACCACAAAGAATGTTGGGCCAAAAATCTGAATTTTGGTCAAACATTCATTGTGTTTTTAGTCCCCAAAATCCACATTAAATTGCATGAGAAATGGGAACATCAAAGGAAAATGACTAACACTGGGTGCTTAACATACTGTCAAGCACCAAGCGTGAGTTAAAACATAGTCACCTGTCGAAACACTAACCTTACACTACCATTAACAATAAAGTGCAACAATTCAACAATACTAGCCCTAACTCTATCCTAATACCCAGAAACCAGAGCTGTAACATTTACTTTTCATCCAATGTCTTGATTCCACCAGTTGATTTTGTATGTCACATTTAGTTGAGGTTATTTCAGTGTCTGCTGTTGGCAATTCATCTCTATTTTGGCTGAGGAAATCGTAGGAGGAGGGATGTGTAGGTAGGCCACAAGCTTGTCATGTCTCTGCCATCATCATTTTGAAACACACTGCGTCTTGAGGGTCATTCGATTAGAGAAGAAAAAAATGTAACTCAAAATCAATCTTCGGATGTTTGTTGCGCACCATGATCCCTGTGATTAAAGGGATAAACCCTGCAGTCAGTGTGAGGGAAAACAGTCAAATAACAGGCAAATTACCGCAAATGAACAGTCTGAACAGTCTGCTGAAGACAGTAGACAGAGGTACACAGGTGTATAACTTGTACTGGTTTTAAAGCTGAAAAGTCTGCTGAAGGCAGTAGTCAGAGGTACACAGGTGTATAGCTTTCACTGGTTTGAAAGCTGAACAGTCTGCTGAAGACAGTAGACAGAGGTACACAGGTGTATAGCTTGTACTGGTTTTAAAGCTGAACAGTCTGCTGAAGGCAGTAGGCAGAGGTACACAGGTGTATAGCTTTCAAACAGTCTGCTGAAGACAGTAGACAGAGGTACACAGGTGTATAGCTTTCACTGGTTTAAAAGCTGAACAGTCTGCTGAAGGCAGTAGGCAGAGGTACACAGGGGTGTGTAAAGTTGATTGGCTACATTCAGGAACTAACAATACAAAATGCTGTGAAATGAGACTGATTTCTCAAAGAGTTAAGGCACGTAAACCTTAGGCTGTTAGAGAGGTCTCAATGACCTAAGAGATTTTATATCATATAAATGGAAGGGCACTGCCTTTATTTTCTGTACCATGAACTACCTAAACTTTATGACTATAATGCCTACCAATTTTATCAAAAGGAGAACCAATGCTTCCTAATAATCACACTTTTACCTTACTGTGGCCATAAAATATTAATGGTCCCTTGTGCCGGCCAAGATGCATTAAAGGTTGATGCTGTGGTGATGAGTTTTGGTGATGTGTGTCAAGCACTTCACCCTGGCGGTGTAGACATCACCATATGCACTTGACTTGGTGATGTACTAGAGGGAGCGATTCACTTGGTGAATATATGTCAGTTTGACGTGTTGATCTTGCTCATAAACATGATCTTTGTTGAAGTAATGTCGTATTCTGCAAAAGTAGATGTTGGAGGACATTGCCTATCTATGCTTGTTGCATTCGACTAGTGCATAGGTTGGCAAACCCCTGCCTGTCACATTCTCTTCAGCGTAAGTTGGCAAATATAGTCAACCCAAAGAACAAACCCTGACTAAAAAAATTCCCTACTGGCCCAGTGTCAGCAGGTCATGTTATGGTGGCCAGTGTCCACCCCAGTGTCATTGCTGCATTTGTAACTGCTGTTCTTGCTTCTGTGGAGTTGTATAAGCAGCAGGGTGATTAGACAGCCCCAAGGGAACGAGATCAACAACAGCAGTGATATGGGGATGATGATCATCATGCCAGTACTAGCTCCAGTGATGAGCCTGAGGCAGTAGTAGCACCACAACTAGCCCCTTCAGATTCAGGTATATGTGGAGAAAAGAATTTGGCCAATAATGTTTTGCTTTCTGCTTCTCCTCCAAAATCATCTGTTTGTTGCTGGAATATCACTTTTTCACTTAAGAGCATGAACTGTGCCTCTTAAATGTAGGGATGTGCAAAAATGTTTGCCTCAAACCAAAATCGGTGACTAATGGCACTCCCTGCTAGGCAAATAATTTCCTGTGAAAAGTGCAGTTTTTTTTGCTTTTCTCGGTAAGCTCATTCCATTGAAATTAATGGGAAGATTGAATTTACACAAAACACATAACAAATGTTTATTTTATTTCCCAAAGACACAGTATAAAAGGTAATTTTTTTTTTGGTGGGTTTGTTAACTGGGATTAGGGGGAGGTAGTTAATACAAAAAAATCCTAAATACAAATAATAAATACAGATACAAATAAATGCAAATAATAAATAATACATGGTATAAATGGGGTCTGAGGAGGCTGCCTGTGTTGCTTGGTGGAGTCTGGGAAATTAATCAGTAAAACAGGGAATTTGTTTTGGGGGATCGCTGTCTGGTATTGGGGGTACATTTAAAAAAAAAATAAACTATAATAAGAAATTTGTATGTAAAGTGATAGAGACAGGAACCCCATGACATAAACTGTCATTGGCGTGGACTGATACTTGACTTGATATAGTATTTTGTAGAGGATGATTTATTAGATTTGTAAGAAGAAAAAAGAAGGAGCTCCTAGTGTAATAAGGTTTAGTTTAGGTCAAACACAATCCCTCCCTTCGCCAACTTTAAGAAATTCACTCACAATGAAGGTGTTCAGTGTAACACTTACATGTTCGCTGAAATATGCGCCAGAGGGTTTCTTTGCAACTGTCCCTCAAACAGTAACACTTCTCCAGGTGGTCCTAGATTTTCGTTTGGGCCTCTCCTTATACAACTACTCTGTAGTAGTACATATACAAGAAACAGACAAGAAAAGGGAGCACAATAGTGCCTATTATCGTTATTGACACTTATTTCTTAAAATGATCACTATAATACTCACAAGAGTGGTGGTTGTTAATGGACTTATGTACAGTCACAACAAATCAGGCATGCAAGGAATATTAAACCTGTCCCTGCTCAGGTCCTTGGAATAGGAATGGTGCTTCAACCCAATAATCTCAGCATTCAAATTACAAGTTCTTGTAAGGATCTCCAAAAAAGCTGCTGTAGTCTCAAAAATTGTATTTAATTAATAAAAAATAGGATCATACCCTTTTAAAATTACATTAAAACAACATACAGGCAATCAAACTGCTTTCTCAAGAGCTAGCCTAAATACAAAGTTGCACATAAGTCCATTCACAACCACCATTCTTGTGAGTATTATAATTATCATTTTAAGAAATAAGTGTCAATAACGATAATAGACACTATTGGGCACCCTTTCTTGTCTGTTTCTTGAGTTGTTAGATTTGTTGTTAGCATTACAGGCCCAAGCCCTGAGGAAACATTGATTTCTAGGACTCAGGCTTGTTAGAGGCACAAGTCCTGAGTAAACATTGATTTGTAGGACTTAGGCTTGTATGGCTCAAGTAGGGATGGGCGAAATTTTGCCTCAAACTGAAATCGGTAAAAAATGGCACTTTCTTCTCGGTGAAAATTTTTCTGCGAAAACTAAAATGTTCCCGCTTTTTTCGCCTAGCTCATTGCATTGAAATCAATGGGTAGAAAAATATTTCTCCACCACATTAAAGTTTTCTACAGCCATATAAAAGGGTGTCAGGCTCTCACAGCAGCCATTTTGTGTTTGTGACAGGAGAGAGCAGCATGTTTTTTAGCTAGAGGAGATAGGCAAATAAAGGGGAATTGAAGCTTAGTTTAGGGAGTCTTTTAGGTAGGACATTTGTTCTCTCTGTTAGGGGAGTCTGAGGGCACACTGGGGAAGGAGAAGGGAGAAAGGACGTTAACACAAAATACCCCAAAATTTGGTGTGACTGACTGGCATGAAACAGGCAGCTGGGGTCCAAATTGCTTGCTGATTTTACTTTTATTGTCTCTGTGCTGGGGAAGTCTGGGGAAAGAAGTTGTTGATTTTGTTTTTTAGTTATATATATTTTGTTTTGGACTAACTGTGATAAGATATGGTGGACAACTTAAAAAAATAATAAAAAACATAAATAATTAAACAAATACATATAATAGACAGCTGACTGGGAGCTCTGTGACTAAGGCAGACTTGATAGACAGCAGACGACATTAAGAATTTAGTTGAGGCAAGACATCATACTCCATCAGTTCTGTACTGTAGAGAGTAAAAACACACACAGTAGATGAGTAATGTCTAGCAAATGCACAAGTGGGAGGGGAAAGGTGGAGCAGTACAGGGATGTAGGAGTAAAGTGTTATTGCAAAAAATGACTGCAGCAATGGTTGCTGCAGCATGTGCAGTAAATGATGATGATCCCTCTCCTCCCAGGATGGATGCAGTTTGTCAAGGTCCCACCAATCACACCACGCCAGTCCTCCACCACCATTACCATACACATCTGCACATTGTAGGTTGTACTTTATTTTTTTGGTATCACTTGACATCATCATGAATATGTGCCAGTGTCACTTAAGCAGGAAGTAAGTGTTGTGGGCCCAGGAAGTGAGTGTTAGAATAGGTGAATAACGTGTTTGAAAAGGAGAAAAATGTGTTGGAAAAAGCGATAAATTAAAAGGTGAACAATTTGCTAGAACAGGCGAAAAGGAGGAAAATTTTGCATTGGAGAAAAGGACAAAAGTTTTGCGAAAAAAGAGAAAAATCGCCTGTTTTTCACAAAAAGTCATGTGAGAAAGTTTTCTCACTTTTCGCCCTCCCCTATTAGTTACCCCAGAGCAAGAACGTGATGGAGAGCTAGTTGTTCGGCTCTTCAGCAAACGTTTAGCCTCTGCCTGGGTTTCACTATTTTTCCTCCTTTTGATCTCCATCTCACCTCCTGTTGCCTTTGAGGAGAGTCAGGGGGTACAGCAACAGTGGTGCCTGATTTCTGTGGTGGGTGTTTAGCTTTAACTTCGTTCACATAAATGTCATGGTGTCTGTGTTTCATGTGTGTAATCAGGGCGCTTGTGCCATGGTGTGTTCCCTCTTTTCCCCTTCACATTCACTTGTCACATATTGTGAGCAGTGTCATTGTTGATAACTGCATTGTGTCTGCCCAAAGAGAAAAATAGTGTCACACCCATGACTTCAGGGGGAAGGGGAAAGGTGGAGAAGAATGGCCTCATTCTTCTGCTCCTTCACATTCCCTTACACTGGCTGGGGCAGAGGTTGATGTTGCTGCTGATTCTGCCACTGCCTCAGAATCTTCACTGCAACTAGTACCAGGAGTATTGCTACTGCTGGCAAGTGGAACCTGTCCTAGTCCTGCATCACTTGTTGACTCCATTCCCACTGTGTCTACTGTGGTCTGTGGCACACTAACCTGCTCCTCAGCATCCTGCTGCCCTTGCAACTCAGCAGCAGCAAGAATTACAGCATTAGCAAACTAGAGCAGTTTCAAACTCCTCAAATTCCAAAAGCTGACTGTTGGTGTTTGTGGGGGTGCCTATCCCCATCCACGTCTCCCATTCCTTCTCAGTTTGGGCTAATAAAGACCATCAATGTCTCTTCCACCCCAGCTTCTCCACCATCATCACCACTACCACTAGTCCCTCCGTGCTGCTGCTGCTCATCTCACTGTTGGTTGGAGGAGGTCATGTGAAATGCAACAGAGGTTCCCCTAATGTCCCACTTGCCATTTCTTGTTGACCTGAGGAAGGCAGACTGGCAGCACATACAGAAGGCACAAGCAGCTGATTTGTGTTCCTGGTGGTGGGGTTATTGCTGCTATGTAACAATTCTGCCTTCTTCAGGATCATGTTCTCTCTGGACAATGTCGTGGGGGGAAGGGGACTCCCAGGGTCAGGAGAATAGTGTGGGATCTCTTGACTGCTAGTCTGGATTACTTCCCCTACTGCTCCACTAATGTCATTCCCATCAGTTGCTTCACAATTACTATTACTACTATTAACACCAGCCACATCAATTTCAGTCCATGAGTCTTCCAGAGTCTAACAGCAGGCACTGCACTGGTGGCTGCAGGAGCGGCACTGGCAGCAGGCACAGCACTGGTGGCAGCAGAGGCAGCACATCTGAGAGCAGGCACTGCACTGGTGGCAGAAGGAGCAACACTGGCAGCAGGCACAGCACTGCTGGCAACAGAGTCAGCATGTCTGCAAGCAGGCACGGTACTGGTGGCAGCAGGGGCAGTACATCTGACAGCAGGTACAGGAATGGTGGCAGCAAGGCAGCACATCTGGCAGCAGACACAGGCAGCGGCCTGTCCTGCTCTCACTACTACCCTCTTCATCATCCCTTGAGATTAATCTCCCCAAGAAAAATGAGGGGTGATTTAGGGGGACTGGTTAGCATTGGTTCTATATTGGTCACTTCCAATACTTCCTTCCCAGCTGCCCCAGCGAGCGCATACGCACTTCACTTCTGAGCTGTATTGTTGTGGGCAAACGTTACATCAAGCTCGGTTTAAGATGCTACGGAGGTTGTAGAGAATGGCATACAAAAATAATTATGTAAACACATAGAAATAATCATAATAATATACATTTTAAATGGAGAGATTTTTAGTAAATTAAGAGGATATTCTGTTACAATATAACTTCCTCATAAGTGATTGACAAGTATGTAAGTGTAAATGGGGAAGTAGAGGCCATGTGCCCTCTATACGCCATTTTCATTTCCCTGATGAATAAGCCACTTTGTACTCAAAATGAGTTGGAATTCCTTGCATGAGGAAAAAGCCCACCAGAGGTACCCAGTGGAACCTATTAAATGCCAGGACATGGACCTCAAAGGAAGGAGCTTGGTGTGAGGCACCTCAAGAAATGCATTGACATGCTATATCACAAGACATGTTATTTTATTGTTTGTTACCAGAATGGAAAAAATGTTCTATCATCCACTAATTAGAACTACAAGCATTTTTGCACACCATCTATACCTATAGTAGATCCCCGTTGTGTACTGATTACACCAATTTCACTATGTATGAAAACTATATGAATTTTAGTATGTAGATTTTAACTTGGAACTTTTTATTTAGGTAAGCTCTTTCCTTTTTACTTTGCTCTTGAAGAAGTGACACTAATCAGTCACGAAACACGTTGATCTTTTTAGTCTATTAACAAGGCATCTGTGAGTTTGTAATAATTCACTACTATTCTTTATATGATTAATATATTTTTTGGTTGTATTATTTAATACTTTAGCTGTTTTATTTTTATCATTTTTATTGGTAAAATTCCTTTTCCTTTCTCTGCTTTAAATCAATACCCCTGGTAACGGTTAGGCTGAGAATTTCTAGTACATATATTTTATTAGTATCACAATAAAAAGCCTTTTATTATTTTATTAAAACTTTTTCTATTGGGGGGGCGTGGTTTGTCAGCCTTGCTGGATGGCCGCATAGCGAGTTAGCTCCTGCCTCGAGGAGTTAAATAAACTTATTCAGACCAGTATATCTGCACTATTTTTGACGGACCTAACTGCTGGTGACTTCTGCAATCATGCCAGGCAGTCGCTCTCAGAAAAAAGAATGAGATGTCAAGTCCTTTTTTAAACAGAGCTCGGACCGCTCAACGGAGTCGCAACTGTCTAAGATGGCGGACGCACCTATCCTCCCGCCAAGAGAGGACGAGACTGGGAAAGCACCTTCAAGTGCGGATAGTGATTCCGCTGACGATTCACCGAATGATATTCAGGACTCTCCCTCAACTAGGAGAGATATCCAGAGATTGCTAGTGGACTTAAAAATATTTATCCGAGATGAACTGGCGGAGGTGAAGCACGATCTGTCCCACTTAGGAGACAGAGTGAGTACTTTGGAATTTGATCACTCCGCTTGGGTGTTTTTTCAATTCCAAACGATGTCTCACATTTCTGACTTACACAGAGCTCACCAGGAGATGGTGGTTAAACTAGATAACCTGGAGAACAGAAATAGGCGCCAGAACCTTCGTCTATGGGGGATCCCAGAAGACGTAGGTCGAGAGGCTCTGATGGCATACTTACAGGGCTTCTTTAATTATCTCCTACAGACCTCGACCCCGACGACATTCCGGTTGGATAGAGCACACAGATCTCTGAAGGCCAAACGGGCCCCCGAGGGTGCACCGAGAGACGTGATTATTCACTTTCAACTTTAGCAGATAAAGAAGCAATTCTGCAGGCCACTAGGAATAAATCTCCTATCTCATATAACAGTCATCAAATTGCAGTATTCAGCGACCTTTCCCCCACGACCTTGCGGTGGAGAAAAGAGTTGAAACCTGTTACTATGGCTCTCCAGAAGAAACAAATCAAATATAGATGGGGATTCCCCCTGATGTTGCAGGTTACTAAAGATGGGCGCACACATACGCAAAGATACTCTGAAGATTGCCAGGAGTTCTTGTCCTCACTTGAAATCAAGTTAACGGACGACAAGTGGCCAGTTTCTCACTCACAGAGCCAGCTGCAATGGGGAGAAAGAATGGAGATTTCCCCCCCCGTGGGTTCAAGCTTAGAAAAAACGGAGAGTTCCTAACTCACCTCCAACATCCTCATCTGCGGCTAAGCAGGCACGTCAACAACCGGCCTGAAACTGGTCGGGTTAGGCCCGCATTAGGCCGCTTCTCTTCTTCAAGACTGTTCTATTTCTGCTGGACTTCCTACCTGGGACTGATTACCTTTTTTGATGTTCTCATCTGGTTCGAGGGACTTGCTGCTCCTGAGAATTGCCGGAGGGTCCTGTCGCTCCACCAATTGATCCAGAGTCGGGCTACAGATCCACTGTGTTATAGAGGACCTGACCCCAAGTACTTGGTAGCTCTCGGTCCAGAGGCACACTTGGGAACGTTACCGTTCCCTTAAACCTTCCATTTATGCCTCTTCTAAATGGTTCATAGGCTAACCTGAATGTTACCTCATGTTTTATTGCTTTGGGTCAGTGTATTAAGCTGATTCTATTAACGTTATAAAAAGTCTCCTTTTCAAGTAATAGTTTTTTGTCCTGTGTCTGTGTTATGCAGTGAAGACCTTTTTATTTAGGGCAAATCACCCTCATATGTTACTCTTACTTTTTATAAAGTTTAATCTCGACATCTGTTACATGAATGGGGGGGTGGATGTTCTTCCCCTCAGATGAGGTCCCTAGTTAACTTTAGGACTTTGACCTCTAGTTTTGGTTTTAACATCAGCCTCCTCTCATTTTGAGGGGTAGGGATCTCCCGGGGGGAATTCAGCTCCAGGTATATATGCCTGCCTGGGGGTGGTGGGTGGGAGTCGTTTTGGCGGCTCATGTTTACTGCTGTTTTGGTGCGCCGGGGCCTTGGGGCTCCCGCGGTTCCACTGATTGGGGTGGTCCTGTGGGAGTCCTGTGGTGGCAGCGTGGCCAGCTGGGAGTGGTGGTCAGCGATGCCATGAGTGGAAGCCCTGGTTGTACCCCCTGATTTAATGCTACACTACTTGTTCTTCCCTCATGCCATTTTCTCTCTCAAGAGTTTTTTTTTTTTTTTTTGTCATGTAGCATACCACTACCGGATTGTATTAGATATTATTGTTAGGAGGTTGTCCACTTTTCCTTTTTACTCTGGGTGCTCTTCAGTCTCATTTTCTATGTCTACTTTTCTTATCTCTGACTTCTGCTCTTTGCTTTCAATACCGAATTCTTCTTTTTTTTTATTACTGGTTTCCTTAATGCTATACTGTTTCCCTCTCTCCTCGATGGCAGGCGAGGCCATCCAGGTCGGTAGTTCCCCTGGGGATGCCCCTTCCTTCGGCGTTTGCTAGGGGAAATATCACCTGGGTTCCCCCTTCTTGCTCTCCTGTAAATTTGTATCCAAGGATTGGGCACTTGCCCTCGGAGCTCCTTGGAATGAGCCTATTCTTTCATCTTTCCATTCCTTTTCCTTTTCTCCATCTCGTCTTCCCCCTCCTCCCCTTTGCTTTCCCTTTGGTTCCCCCCATGTTTTACATCTTACTCCTACCTCTAATCTGCACTCGGACTCGGGCACTCCTCCTATACCGCTATCCGTGGGTGATGTCTCCATTTAGCTCCCCATACACACAGATTTAATCTCAACACTCAGTCCTCATCGGTTTACACAAACTGACCATGTCTCATACTAACTCTTTGTACATAATTACACAAAATGTCAAGGGCTTGAATTCACCTAAAAAGCGCTCATTGGTATTGGGAGAATTACATAGAATGAGGGGAGATGTTGCGTTGCTGCAAGAGACCCACTTTAAGAAATCAACAACCGTGAGGTTAATTAATAGGTATTACCCTGTGTCATACCTGAGTTCCAATACAGTGAAGAAAAATGGTGTAGCTATCCTATTCAATAAAAATCTTTCTTTCCAACACTCGTCTACTCTTACAGATAGAGAAGGCAGATTTATATTTGTCAAGGGAACTATAGCAGGTTGCACTTACACCTTTGCCTCGCTCTATGCTCCTAATACCCAACAAAACACCTTCATTACATCAGCCCTAGAATCTCTTGAAATGTTCAAAGAGGGTACCCTAGTTCTTGGCGGAGACTTCAATCTCCCCTCTGTCCCCGCGGTTGACTGCTCTTCGGGCTTGTCATCCCACAGCCAATTGGTTCTTAGTCATTTTGCCAAAACTCTCCACTCCTTTCGTTTAGTTGACTCCTGGCGTCTCCTGAATCCCACATCCAAAGATTACACGTTTTATTCTCATCCACATGATCAATATTTTAGAATTGACTATATATTTATTGAGCATTCTTCCATCCCACTATTACGAGAAGCCTCCATAGGCAACATCACGTGGTCAGACCATGCCCCTGTCTTCATATCTTTATGTAAGACTTCTCTTCCCAAACCTTTCATCCACTGGAGGCTAGACGAATTCCTTTTACAACACCATGACTCGGTTGACAAACTGAAGGACACCCTAACTCACTATATAACTGAAAATGACACCGGAGAGGTCTCCCCTCTCACTGTATGGGAAGCGCATAAATGTGTCATGTGAGGAGAACTAATTAAGTTAGCCTCTAATAAAAAGAAAGAAGCTACCAGAGCAATTGATACTCTTTTGCTGGAAATTCAAGCCCTGGAATCATCTCATAAAGCTTCAAAGCTGAAGGCTTCCCTACAACAGTTAACTTCTTTAAGATCGCAGTTATGTCTCCTTCTACAAGCTAAAGTTGAACGTTCGTTTTTTAGAATCCGCCAAACCCAATTCGAATTTGGCAATAAGCCAGGTCGACTATTAGCGAGGCAGCTTCGGACTCACGATAACCAGTTAGTTCATGCCTCCCCTTATATTGCGGCTACATTCCGCTCCTTTTATGCATCATTATACCATTTGGCACAGTCTTCCCACGTTCCACTTGATCATTCACGTCTGATAGACGCGTACTTAGAAGAAGCTCAGCTTTCGCCACTTACTAAAGAAGCCTCTGACTCCTTGGAATCTCCCATGACGGAACGAGAAGTGCTTGAGACGATAAAACAACTTCCAGCGGGAAAGAGCCCTGGTCCAGATGGTTTCTCCCAAGCCTATTATAAAACATTTGATACGATCCTCTCCCCAATACTAACTAAAGCTTTCACATCTCTGCCAGAATCCATTGGGTCACACCCCACCGTGGCGGAAGCACGCATTTCGGTCATTCCTAAACCTAAAAAAGACCACACTCAATGTCAAAATTATCGGCCAATATCGCTCCTGAATTTAGATCTGAAGATCTACGCTAAAATTTTGGGTAATAGACTGAAACCATTCTTGCCACACCTTATCCATCTTGATCAAGCTGGATTTATACCTAAACGAGAAGCCCGTGATAATACACGTAAAATATTGAATGTCATCCACCACATAGAGAATCATAGATTACCTGCAATTCTTATGACTGTCGCCGCTGAGAAGGCTTTTGATCGTGTTAACTGGCAATTTATGTTTCGGACCCTTCACTATTTTGGTGTTGGTCCACGCTTTCAAGCATATGTACAAGCCCTATGCACTAATCCTTCAGCTAAGGTGAAGGTCAATGGTCACCTCTCCGACTCGTTTTCCATCTTCAATGGGACTCGCCAAGGCTACCCTTTGTCCCCACTAATCTTCGTCTTGACAATGGAGACTTTGGCCCAACACATTCGTAAAAACACGGAAATTTGCGGTGTTTCTTTACCCTCTCTCTCCACCCCATTTAAACTGTCTTTATTTGCAGACGATATCCTTCTCTCTTCATCATCGCCAGACGTTGCCGTCCCGGCCTTTTTGTCTGAATTAGACCGGTTCTCAGTAATGTCCAATTTTAAAATGAACATCTCAAAGTCCTGTGTTTTGGCGTTGAATATTCCTAATTCACATCTAAATCGATTAAGGGGGCTCTATCCCTTACACTGGTCCAAGACATCCTTAGATTATCTGGGAACTAAGCTAGCTCCCTCCATCCATCTTATCTTCTCAACCAACTACCCGAAACTTCTTCAGACTGTTCGATCCGATTTTTTTACTTGGAAAGGAGACTTAACGTAATTAAGATGTGTATACTGCCGAAATTTATATACCTCTTTCAATCCCTACCTGTCAGGGTTCCGACATCGTTTTGGACTGAAACATCACGCCTGATATCGTCCTTCCTCTGGGGAGGTAAACGCCCCAGGATTAGATCTGGAATCTTGTGGAGATCTTCAGGGACTGATGGATTAGGTCTGCCCGATTTCTGCAAATATTACCTTGCATCGATCTTAGCTTCTATTCCTGATTGGATATCTAATGTCACCAATAAGCAATGGTTAGACCTGGAGAGGCGGCATGCAAACCCACGCGATCCACTGTGGGAATCCCTGATTCCCAAAGAAGCTAGAGCTCCCCTATCTGTATTTAACCCCATTGTGAGGAATGTTCTTTCTTGTTGGTCATCCTCCCCCATTGTACCTCGTCTCATTTCGCTTCCTTCCCCGCACTCCCCACTTTTTCATGACAGGGAGTCCCCATATACTCTGCCGAGATCCCAGTTCCCATTGTGGTCAACTCTACAAGACATATGTTTGATGGACTTCGTTAAGGATGGTGAGATCAGGGATTTCCCTTCTCTACAAGGCCGATTTTGTCTGCCTCAGGGGGAGGTTTGGAGCTATATCAGGATAAAAGGATTTCTTACGTCTAAAGGCATCTTAAATCGTCTTAGGGAGGCCAGATCGCCCTTTGAGGATCTCTTGAAGCCAGAGACAACACTTAAGGGTTTCCTGGGAACCATCTATAGACTAATTGTAGATCTTAGTAGCTCGTCCAAACCACCATATTCGCTGTCTTGGGAAACAGACCTAGGTCAAACGCTCCATGTCCCAGATTGGAAGGGGATTTGGCGTAACATACAGAAGTCCTCCATATCCACGCAATTGGTGGAAATGAATAATAAATTGCTCTTTCGATGGTACTACACTCCCTATAGACTACATAGCTTTAACCATAAATTATCTAATCTTTGCTGGAGATGCGAGAAGTCACCAGGCACCCTCCTACATATATGGTGAGATTGTCCGGCGATCCCTGCGTATTGGAACTCATGCATTGCGCTTATTAACCAATGTTTGCACCTCTCTATTCCGGCGAACCCCTGGCAGATTCTACTGTTCAGAGATCTGCCAGCTGTTCCTAAACCAAAAAAATTAATACTATATACGATGTTGAACGCAGCCAAAGCTTTAATCCCCCTTCATTGGAAGTCTAAGGTCTCTCCTCCAGTGAGTGCTTGGTTCACTAAGGTAGTTGATCATGCTCTCTTTCTCAAAATAACGTGGAAACGTAAGAAATTAGATTACTCAATCTTGTAACAATGGATATCAACATTTTTAGCCCTTGACATTGATTAGAATTCCCACCTTGGTTTTTTAACCATATACTGGATGATAGCCCGAGTCCGAGTCCCTCACCCGAGTCCTTCATCTTTCATCCCCCAATCTCCACCCCTTTATCTTTCTCTTTCTTGCTCTCTACCCCCCTCTCCTCTTCTACTTTCTCTCTCCTCTCCCCACTTTCTTCCTTCTTCATCCTCTGATCTAAACCTGGAAACTCCATAGATCGTCATCTCCTCTTGGGGGAATGCCTACAACCGATCTTACAGTAGATTGACGCATGTAACCTCGCTTCTGATTTTGCTGTTTGAACTAGCATCCTCTGTGAAATTCATGTTTAATTTAATGTATCGTTGTTTGAATTCCATGTATAATTTGGAGCTTCCTCAATAAAAATCTTTAAATACAAAAAAACATTTTCTATTGGTACCTCCATACTCATTGTGAAAAAATGGGGACCAGACAATAATATTGTTAACACAATTAAAAGTTCCAAGTTAAAATCTACATACTGATTATTGCATGTGGAAACAACTAGGAACAACAAGCAAAACATTTTAAACAAAATCAGTCCTTTTCTGTCTGGAGGAATGTATGTAGTCACTAGCTTGGTGTGACACCCCACAAACCAGTGCAGGTGAATCATACTGAGAGGCAGGAGAAGCCTCTTATAAATGTGAGTAACACTATTGGAGAGAAAAGGGCTATTTATAATAATTAATGTGATCTTATAATACTACACTTAGAGGTGTTCTTTGCACTGTTTCTCTTCTTTTTTCTTGTATTGTGTTGTATGTTCACTCTACGACGTGGATTGTGACTGTGAGATCCACCTAACAGCTGCACCTTGACACCGGGATAAGTGGATTTTCAAGGATATTGAATTATATTAAGTGTTAAATAGAGCGCTTATAATCTACTACTTTGTCTATATGAGTTTTAGTGTCACTTTTTAGTAGTTACAATATTATATGGAATAATTTTATTTTTTAGTTTTATATTTCAGAAGAGGAATATTTCACTTTGATCATTTTAGTTATTTCTTCGATAAATTATTTGACACCAGATAATTCCTATTAACCTTTTATTTAGATTGGCAGTTTTATTAGAAATAATGCACTCAGTTTTTATTTTCTGTTTTCATTCTCTCTATCGGAGCACTCTATCGCTCTCTCTTCACTGCACTTCTACTACTCCTGGGGATCCTGGTGTTTTCTACGAGAGAGGCTCAAGAGAGACTGATACAATAGACTGGACAGTCATCATTCATCATCATTTTCATATCCATCTGTCACGGGAACCGGACAAATTCCCTGGTTATTGTTTCAAATATACCCCTCCTCCCCCATCCTCCTCCAAAGGACTAAAATTCACATTCTCGAGACTGCCAGCCGGACTATCACACCAGCCGTCCGGCTGTGGAACGTAGGCCGGCTCCTGATTGGTTAAAGCCCTGGGTGCCATGTTTAAAGGTTCCCCATAGACTTAACATGGGGAAAAGTAGGCGTCCCAGGGATTGGCCAGTCAGCCACCCGCCCATAGCATCTGATAGGCTAAAGGCAGGTGTGACACCAGAGGCCAGGATTGGCCACATCATACTCAGCCCTGGATTGGCTGGGGTTTGAAGGCGGCTAAATCAAATTATGTAAAAGATGCTTTAGCACAAAGGACACTATTGTGAATGTGTATTCTAGCCCATTGTATCCAGCCCCAGCCCTTTGTCTAATGTTTACCCACCGCCCCTCACTATTGTCAGTTAATGCACTCATGTCTGTCCCCATTGTTCCCTGGCCACACTGTTCAGTATATAAGTCTGTTGGTTTCTTCAATAAAGAGTTCTGGTTTACCCTGACACTAGTTCTGCCTGGTGACTTAGGGTACATTGCTGTATGCTGCGGGAGCCTTTGCTGGTGGATTTTGGGGAAGAAGTTATCTTTGACGGTGACACCAACGCTGGGTGTCTGCTGGTACCGTCACACCATCATTCATCTTTAACTCATCTCATTTATTAACATTCCATAAAGGTCAATCCAGACTGCAGTGAGCAACATAAAATGTTTGCTCATATTTTTTGTTACTATTAAAAGACTCAAATAACAAATTATGGACTCAGGACTTACTAACCACTGAATGGTCTATGTTTATGCATTTTCTTTTATATATAGCTCATTTTCTGTGTGACTGTTTAATACTAATCTAGGTGTGTTGCTTAAATCTACCTCTATTGCAAGGGCTACATACATATATACAGTCAAAATAGTTATACACCAATGGGAATATTTTGTTTTTGCCACAATCTTTTTAGTTCACAATTATGTAAATATGGCGTTTAACCCCTTGTAAGCTAGATAAGTCTCCAAAGCATTGTGGACTATTAATAATGAGCACATAGGTGGGTAAAGTGAGGCCTTTGGCTGGACGTGATGGTGGGGGTTGTAGTCTGGCAGCAGCTGGAGGGCCAGACACTGTTCAGAGATGCTCATGAGCTTGGAAGGGTATGCAAAGAGCTCGCCAGGACCGTGTCCTTCACCCAGGGTGCAATCTCTTTTAGCTCACAAGTGCCATAAAGAGAGAAGAAATAATCTGAAGAATATCATATTGGTCATGCCAAAATGACAGCCCATCCATGAAATGGCAGGCAATGCTCCTCTGAACAAGGGAAACATCTAACCCCAGACATACCTTTTGACCTTGTTGGGCCTTGTCAGTGAGGTGTAGCTGATCCCTCTAGGTACTTGTGAACAAGGGGTCCACATCTGGATTCCCCCATAACACTTAGTGTGACCAACCCCAAGAGTGATTTTCATATGTAGAAGAAACAGTCAGAGATGGTCAGTTAGGCACATGAGCCTGCAAGGTATGCAAATAGCTTACTAGGACTGTGTAATGCACCCAGGGTGAAATCTATGTTAGCTCACAAGTGTCCTACACAGAGAAAAAATACTCTGAAGCATATCATATTGGTCCTGTCAAAATGACAGCCCAGCCACGAAATGCCAGACAATTCTCCTCTGAACGAGAGAAGCAGCTGATACCAGATGCCTTACTTGTCCTTGTCGGTGAGGTGCAGCTGTTCCCTTCAGGCACTTGTGAGTAAGGGGTCAATTTCTGGATTCCCCCATTAATCTTAGAGTGACCAACCCTAATAGCAATTTTCGTATATAGAAAAGAAGTCAGAGATGCTAAGCTAGGCACATGAGTTTGAAAGGGTATGCAAAGAGCTCACTAGTACTGTGTCCTGCGCCCAGAGTGCAATCTCTTTTAGCTCACAAGTTCCACACACAGAGAAGAAATATTCTGAAGCATATCATACAGGTCCTGCCAAAATGGCAGTCCAGTCATCAAATGCCAGACAATTCTTCTCTTTACAAGGGAAACAGCTAACTCCTGGTGATGTTTCAGCCTTACTGGGCCTCATCTGTGGTTTCTTTCTCCAAATTTTTAGCCTGTGATATTTGATAAAGGGGGTGTCCCCCGAAACGCGTTATCAGGCGATTTTTAATACTGATATTGATTTTACTTATGTTTTTGTATTAAACTTACTTTTTGGAGAATTTAAGTTTTTTTTCCTGGGAGATGTGACTGAATTGGGGCAGTCTGAAATTACCCCATTTGTTTTGGCTGATTGTTACTGATCATCTATGATACACAACGATTATTTGTATCTCTGCCTATGATCATATATACAGTGGAGTCAATATCTGAAGTTGGGGTTGGTGTCTTTTGCGCTCTTCCTGTGTGTGTTTTTCTGTTTTTTGAGGCATTCCAACGAGTGATTCTGGGTATCCTTTTGAAGAAGCGGCGATTCATCATCCATTTGATTGACTGAGTGAGGGCAGTCTGATTCCCCCATTTATCTATGCTGACCACTACTAAGTGGTTATATATATGTGAGTACGGTGGTGTATTGGTGGAGGTCCTCTATTTGCAAAGATTTATTGCACTAGGGAGCGCCCTTGTTTTTTTCTCTTTTCTCATCTGTGAGATGCAGCTGATCCCTCTAGGCACTTGTGAGCAAATGTGCTCAGTTCTGACTAGAATAGGGAGTTGTGACTCAATTTTAAAATAGATACAACAGCAGGATCAAGGGCCAGAACCAATGCCTATCCCTGGATGTCAGCTGGAAGGTATGATGGTGCCGCTGGCTTGTTCCAGAAATTAAATTATTTAGGATCACATAATTTATTTTGGTATATTGTGAAATTAATCTTATTTGGAAAGTGTGCTGCTTATCTGAGTTTACGTTCCTGGTATGAACTTTCACAATCTGATGTTCTTTAGCAACTGAGTAGAATATTATTGCCAAGACCTTGTACACAATTGTCATACAAACTGGCTCTAATCCAGTAACTTCCACTATAAATATCCAGCATCAGCAATAAGCAGGTAGAGTGAACCTTCAACCAAACATGGATCTAACGACACTTGGGACCCTATTCCTTGCTCTGCTGGTCTCTATCATGTTGATCTATTCAACATGGGATAAAATGTACAGAAGACGTAATTTGCCTCCAGGTCCGACCCCTCTCCCTGTGATTGGAAACTTACTGCACATAAAGAAGGGGGAACTGGTAAAGTCTTTGATGCAGGTCTGTACTTTGCCTTGGAAGTTCTATTTATTGTAGAGATTATACATATAACATTAATGTTTTTGAGAGAACATATGAAAGTCTATGTTTACAAATTGTTTATGGCAGATGGGATCCCATGATGTTCAAATGTGATCAGGCTTTTAAGATTGAGCACCACCTTTTAACCTTTAATGATAAAATATTATGCCCCTCCCATACTCACTTACACATACACAGTCTTTACATGCACCATACACAGATTGTTTTGGAGCCTTAAGGATTGTGTACTCATATGAGAGATATAATTATTAAGAGGTGCTTAATTGTATGTTCCTCTAGATATTTTATTTTGTGTTCAGTTTGGTTATTGTCCCCCCTAAACCTTTTTCCTTCCTCTCTCCATCCTCACTGTCACCCCTCTCTCACTTCCTCTCTCCCCCACTCTCCCTTCTCTCCTCTCTAGTCTTCATCTCTCTCCTGAACCCTCTCTCCCTCATTTCTCCCCTCCTTCCTATCTCCCTTCTTCTTTCTATTTATTTCCCTATCCATCCTCACTGTAACCCCTCTCTCACTTCCTCTCTCCCCCACTCTCCCTTCTCTCCTCTCTAGTCTTCATCTCTCTCTTGAACCCTCTGTCACTTCCTTTCTCTCTCTCCTCCACTCTCCCTTCTCCTCCTCTCTATTCTTCATCTCTCTCCTGAACCCTCTCTCTCCCTCATTTCTCCCCTCCTTCCTATCTCCATTCTTCTTTCTCTTTATTTCCCTATCCATCCTCACTGTCACCCCTCTCTCACTTCCTCTCTCCCCCACTCTCCCTTCTCTCCTCTCTAGCCTTCATCTCTCTCCTGAACCCTCTCTCTCCCTCATTTCTCCCCTCCTTCCTATCTCCCGTCTTTTTTCTCTTTTTTTCCCTTTCCATCCTCACTGTCACCCCTCTCTCACTTCCTCTCTCCCCCACTCTCCCTTCTCTCCTCTCTAGCCTTCATCTCTCTCCTGAACCCTCTCTCTCCCTCATTTCTCCCCTCCTTCCTATCTCCCTTCTTTTTTCTCTTTATTTCCCTCTCCATCCTCACTGTCACCCCTCTCTCACTTCCTCTCTCTCTCTCCCCCACTCTCCCTTCTCTCCTCTCTAGTCTTCATCTCTCTCTTGAACCCCTCTCTCTCTCTCTCATTTCTCCACTCCTTCACTTCTCCCTCCTTCTTTCTCTTTATTTGCCTCTCTCCATCCTCACTCTCACCCCTCTCTCCCTTCACCCTCTTCTCTGCTCTTAATCTTTCACTCCCAAACCCCCTCTCTCCCTCGTTTCTCCCCCTCCTTCTCATCTCCCTACTTCTTTCTCTTTCTTTCCCTACTCCCCACTGTGTGCTTCTCTCACGTACCCTCACACCCTCCTGTCTCCTGTGACAAGGTAACCCTTTGAATGCTAGAGAGTTACCCAATACATTACAGCAAAATGAGTTGGATACTTCTCTGGCACTCAAGGGGTTAAGCTTAAACCCTGTATGCACGGCTCACACCTGCTATCATGTCACATTTCATTCTGCACCTGCCCTGAGACACGCTACTTGTTATTATCACTAATCTAACCCTTAACCCTTTGTAGACCAGAAAGGTGTGCAATGCTGTGCTTTGCAGCCCTTTGTACAGCAAGCAAATCCTCAAAGGGTTGTTGAATACATCTTTTTTAATGTCTTGAGCTTTCATTTCCTGTTTCCAGAGGGGCTCTTGGATTTCCCCATTAACCAAATTACACTTAAAGGGGGCATGGCCCCCTAAGACAAAATTAATTTGATTTATAGAGTGGTAATATATGCCTCTATGCTGTATTAAACATTTCTAATGGCACATTATGTTAATAAGTGATGTTCCAGGTCAAATGTACCCCTCACTGTTCCATTAGAAATATCCCAGTATGTGGGCTCTGCCTAGGTTCATTTAAGAGACTAGTAGAATCTGTTACTGTATGTGAGTGGCTTTGATTGCAAGCTTTCAGGATAACTAGGTCTCATCTTAATTCTTAGTAAGCCTGAAGCAGTTATCTAGTTATCTTGAAAGCTTGAATCCAAAGATACTTGCTTAGCAAATAAAGGTATCATTTTTACTCTACTACTCTCCTGCATCTATGGCTAGCTAACACGCTTCCATGCTTTACTCATAGACTTATTTATACACAGTGTGGGGGTAGGAGTGGTCTAGCACAGAAATAAATTAGCATGGAGTGTCAGACTGTGCCACCAGCAAATAAAGGTTTGTTTCTCACAAACTATGTATATAGTCTATAAATATACGACTGGCGCAACATACAAGACATTTTTACTTCTCTTTTAACCCTCTCTGGAACTCTGAGTTCCAGAGAGGGTTAACTCAAGGTGTGGGGTTCACGTTAATTTTCTACAGGGATGGAATGTCACAGTGTATATAAGAATGAGATCTTCTGAAACTCTGAACACACTCCAACCAATGTGTCCATAGTGTCACACACACTATGGTAGGGAGCCGTGTGGTGCTGGCCTCTGGTTTTTAGGTGCTAGCGAGCAATGCT
The DNA here is from genome assembly GCA_037306005.1 of Rhinophrynus dorsalis. Lineage (NCBI taxonomy): Eukaryota > Metazoa > Chordata > Amphibia > Anura > Rhinophrynidae > Rhinophrynus > Rhinophrynus dorsalis. The sequence continues at coordinate 187,724,915 of CM074726.1, forward strand.
GGAGTGCGGAGCTTGTGACCGGTGATGGCGTGCCAGGTACTCCCTTGCTGCAGCAGAAGCTGGTTAAAGGTGCTGGTCACGACACCAGATTGTTCCACCCCAGTTGAGCTGAGGTGCAATCAGGATAGGAGTACGTAGGAACCGTTAGAAAAACCAGGCCAGCCGGACACCAAGCGGGAAATACGGAACATGGCAGAGGTCAAGCGCAGCTAAGAGTTCAAGCAGGAGAGAAGCTCAGAAGTGGTCAGACAAGCCAAGGGTCAAGCCAGAGCAGAGATCAGACATGGTCAGACAAGCCAAGGGTCAAGCCAGGAACAAGGTAAAGAGACAAGCAAACGTCCAGAGCCCAGGACCAAACTACGAGTAGCATGTGGAACGGGTGCCCTAAGCCTGGGGCAGCCCATTTAAATATGTAGACTGGCCAATGGAGAGAGCTGGGAAAGAGAGGTTTGTTTGGGAGCCGAGAGGAATTGGAGGAGTGGAATCCAATGCGGAAGCTCCCTGAAGTGGAACCTGGAAGAGCCACCGCGAAGGAAGACGCGGCCTGGGCGAACACGGCGGCGGTGACACCTAGTCCTAGTTCCAGACTGCAAATACACCAATGTGTTCAGAGTTTTAGTTCCAGACTATAAATAAAACAATGTGTCCAAAGTTCTAGTTCTAGACTGTAGATAAATCCTGTATCTTATATCACTGGCTCTTTACCTCTTTTCAGTGACCCAGAACCTTTTGTGAGTGATCCTTTTGTTGGTAACTTGATATATTTTGTCTCTGACCTGGTATCATTTGTCTGTTATCCTGAACCTTTTATCAGTGACTCTGGATACTTTTTGGAACATTGTCTACCAAGAATTAGGAGACCTGGAACCTTTCTTCTTAGAAAATCATTATTGGGAAGAAAGTGATTTTTGAAAAAGGGTATTAGGGGCAGTATTCAGGAAGCTAAAGAAGAGAAAAACAAACTTGATACAGGTTCCAGGACTCCTTCTTGGTAGACAAAGTTCCAAATAGTATTTAGAGTCATTGATAAAAGGTTCAGGATCACAGACAAATGGTAGAAGGTCGCAGACAAAAGATATCAAGTCGCCAACAAAAGGATCACTCATAAAAGGTTCCGGGTCACTGACAAAAGGTACAGAGTCATTGATATAAGATACAGAGTCATCAACAAATGGTGCCAGATCACTGACTAAGGTACTAGGTCACTGAAAAAAGGTACTGAGTCACCATCAAAGGTACCAGATCACTAACAAAAGGCACTGGTTCACTGACAGAACATTCTGGGTCATGAAAGGTACCAGGTCACCTACATAAGGTACCAGATCACAGACATAAAAGTATCTGGTCACCATCAAAAGGTACTGTGTTACTGATAAAAGGTATATAGTCATTGATAAAAGGTACAATATTACCAAAAAAAGGTAGAAGATCACCGACAAAAGGTACCAGATTCGTGATAACATATACCAGGTCACTGACAAAAGGTACCACATCACTATCCTGATATCACCTAGCTGTAAATAAGCTCTGCACCTGCCTAATATTTATGCTTTAAATCCTATACTTTCTGCTGCAATTAATACATTATAAAGATTTATTAATGGGGAATTATCCCCTTCAAATAAGAGGCCCTTAATTTGTACAGACAGACTTGGTGATTAATTGTCCTTTCACACAGCAGTCACTTAGAGCTACTACATTTTGTTTTCATTTGAACTCTGCTGTAGTTCCCAACTGCAAAGGAAATGCTATAACCTGGGAAAGGTTTCCATGGGTCATTAGAATAGTGGACAAGCCTCTTTCTCTATGATCTAGGAAGCCACAGCCATAATTCTAAATAGCGGGTCTCTCTCTCTCTCATTGGCTCTAGCAAACCACACCCATGATTCTAAAGGGCCATGGAAACATTCTCAAGATAGTAATAGGTCTCCATTCATATTGCTGTATGAAGAACACATGCCTAGGATAGTCCTTCTGTTAAAAATGATTCCAAGGTTAAAATTCCTATATAAATTAGTCCCATTTTGATATGGAGAATACCTTATACAATTCAATTTACCTTTTACAGCTGTCAGAGAAGTATGGCTCGGTATATACTCTCTATTTTGGGTCACGTCCAGTAGTTATTCTCTGTGGCTACCAAACAGTAAAAGAAGCCCTTATTAATCAAGGAGAAGAATTCAGTGCCCGAGGACGGTTGCCTACACTAGACAGCGTGTTCCAGGGTTATGGTAAGTCATGTGTGTAACTATTTACCCATTGGAGTGGAGCCAGTGGTAATGTGCTTTAAGGGACTTGTTTAATCAGCCTCCACATGTATGCACCCTTGGTCAATATAACATCTTCTTAGTAGATTTTTAACCCTTTCAGGGTTGCATTATGTTACACAGCCATCTGATCATTAACCCTTTGAATGTCAGAGGGGATAATAGTTAACCCCTTAATGACTCATGATGTATATGTACATCACGGGGTGGCTATCCCTAAAGGATCAAGGATGTACAGCTACGTCAATGAATTCAGGGCTCCCCGTGTGGTTGCACACCATTTGGGGAGCCCTGAATCAGACCGCACGAAAAAGAAAATGGTCTGCGGCTGGTCCCTAAGGGGTTAGAGACTGCTTTCCCTCTCACCTGCCTCCTCCTCCTCAAATATATCCTATATAATAATTCGCTAAGTTGTGTGTAACGCCCGACATGCGCAGTAGACACTGCTGCACGTGCGGCAGTCATGTGCAGTACAGACTGCCCGCGCCGCGGCTGATACAGAGCTGGGAACTCCGAAGGAGCGTCCCGCTCTGTATCAGCCGAGGCGCGGGCAGTCTCCACTGTGACTGCCCCGCGACCGGCTGCCAGAGGGGCACTGTGGCCTGTGTAACGGGTTGTTCAACTAGTATATTAATAATTGGATGGAGTAGGTCCTTAAAACCCCCTCTCTCCAGTCCTAAATCAATATAATTAACTTTATTTGAAACCCCTTTGAGTGAAATGGGGGATGGGGTGTTACAATCCTTCTGACAGTCAAAGGAGTGTCAACAGGTTGTCCAGCACTGTGAAACTCAAAGGTTTAAAATAGATTACTAAACTAAATGGACCGGAGAGCATGAGGGAGCGGGAGGTGGGATGCAGAGCACAGAGTGATGTTATAATCTGGAAGGCAGTGAGTGTCAGGTGTAAGGGGGAGCAGTGTGGAATGTTAGTATCTGGCTGGCAGGGAGTGTCAGGTAGAAGGGGAGCAGTGTGGAATGTTAGTATCTGGATGGCAGGGAGTGTCAGGTAGAAGGGGGAGCAGTGGTGTGGAATGTTAGTATCTGGCTGGCAGGGAGTGACATGTAGAGGGAGGGCAGTGTGGAATGTTTGTATCTGGCTGGAAGGGAGTGACATGTAGAGGGAGAGCAGTGTGGAATGTTAGTATCTGGCTGGCAGGGAGTGACATGTAGAGGGAGAGCAGTGTGGAATGTTAGTATCTGGCTGGCAGGGAGTGACATGTAGAGGGAGAGCAGTGTGGAATGTTAGTATCTGGCTGGCAGGGAGTGACATGTAGAAAAGAGAGTGGTGTGGAATGTTAGTATCTGGCTGGCAGGGAGTGTCAGGTAGAAGGGGGAGCAGTATGGAATGTTAGTATCTGGCTGGCAGGCAGTGTCAGGTAGAAGGGAGAGCAGTGTGGAATGTTAGTATCTGGCTGGCAGGGAGTGACATGTAGAGGGAGAGCAGTGTGGAATGTTTGTATCTGGCTGGCAGGGAGTGACATGTAGAGGGAGAGCAGTGTGGAATGTTAGTATCTGGCTGGCAGGGAGTGACATGTAGAGCGAGAGCAGTATGGAATGTTAGTATCTGGCTGGCAGGGAGTGACATGTAGAGGGAGAGCAGTGTGGAATGTTAGTATCTGGCTGGCATTGAGTGACATGTAGAAAAGAGAGTGGTGTGAAGTGTTAGTATCTGGCTGGCAGGTAGTGGCATGTAGAAAAGAGAACACTCTAAAATTTTAGTATCTGGCTGGCTTTGCAATGCTTTGCATGCCCCTCCAGCACTGAAAAGGTTAAAAGTCCGGTCCTGCTTTGCCAGTACTCACAAGATGCACTGTAGAGACTGCCCAAATGCACAGAATGCTCCCAGCACAGAACTCCCAGAATTCCGCACAGAATGCTCCCAGCTCAGAACTCCCAGCATTCTGAACGTTCCAGCAATCTCTACTGCACGTGACGGCTTCTGACAAACATCCTAGCAAATTATTATATAGTATGGTCAGTTTGGTATTAAATTCATTAAAACTCAGTTCTGGGTATACAATAGTTTAAACACATTATGTCATTTAAACAACTGGTTTTCTTATAGCACTGTGTTTATACGGTCATTTGCAGAATGTGTTGGATAGAAACTTGTTTTATTTGTAGCCTAGGCATGTAGGCCTCAGTTCAATTCAACCCGTCACCAAAAAACACCTGCCAGATTTTTTTCAAGCAAGGTAAACCACTCAATTACCTGTGCTCGGAAAAAAATACAGGCTAAAAAAATTCATGTCAGGCACTAAAGTTAAAACCAGTTCCATCTTCCGATTCAGTTCCATGCATTAGGCATTAAGATGGGTTAAGGAACCCACTCTAACTTGTGAAAATCTGCACCCAGCTGTTTTTGGCGCAGAGTTCCCATCACATGTTTAATCCTGCTGATGCAGGAATTGAAGAGGAAAAAAGGTAAAAATCAACCCCTAAGTGACCGGTGGATACTATGATATGGAGCCCTAAGCCACATATCAATACATCCAAAGTACTCACAAAATGTGTGAAATATTAGTAGAATTGACCCTATGAGTGCCAGTGGGTTATACAGAGCAATGCACAATGTTGCATACCCCACTGGCAATCAAAGGGTTAATCTGACAAAAGTGTCAAAATTGCATGAAAACAAACATTCACCTGTAATCCTGATGTCCAGCTTGGTCTTCAGCTACTGTCTATCTTGTCTCATCTTCTGTCTTCTTCCTCTTCATTTTCTTTCTCTTCATATTGTCTTCTGATCTCATCTTCTGTCTTCTCATCTTGTCTTCTTATCTCATCTTCTTTTTTCTCATCGCATCTTCTGTCTTTTCTTCACATCTTCTTTCTTCTTATCTCATCTTCTGTCTTCTCATCCCACCTTCTGTTTTATCTCATCTTATGTGTTCTTATTTCATTTTATGTCTTCTTATCTCATCTTATGTCTTCTTATCTCCTGGTTTATCCAAGAGATGTCCCCGAGAGAAAAAAATAAAGTAATTATTAAATTGTGCTCATAAAAAGATACGCAGTGGTGAACCCTTTGAAAGCTGGCAACGGAAGGGTTAAATCTGTGTCAGCTGTCAAATATGATAAATAATGTTGTGCTCAATGTAGAAAAAAAATTCTTTTCAAATCTATTTAGCAATAAAATAGAGTTGGAATCCACATTGATTATCAACTTTATTGCCTTATAAAAAATCTTTGGAAGAGGCATTGAAAGAGCTGAATCATGCTGCTGCTTCCACCTCTGTAATCGGAGGTGGTGGAAGCAATGCAAGCCAAAAATCCCAACTCCTCCATACCTCTCATGCTATTGATCATTTCTGTGAAAAAAAAATTAACATAGACTGGTTTTTTTATGGCCAGACTCTGTTCAAAATGATTCCCAGCATTCAGTTGGCTGTGATGTGTGCTTACACACCTCCCAGCAAATCAACTTCTAGTGGTGGAATGACTAAATCCAGTAGAAGCTGATTGCCTGGGAGGTGCGTAAGTACATATCCCAGACAACTGAATGCTGGAAACCATTTTGAACAAAGTCGGCCATATAAAAGCTAGTATATGTTAAATTTTTTTCAGAAAGATGTTTGGGCAGCAGCCAGAGAGGTATGGAGGAAGGGGGATTTTCAACTTGAACTGCTGCCACCACCACCCTCGAAAGCAGCAGAGATGGCAGCAAGATTTTAGTCTTTCAATGCGTCTTCCACTCATTTTTTTGAATACATTTAATACTCAATGTGGACTCCAACACTATTTTTTGCGAATATATGTGGAGGAAAGAAGAAGTTGGCCAATAATTCTTCTCCACATGCCCCTCCTCCAAAATCATGGGTGTATTGTTATTAGAATAGAAAATTTCCCTTGACAACAGGAACTGTGGCTTCCATCAGCAACCGCAATGTGCACAGTGTGTATGTGGTAAATAACATCTGGGGGCACAAATATATCCAAACACCAGAAACCAAGTACTGTCTCTGTCACTATACCCTTTGTCCACCCCCCCACCAAGGACACATGACAACTTGCTGACAGTTTAATAGTAATGATGAACCCTCCCTGCTACCAGCTTAACATATTCTGTGGGATGGAACCTCCTCAGCTTGATACCCTGCTTATCATTCTTCTCCACCACACTACCAAGTGTGGTCAGTGCACCAGGCAGTGTTGAATGGGTGGACAAGAAGTGCCACATCCTAACATCTACAGAGTGGCTATCACTTGGTGGGGGAGGTAATGATGAAAGTAGTGAATTGGCATAAGATGTAGTTACCCTAGAGCAAGAAGATGATGGTGAGCCAGATGTTTTGGTTGTAATTGAACTTCCAAACCCTGCCTTGGTTTCTCTATTCTTCTTCCTCTTTGATCACTACCTAGCCTCTGGTTGCCTTTCTAGAGAGTCAGGGGGTACAGCAACAGTGGTGCTCAATTTCTGTAGTCGGTGTTTAGCTTTAACATGTTTCTCATGGTGTATGTGTTTCATGTGCGTTACCAGGGTGGTTGTGCCAAGGCATGTTTCTTCTTTTCACCTTCTCACTGACTTGTCACAAATTGTGCACAGTGCCATTGTTGATGACAGCACTGTACCTGCTCCAAGAGGAAAAATAGTCCCATTCCCATTACTTCAGGTTGGAGGGAAAAGGTGGAGAAGAATGGCCGCTTTCTTCTTCTCCTCAACATTCCCCTTCACTGTCTGGGACAGAGGATGATGTTGCTGCTGTTGCTGCTACTGCGTCAGAATCAGAACTGCAACTAGAACCAGTAGTACTGCTGCTGCTGGCAAGTGGAACCTGTTCTAGTCCCGCATCACTTGTTGACCCAATTCTTACTATGTCCATGATGGTCTGTGGCATACTAGTCTGCATCGCAACATCTTGATGCCCTTGCAACTCAGCAGCAGCTAGAGCAGTTGCAAACTCTGCAAATTCCAAAAGCTCATGCAGGTGGTGGTGGAGATGCCCATCCTCATCTTTGTCTCACATTCCTTCCCAGTTTGGACTAAAAAGACCATCAATGTCTCTTTCACCCCAGTTTCTCCACCATCATCATTGCCACCATCACCACCACCAGTCTCTCCGTGCTGCTGCTGATCTGTTACAGATATCTCTCTGCTGGTTGGAGGAGGTGATAAGAAATGTGACAGAGGGTCTGCTAATGTCAAACTTGCCATTTCTGGTTGACCTGAAGAAGGTAGACAGCACAAGCAGCAGGCACAGGCAGATGATCTGTGCTTCTGGTGGTGGTGGTGAAATTATTGCTGCTAGGTAACAATTCTGCGTTCTTAAGGATCATGTTCCACCTGGGCAATGTCAAGAGAGGAACAGGACTCCCAGGGATAGGGGAGTAGTGTGGGGTCCCTTGACTGTTAGTCTGCACACTGTATATTGCTTCCCCTACCACTCCCCTAACACTAATCCCACCAGCTCCCTCACCATCACCGTTACTAGTACTAACACTAGCCACAGCAATTTCAGCCCCTGAATCTGCCTCCTCTTTCTCCTACTTGAGGATGTAGGAGTCATGGCAGCTACAGGGATAGGAGGCACAAACATGGGTTATCCTCATGCGAGAATCACACAACATCTGTACGTTGATAGTGTAGAAATTCTTCCTGTTGATGAAGAGATGTCTCTAATGGTTGGCGCGCTTATGCGGCAATGTGTGCAGTCGATGTCACCCATGACCCTGGGCATGCCTTCCCTTGTATAGAACTCCTGTTTTACATGTGTCCACTCCATGTCCTTGGAGGCGAAGTGGATATACCTCTTGGCCTCCCTCATGAGGGTTGGCAACACTTGAGACAGTGCCTTTGAACACGTGGGCTGTGTCATGCCAGATGAAAACCCTCCTGTGGACTAGAAGGATCCACTTGTCATAAAATGTATGGCACACATCAGCTTCTGCATGCCAGATAGGGTATGGTTGGTGCTGTATATTGGGTCAACGTCATCTTTTATCACCTCATCTAGGTCAATGATGCTGTGCTAGGTCAAGCTTTATCAGTATCTTACTTCAGCATCTGTCATTCCAAATTGTGTGACCCTTGTGCAGTATATCCTGGGTCTTTGCAGCTGACTGTCCTCCCTATGCTGCCCCACAGATCCCTGTGGTAACTGTAGGAGCTGTAGAAGAGCTGGTTGTGGCAGCTGAGGTGCTGCTTCCTGGTGTCGTCCTCCAGGTGGAAATGGCTTTCTGTCTGGCTCTTCAGCTGGAGCATCAGCACTTGCAACAAGCAAAAGATGTTCAGCAGGTGTGCTTGGGGATCATGGGGATCCCTAGACCTCTCACCACTGATGTCTTTGAAGGAATTGATATGCAAACAGACTGCTCGCAATCTCTGACTGAGTGTTCACGCCTTGTCTGAGGATGGTGACATATTCCTTTAAGACAGTGGTGGGGTGTTGTCTGGGTGCGGTCACCAGGTAGGGAGTGACCATTGGGGAGGTGTGTATTGTCCAGTTGAGTGCTTGGCGGTGTGACTGTTGTTGTTTGTTATACATTCTGTGTAACTGGCAGGTGCATGTGTGAGGTTGTCAGGTACATCTTGGGTCTCCATTGGCTTGTGATTTTGCTCAGATTAGCTTGGGTTGCTTTCAAGTTGACAGGTGTGCATATTGTTTTCTGCGTGCATATCTGTTGTTCTGTGTTAACCAGCTGTTATTTCAGGGCATGATGTGACGGATTGTTTTGGGTTGCTTTGTCAACCCTTGTCCCTGAGGGGGTTGATGGGTTATTGTTGGTTGTCCGGGACTTCTTTATAGGGTATGCCCATTTTCCAGGTGGCTTTTCAGGGATTAATTTTTCCATTGCTATGGCTGTTCAATGTGCTAAGTGTTGTGTGAGCTGTTGGTTCCCTGCTTTCTTTTGTTCTACTGTGGGGTTTTTTCTCCGTTGTGTGCTGTAAGCCAGGAAAGTCGGTTTACTATTGAAATGTTGCCCTCTATTTGGTGACCATCAAAAGGGCGAGATCATAATGTTGCCCAAAGAAAAAGGGTGACATAAGAATGTCGTCCACATAAAACAGTGACATTCTGATGTCAAAAGCTTAAGGGTCGCCAAATAGAGGGTGACATTTGAATAGTAAACCCTGGCACTCAAGGTTTTAAATTTTTTTGAATCTCCATCTATATCTACTATTGTTTTAAATCAGTTTAAAATAAGGAAAAAATGAAGTGTGTTTAATCATTCTAAATAACTTATTTTATGAAACCCCCTTAAATTCAAAAAGCAAAAAGCTTTAACCTGTGTCCATTAATTAACATGTGGCATTAAAAACCTTGAAGGCCAGTGAGATCTTCAAAACATGAAAAGAAAAAGAACTCCAACCAGAAGGAAAGCACACAAATGGATATGGTATCATATACAGAGTCTTGACTATATATTAAATACAAATATCCATTTGCCGGTCTCGATAGCATGCGAGGAATGTGTGGTGTAAATCCTCCCTATTAATTGACCCATATACAGAGCATCAAATGGATCTTTATGATCTAAAAAAATTTTATAAATGAGCAGATTAATCTACAAGAAGATTTATCTAAAAACACATCAAAAATATTTATTTATGACCCAACATGTTTCCTGGTCTCGCGATCTACCCCTGCTCAGCTTTAGAGATCTTAGTGCATAGGCTCTATAGAAAATCAAAGGAACTGGAGAAGTGATAAACTGGAGAAACCATCTCCACTTTATTGCCTCTTTATCACCACTTAGTGAATCTTCCCTATAAACTGCTATGATTCAAATGTACTTACAAGAATAATTATAATTATTATAAGGACCCAAACAATGTTGTGTAATTAAAGATCTATATACTGGTAAGCAACCCCTTCATGATGATAGAAAACATCGAAATCACTTGGTCCTATTGTTACTAGGTCAGGATATCCCACCGTGGTCTTCTTACAGGTGATCCTTAAACACAGAGACAGACAAGCCCTCTAAAGGTGAAACTGTGAGGTGATAGTACCCAAATGTGGCCCCAAATGAATTTGATGAATAAAAGATAAGTAAAACAATATTTAATTTCCCATTGCATTTCATTAGTATATGCTGACTTCATCAGGGAAGTAAAATACATTGTGAAATATAAACTTATATAGATAAAACCAGAGACAAGAAAAGTTGCATTAAAGGCCTCGCTCCGTTGTTGCCCATAGTAACGGAGGCGCAAGATACCATAACAGTATCAATGAAGAAGTTCTTCCCCTGTGATCTTCTTAATGGTTCCTTAATTAGGTGTCATTCATGATACAAAGGACTCTAAACATATAGGCCAGGATTCATCAAGGTGCAAATGGATTAATACACAGGAAAATCGGAGGATTTCTCTCCTCATTAACCATTCACCCATTTAGCAATTTTCAGATTGTATCTGGCCATCGCTTATTCATCAATGAGACAGATAGATCCACAAATGTGATCCGCTAGCTTCAAGCTGGCGGATCCCATTTGAATGCATGGAGAGAACACACACAAACACATTTTTGCTTATGCATATATGTGTGTTTTTCCCATGACTGACCAGTTTATGCAATTTCCCCTGCTTCGCATAAAAAGCAGGGAAACACGCAACATCATTGATGAATACCCGAAGGTTTGCATCAACGATTGTGGTGAAGAGCAGCATATTTGATACGCTGCTCTTCCCCCAGTTTGATGAATCCCGGCCAAAACTGGAGTATTCCCACTAAGACCTTCTAAATACATCGATATTATCTCTATTTAATAAAAAAATATATATTATTACACAATGAATCAATTTAATGTTTACTTTCATATAATACAATGATAACGGCGAAAGTGTATTTCTATATATATTATGTTACATAAGCATAATATTTATAGAAATACACTTGGGTCCTTGTAAGTGTATTTGAATCACAGCAGACAATATCTGGTTACTCTCAGATGTTTTGCACTATTCTATCCCTTCCTCCTAATTCACTGCTGAGCTCTGTGTAAAACATAAAGTAGAGGGCCTCTTAGTCCTTTGTATGCTTAGAGTTATCTACAATGAATTGCTTCCCAATGCATCAGATACCTATCTATCATCTAATGGGTTAAGTATCAGCTACACCTGTTTCCACTTATGCTAAAAGTGAGTACTCAGACTTATAATAACACTGTTTTGAACTTCACTTAAATCAGTTTCAAAGAATGTTGAGTTCCCACCTGGGTTCACAGAATGCAAAGTGCTCAAATCTACTGTACCTAACATAACAATGAGGTAAATGTATTAATTTGCCAGGGCAGCCACATTGGTGTTTGTGTCTACTGCCAGCGGCTACATACCAGAGCATGTGCTACAGTTAAACCTGGGAACCTTCAAAATGAGGTGACCCTGAGATTTTGAAATATTACTTTTACTGCTCCCAGTAACTTACATTACAGTGGATATGTTCCTGATTTCTGTAGACCAGAGTTACACCAGTCAGTCCTCAATTTATCTATATGGTTAATTAAGAGATCTCACTGCATGAACACATTCAAGACAAACATCATTTCTTCCGTCTTGGTCTAAGCACCATGTAGACCAGTGGTGTCCAAGTTTGATACTCAATGACCACCAACAGTCCAGGATCTAATCCTTTGAATACCAGAGGGGTATCCAACATATTGCAATGCAATGCGTAGGATGTCACAATGGCAGTCAGATGGTTTAGGATTTCTCTGATTAAGCACAGGTATATACAGGGGCACATTCATTTTGATTGGTCCACTCGTGCAGTAACAGAGAATTTCTTCAATCCTAGACTGTTGCCAGCTTTTAATGACCAATCCTGGACCCGTGGCACAGAGTCAAGGGACACTTTGCAATGTCCCCAAACTGCCCCTTTGTCCTACCCTGGGAGCAGCACATGTTACTGTGCAGAACTGGTTTGAAACATTTGTCCCTCATGAGTTTTAACACATAATGCACATAATGCAGAATTTGCCTTTATCGCGCACACCCGACTATCACACTGAACCTGCTTGTTTTATTAGCCCTTCTCAGAGTATTTAACCACAGTGTGCTGCCATTTGGTGGACTTGAAGGCCACATATGTAGACATTGAGAGTAATTTCTTTGCCTTCTGTAGTTTGTATGATGATAATAATATTATTAATAATAATAATACTCATAATATATTTTAATAATCGCAGGGATCAGTTTCAACAATGGGGAGCAGTGGAAGAATTTGCGACGCTTTACACTTTCAACCCTGCGCAATTTCGGAATGGGGAAGAGGAGCATCGAGGAGAGGATACAGGAGGAGGCTGGTTTTCTCCTGGAGGGGCTGAGGAAACAAAAACGTATGAATCTGATCTTGTTCCACCTCTTTACTTATTTCTCTGGTGTCACAGGGTTTGGCAGTTATTTTAGTTTGAGGCTCATATTTCAGTTTACATTGTGTGTGTGCGTGTGTGTTATTTCATGAACTGCATATTTTAGTTAATTGTTTTGAAATAAAATTACACACTTTAATCAAGGAAAATTGGCCTGCCTATGGATCACATTGTGCCCACTAGAATATCAGTCTCATGTATCAAGTCAGCAGTGGTGGAACTAGTTGCAGGGTAATAAAGGAGTCTGACCCAAATATATACCAACATGGACCAGTCACCTTAAGACAAATTCAATTTTTATTTTATAGAGAATCAAAATCTTCCTATGTGTTGTACAACACAAGTCTTGTAATACAAACTGAGAAATAATTTTATATGTTATTTTGGTGGCACAGTAACATTTCACGCTATTTCCCTGATACTGACTTTCTCTTTCCTCTCTAGAGGTACCTATCGACCCCACCAATACCCTCCTTCAGGCGGTCTCCAACGTCATTTGTTCTGTGATCTTTGGTAATCGGTTTGAATATGAAGATTTGGAGTTTCTGAAGCTTATCAGGCTGTTTAATGAGATCTTCCAGAAGATGAGCTCCAGCTGGGGTCAGGTAAACACTGTTTTTATTCTGTTGGAAGGGAAGCAGGTCATACTTACATCTTACAAACTATTTCTGCAAACCCAAAATTATATTTTTAGAGCGTAATTAAAAATTCAGATATAACTGAGGTCACATGCACTCAGAATCAATAATTATAATAGAATATTTTGTTCAAATAATTCATTGATAATGAGTTAAACAGGTAAACAATCCCAAAAGCTCCACAGCTAGAGGTGTAGATTGAACGCAATCAAGTGGCATAATTAGTCATTGGAGGTCCAGTCAAAACTGTGTCCCCTGCACCCCCTGTAGTTACTTCCCTGATGCCACTGCGTTGGTTAACCCTTTCAGTGCCAAATTCCTATGGGGTATGGGCTTGGCTGAATGTACCTTATGACTTACTGATACAGAGCATCTTCCAGGTAAAATTTCTAATATAGATATTAACAGTAGAAGTAGAATAAACTACCTCCCATGAAACTATAAAGGTTTGAGAGATCATAGCATTTAAAGTTCCCCCCTCCCTCATAGGTCAGTGCTCTAGCTGACAGAGGCAGATCCTGGTCCCAGGACCGGCGGAGGCTCTTCAGAAGAGCCGAGATATCGGTACTTACAATGAAATAATTCATTGGAACGGTCTACAAAGTGTGCTTGCAAATCCAGCGCTGGTACTATAATATGTTGTGGCTGAATGCCCTGTCCCCATGCTCAGAAGAGGATGTCCTGCAGTATTTACAGGAGCTGAATCAGGAAACAGTAAAGGGACGGGATCATTCCTGAGAAATATCCGTGTCATTCCGGAATCTCCTATTAAGTACCAGTGCTGGATCATTTGATCTAGCACTGGTACTAAAGTCGTGTTTTTAAATGGCAGAATGCTTCCTGAGCAGTCTTGGTACACTGATGTCCTACAGCACACCCTGAAGGTCCAAGAGGCTTTCCCACTCAATTCACAATAACTTAGTCCTCTTTCTGTCTTAGGTGACTAGCTTTCTTTGATCCCTCCTACTCAACCCAGAAGTTTAGTCTGAATTGAAGAAGGGAAGTCACTCTCCCAGCAGGTCATCGCTATTGATCACCTAACACTGTCAGCTGGTTGATCAATAGTGTGGGGGGGCATCAGGGGCTGTTGATGTCCTTCCAATGAGGTCTAAATGTAGGAGAACAAATAGTGCATTTAATTTTGTTTCTTTTTACAGATCCACACAGACACTGTCTTTCACTAGACTTTTTTCCACTGTCCTGTTGGTAGTTACAGATCAACAAATACACTCCCTATCATCACCAGAGAATTGTTCCACTGGTAGCTACAGACCCACACATACACCATCTGGCACCCCAGCCTTTTTGCACTGTCCCTCCGGTAGCCAATACATTTCAAGTGTCAATCTTTGAGGCCAAAATCTTTTAGACCCAAAAGACAGAACTTTTATGAATTCTTTGCTTCAGGATGCTGAGTTTGCAGATACTGATTTTCAAAAGAGTAGTGGATACCTTTCTAGCTCTGAACAATACTGAGAATGATGGCAGCTGGTTTCAAATCAGATAGCATGCTGATCCAGGGAAATACCCGACAGCCTTTTAGAGTCAGGAAATACTTGTTTTTCCCACCTGGCCATTTATTAGAAATGGCTTTAGTATGTTTTTTGCCTTCCTCTGGATCAATAAGGGTGATTTGACATGGGCTGAACTTGATAGTTGCATTTCTTTTTTCAGCTTCATCAAGTGTTAGTACATAGGGCAAATTTCTAAAACTCTTGTAAAAACCTGTATATTTTACATGTCCTTGCAACATTATTTTGTATATGAAGAAACGTTAGCCAGTTTCTGAGTCATAAGTTGGTCTACTTTCAAGAACGATATGCTTTTATATAGCTGTTTTAGAGTGTTTTTTTCCATGCAAACGAGTGGCATGTGCATTTTATTTTATACAGCTTAAAATACCCTTTTGCAGTCCTGTTGGTGAGGGGTCTGTGTAGACCATGGATTTAAATAAAACTACAGATATTTGATATTGACGTACTCAAGAGGATGCAGGCCTTTTAAAAATACTTGAAACTTTCACAATCAACATAAATATTTTGTTATAGTGTATAACAACAGGTTATTGCATAAATTAAAAGGATTCTGTTTGGGAGGTGTTATCTGTACATGGATTGAGAACTGGTTAAATGATAGATGGCAGAAAGTTGTTGTAAATGGAACTTTTTCAAATTTGTCTAAGGTTATAAGTGGGGTGTCACAGAGTTCAGTCCTGGGACCAATGCTTTTTAATTTGTTTATTAATGATCTAGAAGTGGGAATTGAAAGAAGCATCTCAATCTTTGCTAATGACACTAAACTGTGTAAGGAAATACATACAGAGCTGGATGTTTTTTCTCTGCAGAAGGATTTAGATAAACTGAGTTAATGGGCAGAAAAGTGGCAGATGACATTTAATGTAGATAAATGTAAGGTTATGCATTTGGGCTGTAGAAACAAACTTGCTACATATACTCTAAATGGCAAACAACTTGGACAATCCTCATTAGAGAAAGAATTAGGAGTACTGATAGACAATAGGCTTCACAGCAGTGTGCAGAGTCACTCAGCTGCTGCAAGAACAAATAGGGTACTAGCCTGCATAAAAAGAGGTGTAGAAGCAAGGGATGCTAATATTATCCTACCCCTGTATACATCCTTGGTTAGGCCTCATCTAGAATATGAAGTTCAATATTGGGCGCCAGTTATTAAAAAATACATTGCTGAAATAGAAAAACTTCAGAGACATGCAACAAAACTGATAAAGAGATTTGGAGGATCTGAGTTATAAAGAGAGACAAGCCAAACTGGGTTTGTTTACATTAGAGAAGAGACATCTAAGCGGTGATATGATTACCATTTACAAATACATTAAAGGTCAATATAAAGAACTATCCAAGTATTTCCAAAAAGAAATGAGCTAAGAAAGAAAGGTCATCCATTAAGACTAGAAGAAAGGCCTTTTGAATAAAACAAAGACAGGAGTTTTTTAGAGTAAGGGTGGTAAAGCTATAGAATTCTTTGCCTCAGGATGTTGTGCTTGCAGATACTGTAACTGTTTTCAAAAAAAGAAATGGATACCTGTCTAGTACAGCACAATATTGAGAATGATGACAGATAGCTTCAATGCAGGTTGTTGATCCAGGGAAATATCTAACTGCCATTTGGAGTCAGGAAGGAATTTTTTTACCCACTTGGGCTAAAGTGGAAATTGCTTCAGGTTTTTTTTTTCCTTCCTCTGGATCAACATTTTTTTTTTTCTTCCTCTGGATCAACAGGTTGTTTTTGGCATGGACTGGACTTGAGGGACGCATGTCTTTTTTCAGCCTTATCTACTATGTTGCTATGTTACTGCAGCAAAATAAGATTGCTTACTTGGTTAATGTACAAGCTGTAGAATCTGTTCAGACCTCAAGATCTCAGGTTCTAGTCCTAGCAGGGTCATCTCAGCCTTCCATCCTTCCAAGGTAGATAAAATGAGTACCATTAAATTGAGTAATCATAACATATATAAACTAGGAAATACTTGAAACCAAGAGACAACATCAACATATCCTTCCTGTTAAAATACTTTGATCTCCAGAAGGATATAGATACTCTAGAGAGAATTCAGAGAAGGGCTACTAAAATGGTGACTGGTTTACAGGAAAAGAAATATCAGGATAGAGTAGACAGAACTAAACATGTATAGTAGCTTTGAGGAGAAAAGAGAGAAAGAGGGGATATGAGAGGAACATTCAAATATATGAAGGGATTCAACAATGTACAGGAGGAAAGTACCTTTCAAAGATGTAGAGATAATAGACCAAGAGGACATAGTCTAAAACTATATCTATAGAGTAGTGTAAGAAAGTTTTCCTTCGTTGGTAGATACATGAAATAACCTACCAGCAAAACTGGCAGAGGTTACTACAGTGAGGGAATGTAAGCATGCATTAGGCAGAAGGTTAAGCTGAACATAAGACAAGACCGAGGACCACACATGGTTTGATATTTTTACAGTAGGAAACATGGGCAGACTAGCTGGGCTGAATTGTTTTAATCTGCTATCATATCCTATGTTTCTATGACTATTTTTTATTTTTTTGGTCTGTATTTAAGGCATCACAGCTTAACCCTCTGAGTGCAATGCTTTGCATACCCTTCTGGCACTCAAAGAGTTAAAGTGATGGACCATGAAGAACTGATTTATTATTTAAAAAAAAAAGCAATAATGGATAATTTCCCATATACATCTATGAAGCTGCTCACGGGAATCATACCGATACAGACACAGACAGACAGACAGACAGAGATATAGATAAAAAAATTACCCCTAAAAATAATCCCAAAGCCTCCTGTAACGAAAGGATTAAAAATGTCATTAACACTCATTGTAATTCCTTTAGTCTGTGCAATACTGTGCACACTTAAAGGGACCAACCCTATAACTGACAATATGGGGATCAGTACGCCTTCTGCTGTGGCGCTTTTAGGATAGTTTACTTAATATATAAAAATATTTGAAGCTCCATGCAAAAAAAAAAATAAAGGTATAATTAAATAATTCACTTCAGAGTTAATCTGCTCAATTTCTCCTCCTTTCCACACTGTTCCTCCCACTTCCCACCTCATTTATAATATAAGGATGATAAGCCACACCCACCTGATTAAACCCCACCTCTTTTAAAAATGAATCACATCATTTACACCCCTCTGGTCACAGCACATGAACCACATCCAAGGGCTCAAGAGGACAAAGTTCCCAGGTATGCTAATACAGTAGGAAAAAGTGAGCAATAGGGGGGACAAAGCAGCTGGACTATATAGAACATGAAAATTTCCAAATCCCCATTGATTTGCAATACATTGTAGATCTCTCTAGCATTCAAGGGGTTAAACGTCTCATCTGAACCATAGGAACTTTTTATTTGTCCCCTGTTGTACAGTTGCTTTGCTGCAGTTGCTGAATTAGGCTGATTGACTTACATTAAAGGGCAATTATCACATTCTATATGAACGTAGTAAAAACTCTTGGGTCTGTTCTGTGGAGCCCCAAGATGGTTCCCATCCAGTGCTTGCATAGCTGGGAACATTTAAAATGAGCTGACCCTGTGATCTTTGCAATATTAACCATTTGAATGCCAGAGGAGTTCCCAATGCATTGTGAAGCAATGCAATGAGTACCCCTCTGTAACTCAGTGGGCAAAGAACACACATTTGATATCTCCCTTTTTGCTCTAACCAAGAGGTGCACCATTCAGTCCTCAAGGAATCTCAAAGAAAACAAACCCTCTCGGATGGAATGCAAACTGGAAATCAACACCAAACTCCAGGTCTGCATGTCCATCACCCATAGACCTGCTGTGACCTACTTTCATGTTTGAAAATGGCTGTTGGGTATGGAAGGAGTTATAGTGTCCAACAAGTGGAGGCTCAACGATAAACTAAATCTTTGACTAATCCATATGTCTTTTCATCCAGCTTCGTGACATGATTCCAGAAGTCATGAACCACGTGCCAGGACCTCACCTGAAAATCGACAAACTCATGTATAATCTGGTGGATTTTGTTTCAAAGAGGATCCAGATGAACCAGGAGACGGTGGATCCCTCATCACCACGGGATTTCATTGACTGCTTTCTCATCAAAATGAAACAGGTATTTAGTGACCATCAATAAGTGTCACCCATTTTGTAAATTACCTCCCATAAACATGTTAAAATGCCTAAAAGTGGAATTGACATTCAAAATCACCTGGATTTATTTTAGTAATATTTAATTTAAAATAATAGTTTGTACGACATGTTACACTGCTTTTCCTTCCATCTGAAACTCCCAGCTTGTTGATAGTAACATTCTACACTACTCTCCATCCCACATGCCACTGCCAGCAATGTACTAACACCCCACACTGCTCTCCCTCAAAACTGCAACTCCCTGTTGGACAAATACTAGCATTCCACCCTGCTCTCCCTCCTAACTGCTACTCCCTGCCATCCAGATTCTATCATTTAACAATGCTCTCCCTAACAACAGCTACTCCCTGTGGGAAAATAGTAATATTCCATACTGCTCTCCCTCCCCACTATTACTGCCAGCCAGATACTAACATTCCACACTGCTCTCCCTCCCCACTATTACTGCCAGCCAGATACTAACATTCTACCCTGCTCTCCCTCCCCACTATTACTGCCAGTCAGATTCTAACATTCCACACTGCTCTCCCTCAAAACTGCAACTCCCTGTTGGACAAATACTAGCATTCCACCCTGCTTTCCCTCCTAACTGCTACTCCCTGCCTTCAATATTCTATCATTTAACACTGCTCTCCCTAACAACAGCTACTCCCTGTGGGAAAATAGTAATATTCCACACTGCTCTCCCTCCCCACTATTACTGCCAGCCAGATACTAATATTCCACACTGCTCTCCCTCCCCACTATTACTGCCAGCCAGATACTAACATTCCACACTGCTCTCCCTCCCACTATTACTGCCAGCCAGATACTAA
Source organism: Rhinophrynus dorsalis (assembly GCA_037306005.1). NCBI lineage: Eukaryota > Metazoa > Chordata > Amphibia > Anura > Rhinophrynidae > Rhinophrynus > Rhinophrynus dorsalis. Next base: position 187,744,608 of record CM074726.1, read on the forward strand.
CATTCCACACTGCTCTCCCACCTGCCACTCCCTGCTGACCTGATACTACACTGTTATTTAAAAAACTCTACAAAAATATTGGTGATTTTGAAAGGATTCAAACTTATCTACTTGATACAAAATGACACTTCCACCTTTACTTCCACTATTTATGATTCTCCACGTGGTTGTTAAAGAGCAAGTATATTTTTAATGAAAAATATGTGTTATGGGGCTTCTATCACTGAGAAGAACAAGGGTAGAAGACGGAGTCACAGACTCCACAGTGAGAGATGAGAACAGCATTGTCTGGTCACCACAACAGATAATTGCAGTTTGTAGTAAAACATGATTCTTCTTTGTGAATAATCAATTTTATTGATTGAGGGCTTGTTTAGCTTTGATAAAGCGGCGCTTTAGCCGCGAAACGCGTTAGCATTACAAGTCTATAATATTTTAATTTGTTTTAATGCTAATAAATTTTATTTTACGAGTGACCTGCCTGCTGTATCCTATCTGGGGATTTGGAGTAATAGAAGCAGTGAAGTGGCCCAAACGGAGACAGGATTAACTCTCCGTTTGCTCGATTTGTCAGTAGACTCTGATAACAGAGCCCTGACCTCTCCAAATTGTGAGTGCAATATATTTTATATTTATTTTATTGTTGTGTATTTAGACATACTTCACTATTGGCGCCCCTCTTGTGTGTTTGTTTTGTTTCATTGATATTCAACCACCAAGAGAGAGTGTGACGAGGGAGCAGCCTGTGACCCTATATTACCTCTTCGGGCATCTGTCGGATCTGGAGACGGTTGTTATTGCTCCAGACGTTTGTTTTGTCAGTACTGGCATATGCCATAGCTGACAATGCAATTTTGTGAGTATGCACAATAGGGTGCGGTGGAGGTTTTTCGTTTACATTCTGATATACACAAGGGGCGCCCCTTGGTGTTTGTCTTTCTTCTGTTTTTTGTGGATTAAATATGGCATTTCTACCCTGGACAGCTGTATAAGGACCACAATATAAAAAAATCTGAACAACTGAACAGATAATGTGGGATACGGAGATTTCTCTTCTTCTCTTATTTATGCATCTGTCATTCTATGAGGGTACAGCGGTCTGGGTGGCCTCCCAATATTGAGAAATTCAAACTCTTAACCACTGCTATGGCTTGTTGGCCAACCAGGCCAATCTCCTTTAAGTAGAAACAGCTTGTCACACATGCACTGAACAGATGATGCTTCTTTACAGCATCGGTGGGAGTGAGACTTGGGAGCTCTGAAGAACTGGTAGAAGACCATGTCAAGGTCTGTCCCCTGACTGTTAAGATGCACATCAAACACCAATTTATACAACTTAAGATCCAACATAGAGTGTTCTACACCCTTGTGCAGTTGAGACACATAGGTGAGGGAAGGGTGAATAATTGTTCTAAATGCAGTGAGGCAAATACCAGTGTCTCCCTCATGATCTGGAATGCTCAGGAATACTGAAGTACTGGACTGAGGTTTTCAACTCTTTATGAGATGCTCTGAGCAGACAAATTCTGTTGTCACCCAAACTGGGTATTTTGTCAATTATCCCTGATGATTTAAACATTACCTGCTTAAAACAGCCACTGTATAAAATCTTGGTCATGGAACTCAGGTGTCATGTCCATTCCCATATTGTCATCCAGTGTCTCCATCCAGGGTCCTGTTATTGTCTGTGTCATGCTTATTTACCTGTAGATGTGCATTCCTCAAGCTTCTATAGTGTAGCAGTTGCGCCTCTTTCTTCATCTCCTTGTTCGACCCTGGCCCATGACCTTTCACTTGTTTCCTTAATTCATCCAGCTGCCCGTGTACGACCTTGGCTTGTCTATGATCTTCCATTTGTTATCTGAATTAATCTGACAACCAGTGTTTGACCTCCCGTTTGATTCCTGAGTTCATTCAGTTTCCAGTGTTCAAACCCGGCCTAGCTACAATCACCCACCTGTCTACAGTCATCCAACACTTAGTATTTGACTTCAATTTCTTTATCACCATCCTGTTCTTCTGATTCCTGGTAATCGGCCTCAGCTTATTTATGACCATCCTGTTCACCCGACTCCTGGCATTCAATCTCAGCTTGTTTAAAGCTATTCTGTTTATCCGACTCTTGGCATTCGACCTTGGCTAATCTTCAAAATTACTGTTTCATTCGACTCTAGGTATACAACCTCGGCTGTTTCCAGATCTACCATCCGCTGTCTGAACTTGGTGTAGCATTTGACTCAACCTGCCTTTGACTTCCTCTGCTCAACAGTACTGCTGCAGGGTAACAGCTGGCTTCCTATATTCTACCATATGAGCTGTCTACTTCATGTAGTGTTGCGTGTACTCATCCCTCTATAAGGCTTTGGGGACTGGACCTTTTACTCCGGATTACACTACAACAAGGGTACTCTGCATTACCACCACTCTCTAGCGATATTCTCAATCCTGCTCTCTCACAGATACTAGTGGATCACTCAGGTGTCCTCTTCCTTTTGTGTGCTTCAAACCCAGAGCATTACAGCAGGATAACTGCTATAGTGTGGATGTCTGGTGAGCCTCCATCACATACTCACTGTATATATCTTATTAAACAGATTATCCTCCACTACCATCTAATATATCCACTTTTCTGCCTAGAAAAGTTTGACAGAGTCTGAGGTACTTGGCTGAGACACTTTGAAATTGGGATCTAGCTTTCCTGGAGTGAACACTGGAAATACTACGGGTGATGGAGGTATCTGTTGTTGTGTCTGTGGGTCTGACTATGAGCCTCTGGGTCAGGGCTGGGGCTAGTCCAGGGGAGGGGGGGGAGAGACTGGGGATTTTTTGGTCTGTAATTTTGAGTGGCTGGGTTTGTTGGGTGTTCGTTTGAAATAAACATAAAATAGGGTAAAATTGAGACAACACTATAAATGTATTGTATAAAATGCAAGGTCTTTACATGCTTCTTGTTCTACGTTGATACGATGTCATAGCTATTCTATTGATGTACAATTTTCTATGTATCAGATGCCTTTAACAAAAATATTATTAAAACCTTTTTTGGAATTTGTATTTATCCCCTATGGCCCAGCTGGTTTGCCCCAAAACTGGTCCCATTTTATTTTAGACAAATTTAGTTTGTTTACAGAGAATAAAATTCTTCCTAAATTTGTACTAGCCATTTTTCTGTAAAATAATCTGTGGCACTTAATGTCAGTTCCCTGCTCAGTAGGAAATTGGTTCAGCTAGAGTTCAAACATACCCCTCACTGTGCTATTGGACACACCCCAGTGTGTGTGGGCAATTCATTCCAAGCAAAATGTGTGATAATACTGTCTCAGCACAGATACTAATTAACATAAAGTGCCAGACTTTGTCTTCAACAAATAAGGATTATTTTCTCTAAGGACACGAACTCATGATGTTCAAAAAGTCGTTGTAATTAAATAATTGTCAGATCGTGAGTTGGTGGTAAAACAAAAACAGTATTCATTACTTTTAAAAATGTCTTTTAAAGAATTAAAAATGAAAATTAAGAGATATTGATGAATATTGACCTTTAAAATTCTGTTCTTAAAAATGTATTTAATTTTAGATTTCAAATGAAAATTTTCAAAGAAATAAATGCATTTTTGTTTTTTAAAATGACAAATTATCAAACAAAATACATTTTTTTTACCAGTTAATTCCATATTACTACTTTTCTGGGATTACTACTTTTAGAAAAGGGCAGACGTTTTTGCCTCAAAGCAGAAATATAAGAAAATGGCACTAGAGGGAAATTTCCAGAGAAAAGTGTAGTTTTTCTGCTTTTTTAACCTAAGTCATTGCATTGGGAAGACTGAATTTCTAAAAAGCACATGGCAAGTTTCCCTTTTTTTTCACGCGGGCAGTCTATAAAAGGGGTGGCACGTTCCCATAGCATGCAATTCTGTGTTTGTGAGAGGAAGAGAGAACAGCTAATTTGTAAGCTAGAGACAAGATCGGAGTTGAATTTTAATTTAGGGAGCCTTCTAGGCAGGACATTTTGTTGTCTGTATTAGGGGAGTCTGGGGATGGGAAGGGAGAAAGGAGGTTGACCCCAAATACCCCACTATTCTGTCTGACTGATTTGATATAAAAGACATTGGCACCTGTGGTCCAATTTACTTGCTGATCTTCCTGTTTATCTCTGTGTTGGACGTTTCTGGGGGTGTGAGAAGGGAGCAAAGGAGTAGGGGTGGGTAAAAGTTGTTGCTTTGTTCCTGCAAGAAATTCCACATTGTTGTCCACTTTTTCACAGGGAAATCCACTTTAAAACTAGTAATTACAATTTTTGCATTTTTCACCCATTGGCCAAAAAGTTTTGCATTTTTTCAATGGCTAGAAACTTTCCACCCATTGATTTATGTTGTTTTTGAATTTTTGCTATAAAAGAGTGACGTATTTGTGGAAGTGAAACACAATAGGAGCAGCTACAGAGCGAGGTAGATGTGTTGTTCTGCTGTGATTTTTTGGAAAAATAGAGGCAGGAGAGGCTCATAGCGACTGCTATCACTATGAGCAAGTTTAAAACTGATAAAAGGAGAAACTGGAAGGACCCTTATGTTTCCACTGTGTCTGAGGAGGAGGAGGAAGTGAGCACTACAGAAACAATGCTGTCCAGTCCCCCTAAATTACCCCTAGGGATCTTGGGGAAGTTAATGGGAAGGGAGGAAGAAAAGGAAATGGGAAGGGAGAGAGAAAAGGGAATGGGAAGGGAGGGCTAAAATGGTAGTACTAGTGAGAGCAGAACAGGTCAGCTGCCTGTGCCTGCTGGTAGACATGCTGCCACTGCTGTCACCATTGCTGCCCCTGCTACCATTAGTGCTGTACCTGCTGTCAGACATGCTTCCCCTGTAGCAACCAGTGCTGTGCCTGCTGCCAGTGCTGAACCCGCTGCCACCAATACTGTACCTGCTGTCAGACATGTTGCCCCTGTTGCCAGTGCCACCAGTGCTGTGCCTGCTGCCAGTGTTGAAGCTGCTGCCACCAGTGGTGAAGCTTCTAATGTGTTTTGTAATATTCATGAGACAGGGAAAAAGAAGATGATGCCAAATGTGATAGCAGGGGACCCTAAGTCACACTTGCCATCCCCAAGCAGTCCCACCAGTGCTAGTACTACTACTTAGAAGGTCCAGCAGCTTGTTACTTTTAGGAGTGAAAGAGGTGGTAATCATATTACTAGTGACTGCGAGGAGGAAAACTCAAGGGCTGAACTTGATGTGGTTGTTGCTAGTAGCAGTAGTAACAGTGATGGTGAAGCAGCCGGTGGGACTAGAGTTAGGGGAGTGGTAGGGGAAGCATTTGAAAGCATCAAGACTTGCGGTCAATGGAGCCCACCCCATTCCTCTGGCTCTGGGAGTCCTCCTCCCCTTCCCTTCACTATAGTGTCCAAGTGGAACATGATCCTGAAGAGGCCAGAACTGGTGTTGGGGGAGAGCAGATTCAGAATTAATACCACCCCCACCATCAAGAGCACAGATCAACTGCCTGTGCCTGCTGCTACTGCTGCCAGTCTACCTTCTTCAGGTCAAAAAGAAATGCCAAATGTGACATTAGGGAACCCTCTGTCACATTGCTCGTCACCTCCTCCAAGCAGCAGAGAGATGTCTATAATAGAGCAGCAGCAGCATGTAGGGAGTGCGACTAGTGGTGGTGGTGGTGATGATGATGGTAAAGAAGCTGGGGTGGAAGAGATATTGGTGGCCTTTTAGCAGAAACTGAGAAGGAATGGGAGACAGTAATGAGGACAGGCATCATCAATACCACCACTAGCAATGATCTTTTGGAATTTGTGGAATTTGCCACTGCTCTAATTTCTGCTGCTGCTGAGTTGCAAAGGAAACATTATGCTGAGGAGCAAACTAGTGTGCCACAGACCACCATGGACACAGTGGAAATTGATGCAGGACTAGGACAGGATCCACTTGGCAGCAGTCAGTACTCCTAGTCCTAGTTGTACTGCTGATTCTGAGGCAGTAGCAGCAACACAAGCAACATCATCCACTGCCTCAGACAGTGTCGGGGAATGTGGAGGACAAGAAGAAAGAGGCCATTCTTCTCCACCTGTTCCCTATCCCTATTCCCTGAAGTAATGGGTAAGGGACTATTTGTCTCTTGGGGCAGGCACAGTACAGTCATCAACAATGACACTGTGCACAATTTGTGACAAGTCAGTGAGAAAGGGAAAGGAGGGAACACACCTTGGCACAAACTCCCTGATATCACACATGAAACACAGACACCATGACATTTATGTCAAACATGTTAAAGACAAACACCCACCACAGAAATCAAGTACCCCGACTCTCCAGAAAGGAAACAAGGGATGAGGCAGAGATAAAAGAGGAGGAAGAATAGAGAAACCCATGCAGAGACTGGAAGTTCCATGACGAGCGAAACATCTAGCTCACCATCACCATTGTCTTCTTCCTCTAGGGTAACAATCCACCTCATTCATTGTTATCTCCCCCGCCAAATGATAACCACTCTGATGATGTTAAGATGTGGCAGTTCATCTCCACCCATCACACACTGTGTGATGCACACTAACCACACATGCCAGTGTGGTGGAGGAGAATCACAAGCAGTGCATCAAGCGGCATCTGTGGAGATTCCATACTGCAGAATATGCTAAGATGCTGGCAGGGAGGGTTCATCACTACTATTAAACTGTCAGCAAGTTGTCATGCATCACTGGAGCTAGTAGTGGCCGGCAAGTGTAACCTTCATTGTCCATCAACCATGTTACTGCTGTTGCTGATCCCATTCCCTTTCAGCTGCCTAATCATCCTGCTGCTTAAACAACTCAGCAGCAGCAGCAGCAGCTAGAACAGCGGTTGCAAATTCTGCATCTATATCACGGCATTTGACAATGGCCAGAGACCACTGGCAAAAAGGACATCATCTGCTGGTACTATGTCAGTAGGGCATTTTTTTTTCTCAGGGCTTGTGCTTTAAAAGAAAAAAATAAATAAAAATAAAAATATAGTCCTACAAAAAGAAACAAAAACAAACAATTTTGGGGGGTTTGTTTCTAACAAGCCTCAGTCCTACAAATCAATCATCTTCTACAAAATACTCTATCAAATCAAGTATCAGTCCACCCTACTGGCAGCTTATGTCAGGGGTTCCTGTCTCTATCACTTTACATACAAATTTCTTATTTTTTATTTTTTTATTAACTGTCCCCCCAATACCAATCAAGAAACCCCACCAAAACAAATTCCCTGTTCAACTGATTTGTTCCCCAGACTCCACCCAACAACACAGACACCCTCCTCAGACCCCTTTTATACCATGTCTTATGGGGTTTTAAATTGTATTTAGGATTTATTTTTTTATTAACTGCCCCCAATCCCAGTACACAACCCCCCCAAAAAAATCCCTGCTCAGCTGATTTTTTCCCCACATCCCACCAACACAGGCACCCTTATGTCTCTTTTATACCATGCCTTTGGAAAATAAAATAACATGCCTCACAGACATGTAACCGGATACCGACTACTCTGCTTCGGATGACAATATGAGCCACCATCTACCAAGGCCCCAACGCGGCCGGCTCAGCAGGAGCAGAGGGAGTATAACGGCTCTGCAAGAGTAAACAACAGCACCCGGTTGGATATATAGCACAGTAAGTATAATCGGAGGCTCAGCGTATAACGGTATCGCCCTGCAAGTGCCAAGGAAGACTCAGCTTTGGGTATTACAGCTCTGCAAGCGTAACCGGAGACTCAGCTTAGTAGTACAGCTCTGCAAGCGTAACCGGAGACTCAGCTTAGTAGTACAGCTCTGCAAGCGTAACTGGCAACTCAGCTCAAGAGGCACAGCTCAGCAGGAGTTAATGGATACAGTCACGATCCAATCAAACGCGAACACAGCAGGAATCAGAATGTCGCCCAAGCGACAACAGCAGCAGTAACGTCAGCCAGTCCGGGTCAGATCATGGAGGAGATTCTCAGACAAGCCAGATCAGCAAAGAGCAGGAACGTCAGCCAGGCCGGGTCAGTTCACGGAGGAGATTCTCAGATAAGCCAGATCAGCAACGAGCAGGAACGTCAGCCAGGCTGGGTCAGATCACAGAGGAGGTTCTCAGACAAGCCAGATCAGCAACGAGCAGGAACGTCAGCCAGGCCGGGTCAGATCACGGAGCAGTAACACAGGAGAATCGTCAGAACAGGCCAAATCGGTACACCGGAAATCAGGAACACAGGAACTCAGCAACAGCAACCATGGCTCAGGAACACCACGAAAGGGCACCTGACAGGTGCCACTAGTCTGGTATAAAAAGGGTCACCAGGGGCGGGCCAAACAGGCTCAACCAATAAGGGAGCAGCACAAGAGAGAGTGACAGAGGAAGGTCACGGAAACCGTGATAGAGGGCCTGATAAAACCCTACTTCCATATGTGTTTTTTTCAAAAAAATTGTCTAAAGCTCAGAGTCTGTATGACAACTGGTGATGGTGAACTCCTGGCCATTATCCTTGCTCTTTGAGATTGGCGTTACCTGTCCTTCCCCGCTTGTGCTGTCAGCAGCATGCCTGTGCACCACATGACTTCCTGGTTGCATTCTATGTTTATGGCCTAATTGATCCTATTATGCTCCGCCTATCAGGTAGGCCTTATATGCGGCCTTCATCATTTCCTCTGTGCCCTTTCGTGGTGTATCTGAGCTTTGCTTGTATTCCTCATTGTGACCTGTTCTTGGCTGCGGATTCCGATCCGTGTATGACACTTGGCTCCGTCTGACTACCAGATTTGTGCCTGAACCTTTGGCTTTGTCTGACTACCCGATTCATGCTCGATCTCTGGCTCTCTCTGACTACCCGATTCGTGTATGACCCCTGGCCTGGCTGACTACCCACTCCATGATAATACTGTGGCTCTGTCTGACTATCCGTTCCGTGTTTGACCTTGGCTTGTTGACTCCACTAGTACTTTTCCTTGGACCTGGCTCTCACTCCATGCAGGTCCCTAGGCCTGATCTTTGCCTATCTACTTCTCCAGGTGCTGCCTCCTCTCATAGGCCTTGTATCGATCTGGTCTTATTTGGGATCTCGCCTGAACCCTAGCATTGTAGGGTTTGGTGTCTAAGGTATTGAATCGCTTGGGGCTCTAGCGTTCTAGGACATCTTGATCCTCCTAACCATAGTGTTCTAGGGTAAGAGATCAGCCTTGCCAACCTTCACCATCTCAGGTGGCTCCCAGAACCTTAGGCTAGGTTCTCTGCCGTGTTCCTGGCTCCTGTCTTCTGGCTAGGTTCACTGTCAGCTCCTGGGTAATGGACTGTGGCACTGTCTCCATGCCTGACCCTGGGCAAGGTTGGGGAAGTGCTTAATGCTATTCATTTTGTACATACTTTCAATAAAGTGGTATTGATTTTAACTGTACCTGTCAGAGTCAATATTTGTCTAGTCTTCCGCGACAGGAAAGATGACTATCATAGAGGAAGAGGCAAAGGTCAATTGTGAGAATTGTTCCCATAGGCAACTTGATGTAGTGGACGACTAGGTCCCAATAGTGCTTGATGTGTGTACAAGACCACTAGATGTGAAGTATCAAACCCACGTCAGTGGGACATCTCCACCAGCAGTTAGAGATGTGACAAAATGCTTGGAGTTACAGAAAAGAGTTTTATACCAGCAAGTGAGGAGTCTGTAGTTCAATTATTTGGTTGAAGAACCACAGGGACTATGACAGTTTAAAAAGAAGATGGTTCTCCTTTGCATCATGTCAAATGAGAGGGAAATATCCTTTTCCCAAAGTGTGAGAAAATAGGACTTAGGCAGATTATTGGGGGAGCAAGTAACACATAACAGAATGCCGGAGGTTACCATGGTGTGGTAGAGGTGGAGATATGCCTCTCGAATGGAGTAAGGGCCCAGTGATGAAAACCCCTGGCACATTCCCACTTCACCCAATTCTGTACTTGAAGGATGTGTAACGCTAGTGCCGTCAGGATTCAATCTCAAGGAAGGAGGTCATTATGCCTGGTCAGAGAGCCCAGCATATCTAAGCCTCTCATCCTTCACAGCCTAAAGGAAGCTTGATTAAGACTTGGGGAAATTTGTGGTTACTCAGAAGAGTTTTGAGGGGGATGGGGAGGGAGAAAGGCAAAGTGTTTTGCTGCAGACCTGCCAGGAACATGAGAGGTGGCTAAGAATGATGTGATCTGGATACTTTGTACGGAGTAACTCAGAAGTAATCCAGAACAGAAGGAGGGGATCCGGGACTCCCAGAGTGTGAGAGACAGTTCTAGTAAAATAGAAAAATTTGGATATTGTGGCAGTTTCATACAATTTGAAAAAGTTGGGGAGTCCTAAACCTCTTTGGTCCCATCCCCATGTGAGAATATCTAGCCAAAGCCTTGGCTTCTGTCACTTCCAAATATAAGATGAGATCATCAAGTGAAGGGAGGATATGAGGTGGTTTGGGACATGTATGGGGAAAGTACTAAAGAGATAAAGCACTTTAGGCAAGATCATCATCTTAACAACATTGTTTATAACACTTACTAGGAAACCTATGAATAACTATACATATACAGTATGTAATTTTCACCTTCTTTAAGTCCTTATAAAATTACCTATTAAATGCTAGGGATCACCTGAAATTTCCAAGTTGTATATTAATGGTGCCTTAAGTAAAAACAAAAGATTAAGAACCACTGCATTAACTTAACTGGTAACTCTTTGGATATGTCTCATTTTAAAATTATTTTAAATTATTTGAACATCACTCCCTATTTATCCATATCAGAGCATATCCAAAAATAAATAAACAGATGTTAAAGGGATAGTAATGTTTCATAATAAAAGCAGCTCTAATTAATCATCATAGTATTTGGACTTTGGAGAGTGTTATTTCAATTCTGTCAGAGTTGTAGTTCAAGAGTAATTCAATGACAAAGCATCCCCCCTTTTACTGATGTAACACTGCTCAGCCAGATCAGAAGGGAGGTGCCCAGATAGATTGCAGAGAGGCACAATCTTCATTTAAGATAAGGTAAAAACCTGAAAAACTTGTCAAGGGGGCAGGGCTTTCATTGTTCTCATAGGAAGAAGATTGTCCCCTGCTGTTATCTGTCTGGTCTATGGACTGCATTCCACATCTTAGAAGAGATGGCTTACACTAGATAAAAGGGGTGGGAGGGGAAACTTTGCTTGTGAATATCTCTCAAACCATAAAGGTTTGAGAGATAAGACTTATTTCGTTCTTCATGTTTTTTTAATGCCTACAAAATAAAATAAAGATAAAAATAAAATATTACTATCCCATTAAAGCCAATTAATCATTGAGAAGTCTTGAAGGGAGAATAAACCTAGTCTCTACTTGTATAATTCTGTAACGTGACCTCAGCAATGCCTCCATGAGTGAATACCAACTGAAATCCTGATTTATTACAATGTTTAAAAATAAACACAGATAAACCATAAACCTTTACATATTTCTTGGCTGTATTTTTTAAGGGAGCTGAAAGAAAATGCCAATCTTTAGAAAGTAAATCATTGATGATTGTAAATGTGTTTGCAGGAAAAACAAAATTCATTTTCTGGATTTGACGAGCCGAACCTGTTGATGTCTATTCTTCAACTGTTCTTCGCTGGAACAGAAACAGTGAGCTCCACACTGAGACACGGACTTCTCATCCTTGTAAATCATCAACAGATACTAGGTAAATGAAGAAAGATGTGGCCGTATTGAACTGGCCAAAGAGGAGAATTCCTGCAAGATAGGAGAAAAAATAAATGTTCCCCAAATGACCATTGATTTAAATAGTGGTTTAACAATTTGAATGCTAGGTATGTCTTGATTGTATTACAAAGCAATACATTAGGTCCTTTCTATCATTCAATGGGTTAAGGCCGGCATCAACCAGTGGGGATTTTTATTTGCCACCTGTGGCACTGTCAATTTACTCCTGAATTGCTCAACTTTGCTTTTATATACCAGGCCTATAGCACTTCATGCGGAAAGTAAAAGGCGAACATTTCCGGAGCATACCAACTGCTCCCCTGAAGGGGGAGGATTCCAAAAATTTTAATTGATTTACATGTGGTTCTTAAAATGGAGCTGTCACTTTGTAGGTGATTTTAAAAGAGCTTTCAAATGCAGCTATATGTATGGTAGTCTTATTTTCGTTAAAACAATAGTCTAGAATATAATTAGCTTCATTTAGCATCATTTATATTCATTTTCATTTATTTTCAGTTAGTACAGATCCTTCTGGATTCAACTATTACACTTAGGGTGACCAAATCCCAGGGCAATTTGCATATGCAAAGAGCTAGACAGAGATGCTCAACTAGGGCCGAGCCTACCCTCAAAGTGAGGAGGCTCTATAAGAAAATGTCCTACCCGTGGTAACAGGGTAATCCAGATATGGGACCCTTGCTCACAGTGCCTTTAAGGATAAGCTACACAGAGCCGGATTTAAAATAAGGCAGAGTAGGCATCTGCCTACAGGTGCACCCCACAGAGAGGCGCTTGTAATTGGGATCGCTTTTTTTTACATTTTATTATTATTATTTTTTTTTAATTAGCCTTGGCACCTGCTCCATGTTGCCCTCACATTGTCTTCCCCCATTGTCCGTTTCCTACCTCCCCCCGTTGTCCGTTTCCTACCTCCCTGGCAGGAGATCTGTCATCTGTGCCTCCTTGGCAAAAGTCCTGTAAGTGCTGAGCTCCCTCGTCGGCTCTTTACGAATGCAGAGCGCTGGGAGATGACATCATCTCCCAGCGCTCTGCATTCCTGAATAGGAGACCACGCGGGAGCTCCAGCAGTAACAGGACTGTGCCAAAGGAGGCACAGATGACGGATCTCCTGTCAGGAAGGTAGGAAACGGACAATGGGGGGAGGTAGGAAACAGACAATGGGGGAAGGCAATGTGAGGGCAACATGGAGATGATGGGGGCAATGTGGAGATTAGGAGCATTGTGGAGGTGTCCAGCGGAGATGGCCAAGGGGGGGCACTTCAGATTTCTTTGCCTACAGGCTCCTGAGATGTAAATCTAGCCCTGCAGCTACACCTCACTGACGAGGCCCAACAAGGCTGAAACATGCGTCTGGGGTTGGCTGCTTCTCTTGTTCAGAAGGGAATTGCCTGGCACTTTGTGGTTGGACTACCTTTTGGTAGGATCTGTAAGATCTGCAAAGGAGGTTGGTCGCAAATACCCTAACATTCTATCTGGCTGATTTGATTTGAAAGACACAGGTAGTTTTGGTCCACCTTCTTTGCTGATCTTGCTGTTATTGTTTCTGTGCTACACCTGTCTGGGGGTATGAAAAGAGAGCAAAGGAGGTTGACCCCAAAGATGCCCACATTCTGTCTTACTGATTAGATTTGAAATACACAGGCAGTTGTTGTTCTGTAAACTCACTGATCTTGCTGTTGCTAAAAAAAAAATTATATATATATATATATATATATATATATGGCTTAAAATTTGAAGTCCTTTGCTACTAGCCAGATCTGAAAAGTTACTCTCCACTGCAGGCCATAACATACCCACCAGGGCTGCATTTCTTCTCGCCAGGGCTAAATTTTCACTCGCCATTGGCTAGTGGCGAGTGGAAACTTTGAGCCCTGTATATATATATATACATATATATATATATATATATATATATATATATATATATATATATATATATATTCCACCATATGGAAGCACTCACGAATATTATGCAAATGCCTGGGTGCCAGATACTTAATGTAGATAATATTTGAAAATCAGCACTCTCAGGAAACTTTTCAATCGTGCAAAAAACAGCTTTTATTGAGGATCAACGTTTCGATCCCTACAGGGATCTTTGTCAAGATAACTTGTGAGTAAACATACCGCCCTTTTATACCCTTTCACCTGTGACCTCTAATCCACACCCCCAAAGGTGAATATTTAAAATGACACATAAATGTATACAGAATACTGTACACGTTATCGGATACTGACTTCTTGCATATACTGTTAAAGTTCTAAGTAACTGAATAAGCCACAGTATTCATGAATGAGCAAAAAAATGTATAAATCTCTCCAATGAGACATCAATTGCGATAGCCCCAATGAAGCGGTCTCTACATCTATCATTCTCAATGAAGGTGTAAGCTGCGGGTCTCCATGACATTGCACAGCAAATTTAGATAAATACAATTGGAGACAGAAGAATGTTTAGAAGCCCGTACAAGGATAAAAGCTATCTAAGAATAAATCCTCCTATTTAATTCTATTGGGCACCATATATATGTGACCTTCTGTTAATAAGTATTCAAAGTTAATCAACCATACGGCTACCTAATCAGCGAGCATTATACAGCTGGAATTAAACGAAAGACAACAAAGGATTAATTTAGACAAAATATAAAAATCAACTATATGTATCTAGTTGTTGCAAGTCTTGCATAATGTGTAATATATTTTGATCCGGACACTCAAAAAGTTAGGGTCAGTTATACATCTACCGAGTTGATTACTTCAGCTATTTAGAAGAGATAAGCACAATTGGTGATTAAGAGGACATCCGATTAGTATCTAAATGCATTCAATGAAAGTAAAAATTCTATAGTGTGTGTACAGAAAATCAGAATACAGAATACTAATAAGATTACATAATGTGGCATCGCTAGAGATATTGAAATTCAAATCACTCCCCAGTGTCATTAGTACCGAGATGTACAATGCCGTAGGGCTCCCTCGCATCGCACAACATACTTCCCCACTAATACACTAAGGGGGGATCCGATTCCATAGGGATATTGAAAAAAAGCTTTTACTGAATTGAAATCTGTTTCACCTCTCAGCGGTACTTACCGCGGACCTTAAGCCCGCATCGGATCGCTTAACTAAACTCGAATCGAACCAATCTAAGAACAGATCCAATATTACACAATGACATTAAAGAGTCACAAATATAGTATAAGCCCATAAGGGATAATGATCATGATAATCTGTCTCGTGAATCCAGTTATAAGGTGCACTATTTTACCTCCGGTTTACCTCCGTATTGTGCAGCACGTCCCAAGTTGGACCCCATAGTTTAAGCTGATGCCGTTAGAGTAATTGGGAGAAATGGAAAGCCAAAGAAAGAAACATAAAACAATCCACAGTGGACTATTCATATATATATAGAGACTTTACCCATCTTTGACCCATTTCATCAAGCAATGTAGAGTAATATAGAGTAATATAATAAATTAAATCATATAGTGATCCATCCCGGATAGATTAATGTTCTTGCTTAGTCCCTCTAGATATTAGGAGATGTATTGTAAGAATAGTTGTTCTTTTGTGAAGTATTTATCCAGTCTCTTACAAACCAATTCCCAGTCCGTTACTCTAAGGAGGCTATGCCATCCCGGGACACAAAACTCAGTACGACTCGGGTCCTTCAGGTGGTGAACACTCCTGATCAGGAATTAAGTCAAATACAATAGTATACTTTCTCTTTGTTCAGAATATTAAACTCCTCTTTCAAGAGGGAGATGTAAACATACCAATATGGAGGTCTAGCCTACCCGGAACCCAAGACTCTGTCAGGCCCGGGTCCTCCAGGGGGCTAACACTCCTAGTCAGAAATTAAATAAAATACAATACTGTGCGTTCCATTTACTCAGAATGATTTAACTCCTATTTCAAGAGGGAAAAAAACATATCACTATGGAGGTCCAGCCATCCCGGAACCCAAGACTCTGTCCGGTCCAGGTCCTCCAGGTGGCTAATATTCCCCACTATGATACACTCCAGGCTTAAGACTTCCAATCCCCGTGGTGACTGTATTGCCACTGGCGATATCAATAGCTCAATGTATATCATCAATTCACTGTCTTAAAACCGCCTCCACAGTTCCATGGATTAGAGCGGTGTATCATAGAAAACATGAATAAGATATATATTCATTCAAGCCATTAGGGACTAAAGTGTTTAATCTTTTGATCCAGCGTGTTTCTCTTTGTAGTAATTTCCGCCCCCTGTCACCCCCTCTGATGGGGTTGGGTTCTTGATCTATGATCATATATTTCAATGAAGACACTGTATGTTTGCATAGAGAGAAGTGTCTTGCCACTGGTTTGTCCGAATTCCCAGTTTGCACTGCATCCCTTATGGATTTTCTGTGATTTGCCATTCGTTCTCTAATTGAAGTGATGGTTTTTCCAATGTACATTAAAGAACAAGGACATATAATAAAATAAATCACATAGGTAGATGTACATGTAAGTCTTTGTTTAATGGGAATCATTTTGCCAGATCGTGGATCACGAAAAGAGGGTCCAGTCAGCAGGTTTTTGCATGTTATACAGCTGGAGCATTTAAAACATCCCATTCTACCACTAGGTAACCAAGTATGTGTTTCAGTCGTGTAACAATGTTTGGGATCCGTTTTAACTAGCATATTTCTCAAATTAGGTCCCCTTCTGTAGGCCATTAGGGGGGGGTTCCTGAAAATAGGTGGTAAAGTCTTCTCCTTGGCTAAAATATGCCAATGATCTTGTATACTTAGTTTTATCTTTGGGGAGGTAGGGGTGTATTGCGAACTGAAGATTAATCTTTGGGGTGATGTGACCTTTGTAGTAGGTTGTAATAATTGATCTTGTGAGAAAGTCTTTGCACGTTGTAAGTGTTCTCTTAGATGAATTTCATTATATCCTCTATCTTTGAATCTAGATATTAGTTCCTCTGTTTGTGTCAAAGCCATTTCTCTATCGCTGTTGTTCCTGAGTACCCTGATCATTTGTGAGTAGGGTACTGAAGTCAGTATGTGCTTTGGATGACAACTGCTCTTGAGTAACAATGTGTTTCTGTCAGTGGCTTTTCTATAATTGGTAGTGCTGAGTGTCCCACTGTTGTTACTAATTGTGATATCAAGAAAATTAACTTGTTCACTGCTTGCTGTGTATGTGAATTTGATTGGAGTGTCCAGTTGGTTCAAATAATTCACAAAAGTTTCCAAAGATACAGCGTCTTTTTTCCAAATCAGAAACAGATCATCGATGAATCTATAATAGCATAATAATTCATCTTTATACTGTGATAGAATATATCTATCTTCGAACATAGCCATGTACAAGTTGGCAAATGATGGTGCGATGTTAGAGCCCATCGAAGTGCCAGAAACTTGTAAGTAATATAATTTTTCAAATTTAAAGTAGTTATACCCCAAACAGAACCCCAATAAGGTCATAAGAAATTCCGTTGGGGGTCTCTTCGTGTCATGATCTTTCACTAAGGCTCTGCGTACTGCTTCCATGCCGTCCATTGTGGGGATCATAGTATATAAAGATTTCACATCAAGTGTTACAAGGATAATATCAGGAACTACATTCCCTATTGTTTTTAGTTTTACAAGGAGATCCGTGGTGTCTCTGATATATGAAGTGGTTTTTTGTACTAAAGGTTGAATATAGTAATCCAAAAATTGTGCAATGGGTTGTAATAATGAGCCAATCGCGGATACTATAGGTCGTCCAGGAGGATTGACCAGGTCTTTGTGTATTTTTGGGATAGTATACAATATAGGGCAAATAGGGTGATCTTTAGTGAGAAAACCCAGAGTGTCAGAGGTAATCCAACCTGCATTATGTGCTATCTGCAATGTTTTATCAATCATTATCTTATACTTCAAAGTAGGATCCCCAATAAGTGGTTGATAAATGTTACTGTCTTGTAATTGATTCATAATATCTGCACGGTATTGTTTATAGTCCATTATCACAATTGCCCCACCCTTGTCCGCAGGGCAAATCACTATATTAGAATTAGAAGATAACGATTTAATGGCTTCTCTTTCCTGTTTAGTGAGATTAGAGTATTGTTTACCCTGTATATCCTTAAGTTCCTCTTCAAGAACTTGACAAAAAGTACTAATAGATTTATTGGTGTTAATTGGATCAAAGGTGCTTCTAGGTTTAAAAGGTACCTGTTCCGATTTCTTATGTTGGAAAAAATCTTTTAATTTCATACTTCTTTGAAATCTATATAGATCAATTGACAAATCCAATTCAGTTTGTTGGGTAGTAGGTATAAAAGATAGCCCCTTATTCAGTAACTTAGTTTCAGCGGGGGTGAGGTCATGAGTTGAAAGATTAAAAACTACTTCTTCCCCCTGCTGGGGGTTTTTTGCCCGCTTGGTCCTGGGGTGTCTATGTCGCCTACCGCCCCTTCTTTTATGGGGCCTCCCCTCCCCCGTGCAGTCTGATTCCTTGTGGTAACGCCTAAAAAAGGGGTATTTGAATTGAGGTTATTAGATTCAGCTGTTACAGTGCTTCCCTCTATTTGGGTTTCTTGTTCAGAACCTGAGGAATTTCCTGATGAGATGTCAATAGTATTCAAATTAGGTCTTTGTGCTTTATTTCTAGATGTTCTTCTAAATTTAGGTTTCTTTCTGTCCTCTGTACCTGAAAGCCACCTATATACTCTCTTATCTTTATAATCTAAGTTGACCTTATCCACTTTGTTCCTCTTAAATCTGTGTAGTTCAGTCTTAAATGTTAATAATTGAGTTCTTAATTTATCAGTCCAAGTATCTGTTTTGTCTTCTGTAAGAGTGGTTAAATGTATCTGTTCATAGGCAATCACCTCTGCTTTCACTAGATTTAAGAGTCTAGTGATTTCTTCAATAACGAATATATATATATATATATATATATATATATATATTAATATTTCAAAAAAGAAAGCACTCACAAGACTTTGTTGAGGTGAAATTTGTGCTGGTTTATTCCATCAATGTTTCGGCCCCGGTGTGGGCCTTTGTCAAGATGCATCTTGACAAAGGCCCAGACCGGGACCAAAACGTTAATGGAATAAACAAGCACAAATTTCACCTCAACAAAGTCCTGTGAGTGCTTCCTCCTGTTTTGAATTATTAATGCATGTTTTTTGGAAATGGCACCAAGGCATTTACATGAACTTTGAAGAGAGTGCACACCTTGGAAATCTTTATATATACATATTAATATTATTATTTTTTTTTACATGAGCTATGTGATTGAGGCAGACTTGATTGATACCAAACTAGTATTTTATTGAGGGCCAAGCCAAGACATTACAATCCACCACTTCTGTTGTGTACTTAACAGTAAAAACACACAAGTGGTTGAGTAACGTCCACTAAATGCACAAGAGTTAGGAGTGGGGAAAAGGAGTAGGAGCAGTGCAAGTATGTGCAAGTAAAGTGATAATCCAAAAACTGACTGCAGCCATGGTTGCTACAGCGTGTGCAATAAATGAAGGTCCCACCAAAGGTTCCACCACCACCAGCACATTACTATTAAAAGAAAATGTGAGAACACTGAATAAGACAATGCATCACTTTCTAGTGTTAATCATGGCATGATGGAAGAACAACTGCTGCATCTGACAGTGAGGCATCTGACAGTGAGACCAAAAAGCACCAAAACATCTGTCCTCAAATTAGTAGTGAACGCTGTGAAAGTAAAAAAAAATAGTTTGGGACCTCTAAACATTTAAAGGAATATAAAGGTAGTGTGCAAGAAACTGAGGCGATGCAGAGGTGATCTAATGATGACTGATGATGATAT
This sequence comes from Rhinophrynus dorsalis, assembly GCA_037306005.1. Lineage (NCBI taxonomy): Eukaryota > Metazoa > Chordata > Amphibia > Anura > Rhinophrynidae > Rhinophrynus > Rhinophrynus dorsalis. The sequence continues at coordinate 187,764,146 of CM074726.1, forward strand.
AGACCTAGAATATATCCCTCCAGCATCATCCTCTTTTTCAGATAAAGATGAAGTTGAGAGTGAAAAAGATGATGGCATGACCAGAAAGTTAGCTGAAAGGTAGGGTCCCTGTCCTTGGAGTAGAGGGATCATTATCATTTATTGCACACTCTGCAGCAACCATAGCTTCAGTTAGTTTTTGATCTATCACTTCACACCCATCTCCCTGCACTGCTCCACATTTCCCCCTCCCCTTGCCCCTTGTGCACTTGCTGGACATTACTTAGCTACTGTGTGTGTTTTTACTCTCTATAGTACACAACTGGTGGAGTGTGATATCTTCCCTTAGCGCTCAACACAATTCTCAATGTCGTCTGCTTTCCATCACGTCTGCTTCAGTCCACAGCTCATGTCATTCTCCCATTCGGCTGTCTGTCACCTAATTTTATTCTTAAGTTGTTCAACCTATATTATCACAATCAGTCCAAAAAATTATAACTAAAAAACAAAATCATTAATTTCTTTCCCCAGACTTCCCCGGCACAGAGACAATAACAGCAAGAAAATTGGTCTCCAACTGCCTGTGTCTTGTCAGCCAGTCACACCAGATGTTGGGGTCTTTGGGGTTAACCTCTTTCCTCCCTTGTTTACCCCAGAGATCCCCCAGAATCTACTAATACAGAGAACAAATGTCCTACCTAATTGACTCCCTAAATTAAGCTTAATTCCCCTTTATTTTCCAATCTTCTCTAGCTCAAAAAAGTGCTGCTTTCCCCTCTCACAAACACAGAAGTGCATGCAGTGAGAGCCTGACACCCTGTTATATGCCTGCAGGAAAAATAGTACAAACTTTCATGTGATGGGAAACAATTTTTCTTCCCATTGATTTCAGTGCAATGAGCTAGGTGAAAAAAGTGGGAAAACTGCACTTTTTGAGGAAAATTATTCTTCAAGCTGGAAGTGTCATTTTTTGCCAATTTTGGTTTGAGCCATGCCTAGAACTGATGTCATGTGTAGCACTTCACTGGCATATACCAAAATTGTAGTTATTTTTTCAGGAAGGCTGTGCCAGAATTGTACAAGCAGGTGGTTAGAGTGGTCAGTAAAGGGCCGGAAAGCTCGTTCTGCAAGAAAGTATACCTAACAGATATGTGGACAAGTGGGAAGACCGCCGGCTATATGACTGTGACTGTTCACTGGTTTTCCCTCTCACCACCTCCATCACCATCAGTGAGCAACACAATTAGCTTATAGCATCAGGTGACAGCAAGTAAAAAACAAGGGGGTTGCCTATCTCATGTCTACCTGCTATAGACACTGTATGGAATGCTGCTTTTGTCAGATGTACTGTTCCCTTTTGTTCATTTACTCTCTGTCTGTACCCTGAGGCTGCCTCTGTTAATAAAAATATATTTAAAAAATAATACTGGTTTAAATTAAACAAAAAAAGACAAGAAGATTATAAAATTATAGTCTATAAAATATTTACATTTTGGCTACAATATTTTGAGCAATCCTCATTTTCTTGAGTGGTTGTACCTATCCTGACAGTATGGTGGTGTGGGCAGGTGTCAGGGGTGCTGGGGGTGGTGGTGGTGGTCCCTCTGGGGGTGGGGAAGAGGTTTTATGTTTTTTTGGGGGGAGGTTGTGGGTGTTATTTCAAGTTAATGATAAAAGATAACCAAAAAAAGTGGGGTTGCCTTGGTATGCCTATCTCCTGTCTACCTGCTATGTGGCTAATTTGCTACACTGTATCGAATGCTGCTTTTGTCAGATGTACTGTTCCCTTTTGTTGATTTACTCTCTGTTTGTACCCTGAAGCTGCCTTTGTTAATAAAAGAAAAAATGTATATAATACATATATATATATATATATATATAAATACAGGTTAAAAAAAAAATAAGACCGAGAAAATGATAAAAAAATATAGCCTATAAAATATTTAAAATTTATATTGTTTTCTTAACCCTTTGAGTGTCAGAGAGGTATCCAGAGAATTGCGATGCAATGTATTGGATATCTCCCTGGCACTCAAAGGGTTAAAAAAAAGCTTTCATTGACCACTGCATTTTCACACTCCCAAAATTTCAAATCGTTCTTTTTTTTTTTTTGTGCACTGCTTCAGAATAATCATTTTAACCCTTTGAGTGCCAGAGTGGTACAGAACACATTGCTTTGCAATGTGTTCTGTATCCCTTTGGCACTGGAAGGGTTAAAAATTACACAAGGCATCTTTCAATTATGCAGATATCAAAATGTTCATAAGGACAGCAATATCCATTTTTGGAGTCTGCTTTGATACAATGATATCTGATGACGTTGACTTCCCATTTAGGCCTGGATTCATCAAGGTGCAAATGAATTAATACGCAGGAAAATCAGAGGGCTTCTCTGCCTATTAACCATGCGCCCATTCAGCCAATTGTATTTGACCATTGCTTATTCTTCAATGAGCAATGGCCAGATAGATCCGCTAGCTTCAAGCTGGTGAATCCCATTTGAATGCATGGGGCAAACACATGCATACACATTTTCGCTTATGTGTATACGTGCGTTTTCACCATGACAGACCAATTTACACAAGTTTCCTTGCTTACCATACGCAATGATGAATACCCGAAGGTATCCATCAATGATTGCGGAGATGAACAGCGTATTTGATACGCTGCTCTTCTTGCAGTTTGATGAATCCCGGCCAAAATGTGAAACCAGCCTATGCCTTCTTAAATGTGCAGTTTTATAAGTCTCACATAGATGCAAATTCCATTGCAGTTGATAACTTCATATTTTTTGAATCTACAAATTTCTCCATAGATGTAAATGGTAATCCATTAGACAATACAGTTAACACTTATCCACTCCAATGTAATCTAAACCATATTTATATATATATGTAAAGTTCACTGATTATTACTCCTCTCCAGAAACTAAAATGGTTTTATACTGGGCATTGACATTTCCACTAAATCTGTATATGGGTCTCTATAGTGCACATAATCCTCCACAAAACGAGAAATATTAACCCTTTAAGGGCTAAAATTAAAGATCTTCTACATGTATGTTAGGGTACTATGCCTGAAGATGAGATTTGTGCCATTTTATGATTACACAGATTAATCCAAAGTGTAACTTTACTGTAACATTTCAAAACTCCTTCTTTTATTAGCTAAAGTACATGAGGAAATAGATCGTGTGATTGGCCAGAACCGGTGCCCAAATATCGAAGACCGGATGAATATGCCGTACACTGATGCTGTTATTCATGAAATCCAGAGGTTCAGTGACGTTATCCCTTTGAATGTCCCACACAAAGTGATTAGTGACACAAAATTCCATGGATTTACTATTCCTAAGGTAGGCTTGTGGGGAAAATACCTGAGCAACTTGTGGTTTGCCTCTAGGTTAATAATATAAACCAGACTCTCCTATACAGATAAGTGTTAGTCATGTTCATTTTCAGCTTTTAGAAATGGCTATATTTTACAAATGGTTTTTGTCAAACGCTTGTTCCAATGCAAGGTTTTTGCTTCCATTAACTGCCCCCATTAACTCCCTGAAAACTAGGGGCTTGAGCTACACATTGCTCCACAATGTAATGCTCACCACTCTTGTCCCCAATGTATCAACTGTGCACTCTTGGCGTAGATTGAATGAGATTGTGTAAATAGTGGGCAATGTGTGATGAAAAACAGGAACAGTTATGAAGAAATTTAATTTCACGATGGCTGGGATAACCCTCCCTTCAATTATTTAAATGGGGATTTTAACCTCTGTAATGTTAAAACTGTCTGATACATTGCTTTTTCCTATGTTATAGATCTCTATCGGATTTAAGGAGTTGAAAGCCCCATTTAACCCATTCAAGTTCTAGAGAGTGTGCATTGACTTGCAATGCATTGTATACCTCTTTGATGCACAAGGGTTCAAATCATTGCTTATGATGATGATGACTGATGGTGAGCGATTATCATGGATGATGGTGATAATGATGATGATGATGGTGATGCCAATAATGATCTTGATGGTGGTGACAGTGATGATGATTTTAATGATGGATGAATGATGATGGGAATTTTGGTGATATGATTAGTATAGATAAAAGATGATGATAATGATGGATGGTGAGAGTTTATTGCGGATGATGGTGATACTGATGATGGTGGTGGTCATGATGATGGTGGTGATGATGATGATGTTAATGATAGATGGCTGGATGGATGGATGATGATGGATGTTGGGTGATATGATTAGTATAGATAAAAGATGATGATGATGATGGATGGTGAGAGTTTATTGCAGATGATGATGATACTGATGATGGTGGTGGTCATGATGATGGTGGTGATGATGATGTTAATGATAGATGACTGGATGGATGGATGTTGGGTGACATGATTAGTATAGATAAAAGATGACGATGATGGATGTTGAGAGTTTATTGTGCATGATGGTGATACTGATGATGGTGGTGGTCATGATGATGGTGATGATGATGATGTTAATGATAGATGGCTGGATGGATGGATGATGATGGATGTTGGGTGACATGATTAGTATAGATAAAAGACGATGATGATAGATGGTGAGAGATTATTGCAGAAGATGATGTTGATAATGATGATGATGGTGTGGATGGTAGTGATGATGGCGGGGGTGACGATGATGGTGGTGATGGTAGTGATGATGGTGGTGGTGGTGGTGATGATGATGATGATGGTGGTGATATAAATGGTGATGATGATAATGTTAATGATGGATGGATGATGATGGATGTTGAGTGACATGATTAGTATAGATAAAATTTGATGATGGATAATAATATATCATATTTTCCCAATTAATAAATACTTTTGTATTGATAATTACATACATCCCCTAGTGCTACAATTACACTTCTGAGTAATATGAAGTACTGAGTGATAACAGTAACTCTAATATATAAGAAATATGAAAATGTTATCAAAAAACATTGCTCCAAGATTTATATAATAGTAACATGTATTCAGCGTACAAAATGTTATACATGGAACATGTCTTGTTAAAATGATATTACACCGATAGCAATGGAAAATACTTATTACATACCACTACTATATCTGTATATTGAAGTGATCATAACTATCAAGTAAATGAAGGAAGTAATCAACTTTATAATAAGCATCAAAATACATGAGAATCCTGTATGATGTAGAATACCAACTTATTCAATATATAAACACATCCTATATTATAATTCACTATGGATGTTTGTCAGAAGCCGTCATGCTCAGTGGAGACGGCTGTGCACACTGCACTCATGCGCAGTACTGACTGCCCGCACCGGGGCTGATACGGAGCGGGGTGCTCCGAATTCAGACTGTAGTCCTCTCTGCGCACTACTACGTTCTGAATTCGGAGTGCCCCGTTCCGAATCAGCCACAGTGCAGTCAGTCAGTACTGTGCATCACTGCAGCGCCGCCAGTGTTGGCCCGTGTACACGGGCTTTAAAACTAGTTTATGTAATAACTTATTTATTCAATGACTCACCCATCAGATATTAGATATCATGTATGTTGCTATTACAGATATAACATTGTAGAAATGTTAATTTCATGCGCTAAGGAGAAAAAAAAAAAAGGACAATTATGGAACAAGCCAACTCCTCTATTGACGACAACAAAACAAAATTCCCAAAAACGTTAGAGAGGTCACCAAAGCAGTGTAAATAATGAGTTGAAGACCTCACAGGAATTCAGGGAGAGAACAACATGTAAACGACTGGAGATCTTCATTTGTCTATTAGCGTGTATTTGCATCACCCAGATCCATTCCAGTTCATCTTAGAACATCAGTCCCACAATGGGTGAATATACAGTGGGGATTCTGTACTAAATCAGGACGATGATGAATAGCTCATGTTCCTAGATTAATGCTGCCAGACACTCAAAAATGGATTCCAATTACTTTACTGAATTTGGCACAACTGGTAATCCTACAAATTGGGAACATTTTAGCCACACCAACTGTATGAATCATAATCTCTGAACTGGAACAAATGTTTGTTTATTCATAAAAATCCTCTGCAATTCAGTAACATTTTAGAGCTGATCATTTTTCAATCAAAAGGGAGAATGTGTCACTTTCTTTCATGCTGCACTAAGGTCCTTATGAACAAAAGAAGTGGAGTAATCCAGCTGACCATGAGGGGCAAATACACTTTCCCAGAATGACCACTTACCTAAATGGGGTTTCTAACCATTTCAGTGCCAGAGATTTATCCAAAACATTGCTTCACAATAAGTTGGAGACCTCTCTAGCATTAAAAGGCTCATTTCAATAAACTGGAATGTTTATTTGTCCACAATGGTGCATTTGGTTGGCCCCAGAACTGCTCCACTTTGCCTTGATACATATCTCCCTGTGTATATATGTTTTAGTCGTGGCCATTATTGGTGCATCAGGATCACCTGAACATGTCCCTTTTTGAATTTTGTAATGTTCCTCTCGTCTGAGTGAGTCTCCTTCTGTCTCAGGGCACTGATGTCTACCCACTCCTGTGCACTGTGCTCCGTGATCCCACTCAGTTCGCCACTCCAGACAAATTCAATCCTGGGCACTTTCTAGATGACAAGGGCCATTTCAAGAGACATGACGCCTTTATGCCATTTTCCACAGGTAAGATCCTTAGTCATTTTTACAGCTCTTCCTAAGGCAACGTGGTTCATTTTACCAACAGGTCTGAGAAGTGATCTGGTAACAAGGACGATTGTCACTTTCCACAAATGGTCCTGCTGATATTGTGCACTGTATTCATAAGTAGTGATGAGCGAGCACCCCAATGCTCGGATGTTCGGGTGCTCTGACCGAGCACCCCCTGAGGCTCGAGTGCTCGGCCGAGCACCCGAGCCCCATTGAAGTCAATGGGAGGACTCGAGCATTACACCAGGCACCCCCTGCTCTGATGAGGGGAGGGTGCCTGGTCCATAGGAAAAGGGCAGAAAAAGATGGAAACACTACAGAAATGGTTCAGGGACAGCATAGGGAGGATGTCTGGATGCACCTTGGACTCCAACATCGCTGCTGGGAACGATCTTTCGCCCGTAGTACGCCATTTTTACAGACTGACCGTAAAACACACAAAAAGGAAAATAAAAACGACTTTAGGCGAAAAATTGTTACCAAACAGTATTTGCTGTATATTTACTTGTATATCATCTGCAAATTCTCCCAAAAATTTCATCGATTTTCTGAAGTGAGGCCATGATTAAGAGGGAAACGTGCGCAGAGGCAAATTATCCCAAAAATTTCCTTGATTTTCAGAACTGAGGCCATGATTAAGAGGGAAACGTGCGCAGAGGCAAATTCTCCCAAAAATTTCCTTGATTTTCAGAACTGAGGCCATGATTAAGAGGGAAACGTGCGCAGAGGCAAATTCTCCCAAAAATTTCCTTGATTTTCAGAACTGAGGCCATGATTAAGAGGGAAACGTGCGCAGAGGCAAATTCTCCCAAAAATTTCCTTGATTTTCAGAACTGAGGCCATGATTAAGAGGGAAACGTGCGCAGAGGCAAATTCTCCCAAAAATTTCCTTGATTTTCAGAACTGAGGCCATGATTAAGAGGGAAACGTGCGCAGAGGCAAATTCTCCCAAAAATTTCCTTGATTTTCAGAACTGAGGCCATGATTAAGAGGGAAACGTGCGCTGAGCTGACCATCTAAAACATTATGGGTGAGGGTCTGCTGCAGAGCTGACCATCCTAAACATTATATGCGAAGGCCCGCTAGTGAGCTGACGCTATAAAACATTATATGAGAGGGCCCGCTAGAGAGCTGACCCAATAAAACATTATATGAGAAGGCCCGCTGGTGAGCTGACCTATATAAAAATTGTCAAACAGGGCCCGCTGGTGAGCTGACCCTATATAAAAATTATATCACAGGGCCCGCTGGTGAGCTGGCCCTATATAAAAATTATAGCACAGGGCATATGGAAGAGGAGGAGGAGGATGAGAAGATTAAGAGTCAACCATATACCCGTTTTTTGGGTGGAAGGGGTGAATGGGAATACAGAGTATTCCCATCATTGTAAATAACATATATAAAGTGAGTTTATGTTCCCCCGGGGCTTTCCTCCAGTGGAGTGGAGAAGTCAGGGGAAATCCAGGCCTTGTTCATTTTTATAAGTGTCAACCTATCAGCATTGTCGGTGGAAAGGCGGATACGCTTATCTGTTATGATGCCACCAGCAGCACTAAATACCCGCTCAGACAGAACGCTGGCGGCAGGGCAGGCCAGCACCTCCAAGGCGTAGAGTGCCAGTTCATACCACGTGTCCAGCTTGGACACCCAGTAGTTGTAAGGCACAGAGGGATCATTGAGGACGCTGACACGGTCTGCTACGTACTCCTTCACCATCTTCCAAAACTTTTCCCTCCTTGTGACACTAGGCTGCGCATCAGGGTGAGGGTGCTGGCGGGGTGTCATGAAGGTGTCCCACGCCTTGGAGAGTGTTGCCCTGCCTTTCTCGGAACTGCTGTGTGCTCCCCTTTTCTCCCCTTCTCTGTTGGCCAAGGTAGCACGTACTCTGCCGCCAGCGTTGTCAGATGGAAAATTTTGGAGCAATTTTTCGACAAGAACCTTCTGGTATTGCACCATTTTGCTTGTCCTCTCCACCGGAGGAATGAGAGATGAGAAATTCTCTTTGTAGCGGGGGTCCAGAAGGGTGAACACCCAGTAATCCGTGTTGTTTAAAATGCATATAACGCGTGGGTCACGGGAAAGGCAGCCTAACATAAAGTCAGCCATGTGTGCCAGAGTACCAACAGTCAAGATTTCGCTGTCCTCACCAGGAGGATGACTCTCAATATCCTCATCCTCTTCCTCCTCTTCTGCCCACCCACGCTGAAGAGATGGAACTAAAGTTCCATGGCTACCCTCTGTAGCGGAGGCAACCGTGTCTTCCTCCTCCTCCTCCTCCTCCTCCTCCGCCTCCTCCAATTGTCGCTGAGAAGACGAAGTGAGGGTGCTCTGGCTATCACCTTGTGTAAGCTCTTCCTCCCCCATTTCCACCTCTTCCACATGCAAAGCGTCGGTTTTAATTGTGAGCAGCGAGCGTTTCAGTAGACACAGAAGTGGGATGGTTACACTGATAATAGCGTTATCGCCGCTCACCATCTGTGTCGATTCCTCAAAATTGCGTAAAACCTCGCAGAGGTCTGACATCCATTCCCACTCCTCACTTCTGATTACAGGAAGTTGAACGGAGAGGCGACGACCGTGTAACAGCTGGTACTCCACTACTGCCCTCTGCTGCTCACAAAGCCGGGCCAACATGTGGAAGGTGGAGTTCCAGCGCGTGCTCACGTCACACAGCAGCCGGTGAGCTGGCAATTGTAAGCGCTGCTGCAGCTTCAACAGGCCGGCCGAAGCTGTAGATGACTTACGGAAATGTGCACACACGCGGCGCACCTTGGTCAAGAGATCATGCACATTGGGGTAGGTTTTTAGAAATCGCTGCACCACTAAATTAAATACATGCGCTAGGCATGGTACGTGTGTGAGCTTGCCGAGCTCCAAAGCCGCCACCAAGTTACGCCCATTATCACACACAACCATGCCTGGTTGCAAGTTGAGTGGCGAGAGCCACTGCTCGGTCTGGTGACTAATCCCCTGCAACAGCTCTGAGGCCGTGTGCTGTTTGTCCCCAAGGCAGATCAGCTTCAGCACGGCCTGTTGACGCTTCCCCACTGCAGTGCTACACTGCTTCCAGCTACTGGCTGATGGGGGAGTGGCGGTGTGTGTAGAGAATTCGGAGGTGGAAACGGAGGAGGAGGAGCCAATAACGTAGGTGCTGGTGGAAACCCTGATGGAGGTAGGGCCCGCAATCCTCGGCGTGGGTAGCACCCGTGCCATCCCAGGGTCCGAGTCGCTCCCAGCCTCCACGACATTCACCCAGTGTGCCGTCAGGGAAATGTAGCGTCCCTGGCCACAAGCACTTGTCCATGTGTCAGTCGTTAAGTGGACCTTCCCAGTAACTGCGTTGGTCAGGGCACGGGTGATGTTACGGGACACATGGTGGTGTAATGCGGGGATGGCACACCGGGAAAAGTAGTGGCGGCTGGGGACCGCGTACCGAGGGACAGCTGCTGCCATCAGGCTGCGGAAGGACTCAGTGTCCACAAGCCTAAATGGCAGCATTTCGATGGCCAGTAATTTTGAAAGGTGTGAGGTTAGTGCTATGGCCTGTGGGTGGGTGGCTGGGTACTTTCTCTTGCGCTCAAATGCCTGGGGTAACGACATTTGGACGCTGTGCTGGGACAGGGAAGTGGATGTGGTCGCTGATGGTGCTTCAGATGGTACAGGTGCAGGGCGGGAGGTATGCGGGCCTGCGCCTTCGACAGGCGATTGGCCGGCACCGAAAACAGGGGAAGAGGAGGCAGTGGTGTGGCCTGCAGACACAGATGGGCGATCCAGGCGTTCCTCCCACTTACTACGGTGCTTGGATGCCATGTGTCGGATCATGCTGGTGGTGGTGAGGTTTCTAGTGTTCATGCCTCGGCTCATTCTGGTGTGGCACAGGTTGCAAACTACAATTCTTTTGTCGTCCGCACTTTCCTTAAAAAAACGCCATACCGCGGAACACCTACCCCTTGGCAAGGTAGATTTACGCAAGGGGGTGCTCCGTGGAACATTTGCGGGCCGGTTTGGTGCGGTCCGCCTTCTTTCTGTAGCCACACCACTGCCTCTTCCAGCCTGTTGCGGTGCTGCAGATGGCTCACCCTCAGGACTGCTGTCATCGCTCGGCTCTACACCTTCCCAGGTGGGGTCAGTCACCTCATCGTCCACCAAGTCCTCCTCCACTTCCTCACTCTGATCATCCTCCTCAAGTCTTGATCCCACCACATACTCAGTCATTGACAACTGTATAACATTCTCCTCAACAAGGTCTTGAGACGGAAATAGTGGTTGATTTAATGGCAACTGTGTCTCATCATCATCATCATCATCATCCACTACTTCCTTTGACCTTAAATGCCGTTCACATCTGTCATCTTCTTGTGATTGGGTAGCCTCTAGAGGTTGTGAATCAGGGCACAAGATGTCATGTTCCTCTGCAAGCGTGCTTGGAGAGAGGGTCAAATGAAGGATTGGTGATGAGACGAGCTCATCACTATATCCCAGTGTGGGATCACTTCTTTGACCAGACCGTGTATGGTGGGAGGAAGGATGATCAGAGTGAGGATTATGTTGACCAGACTCTTGGCTACTGAGAGTGGACTTGGTGGAAGACAGGGTGGTGCTTAACCGACTGGAAGCAGTATCAGCTGTCATCCAACCGACCACCTGTTCGCACTGGTCGGACCTCGAGAGTGATGTCCTGCGACGCCCTGTGAAATCAGACATGAAGCTAGGTATGGTGGATGTCTTTCTTTCTTGTGCTCTGGCACCAGGCACAGTTTCTCCGCGTCCTGACCCGCGCCCTGAACTTTCAGGATCACGTCCACTTCCCCGTCCCTTTTTACCCGCCTTCTTCATCTTACACGATATATATGACTTTAATATATATGAGTTTGAAAACTTAACAGTATTTCTTACTATTCTGCAACTCTGCAGAGTACACAGAATAGGCTGCTAAACTGCGGTGACACACACTGAATGGAATAAGTGACTTTAATATTTGAGTTTGAAAAATTAACAGTATTTCTTACTATTCTGCAACTCTGCAGAGTACACAGAATAGGCTGCTAAACTGCGGTGACACACACTGAATGGAATATGTGACTTTAATATTTGAGTTTGAAAACTTAACAGTATTTCTTACTATTCTGCAACTCTGCAGAGTACACAGAATAGGCTGTTAAACGGCGTTGAAACACACTGAATGGAATATGTGACTTTAATATTTGAGTTTGAAAACTTAACAGTATTTCTTATAATTCTGGAACTGTACAGAGTACACAGAATAGGCTGTTAAACGGCGTTGAAACACACTGAATGGAATATGTGACTTTAATATTTGAGTTTGAAAACTTAACAGTATTTCTTATAATTCTGGAACTGTACAGAGTACACAGAATAGGCTGTTAAACGGCGGTGAAAGACACTGAATGGAATATGTGACTTTAATATTTGAGTTTGAAAACTTAACAGTATTTCTTATAATTCTGCAACTCTGCAGAGTACACAGAATAGGCTGTTAAACGGCGTTGAAACACACTGAATGGAATATGTGACTTTAATATTTGAGTTTGAAAACTTAACAGTATTTCTTATAATTCTGGAACTGTACAGAGTACACAGAATAGGCTGTTAAACGGCGGTGAAAGACACTGAATGGAATATGTGACTTTAATATTTGAGTTTGAAAACTTAACAGTATTTCTTATAATTCTGGAACTGTACAGAGTACACAGAATAGGCTGTTAAACGGCGGTGAAAGACACTGAATGGAATATGTGACTTTAATATTTGAGTTTGAAAAATTAACAGTATTTCTTATAATTCTGGAACTGTACAGAGTACACAGAATAGGCTGTTAAACGGCGGTGAAAGACACTGAATGGAATATGTGACTTTAATATTTGAGTTTGAAAACTTAACAGTATTTCTTATAATTCTGGAACTGTACAGAGTACACAGAATAGGCTGTTAAACGGCGGTGAAAGACACTGAATGGAATATGTGACTTTAATATTTGAGTTTGAAAACTTAACAGTATTTCTTATAATTCTGCAACTGTACAGAGTACACAGAATAGGCTGTTAAACGGCGGTGAAAGACACTGAATGGAATATGTGACTTTAATATTTGAGTTTGAAAACTTAACAGTATTTCTTATAATTCTGCAACTCTGCAGAGTACACAGAATAGGCTGTTAAACGGCGGTGAAAGACACTGAATGGAATATGTGACTTTGATATTTTAGTTTGAAGACTTAACAGTATTTCTTCCTATTCTGCAACTCTGCACAGTACACAGAATGTGCTGCTACACTGCGGCGAAGCACACTGAATGGAATATGTGACTTTGATATTTTAGTTTGAAGACTTAACAGTATTTCTTCCTATTCTGCAACTCTGCACAGTACACAGAATGTGCTGCTAAACTGCGGCGAAGCACACTGAATGGAATATGTGACTTTGATATTTTAGTTTGAAGACTTAACAGTATTTCTTCCTATTCTGCAACTCTGCACAGTACACAGAATGTGCTGCTACACTGCGGCGAAGCACACTGAATGGAATATGTGACTTTGATATTTTAGTTTGAAGACTTAACAGTATTTCTTCCTATTCTGCAACTCTGCACAGTACACAGAATGTGCTGCTACACTGCGGCGAAGCACACTGAATGGAATATGTGACTTTGATATTTTAGTTTGAAGACTTAACAGTATTTCTTCCTATTCTGCAACTCTGCACAGTACACAGAATGTGCTGCTAAACTGCGGCGAAGCACACTGAATGGAATATGTGACTTTGATATTTTAGTTTGAAGACTTAACAGTATTTCTTCCTATTCTGCAACTCTGCACAGTACACAGAATGTGCTGCTACACTGCGGCGAAGCACACTGAATGGAATATGTGACTTTGATATTTTAGTTTGAAGACTTAACAGTATTTCTTCCTATTCTGCAACTCTGCACAGTACACAGAATGTGCTGCTACACTGCGGCGAAGCACACTGAATGGAATATGTGACTTTGATATTTTAGTTTGAAGACTTAACAGTATTTCTTCCTATTCTGCAACTCTGCACAGTACACAGAATGTGCTGCTAAACTGCGGCGAAGCACACTGAATGGAATATGTGACTTTGATATTTGAGTTTGAAGACTTAACAGTATTTCTTCCTATTCTGCAACTCTGCACAGTACACAGAATGTGCTGCTAAACTGCGGCGAAGCACACTGAATGGAATATGTGACTTTGATATTTTAGTTTGAAGACTTAACAGTATTTCTTCCTATTCTGCAACTCTGCACAGTACTCAGAATGTGCTGCTAAACTGCGGCGACGCACACTGAATGGAATACGTGACTTCGATATTTTAGTTTGAAGACTTAACAGAATGTGCTCTAATCTGCAACTTTGCACACTAAACAGAATGTGCTCTAATCTGCAACTTTGCACACTAAACAGAATGTGCTCTAATCTGCAACTTTGCACACTAAACAGAATGTGCTCTAATCTGCAACTGTGCACACTAAACAGAATGTGCTCTAATCTGCAACTTTGCACACTAAACAGAATATATATATTTTTTTTTTTTTTTTTTGTTTTTTTCCCCCCACACCAAATAACCTGCTGCCCCCACACACAGTAGTCCTAAAAAGGACTTTTGGTTCTTTTTTTTTCACAATTTTTGTTTTTTTCCTCCCTACACTGCCTTTCCCTTCCTATCCTCAGCTCTCCCTGGCTCAGACTGAGCCGAACTCGATGGTCAGGTGCTATACAGCACCTGACCACGGGTTCTGGCCAGCCAATCAGTGTAATGCCAGCAGCCAACATGGCTGCTGGCATTACACCGATGTCAGAGCCTCCCTGCACGTTTATTGGCTGCGCAGCAGCCGCAAAACGTGCGGGGAGGAGACCCGAACATGGCGGGCGAGCACATGCGGTACTCGTACGAGTACCGCCATGTGCCGAGCAGAGCGATGCTCGAGCCGATCCGAGCATCGGCCGAGCATGCTCGCTCAACACTATTCATAAGTTAAAAAGGTGCAATTGCAGTGCAAACTCCCTGCATAATTGAAGACCAGGACACATTCCCTTACACATTTGTTGCTTTTTTTTAGTTGTCCTCTATGGTGCAGTTAGATTGTCCCAGAATTAATGAACTGTGTTTTTGTGTGTGCGGTCAACTTAATTTTGTCATATAAATGTTTTGTTTAATTGATCAACCTTTTTTCTGTCATGCAATCTTTAGTTCAAGTGACCGCACTTCCCATTTCTAATCAACCGTTTTTGGTAATCCACTTGTATGATCGATGGCAGGAAATGTGGTCATCACTCAGCCAGAATTGATTGGTTGATGACTACATTTGCCTCTATTGATTGGATCATTGTGTTGATCACTACAGTGGTTCATTAGCCATGTGAACAATCTGTAAAAAGCCTCACAGGTCACCAGACAGATAATATCTATGGCACCTTTACTGAGATGCAGCAAACTATGTTGTGAATTAGACACACGATACAATAGTTACCTTTGTGAACAGTCCCCACAAACAGCAAGCTGTTTTAATTTTATGGGCAATAGCACAGTGTGGAGATGCACTAAGGAATGATAAAGTGGACTTGACTTCTCCAGTGATATCACTTCTTCAAGTCCCATGTTATTCTACGGAGCCAATGCAGTAAGATTTCTCCAGTTTTGGCCCTATAGAATAACATAGGGACAGGGGCCACAAAACAACAAATGGTAAGTAAACTTACCATTAGCCCTGGCTTTTTTGTGGTGGTAAAAATATTTATAAATGGTAAACTACTTTTCTCCCAAACATGACCTTTTTTTTTTGCCAAATGGATGTGAACCAAAGGTGCAGGATTTATCATACTTGGCACTGACTCCTTAACTTCAAAGCTGAACACTTCTTTGCCAATCAGTTAAAAAGTTAAATGCATAAAAATCAGAGTTTAACAGTAAATGAACTGTAATTCCTGCTGTGTGACAATACAAATATCCTATATAATAATTTGCCAAATTGTGTGTAACGCCTGACATGCGCAGTAGGCACTGCTGCGCGCGTGGCAGTCATGAGCAGTAGAGACTGCCCGCGCTGGCTGATACAGAGCTGGGCGCTCCGAAGGAGCGTCCAGCTCTGTATCAGCCGAGGCGCGGGCAGTCTCCACCATGTGTGACTGCACCGCGACCGGCTGCCAGAGGCTCTGTATCAGCCGAGGCGCGGGCAGTCTCCACTGCGTGTGACTGCCCTACAACCGGCTGCCAGAGGTACTGTGGCCCGTGTAACGGGCTGTTCAACTAGTAATATATAATATAACTATCTTTTCTTGTTTCCTTTTCTATCACACAGGCTGAATCTTATTTTGAATTTACACATGTGCAAGACAATAATAAGTAGTCATATTGTCTAAACTTTTATTTTTTCTTCTTCCCATCTTCACTTCTTCTGTTATATTTTTACAATTCTAATAGTGAGCTGCTGGTTCTGGTTCCAGAGAGATTTCTGCTAGGGACTGTGAAAGCAGGGATATTGATACAATGTAAAAAGATACAATGTATAAAACATAGAATGTAAAAAACACAACATACAGTGTGCAGAGCACTCACTGCTGTAGGGATAGTGTAACATTGTATCACTCTCCTCATCAACTGACCAGGAAGCTCTCTGGAAGAAGAGCCAGGGAGCTCACTTTCAGTGGCATAAAACTGTAAAAAAAAAAATGAAATGCTGAATAATAATAATAATAATATGAATAGACAATTTGACTTTCCATATTATGTTTAACATTTTCTTTTCCTTTCTCCAAATATAAATGAATTGGAAGACTTTAACACCATGCATGCTGGAAAGATCTCCGGTGTGTTGCTTTTCCTTTCATTGCAGACATTTCTACTCCTTTTCAAAAGAAATAAGAAAACTAAGGGATATTTAAAGGGGATGTATCACCTCTATATAACTTAGTCTAAATAGTTAGGTTATATATTGAATATCACTAAAAGGTGTCTTATTTTGTTTAAGCTTTATTTGCTGTAAATTAAAGTTAGAAAGTCTGGGCTGCAGCTACTTCTGCATGGACTGCGGTTACCTTCTCTGTAACCATAGTCCGTCATTCTGCCTCTGCTCCCCTCCCTCTATCCAGCCTCATCCAATGACAGAGGCTTCTGCTTGTAAGCTGGAGTGGTCTAGATATCAGTCTCTGCCAATGAGCTTACAGGCAGAAAGCCTCCGTCATTGGAGGAGGCTGGATAGAAGAAGGGGAGCAGACACAGAGTGAGTGACTATCTGGCCAATGAGATTGCTCCAGCTTACAGACAGAAGCCTCCGTCATTGGAGGAGCCTGAATAGAGGGAGGGGGGCAGAGACAGAGTGATGGACTGTGGTTACAGAACAGGTAACTGCAGTCTGTCCAGAAGTAGCTGCAGGGCAGACTTTATAACTCAGAAGTTCAGCCATCTACAGAACATTCACTGGCACCTGTTGCCCGGTCCAATTCTGAAAATGAATTCAATTTCATGCCTGTAAATGAAAGCGGAATATATGATCACCTCCTCAATCCAAAAATGAAATGCCAATCTAGCCCTGACAATCTAACAGCAATGCTATTAAAGCTTAATGCTATGGTAATGGCCAAACCGATTGCATCTTTAATTTATACCTCTTTGGCAACAGGGTATATGCCCAAATCCTGGAAGGTGGCTAGAGTTGTGCCTTTCCACAAAAGTGGGGATAAAAATGTAGTATCAAACTACAGACCAATATCCCTACTTCCCACTTTATCCAAAATCCTAGAGAAATGTGTACAGGTGCAACTAAATAAATATTATCGACAGACCAGTTTTTCACCCCACTTCAATCAGACTTTCGACCAAATAACTCAACAGTCACAGCCCTCCTAAAAGTAACCAATGATATCCAGACGGGCATGAAAAATGGTGGCCTCACAGGAGCCATTTCCTAGATTTTGCCAAGGCCTTTGACACAGTAGACCATAATATTCTTATAAATAAACTCCAAAGATCAGAATTGGGTAATAAATCTCTAAACTGGTTCTGATCCTATTTATTAGACAGAATGCAGTATGTGTCAGTTGCCGGCAATGACTCCCTTCCGCTCAAAGTAACAAGTGGAGTTCCTCAAGGCTCCATTCTTGGCCCTCTTCTATTTTCTCTTTTTATAAATGATCTGCCCAAGGTTTGCAAATCATCTTCAGTACACATGTAAGTAGACGACACCATTCTCTATACTAAAAACTCAAACATATCACACCTTGAGGCCATATTACAGCATGATTTCTACGAGGTTGAAAGATGGATAGCAAGGAACAAATTGTCCTTAAACACAGACAAAACTATCACTATGATATTTGGCACAAACTGCGTAATCTCGGCAATACCCACCTATCAATTGTAACGGAGTCTAATCGTAAGTTGGTCCCAGTGGACTCCTACAAATATCCTGGTATGTGGCTTGACCCCAACCTCACTTTTGGTCATCATATTGATAAATTAACCTGCAAGCTTTATCCCAAAATCAGTACTCTTTTTAGGCACAAATCATGTTTAAGTCCCCTGGTTAGAAAACGTATTGTGCAACAGATGTTGCAGCCTGACATAGACTATGGTGATGTAGTTTATGCTCCAGCGCCAGAAATCCATCTTAGTAAACTTGACACCCTGTATAATTCAATATGTTGCTTTAGCCTCCAATGTAATTACACTACTTATCGCTGTGATATGCTAAAAGAACTAAATTGGTTAACACTCAAATCTAGACGTGCCCTTCACCTTTCTTGCTTAGTACACAACCACTTCTCTGGAAAACTACCACACTACCTGAGCAGTATGCTCACTCCTGCTCTCCATACTAACTATAACCTCTGCTCCACCGCTAACATCTCGCTACGTATACCACAATACAAGACAGAAGCAGGAAGATCTGCCTTCACCTTCAGAGCTCCAAAGGACTAGAACAATCTGCCTGAAATAATCAGATCTGCTCCCACTCTAAAATCCTTAAAAGTTAGGCTTCTTTATATCTAAAAACAGAGTGTAACTGTATATAATTTTACAATTTCCGTATGTATGTATATTCACATGTATATGTATGTATACATAATGTTTCTCAATTTGTGTAAATATGTAACCCTTTACTGAAAACTGTCCAGAACATACTTGAAAACGAGAGAAATCTCAATGTATTCTTCCTGGTAAAACATTTTCTAAATAATAAATAAATAAATGAATAAATTACACCAAATAAAGCTTAAAAAAAAATAAGACACTTTTTAGTGATATTCAATATACAATCTAACTACTTACACTAAGATGTAAAATAACAAAATTAGTATCTTGTAATACCTTTTTTTATTGGACTAACAGAATTTTGGATTGACAAGCATTTGGGAGAACGTTAGACTTGAGAAAGGGAGGTTCTCCCGAAACCTTGTCATTCCAAAATTCTGTTAGTCCAATAAAAAAGGTATCACAAGATATTGATTTTGTTTCTTATTTTTCATCTGCATCACTGAACTAATACGGCTACAATCTCCACTCTACTATTTAGACTAAATTACACAGAGGTGATACATCCTCATTAATCCAAATGTTCACATATATTAACCCTTTGGGTGCCAAGTGTAACCCAATACATTGTGAAGCAATGTGTTGGATACCCCTCTGGCACTCAAAGGGTTATCAGTGGAAAAGAGGTAAATACACAACATTCCAAAATGCAATTCCAGGACAATAGACCTTACTGTGAATCATGTGTATGATATGTATAGGGAAACTATGTACAGATTTAACTCTTTAAGGACCAGAGAGGTGTGAAATGCATTGTGCACCTCTGGACCTTAAAGGGTTCAAGAAAAGATACTAAATGAACTATACTGTGTGTCACAGAAGACGCTTAAGTGCATTATGTGCTCTGGATACATTTCCATGAAAATGTTAATGTAAATAATTAAAGTGGACCTGTCACCTTAAGACAAGCTGAGTTATTTTCAACAAAACTTAAAGGAGCAGTAAACTTTTTTTTATGAAAACACATATTTTACAGAGCATTTCCTGCTGAATAACAAGGTCACCCCCATTGCTGTCAGATTTTTTATTCAAAATTTATAGCAGTTTAAATAATCAGGAAGTGAATTTACTGTGTTTACTTCCTGATAGTTCTGACTGACAGGAAGTGACTCAGCAGTTTCTATCACATTCTATGCAGAACTGTATGTCTCTGACTTTTCTGACTTTCCTCTCCATTAGAATCTAACAGGAAATCTAATTGGAATTGGACCACTAGAGGGCACTGCTAATGTAAAAAACATGGGTTTAAACTGTAATAACTCTGGAAATATAAATCTCTTGACAGTGGGAGTACCCTTATTTTACTCAATAGGAAAATCCCTACAATATATGTTTTTTCATTAAAAAAGTTTACTTCTCCTTTAAAATAGTCTATGCGTTATGCTAGCCATATTTGAAAATAGTTTTTAAAAAATGAACCTTTATTTGTTAGTGGCACAGTCTGGCATTTTATGCTAATTAGGTTATTATCTGTGCCAATACTCCACACACATTGCTATGAATGAATCTAGGCGGAGCCTACATACTGGGGGGTGTCTAATACCACAGGAAGGGGAAGATTTGGCTTCTAACAGTAGTAATTACCATAGTGTTCAAGAAATTAGCATAAAATGCCAGACTGTACCAAAGGTTAATTTCTTACAATGTACAATGTATA
Organism: Rhinophrynus dorsalis; assembly: GCA_037306005.1. Taxonomy (NCBI): domain Eukaryota; kingdom Metazoa; phylum Chordata; class Amphibia; order Anura; family Rhinophrynidae; genus Rhinophrynus; species Rhinophrynus dorsalis. Next base: position 187,784,532 of record CM074726.1, read on the forward strand.
ATTCTCTGTAAAGTAAAATAAATGTGTTTGATTGTTACTGAGCCATGTTAACCCTTTGAGTGCCAGAGAGGTATTCAACACAATTCCAAGCAATGCATTGTGCACCCCTCTGGCATTCAAAGTGTTAAGAACAGTAAAATCTGAGTGAGATAGACACATGGCCATACTGAATATAAAAGAGACAGTGATCACACAATAGTCTATTGATACTAAATGCATATTTAGTTGGTCAAAATGAGGCTGATGCATTAAGAGCTGAATCAAAGGGAACAAATCAAGATTATGATTGGAGCATTTAACCCCATGAACATTAGTTTGGTCTCTATGTGATGGATTCAAGTGGTTACAAGTCCCATTTAAATAATTTGCGTTTGTCCTCTATGGTACATTTGGTAGGCCCCAGAATTGCTCAAATGTCTCAGTATATCGGCTTCAGTTACTTTCTCATAATATATTCCTTGGCTAGTTAATGTGGTTCCCTACATGTTTCCCTCTGGATGGATCCCTGGAAATTTCAAATGTTTCTAATGTATAAAGTTCCAGGGGTCATACTGGAGAAGTAGTTTAATTGTTCCCACCTTGGCCTTAATCATCATCATTATCTGTGTCCTTCTCTAGGCAAGCGGATCTGTGCAGCGGAGAGCTTGGCTCGAATGGAACTCTTCTTGTTTCTCACCAATATCCTGCAGAACTTTACCCTGAAGTCCCAGAAGAATTTCACTGACGTTGACATTATGCCAAAAATGACTGGATTTGCCAATGTACCAATAACTTATGAGATCTCATTTGTGCCCCGCTAAGAACTTACAAAGCATGTGTAATGGGAAGAAACCAGTTTAATTAATCTCTTTTTAAAGAATCAGTAATACCTAATACTCTTCAGCTAAACCCCGTATCCTCTCCTACATTGCCCATTGTTTATTGGCCTAACCGATACCTACCTGCTGATGCTGACCAAATCTTTCCTCTTCAATCTATGCATAACTTGGCCATCAGGATACTCTTTATTTCTTCCACAAAAATACTTACCCAGACACTACTAATATCACTCTCCTGGCCATCAAGCAACATATGGAGAAAATAGAAAACAGCGCAACAAACAAAATACCTCCAAGCGTAGTAGTCTAAATATATATGGTAAAATAATCCCCTGTACCCTGTTGGTGGTCTACTCACATATTAGAGAGGCTTCCCCTGCCTCTCAGTTTGAAGGCCTGCAGTGGATAATTGGGGGTCACTCCAGGCAAATTACGCTCCTCTGATTTAAATATCCCCTTTATCAGGTATAATAACTGGAACAGTAAAAGTCACAAGATAAGTATTATGACGCTACAGAAAGATTTTGAAGTCCCACCATAAATTAAATGAGACACAAGGATTTATGAGTCAGAAAAATATCCAAAATACTCCAACATAGAGGTATAATAAAAGGCCTATAAAGTTAAAGTATTTGTTTATCAGATGAATTATAATGTGTTATAAAGGATATCTGATATTTTACATTCTCCTCCTTCCTCTGTTTAGGTACTAAAAGTCTGTCTCCATCTAAACATCTAGCTTTAGCTATGGCTTGATCTAAAAGATTTTTTAAAAATAAAAATTCTCACTACTATCTTTTACTGCTGTGAGTGCTGTATTCAAATGGAGGAGATCTAAATGAATATCATTTGACTCCAGATATGCTATGGAATCATTGTGGTTCTGATGAGCATAAAGAATTAGGGGGGTTAAATATTGCTGTAAATATACAGATTTGCTCTGAGGTCTGAGCCCTTCTCTTTCTGTTCCCTCATAATAACTGGAATGTAGTTCTTATATATTGGCCCACATTTATAAGGTTTGCATTAGGGCATTAGGTTCCCCATTAGGATGTTCTTTGGGGATATAAGAGCATTGATGTATTCAAAAATAAATGGATAAACAAAGGGAGCTAGAGTAGGGGAAAAGCCCTGTGAGTCACTGAGACAATAAGGGACAGAGGTAAAATATTAGACGCTTATAGTTTTATTAAATTAAAAAAAAAAATATATATATATATATATATGTATATGAAAAATAGAATGAAACACTCTATAAATTGAATTAAATGCTTCTTGAAGAAAAAGAAAATGAACTTAACACCTTAAGGACCCATGACGGTCCTGTTCCGTCATGGGTTGTTATACACTTAACGACCCATGACGGAACTGATCCGTCATGGAATTCCGGGCTCCCCTCGCGGCTGCACGCCGTTCGGAGAGTCCAAAACTCAGCCGCAAAAAAAAAAAAAAAATGCTCCGTGGTCCTTATCGGACCGCAAGGTGCGTGCGCGGCCCGTCGTTAAGGGGTTAAAATTCAAAAAGCAAATGATATATAAAATGATGTAGGTACTGCAATCAGTTAAAACAATAAAAGATAAACTTAGCTGTATAGGTAATATCATGTACTGGAAGTCAGGGCTTGCCGGTCTGCGCTCCACTTCTGGAACGCTACGTATCACGTATCCCAAATACACATTAGCCACAAGTCCACAAGGGGCTTAGCAGCTTATTGGGAGGGATTGACACATGCACCCCTAGTGGTCTATTGCAAGCTGTGCAGAACTCTAACTGGGATATGGTAAAGCACATTCGTGGGCAGAGCTGGGGCCCAACAAAGACATGCTGAGTGACAAAAAATCACTTATAAGAGAAAAAATAAATTAACAGGTGTAAAAATGGAGATTAAAATTGAAAATCTTTATATATGATGTGTACATATACACAAGGGCATCTATGGGAAGGACCGGACATACAAGTGGATACGGACATCAATGGCAAGATTGACAACACTTCCCATTCAGTGGTTAAAAACACGATGCCACATCCATTTCTATGTTCAATCCTCCAAACCCCATTGTGCCCAATGCGTAAATCCAATAAGCCTCCCTGGTGCAGAGAGTTTTATATCTCGCATTAACACTTTCAATGATATGTTCCAGGCCTATTACTTTAAAGTTCTCAATTCCTCCTTGGTGGCAACTATTAAAATGTTTGGGGATTCCATGGTTATTATTAGTGATGAGCGAGCACCCCAATGCTCGGGTGTTCGGGTGCTCTAACCGAGCGCCCCCTGAGGCTCGAGTGCTCGGCCGAGCACCCGAGCCCCATTGAAGTCAATGGGAGGACTCGAGCATTACACCAGGCACCCCCTGCTCTGATGAGGGGAGGGTGCCTGGTCCATAGGAAAAGGGCAGAAAATTATGGAAACACCACAGAAATGGTTCAGGGACAGCATAGGGAGGATGTCTGGATGCATCTTGGACTCCAACGTCGCTGCTGGGAACGATGTTTCGCCCGTAGTACGCCATTTTTACAGACTGACCGTAAAACACACAAAAAGGAAGATAAAAACGACTTTAGGCGAAAAATTGTTACCAAACAATATTTGCTGTATATTTACTTGTATATCATCTGCAAATTATCCCAAAAATTTCCTTGATTTTCGGAAGTGAGGCCATGATTAAGAGGGAAACGTGCACAGAGGCAAATTCTCCCAAAAATTTCCTTGATTTTATTGAACTGAGGCCATGATTAAGAGGGAAACGTGCACAGAGGCAAATTCTCCCAAAAATTTCCTTGATTTTATTGAACTGAGGCCATGATTAAGAGGGAAACGTGCGCTGAGCCGACCATCTAAAACATTATGGGTGAGGGTCTGCTGCAGAGCTGACCATCCTAAACATTATATGCGAAGGCCCGCTAGTGAGCTGACGCTATAAAACATTATATGAGAGGGCCCGCTAGAGAGCTGACCCAATAAAACATTATATGAGAAGGCCCGCTGGTGAGCTGACCTATACAAAAATTGTCAAACAGGGCCCGCTGGTGAGCTGGCCCTATATAAAAATTATATCACAGGGCCCGCTGGTGAGCTGGCCCTATATAAAAATTATATCACAGGGCATATGGAAGAGGAGGAGGAGGATGAGAAGATTAAGAGTCAACCATATACCCGTTTTTTGGGTGGAAGGGGTGAATGGGAATACAGAGTATTCCCATCATTGTAAATAACATATCTAAAGTGACTTTATGTTCCCCCGGGGCTTTCCTCCAGTGGAGTGGAGAAGTCAGGGGAAATCCAGGCCTTGTTCATTTTTATAAGTGTCAACCTATCAGCATTGTCGGTGGAAAGGCGGATACGCTTATCTGTTATGATGCCACCAGCAGCACTAAATACCCGCTCAGACAGAACGCTGGCGGCAGGGCAGGCCAGCACCTCCAAGGCGTAGAGTGCCAGTTCATACCACGTGTCCAGCTTGGACACCCAGTAGTTGTAAGGCACAGAGGGATCATTGAGGACGCTGACACGGTCTGCTACGTACTCCTTCACCATCTTCCAAAACTTTTCCCTCCTTGTGACACTAGGCTGCGCATCAGGGTGAGGGTGCTGGCGGGGTGTCATGAAGGTGTCCCACGCCTTGGAGAGTGTTGCCCTGCCTTTCTCGGAACTGCTGTGTGCTCCCCTTTTCTCCCCTTCTCGGTTGGCCAAGGTAGCACGTACTCTGCCGCCAGCGTTGTCAGATGGAAAATTTTGGAGCAATTTTTCGACAAGAACCTTCTGGTATTGCAACATTTTGCTTGTCCTCTCCACCGGAGGAATGAGAGATGAGAAATTCTCTTTGTAGCGGGGGTTCAGAAGGGTGAACACCCAGTAATCCGTGTTGTCTAAAATGCGTACAACGCGTGGGTCACGGGAAAGGCAGCCTAACATAAAGTCAGCCATGTGTGCCAGAGTACCAACAGTCAAGATTTCGCTGTCCTCACCAGGAGGATGACTCTCAATATCCTCATCCTCTTCCTCCTCTTCTGCCCACCCACGCTGAAGAGATGGAACTAAAGTTCCATGGCTACCCTCTGTAGCGGAGGCAACCGTGTCTTCCTCCTCCTCCTCCTCCTCCGCCTCCTCCAATTGTCGCTGAGAAGACGAAGTGAGGGTGCTCTGGCTATCACCTTGTGTAAGCTCTTCCTCCCCCATTTCCACCTCTTCCACATGCAAAGCGTCGGTTTTAATTGTGAGCAGCGAGCGTTTCAGTAGACACAGAAGTGGGATGGTTACACTGATAATAGCGTTATCGCCGCTCACCATCTGTGTCGATTCCTCAAAATTGCGTAAAACCTCGCAGAGGTCTGACATCCATTCCCACTCCTCACTTCTGATTACAGGAAGTTGAACGGAGAGGCGACGACCGTGTAACAGCTGGTACTCCACTACTGCCCTCTGCTGCTCACAAAGCCGGGCCAACATGTGGAAGGTGGAGTTCCAGCGCGTGCTCACGTCACACAGCAGCCGGTGAGCTGGCAATTGTAAGCGCTGCTGCAGCTTCAACAGGCCGGCTGAAGCTGTTGATGACTTACGGAAATGTGCACACACGCGGCGCACCTTGGTCAAGAGATCATGCACATTGGGGTAGGTTTTTAGAAATCGCTGCACCACTAAATTAAATACATGCGCTAGGCATGGTACGTGTGTGAGCTTGCCGAGCTCCAAAGCCGCCACCAAGTTACGCCCATTATCACAAACAACCATGCCTGCTTGCAGGTTGAGTGGCGAGAGCCACTGCTCGGTCTGGTGACTAATCCCCTGCAACAGCTCTGAGGCCGTGTGCTGTTTGTCCCCAAGGCAGATCAGCTTCAGCACGGCCTGTTGACGCTTCCCCACTGCAGTGCTACACTGCTTCCAGCTACTGGCTGATGGGGGAGTGGCGGTGTGTGTAGAGAATTCGGAGGTGGAAACGGAGGAGGAGGAGCCAATAACGTAGGTGCTGGTGGAAACCCTGATGGAGGTAGGGCCCGCAATCCTCGGCGTGGGTAGCACCCGTGCCATCCCAGGGTCCGAGTCGCTCCCAGCCTCCACGACATTCACCCAGTGTGCCGTCAGGGAAATGTAGCGTCCCTGGCCACAAGCACTTGTCCATGTGTCAGTCGTTAAGTGGACCTTCCCAGTAACTGCGTTGGTCAGGGCACGGGTGATGTTACGGGACACATGGTGGTGTAATGCGGGGATGGCACACCGGGAAAAGTAGTGGCGGCTGGGGACCGCGTACCGAGGGACAGCTGCTGCCATCAGGCTGCGGAAGGACTCAGTGTCCACAAGCCTAAATGGCAGCATTTCGATGGCCAGTAATTTTGAAAGGTGTGAGGTTAGTGCTATGGCCTGTGGGTGGGTGGCTGGGTACTTTCTCTTGCGCTCAAATGCCTGGGGTAACGACATTTGGACGCTGTGCTGGGACAGGGAAGTGGATGTGGTCGCTGATGGTGCTTCAGATGCTACAGGTGCAGGGCGGAAGGTATGCGGGCCTGCGCCTTCGACAGGCGATTGGCCGGCACCGAAAACAGGGGAAGAGGAGGCAGTGGTGTGGCCTGCAGACACAGATGGGCGATCCAGGCGTTCCTCCCACTTACTACGGTGCTTGGATGCCATGTGTCGGATCATGCTGGTGGTGGTGAGGTTTCTAGTGTTCATGCCTCGGCTCATTCTGGTGTGGCACAGGTTGCAAACTACAATTCTTTTGTCGTCCGCACTTTCCTTAAAAAAACGCCATACCGCGGAACACCTACCCCTTGGCAAGGTAGATTTACGCAAGGGGGTGCTCCGTGGAACATTTGCGGGCCGGTTTGGTGCGGTCCGCCTTCTTTCTGTAGCCACACCACTGCCTCTTCCAGCCTGTTGCGGTGCTGCAGATGGCTCACCCTCAGGACTGCTGTCATCGCTCGGCTCTACACCTTCCCAGGTGGGGTCAGTCACCTCATCGTCCACCAAGTCCTCCTCCACTTCCTCACTCTGATCATCCTCCTCAAGTCTTGATCCCACCACATACTCAGTCATTGACAACTGTATAACATTCTCCTCAACAAGGTCTTGAGACGGAAATAGTGGTTGATTTAATGGCAACTGTGTCTCATCATCATCATCATCATCCACTACTTCCTTTGACCTTAAATGCCGTTCACATCTGTCATCTTCTTGTGATTGGGTAGCCTCTAGAGGTTGTGAATCAGGGCACAAGATGTCATGTTCCTCTGCAAGCGTGCTTGGAGAGAGGGTCAAATGAAGGATTGGTGATGAGACGAGCTCCTCACTATATCCCAGTGTGGGATCACTTTTTTGACCAGACCGTGTATGGTGGGAGGAAGGATGATCAGAGTGAGGATTATGTTGACCAGACTCTTGGCTACTGAGAGTGGACTTGGTGGAAGACAGGGTGGTGCTTAACCGACTGGAAGCAGTATCAGCTGTCATCCAACCGACCACCTGTTCGCAGTGGTCGGACCTCGAGAGTGATGTCCTGCGACGCCCTGTAAAATTACACGTGAAGCTAGGTATGGTGGATGTCTTTCTTTCTTGTGCTCTGGCACCAGGCACAGTTTCTCCGCGTCCTGACCCGCGCCCTGAACTTTCAGGATCACGTCCACTTCCCCGTCCCTTTTTACCCGCCTTCTTCATCTTACACAGAATATGTGACTTTAATATTTGAGTTTGAAAACTTAACAGTATTTCTTATTATTCTGCAACTGTACAGAGTACACAGAATAGGCTGCTAAACGGCGGTGAAACACACTGAATGGAATTTGTGATTTTAATATTTGAGTTTGAAAACTTAACAGTATTTCTTATTATTCTGCAACTCTGCAGAGTACACAGAATAGGCTGCTAAACGGCGGTGAAACACACTGAATGGAATATGTGACTTTGATATTTTAGTTTGAAGACTTAACAGTATTTCTTCCTATTCTGCAACTCTGCACAGTACACAGAATAGGCTGCTAAACTGCGGTGAAACACACTGAATGGAATATGTGACTTTAATATTTGAGTTTGAAAAATTAACAGTATTTCTTATTATTCTGCAACTGTACAGAGTACACAGAATAGGCTGCTAAACTGCGGTGAAACACACTGAATGGAATATGTGACTTTAATATTTGAGTTTGAAAACTTAACAGTATTTCTTATTATTCTGCAACTGTACAGAGTACACAGAATAGGCTGCTAAACTGCGGTGAAACACACTGAATGGAATATGTGACTTTAATATTTGAGTTTGAAAACTTAACAGTATTTCTTATTATTCTGCAACTCTGCACAGTACACAGAATAGGCTGCTAAACTGCGGTGAAACACACTGAATGGAATATGTGACTTTAATATTTGAGTTTGAAAACTTAACAGTATTTCTTATTATTCTGCAACTCTGCACAGTACACAGAATAGGCTGCTAAACTGCGGTGAAACACACTGAATGGAATATGTGACTTTAATATTTGAGTTTGAAAACTTAACAGTATTTCTTATTATTCTGCAACTGTACAGAGTACACAGAATAGGCTGCTAAACTGCGGTGAAACACACTGAATGGAATATGTGACTTTAATATTTGAGTTTGAAAACTTAACAGTATTTCTTATTATTCTGCAACTGTACAGAGTACACAGAATAGGCTGCTAAACGGCGGTGAAACACACTGGATGGAATATGTGACTTTAATATTTGAGTTTGAAAACTTAACAGTATTTCTTATTATTCTGCAACTGTACAGAGTACACAGAATAGGCTGCTAAACTGCGGTGAAACACACTGAATGGAATATGTGACTTTAATATTTGAGTTTGAAAACTTAACAGTATTTCTTATTATTCTGCAACTGTACAGAGTACACAGAATAGGCTGCTAAACGGCGGTGAAACACACTGAATGGAATATGTGACTTTAATATTTGAGTTTGAAAACTTAACAGTATTTCTTATTATTCTGCAACTGTACAGAGTACACAGAATAGGCTGCTAAACGGCGGTGAAACACACTGAATGGAATATGTGACTTTAATATTTGAGTTTGAAAACTTAACAGTATTTCTTATTATTCTGCAACTCTGCACAGTACACAGAATAGGCTGCTAAACGGCGGTGAAACACACTGAATGGAATATGTGACTTTGATATTTTAGTTTGAAGACTTAACAGTATTTCTTCCTATTCTGCAACTCTGCACAGTACACAGAATAGGCTGCTAAACTGCGGCGAAGCACACTGAATGGAATATGTGACTTTGATATTTTAGTTTGAAGACTTAACAGTATTTCTTCCTATTCTGCAACTCTGCACAGTACACAGAATGTGCTGCTAAACTGCGGCGAAGCACACTGAATGGAATATGTGACTTTGATATTTTAGTTTGAAGACTTAACAGTATTTCTTCCTATTCTTCAACTCTGCACAGTACTCAGAATGTGCTGCTAAACTGCGGCGACGCACACTGAATGGAATATGTGACTTTGATATTTTAGTTTGAAGACTTAACAGAATGTGCTCTAATCTGCAACTTTGCACACTAAACAGAATGTGCTCTAATCTGCAACTTTGCACACTAAACAGAATGTGCTCTAATCTGCAACTTTGCACACTAAACAGAATGTGCTCTAATCTGCAACTTTGCACACTAAACAGAATGTGCTCTAATCTGCAACTGTGCACACTAAACAGAATGTGCTCTAATCTGCAACTTTTCACACTAAACAGAATATTTTTTTTTTTTTTGTTTTTGTTTTTTTCCCCCCACACAAAATAACCTGCTGCCCCCACACACAGTAGTCCTAAAAAGGACTTTTGGTTCTTTTTTTTCACAATTTTTTTTTTTCCTCCCTACACTGCCTTTCCCTTCCTATCCTCAGCTCTCCCTGGCTCAGACTGAGCCGAACTCGATGGTCAGGTGCTATACAGCACCCGACCACGGGTTCTGGCCAGCCAATCAGTGTAATGCCAGCAGCCAACATGGCTGCTGGCATTACACCGATGTCAGAGCCTCCCTGCACGTTTATTGGCTGCGCAGCAGCCGCAAAACGTGCGGGGAGGAGACCCGAACATGGCGGGCGAGCACATGCGGTACTCGTACGAGTACCGCCATGTGCCGAGCAGAGCGATGCTCGAGCCGATCCGAGCATCGGCCGAGCATGCTCGCTCAACACTAGTTATTATCCTTTCTATTTATCTTCCCTCTGTGTTTATACATACGTTGTTTAAGGGGTCTGATAGTTCTCCCCACATATTTTGAACCACAGCCACACACTATCATATATACTACAAGCAACATATGGCCTACAGAATCCTCCTTCATACCTTCACTGCTCTTTTACTCCTTAATAAAGATACAGGTTTTTTTTACAATAGAGGACGTGAGTAATGGTGACCTTTTCATTATGTCTTTGTTCAACCATTTTTTCCTCTATTCCTTTAGTACACTCACACAAGTATCATACCATTTTTAAGCATAAGTGGGGCTTTATTTTCATACCACATTTATATGGATAACCCACCATTTAATTTGATGATAATAAAAAAAGAAATGGAAAAAACATTTTTATTGGTGTTCCTGTGATAATCTGTGTTCAGCTGGTTATTTTTTTTTAACAGGGACAGGATAAACAAGTGTTCCTTTTCCGTGGGAGATGGTTCCTTTGTGATGAATATTCCTATGTCCCTCTTTTCCTCTCTGGTGTCCCTGTGTTTAGGAGATCAGACTGTGTGATGTGTGTATAAGTGTATCACATTAAATCCCTCTGTCCCTCTTTTCCACTCTTGTGTACCTGTATGTAGGAGATCAGACTGTGTAGTGTGCATATATGTATATCCCATTAAATCCCTCTGTCCTTCTTTCCCACCCTGGTGTCCTTGTGTTTAGGAGATCAGACTGTGTGGTGTGTGTAGAAGATTATCACCCTGGTGTCCTTGTGTTTAGGAGATCAGACTGTGTGGTGTGTGTATATAAGTGTATCACCCTGGTGTCCCTGTGTTTAGGAGATCAGACTGTGTGGTGTGTATAGAAGTGTATCACCCTGGTGTCCCTGTGTGTAGGAGATCAGACTGTGTGGTGTGTATAGAAGTGTATCACCCTGGTGTCCTTGTGTTTAGGAGATCAGACTGTGTGGTGTGTGTAGAAGATTATCACCCTGGTGTCCCTGTGTTTCGGAGATCAGACTGTGTGGTGTGTATATAAGTGTATCACACTGGTGTCCCTGTGTTTAGATAAGACTTTGTGTTGTGTATATAAGTCTATCAAATTGTTCTACAGGAAACAAAACTCACATTAATGTTTGATTAGACTTCACTATTTGTGTTTATAAATTTGACTATGTAAATAAAATGCTTTGGTCTTACTCTAAATTATTTAATTCAGCAATATGAAGAGGTGGCAATAGGTCATCAAGTGACCAAACGTGTTCTACCTCTAGACCTGCTGCCCTCTGCACCATCAAGTAAAAGTGACCTCCTCTTTGGCCATTTTCCCTGGTAGGATGTGAGATCTCTGCTTTGCTCTTCCTCACGATGACAACGAAAAGGAGAGAGAGGCAGAGAACAGTGACCATGATGTTTATACACGTTTGTCATATGGTTCCACCAGCACTTGTGATCACTGTAGCAGCAATTACATGTGCGGAGACACCAGGGAAAGGCTGAAACCAACTCACTGCCACAACTATCATCTGTTATTAAAGTGTGGATTCCTGTGATTGTCCTGGCATGTCACACAATGTTAACTTGTTAATTCTTTTTTCCACCTCATAAATCATATGCAACAATCCTCCACATACCTGCACACCCTCTGCAGGCCCTCTACACTGACTGCTGTATCATGATAACTGAAGGTTTTCTCTCTCTCACTGCTCCTTATCTCTGGAATTATTCCCAACTAGCTTCCACCTGACTCCAACCCTCCACAGCTTCAAATGCAAACCAGAGGAACATGTGTCAAATGCAGAACTATAGTAAAATACAAACTGTATTTCATAAGCAATATCCAAACTATTATACTGCACTTGCTTCTCTTCCTGGTGATATCTGTATGTTGATTATTCTCTACTTAGATTGTAAGCTCTATAGGGCAGGGTACACATATCCTAATATATGAATACCTACTGTACCTCCTATTATACAGTCTGTATAACTAATGCACTTACTATATCTCTGCTATTATGTAATATAAAATGCTAAGTACAAATGCTGGAGCTATAAATATAGAATATCCATAAATACAGTATGTATATACCTACATATACAATACATATCTTATACTTCAGGCAGCATCTGTAAGAATTATGTCTTTCATATACTCTGGCAGCCATTTCTGTCTTCTCCAGAGCTCTCAGTGATTGTTCAGAATTAGCTGTGAACAGGTTGAGATAAGATAAAGGGCTGAACTTATACAAGAGCAGTTGGCACTAACTACAGTCAATTAATTGACTTTACCTCTTATTGCTCTTGGCAACGGTACAAAAACATTAATAAAAACAGCACACATGACAATAACAAAATGTACTTTGAACAAGACAATTAACACAAGCATTAAAAAGCTAGTTTAGAATTGTATTTTAAGGATCCATAGTTCAAATAATTTTCTCATAAAATGAATTTGATAGTGGGGCAGTGTATTTCTATACTTATTAAAAGGGATGGGTGAAAAGTCCCATTTTGTTACTGTGGGAATTCTTGTGAAAAAAGGTATGATTTTCTACTTTTCCCATGGAAATTCCCGCCCATAGATATTTTCTGTTGTTTTGTTAAGACTGTAGAATTCCCCAAGAGAACGATTCCATTTTCTGCCTTTGTGTTTCAATGGCAGCAACAATTTCTGCCCCCATACTACAACACCCAGAATTACCTGTCATGCAGCATGATGTAGAATAGCAGAAAAGTGAGTGGAAGACAGAGAAAGGGAGAGAGGAAATAGATTTAAAATAAATAAAAAAGTAAAAATAAAGTTGTTTCATATGCTGACTAGCACTTTGACTACCAGTACAGAAAAAACAGAATCTGGATGGACTCTGATGGCACTGATACAGATGAGGAAGAAGTCATCATCACCAGTGCCAAAAGAAGTCCACATTCCCCAGACCAAATGATGCCCCGTCCCCTGGCATTACCCCCTTAAGATCTGGAGGAAAATATTGAAGAAGGCAGGATGGGCTAGCTTTATGAGCAGTGTATGTCATCTTCCTGTGCCAACTGCTACTTTTACCAGTGTGCCTTCATCTGAGAAGGCGATGGCAAGTGTTGTCATCTTCAGCATTCAGTCCCACTCCCATAGAGTAGCAAGAGTCTGGTGGTGGTGGTGGAGACAGCAGAGAAGATGGAATGGAGGTGAGTGTCAGACAGCAATAGGGAATTGGAGCAAGAGATAAAAATGGGGATGGGCACAATTAAGACCACAAGCAGTGACATTCTTGAGTATGCTGCTGCTCTAATTTCTTCTGCTGAGTTGTAAACGTACATCTGTCACAGTAGCTGAATGATTTTGTGTAGTCAAGTGTGCCACAGACCACTGTGGCCATAATAGGACTTGGTTCTTTGTGTAGTGATATGGGACTAGGACAGGCTCCACTTGACACTGATACTCCTGGTCTAAGCTGTTGTGCTCATGCTGAGGCAGCAGCATCACCTATCTCAGCCAGTGAAGGTTATTCTGGAGGAGAAGAAGAAGAAGATAATTCATTTCCACCTGTCATCTTGCTAAAATCACGCATGTGGAAAATGTTATCCCTTAGGACAGGCACAGTGCAATCATTAGCAACTGCAATGTGCACTATGTGTGTCAAGGTTGTGGAAAGGGTAAAGGAGGAGAATCATATTGGCATATCTGTCCTCATTAAGCACATGCAACTTAAACACCCTGACATTTATGTTAAGCATTTGAAAGCCAAAAGCCACAAAAAGAGATGCTGTCACTGTGCACCTTGTCCCTCACCAAGGGCACAAAGAACAGGATAAAAAATCCTAGAGGAAGAAAAGAGGAACTGAGCCTGGAAATCACATGATGAGCATAACACATACATTTTAATGGTCTTTTTGTGCTTGGGTCCAGGTTTTGGAAAATGTACCCACCTGGGTACTTCCTCTTCTGCTGTACCACCTTTGCCTGTTTTACCTCCCCCACCAGCTGTCAGTGACTCTGTAGATGTAAGGATCTGCTGTTTCATATCCACCAATTGCACACTGTTTGGTGAACTGACCATACATGGCAATGTGGTGGAAAGCAATTGAGTGGAGGGTATCAGGGAGCATCTGTGAACATTCCATCCCACTGAATACACTAAGAGGTGGCAGGGAGGATTCACTATTTATATTAAGTCTTCTTGGCATCAAGTGTCATTATCAGAGTGGACAAAGACCATAGTGAAAGCAGTATTTGGCTTCCTGGGGAGAGTTTTATAATGCTAACCTAACCATCAAGGTGTTCGGTTGCAGTTGTGCCTGTTGTGTGATACTTCCCTTCCCAATCCTTTCCCTACTTCACAATGTTTCCTTGCATACACTGTGCACATTGATGCTGCTTATGGCATGGCACTCTTCAAGGGAAAAAAAATCATATTTCAACAAACCCATGAATTTAGAAGAGGTACATGCGGAGAAGCATATTTTCCCAACTTCTCTCTAGATGCACCTGAATTAGTGTGGGGGCTTACTGAGATGTTTCTTCTGCCTCAGCAGTATCACTAGGGCTAGTGTCAAATGGAGGCATCATTGACCAATCAACTGTCTCATATCAGTGCTGATGATCTGAGTTCCATGCAGCTGCTTAATCATCCTCCTGATCAGAAAACTCAGCAGCAGGAATTACAGCAGCAGTAAATGCTAGAATGTCACTAGTGGTGGGTGTCACTGCCACAGAGCGGCATAATCTTTCTTGGTCTGTATTACCACCAGCATCTAGAACTGTTGTCACTGGGCCAGTAATGCATAAGCTTTTTTTCAGAGCTTGATTTTTGAAAGTATTTGGCCTACAAATATCTTTTTCTTAGGGCTTCATTTTGGCATGACTGAGGCCTAAACACATTTATTTCCAGCTAGCCTTCATTTGAGCAATCAGTTGTTTCAAGCCTATCTTTACTGTAAAATCTTGAATGCTTAACATTCTGTAAGCCTGGAAAATAAATATTTTTTTAATTTTTCTTACTGTAAGTCTTCTGCTATGCTTTAGAGCACCCTTATTTTTAGAAAGCTAATTAAAAAAACAAGGTTACAACTTCCACTGAATGTGTCAGATGTGCATATTGGTGGTAGACTGGTGTGGTAGGATTGTGGAGTGATGATAATTATTAGCATTATCATCTTTGTGTCTAAAATAAACTTGCATTATTATCAGATAATTTTCAAACATTAATCAATGGTCATATCAGTGATGGATTGTACCAACCCTTCAAATCCCTCCTCAGTGATGGATTGTAGCAACCCTTCAAATCCCTCCTCATCATCCTCCATACTGTAGTTAATAGCATTTGTGCTTGGGACTTCCCTGTCAAGTGTGGTTTTGTCCACTTCTGCTACCAGATACTCAGGCGGGATTAAATGTTGGTTCATTTTTAAGAATGTAAGTCTCTCAACACTTTTGAATGTAAGAATGTAAGTCTCTCAATATTTTTAAGAACATTTTTAAGAATGTAAGTCTCTCAACACTGTCAGTGTCCTATGATCATGTACAATATAATCCACTGCACTAAAACCCTGCTAAGACAGCACTCTTGCTGGCAATGACTCCCTTCCACTCAAAGTAACAAGTGGAGTTCCTCAAGGCTCCATTCTTGGACCTCTTCTATTTTCTCTTTTTATAAATGATCAGCCCAAGGTTTGCAAATCATCTTCAGTACACATGTATGCAGACGACACCATTCTCTATACTAAAAACTCAAACATATCACACCTTGAAGCCATATTACAACATGATTTCTATGAGGTTGAAAGATGGATAGCAAGGAACAAATTGTTCTTAAACCCAGACAAAACTGTCACAATGATATTTGGCATAAAGCACAAACTGCGTAACGGAGTCTAATCGTAAATTGGCCCCAGTGGACTCCTACAAATATCTTGGTATGTGGCTTGACCCCAACCTCACTTTTGGTCATCATATTGACAAATTAACCTCCAAGCTTTATCCCAAAATCAGTACTCTTTTTAGACACAAGTCATGTTTAAGTCCCCTGGTTAGAAAACGTATTGTGCAACAGATGTTGCTGCCTGTCATAGACTATGGTGATGTAGTTTATGCTCCAGCACCAGAAATCCTTCTTAGTAAACTTGACACCCTGTATAATTCAATATTCCACTTTAGCCACCAATGTAATTACACTACTCTTCGCTGTGATATGTTAAAAGAACTAAATTGGTTAACACTGAAATCTAGACGTGCCCTTCACCTTTCTTGCTTAGTACACAACCACTTATCTGGAAAACTACCACACTACCTGAGCAGTTTGCTGACTCCTGCTCTCCATACTAACTATAACCTCCGCTCCACTGTGTATACCACAATACAAGAAAGAAGCTGGAAGATCTGCCCTTCAGAGCTCCAAAGGCCTGGAACAATCTGCCTGAAATAATCAGATCTTCTCCCAGTCTAAATTCCTTAAAAGTAAATGCTTCTCTATATCTAAAAACAGAGTGTAACTGTTTATAATTTTAAAATTTCCATATGTATGTATATTCGTATGTATACTTAATAACATGTAATGTATAATGTTTCTCAATTTGTGTAAATATGTAACCCTCTACTGAAAACTGTCCAAGACATACTTGAAAACGAGAGAAATCTCAATGTATTCTTCCTGGAAAAACATTTTCTAAATAAATAAATAAATATATTTCCCCTAACATGACACTTAAATAATACTAGCCCTAACACTATCCTACACACAGAAATGTAACACTTACCTGTCATCCACTGTCAGTCTTCTTCTTTAACCTTCTACCTTCTTTTCTTTTTTTCTGTTCAATCTTGTTAAAAGAATCAATTAGTTCTGTTATTTAGTTTAAAAAAAAATCAAGCCCCTCCCCAAAGATGCTACCTCTCCCACATTCAAAGGTTTTAAAATGTATGGCATCTGTGTTTCCTTTTTGTTTCAAAAATACATTTCTTGAAATGTCCTTTTTTAGTATTTAAAAAAAATGCTGGCCCCCTTGGCAACCCGGCTGCAGTCGCCGCTGCCCTCCCTCCTTTCGGTTGTTGCCCAAGTCTGCTGCAAGAATTTAAAATTGAGACTGGTTTTTACATGCCAGTTTCTGTTCAAAATAATTGGCAGCCTCCAATTGACTGAGATGAGTTCTGACACACCTCCCTGGACCTGCAGGTGGTGGAACTTTGGTAGGACTTTGAGAAATTGCCATCTGCTCTATAGGAGAGGGTTCATCATCATTTATTGCACACACTGCAGCAACCATAGCTTTACTCACATGTCCCTGCACTGATCCTAATCCCTTGTGTGTTTTTACTGTAAAGTACACAATAGAACTCATTGTGTGTGGGATGTTTTACCTTGGATACCTAGTATCAGTCTGCCTCAGTCACAGCTCACATCAGGGTCCCTGCATCTGTCACTAGGGATGGGCGCTTTTCAAGAGAAATTCCGCTTTTAAAACAGCGAGTAAAATTTCTTGTTTTTTGCCCATTGGCCAAAATTCCCCGCAAATTTTTTAGTGGCTAGAAAGTTTCCGCATATTGATTTACATTGTTTTTGCTTTTCCACTATAAAAATGTGACATATTTGCGAAAGTCAGACACAATAGTAGCAGCTACAGAGCGAGGTAGACATGTTGTGCTTTTCTGCTGTTATTTATTGTGATAAGTGAGGCAGGAGAGACTCATAGTGACTGCTATCACTATGAGCAGCAAAAGTAGGAACTGGAAGGACCATTATTATGTGTCCACTGAGTCTTAGGAGGAGGAGGAGGAGGAATAAGTGACTAGCAGTACCAATGCTGTCCAGTCCCCCTAAATCACCCCAAGGGTTCTTGGGGAATTCAATGGGATGGGAGGGAGAAAAAGGAATGGGAAGGGATAGAGAAAAGGGTAGTACTAGTAAGAGCAGAACAGGTCAGCTGCCTGTGCCTGCTGCAAGACGTGCTGTCCCTGCTGCCAGTGCCACCATTGCTCTACCTGCTGCCAGATGTGCTGCCTCTGCTGCCACCAGTGCTGTACCTGCAACCACCATTTATGTACCTGCTGCCAGATGTGCTCCCCCTGCTGCCACTAGTGCTGTACCTCCTGTCAAATGTGCTGCCCATGCTGCCACCAGTGCTGTCCCTGCAACCACCATTGCTATACCTGCGCCAGACATGCTTCCCCTGCTGCCACCATTGCTGTACCTGCAACCACCATTGCTGTACCTGCTGCCAGTGCTGAACATGCTACCACCAATACTTTGCTTGCTGCCAGTGTGTCTTGTAATACTCAGGAGGGGGAAAGAGAAAATGATACTGCAAGGGACCCTAAGTCACACTTGCTATCCACAAGCAGTTCTGCCAGTACTAGTACTAGTACTACTAAGGTCCAGCAGCTTGTTAGTGTTAGGAGTGTAGGAGGAGGTAATCAACAACAATATCCTCATATTACTAGTGACTGTGGGACTGAAGAGGAAGACTCTGTGGCTGAACTTGATGGGGTTGGTGTTAGTAGTAGTAGTAGCAGTAAGGATGAAGCAGCTGGTGTGGTAGGGGAAACCATGGAGAGCGTCCAGACTAGCGGTCAAGGGAGCCCCCAGCATTCCTCTGATCCTGGGGGCTTCCCTTCACAAAAGTGTCCAAATAGAACAAGATCCCGAAGACTAAGAGGCCAGAACTGTTGTTGGGGGAGAGCAGGCGCACAATTAATACCACCACCACCAGCAGGAGCACAGATCAGTTGCCTGTCCCTGCTGCTACTGTTGCCACTGTAAGTCTGCCTTCTTTATGTCACCAAGAAATTACAAGTGTGACATTAGTCGACCCTCTGTCAAATTGTTTGTCACCTCCTCAGCAGCAGTGAGATGTCTGTAATAGAGCAGCAGCACATATGGACTGGTGGTGGTGATGATGCTGGAGAAGCTGGGGTGGAAGAGACATTTATGGCCTTTTAAGCAGAAACTGAGAGGGAACGGGAGACAGGGATGAGGATGACATTTTGGAATTAGAGGAATTTGCAACTGCTCTAATACCTTTTGATGCTGAGATGCAAGGGCATCAGGATGATTAGGAGCAGGCTAGTGTGCCACAGACCTCTGTGGACACAGTGGGAATGAGGTCAACAAGTGATGTGGGACTAGGACAGGTTCCACTTGCCAGAGCCACTGATACTTCTGGTCCTGGTTGCAGTGCTGAATCTAAGGCAGTAGCAGCAACAGCAGCAACATTATCCGCTACCACAGGTAGTGAAGGGGATTGTGGAGGACAAGATGAAAGAGGCCATTCTTCTCCACCTGTTCCCTCCCCCCTGATGTCACGGGTGTGGTACTATTTTCCTGTTGGGGCAGGCACAGTGCAGTCATCAGCAACAGCAATGTGCACAAGTTGTGTCAAGTCAGTGAGAAGAGGAAAGGAGGGAACACACCTTGGCACAACCTCTCTGATATCACACATGAAACACAGACACTATGACATCTATGTCAAAAATGTTAAAGCCAAACACCCACCACATAAATCAAGCACCACTGTTGCTATACTCCCTGACTCTCCATAAAGGCAACAAGAGGTGAGGTGGAGATCAAAGAGGGGGATGACTAGAGCAACCCAGGCAGAGACTGGAAGTTGTAGAGAAATAGTATTGTGCCTCTATATTTTGATCAAAAAGATAAATAGATCTCTGTGTGTTATAGTGTTAGACAGTATCAGTAGATTACATCAAGACTTGTCCATTTAATGCTTTCAAATGTCTATCAACAATTTTTGGATGCTTATCTAAAGTATAAGGCAGAGCAACAGTGTAAAGTTTTCTCTGTCCTAAATTAGATGATGATACCATATACTTTGAAAATTATTTTGACATAAAGGTTTACATTTAAAATGACTTAAGCTTAAAAGAGAACTATTCCCTATGGTTAAAGCATATCAGGGCCCCATTACACAGTTCCTATTGGCAGCTTGTCTCTCTTGCTAGTAGAAAATCCATCAATGGGTTGATTGTCATGAAACATAGAACAGAAGAGGGATAAGGCGAGACAGCATACAAGTTTCGATCTAAGAGTAGAATCTTAAAAAAACACAAATAGTTTCACACAAATAGTATTAAAGATATGGAATATTTCCAAAAGTTAAAAAGTAGGTATAACTAAAACATGTAAGTAAAGTAACATGAAATAAAATTAAAACCAGATATAAACACACTAATGGAAAGTCTGATTGGATTGGCTGAAAGTTATTTTCCAGTTTTTAATGACTTAGTAATGTGTTAATATCATGAGCAAATAATGAGTGGAAGATAATGGGCAGTATACTTGGTACAGCTGTAGAAGTTACCAGTGTAACTAAACAGAGTGGTCCTTTGGAGATGCTTGGGGTAAAAGCAGCAATCTAGGTATAATTAGGGATAACCAGTAAGTCTATTGTATGGCCAGTCTCTATCTTAGATTCAATTCTAGCACAATTAGAGCACAATTACGGTTTCCTGGTGTGGGAGGCCACTTACTTTAGTCACATGATAAGTCTTGGCATATCAAAAGTACTATGGAAGACTTGTTCCTGCTGCCATATCCCAGCTGTTGTAGTCTCCACGATTGATTCCCCTCTCCGTATGATGCCAGTGTTTCTACCCTCTCCACAGTTGGCGTTCTCCTCTGCTGGAAGTCAGGATTACTTCAAAGCGTTGCGGCACTATTAGTTTTGCGCCTTCTTCCAGAAGAAGATTCTACACTTAGATTGATACCTGTGAGCTGTTTCGCCTTATCCCTCGTCTGTTCTATGATTCAGAGACTGGAAGACCCATGATGAGTGAAACAACTAGCTCGTCATGACCTTCTAGGGTAACTACATCTTCTGCCAATCCACCTCATTCATCGTTACCTCTCCTCCAAATGATAGCCACTCTGTGGATGTTAGGATATGGCAGTTAATCTCTACCCATTACACACTGTGTGGTACACTGACCACACATGCCAGTGTGCTGGAGGAGAATTGCAAGCAGTGCATCAAGTGGCATCTGAGGAGATTCCCTCCCACAGAATATGATAAGGTGGAGGCAGGGAGGGTTCATCATTGCTATTAAACTGGCAGCAAGTTGTCCTGTGTCCTTAGAGGGGTCTGGACAAGGGGTATAGTGACAATGGTACTACTTAGTTTCGGGTGTCATGGTGTTTGGATACAGTTGTACCTCCAGATGTTATTTACCACAAACACACTCACACACACACTGTGCACATTGCAGTTGATGATGAGAACCACAGTTCCTGCTCTCAAGGGAAAAAATATATTCTAATAACACCACACCCATGATTTTGGAGGAGGGGCAAGTGGAGAAGAATTATTGGCCAACTTCTTCTTTTCCCCACATAGACTGGGGGCTACTTTTTGTGCTGCTACTTCCTCAGGCACATCATTGGAGCCAGTCATGGCAAGTGGAACCTTTGACGTATTGCGTGTAATGCGTGTAATGTAGTGCTTTTTGTGTGTAGCATTTTGCGTATAGCATATTGCATTTTGCGTACAGCATTTAGCTTATGGCAGACAGCTTTTGGCATATGGCGTTTTGTGAATAGCATATGGTGGTTCATGTATAGAGTTTGATGTATAGCATATCGTGTATAGTGTTTGGTGTACAGCGTTCGGTGTATAGCTCTTTGTGTATAGCGATTTGCATTTGGCATAGTGTTTGGTGTATTGTGTATAGCGTTGGTGAATAACATTTGGCATCTTGCGTTCTGTGTTGTACATATAGCGTTGTATATAGTGTATTACGTTGTGCCACCACTTTTGGGTTTAAAGTTGAATTGTCACCTTGAAACAGCTTAAAATTAAAGAATATAAGCACAAACCAATAGGATCCTTCCTCCAGTGGGGACAAACTAGCCAGAAAACTGAAAGAATTAAGTAGCAGGTGATTAAAAATAGCACACCAAACTATCTAATTACAAAAATAAATCATATTAAAAAATCGAGCATACTCTATCTATCCAGGATTCAAAAAGGCTTAAATAGATCCACAACAGTATAGACTATTAGAAGAAGCGGAGAACCAAATAAAATCCTAAAAGTTGTAGATTCTACAGGTATAATCTCTAAAACATAAAAGTCATATACTAAAGGGGAACTACCACCCTGCAATAACTTAACATGCATTAATTCTTCATCTGGCGACTAGCTGCTTAGTAGCGCTAGTCGCCAGAAATATTACCTGGTTCCAAAGATTTCTCCGTTTTACCGATGCTCACAGGAGCAGGAAGCACGGACATCTCGTCACAGTGACGTCAATGCGCCTGCGCTGTCAGTCCCTTTTGGAGCCAAGTGGTTATTGAGGGGTGGTAGTTCCCCTTTAAACTGATACCAGTTCCATTTCCTCTACTTAGTTCAAATAAATTAAATCAAACAGTCCAACCTCCACAATCTTTTCTCCATTATCCTGGTTTCACCTACTCCACCTTCATCACAGGTAGCGGAGTTCCAATTAGAAATCTGGTAGCGGGTACATGACTGTCGATATATGTGGGGATGTGCTACGGCACGTGTGCCCCCCTTTGGGTGGACATGCATCTCGTGGGAAAATGGGTGTATCTGCATATGTTATAGATACTTTGTTTTGGGGGTTTCTAGCTAGGTTACATAATTACCAGCATGTGTGGGGATATTTTGCGGCATGCGTGCCCCCCCCCCCCTTTTGGGTGGGTATGCATCTTGTGGGACAATAGATGTACCTATATATGTTATGGATACTTTGTTTTGTAGATTTATGACTTGGCTACCTGTTTGTTAATATACGTGGGGTGATCTCTCTGTGTTTGCTCACCTGACTGCTATCAGCCAAGAGCCAACCTTCCCAGGGTATTTAAAACAGCATGACTCACTCCTAGTTTGCCCTTGTGTTTGTTTCTGGCTACAAGCGTGTTCTACTGTGTTGATGTTTACCTATGTATGACCTGGCTTCCTCTGATGTCCCTTCTGGCTCCTGGATTGTTCCTGACTTCGCTGATCTCTGTATTCCTGACCCCAGCTTGTCTTTTGGCTTACGCTTCTGGATCATGATTTTGTCTTGTATGCTTTTGTTATTTTAATAAAGGTGTTTTGTGCTTTATATTTTTGTGTCTGTCTGGTTTCTGGTCCCTAACAACAGTGTGCTATGGGTAGAGAAGAATTGCCATATCCTAACATCAACAGAGGGGCAATAATTTGGTGGAGGAGGTAACGATGAACGAGGTGGACTGGCAGAAGATGTAGTTGTTACCCTAGAGGAAGAAGGTGATGTTGATGGCGAGTTAGTTGTTTTGCTTGTCATGGAACTTTTAGTGTCTGTCTGGGTTTCTTTATTCTTCTTCTCTTTGATCTACACCTCACCTCTTGTTGCCTTTCTGGAGAGTCAGGGGGTACAGTAACAGCGGTGATAGATTTCTGTAATGGGTGTTTGGTTTTAACATGTTTGACATAAATGTCATGGTATCTGTGTTTCAAGTGTGATATCAGGGATATTTTGCCATGGTGTGTTCCCTCCTTTCCACTTCACACTGACTTGTCACAAATTTTTCACAGTACCATTGCTAATGATGACTGCACTGTGCCTGCCCCAAAGAGAAAAATAGTCCCACACCCATGACTCCAGGGGGGAGGGAACAGGTGAAGAAGAATGGCCTCTTTCTTCTTGTCCTCCACATTCCCCTTCACTATTTGAGGCAGAGGATGATGTTGCTGATGTTGCTGCTACTGCCTCAGATTCAGCACCTCAACTAGGACCAGGAATATTGCTGCTGCTGGCAAAAGGAACCTGTCCTAGTCCCTCATCACTTGTGTCCACGGTGGTCTGTGGCACACTAGCCCGCTCCTCAGCATCCTACTGCCCTTGCATCTCAGCAACAGCAGGAATTAGAGCAGTTGCAAATTCTGCAAATTCCAAAAACTTAAAGCTGTTGCTGGTGGTGATGCCCATCCTGATGCCTGTCTCCCATTCCTTCTCAGTTTCTGATAAAAAGGCCATCAATGTCTCTTCCACCCCAGCTTCTCCAACACCACCACCACCACTAGTCCCTGTGTGCTGCTGCTCTATTACAGACATCTCACTGCTGCTTGGAGCAGGTGACAAGCAGTGTGATAGAGGGTCCCCTAATGTCACACTCGGCATTTCATTTTGACCTGAAGAAGAAGGCAGACTGGCACTAGCAGCAGTAGCAGCAGGCACAGGCAGCTGCTGGACCTTCTTAGTAGTAGTAGTACTAGCACTGGCAGGAATGCTTGGGGATGGCAAGTGTGATTTAGGGTCCCCTGCTGTCACACTTGACATCATCTTCTCCTTCTCCCCCTCCTGAGTATTACAAGACACATTAGCAGCTTCAGCACTGGTCCAGCAGCTTCAACACTGGCAGCAGGCACAGCACTGGTGGCACTGGCAACAGGGGCAGCATGTCTGACAGCAGGCACAGCATTGGTAGCAGCAGGCACAGCACTGGCAGCAGGCAGAGCACTGGTTTCAACAGGGGCAGCAGGCACAGGCAGCTGACCTGTCCTGCTCTCACTAATACTACCCTTTTCTCCCTCCCTTCCCATCCCCTTTTATTTGCATTGTGTCATTTGAAGTTTGTTTTGTTTTCGCTTTGACCTTTCCACAAACTGTTATCTCTGCCAATTGATTAGAATTGATTATATTGCCAAGATCTGGTGCATAATTAGCTAGGATGCACTAAAGCAGTATACACAGAATATTTCAGTTAACGTCTACATATCAGTAGTGTCCAATGCATAGAAGGAAGCTTGAACAAAACATGTATCTAAGAATGTTAAGGGGTTATTCACTAAGGTTTGATAAACAGGTGATAAAATGGAGATAACTTCCCCAGTATTATCACTTATACAGTTCCAATGTTATTCTTTGGAGACAATGCACTAAGATTTCTTCAACTTTGGAGAACTTAGTGCATAGGCTGTATAGCACAACACTGGAACTGGAGAAGGGATAACACTGGGGAAGCTATGTTAATGTTATCACCGCTTTATCACACCTTATTGCATAACCCCTAGATACCCTGCTACTGTCTCTGCTGGTCTCTTTGGTCTCTTTCATGTTGATCTCTATGAAATAGAATACAACAGATTAATTTACCTAGATAGGAGTCCATCATAGAGCATATATATATATATATATATATATATATATATATGTGTGTGAGAAAGCCTCATTACATAATTTATGTCTCCTCAGGAGATGCACAACCCCAGGGGAAGCAGTAAGGAGGAGATATTCATAGCTCCTCTATACTGCCAGTGCTGGCCATACAAGGGGCTGTGGTTATGACAGGAGTGAGCAGGGACCTAACCTACAGCTCCAGGAAACATCCTCTAACTCAAGGGCTTAATGTGTTGCAACATTTGTCATGCAACATGGAGGAAAAAAGACAAAATTGAGAGGACATCCAAAAGAATCAGGAACTTCATGGCATCATAAAACTCCCTTCAATATCTGACAGCAGTTCACACAGTACCAAATACAGCTTCCAAAAGTGAGTGTGGGTACTACTAGTGATGAGCGAGCATGCTCGGCCGAAGCTCGGTTCGGCTCGAGCATCGCTCTGCTCGGCACATGGCGGTACTCGTACGAGTACCGCATGTGCTCGCCCGCCATGTTCGGGTCTCCTCCCCGCACGTTTCGCAGCTGCTGCGCAGCCAATAAACGTGCGGGGAGGCTCTGACATCAGTGTAATGCCAGCAGCCATGTTGGCTGCTGGCATTACACTGATTGGCTGGCCAGAACCCGTGATCGGGTGCTGTATAGCACCCGACGCGCGAGTTTGGCTCATTCTTAGCCAGGGAGAGATGCGCTTAGGCAGGGAAAGTCAGTGTAGGGAGAATAAAATTGTTGAAACTCTTTCAAGACCCAAAAGTCCTTTTTAGGACTGTTGTGTGTGGGGGCAGTATTTATATTTTGTTTGGGGGGGCACAATTTCCTTTTTTTTGTGGGGGGGATATTTGTAAGGTAACATATAATACTAGATGCACAGGAAGTCAGTGTAGGGAGAATAAAATTGTTGAAACTCTTTCAAGACCCAAAAGTCCTTTTTAGGACTGTTGTGTGTGGGGGCAGCATTTAATTTTTTTTGGGGGTGGCAGAATTTCATTTTTTTGTGGGGGGGGACATGTTCTAAGGTGACATTGTACTAGGTGCACAGGGACAAATATTTCACAGTGCAGTGACAAGCTGACATATTCTGTTAGGTGCACAGGGCCAATGATTTTACAACGCAGCGACAAAAAGGGCCATTTTAAACGTGTGCCTAGACATAGATTATTGTCACATTCTGTTTAGTGTGCAAATTCACAAATTAACGTCACATATTCCGTTCACTGTGCCTAGCCGCAGATTAGCATCACATTCTGTTTCGTGTGCCTAGCCGCAGATTAGCGTCACATTCTGTTTCGTGTGCCTAGCCGCAGATTAGCGTCACATATTGTTTAGTGTGCCTAGCCGCAGATTAACGTCACATATTGTTTAGTGTGCCTAGCCGCAGATTAGCGTCACATATTGTTTAGTGTGCCTAGCCGCAGATTAGCGTCACATTCTGTTTCGTGTGCCTAGCCGCAGACTACCGGCATATATTCCGTTTAATATGAAGAAGGCGGGTAAAAAGGGACGGGGAAGTGGACGTGATCCTGATAGTTCAGGGCGCGGGTCAGGACGCGTAGAAACTGTGCCTGGTGCCAGAGCACAAGAAAGAAAGACATCCACCATACCTAGCTTCATGTCTCAGTTTACAGGGCGTCGCAGGACATCACTCTCGAGGTCAGACCACTGCGAACAGGTGGTCGGTTGGATTTCAGCTGATACTGCTTCCAGTCGGTTAAGCACCACCCTGTCTTCCACCAAGTCCACTCTCACTAGCCAAGAGTCTGGTCAACATAATCCTCACCCTGATCATCCTTCCTCCCACCATAGAGGGTCTGGCCAAAGAAGTGATCCCACACTGGGATATAGTGAGGAGCTCTTCTCATCACCAATCCTTGATTTGAACCTCTCTCCAAGCACGCTTGCAGAGGAACATGAGATCTTGTGCCCTGATTCACAACCTCTAGAGGGTACCCAATCACAAGAAGATGACAGAGGGGAACGGCATTTAAGGTCAAAGGAAGTGGATGATGATGATGAGACACAGTTGCCATCAAATCAACCACAATTACTGTCTCAAGACCTTGATGAGGAGGATGATACACAGTTGTCAATGACTGAGGAAGTGGTGGGATCAAGAAATGAGGAGGATGATCAGAGTGAGGAAGTGGAGGAGGACTTGGTGGACGATGAGGTCACTGACCCCACCTGGGAAGGTGGAAAGCTGAGCGATGACAGCAGTCCTGAGGGTGAGCCATCTGCAGCACCGCAACAGGCTGGAAGAGGCAGTGGTGTGGCTAAAGAAAGAAGGCGGACTGCACCAAACCGGCCCGCAAATGTTCCACGGAGCACCCCCTTGCGTAAATCTCCCTTGCCAAGGGCTAGGTGTTCCGCGGTATGGGTTTTTTTTAAAGAAAGTGCGGACGACAAAAGAATTGTAGTTTGCAACCTGTGCCACACCAGAATGAGCCGAGGCATGAACACTAGCAACCTCACCACCACCAGCATGATCCGACACATGGCATCCAAGCACCGTAATAAGTGGGAGGAACGCCCGGATCGCCAACCTGTGTCTGCAGGCCACACCACTGCCTCCTCTTCCCCTGTTTTCGGTGCCGGCCAATCGCCTGTCGAAGGCGCAGGCCCGCATACCTCCCGCCCTGCACCTGTACCATCTGAAGCACCATCAGCGACCACATCCACTTCCCTGTCCCAGCGCAGCATCCAAATGTCGTTACCTCAGGCATTTGAGCGCAAGCGAAAATACCCAGCCACCCACCCACAGGCCATAGCACTAACCTCACACCTTTCCAAATTACTGGCCATCGAAATGCTGCCATTTAGGCTTGTGGACACTGAGTCCTTCCGCAGCCTGATGGCAGCAGCTGTCCCTCGGTACGCAGTCCCCAGCCGCCACTACTTTTCCCGGTGTGCCGTCCCCGCCTTACACCACCATGTGTCCCTTAACATCACCCGTGCCCTGACCAACGCAGTTACTGGGAAGGTCCACTTAACGACTGACACATGGACAAGTGCTTGTGGCCAGGGACGCAACATTTCCCTGACGGCACACTGGGTGAATGTCGTGGAGGCTGGGAGCGACTCGGACCCTGGCATGGCACAGGTGCTACCCACGCTGAGGATTGCGGGCCCTACCTCCATCAGGGTTTCCGCCAGCACCTACGTTATTGGCTCCTCCTCCTCCTCCTCCGTTTCCACCTCCGAATTCTCTGCGCGCAGCGCCACTCACCCATCAGCCGGTAGCTGGAAGCAGTGTAGCACTGCAGTGGGGAAGCGTCAACAGGCCGTGCTGAAGCTGATCTGCCTTGGGGACAAACAGCACACGGCCTCAGAGCTGTTGCAGGGGATTAGTCACCAGACCGAGCAGTGGCTCTCGCCACTCAACCTGCAACCAGGCATGGTTGTGTGTGATAATGGGCGTAACTTGGTGGCGGCTTTGGAGCTCGGCAAGCTCACACACGTACCATGCCTAGCGCATGTATTTAATTTAGTGGTTCAGCGATTTCTAAAAACCTACCTCAATTTGCATGATCTCTTGACGAAGGTACGCCGCGTGTGTGCACATTTCCGTACGTGATCTACAGCTTCAGCTGTCCTGTTGACGCTGCAGCAGCGCTTACAATTGCCAGCTCACCGGCTGCTGTGTGACGTGAGCACGTGCTGGAACTCCACCTTCCACATGTTGGCCCGGCTTTGTGAGCAGCAGAGGGCAGTAGTGGAGTACCAGCTGTTACACGGTCGTCGCCTCTCCGTTCAACTTCCTCTAATCAGAAGTGAGGACTGGGAATGGATGTCAGACCTCTGTGAGGTTTTACGCAATTTTGAGGAATCGACACAGACGGTGAGCGGCGATAACGCTATTATCAGTGTAACCATCCCACTTCTGTGTCTACTGAAACGCTCGCTGCTCACAATTAAAACCGACGCTTTGCATGTGGAAGAGGTGGAAATGGGGGAGGAAGAGCTTACACAAGGTGATAGCCAGAGCACCCTCACTTCGTCTTCTCAGCGACAATTGGAGGAGGCGGAGGAGGAGGAGGAGGAGGAAGACACGGTTGCCTCCGCTACAGAGGGTAGCCATGGAACTTTATTTCCATCTCTTCAGCGTGGGTGGGCAGAAGAGGAGGAAGAGGATGAGGAGATTGAGAGTCATCCTCCTGGTGAGGACAGCGAAATCTTGCCTGTTGGTACTCTGGCACACATGGCTGACTTTATGTTAGGCTGCCTTTCCCGTGACCCACGGGTTATACGCATTTTAGACAACACGGATTACTGGGTGTTCACCCTTCTGGACCCCCGCTACAAAGAGAATTTCTCATCTCTCATTTCTTCGGTGGAGAGGACAAGCAAAATGGTGCAATACCAGAAGGTTCTTGTCGAAAAATTGCTCCAAAATTTTCCATCTGACAACGCTGGCGGCAGAGTACGTGCTACCTTGGCCAACCGAGAAGGGGAGAAAAGGGGAGCACACAGCAGTTCCGACAAAGGCAGGGCAACACTCTCCAAGGCGTGGGACACCTTCATGACACCCCGCCAGCACCCTCACCCTGATGCGCGGCCTAGTGTCACAAGGAGGGAAAAGTTTTGGAAGATGGTGAAGGAGTACGTAGCAGACCGTGTCAGCGTCCTCACTGATCCCTCTGTGCCTTACAACTACTGGGTGTCCAAGCTGGACACGTGGTATGAACTGGCACTCTACGCCTTGGAGGTGCTGGCCTGCCCTGCCGCCAGCGTTCTGCCTGAGCGGGTATTTAGTGCTGCTGGTGGCATCATAACAGATAAGCGTATCCGCCTATCCACCGAAAATGCTGATAGGTTGACACTTATAAAAATGAACAAGGCCTGGATTTCCCCTGACTTCTCCACTCCACTGGAGGAAAGCCCCGGGTGAACATAAAGTCACTTTAGATATGTTATTTACAATGATGGGAATACTCTGTATTCCCATTCACCCCTTCCACCCAAAAAACGGGTATATGGTTGACTCTTAATCTTCTCATCCTCCTCCTCCTCTTCCATATGCCCTGTGATATAATTTTTATATAGGGCCAGCTCACCAGCGGGCCCTGTGATATAATTTTTATATAGGGCCAGCTCACCAGCGGGCCCTGTTTGACAATTTTTGTATAGGTCAGCTCACCAGCGGGCCTTCTCATATAATGTTTTATTGGGTCAGCTCTCTAGCGGGCCCTCTCATATAATGTTTTATAGCGTCAGCTCACTAGCGGGCCTTCGCATATAATGTTTAGGATGGTCAGCTCCGCAGCAGACCCTCACCCATAATGTTTTAGATGGTCGGCTCAGCAGCAGACCCTCATTCCTAATGTTTTAGATGGTCAGCTTAGCGGCATGCCCTCGCCCCTAATGTTTTAGAGGGTCACCAGCAGGCCATTAATCCTAATTTTTCAAGGCTGTGTATGAAGCCCTCCTTTATGTGTAATAAAGGGTGTATTGGAGTGACATTTCAGTCTAATTTTTGGCAACCCTTTCACTTAGTGCATAGGCTTTATGAGTGTTGGACCACTACCTGAACTATTGTACCACAATGTGAATGAGGCCCTCCATTTTGTGATATACAGGTTGTATCGGAGTGCCTCAGGTCTTCCCATTGAATTAAATAGGGCTGGGGTGTTCGACAGAGCAGAAGGTAGTTCTTGGCTTCATCCACTAAGTCACTTCGTCACTTTTACTCAATGGATCAGACCCCACTGTTCCGACTATAAATTTTGGACTTAACAAGGGCAACCGGACATGTTGTAAAACCTGCGGTAGCTGCGGCCTCCGTTCCTGAATGCTGTACCTTACCCGGGCCATAACCACGTTGAACACCTGCTTTACGCTGCGCACGTTTCCCTCTTAATCATGGCCCCAGTTCCTAAAAATCGATGAAATTTTTTGCAAAATTTGCAGATGATATACAAGTAAATATATAGCAAATACTGTTTGGTAAAAATTTTTCGCCTAAAATCGTTTTTATCTTCCTTTTTGTGTGTTTTACGGTCAGTCTGTAAAAATGGCGTACTACGGGCGAAACATCGTTCCCAGCAGCGACGTTGGAGTCCAAGATGCATCCAGACATCCTCCCTATGCTGTCCCTGAACCATTTCTGTGGTGTTTCCATCATTTTCTGACCTTTTCCTATGAACCAGGCACCCTCCCCTCATCAGAGCAGGGGGTGCCTGGTGTAATGCTCGAGTCCTCCCATTGACTTCAATGGGACTCGGGTGCTCGGCCGAGCACTCGAGCCTCCGGGGGCGCTCGGCCAGAGCACCCGAACACCCGAGCATCGGGGTGCTCGATCATCACTAGGTACTACTTCTGTTGCAAACACTGAATAGAGTGTCACAACCAGGGGCAGGCCACCAAGCCAAACAGAGCCTTTACCACTCTCCTTCTCTCCCATGCCCTCTATGTTCACGCTTGCTACCTCATTGTGAGGCTTATGCAACACATTGCTGAGCAATGCATTGCATACACTCTGGCACTCAAGGGGTTAGGAACATTTCACTCCCAGGCAACCTTCCTGTCCCTTTCCTCTCTGCACTTCAATCAACACCTTGCTCCCTCCCTGTCCCTCCCCAGTCACACACTCACTGCCACATTTATCTTTCACATCACTCTACCGCTGTCATTCATACCATCATTACTCATTCGCCGTCCAGTGGACGGTCAATCTGTACATCTCACTCAAACCATTTTCAGAGGGGCACGAAACACATTGTTTTACAGTGCATTGTCTATCATTCTGGCACTGAAAGGGTTAAATACATTCCTCATGCTATTTGTAACCCCACCTCCGGAATCTGGTCCCACCATCCTTTAATCTCCCCACCTTCCTCCACTTGCAGCACCTCTTACACTGAACAATGGTATGATGTTCAGGTCCTGGCAGTCCAGTAGCATACTTTCAATGAGTTCACCTCTGCTTATTGAATGCATAGTGGTGCCCTGTCAGGACCTCAATATCCTCTGATGCACAAAGCTATGTTCAGTGCAAAAGGGCCTCCAAGGGAGTCAGATTTCTGCTCATAGTAAGGTATGAGTGTGCCTTCCCTTCCCCAAGCAGAGCTCTGTGGTGGAGCGTGTGCTCCTGTCCTCTGGATCAATACACACACAGCAGCACGCTCCTGACACCCCCATCTCCCGCTGCATTTTTCTTCTTTCCACACACAAGTTGTTATTATTTTCTCCAGCGCCATATCTTACAACCTTTTTTTATTTTTATTATCTTATCTGCTGTTAATTCATTTCAACAAAGGGGTTCGGCTTAAGGCTGTACTTCAGGGAAAAAGTGTAACTGTTTCACGTTAACCATCTGAGTGCCAAATGCTTTAAAAGGATGCATTTTTTTCTCTTTCAGTTAACCTGTTTGATTCACGAAGATTTTAACCATTTCAACAATTAAGTGTTTTTTTTATTTCCATTAGCTTGCTCACACCTGAATATACAAACACAATACTCATAGCCCATATTTAGTGCTGGTGGCATGAAACAAGCTCAATGAACCAGAAGCATCTCTAACATCCAAGGGGTTAAACAGCTCAGCACACACTTCAATCTTACACCTGCCCAAACACATGTGCACCCACTACTTACCCCCATACACACAATGTACACATACTTACACACTTACACACTTCTACAACACAATCCTCATACCATCATCATACCACATCGCTAGCGCATATTCACACACACACATACATATATCTATATATATAAAAGAAGACTTCTGTGTGCCTGGTAAACACACCCAGGGATGGTATTAAGGAATAGTTACTGATTCAATCATGCAGGGAGTTGGCCCGCCCCCACTATGCAGCCCGCCCACCACTATCAAAGTAAGAAAAAACAATATGGCCGCCACTTGCTCCTACACCACAGACAAACACACATGCCTCACTCATACAGCACCACACAAACACACACAGACCACCACCACACACACACATGCCCCACTCACACAGCACCAAACACACATGCCCCCACTCACACACACACAGCACCACATACACACACAAAGCCAGAAATAAATATGGCTGACACACACACACACTCACTCACCCTGACTCCCAGTGGCCTCAGCAGGACCTGTAGTGCAGCACCAGGGGAATGGGGAACACCCATTGCTCTCTCCACATCAGCACCACATGAGGGACTCCACAAGTAAAAGTTCACAGGTATTACACACACATGCCCCACTCACACAGCACCACCACACACACACAGCCAGAAAGAAATATGGCTGACACAAAGTCACTCACCCTGACTCCCAGTGGCCTCAGCAGGACCTGTACTACAGCCACTGAAGGGTGTGACAGCACCAAGGGAACAAAATGGCACTCAGAGGGTTAAGGTAGGCCCTCATTGCTCAATTATTTCTTCACTGTCATCATTTGCCATGCAAGACTTAGGACAGACAGCAATCAGGTACACACTTAACCCACTGACTGCCACAGGGTTGTGTATAAGGTTTTACCCCTCAGGGAGTGTGTTCAAACCCCTCACACTGTAAACTTGCATTTCCCTCCCACTTCTCCTCCTTCCCCAGCCTATTACTAACACTTTTTCCCACATTTATGTTAAGCCCCGCCCCCTACTCGCAATTAAGCCCCGCCCACTTTTAACCCAGATTGCCCCATTTGTCTCTCCACATCAGCACCACATCAGTCCCCTCTAGGGACTACACAAATCAGTTCCCAGGTATGAATACACTTCCCACTGCTATTTATCTCTGACATGCCTCTCTATACCTTAACCATTTGAGTGCCAGAGGGGTACACAACTCATGCACACGTGTTTCTGCTCATATATGTTGTATGTGTACATCTCTGTTACATATGTGTGTCCATGTGTGCATCTCCAGTGTGTCTGTGTGTACATGTCTTTTGCATGTTTCTGCCACTCACTGTGTGTATGTGCCTACCTCCCAACATTTCACATGGCCAAAGAGGGCCACTTTAGTTTTAGGTGATATTGTTGGGGGCGTGGCTGGTGGGCAGGGCATTAGTAATAATTTTTAGGTTATTTCATGACCTATTACTGGCTATTTATGTAAGTGAATAAATGATTTAGTGCAAGACCAAAGTATTTTATTTGCACTGACTAATGTATAAACACATATACTGAAGTTTACAAAAATATGTATATGAGCTTTATTGCTGTAGAGCAAAGTAATACACACCACACAGTCAGGGCTGGTGCAAGGATTTTTGCCACCCTAGGCAAAACCTAATTTTGCTGCTCATTTCGCTCCGCCCCTTGTGCCCCACCCCTTTATACCCCGGCCTACTTATACCCAACCTCTTTTCATGATTGTCCTCTCTCTGCCCCCTGGCCCAGTCTGCCCCTGGTCTGGAGATGCCTGTAAGAGATGCCCCCCCACCAGCTCCAACTTGCCCCTTATCAGCTTCACTTTGGCCCACCAGCTCCGCTTTGCCCCATCAGCTCCACTTTGTCCCCCATCAACTCCAACTTGCCGCCTCAGCTCCTACTTGCCCCCATCAGCTCCACTTTGCCCCACACCAGCTCCAACTTGCCCCCACCAGCTCCAACTTGCCCCCACCAGCTCCACTTTGCCCCCCATCCACTCCAACTTGCCCCCATCAGCTCCACTATGCCCCCAGCAGCTCCAACTTGGCACCATCAGCTCCACTTTGCCCCCCATCTGCTCTAACCTGCCCCCCCTCAGCTCCACTTTGCCCCCCTCAGCTCCACTTTGCCCCCTCAGCTCCAACTTGCCCCCATCAGCTCCATTTTGACCCCCATCCGCTCCAACTTACCCCCATCAGCTCCACTTTGCCCCCCATCCGCTCCAACTTACCCCCATCAGCTCCACTTTGCCCCCCATCCGCTCCAACTTGCCCCCACCAGCTCCAACTTGCCCCCACCAGCTCCACTATGCCCCCTCAGCTCCAACTTTCCCCTATCAGCTCCAACTTGCCACCATCAGCTCCAACTTGCCCCCCATCCGCTCCAACTTGCCCCCCATCCGCTCTAACTTGCCCCCAGCAGCTCCACTTTGCCCCCCTTCAAGCTCCACTTTGCCCCCCCTCAGCTCCACTTTGCCCCCCCTCAGCTTCACTTTGCCCCCCCTCAGCTCCACTTTGCCCCCCTCAGCTCCACTTTGCCCCCCCTCAGCTCCACTTTACCCCCTCAGCTCCACTTTGACCCTCATCCGCTCCAACTTACCCCCATCAGCTCCACTTTGCCCCCACCAGCTCCACTATGCCCCCTCAGCTCCAGCTTTCCCCTATCAGCTCCAACTTGCCCCCATCAGCTCCACTTTGCCCCACATCCGCTCCAACTTGCCCCCAGCAGCTCCACTATGCCCCTTCAATTCCAACTTGCCCCCCATCACATACCTGTAGCTCCCGCGCAGTCTTCTCTTCAGTAATGCAGAGCAAGGCGGGAGATCATGACTCCCAGCGCGCTCTGCATTACTAAAGATCCAACCCATTGAGGGAGCGCTGTAGCAACGCAGACCTGATTGTGTTGTGGTTCCCGGAGTGGTGTGTGCGGGCGCAGCTCTTCTCCGCTGCATGCCCGCGCCCCCAGTACGTGTGCGCCCTAGGCCGGCGCCTACCTCGCCTATAGGTGGAGCCGGCCCTGCACACAGTCTGACCTCCTAAAAAGAGGGACAGAGGGATCCGGCTCTCAAAGAGGGACACTTGGGATGTATGGTATGTGTCTGCCTGTGTGTTGCATATGTCTGTGTTTATCAGTGTGTCTGCATTTCACACATGTGCGCCCAACGGTCATAACATGACGGGCAACGCCGTCCCACATTGCTAGTATATATATATATATATATATCTGACAGTGGCACTCACAGGGGGAAATGCCTATTTAAGTATTGTAGGTGCACATCCCATAAAAAAATTGATAATGGATATAAAGATGTACTCAGCCTGGGAAAACTCCTTAGCCTCGCCAGAGACAACACACTGATCCAAAGAAGTTCAAATAAGTTATCACTTTATTGCATCCATGCCGAAAGGCTTTGGTCCTTCATGGACCTTCCTCAGGGCAAATGGTTACTGAATCCTCACATTTATATATAAAAAAACACACCAACCCCATCCTTGGCACATCCATGTGTGATACAGACGCCATCATCATTCACGCCAGGTAAATGATGTTATGGGAGTGTCCTATGGTTACTAAACAACTGAAATAAACAAACACAGAATATGCACTAGGAAAACCCAATATTTACACAACAGCGTCATGTAAAGAAAAGCATTATGCACAATATTCTGTGGGCTGAACGCAGAGCACAATACATAAATAATCAGACATTCCTGCAAATCCGCGTATATCAATGTGTCACTGAAGAAAAAAAAGAAATGTCAGTCCAAGGACTTCTATAGTCCAAAATGAGGACTCACATGCATGTATAGAATAGTGTCATATTGGTACCTGCATGTTGAGTCTCTTCCTTGTAAACACTCAGATCTCCACTGCATCACAAGACAAGACAAAGCACAGGCAATTGTTGATCAAATAATTGTAGTTTAAAGAACATCAGAATGTGTGTCCATGCTGCGTATCATAATGTCAGGACACTATGTGTCACAGAGCTAACACTTACATCCATTGTTAATGTGACTACTTATGGTAATCCATAATGTCAGTGCGATTTACTTCTGTGCATCAAAGCACTATCACTTACATAAATTCCACAATAGCGTGTTAGCTCAAGGTAGTCCTTATTGCCAGGGATCTGTACTTCAATGCATCACAGTGCTGTTCTTACAGCCATGTTAGGCTCCCCCATGAGGACATATGTAAGAGCTTTACCCGGTATAACCTTTCCAGGGCAAGGATACCAGTGTGGAAACAAGCCATCCTCTTCAATCACAACATAAATCAATGAAAATCAATGTGATCATAGCCCTTGTGACTTTCCTCAGTGCATGATCCAAAAGGGGTCCTCCAAAGGCAAATAACGGAGGGTATTATGCGCAGTTTCCCATGACTCTGTTACAGGGAAAGCCCATAGAAATAAACCAAACCAAGAGTACATAATCACTTATCCATATTGTAGGTACAACTGTCAGAGAGGACAAGGAACTATTAACAAAATGTATAGTGCATGTTACTAGTCATGGATGCTTGTGATATTGTGACACACATCACGCCATTCCTCTGACACTGGGAGCCCTCCACTTCCATTCACTATAGTGTCCAAGTGGAAAAGGATCCTGAAGACTAAGAGGCCAGAACTGTTGTTGGGGGAAAGCAGGCACACAATTAATACCACCACCACCAGCAGGAGCACAGATCAGATACCTGTACCTGCTGCTACTGCAGCCAGTCTGCCTTCTTCAGCTCAAAAAGAAATGCCAAGTGTGACAACAGGGGACAGTCACATTGCTCGTCACCTCCTCCAAGCAGCAGTGAGACGTCTGTAACAGAGGAGCAGCACATAGAGAAAAGTGGTGGTGGTGATGATGATGATGATGGAGAAGCTGGGGTGGAAGAGACATTGTTGGCCTTTTTAGCAGAAACTGAAAAGGAATAGGAGACAGGGATGAAGATGGGCATCACCACCACCACTAGTAGTGACATTTTGGAATTTGAGGAATTTGCATCTGCTCTAATTCCTTCTGATGATGAGATGCAAGCTAGTGTGCCAAGGACCACAGTGGACTGAGTGGGAATGGGTTAAACAAGTGATGTGGGACTAGGACAGGTTCCACTTGCCAGCAGTAGCAATACTCCTAGTCCTAGTTGCAGTGCTGAGTCTGAGACAGTATCTGCCACAGACAGTGAAGGGAAATGTGGAGGACAAGATGAAGGAGGCCATTCTTCTCCACCTCCCCCCCCCCCCGAAGTCATGAGTGTGGGAATATTTTTTTTTGGACAGGCACAATGCAGTCACCAACAATGGAGGGAACACACCTTGGCACAAGCACCCTGATATCACACATGAAACACAGACACCATGACATTTATGTCAAACATGGTAAAGCCAAACACCAACCACAGAAATCAAACACCACTGTTACTGTACCCACTGACTCTTCAGAAAGGCAACAGGAGGTGAGGCAAAGATCAAAGAGGAGGAAAAATAGAGAAACCCAGGCAAATGATGGAAATTCCATGATAGGTGAAACAACTAGCTCGCGATCACCTTCTTCCTCTTGGTAACTACATCTTCTGCCAATCCACCTCATTCATCTTTACCTTCCACACTAAATGATAGTCACTCTGTTGATATTAGGATCCAGCAGTTAGCCTCTACCCATTGTACACTGTGTGATGTACTGACCACACATGCCAGTGTGGTGGAGGAAACTCGCAAGCAGTGCATCAAGCAGCATCTGAGAAGATTCCATCCCACAGAATATGCTAAGATGGTGGCAGGGAGGGTTCATCATTACTATTAAACTGTCAGCAAGTTGTCATGTGTCCTTTCTATTCTAGTAACAACACACCCATGATTTTGGAGGAGGGGCAGGTGGAGAAGAATTATTGGCCAACTTCTTTTCTCCATATAGACTGGTGGCTACTTATTGTGCTGCTACTGCCTCAGGCACATCACTGGAGGTAGTGGTGGCAAGGGGAACCTTCATCATCCATCATCCATGTTATTGCTATTGTTGATAATCCTGCTGCTTAAACATCTCAACAGCAGCAGTAAGAACAGCAGTTGCAAATTCCACAATTATGGACTCAGAAGGACATTTGACAATGGCCAGTGGCCACTGGCCATCATGACCTGCTGGCACTAGTCCAGTAGGGCATTTTTATTTTTTCTCAGGGCTTGTGCTTTGGAAAAAAAAATATATAAAAACCATAGTCTTACAATAAATAATAAACAATTTTGGGGGGTTTGTTTTTAACAAGCCTAAGTCCTACAAATCAATGTTTCCCTAGGGCTTGTGCGAAGCAAGTCTAAGTCCTACAGATCAATGTTTCTTCAGGGTTTGGGCCTAAGTCCTACAAATCAATGTTATCTCAGGCCTTGTGCCTCTAACAAATCATCCTCTACAAAATACTCTATCAAGTCAAGTGTCAGTCCACCCCAGTGGCAGCTTATGATAAGGGGTTCCTGTCTCTATCACTTTACATACAAATGTTTTATTTTTATTAACCCTTTGAGTGCCAGAGGGGTACGTATCGCATTGCTTTGCAATGCATTTCGTACCCCTCTGGCACTCAAAGGGTTAACTGTGCCCCCCAATAGAAGTCAAGAAATACCCCACAAAAAACAAATTTCCTGT
Source organism: Rhinophrynus dorsalis (assembly GCA_037306005.1). NCBI lineage: Eukaryota > Metazoa > Chordata > Amphibia > Anura > Rhinophrynidae > Rhinophrynus > Rhinophrynus dorsalis. The sequence continues at coordinate 187,823,831 of CM074726.1, forward strand.
TCAACTGATTCATTCCTCAGACTTCACCAACCAACACAGGCACCCTCCCCATACCCCTTTTATACCATGTCCTATGGGTTTTTTTTTTTATTTTTTTATTTAGGATTTCTTTTATTAACTGCCCACCAATCCCAGTAAACAACCCCCCACAAAGCTACATCTCCTGTTTAACTAATTCTTTCCCCACACCCCACCAACACAGGTACCCTCATGCCCCTATGCTTTTGGAAAATAAAATAATATTTGCTGTGTGTTATGTGTAAATACAATATTCCCACTGATTTCAATGGAATGAGCTAGGCAAAAAAAGTGAGAAAAAGTGGAAAATTATTCGCCAAGAGGAAAGTGCCATTTTTTGCCAATTTCAGTTTGAGGAAAACATTTTCACCCATCCCTAAATATAGTATATTTTTGTTTTCATATAATCTTTATTAAAAGAAATAGCATGTATGGCACAAATCAACCGTAGTGTATCAACACGCAATGCATCATATGCAAAATACAAAATGGAACAAAGGTCAAACAGGTGACATTCTGATCTCTGCATTTTGATGGTCACAAAATAGAGGATGCCAATTCACTAGTAAACCAGTAGTTGAGGCCCTTCATGAACCACTCACTCTGTGAGGTACACTGTATGGAGATACTTCATTGCTATCTTTTGTCTGTGTAAGTAGCATGGGAGCAAGGGGGAAGCAGGATCACAACTAGGCAAATCCTCAGTGATATCCCTCCTGAAGCACAACCAAAGGTCTGATTGGAAAAATCACCATCTACATGTGAGATGTAGCACTATTAGCAGCAAAAGGAGCACTACAAAAAGTTTTGAGGGTATTGGGGCACATAATGCAAGTGCTGTTGATGTGTTAGAGATTGTGCCAAGATTTTCTGCTCCTGCTGCAGATGAGTATGACTCTGAGATGTTTTTAGAAATGACCAGAGTCACAAAGTGACTACACTTACTGTCGCCACCTAGGCTACACCCCTCCACAAGTCATGTAATTAAATTGGTAAAGTTACACAGTTCTACTACAAACTGCCATCCCACATGTACTAAGCTCTTAGAAAGAAGTCAAAATTTACTAGTTCCCTTGTCTCTTTGGCACATAAAAGAAGTGCTATGGATATGCCAGGGAGTGTGCCAAGAGTTCCTTAATTTCAAGTAACAACTATGGTTCCTGCCACTGAGGAGTTTCACTATGACTTTGCTGTTGAAATACAAAACCTGCACATGCCACCATCACCCACCACCTCCACAAGGCATGTTGTTAATGTAATAAAGTAACACAGTTCTTCTGCCATGTTCTGATAACCCACATGCTCTAAGTAATTGGGAAGAGGTCAATAACCTCACAAAATATTCCCAAATAACACCTGTGGAATGGCAAGGTTGCCAAGATTTTGGCAGTTGGCACACTGCCATATTTTCTTGTAGAAAACCGAGGTTTCAGAGAACTGATATCATTTGTATTTCCATGCTGGCTTATCCCAAGCTGCAGTTATTTTTCGAGGACAGCTGTGCCAGAATTGTACAAGCAGGTGGTTCGTGTGGTGGACAAAGGGCTGGAGAGTGTGTATGGCAAGAAAAAACACCTGGTATGTGGACATGTGGACACGGTATAGACTATATGACTATCACTGCTCGCTCCCTCCCACCAGCAGCCAACAATAGTATGCAACATCACATCAGAGCCAGTAATCTTGCCTCTGGTTCGGGCAGTATTATTAAAGCACAGGAGCAGGATAGCCCATACCATCAGCACGCCACTTTTTGCATGCAGAGTTTTGAGTTAATACAATCATTGATATTTCTAAAATATATTGTGTTTCTAGAAAGGTTATTATAGCTAATACTTGATCTGGGGGAATTCTTTGAATTTGTTTATTAACCCTTCAACTGCTATTTGTCTATTTATTTTGAGGTGTTTCTTTGGATTTCTTTGTGTATGTTTTTGGGTTTAAACTTTTTATTTAAACCTCTCACTAGACAAAAGAAGACACCATCTTGGGTGTGGCATCCTATCTTAATAAGTGGATTAACCCTTGGAGTACCCTATAGGTTTTACATAGGATTGCTATGGTCATGTTTATGATATATGTTGCATGAAGTTGGTATATTGTCTAGACATATATTATTGGATTGATTCTAAGTACATTCTTGGTATTATCCATTATTGACTATATTAATTGCAATGTATATGTTTTATTCAGAAGGTATACAATATTTGAAATCGGTAGATAATTAAATTATAGTGATCTAATCTGGGATTTTATTCCAGTTAGTTTCTCTAACTGTTGCTATTATATAAGGTACAAGGAGAATTGTCAGAGGACCTGATTTAATATGAAAGCTTACTCACCTGAAAACCTACCTTAAACCTCAATTAGCATAGTTTATACAGTTTCTGGGGCAGAGGTATTTATATACTGATGCCAACTGTATTTTAAATAATTATAAGATCAATTATCCTTTTCTATGCTGCTGAGTTCAATTATTGTTCTTCAATACCTCTGAATATGCCTATGCGTTGTTAACCCTTTAATTGCTGGTAATGCTAATTGTGATAATTGTGGTTTGAGTTACTGTATATCTATTGCAATTGCTGGTCACTCATTTATATAATTGTTTACACTTTATATATATTATATTTTACTTAAATAAATGATATGTATTTTTGCACAGATATGCAGGATTGATTATTTTAATCAATTTGCTACTGTGAAGTAGTGTGTCAGTACCTAGTATAGTGTAAAGGTCTCAAATTTAATTTTATCTATTTAAGTGAAGATATCCAACCTAGTAGGTTCTCCTGTTAACCCTATACTATCTGAATATCTTCGACAAGGGTTACAAAAATCACTGAAACTTTCTCAGCCAACTAAATCATTTTGATGCACAGTGTATGATATTAGCAAACTAAGTTGTTTAAAAAAAATGTTCTGCTTATGACATCATAGCTTGTTGCACAATATATCATTTGCTTCATGTGAGGCATTTTGTAAAAGATGTTCTAAAAAAACAAAGTTTTCCGTATATAACTAGAAACTTAACTCAGGGAATCATACATAAACAGATGTATAGCAAAATGTTGTGTATAAAATTCTCAAGCCTCCGGCACTCACAAGTTTAAAAAAATGGCTGAAGAAACAGGATCTCCATGTCAAGGATGCCTTCTCTCTTGTATCTAATATTCCTGTCCTGTGCTATTCATATATCAAAGTCTGCATGAGGTCGGAACATGGCATTGTTGTCTGTGTCAACATTTTATTGATTTACAAATAAATAGAGGATGAGAATGCAAAATTACTTCAAATTCAACCTTTGTCATATTTGGTTTTGTTGATTCAGAGGAAAGAAAACAAAAACCTGATCAAATTTTGTTTCAAGGGTAAAAATATTTACTGATTGAAACAGAAATTAGGGAATGGGTAGAATAATGCATGAGAATGTGTAAGTGTAGTAGAAAATTAATTAATATACACTAGGCATGTAAAATAATATTGAATGGATACATTCAAGAGAAGAGTAGATACACTTCTTTCCAAAGGGAACATACAGAATTATACTGTTTATTAGTAGGCAGATCAGGAAGGTCTGATAAAGATTAACTTAATTGGTAGCAGGAAAGCTTTAAAATTACTGGGATATGAGAAGAAGGATGAACTTGATGGACTTATGTCTTTATTCAGCCTAATTTACTATGTTACTATGTACTGATTCTATGTAAAAAAAATCAGTGATATAATCAAATATTACACATAAAAGAAAATATCTTTATACAAAATAGCAATATATGTACAACAAAGAGGTGTCTATAGTAACCATGCAGTAACAGTGTTATATAAATAAAAATTAGATAGAAACAATAATGGTGGAAAATAGGCCTGGCTTGTGGTCCATATCTGTGGCTAGAGGAATTCAGAATCGGAACACATCAAGAATGTTGACAGGATATAAAGGTTGCAAGGACTCAGATCTACAACTCTAATAGAGACTATATACACAAAATAAGTATGTTGAAAACCAAAAATACACAAAAAAGAAGCTCAAACAATCTGAGTTTAGACTGCTTCAAGTTCAATATTTAAATCCTCCACACAAACTAGGTTGATAGTGTCCTTTTTTATGTGCAATCCTATGGATCATGTAGTTGTGTCATCTCTCGTCTTCTTCCACCTCCTGTGCTGTTCTCAGGGGAACGCTGATCTATCCTCCTTTGCAGTCAATCCGAAATATTTTGGCACTCTATTCTGACTCCTTCTTCCAGGATGCAATAGGGGAGAATGGCTACACTCACCCAAATTTGTGCCCTAACTAGTTGTATATGTAAGGGGGTGGACTAAACATATTCACTGACAAATGGACCATCTTAGTCGAATTAATTATATTTTCTTTTTGCCACAAACTGCTTAATCTGTCAGACTGAATTCAAAATATGTGACCCATCCGTTATGCCTTTTTTCAACTTTTCAGCATTGGTCACACTCTATTAATATATGTTACATTGTGATTCATTTAGATAGATGTATTGTTATTGTCCTCCGATTTTATGGTACTTGGCACTAAAAGCAATACATTTAAAGATTCAGGAAAGCAGAAGAGTTAACTTAGACTATGGTGGCCTCTCTGATGCAGGATTGGTGCATTACCCTGCATGCATTTTTTTTTATTGGTTTGTGATACTGCCAGCTAGTCATCAAGTGTGAATATTATTTCATTTATTTTGACATATCATATCTCAACCACGATCGTATATTTGACTCCCTCTATGTATACTTTTATGTTGTTACATAAGTTAATCTGACTTCTCCTTTAGGGATCTGAAAGCCTGGAATAACCTACCCCCAAACAATCAGATCTTCTCCCAGTCTAAACTCCCAAAAAATAACTGTTTATTTGTATCTAAAAACAATTAGCAACTGTGCATAAATATATTGTATGTATGTTTATGTATATGTATATATCTTTTTTTCTGCATTTGTCTAAATAGGTAACTGTTTAAAGGGATACTAATACTTAAATGTTATAATGCTGCATCTAGTAGCCCTTAAAAAAAGAAATGAAACGCCCCCAGTGCCATATCTCAAACTTTTATGGTTTGAGAGATGTCCACTTTCAAAGTTCAAAGTTATGTCAGTCAGCCGCTGCAAGAGCAGACATGATTCTAAATTGTGTAAGTGGTTTAGAGGTTCAGCAGAATTCTTCCTCTTAATAAATCCCTGATATGACCTCTCCACATGCAATGTTTATGGCACTAAGGAGCTATAAAGATTACAGAGATTAGCAACAATAATAATTAAGGGAATTATGTATTTATTTACTTATTTATGTATTTAGAAGACATTTTAGCAGGAAGAATACACTGAGCTGTCTCTCACTTTTTTCATGCATGTCCTAGAGAGCTTATTAATGTGATAGTACCTCTTACATTTTATAACACTGCATTTTGTAGCCCTTAAAAAAAGAAATGCCCCCAGTGTTATCTCTCAAACCTTTATGGTTTTGGAGATGTCCGCTTTCAAAGATTCCCCCCTCCCTGATGTCAGCGCTCTAGCTGACTGCAGGGGAATCCGGTCCTGGAACTGACGGAGGCTCTTCAGCAGAGCCAAGACTGCATTCTAGCAAAATAAATCCTTCACTGGAACGGTCTTCTACGTGTGCTTGGTTTCCAAGCATGCGTAGAAGACCGTTTCAGTGAAGGATTTATTTTTCATTAACGTGATCTCAGCTCTGCTGCAGAGCCTCTGGCGGATCCAGGACCGGATTCCCCTGCAGGGAGTGGGGAACTTTGAAAGCGGACATCTCCAAAACCATAAAGGTTTGAGAGATAACACTGGGGGCATTTCTTTTTTTAAGGGCTATAAAATGCAGTGTTATAAAATGTAAGAGGTACTATCACATTAATAAGCTCTCTAGGACATGCATGAAAAAAATGAGAGACAGCTCAGTGTATTCTTCCTGGTAAAATGTCTTCTAAATACATAATAAATAAGTAGATAAATACATAATTCCCTTAATTATTATTGTTGCTAATCTCTGTAATCTTTATAGCTCCTTAGTGCCATAAACATTGCATGTGGAGAGGTCATATCAGGGATTTATTAAGAGGAAGAATTCTGCTGTACCTCTAAACCACTTACACAATTTAGAATCGTGTCTGCTCTTGCAGCGGCTGACTGACATAACACACAATTGCCTACAAATGCTCACACATCCTTCAACACAGATTACTAGTAGCATTGTCCCATTTACTGTATAAATACTGTAGAATGTTTTGCTCCAAGGCTGCTTATTATGCAATTTGCAATGTAATTCATAATCAGTAGACTTGACAGCCAACATATACTGTAGTACCAGCCAACATATAGTACCAGCCAACATATAGTACCAGGAGATATAAAACAGCATTCAGCTATGTATAAATGCAAAAGTAGAACAAATCTAAGAGTCCAAAAAAATCATAGTGATTTTAGAAGGGGCCTGTAATCCTTTGAATTCTAGGTCTCAACATGTTGCAGAGCAATGGGCTAGACTTATCTGAAACCAGAGTCGGGCTTTCCATTACTCTGAAGAGGTAATTGTTTGGAAAGGCAGATATTGAGCTGTGCTGGCCAAACCCACATACTGAGTTGTGGATGTGTTTAGAGAAATCACAATGCTCCTGCACTTAACACTTACTCCAGCGTAGATAATAACAGTTTATAGACGCCTTTACTAGACATTGGTTAACCCTTTACATGCTAGGAAGCTGTTGGAGACATCTTTAGCTAACAAGAGAGTAAGAACTTTTTTTAGCTTGTATGTTAACAAGATAAAGATGTTAATTTCCATGCCAGGCAGCAGTGAATGGTGCTAGAGGCGGGGTCATATAATGGTTATGTTGTGGTGATGGGCATGGATAAGAGTGCCTGGTGTACCTTTGCCTAGGGGTTGTCTGAGATTCAAATCCAGTCCTGTCTCTAAGAGGCCAGATGCACCATTTAATTGGTCCAAGAGTACAATTAATTTAATGCAGATTTTTTTCATTCTTGCCTTGTCCCCATGCATCTGTGTTTAGAAGATAGAGAAGAAAGAAAGAAGTTATTTCACCAGGGAAGGGCTGGCCTCGTGGGAAGCGGGTTATCACCCCCTGGGCTGGTCATATTTGGGCCAGTGGGTTGCTGCCTTTTCACATTTTCCAACTTGCTGATACAAACGGAGCTACATTAGTGAATCTAGTGATATCACAGAGCTTACAACTGAAATGGAGCTACACTAGTGGTATCACTGAGTTTACAATTGAAATGGAGCTACACTAGTAGTATCACCGAGTTTACAATTGAAATGGAGCTACACTAGTAGTATCACCGAGTTTACAATTGAAATGGAGCTACACTAGTGGTATCACCGAGTTTACAATTGAAATGGAGCTACACTAGTGGTATCACCGAGCTTACAATTGGCATGGAGCTAGACTAGTGGTATCACAGAGTTTACAATTGAAATGGAGCTACACTAGTGGTACCACAGAGCTTACAATTGAAATGGAGCTACACTAGTGGTATCACAGAGCTTACAATTGAAATGGAGCTACACTAGTGGTATCAAAGAGCTTACAACTGAAATGGAGCTACACTAGTGGTATCACTGAGTTTACAACTGAAATGGAGCTACACTAGTAGTATCACCGAGTTTACAATTGAAATGGAGCTACACTAGTAGTATCACCGAGTTTACAATTGAAATGGAGCTACACTAGTAGTATCACCGAGTTTACAATTGAAATGGAGCTACACTAGTGGTACCACAGAGCTTACAATTGAAATGGAGCTACACTAGTGGTATCACAGAGCTTACAATTGAAATGGAGCTACACTAGTGGTATCACAGAGCTTACAATTGAAATGGAGCTACACTAGTGGTATCACTGAGTTTACAATTGAAATTGAGCTACACTAGTAGTATCACCGAGTTTACAATTGAAATGGAGCTACAATAGTGGTACCACAGAGCTTACAATTGAAATGGAGCTACACTAGTGGTATCACAGAGCTTACTATTGAAATGGAGCTACACTAGTGGTATCACCGAGTTTACAATTGAAATGGAGCTACACTAGTGGTATCACCGAACTTACAATTGACATGGAGCTAGACTAGTGGTATCACAGAGTTTACAATGGAAATGGAGCTACACTAGTGGTATCACAGAGCTTACAATTGAAATGGAGCTACACTAGTGGTATCACCGAGTTTACAATGGAAATGGAGCTACAATAGTGGTATCACAGAGCTTACAATTGAAATGGAGCTACACTAGTGGTATCACCGAGTTTACAATTGAAATGGAGCTACAATAGTGGTACCACAGAGCTTACAATGGAAATTGAGCTACACTAGTGGTATCACAGAGATTACGATTGAAATGGAGCAGCACTAGTGACATCACAGAGTTTACAAATGAAATGGAGCTACACTAGTGGTATCACAGAGCTTACAATGGAAATGGAGCTACACTAGTGGTACCACAGAGCTTACAATGGAAATTGAGCTACACTAGTGGTATCACAGAGCTTACAATTGAAATGGAGCTACAGAAATGATAGAGACATACTCCATATGCAGCTTCACTAGTAGTGTAACCCATTTTCCTTGTAAGCTTTATGGTATCACTAGAGTAGCTTTACTTAAATTATTAGCTCTTTAGTAGCACCGGTGTAGCCCAATTTCAATTATACGTTTTGTGGTATCACATGCCTTACTTTGCAACATTAATGCCAGTTTTAAAATTAAGAAAAGGGGGTGTGCTGCAGCAATAGAAATGAGCCAGTAGATAGTAATTGCCTTCCAGACCACAAGTTGCTAGCCCTTTACTGGACCTCTTTCTTCTAAACAAGAACATCCAGTCTTGAATGGTCTGATGTGAATTCCATTGTGTACTGACTTGACATTTTAAACAGAATTGTGTAATGTAGACAATTATCTGTTCACCTGGTGTCCAACAGAGAGAACCTGGTGATTCTGACATTCCACATGGTTTTGACTCTTGACCCAAGTTATTCAGAAGCATTTTACAATACAAACACAATTAAAAGAACCCAAATCCCCTATCAAGGACTTAGGTAATAATGATCTATTTCTCTATTGCAGAATTTCACAGTAACCCCGAACAGCAAGGCACACAACAAATAAAAGGTTAGATGTCCCCAAAAAAAGAGCCAAATGAAGTAAAGTTTAGAGAAGAGATGGTTCAATAAAATTTACCAATAAAAATTGTATTTATTTAGCTGGTTTTTATATGGTTGTCATGTCCAGTTTATATACTATATTAGTCAGTTTATTCACCAGTTTGCATATCTCTGTATTCAGTTAATACACTAATTTGTCCAGTTTTTTTACTGTCTTATTTAGTTCTGAACTGTTATTGTTAATCTACTAATATGATCAGAGGCGGGGTCATATAATGGTTAGGGTGTGGTTATGGGCATGGATAAGAGTGCCTGGTGTACCTTTGCCTAGGAGTGTCTGAGATTCAAATCCAGCCCTGACTCTAAGAGGCCAGAAACCCCATTTAAATCATTGGCAATCTGCATTTGGTCCTAGGGTGCGGTTCATTTAATGCAGATTAGAGAAGAGATGGTTCAACAAAATTTGCCAATAAAAAGTCCCCAGAAAATTCAAGTGAACAGACTCTGGATAACTTATAAAAGTGATTAATTTACCAGTAGGCAGAGTAGCAGCCACCTGGGGGTACTAATAGAGGGGGGGGAGTCAGCCATTGGCAAACATTTTTTGCTGTTTTTTTCAATGGCTAGAACATTTTCGCCACTTTAATCACGTGTTTCACCTTTTCTCCATACAAACATGCCATTTTCCAGGAAGTGAAATACAATACAAGAAGCTACAGAGAAAGAGCGAGGTGATAGGCTGTTGTGCTGTGAGATGACTTGCAAAATTAAGGTAGGGGAGGTTCATAGTGACTGCTATCACTATGAGCAGGTTTAATAACAATAAAAAGGAGGAGCTGGAGGGATCGTGATGCATCTGAGGAGGAGGAAGTGACCACCAACAACATAAAAAGGGTCTGAATGACCTGGTTTCTCAATACCGATGATGGCCAGTCCCCCTATATCACCCCTAGGGATCTTGAGGATATTTGTCTCATGGAAGGAAGTGTGAGCAGTGTGAGCAGAACAGGTCAGCTACCTGCACCTGATGTCATTGCTGCATCTGCTGCCAGTGTGTCTTGTAATTCCCAGGAGGGGGAGGAGATGATGCCAAGTGTGATAACAGGGGACCCAAGTCACATATGACAACCCAAGTGGTCCTGTCACTAGTTGTACTACTAAGAAGGTCCAGCAGCTTGTACAGAGTGTTAGGAGAGAAGGAGGGGTGATCATATAACTAGTGATTGTGAGGAGGAAAACTCAGTGACTTAAACTGATGTGGCTGGTGTTAGTGGCAGTAACAGTGATGCAGCTGGTGGAACTAACATTAGGGGAGTGGTAGGGGAAGTAATGCAGAGCATCCAGACTAGTGGTCAAGGGAGCTCACAACATTCCCCTGAATCTGGTCCCCTGAATCTGGGAGTACCCTTTTCCCAGTCCTCATGGAGTGTACTGGTGGAACATGATCCTGAAGAAGGCAAATTTTTTGCCTAGCAGCAATAATGCCGCCACCACCAGCAGCCCAGATCAGCTGTCTATACCTGCTGCTCGGGCTGCCAGTCTGCCTTCTGTTGGTCAACAACAGATGGCAAGTGTGACATTAAGGGACCCTCTGTCACATTTCTCATCACCTCCTCCAACCAGTGAGACGTCTGTCTCAAGGGGTCTCTGTCACTTTATATACCAATTTCTTATTTAATTTTATTAATTTATTTATGCAAAGAGCTAAGCTAAGAACAAGAGATCATCCATTAAGACTAGAGGAAAGGCACTTTCAAATAAAACAAAGGCAGGGTTTTTTTTCAGTAAGGGCGGCATAGCTATGGAATTCTTTGCCACTGCATGTTGTACTTGCAGATAATGAAATTGCTTTCAAAAAAGCAATGGGTCCCTATCTAGCACAGAACATTATTGAAAAGTATGATAGATGGCTTCAATGCAGATAAGATGATGATCCAGGGATCTGACTGTTATTTGGAGTCAGGAAGGAATTTTTTACCCACTTGGGGCTAAATTTGAAATTGCTCCAGAGACCTTATTTTTTTGCCTTCCTCTGGATTAACAGGGGTGTTTTTGGCATTGGCTGGACTTGATGGACACATGTCTTTTTTCAGCCTCCTCAACTATGTTATTATGTTACTACTATATTTTCTTATAACTGTTCCCCCCAAAATTAGTCAACAACCTCCTCCAAAAAACATTACTATCCCTTCAAATGCTTCTTCCTGCTTAAAGGGATAGTAATACTTCGTTTTAACTTTATTTTATTTTGTAGGCATTAAAAAAACATGAAGAATGATATGTCTTATCTCTCAAACCTTTATGGTTTATGAGATATTCACAAGTAAAGTTTCCCTCTCCCGCTCCTTTTACCTACTGTAAACAATCTCTTCTCAGATGTGGAATGCAGTCCATAGACTGGACACATAACAGAAGGGGACACTCTTATTCCTATGAAAACAATGAAATCCCTGCCCCCCTTGACAAGCTTTTCAGGTTTTTCCTTTATCTTAATTGAAGATTGTCCCTCTCTGCAGTCTACCTGGGCAGCTCCCTTCTGCCCTGGCTGAAAAGTGTTACATCAGTAAAAGGGGGGGGGGGACACTTTGCTTGTGAATATCTCTTAAACCATAAAGGTTTGAGAGATAAGACTTATATCATTCTTCATGTTTTTTTAATGCCTACAAAATAAAATAAAGTTAAAACGAAGTATTACTATCCCTTTAAGGGATTTTCAGTGCCCAGTAGTGTTGAGCGAGCGTGCTCGGCCGATGCTCGGATCGGCTCGAGCATCGCTCTGCTCGGCACATGGCGGTACTCGTACGAGTACCGCCATGTGCTCGCCCGACATGTTCGGGTGAAGAGGATCTGTGCCGGAAGAGGCACAGATCTGAAGACGCTCCGCTGGACCACCAGGGACTGGAGGTACGGGGGCATTGCGGAGATGAAGGGGGCATTGCGGAGATGAAGGGGGACATTGTGGAAGAGGGGCATAGACTCTATGCCCCTCTTCCACAATGTCCCCCTTCATCTCCGCTATGCCCCTCTTCCACAATGTCCCCCTTCATCTCCGCTATGCCCCTCTTCCACAATGTCCCCCTTCATCTCCTATGCCATAGCGGAGATGAAGGGGGACATTGTGGAAGAGGGGCATAGCGGAGATGAAGGGGGACATTGTGGAAGAGGGGCATAGAGTCTATGCCCCTCTTCCACAATGTCCCCCTTCATCTCCGCTATGCCCCTCTTCCACAATGTCCCCCTTCATCTCCGCTATGGCATAGGAGATGAAGGGGGACATTGTGGAAGAGGGGCATAGCGGAGATGAAGGGGGACATTGACCAGGCACCCTCCGCTCATCAGAGCAGGGGGTGCCTGGTTTAATGCTCGAGTGCTCCCATTCATTTGAATGGGGCTCGGGTGCTCGGCCGAGCACTCGAGCATCAGGGGGTGCTCGGTCAGAGCACCCGAGCACCCGAGCATCGGGGTGCTCGCTCATCCCTAGTGCCCAGTAGTTCTATTCTTTACCCTGCACTGGCATCTAGTGGCCACATGTGGCACTGCAATCTCTCAATATTTTTTCCTGTTTTCTAGTCCACCTTTTCACAGCAAACATTGGTCAGCTTTCCTGATTCAGTGCTGACTCATCTGCATGGCTGAAAACTTAATGGATTTCTCCCAGGGACTCAGGATTCCAGAAAATGTCTTCAGGTTTGCTGCTTCTGCACATCTTCTTGTTAAAATATAGAACAATGTACGTAACTGATGAATTCAAGTTGTTGGTAGTGGTGTCGCATCCACATGGGTGATATTATCCAATGAAACACTGCTTCCTCAGTGTTTCACTGGGCATGTCAGTTAATGTGACTTGTTGCGCAAACAGTGTAATGAAGTTGCTGTGTTGCTCTGTCACACTGATGAGGTCTCAGGAGTGAAAACAGTAGGAGAGCAGGGAAGGGTTGAGTTTAGCAGAGCACCAGTCCACCAGTGTTGTTGGTAAGTATGTCCTAATGTCTCCAAGTACACATAGCTTAACCTCTTAAGGACCGGCAAATCTGAGGTGGATTTCACTTAAGGACCGGAGCAATTTTGACTTTTTTGACTATATCTTTGTTCAACCATATTTTCTCTTTAATTCTTTTTGTAAGCACAAGTAGGGCTTCCTTTTGATTCCACAATTATATAATAATAATAATAATTTGAGATTTTTATAGCGCTTTTCTCCCTGTGAGACTCAAAGCGCTTTACAATTCTATAAACAGACATAGAATGTAAGAGTTCCTTATGGTCACATGAGGTGACTGAATGCCTGATAAAAGAGATGGGTCTTTAGCTTTTTTTTAAAAGTCTGTAGTGATGGTGTCTCTCTGATTGAGGGTGGTAAAGAGTTCCAGAATGTGGGGGCAGCGTGGCTAAATGCCCGGGAACCTGAGGTTGTCTTTATTCTGGGCACTGACAGGAGGGATCTGTTGGCTGACCGCAGTGAGCGGGATTGAATATAGGGTGTCAGGAGCTCTTTCAGGTACTGTGGGCCTTGATTATTTAAGGCTTTGAAGGTCAGCAGACCAATTTTAAAATATGTTCGCCATTTAATTGGAAGCCAATGCAGGGAGTGGAGAACAGGTGTTATGTGACATGAGCGAGTTTTATTGGTCAGTAGTCTGGCTGCTGCATTTTGTACTGTTTGTAGGCGATGGAGTTCTTTTTCTGGGAGGCCCAAGTAGAGTGCATTACAGTGATCTAGACGAGAAGACACAAATGCATAGACTAATGTTGGCATATCATCTGGTGGAATTAAGTGTTGTATCTTGGCTATGTTTCTCAGATGAAAGAAGGCAGATTTTATTACAGAAGAGATCTGCTGTTTAAATCACAGTCCAGAGTCAATCATCACTCCGAGACTTCGTACCTCTGTTGAACTAATGAGTTCAGAGCCTCCAAGTTCCAGGCCAGTTGGGTGATCCTGAGATATTCTTGTTGCCCGGGGTCCCCTCACCAAGAGTAACTCTGTTTTGTCAGGGTTCACTTTAAGCCAACTAGCATTCATCCACTCTATGAGGTCTGCTAAGCAACTGTTGATGAGGCATGTTGGGTCTTTAGTATCTGGAGCAAAGGAGAAGTAGAGTTGTGTGTCATCTGAGTAACAATGATATCTTAGGCCGTGTCTTCTGATGATGTCTCCCAGTGGTAGTAAGTAAATTGCAAATAGCATAGGAGACAAGATGGAACCTTGTGGAACTCTGCAGGCTAATTCTGTTGGTGCCGATGAGCAAGATCCTGATGTTACTCTCTGTGATCTACCAGTGAGGAAAGATTTAAACCAGTTAAGAACTGTGCCTCCTAGACCACAGATGTGCTGCAAGCGCGCTATTAAAATCCCATGGTCAATGGTGTCAAATGCAGCTGAGAGATCCAGGAGGATTAAGATGGAGTAATCACCTTTGTCTCTTGCCAAAAGGAGATCATTGTCACACCCTCATCTCCGTCCCTGAGTTCCTCCTATTTAAGGGTGGGAGCCCTTACCTGTGTTGCCCGATTATTCAGGTCTGCTTGCTTCCGGATCCAGTTCTCTTCCGGTTGTCTGCTCAGCGTATCTCCTTCCTGCCGGCGAATCTCCGCCTGCAGGTACCTTGCTCCAGGCTCTGTTTTGTGGCGGGCGTCCGCCTCCTTGTGTCTCCTCCCTCCTGCTAGTGTTGTCCGCTGGCCCAGGGGCATCTCGGGTCTCTGCCGCCGGACTGCCCGCTGCGGCCTTCTGTTGGTTCCGTCCTCAGTCCTCCCAGCGTTGCAGTCCTGACGGACGGCCTTGATATCCGTTCAGGCGGCCGGGCGGTGCATTCCCTGGGCGTCCTCTGGTTGGCTCTTGGCCAGGGGTCTGTTCCTTCCGGTGGTCCGGCGGCGCCACCCGGGATAGGCAGTCCTTCCTCTCCCTGCTACAGGGTCGGACAGTGCCTCTCCCGGACGGTCTCTACCGGTCCCTGGGTGGGGGCTTTGGGCTCCGGGCTTTGCAGCTTGCCACCAGGCCTGGAGTTCCCTTGTCTCCAAGACCTTTCCTAGCTGGCTGTTCCTGGGAGTCATCTTGTCTTCAGTTCCTGGCTCCTGTTTCAAGGGTCCTGTTGGGTAAGTGATTCACATACTGAGTTTCTTTTCCTTTGTTTCCCTGGTAGGCTGGTGGTCTATTTTTGGGTAGGCCTTGGGCTCTTCTCAGTCCTCCTACCCCAGTTCTCTGTAGGGATAGGGGAGAGAGGGGTGGGTGTTCCTCTGGCCGTGCCTTTTGCCTGGGGGACAGGGGTTTTGCTCCCTGTCAGTCTCTTGCCTGTTCTGGTGGGGGTCCTGGGTGGGGGGTTTTCTGCAGTCTTCCAGCCGGGTCCCTGTTTGGGGGTCTCAGTGCTGGTGGGGTGTGGTCTTGCCTCCTCCCTGTATCCTCTCCATCCCTTAGAGGGGGGCTTCTAGGAATTCCACTGTGGTGTGGTCTTCCATTTGCTCTCCCCTCCATAGACCAAGGTGGGCCTCCCGCTCCTCGGTGGCTTCTTCACTGCCTTTCCTTCCACGGCATCCATCTTCTTTTGGTGGTTGTCGTTGGTTGACTGGCACATCCCTTCCTGTAGTCATAGCCTGCTTTTGCCTCCTCTGCAATCTGGGGTCCAGGGACTATATTTTTTTTCACGACCTCACCCGTCACTCAGTTACCTGTGAACCTGACAATCATTTAGCACTCGGACTAGCGCTGTTTCCGTGCTGTGGCGGCATCTGAAACCTGACTGGAAAGGATCAAAGATGTTATAGCTTGATAGATGGGCCTCCAGTTGAGTTGCCACTACTTTTTCAATGATTTTCCCCAGAAATGGAAGGTTGGATACTGGTCTGTAATTTGCTATGCAGTCTGGGTCTAGTGAGGGTTTCTTTAGGAGGGGTTTTACCGCTGCTTGTTTTAGAGGATCTGGGAAGATTCCAGTTTTTAGTGAACACTCCACTATTTTTGTGAGGGCTGGGGCAAGGGTTTCATTACATGCAGATATAAGACGAGTTGGGGCAGGGTCTAAGTCACACGTAGTGGGGCGCAACTTTTGCATGGTTCTTTTAACTTCCTCTATATCCACATTTGTAAAAGTAGACCATAAACTGGGAGAATCTGGTCTTACACTGTAGTAGTTCTGGTGGGTAACTGGTTGGCCTGCTGTGATGGATGAATATCTCATATGAATACCTCATATAATGTTGCAAAGATTTAACGCAGTCTATTTTCAACGATATACTCCTCTCTTAAGATGCTTAAGTCTTTCATCTTTCTCTCATCAAATCCGACCCAGAATTGTTTTTCCAGAAATGTTTTTCCATTGTACACTAGTACTTATTAAAGTACAAAACACTACTTCATGTGATCGGCTGGAAGGGTCATGGTCTTGAGGAGAGAAGATTTATTACCAAATCTGATATAAACAAGGCTGCAGATGTTTGAGATTTTCACCATGCTCATCCAGGTAAGCCTGGTTCTGCCTATCTGGAGTGAGTCAGCAACTGTTGTAGAATATGCGAAGCTGGTGGCAGGGAGAGTTCATCATTATTATTAAAACTGCAAGTTGCCACGTGTCCATAGAGGAGAGTGGACAAGGGGCATAGTGACAACACCAGTACTTGGTTTCTGGTGGGATGATTTCACATTGGGGACTGTTAGAGAATCAATCTGATCAATATAAGTAGCAAATAGTTAATGGTTTGTTGCAGCCATTTTTGATTGCTCGTAGATTATTTCAAGCCTGTGTTTATGAAAACATGTTGCTGAGAGAGAGTTATAAAACGTCAAGGCCATACATAAGATTAAGGGCTAAATTTAATGGTAGGAGTTAACATAGCTGGTAGGGCCAAAGTGAATACCGTCTGTTAAACTAACATGTTTAACGCGTTATTTAAAGGCCCTACCAGCTAGAACTCCAAAGGACGTTAAGCCACAAAAACAGTGTTGTGGCTGAATGTCTGTTTTGTGAGTTTAGTTCCCAAAACGTCACTAAAAGCAGCGATATTGGGAACTGAACAGTGAAAAACAATTAACTATCAGTGCTTGACATACTGCCAAGCACCGATCGTTAACCGATCCATGTTACACTTACCTGTCATCCAGTGTCCTTCTGTCTTCTCGTCCACTGTCCTTCTGTCTTCTCTTCAGTCTTCTGTCTTCTACCTGTAAAAGAAAGGAAACAAGGTATTACCAAGCATGAATGAATACATTCCAGAACCCTTTGCCAGTGGGGTAAACAACGCATTGCAAAGCAATGCGATGCATACCTCACTGGCACTCAAAGGGTTCAATAGTAGTGCGCCCCAAAGATACCCATATATGCCTCCATGTAATGCCCCAACAATACAAATGCCAAGAAATAAAATGATCCACATAGACATAAATCAATGCTATTCCTTAATGCCCAGTATGACACTTAGCTTAGATATTTGTGTCTCCACCGCTTGGAGTGGCCACGAGGGCGGCGGCAGCGGAGACACAAATGTTCCATGAAGCTCCCATTCAGCTGTGTACGGGCTGATACCTGTAACACACTGAGGGAATTTGAAGTGAGCCTGACTTTATATTTGGGCAGGCTCACTTCAATTGCCCTCACTGCCATTGGCTGGGATGTACTTCACATCCCAGCCAATCATGTTCAAGAACAGCCGCTAAAATCTGATTGGCTGGGATGTGACATACTGTCACTCAAAGGGTTCTGGAATGTATTCGCTCATGCTTGGTATACTTGGTTGCTTTTCAGAGAGAAGACAGAAGATGGAAGAAAGAAGACAGAAGGATGAGAAGATGGAAGAGAAGGACCAGCAAGCTGAGGACTCCACTGGACATCAGAATTAATGGTAAGTGTTAATGTGATGTTTCTTTACTTAGTTGGGTTAACCCTATGAATGCCACTGGGGTAATTATACCCCACCTGCACTCATAGGGTTAATCTTACTAACTTTGGACACATTTTAGGCACTTTGGATGTATTGATGTGGGTCTTGTGGCCCCATATCAATACATCCACTGTGGACATTGGGTTCTTTTGCCAGTTAATAGCTGCGTTAGCTGGTGAAAGATCTGATAAGGGACTTTACTGCTAACAAAACTGGGTCTTAAGTTTTGTGCAGTAAGTGAGTCCTCTATCAGATTTTTTCAGCTAACGCAGTGCTTTAAATGGCAAAATGGAGCGTTTTTTTTAACATGGGCCAAAACACACATTAATGTAGCGGCCGTAATACTTGATGAACTGCCATTAGTAGTTCATTACATGGCCCTTTTTAAGGCTTCCTACACGTTAAAATATCCTTTGGTGTTTTTTTAGCTTAACATCTGCCTTTAAATCTACCCCTAGATTTGTTATCCCCACAACATTTCATATATGATATATGTTATTAGAGATAAGAGAGGCAATTATGTCAATAGGCAACAAGGCCTATAGTCTATTGTTTTAACCTAGCCTGTGTTTATTTTTTTATATTTATTCATCATCTTTGTTAAATGCTTTCTGGAAACTTAATACAACCTTATATTATAATTCATATATGGGTTGGCCTATCAAAAAAGGATCTTCAGTACCTTTGGGGTAGAAAGTTGTTTGTAATAAAAGCAAGTAAGACATAAGGAAAAGGGCTTTTTGGGTAGTTTTTTCCTAGAATCAACCTAACTATTCCTGGAGTCTGACCCTATGTGAAAGTGAACCAGTGAGCTGATAACCTACGTCACCACAGATTATATCTTATCTGTAATTGGTAACTATACTTTCTTGTATTAAATTCTGTAAGGCTTCTAGAATTATTATCACCCAGTCTATTCTGGGATAGATAAGTGACTTTGCCCAATAGACCTGGGGACCTCCATCTAGTAGCCATTTAGTCTGTACTGTTAGTCAGAAGCTATAGAGAATAAGTCATTGCCAACTCCGAGATACAGATATTGATACTGTTCTACATAAGAGTGATATACATTTTAGATCATATAAGGGGTTGCTAGAGATATATTGATACTATCCCTGTCACAAAATCATTTTTTGTGCTGTAATTACTGACAACTGCAGAGCCACCAGTTTCATTGAGTGTATGAATATGCAGGCAAATGTGCTATCACGCCATTGTAAGTGCATGCAAATGATCCATGATATTGTCATTTCTGAGTTGGTCACTGTTGCTCCTCCTATAATCTGCTGATTTCATCATTAACCCTTTCTTATTGCTATCTGAGTAGCTTTTCCCTTGTTTCTCAATTGGCACTTGGTTCCTTTAAGAGATTCCCAATTCATGTGTGCTAATCGCATCACATGCGTAGTTGTGTTGGGATATCCATAAATTGTCTGCCGGGATAGTTAACCTCCCATGCTTGGGGAAAATTCTGGCAGAACAAATGACGTCTGCCATTCGGTTAACCCTTGCAGTTCTGGTATGGTGTAGCAAACATGCTGCTGCTTGCTTAAACAACTCAGTAGCAGCAGCAAGAACAGCAGTTGCAAATGCTGAAATGACACCCGAATATTTGCCAGTGGCCACTGGCTACCTTAACATGACCTTCTGGCACTAGACCAGTAGGGCATTTTTTTTCTTGGAGCCTGGGACTCTAACAACAAGTCTAAGTCCTACAAATCATCATATACAAAATACTCTGTCGCATCAGGTATCAGTCAAGTATCAGTCTGCCCCAGTCTCAGCTTATGTCAGGGTGCCCCTGGATCTATCACACATAGTACAGGTTTTTTTTTATTATTTCTTTTTTACTGTCTTCCCAATCCCAGTCAACAAAACCCCCCCACAAAAATTCCCTGTTCAACTGATTCTTTCACTAGACTCCACAAACACAGGCAGCCTCCTCAGACTCCTTTTATACTACATCTGTGGGAAATAAAATAACATTTGCTATGTGTTGTGTGTAAATTCAATGTTCCCATTTATTTCAATGCAATGAGCTAGGTGAAAAAAGCAGAAAAACTGCAATTTTTGTGGGAAATTATTCACCAACAGCAAAGTGTCATTAGTCACTGATTTTGGTTTGAGGTGAAAATTATCACCATATCTAATTCTGCATCAGGTAAGTAAACACAGGCGAAAGAGAGAAAAAGTTCTCATTCTCTAAAGAGGTGACAGGTGTTTTATGTATGTACTAGTTGAAGAGGCCGTTACATGGGCCACAGTGCCACTGCCAGCCGGTCGCAGGGCAGTCATGCGCAGTAGAGACTCCTTCAGAGCGTCCAGCTCTGTATCAGCCGCGGCGCGGTCAGTCTCTACTGCGCATGACTTTGTTGTTACACATGTTTTAGCGAATTATTATATAGGATGTAACCTTATTTATATAGCTCTAGTAATTACAAAGCTTCTCTTTAAAAGCAAAACAGAAGAAATATGGCACTTCTCGCTTCCCACGGCAAAACTGCGGATTTCCTGCTTTTTGCCACCATTGAAATCAATGGTATGATTGAATTTCCCTCACCACATGGCAAGTTTTCCTTCTTTCCTCGCAGGCATGGTGTTTTTTTTTTTATTTTTGTTTTTATTGTTTGTGAGAGGCAGTGAAAGAAACACCATTTTGCAGATAGTTATGATAGACAAATAAACTAAAATTTGAGTGTCATTTAGGGATTCTTGTAGGTAGTAAATTTGTTCTCTGTGTTTGGGAGAGTCTGGGGGACACTGGAAAGAGAGAGGGAGAAAGGAGGTTGATCCAAAATACCCCAAATTCTGTGTGATTGACTGAGAAGACACAGATAACCAGAATCTAAATTTATTCCTTATCTGGCTGTTATCTATGTGTTTGGGATGTCTGGGGGCTATGAGGGACTGAGACAGGAGAAAAGAGGTTGACCCAAAAGATCCTAAAATCTTGGTTGCTTGAGACAGGCAGCTGTGATCCAACCTCCTTCCTTATCTGGCTATTATCTCTGTGTTAGGATAGTTTGGTGTGTAAGAAGGGAGAAAAGGGTATTTACCCCAAATACATACATTTTTTATGACTGAGAAGACACAGGAAGCTGTGATCCAAGTTCCTTTCTGCTGGCTCTACGCTATGTTAGGGGAGTATGGGGTGTGTGAAGGGAGAAAAATAGATTTACCTCAAAATGTGTTGTGACTGAAAAGACATATTCAGCTGTGGACCATGTGCCATTCTGCTGGCTTCTTTCTTTGTTATGGGAGTGTGGTGGACAAAGCAGTTAAATGGATAGTGTTTTTTTCTCAACAATGATAATGATAAAGCATTAAAAATAGCTTGACAGACATGAACTGTGACTTTGGCAGACAAATATTATAAGATATATAGTATTTTGTAAAGAGTGATATATCACATACTGTCAGTCTTGTTCTGTACTTCAGCATCAAATGTACTTGGGGCAGGGGTAGGTTGAAAGGAGTTGCAGCAGTGCAGGCACATGTCGGTAAAGTGGAAGTCCAAAAACTGACTGCAACTATGGTTGCTGTAGCATGCACAACAAATGATGATGATCCTTCTATTCCTGAGGAGGATGTTTGTTAAAATCACATAAAACATTCAATCATTACCACTAGTAATATTAAAAAAAATCTAGAACACTGATGATCACAAAACATTGTATTCTAGAATAAATGGCATGCTGTTGGAAGGTGTAGCAGTTCAACCAACTACTTTGCCTAACAGTGAGAGTGAAAACATCAGTCCTCAAATTAGTGAAGAAAGTGCTGAGAATCCCACTAAGAACAAAAGTAAAAAATAAATTATTTGAGACTTCAAAAGGCCTAGAAAAATTTAAAAGTAGTGGGGAACAAGTGGAAGGTGATGCAAAGGATGACAGATGAAGTTGAGAGTGAGAGAGAAGATAACATGACCAGAAAAGTAGCTGGAAGGCAAAGACTCAGTTTTCATTGAAAAGGAACACTGTGCCTGTTGGAAAGTCTGACTCTGGCAAAGTAAAAATTCCTAAAACTGCATAATCATTCATCAATCATAATCAGCATTGTTACCGTTTCCAAATCAATGTACATCCAGCCATACACACAAAGTAATAACAAACATAGGTTATCAAGCTCCACAACCCTAGCTATGATGAGAGCTTCTGCTGCTGTTGCAAGTGCAGCACCACTGACACAATTGCAACATCTTACCCCAGAATCTTTCGGTCTATAGTATGGAGTTACTTTACTTTTGATCCAAATTCTAAAAATGTTGCTAACTGTTGTCTGTATAAGAAGCATGTGAGCAGGGTGATAGCAGGAACACACAAATACACATCCTCATTGAGATCCCAACTATAGGTCTGATTGAGAGACACACCATCAATATGTTAGAGTTGTCACAACTAGCAGCATCAGAAGCACTCATAAAATTTCCCGGGATTCTGGGGTATATAATAAAAGTACAGTTGATGTGTCAGACAGTGTGACAAGATTTCCTGCTGCTGCTACAGAGGAGTATGATTCTAGATTGTTTTTGGAGATGACAGGAAATGACTCCTGTCATCTCCAAAAACAATTCACACACATATGCTGTTAAAGCTATACAATTACACATGTCTTCCACTATGTACTGCCATCGTACACTTACTAGGTTCTGCACATAAATATTCCAAAAGTACACCTCTGGAATAATAAAATTGCCAAAAATTGGTGGTTGACATGCTGCCCTTTTCTTTTGTAGATAACAGAGGCTTTAAAGAACTGATGTCATATGTTGCACCCTGCAGAAATATCACAAGCCACAGTTATTTGTCAAGGATAGCGGTGCCAGCATTACACAAGTGGGAGGTTAGTGTTGTGGGGAATGGATACATGCACTCAGCTGTTTTTTAATCTACTTCAGCCCTGAGCAGCAGTAATATTGCAGTTGAAAGTGTTGCAGTCATAGAAAATATAGGCAAAACAATGGCAAAGTTCTCAAGGCAAATGTATTGGCAGTGGTGAAAAGGTGAACATTTTATGTAATTTCTGTGTGTGGGAACTTTCACGTAAAAAGCAGAAAATTGTGGCACCATACATGTATACAACACTTTACAGAAATAGTATAATGCAAAAATACAGGATAGGGTTGAGATCATCAGCTAAAGTATGATCATTGCATTATTAGTGGGAGAAGAAGTACAGCAAGGGGTATCATACATTGCGAGCGGGACAATGCCCCAAAGAGCTTACAAGTTAATTAGTAATTATTACAACACACAGATACTGTAGGAGGAAGATCATAAGTGCAAGTACAATGCAGTAAAAGGAAGTACAAAATGATTCTGATGTGGCTTTCAATGCACACAAGGAGAATATTGTTACTGAGATGCTGTCACCTTCGTCTGCTTCCATGTTGTTCTAGCGGCTTCCTCTACTCTGGATGCATGCTGTCTGGTGTCCACTCTGTCTGCTTTCCGCATGGCCTGGGTGGCTTCCTCCCATCTGTTCTCATGCTTCTGTTGTCATGGTCATGCCTCTCTCTCCTGGTCCTGTGATTGGCAACCTCGGTGCACCTATCAGTCCATGGCACAGGGTCATTCCTCCACTGGCCTGCTCCTCTGTTGGCTCATGTTTACTTTTTAAATGGGCCCCCTGGTGCTGTGGGTGTCCATTCCTTGAGCTAGTATTGTAATTGGGTGCATGGTTTTATTAATGATTTCCTGGATTCTGACTCAGCAACTTAACCAAGGCTTGGATCTAATTGATTTCCCTGGCTTCTGACAAGGCTTCATTGACCACGGCTTACATCTGATTGATTATCTAGCTTCTGAGTCAGCTCACTTGAGTATGGCTTGCATTTGATTGATCCCTTGCTTCTGATCCCCTGCTATCTCTGACTACTACTTTGACTTCCACATTGGTTCTGCTTACCATTTAAGTTTTGACAAGGCTATTTATGACTACACTTTGGATCCTTTTTTGGTCCAGCCCTGCTCCTAGTCGTCCCTTCCTAGCCTGGTTCTTGCATCCCTATGTAATCCCATCCTGGTTACTCCCTGGCTCAACCGTGGAGGAAGAATCTGGTTTAATGACCAGAAACTTTTCCCAGCTTTGGCTGCAGTGAGGGAGTACCTGGCAAACCGTCACTGCACCCAACCTTTGCCCTCTAGCAATGCTCTCCAGAAACTGAACCAGTGCCGGGACTACATGACTTCCTACCCTCCACGTCATGACAGATGCCTCCTTGAGCAGGTAGGTTTTCGGAAGATGTGTGAAAGTGAGGAGTGTGGATGATAGGTGAATGGTGATAGAGAAGGCATTCCGAAGTTGAGACGCAGTCAGTGAAAATTATTGCAGCTGAGATATGGCTCGAGTTATGTAAAGAGAGGACAGAAAGAACCCTTGATAAAAATGCAGGTGATGGAAAGGGGGGTAGCAGGAGATAAGTGCAGAAATGTAAGAGGGTGCAGAAAAAAGTGGCATAAAGGAGAGGAGAAGACTTTTGTATGAAATATGTAACCTTATGGGTAGTTAAGAGAGGGATTTCAGCAGCAGATGAGAGGGGAGCATGGGTAGCTATTCTAGCAGCAGACTTAAGAACAGCCTGAGTCATAGAAAGATAGAGGCACCCGGTAGATGATATTTTGTAGATGACAAAAAATGGGCAAAGTAATAGAGTGACCCTTTTCTACACTTGAATAAACTTACATACATTAAAAGTAAAAAAGCATAAAAGAGAAAAACGGGATTTACCCAAGAGGAAAGGTAATTATAACAGGTTGTACCTTTCTCTTCCATATAAAGACTCAGGGGGAAGTTATTCCCTACTCTACAAGTTCACATACTCCTGATTTTGTATATGTGGAATGACCTCACAATTCCATAGAATATAGTGAGTACAATAAAGAAAGTGGTGAGAGATTCAAATACACATAAACAGGTATATATATTTATTATGCATATACCATAAATTATACAGAAATATGAAAAGTATGATTAGTAACTATCATTAGTAAATCTAGTATAAATATAAGAGTATAAACAATAGTATATGTTAGCAATAAGAAACAAATTACAAATCAGAGAAATATTCTTTTTTTCTCTCTCTCTCCCTGTTCTGTAACTTATCACTTGTAAAATTATATATATATATATATATATATATATATATATATACATACAGTGAATAAGCTATGCACTCACGGTCTTAAAAAATAAAAAATGTATTAAACATACAGCAACGTTTCGGTCCGCTATAAGGACCTTTATCAAGCCAACATGAACAATAGAATAACATCATATATATAGGAAACTCACCGCTTGTGCTCCTGTACCCAAGAAAGTGACATCATAGAGGATGGACAGTCAGCCACGAGGAAGTTACCCGTAGAGATCCACTAGTACCGACAGAAAAATTAGATTTATGAAAAAATAAAACACCAGTGCCCCCCAGTGGATGGTTAATAAAGATACAAAATAACAGAGCAGATAGAGATGTAATGAAGGAAATAGAAACTAATGTAGCAGTCCAAAGGATAAGAGTACATCTTATATAAAAAAAAAAAAAAAAAAAGTAAAAAAAATATATAAAAAGAAAAATAGATATTAAATAAAATAAAGGAAAAATAAACAGAACAAACAAAGAAAAAAAGAAAAATAATATAAGTGACTCATAACGAACTATCTATTGGCTAAGAACCAGCTTAATGGATTATTCTCATTTAACCCATGAGGATTGCAAGTCTGTAATTCACATATCCAAAAACATTCACGTTGTAACAACAACTGTGCCCTATTGCCTCCTCTTCCTAGGGGGGGACATGGTCAATACCCACAAATGTAAAGTTAGTGGAAGAGTGTCTCAATTCCAGAAAGTGTTTAGCCACGGGTTTATCTGTTATTATCCCTAAAGGCCACATTGATGGCGGAACGATGTCCCGCTATCCGTTCCCTAACGTGTGTGTGTGTACACATCCCATCCCATATGAATAAGGTACAGAGTGCAGCAAGGAAAGAAGGGATTCTCCAAGTTCCCAAAACTAGAAAAAGCGGATGGACAAGTACAATCAGATTAACGAGCACCGATTCAAAACCCCAACCCATTTATGGCAGAATTCAGCATGACATCTGGCAATTGTGGGTATATTTTTAATTCTAAAACCACGGGGAATACGCTTCTCTCGATAATAATCTGATAAAAACATGCCATGAAGATCTAACCCATTAAGCTGTTTTCTACCCAACAGATAGATAGCTATGAGTCATCTATATTATTTTTTCTATTTTTTATTTTTTTCAATTCTATGGGTTTTTTTTCATTTTTATTATTTTTATTTTTTTATTTTTTCATTTTTCTTTTTATTTATTTTTCTTTTGTTTTATTTATTCTTTTTTCTTTTTTATTTATTATTTATCACATATTCTTTATATTTTTTGTTTTTCTATATATGATGTACCCTTAGCTTCTAGACTGCTACATTTGTGTCTATTCATTTATATTCCTATCTGTTCTGTTATTTTGTATCTTTTTTAATCATCCACTGGGTGGCACTGGTGTTTTGTTTTTTCATTAATCTCATTTTTTCTGTCGGTACTAGTGGATCTCTATGGGTATTTTCCTCGTGGCTCTCTGTCCATCTTCTATGATGTCACTTTCTTGGGTACAGGAGCACAAGTGGTGAGTTTCCTATATATATGATGTTATTCTATTGTTCATGTTGGCTTGATAAAGGTCCTTATAGCGTACTGAAACGTTGCTGTATGTTTAATAAAATTTTTATTTTTTTAGGACCGTGAGTGCATAGCTTATTCACCTTATACCATTTGTTACTATTGTACCCGGCATTGTTGTTATAGGGAAAGTGTGAGTGCCAATCCTTGGACATTATATATATATATATATATATATATATATATATATATATATATATAAATCTGTGAAAAAACTTTGCCACACCTTTGTCTCCATCTAGTAAAAATTCTGTACTTTGGTTCAAAATGAACAACCTTTGTCCAAATTCAATCACTCTGAGTCAAAATGAATAATTCTGGCATAAAATTTCCACCTGTATTCTGTGACCTATCAGCAGTATGTTACTAAAGGTTAGCACCAAGCATGCAACAACAAAAATGAAAAAAACAAATAGGCCTTGTTTACCATGCAGGTGATTTTCTATAAACACAAGACAAGGCTCTAGACAGACCTAAATACTAGGGGCTCAATACTATTATCACTGATAAAATTTCAAACTGGCGTTATTGGTTTTCAAAGTAGATTTCAGTATTCTATCACCCACATTGCTAAAACAAAGCGTACAGTAATTCTAAGCATCAACAGTCAAAAAAAGCCTGTAAGGATCAACGGAAAACAATGCACAAGTAGCATTCTATTAGATAGTAGTATAAAAGCCCATGTGCACTGGCCAAGGTGTGGCTGATGTGAACCCTTTGAGTGCTTGGGGTACACAACTCTTTGCTTTGCAATGCGTTGCTTACCCCTCCAGCACTCAAAGGGTTAAAAGGCCAGTCCTATTCTGCATACTGCCGTTACTAATCTGATGCGCAGTAGAGACTGACCGAACGCATAGAATGCTCCCAGCACAGAACTCACAGAATTCCAGCCATCACCCCCTGAACTGCCTGATCTCCTGGGTCAGTGTGGCCAGTTGTCCCTCAATGTGGTGCTGGTGCCTCCTAGCGTCCATCATCCTCCACCTCTGGATATGCAGGAATTCCCTATCCAGGGCAAATCCCTTGTCAGCAGGTATTGATGGGGAGTGTGCAGATGCTGATTCTTCACCAGATGAAGCCTCACAGTTGGGGGTTCAGTGGGCACTGGCTTTGGTTCAGCTGAGGTGGCAAAGCAGTGGGCACTGGCTGTGGTTCAGCTGCATGTGGTGAAGCAGTAGGCACTGGCTGTGGAGCAGGATCACCTGTTGAATGTGGCGACTGTGGAGATACATATGGGGAGGAACTCCCAGAATTCTGCACAGAATGTTCCCAGTCCAGATCTCCCAGCATTCCGCACAGAATGCTCCGAGCACAGAACTCCCAGCATTCCGCACAGAATGCTCCAAGCACATAATTCCCAGCATTCCACACAGAATGCTCCAAGCACAGAATTCCCAGCATTCTGAGCATTCGGGCAGTCTCTACTGAGCATGACGGCTGCTGACAAACATCCTAGCGAATTATTATATAGGATAGGCAGTTCTACCGCATGTTCAGTGGATACATTTTCTGTCGGCAACCTGCACCTTAAGGTTGAGTTGAAGAAGTCACAACCATGGTTAAAAACCATTGTTGTTTCAATGAAAACAGTGCAGAATCCATAGAGCCATCCTCTCCAAGCCCAAAACAAATGGAGATCTGGCAAGTTATCCCCTGAAAGCACAAATAAAGATCCTGAAGAAGTAAACAAAGTGTCCCTACACCTGCACAGCTACCAGCAGAATAGGAACCCCTTAAATACCAAAGGGGTATACAAAACAGCACCTCCAGATCAACAAAGGTTAAAGCACAGGCCCAGATGCTTTGCAGTGGATGGCACCAGGTGAGTCTGTACTTACAGCTAACATGTGTGATATCTTACAGTGTTTGTTGTTCGCAGCGTCACACACCTCACATAGCTACTTGTGAATTGTTCAGTGGCTCATAACAGTTTCCTTCTCTTCCCTTACAGAGTTAGTCATGTCACCTAACTGCAGAGGACCCTGTGGCTCATGAATGCAGATGAGGTGAGTGTGTGTAGGTGTGTGTGTGAATAAGTTCCCATTCTTACTGTAATTGTAGGCTGCATGTCATCTTCCCAAAGGTGTATATACCATATTATCATTCTTTCCCCATTTCCCGCATATCACCCCTTCTCATCCTTCCTTCTTTTTTTATTTTTTATCTCTCTCTGGGAATCACTTGCTCAGGGGAGGGCTGGCCTGGGGGGCAGGGGGGCAATTGCCCCCTGGGCCGGTCATATGTCTGGGCCAGTGGGCCACTGTCTCACTTAATCTCCATCTTGTTGCTATAAATGGAGCAACACTAGTGATACCACAGAGCTTACAATTGAAATGTTGCTTTAAAAATGATACCACAAAGCTACAATCCAAATCACACTATGCTAGTTACATTACCCATTTCCAGTGTAAGCTCTATAGTATCACTAGTGTAGCTTTACTTAAATTGTAAGCTCTGTAATATCAGTAGTTTATCCCACCTTAATGTGAGTTATGTGGTATCGCTTTACTTCATGATATTAATGCCACGTTTAAAACTAACAAAAGGAGGTGGGCTTTGAGAGTGGGCTCAAACGTTGCCAGCCCTCCCCTGCACTTGCTCATTGTTATTTAAATGATATGTTTCTGACTTGTGCCCCCTTGGGTGCTTTTGATTCAATATTCACCAAACTGAAGGACATTGCTACTCAAGATTCTGCTGAGAGGAATCGGTTCCTGTTTTCAACATGTGCTCTGATTGTGTTATTAAACCTTGTTATTTATCCATTGTTTGTCCCATTGATACTTTGTTTTGGTCTGCCAATCCTTTACTCTGATTGTTTAAGAACTGCTGTTTCCAGAGATTTGCCTCTGGGCACATTTCACTTCTGATATTTAATGTCTTTTTTTCTGTTATGCAATGTATTTAAAACGTCAATAAAGCTCTTATAATATAAATAAGTAAATACAAATCTTCACTGTGTTCATGAACATGTCATGTTGTTTCATGCTTAACAGGTCTGTACCAAGCACTTAACCCTTTGAATGCCAAAAGGGGAAAACTACACATTGCTCTACAATGAATGGCTTCCCCAGAGGCATTCAGAAGGTTAATGAAACAACTTCAACACATGTGAGAACTTACATATATCCAGTATGCCACATTTCTCTGAACTCTGCTACCAACCTGTTAAATGGGAGATAAGTCTGAAACACAAATAGGTCTAAGAGTGTTAAAGACCAATCCACCATTCAAAGTGTTGGACCTTCAGTTCAGATGAAATGTGATATACACAAATCCCATGTTGTTTACCCCCGCAGATATGAAACACAGTTTGTGGAGGTGTGTTTTTTCTCACAACCGCACATCAATACACCCCTGTAAGGCATGTTTCTTGATCTCAACCCAGATTCTGGAAACAATCATTGTTCCCTGTCCATTCAGCATGTCACCTGTTCTGCGCATATCACATGCGCCACACTGAAGAAAAATCAAGAACACAAACAGTGATGGGTGTGTTTGGCATGTGGTTTTTGGAACATTGACTCACTGGGTTTTACCTGATTTGACCTCTGGATGTGTGTTCCCATGTCTCCCAGATGTCAGTTGCTATGCATATTGCCATCATGTCAGCTGGGAGACATGTTTTGGGCTTCTTCAAAAAAGCACATCTGCAAACCCCTGCCTGCCTTGAAATTTCTGCCTGGAAGAGACCTTGCTGATGTAATATAACTACTTTGTGTCTTCTTGCTATGCTCAGTCTTGCCACGTTGTATGCCTTCTGACATTAAACTGTCTTCAGCAACCTCACCTTGTTAGCATCAGGTTCAGCACTGACAGCAGGTTCAGAACTGACAACATGTTCAGTACCGGGCAGCAGGCACAGCACTGGTGGCAGCAGGTGCAGCATGTCTTACAGCAGGCACAGGCAGCTGACCTGTCCTGCTCTCACTACTAGGGATGGGGAAAAATTTCTCCTCAAACTGAAATCGGGGAAAATTACATTTTCTGCTTGGTGAAAAATGTCCCACAAAAAGTGCCATTTTTCCCGCTTTTTCCTGCTTTATTTCACCTAGCTCATTGCATTGAAATCAATGGGTAGGACATTTGTTCTCTGTATTAGGGGAGTCTGGGGGCACAATGGGGGAGAAGAAGGGAGGAAGGAGGTTGACCATAAATACCCCAAAATTTGTTGTGACTGACTGGCAAGACACAGGCAGCTGGGGTCCAAATTGCTTGCTGATTTTACTTTTATTGTCTCTGTGCTGGGGAAGTCTGTGGAAAGAAGTTGTTCATTTTGTTTTTTAGTTATATATATATATATATAAAATATAATTTTTTTTTCTTTTTTTGGACTAACTGTGATAAGAAAGGGTGGACAACTTAAAAAAATAAAATAAAAAAGTAAAATAAAACATACAAGAAATAATACATAAATAATTAAACAAAAATAAATATATTAGACAGCTGACTAGGAGCTCTGTGACTGAGGCAGACTTGATAGAAAGTAGACTACAATGAGAATTTCATTGAGGGTCAAGGCAAGGCATCACACTCCATCAGTTGTGTACTGTAGAGAGTAAAAATACACACAATAGTTGAGTAATGTCTAGCAAATGTAAAAGTGGGAGTGGACGAAGTGCAGGGATGTGGAAGTAAAGTGGCAGTACAAAAACTGACTGCAGTAATCGTTGCTGCAACATCTGCAATAAATGATGATGATCCCTCTCCTCCCAGAGTGGATGCAGTTTGTCAAGGTCCCACAAATCACACTGCGCCAGTCCACCACCACCAGTACCATACATATCTGTCACATTGTTATCATGGTGCCTGTGATTCTTGTGCAACATTCTGACTTCTGGGTTTGTGCTTTGCTGTCTTTTATTCGTGCTAGCTGGCTAGCCCCTCCCAGGGCTAGCCTTTATATACGTCCTCCTGTCACTAGGCTGGTGCCCTTTCGTGGTGTTCCTGACCTTACTTTATTCAGTGCTCCTGTTCCGTGTTGATCTGGTTTCCGTCTGACCTTGCTCCTGTTCTGCTCCTGTGTACCGATCCAGGCTTTGGCTGACTACCGCTCTCTGTGTACCGACCCAGACTTTGGCTGACTACCACTCTCTGTGTACCGATCCAGGCTGTGGCTGACTTCCGCTCTCTGTGTACTGATCCAGGCATTAACTGACTTACGCTATCTTGTTGCCCTCGCTATTATTGTCAGATCTCTCTGATTTGTTGCCTCCGGTTGCGCTACTCTCAGCCTGTGACTATCTGTGGCCTCCGTTAAGCACACCCAGTCAGTGCTATCCGGTCACTAAACGGTTACTGTTGACTTCCCACTATACGCTCAGCCTGTGACTATCTGTGGCCTCTGTTAAGCACACCTAGTCAGTGCTATCCGGTCACTAAGTGGTTACTGTTGCCTTCCCACTATACGCCCAGTCTGTGACTATCTGTGGCCTCCGTTAAGCATACCTAGTCAGTGCTATCTGGTCACTAAGCGGTTACTGTTGCCTTCCCACTATACGCTCATCCTGTGACTATCTGTGGCCTCCATTAAGCACACCCAGTCAGTGCTATCCGGTCACTAAGCGGTTACTGTTGCCTTCCCACTATATGCTCAGCCTGTGATTTTCTGTGGCCTCCGTTAAGCACACCCAGTCAGTGCTATCCGGTCACTAGGAGGTTACTGTTGCTTTCCCACTATACGCTCAGCCTGAGACTATCTGTGGCCTCCGTTAAGCACACCCAATCAGTGCTATCCGGTCACTAAGCGGTTACCGTTGCCTTCCCACTATACGCTCAGCCTGTGACCCTGTAGTCCCTCCTCAGTTCCTTGTTGCACCAGATATCAGGCTGCCTTACCCGGTATTCTGTAAGGCCGGGAGAGCCTCCTCAGTTCCTTGTTGCACCAGATATCAGGCTACCTTACCTGGTATTCGGAAAGGCCGGTAAAGCCTCCTCAGTTCCTTGTTGCATTAGAAATTAGACTGCCTTACCCAGTATTCGGTAAGGCCGATAGAGCCTCACTATTGTATTGCTATTTTGTATGCCCTGTCCTGTGTCAAACTTTATTACTGCTGTTTGTAGAGTTTGGACCCGTGAGGGGCCTTGTGCGCTTTATTTTGCCTAATAACGCTTTTCTATTTTACCGTACCCAATTGTCTGAGTGTTCAATAAAACTATGACAATTGTAGGTTGTGCATGCAGAGTTATGGAAGACATGCAAAGTTTTGGGAGACAGTCCCACAAGATGTATTAAATAAACTAGAGTAGATTAGGACTGGCTTGTACCCCGCTTCTTGAATGATCATTTTGTGTGGTGAAACCTACAATATAATAGCTGCCTTGAGAATAAGTGATATGGTGTGTGTTCCCTGCTTTTTCCATGCAGTAAATTTAGTTGTGACCAGGTTTCTGTCAGAGTCTGACACCCCTCAGAGAGAAATGTAATATTGTGTGCAAAATCTGTGCTCATTTTAGCCTCTACTACAGTGCATGGAACACATTATATTCCATGCAAGAACGCAGCAACCTGCCCCATCATCAGCTGCAAGTGGAGGTCCCTACCAGGTGGCGTTCCACTTTGTATGTAATAGAACATTTACACAAGCAGAATAAGGCCATTAATGTACATACTAGGCATCAGCGAATTATGGCACTTTCTACTTGGTGAATAATATCCCACGAAAAGTGGAGTTTTTCTGCTTTTTTCCTGCCTTTTTTGCCCATTGAAATCAATGGAAAGAAAAATATTTCTCCACCACACAAAAGTTTTCTACAGCCATATAAAAGGGTGTCAGTCTCTCACAGCAGCCATTCTGTGTTTGTGAGAGGAGAGAGCAATACGTTTTGTGAGCTAGAGAAGATGGGAAATGAAGTCTAGTTTAGGGAATCTTTTCTGTTATTAGAGTCAGTGAGGCACTCTGGGGAGAAGAAGGGAGGAAGCAGGTTGACCCCAAATACTCCAAAATTCCATGTGACTGACTGACAAGACACAGGCAGCTGGGGACCTATTTGCTTGCTGTTCTTGCTGTTATTGTCTCTGTGCTGGGTGGGGAAGTCTGGGGAAAGAAGTTGTTAGTTTTGTTTTTCAGTCATAATTTATTTTTTGACAGACCGTGATAAGACAACAGGGTGGACAACTTAAAAAATAAATAAATAAATAAATAAATAAATACAAATAAGTAAAAATGAATAAAGAACTAAATATCTTAGGTGACAGTGACAGACAGCTGACTGGGCTTAGGCAAGGCATCATACAGCTCCACCACTAGTGTTGTGTACCGTACAGTAAGAAAACACAGTGCAGTTGTGTAATATCCAACAAACACACAAGAGGAAGGGGGTGGGGTGGAGCCATGTAGGGACATGAGAGTAAAGTAGTAATTCAAGAACTGACTGCAGCAATGGTTGCTGCAGCGTGTGTAATCAATGATGATGATCCCTCTACTCCAAGGGAGGATGCAGTTTGTCAGGGTCCCAGCAAAACTAGTTCTAGCACCACCAGTGCCAGTAGAAATAAAGAACCATATAAGAAGAACACTGAAGATGACAACAAGTCACATTCAAGTGTTGATGATGATGGCAATAGCATAATAGAGGAAGTCATAGCAGCTGAACCACCTGCTGCATCAGATAGTGAGACAAACAAGCACCAAAACACCTACAGTAGGGAACTTTGTTAGAGTAAAAGTAAAAAGAAATAGTTTGAGACCTACAAATGCTTAGAGGAATATAAGGGTAGTAGTGGGCAAGAACTATCAGGTGATGCTGATGCTGCTGAGGATGACCTAAGGATGACTGATGATGATACAGATCTAGAATACATCCCTCCAGCATCCTTCCTTCCTTCAGATACAGATGAAGTTGAGAGTGAGGATGATGACAGGGTTATAAGGTTAGCAGAAGGTCAAAGGCTGAATCTTCCACCACTTTTAAGGAGCTCTGTTTGAGAAAGCCATTAGAAAGTCTGACTCTGGACAAGTACAGATGTCAAAAAACATACAGTCACCCTATCAGTCATCATCAACATCATCACCTCTTCAAAGTCCAAGTCCCATTCAGCCATTAACACCTGTTTTGTGTACCCGGCAGCAGCAAAAACAACACAGGTTATTAACATCCACAGTGTTATATATGACGAGTGCCTCTGCTGCTACTGCTGTAAGTGTGACGGCCCCGCTCAGGTACCCATCCCTGTAGCATTAGGGGAGTACCTACCAGGTCATTTACACTGGACTGGCCTCAGAGGACCAGCAGACAGACCTGGGCTGTTTGCCACTGTTTACCACTCAGAGGAGAAGCTGTCAACTGGAATGGAAGACCTCCAGGTGCAGCCAGCCAATGGAACGCAGTGACCTGGGTAGGAACTCACACTGGAACAGGTCACTGAATAGCAGGTATTGCCCCATCTGCTGCAAAGTCTCCACTGGGCAGACACTAACCCCTCTGCCTTGTTCTTGGGAACCCCTCCTCCAGGTAAGACCTAGCCCCTCTATCCTGGTAAAACTACACCGCATTAAACAAAGCACTTTTGGCTACACAGGCCTGGTGTCAGCAATCCACACCTCCAACAATTGAGAACTTGTTTAAGGAGGAGAAACACACATTTAAGGTTAATGAAATTGAATGCCAGACCTTTCACAGCATACATTTATCTTGGGGTGACATGCATATAACAAAATATCACAATACACAGAAGACAACACATACAACCAACATAACAGAGTATCACAATTTCGGGGTGTAGGATGGGGGAGGATATAATTAACAAATTGAAGAGAGACTGGAGGTACCAGAATGCAACAGGTACACATTTGCATACTCGCATGGGACACAGCAATGCTGCACTGTATGTCACCCACCAATAGATGGCAGTGCACAGAACAATGCTGCTATGCATGTCACCAACAAACAGATGGCAGTGCATAGGACAATGCTGCTAAGCAGGGTTCCACCAATAGATGGTGAGGTTGAGTTCAAAAGACTGGAGATGGGAGAAGTCCATAGCAGATGTATTGCTGTAAAGTCCATGTAATTCCACATATCACAAGAACATGACAGTTTAACCTCCTGTTTCTTCACACTTCTCCCCCTCCCAGAAAAGAGGGCAGATTGGGGTGATTTTGTCCAGACCCAACAATTTTGTCCAAAAGTAATAAGTCTTTAATAGTCCTCTTGCCGAGAGAGGCCATCAGCATTGTCATGGGCACGGCCCCTCCTGTATTGCACATCAAAACTATAAGGCTGTAAGGACAGGCTCCACCGCAGCAAGCAGCCATTTTTCCCAGAGACCATGTTGAGCCAGCACAGAGAGTTGTGATCTGTCATAACTGTAAACTCCCAACCGTAGGCACAGGGCTGCAAATTTTTGATTGCCCTCACGAGGGCTAAGAATTTCTTCTCGATGGCTGCATATCCAACCTCCAGTTCCAGTTGTTTGCGACTCAGGTAAGTTACTGCATGTTCCTCTCCCTTGGAGTTCACCTGGCTCAGTATCACCCCTATGCCGAACATGGAGGCATCAGTCTGTACAAGGAAATGGTGGCTAAAGTCTGGGGCAGCCAGTGTGGGACCTCTGCTCAGGGCCTATTTAAGGGCATTGAAGGCCTTTTTGCACTCTAGGGTCCATGTCACTGAGCGGATAGCCCTTCTTTGTCAGGTCTGTCAAAGGTTTGGCAAAGGAGCTGTAAGAAGGGGCGAACTTTCTATAATACTCAGCCATCCCCAAAAATGCAAGCACTTGTTTTTTTCGTCTGGGGCACTGGCCAGTTAACAATAGTCGCTACCTTTGCAGGCTCTAGTCCTAGCTGTCCAGTTCCCTCCCGGTGTCCCAGGTATTGTACTTCGGCCATCCTGACTTGGCCTGAATATGTTCCAGCAAATCACCCAGGTGCTGCAGATGCTCCTCCCAGGTATGGCTTTAGATGGCTATATCATCAAGGTAGACACAGCCGCTGGAATGTAACCGGAGCATTATTCATCTCGAAGGGCATGACCATAAACTGGTACAGGCCAAATGGGGTGATGAATGTTGACTTTTCTTGAGCCTCCTGGGCAAAGGGGATTTGCCAGTACCCACAGCTAAGGTCCAGTGTTGACAGGAAGTGGGCCCCTGACAGCCTATCTAGGAGGTCATCAACACGGGACATAGGATAAGCGTCAGTGATCGTAATGCTATCGAGCGTCCTATAATCCATACAAAACCAGGTTGTTCCATGCTTTTTGGTCACTAGGAATACAGGTGATGCCCAGGGACTTTTGGAAGTCTGGAGGATACCCAGGGCACACATGTTGGCAATTTCAGCCACTACGTGGGGTCATACTGCCTCCAGTACCTGGTAGGGTGGCTGTCTGAGGGCACGATGACCTGTTGTGTCGACTTTGTGTTGAGTCAGAGGGGTTGTACCAGTTAGAGGGGAGAACATAGCAGCCCTAATCACTAGAATCTGTTGAAACTGCTGTCTGGCGTTCAGTCCCAACTGGGGATTCACCTCCACTTGATCGAGTGTAGTGGCTCGATGGGTGTTGGCCAGGAAGTCAGGGAGGATCTTGCCCTTTTGGTCTCCCTCCGGGGGGTACAGACAGGAGCCACAGCCTCTGGACGCTCAACATATTCTTTGAGCATGTTAATATGGTATGTACGATGTATTTGACAAGGAGGGTCCCTAGCTACAACATATGTGGTATTATTCAGCCGCTGGACAACTGTCCAAGGGCCTTCCCTCTCAGCCCGGTGTTTATTCATGGTGACGGGCACCAAGGCAAGCACCCTCTGGCCTACATGGAACTCCCATTACCTCACCTTCCGGTCTTTCTAGACTCTCTGCTTAGTCTGGGCCGCCTGGAGGGTATTCCCTGCTAACTCCATAAGGGTATCTAACTTCTCCCTAAGCTCTAGAACATAGGGGATTACTGGGGTCTCTTCAGAAGTACACCATCCTTTCCAATATTCCCTGAGAAACTCCAAAGGTCCCTGCACCCTATGCCCCTTACAGTAACTCAAAGGGCGAGAAGCCTGTGGATTCCTGTGGCACTTCTCTATACGCAAAGAGCAAGTGCGACAGGAAATGCTTTCAATCTGAATCAGTGTTTTCAAATGCTTTGCTCATGCCTTTGAGTGTCCCATTAACGCGTTAGTAGAGATCGTTAGTTTGGGAGTGATAGGGGGCCTCCTGGATGGGTCGGACGTCACACAGCTCCCAAATCTGTTGTATCAGTTCTGACACAAACTGAGGGCCCCTGTCTGACAGGATCTCACTTGGGAATCCTACTTGGGTAAAGATGCTTACCAGGGCATCAGCAACCTTCTCTGTGGTTATGAAGGATAGTGTCACCTCCTCAGGATACCAGGTAGCGTAATATACCACAGTTAGGATATACCTTTTCCTGGAGCGTCTAGGCTTGGCAAAAGGGTCAATGATATCCATCGCTACACACTGGAAGAGTTCCCTAATGACTGGTAGGGGCTGGAGGGGCATTCGATTACGATCAACAAACTTTCCAACCCGCTGGCAGATGTCACAGGAGCGACAAAAGTCAACCACCTCCCGTGATGACCCAGGCCAAAAGAAGGCCTGCAGCAGGTGGTGCAGGGTGCACCTCCTCCTGAGATGCCCTGCCAGCGGGATTTCATGAGCCAATCTAAGTAGTGCCTCACTGTAAGGTTTGGGGACTAACAGCTGCCCAGTGTTCCATGGGCGATTATGGTCCTGATTACCTGTGAGCCTATATAGCAGTCCTTCCTCCCACACTATCTGGTCCCCTGCACTCCCTTGGTTACCGGAGTCTGCATGGGCACACAAGGAAGCTAATGATGGGTCTGTCCTAATAGACTGTCTGAAGTCAGTGGGCTGAGCCCATGTCAGGGAAGGGAAGTCATCAGTCTGGGATGGCACCGGGCCCCTACTCACGGCTTTGGATGCATCAGGTTTGACCCCCATAGACCTAGAGGCTACTGGAACTGGTGAAACAAAGCCATTGGCCGATTTTTGGTGGGTGTGGGTGCGGGGCACTGGAGCTACTTACTTGGGTAGGTAATGACTAGACAGTGTTCCAAGGTCATTACCTAATAACACATCAGCCAGGATCTGGTCCATGATCCCAACCTCAAAAAAACCACGGTCGGTGCCCTAAACCAAATGCACTTTGGCTATTGGTAAAACATGCTGCTGCCCTCCTTCGACCCAGACGGATACTCCTTTCGGTAAGCACACAGTGGGGCTTGACAAGGCTAAGGGTAGCCCCAGAATCTCAGAGACCTTGTACTGTGCGTCCATGAATTTGTACATCCTGGTGGGGCTGCTTTACAGAAGACACCCCATAGACCTCCTCAGAATACTCTGCCAAAGGGTAGGCTGGATATTCATGGTAACAGATGGAATCCTTTACAAACCCAGCCTGGGTAGTGGGGATGGGATGCTGTCATGGGGAGGTCAAGGCAGTGGACCTGCTTGGGGGAGGTCTGCGATTCCTGGAGCACTCAGCTGCATAGTGCCCCCCCTGTTGACACAAATAGAAATGCCGGTCAACCTTTCTCTCTGGCTGCTGGGCACAGACCGGGGCTGAGGGCACTCTCCTCATGTGTACTTGAGTCTATAAGGTGGTGGAGAGGGGAGTGAGAGGCAGAGGCTTGGGGCTGGTCAGATGGCTTTCAATATACTGGTCAGCTAGCCGGGTGCCCTCTGCTAGAGTACGGGGTTTGCTGTCATTTACCCACTCCCGGACCTCTGTGGGGCTGAGGTTGTAGAATTGTTCCAGCAGAATGAGTTGACAGCAGTTCTCAAAAGTGGTGGCCTTCTCCCCCCAGAATCAGCTGAGGTTGACCCGGTCCATCCGGCTGCCCCACTCTTGGTAAGTTTCTTTGTTGGCCAGCCATGTGCGTCTGAATTTCTGCCTCTAGGCGTCCGGGGTAATAGCATACCGATCCAGGAGGGTCTGCTTGACCTGTTCATAGTCTCTGCTAGCTGCAAGGGACATGGCCCGGTAGGCTTCTGAGGCCCTGCCAGTGAGCTTACCAGCCAAGGTGGGACCCACTCAGAGTGATCAACAGCAAACAAGTTACATTGCCGCTCGAAATCCTGGAGAAAACCATTGATGTCCCCTTGGTCCTTGTCGAACCGTTGGAAGGTCTGGTGGGTTACTTTAAGGTCAATAACCATGCCATTGCCTCTGCTGGACCCGGCCTCGGACAGGTTTCTGTTGTTTACTGTTGAGTCTCGCACTCGGTCTAGTTCCTCTTGAACTTGCCGCATGATCTCCACCATGGCGCCCTCAGAGACGGGTGTGGGCAAGTAAGCCAGTCTCTCCTGAATCCTGTGTTGAAAGGGGTTTCTGTTCCCTGGGGTGGAGCTGGGGCCCCATCTAAACTAGTCTCCCCATCCATTTGGATCAGCTGGGCAACAATCTCAGGCTTCTGATTCTGACCTGGTTCAGACCCTCGGGCTGTGATGAGCTCCCTCAAAGATGGAACAGTCAGCTGCTTATAAATTGCTTTCATCTAGGGCTCTGGCTGTGCTCTCCTCTGAACCTCCAAATGGAAGTGAATCCCGGTGGTGGTTTGGACTCTGTAGTGCAGAGATCTCACCACTGCCACCAATGTGACAGCCTCGCACAGTTACCCACCCCTGTTAGCGTTAGGGGAGTACTTACCAGGTCATTTACCCTGGACTGGCCTCAGAGGACCACCAGACAGACCTGGGTCGTTTGCCACTTGATTTAGGTTCTCCACTCAGAGGAGAAATTGTCAACCAGATTGGAAGATCTCCAGGTGCAGCCAGCCAATGGAGAGCAATGACCTGGGTAGGGACTCACACTTATACCTATTGGAACAGGTCACTGCAGAGCAGATATCATCCCCTCTGCTGCAAAGTCTCTACTAGGCAGACATTAACCCCTCTGCTTTGTTCTGGGGAACAGGTTCAATCATCTCTGCACTGACACCTCCTGCAGGCAGGAACTAGCACTTTGCCCTCTTAAAACAACAAGGCTCTTTTAGCTACACAGGCTTGGTGTCAGCAATCCCCACCTCCAATAACAGAACCTAAACACCTATTTCAGGAGTAGAAACACACATCTAAGTTTATTGAAATTGAATACCAGGCCTTTCACAGCCTATAACAAAATATCACAAAACACAGAAGACAACACATACCAACATAATAGAGTATCACAATTTTGGGGTGCAGGATGGGGGGATATAATTAAAACATTGAAGAGAGACTGGAGGTACCAGAATGCAACAGTGACATATTTGTATACTAGCATGGGACACAGCAATGCTGCAATGTATGTCACCAACCAATAGATGGCAGTGCAAAGAACAATAATGCTATGCATGTCACCAACCAAAAGATGGTAGTGCACAGAAAAATGCTGCTATGCATTTCACCAACCAATAGATGGCAGTGCATACAAGCAGGGTTCCACCAATAGATGGTGAGGTTGAGTTCAAAGGACTGGAGATGGGAGAAGTCCATAGAAGATGTAATGTCCATGTAATCCCACAGTCCTCAAATATTGCAGGAACATGACAGTTTAACCTCCTGTTTCTTCACAGTAAGTGCTGCACCTTTGACACCTAATAAAAGTGGCAGTAGAATTGCATCAACATCTAGCCCCAGTAGTAGCAGTAGCAGAATCCACACATGACAGACAAAGCCAGGACAGATATATTAACAGCAGCACAGATGAGGTTTTGTAGGAGGGATGTGAAGAAGGGTTGCCACCATCTACTCCACTTGGGAACACTGCTATGACTGATAAGTAAAGTGTGTCAATAATCTCAGAAGGAGGATAACGTATGGCAATGGTAAAAACAATATACATACACACCAAGCCAGTCCCCCACCACCACCACTACTACCATACACATCTGCAAAATTGTAGTTTGTACTTTATTTTTTTTTTATTACTTGATATCATCATGAATCTGTATGTTAAGCCATATGTTGCTGTAGGGCTCACAACTTTGACTTTCAGCTACTTATTTCTAAGTTACAGCCCTCGAAAGAAGGAATATTACAGTGGGAAATGTAGTACCTACAGGAAATATTGGAGAAAAATTTAAAAAAAGGCAAAAATGTGTTAAAGCGGAACTAACACCACTAACAAACGTTGTCTGTAATAATTTCCTATTTGGTGACTAGCTGCTTAGTAGCGCTAGCTGCCAGAATTATTACCTCTTCATGGAGAACTCTGAAGTGATCCTCAGCTGACAGGCAGGACGGAGCACGGACATCTTGCCCTAGTGACGTCCGCGCGCCTGCTAACATGTACTGAAGTGGCATCCGTTAGTTTACTACCAGCAAGAGTAGCATCCGAGGTTTTTGATGCAGCGGGTTATATTGTAAATGACCACAGGAGACAATTATCACGTAGCAATGTTTCTAATAT
This sequence comes from Rhinophrynus dorsalis, assembly GCA_037306005.1. Classification (NCBI taxonomy): domain Eukaryota; kingdom Metazoa; phylum Chordata; class Amphibia; order Anura; family Rhinophrynidae; genus Rhinophrynus; species Rhinophrynus dorsalis. The sequence continues at coordinate 187,865,941 of CM074726.1, forward strand.
TTGTAAAAATGAATCCACATCTAATACCATCTGAGTATCAGGTAGTAGAAGTAGACAAAACCACACATTACAGGGGAACCCATTACGCAAGTACTATTAACAGAGGATGAGACAGAGGATAAGGAGGAAGGATTTAAAGGGTTGCTGCCATCTACACCTATTAGGACCACTGCTATGACCACTGATTAAAATTTGTCAATAATCTGAGAATAATGCATGCTTAAATTAGACACAAAGAGTATAATGCAAATAATTGGTCTATGAATCATGAATATACACATCAGCTACTTTCAGTGTAAATTCAATTTTTTTTTTTTCAATTATTCGTTTCCTTTAAAAAATAATGGTCAGTTAAAAAAGCATGTATCTTGCAGGCTTACAGAAATGTAAACATTCAACATATTACAACAAGGCTAGGCTTGAAACAGTAGAGAGAGTTCAATGTATTTGTAGGCCTCGGGCTTGCAAGAAATAAGCCATAAAACTAATTGTATGCCCTACTGGTCTAGTGCCAGCTGTGCTAGATGGTGTGGTAGCAAATGCCACTTGTGACATTCTAACATTTGCTACTGCTGAAACAGCTGCCACTGAATCATTTAACCCCTTATCGACCGGCGGTCCTGGGACGTTTCAATCCCATAAGGACCGCGTTGATGCACACCAACACGCCTGTACACGTGACCTGTCGCGTGTATCTGCGCGTCACTTTTGGGCCTGATAGAGATCGCTCCGATCTTGGAGCGGTCAATTTCAGGCCCTATTTTTACTTAAAGCGCTCCCGGTAGAGCGCTGTAAGTAAAAAGTACGTAACGTACTATGACCGTCATCGGTCCTTCAGTATTTCAAGGACCGTGACAGTCATAGTACATCACATGGCGTTAAGTGGTTAAGCAGCAGGAGAATTAGGCTGCTGCATGGGATTAGGAATCATCAGCAGCACTGATATAAGACTGGCGGCGGTATGATGAAGCTTCTACTTGTCACTAACCCTAGTGTTGCTGAGGCACTTCATGTGCATCTAGAGAGAAGAAGTTGGCCAATTATGCTTTTTGTCCTGCAACTCCTTCAAAATTAATGTTTGTGGTAATACTAATATTTTGCTTGAGAGCAGCCTGGAAGGAACTGCGAGTTTCATCAGTAACTGTCATGTGCAGCGTGCGTGCAGGGAAACATTGCAAAAAAAGGGTAACAACTGGGTGGGAAGTATTACAACAATTAACACATTTGCATTCATATTTATTCAACACAACAGGAACAACTTCAACCAAACACCTTAAAGGGGAACATTCACTTAACAAAAACTTTCTTGTAGTGGTTTCAACCACTATAACAAGATTAGCAGCATTTTTTTTTTCTTACCGGATATTGAAGATATGAAGTTTTAAACTGTGGCACTTACACGTCTGAGGCACCCTGTATGTGCGTCATGAAGCCACAAGACTTCTCACCTTCTTCCCAGCTGCCCCAGGGAAGCACATTCACGCTTCCTTCCTGGGGGCATTTCTGTGGTCTAATGTTACAACAAGTTCTGTTTACCATGCTACTGAAGTTGCAACCGTAGTAGCATGGTAAACTGAGTTCGTTGTAACATTAGACCACATAAATGCCCCCAGGAAGGGAAGCATGAATGCGTTTCCCTGGGGCAGCTGGGAGGGAGGTGGGAAGTCTTGTGGCTTTGTGCCGCACATACAGGGTGCTGCAGATGCAGAAATGCCACAGCTTAAAGCTTGATATCTTCAATACCTGGTAAGAAAAAAATCTTGTTATAGTAGCTGAAACCACTACAAGAAAGTTTTTGTTAAGTGAATGTTCCCCTTTAACTCTTAAAGCAGCTATGTAAAACCATCCTCCAATAAACCAAGAGCTGCTTTCACTTTGGCCTTTCTCCATTTTATTAAGAGTCAGAACACTTGATACTAAGATACAATACAAAATCTTCCTTGTCACCATCTTAGCATGTTCAGCAGGATGGAATGTCGGCAGATGCTCCCTGATACCCTTCATTTGACTGCTCTACACCACGTTGCCATGTGTGCACAATGTACCACACAGTGTGCAGTGGGTTGACAAAAACTGCCAGATCCTCACATCTACAGACTCACTATCAGCTGGGGCAGACGTAACCAAGGCAAAGGTGGTACACCTGATGAGGATGCATAAATGTTGGTGCATGGATAGTGGGTATATCTTCCCACACACTAGCACAAGAAGAATATGGGGGAGCAGGTTTTAGCATCATACTTCCATTTGGGGTACCTCTAGTCTTCCTCAGGGCTTTTTCCCCCTGTTCTTTATGCTCTTGTGAAGGAACAGGGGTCACAGAGAAAGTAGTTCTCAGTTTATTTCTATGGGATTTGGCTTTCACATGCTTAACATTTATGTTGTGATGTTTAAGTTGCATGTACTTTATGAGGGCAGATGTGACAAGGTGTGTTCCCTCCTTTCCACTACCTTATAGCAGAAATTGCACTGAGCAGTCACTGATGACTGTACTGTGCCTGCTCCGAGGGAAAAATAATTAAATTAAGGAACAGACAAAGAAGAATATCCTTCTTCTTCTCCATAATCACCTTCATTGGCTGAGCAGATGGTGCTGCTGCCTCAACATTATCATTGGAGCTGGTCCCATATCAATGCTTGAAGAAGTCAGTCTCATGATGGCCACAGTGGTCTGTGGTACACTAGCCCCCTCATCACTATCCTGCTGCTGTAACAGATGAACATCTGCCTCTGACAACTCAGCAGCAGTAATTACAGCAGCAGCAAATTACACAAAGTTGCTGGTGGTGGAGGTGATGCTATCTGCATTCCTTTCTCTCTGCTGCTTTCCACCAAAAACTCTCTCATACTCTCTTCCACACCAGCTGCTCTGCCATCACCCTCACAACCACCACCACCAATCTATTTCTGTTCTCTGGGACTGGTTGTAGATGGCAAGTGTGACAAAAGATCCTCTGCTTTCAAACTTGCCAATTCCTCAGAAAAGACACACTGGCAGCTGTAGAAGCAGGCACAGGCAGCTGGCATGTGATACTGCTCATACTGCTATCCAGTGCTGCTTTCTTCAGTATAGTTCTCCAGAGTGACATGCCACTAGAGCACTGGGTATCATTGGTTTAGGGGTATGTGGGCTCCCTTGACTGCTGTTGCTGACTTCCTCCTCCAGATCTGTATCAGCAGCTGCAGAGTCCATCCAGCTTCTCTTACTGATCATAGCGATATCCAGCAAATTTTATTTTAATTTTAACTTTTAATTTGCATATTTTTTCTCTCTCCGTCTCTCGTTCTGCCTGATTCTGTACTCTTTCTCTCTTAAACTACACTGTGCTGAATGGTGAAAATTGTGGATTTTTATTTTATTGAGGCAGAACATTTCACAGTTATTAGAAGACATAGGGAGGAAATGGAACGGTTCTCAAAGGAAATTCTGTGGTGGTAGCGAAATGGTAAAAAACGTATGGGTTTCTCTATCAGCAGGAATTTCAGAGGGAAACGCAGAAAACATATTTTTTTCATGAAGCTTCCCATGGAAACAAATTAGGACTTTTTTCGCCCATCCCTAAGTTAAAGCCCCTTTAATTTAATTGGATTTTGTATTTGCCACTCTGGTGCAGTTTACTAGCAGTAGAACTGCATCTTATATAGTTGTAGGCATTGGACATTTCAGAGGAATCAGCAGATTTTTCTCTTTTTTTACAGAATTTCAAGGTAGAAGGAAAATGAGTTAACCCCTATATCTTCTCATTGCAAAATGTTTACCCATTCCACAGTAATAAGAGCACAAAACACAATTAGATCCTGTTTAGGTGCACAGCATTGTCACCTGTAGGTTCACTTTACACAAATAAATTTTTTGTAAATATTATGTAATATACATAGAGAGTCACAAAAACACTAAAATAATGTTTCCTATATCTGCACATCATATTGGATAATGTGACCTCAAAATGCACATTGTTTTATATAATTTAACCCTTTAAATGAGCAGTAAACTGTTTTTATGAAAAAATATATATTGCAGGGATTTTCCTATTGAGTAAAATAAGGATACTCCCACTGCTGAGAGATTTATATTTCCAGAGTTATTACAGTTTAAACCCATGTCTAGTGGTCAAATTCTAATTACTTTTTCTGTTACATTCTAATGGAGAGGAAAGTCAGGAAAGTCAGAGACATTCAGTTCTCCAAAGAATGTGATAGAAACTGCTGGGTCACTTCCTGTCAGAACGATCAGGAAGTAAACACAGTAAATTCACTTCCTGTCAGTTAGAACTATCAGGAAGTAAATACAGTAAATTTACTTCCTGATTATTTAAACTGCTATAAATTTTGAATAAAACATCTGACATCGATGGGAGTGACCTTGTTTTATTCAGCAGGACATTCTCTATAAAATATGTGTTTTCATAAAAAAAAGTTTAGTGCTCCTTTAAACATTAGAAAGAGTGGGCAACACCCCCTGGTAGACTATGGGTTAAGCTCAGAGATGATATTCTTTGAGAAGCCATCCGATCACATCATTATATAATGGCTATTACTCTCCTGCTGCTGTCTTTTAACAATGTATTGATTTGCTGGTTTCATGTGATACCAGGTATCAAGTACTGGGACTTTAATCTGCCATAAAAACATGAAAATCACAACTTTTTATACATTATTTACTTTTCTATCTGAACCTTCCACAATCTGTTTTCTCTTTGGCAGCAGCTTAGAATCAATGTTGTCAAAATCTGGTTCATGATAAACTTTGATTTAGCATAAACTATATTTGGTTTAGAACCTGTGGATTTCACATGATATTAACTGTTTGCAGTGAGCTGTGGAGACAAACTCCAAACAGAACATGCATCTAACAACATCAGGAACCCTGCTTCTGGCTCTGCAGACCATTTTCAAATTGATCTTTACAACATGAAATAGAAATATAAGAGATGTAACTTGCCCCCACATCCAACCCCTCTCCCTCTGACTGGAAACTTGTTGCACATCAATAAAGGGGAGATGTTTGATGCAGGTCATTTTTTTGTCCTTTTGTCAACTTAAATTCACATTCATTAAATTTACAATGAAACAAGTTACGTAAATATGGATTGTACACGGAAAAAAAGTGGAGCAATTTTGGAGAAATCCAATTATATTATAGCAGACAAATAAGGCATCAAACCCCCTTTAATGCTAGATAGTTCTCTAGTGCAATGCTTTACAATGTATTGGAGACATGTTTCATTCCAGAGTTAAAATCTCAATTCAAATCAGTTCAATTAAACAATTGTAAAACGTAATATGCACATATAAAGTGTGAGAGGCTTCTGAGGATGAACAATAGCACAATAGCCTTTTCTATGGCTAGTCACCACTCTGAAGCATCACATTAGAGCTCTCTAGTGCCATTATAGAGGAACAATTTCTGGATTACCCTTCACTCTTATGGAGACCCCTAAGAGCATTTAAAATATGCATATAAAATGTGAGAGGCTTCTGAGGATAAACAAAAGCACAATGACCTGTTCTCTGACTAGTCACTGCTCAGAAGCATCACATTTTAGCTCTCTAGTGCCATTACAGAGGAACAATTTCTGGATTAACCTTCACTCTTAGGGAGACCCTTAAGAGCATTTAAAATATGCATATAAAATGTGTGAGGCTTCTGAGGATGAACAAAAGCACAATGGCCTGTTCTATGACTAGTCACTGCTCAGAAGCATCACATTTTAGCTCTCTAGTGTCATTAATGAGGAGACATTTTCCGCATACGCATTAGACTAATCCTGCCCAAAAGGGTGGTCCAGTTGCAAAATGACAGGCACAGGAACACCAGCTGTACCTCCCTGATGAGGCCCAACAAGGCTGAAATGTACGTTGGGGGCTAGCTGGTGTTCCCGGGCAGATGGGAATTGCCTGTCATTTTGGAACTGGACCACCCTTTTGGGCGGGATTAATCAAATACATATGTGGAAATTTCTCCTCTGTAATTGCACTAAAGAGTTAAAACGTGATGCTTCTGAGTGGTGACTAGCTGTATAACAGGCCATTGTGCTGTTGCTCATTCTCAGAAGCCTCTCACATTTTGTATGCATATTTTAAATACTCTTAAGGGGTCTCACTAAGAGTGAACGGTAATCCAGATGTGGACCCCTTGCTGTCAGTTCCTAGGAAGAATCCAGCTGCACCTTCCTGATGAGATCTATCACGGACTAAACATATGTTGGGTGCTGTCTTTTGTTCCTGTGCAGAGAGGACTTGCCTGTCATTTTAGAACTGGACTGCCCTTTTGGGTGGGATTAGTCTAATATGTATGTGGAAATTTCTGCTCTGTAATGGCACTAGAGAGCTAAAATGGGATGCTTCTGGGTGATGACTAGCCATAGAACAGGCCAATGTGTTGTTGTTCATCCTCAGAAGCCTCTCACATTTTGTATGCGTAAAACGCAACATGGAAAACACTCTATTGCTGTGTTCCTCCTGCTGAGTAAAACAAGAGTACACCCACTACAGATAGTATATATTTCTAAAATTATTTCAGTTTAAATGGTTGTTTGTCTTTACCTTAATAGTGCCACCTGTTGACCTGGGTCACCCTGTCTCTGTCACATTACATACCAATTTCATATTTTATTTTTTTAGCTGTCCCCCCTCCCTGTTCAACTGATTCATTCCCCAGGCTCCACCCACCAACACAGGAACCTTCCTCAAACCCCTTTTATACAATGTCTTATGAGGTTCTCTTTAAATGTATTTCTTTATTTTTATTAACTGTCCCCTCAATCTCAGTCAACAAGGGAATGTCGACTCTCTTGACTCCTGCTGCTGACTTTCTCCTTCACATCTGTATCAGCAGTTGCAGGATCCATCCAGCTTATCTTGTTGGTCATAGTGCTACCCAACACTTAAAGCAAATTTGAATTTTAAAGGGATAGTAATACTTCGTTTTATCTTTATTTTATTTTGTAGGCATTAAAAAAACATGAAGAACGATATAAGTCTTATCTCTCAAACCTTTATGGTTTAAGAGATATTCACAAGCAAAGTATCCCCCCCTGTTCAGCCAAAGCAGAAGGGAGATGCCCAGGTAGACTGCAGAGAGGGACAATCTTCAATTAAGATCAGGGAAAAAGCTGAAAAACTTGTCAAGGGGGAAAGGGCTTTCATTCTTTTCATACAAAGAAGATTGTCCCCTGCTGTTATCTGTCTGGTCTTACAACCAGATTCACATCTGAGAAGAGATGGCTTACACTAGGTAAAAGGGGCGGGAGGGGGAAACTTTGCTTGTGAACATCTCTTAAACCATAAAGGTTTGAGAGATAAGACTTATATCATTCTTCATGTTTTTTTAATGCCTACAAAATAAAATAAAGTTAAAACGAAGTATTACTATCCCTTTAAATTTTAGTTTATTTTTTTTTCTCTCTCCCTCTCTCTGCCTGGTTCTAGACTCTTTGGGCTCGATTTAAAGGCAGCCGTTAGCCAAAAAAAAGACTAACGGGTGTTTTAACATTCAGTAGGCCATTCAAAGGGCCATGTAATGAACTGCTAACGGCAGTTCATCCAGTGTACCGGCCGCTACACTAAAGTGTGTTTTGGCCCACAGAAAAAAAAAAGTTCCATTTTGCCATGAAATAGACTGCTTTAGCTGAAAAAGAACCAATGAGGGACTCGTTATCACCTAAAATTTAAGACCCAGTTTGTTTGGCCGTAGAGTCCCACATCGGATCTTCTGCAGCTAACGCAGCTGTTAACTGGCAAAAAACCCCAAAGTCCTCAGTGGATGTATTGATATGGGGCCCCAAGACCCACATCATTACATCCAAAGTGCCTGAATTGTGTCAAAAGTTAGTAGAATTAACCCTATGAGTGCCAGCAGGGTATAATTACCCCACCTGTATTCATAGGGTTAATCCAACTAAGTAAAAAAACAACATCACATTACAAGTTACACTGACCATTAATCCTGATGTCCAGCGGAGTCCTCAGCTCCCTGCTCCTCTTCTGTCCTTCTATCTTCTATCTTCGCTTCTCTCTTCTTTCTTCTCTTCTTCCATCCTGTAAAAGAAAAGTGTGTATAACTACAACGTGGAATACAAGATTTAGTTTAACCCCTTGAGTGCCAGAGGGGTACACAACGCATTGCAAAGCAATGCATTGCGGACCTCTCTGGCCTTAACGGGTTAAGTCAGTGCTCAGGAATAAACATATACAGTGCCATATTATATCTCCAAATAAAATATGCCCCCCAATGAACAAGTGCGTATATATATCCCAGAATAAATGAATGGCGCCTTAGCTTAATAATCTGTCTCCACTGCTGTGCATGGCTGCAGAGGTGGTGGCAGCGGAGACAGTGCCGTGAGCCACAGGTTCCCTCCTTTCGGGCCAATGCTCATTGTGCATTGAGGGAATCAGAGCAGAGACTGCCTTATATATGGGCAGCCTCTGATCCAATTTCCTCACAGCCATTGGCTGAGATGTGCTGACAGATACATCCCAGCCAATCAGTTTGAAGCACAGTCGCTCTAATCTGATTGGCTGACTCTCAAGACACAAGCAGCAGGGGACCAATTTGCTTGCTGATCTTGCTGTTATTGTTAGGGGTGGGCGAAAAGTCTCGCCGCATTCCCGTGAGAAATTTAGTGAAAACCACATTGTTTTCCACTTTTTCAAGGGAAAATCTGCTTCAAACCCAGCAATTAAAATCTTAGAATTTTTCACCCATTGGCCAAAAATCTTCAGCACTGTTTCAATCATTAGAAAATTTTCGGGCCATTGATTGACATGTTTTTTAGCTTTTCGCTATAAAAACGTGTCGTATTCCAGGGAGTGAAACACAATAGAAGCAGCTGCAGAGCGAGGTAGACATGCTGTGCTGTTCTACTGTGATCTTTCAGCAAAACTGAGGCAGGAGAGGCTCATAGTGACTGCTATCATTATGAAATGACAAAAAAGACAAGGAGAGGGCGCCAATAGTGTAGTAACGTTGAACAGCTAATTTCAAATATAAAATATATATAGAGATATACTCACAAAAGAGGTGGTCAGTTAAATGAAGAACTGACAGATGCACATTCGGAGAAGATATACCTGTCTCTGCTCAGGATAATTAGGACTCCAGATGTCAAAGCATTTTTGAATCCCCTAAAGTTATTTTTGCTGTTTCCCCACATAAGTGTTGGAACAGCAATTTATTTTGTGAGTATCTCACATTAGGGTGAGTGGTGAAGGTTTCTTCCAGATATTTGGGTTCAACACAAGGGGCGCCTCTCTCTTTCCCCTTGTTCTCCCTTTTGTTTCTACCTGCTATCATTATGAGAAATTTTAAAAATAGTAAAAGGAGGAATTGGAAGGACCTCATGTGTCTACTGAGTCTGTGGAGGAGGAGGAAATGAGCACTACAGAACCAATGCTGTTCAGTTCCCCTAAATCAATCCTAAGGATCTTGGAGAATTTAATGGGAAGGGAGGAAGAAAAGGATAGTAGTGAGAGCAGGACAGGTCAGCTGCCTGTACCTGCTTCCAGATGTGCTGTACCTGCTGCCAGACATGCTGCCCCTGCTTCCACTAGTGCTGTGCCTGCTGTCAGATGTGCTGCCCCTGCTACCGATACCACCATTGCTGTGTCTGCTGTCAGACATGCTGGTCCTGCTGCCACCAGTGCTTTGCCTGCTGCCCCTGCTGCCACCAATACTGTGCCTGCTGCCAGTGCTGAACCTGCTGCTAGTGTGTCTTGTAATACTCAGGAAGGGGGGAAGGAGAAGATGATGCCAAGGGTGACTGCAGGGGACCCTAAGTCACACTTGCCATCTTCAAGCAGTCCCACCAGTGCTGGTACTACTACTAAGAAGGTCCAGCAGCTTGTTAGTGTTAGGAGTGAAGGGGGAGATAATCATTGTATTACTAGTGACTGTGAGGAGGAAGACTCTGCAGCTGGACGTGATGTGGTTGGTGTTAGTAGTAATAGCAGTAATGATGGAGCAGCCGGTGGGACTAGTGTTAGGGAGTGGTAGGGGAAGCAATCGAGAGCATCCAGAATAGTGGTCAAGGGAGCCCACACTATTCCTCTGGTCCTGGGAGTCCCCTTGCTGTCACTACAGTGTTCAAGTGGAACATGATCCTGAAGAGGCCAGAACTGGTGTTGGGGAAGAGCAGGCACAGAATTAAAACCACCACCACCGGCAGGAGCACAGATCAGCTGCCTGCTGCTACTGCTGCCAGTCTGCCATCTTCACGTCACCAAAAAATGGCAAGTGTGACAACAGGGGACCCTCTGTCACATTGCTCTTCACCTCTTCCAACCAGCAGTGAGATGTCTGTAATAGAGCAGCAGCAGCATGTAGGTACTAGTGGTGGTGGTGGTGCTGATGATGGTGGAAGAGGCATTGATGGCCATTTTAACAGAAACTGAGAAAGAATGGGAGACAGGGATGAGGATGGGCATCACCACTACCAGCAGAAGTGAGCTTTTGGAATTTGCAACTGCTCTAATTCCTGTTGCTGCTGAGCTGCAAGGGCAACAGGATGCTGAGGAGAAAGCTAATGTGCCGCAGACCACTGTGGACACAGCAGAAATGGGTTGAAAAAGTGATGTGGGACTAGGACAGGTTCCACTTACCAGCAGCAGCAATTCTCCTGGTCCTAGTTGCAGTGCTGATTCTGAGGCAGGAGCAGCAACATCATCTGCTACCACAGAGAGTGAAGGGGAATGTGGAAGACAAGAAGAAAGACACCATTCTTGTTCGCTTGTTCCACCTTTTCCCTGCCTCCTGAAGTCATGGGTGTGGGGCTATTATTCTCTTGGGGCAGGCACAGTGCAGTCATCACCAACGGCACAATGCACAATTTGTGACAAGTCAGTTAGAAGAGGAAAGGAGGGAACACACCTTGGCACAAGAGCCCTGATAACACATGAAATACAGACACCATGACATTTATGTCAAACATGTTAAAGCCAAACACTGCTGTTGCTGTACCCCCTGACTCTCCAGAAAGGCAACAAGAGGTTAGGCAGAGATCAAAGAGGAGGACAAATAGCAAAACCCAGGCAGAGACTGAAAGTTCCATGTCGAGTGAAACAACTAGCTCGCCATCACCTTCTAGGGTAACATCTTCTGCCAATCCAACTCATTCACCGTTACCTCCCCCACCAAATGATAGCCACTCTGTTGATGTTAGGATGTGGCAAGTCATGTCTACCCATTGCACACTGTGTAGTGCACTGACCACACATGCCAGTGTGGTGGAGGAGAATCACAAGCAGTGCATCAAATGACATCTGAGGAGATTTCATCCCACAGTATATGCTAATATGATGGCAGGGAGGGTTCATCATTACTATTAAACTATCAGCAAGTGGTCATGTGTCCTTAGTGTAGTCTGGACAAGGGGTATACTGATACAATGGTATGGTGTTTGGATACAGTTGTTCCTCCAGATGTTATTTGCTACATACACTGTGCACATTGCATTTGCTGATGAGAGGCACAGTTCCTGCTCTCAATGGAAAAAAATATATCCTAATAAAACCAAACCCATGATTTTGGAGGAGGGGCAGGTGGAGAAGAATTATTGGCCATCTTGTTCTTTTCTCCACATAGACTGGGGGCTACTTATTGTGCTGCTACTGCCTTAGGCGCATCACTGGAGCTAGTCGTGACAAGTGGAACCTCCATCATCCTATTGTTGATCCCATTCCCTTTCAGCTGCCTAATCATCCTGCTGCTTGAACAACTCAGCAGCAGCAGCAAGAACAGCAGTTGCAAATTCCACAGTTATGGACTCATCAGGAGGACATTTGACAGTGGCCAGTGGCCACTGGCCAACATGACCTGCTGGCAATAGGCCAGTAGGGTTTTTTCCCCTCAGGGCTTGTGCTTTGACAAAAACAAAAAAGAAAAAAAAAATATTGTTGTTGGTTCTTTATAACAAGTGTAAGTACTACAAATCAATGTTTCCATAGGGCTTGTGCCAAACAAGCTTATGTCCCACAAATCAATGTTTCTTCAGGGTTTGTGCCATTAACAACAGATCATCCTCTGCAAAATACACTATCAAGTCAAGTATCTGTCTACCCCAGTGGCAACTTATGTCATGGGGTTCCTGTCTCTATCACTTTACATACAAATTTCTTATTTTATGTTGTTTTTTTATTATCTGTCCCCCCGATAGTAGTCAAGAAACCTCCCCAAAAACAAATTCCCTGTTCAATTGATTTATTCCCCAGACTCCACCCACCAACACAGATACCCTCCTCAGACCCCTTTTATACCACGTCTTATGGGGATTTTTAAATTCCCTGTTCAACTGATTATTTCCCCACATTCCACCAACACCAGCACCCTCATGCCCCTTTTATACTATGTTTTTGGGAAATAAAATAATATTTGTTATGAGTTGTGTGTAAGTTCAATGTTCCCATTGATTTCAATTGAATACGCTACACAAAAAAGCCTAAAAAATGCACTTTTCCTGGGAAATTCTAAAACCAAGTGGGAAATGCCATTATTTGGCAATTTTAGTTTGAGGCAAAACTTTTCGCCCATCCCTAGTTATTGTCTCTGTGTTTGCGAAGTCAGGGGGAAGAAGTTGTTGATTTTGTTTTTCAGTTATAATTTTTTTTTTTTTTTTTGACAGACCGTGATAAGATAGGGTGGAAAAATAAAAAAAAATAAATATATATGTAATAGTAATAAAAATAAAATAATAAAAAATAAATAATAAAGAAATAAACAAACAACTAACTATATTAGGTGACAGACAGCTGACTGGGCTAAGGCAAGATATCACACTCCATCAGTTGTGTTGTGTACTGTAGAGTAAAAACACACACAGTAGTTGAGAAATGTCCAGTAAACGCACAAGGGGCAGGGGAAGGATGGAGAAGTGCAGGGATGTGAGAGTGAAGTAGTAGTTCAAAAACTGACTGCAGCAATGGTTGCCGCAGCATGTGCAATAAATGATGAGGATGTAGTTTGTCAAGGTCCCACCAAAACTTCCACAACACCAGTGCCAGTACATAAAGAGAACCATATAAGAAGAATACTGAAGACAACAAGTCAGAACAGTGAAAGGCTGAGCTGAACTCGCTGGGATTAGAACCTGCAACCTTGTGGCTTGAACAGATTCTACAGCTGGTGGCTTAACCAATTGAGCCATCTCACTGGTTACTGTATAATGTGACCTCAAAATGCTCATTATGTTATGTAATTGAACCCCTTGAGGACTGTTGCTATGTAATGCTTTGAACACCCCCCCCCCCGGTATTCTAGGGCTTAAGCTCATGCATGATATTCTTAAAGAAGCCATAAGATCACATCATTATGTAATGTGTTTTGCCCTCCTGCTGTTGGATTGTAACAATGTATTGTTTTGCTGGATTCATGTGATACCAGGCAGAAAGTACTGGGACTTCAATCTGCCATAAAAAGGCTGAAAATCCCCACTGTTTATTTATTATTTACTTTTCTATCTGTACCTTCCACAATTTGTTTTTTCTTTGGCAGCAGCCTATAATCAATATTGTCAAGATCTTGTTCATGATAAACTTTGATCTAGCATAAACTATGTTTGGTTTAGAACCTATGACTTTCACATGATATTAACTACTTGCAGTGAGTAGAGGAAACAGACTCTGAACAGAACATGGATCTAACAACATCAGGGACTCTGCTCCTGGCTCTGCTGACCACTTTCATGTTGATCTTTACAACTTGGAATAAAAAGTATAGGAGATGTAACTTGCCCCAGGGTCCAACCCCTCTCCCTCTGATTGGAAACTTGTTGCACATCAAGAAAGGGGAGATGGTAAAGTCCTTGATACAGATCAGTGATATTGCAAATGTTTGTCCTATTGTCAAGTTAAATTCACGTTTAAGAAATTTACAATGAAAAAGTTATGTAAATATGGATTGTACACTGAAAAAAATTGAATAATTTTGGAGAAATCCAAGAAAGAAACACAAGCTGTCCAAACACCACCCTAGTCCATATTATTAGTCCGAATATATATATTATGATTCAATAGATAACAAGATTTATCTCATGTGTGAGAAGGCTTCAGATCTGAGAGCAGAGAGAAGAGAGAGCAAAAATCTGAGAGCAGCCACTTAGATAGTTTTCTAGTTGTATACAACGTTGCACTTGCATCAAAGATTCTTGTGATTTAGCCTCAGTAGAGCTAGTTTCAATATCTCCATCCCAGATCTCTTGGTCAGGATCACCTGTCAGCTTCTCCATAAGGCAGCAGGATTCTTAACTCTCTGGGTCCGGTGCAGGGAGAAGCAAGCCTCAGAGGTGCAAACATAGAGAAGGGTGCATCACAATTCAATTAATTAAACAATTGTAAAACTTACTATGGGAAATAATATATCTCAGGGTTCTTTCTGCTGAGTAAAACAAGTTATTACAGTTTAAATAGTAGCATAGTTCCCCAGTGTACAGACGGTTATTCTATTGCATTCTATGGAATATTAAATGCTTGGCGTCACTCAAAATAAAGCCAGTGATAAACTGACCAAATGCAACAAGAGAAAGCTCCAATTAGTTAAATAATAATTTACTAAACCTAATGTGACACTAGTCTTCCATCCATTACTCACTACCATCCAAGGGGTTAAAGAAAGGAACAAAGGAATCCCATGGCTTGGGGGATATATATTTACAAATAGTTTTCTTTGTAGAATGGTATTCCATGGAATTGTGTTTATATTCTTTACAACTATCACCAACACATCCATACACACCTACTACTCTTTTCTACTTATCCCTGCCCATAGACATTTGATGTACATAATGAATTCTGTTAGTGTGTGGATTGATGCTTTGTTCATATGAAACTAGTATATGATGAATGCCCCCATCTCTAGTATCAGTCACTGTCAAACTCAACACAAGGAGGACCTCTTGCTTGTCCCTGTCACATATCAGTAAAAATATTATTATATTATTTATCTGTCACTGTCTATAAAAAAAATCACACCCACAACTCCTGCAACCACAAGTGACTCCAGGTTCCCTCTTTACCTGACTGCCTCTACATTTAGCTAGTGTGAAAATTTCAGTAGCCACTTTTTTGTCTTTCTTCCAGGTGACTGCATTGTTAATTTGTATACTACAGTACAGACTGTAGATAGCCCTGTTAACTTCAGAATCAGTAGCTTGCAGTACAGCAGCTGGTTGTACTGGTCTGCTTGTTTTAAAAGTATGATGTGTTTTGTCTCTTTATAATATCTGTCATGCACTCACTTTGTTTCAGTAGAGACTTAGGAACAGGAATCACCTGCCTGTTTTACCCCCATTAGTTAATATGTTTTGGCATTTTATTAATTTGTTAACCCTCCTTTCTCTCTTTGTATCCATACCCAAAAACAAATTGTAGCTGCTTCCACAAAAACTCCATTCCAACAATTCCAGCTCCCTTTCTTTCTCTATCTGCTTCTAGCATCAAACATGTCACAGTTTATGCTTTCTTACTCTCTCTCACACACAGACAGAAAACAAAGGGAAACAGATATCCCCTTTTATATATATATATATATATATATATATATATATATATATATATATAGGAAAACTCCAAATACAGGGGTAATAATTATTATGGATTTCAGTGCTGTAAAAATAATACAAATGCTCTTTTCAAAGGAATTCCCGTGGAAGGCGAGAAGTGCTGTATTCACATGTAATTATTTTGAGGAGACATGTTTTTGTCACATTTACATAACAATCTTGATAGGTAGACAGAGTGCATGAGTCAACTGAACCCTTTAAGGACCAAATGGCATGCACTGCATTATGAAGCAATACATTACATACCCTTCTGGTCCTTAAAGGGTTAAGAATACTCTACCAGTGAGCAGAGTTTGAGGTCCTTCTAGCGACAAGTCATGTCTACCTCCATGGAACTGACATTCAGGACTGATTGAAGGATTTATGTCACGAAAAAGCCATGAGGACAAAGTTCATAGGGGCAATTAAGATTTTCTGGCCATAGTAAGGTAAGTGTGTGTTATGTTAGGACATGCTGTTAATTTGGAGGCCATTAAAACAATTTACTTTCCCTTTTACAGCTAGCACAGAAGTATGGCTCGGTATACACTATCTACTTTGGGTCACGTCCAGTAGTTATTCTATCTGGGTACCAGACAGTGAAAGAAGCACTTATTGACCAAGGAGAAGAATTCAGAGGCAGAGGAAAAGTTTTTGGATGGGACAGACATTTCCAAGGTTATGGTAAGTCCTGTTTGTAGTCACACAAGTGTTGCAATTCTCTCCCTCTATACTGCAATTCTATAACATGAACTGTTTAAAGGGATAGTAATACTTCATTTTAACTTTATTTTATTTTGTAGACATTAAAAAGCATGAAGAATGATATAAGTCTTATCTCTCAAACCTTTATGGTTTGAGAGATATTCACAAGCAAAGTTTCCCCTCCCGCCCCTTTTACCTAGTGTAAGCCATCTCTTCTCAGATGTGGAATCCAGTCCATAGACCAGACAGATAACAGAAGGGGACAATCTTCTTACTGTGAGAACAATGAAAGCCCTGCCCCCCTTGACAAGTTTTTCAGGTTTTTCCCTTATCTTAATTGAAGATTGTTCCTCTCTGCAGTCTACCTGGGCACCTCCCTTCTGATCTGGCTGAGCAGTGTTACATCAGTAAAAGGGGCGGGAGGGGACACTTTGTCATTGAATTACTCTGGAACTACAACTCTGACAGAATTGAAATAACACTCTCCAAAGTTCAAATACTATGATGATTAATGAGAGCTGCTTTTATTATGAAACATTACTATCCCTTTAAGCACCAAAGGTGAAGTAACATGTTTCACACCTCTCTAGTCTTTGAAAGCTTATCCTCCATGTCTATCTACTGTTCTCCAGGCAAGGAACACGTTGTGACATATTCATTAAAGGGATAGTAATGTTTCATAATAAAACCACAGCTCTAATTAATCATCATAATATTTGGACCTTGGAGAGTGTTATATCAATACTGTCAGACTTGTAGTTCAAGAGTAATTCAATGACAAAGTATCCCCCTCCCGCCCCTTTTACTGATGTAACACTGCTCAGCCAGATCAGAAGGGAGGTGCCTAGGTAGACTGCAGAGAGGGACAATCCAGGCTGATTTCTATGGCTATGATCAAGGCAAATCACATTAGTTGTTGTCAGTCAAGCCCTGGAATATGCTGAACATGGGTAATGTGTTGTACCTTGGTTCGCATAGGGGTATGCATGATACCCTTGAGGTAACAATGTAAACATGGATGAAAGAATGGCAGATGGTATTGGAATCCACAGTCACAATATGACACGTCCATGGAATGGATGATGTTTGGGGTCCATACTGCTGCCAGTGTCAGGGCTGTGTCATGAATCCTTTGGAGTAAAACAGAACATCATGTGTTGTGTGGTTAGTCTGTTTGCACCAATTCACAGGACTGATGATGGACATGCATGGATTGTGTGAATGCCTGTCTTATACTCACAGCTGAAGTGGTCCCTGATCGGCCTGTCTTGAATCTGCACCCCACTTAGGGTCTCCTCATCCTGGACAATGCCCACGGGAACATCAAGTATGGGTGGGGGCTTGATATTGTCCAATAATCTTGTGTCCACTGCAGTGTTATGGAAGATTGCACATGCCAGGATTATGTCGCAAGCCTTGCTTTTTGCATACTGTAGTGCTCCCCCTGAGTGATCCAGACATTGAAATCTGCTGTTTAACAGATCAAATGTGCGCTCAATGGCATTCCCCATTCTGGCATTGGCCTGATTGTATCTTTCTTGGGCATAGGTTTGGGGATTTGCGACCAGTGTGAGTAGCCATGATTTACACCCACAGCCAGAATCAACTGTGGAAAGTGAGTGACATGGTGAGACAGGGAACACATGTTGTGTGGATGATGTTGTATGAGGTGGATGTACTACCTGTGAGTCAAGAGCATGCTGAGCAGTGTTGTGTGTGTACACCTCTGGATGTGGTGTGATTTTGTATTGTTAACTCACCCAGAAGCCATCCCCCTGTACATGTTCCATTCTTGAAGTCTCTGTGTACAGATGTGTTTTGAAGAATGTAGGAATCATGACAGCTCCCCGAATATTTTGCACAGACATCTGTGATCCTCATGTTGGAGTCACACACCATCTGCGCATTCATGGAGTGGAAGTTCTTCCTGTTGATAAAGAGATATCCCTCACATGTTGGAGCCTTGATATAAACATGGGTGTAATCTATTGCACCCATGACCCTGGGAATGCCTTCCCTTGCTTAAAAGTCCAGCTTTACATGTGTCCACTCTATGTCGATGGTGGGAAAGTGTATGTACCTGCTAGCCTTGCTCTTGAGGGCTGGCAACACCTGAGCCAGTACATTAAAATATGTAGGCTGTGATATGCCTGATGTGCAACCTTCTGTTGACATGAAGGCTCCACTTGCCATGAAATGTATAGCACACATCAGTTTCTACAAGCCAGTTAGGGCATGGTTGTGAATGCATATGGGATTGACCTCATCCTTGATGGCTTCATATAGGTCAATGATGCTGTGTGGCCTCAACCTGTAGGCCACACAGGCCTCATCGTCATTCCCAGGAGAGTGACCCTTGGGTGGTATACACTGGGCTTTGATGGACATCTCTACATCCTACTCTGCTACAGGCGTCCCTGTGGCAGCTGGGGAGCATCCTGTTGCTGTATCTGGGGAACATCCTGTTGCTGCAGCTGGGGAGCATCCTGTTGCTTTATCTGGGGAGCATCCTGCTGCAGCAGCTGTGGTTTGCAGGCAGGTTATGTCCTCCAGGTGGGGATGGGCTCCTGTGTGGCTCTTGAGCCAGAGCCTCCTCACTTGCAACAGGTGAAGGCTGTTGATCAGGTGTGCCTGGGAGTTGCTGGTGTTTCCTAGCCCTTACCCTTGAACTCCTTCTCCGCAGTCTTCGCATCAATAGGTATGCAAACATACTTATTGTTCTCCCTCTCTCTCTATCTCGCTCTGTCTCTCTCTCCCTGAGTGGAAAACAAGCCAACAAGCCACATGTAAGTATGATAGGCTGTCCCTTTAAGATAGTGTTGGGGCTTTGTCCAGGTGTGGTCATGAGATGATTGATAACCAATGGAAAGGTGTTTGTTGTCCAGGTAAGTGTTTGCAGGTGTGTTTCTGTTTTAAAATCTGCTGTGTTCTGATTGTAGGATGCAGGTTGTGTCTCAGTCGGTTGTTGATGTTGCACAGGTGAGCTTGTTTTGTATTGATAGGTGTCCGTGTTATGTGTTAACTCCCATTGTACCATGCTATATTGTGATGTGTTGTGTTGGTCTGCTTTTTGAAGACCTTGTCCCTGGGGTGTTGCTAGGTTGTTGTGTTGCGTCCGACAGTTATTTGTGGGGCCTGGGCATGTTTTGTGTGTTAATTTGACTTTGCAAGGGTTAATTTTACTCAGGCCCGGATTTGTCAATAGGCAGACAAGGCACTTGCCTAGGGCGCCAGATTTTCAGGGGCGCCTGGCAAAGGCCTTGTCACGCCCACATTCCACCCCAAGGTGCATAATAAATAATGCTGTGCCACACTGCCACTTAATTTAAAAGTAACTATGCTGTGAGCCGTCACCTGTGCTCGCTCGCCCTCGAGGGCGCATGTGCACATGAGACAGCAGCATGTTCCCCATTATAACCGCGGCTGTTCCCATGCTGCCAGGCCGCCCCACTGCTGCGTCTGCGTGCCACTGCCTCCAGACTCCATTGGTCTCGTCGCCCGCCGGGACCCCCTGTGACATCATCACAACGCTGCCGACGGTGACGCACATAGTCACAGTCGGCTGAGCATAGTGCATGGGAGTGTGGTTGGCTCAGTGGAGGTGCAGAGCAGACAACGGGCCAGTTGTTGTCGGATGGGTGGCAGCATCGGCACGCTGGCTTGCTAATTAGCTGCATACCCCAGATTAACACCTTCCTTGCCACAAGGCTACTACAGTCTAGAAAAGCTTACAGTGGTCTGTATAGGCATGTGGGGAAAACAATCATTAATATCAGTATTGATTGTGAACTCCCAAACAGCCATCAACCGTGTAGATCAAGGATGAGCCCCCCCCAATTGTTGCTGAACTACAAACACATGGCTGGGGTGATGGAAGCTGATTATCTCCTGCATTCCAACAGCAATCTTGACACTGAAAACAAGTGAAATGAATGATGGGCGGCCCATGTCAAAGACAGCTATAAATGACTGACTGGTGTCCACAAGAGTCTCACCTACATTGAAGGCTGCAATTGCCACTTTAGCCTAGTTAACTGATCTGCAGAGTAAATGACCAAGCCTTCCCCATGCAGTTATGTGAATATAACGTATGTATGCTATATATAGTGCATATGGTGTTTTATAAGCTGAAGACTGCACCTCCTTTTGTTTGTTTTGATTGCCACAGTACTGTGAAGAATAAAAAAAAAAATCTAAAAATGGGTATGACCACAAAATGGGTGTGGTTAATGAATGGGTGTGGTTAAGTGATTGGGTGGTTGGGGTGGGGCAAAGGCAGGGCTAAGGGCACCGGAGGCTGTTGTGCCTAGGGGCGCCTGAGATGTAAATCCGGCTCTGATTTTACTATTATCATACTTGTGATATATTTAGTGTGAACTGCTGTTTCTCTGTTTTATTTTGTGTGATGGTGGTTTTTTTTTTACTGTTATGTGTTTTCCAGCTAACAAAAACTGGGTCTTAATTTTTGGCCATTAAAAGTATCAGTTTAAATGGCTTTGGAGAGCGTGGTTCAATGCACGTAAGATTATCGTCTGTAATGATTTGAGAACTGACGTTAGCTTTTAAATAGATTACTGCACTTACAAAACACCCAGTGGTGTGTTTTTTGGCTATCGCCTGCCTTTAAATCTGGCCCCAAACCTTTTTTACCCTTATAACTGTAAAATGTCCAGAGTACTATTAGATCATATACTGTGTGTCTCTCCCACACTCAAAGGCTGAAACAGAGAAAATCTTCCTCTACCATTAATTAATCATCCACCAAAAATATATATAAAAAATGGTTTCCTATGTATCAGGGTATTTGAGAGTTGTACAATACAAATTTCTTAATAGTATTAAAAAAGAAACAAATAAAAACAAATCGAGTGGAATTATTTAAAGAATTGCATTGCTCCTATTACTTAAAGATGGTTATAATTTTTCATTCAATTTTGGATCCTTCCTTATTTAGGAAATATAAACCCCAATATATGTGATATTTAACTCCACTGATATACATGAATTATCTTATCAGAAGTATCCCTTAAATAATACACCTAGTGTGTCCATGTTGAAATTAAATATCAAATTTTATTTTCTGACTCTGCGTGTTCTTCACCTCTACCAGAAAAACTTAAACCCCATTATTATCAATTGCAATTTAAATGCTAATAAAATGGACCTTAACCTTTATTTTACTTTCACTTCATTTGTATGTATGTCACCTCAAGTATATGCATCTATGAAACTGATATTTAAATGTGAGATACAATCTATTTGTACACAAATGGTTTAATAAACTTAATGATTAAATAAAGATTTGAATGATCTCAGTAGAAATATGTATTAATTTGAGGAGTGGAAAAAAAAAGAAATACAAAAGGGGAAGAGAGGGAAACAGAGGGGGAATAATATGTGTTATTCATTATGTGCTCACTAAGGATTCATTTAAGCCCAATGGGGTTAAGGTATCCATTTGAAATATCCAATAGGATTCATGTTTTATTAATCTCTATTTCCAATTATACCATTTGTAATGTATTTTTGTATTAGTTTTTTATTTTTAAATGCACAGTCTTTTAGAGTATTAGATGGTTATATATATTATATATTTCCGGAGCACTTATCATGTGAATACCAGACTATAGCTTGTTCGGATAGTAGGGTGGGCTGAATTGTGGACCAAGTAGGATTATTAGTCCGATAGTGGCCTTTAATTGTTATTACGCTATTTTTGATATACACTGTATGTGTTGACTCGATCCTCTATGTGGTGGTATAGATCAGTGTGCAAACTGATGTATTGCTACCGATGTATGTGACTGCTTTGAGTCCATGTTGACCATATATGGATACGATCCTGGATAGTCATTTCTCTGCCCTATATATGGAGCAGAGGGACTGTACATGTGATCGGTATCCTGGACGGAGCATTCACTTCTGAGGTTAATTGACCGGTTGGTGTCGGGTTGGTAGTACCTAATGGAGGACTGAGGCTATATTTAAATTGCTTCTATGTGTAGGAAAGTGGGAGACTGAGTTGGAATATATATTGAAGACCAGGTACCAGATCTTGGGTACTGATTCTTTATTCAATGGAGAGTGTGGGTTTTGGTTTGGGCACGTTCCCGGGTTAGTGGTTCTGTTCCATTTTATAAGGATTTTCTAGCCCTGGAAGGTCATTACCAAATATGGTCTCTGTTTGAATTTGTTTCAGATTAATACATTTTTAGTTCCTTGCTTGTGCCATCATTTGCAACTATGTTACATATAGAATGAAAGTTGTAGGTTAGGGATTCAGTGAGATTATTTATGCAGTGTTAGCTTAAAGGGATAGTAATATTTCAGAATAAAAGCAGCACCAATTAATCTTCATAGTATTTGGGCCACAGAGAGTGTTATTTCAATACTGTCAGAGTTGTAGTTCAAGAGTAATTAAATGATAAAGTATCCCCTCCTGCCCCTTTTACCTAATGTAACACTACTCACCTCAGATGTGGAATCTGGTCTCTTGACTGGACAGCAAGGGACAATCTTTGTACTGTGAACATAAGGAAAACCCTGCCCCACCTTGACAGGATTTTCAGGTTTTCCCTTATGCTCACTGAAGATTGTCCCTCTCTGTGATCCATCCAGACAGTCTTGCTGCTCTGAGGTGAGCAGTGTTACATCAGTAAAAGGGCAGGAAGGGGATACTTTATCATTCAATTACTCTTGTACTACAACTCTGACAGTATTGAAATAACACTCTCCAAAGCCCAAATACTATGAAGATTAATTGGAGCTGCTTTTATTGTGAAACATTACCATCCCTTTAAAGGTATAGTAATACTTCATTTTATATATTTTTTATTTTGTAGGCATTAAAAAAACATGAAGAATTATATAAGCCTTGTCTCTCAAACCTTTATGGTTTGAGAGATATTCACAAGCAAAGTTTCCCCTCAGGCCCCTTTTTACCTAGTGTAAGCCATAGACAAGACAGATAACAGCAGGGGACAATCTTCTTCCTATGAGAACAATGAAAGCCCTGCCCCCCTTGACAAGTGTTTCAGGTTTTTCCCTTATCTTAATTGAAGATTGTCCCTCTCTGCAGTCTACCTGGGCACCTCCCTTCTGATCTGGCTGAGCAGTGTTACATCAGTAAAAGGGGTGGAAGGAGGATACTTTGTCATTGAATTACTCTTGAACTACAACTCTGACAGAATTGAAATAACACTCTCCAAAGTCCAAATACTATGATGATTAATTGGAGCTGCTTTTATTATGAAACATTTCTATCCCTTTAAAGGATTAGATGGGATTCTTAACCCCTTGAATGCTTTATATTTTTGATATAACATATTTATTAGTGTTGAGCGAGCATGCTCGGCCGATGCTCGGATCGGCTCGAGCATCGCTCTGCTCGGCACATGGCGGTACTCGTACGAGTACCGCATGTGCTCGCCCGCCATGTTCGGCTCTCCTCCCCGCACGTTTTGCGGCTGCTGCGCAGCCAATAAACGTGCAGGGAGGCTCTGACATCGGTGTAATGCCAGCAGCCATGTTGGCTGCTGGCATTACACTGATTGGCTGGCCAGAACCCGTGGTCGGGTGCTGTATAGCACCTGACCATCGAGTTCGGCTCAGTCTGAGCCAGGGAGAGCTGAGGATAGGAAGGGAAAGGCAGTGTAGGGAGGAAAAAAACAAAAATTGTGAAAAAAAAGAACCAAAAGTCCTTTTTAGGACTACTGTGTGTGGGGGCAGCAGGTTATTTTGTGTGGGGGGAAAAAAACAAAAAAAAAAAAAAAAAAAAATATTCTGTTTAGTGTGAAAAGTTGCAGATTAGAGCACATTCTGTTTAGTGTGCACAGTTGCAGATTAGAGCACATTCTGTTTAGTGTGCAAAGTTGCAGATTAGAGCACATTCTGTTTAGTGTGCAAAGTTGCAGATTAGAGCACATTCTGTTAAGTCTTCAAACTAAAATATCAAAGTCACATATTCCATTCAGTGTGCGTCGCCGCAGTTTAGCAGCACATTCTGTGTACTGTGCAGAGTTGCAGAATAGGAAGAAATACTGTTAAGTCTTCAAACTAAAATATCAAAGTCACATATTCCATTCAGTGTGCTTCGCCGCAGTTTAGCAGCACATTCTGTGTACTGTGCAGAGTTGCAGAATAGGAAGAAATACTGTTAAGTCTTCTAACTCAAATATCAAAGTCACATATTCCATTCACTGTGTTTCACCGCCGTTTAGCAGCCTATTCTGTGTACTCTGCACAGTTGCAGAATAGGAAGAAATACTGTTAAGTTTTCAAACTCAAATATTAAAGTCACATATTCCATTCAGTGTGTTTCACCGCCGTTTAGCAGCCTATTCTGTGTACTCTGCACAGTTGCAGAATAGGAAGAAATAGTGTTAAGTTTTCAAACTCAAATATCAAAGTCACATATTCCATTCAGTGTGTATCACCGCCGTTTAGCAGCCTATTCTGTGTACTCTGCACAGTTGCAGAATAGTAAGAAATAGTGTTAAGTTTTCAAACTCAAATATCAAAGTCACATATTCCATTCAGTGTGTATCACCGCCGTTTAGCAGCCTATTCTGTGTACTCTGCACAGTTGCAGAATAGGAAGAAATACTGTTAAGTTTTCAAACTCAAATATTAAAGTCACATATTCCATTCAGTGTGTTTCACCGCCGTTTAGCAGCCTATTCTGTGTACTCTGCACAGTTGCAGAATAGGAAGAAATACTGTTAAGTTTTCAAACTCAAATATTAAAGTCACATATTCCATTCAGTGTGTGTCACCGCCGTTTAGCAGCCTATTCTGTGTACTCTGCAGAGTTGCAGAATAGTAAGAAATAGTGTTAAGTTTTCAAACTCAAATATCAAAGTCACATATTCCATTCAGTGTGTATCACCGCCGTTTAGAAGCCTATTCTGTGTACTCTGCACAGTTGCAGAATAGTAAGAAATAGTGTTAAGTTTTCAAACTCAAATATCAAAGTCACATATTCCATTCAGTGTGTATCACCGCCGTTTAGCAGCCTATTCTGTGTACTCTGCACAGTTGCAGAATAGTAAGAAATAGTGTTAAGTTTTCAAACTCAAATATCAAAGTCACATATTCCATTCAGTGTGTATCACCGCCGTTTAGCAGCCTATTCTGTGTACTCTGCACAGTTGCAGAATAGGAAGAAATACTGTTAAGTTTTCAAACTCAAATATTAAAGTCACATATTCCATTCAGTGTGTTTCACCGCCGTTTAGCAGCCTATTCTGTGTACTCTGCACAGTTGCAGAATAGGAAGAAATACTGTTAAGTTTTCAAACTCAAATATTAAAGTCACATATTCCATTCAGTGTGTGTCACCGCCGTTTAGCAGCCTATTCTGTGTACTCTGCAGAGTTGCAGAATAGTAAGAAATAGTGTTAAGTTTTCAAACTCAAATATCAAAGTCACATATTCCATTCAGTGTGTATCACCGCCGTTTAGCAGCCTATTCTGTGTACTCTGCACAGTTGCAGAATAGTAAGAAATAGTGTTAAGTTTTCAAACTCAAATATCAAAGTCACATATTCCATTCAGTGTGTTTCACCGCCGTTTAGCAGCCTATTCTGTGTACTCTGCACAGTTGCAGAATAGGAAGAAATAGTGTTAAGTTTTCAAACTCAAATATCAAAGTCACATATTCCATTCAGTGTGTATCACCGCCGTTTAGCAGCCTATTCTGTGTACTCTGCACAGTTGCAGAATAGTAAGAAATAGTGTTAAGTTTTCAAACTCAAATATCAAAGTCACATATTCCATTCAGTGTGTATCACCGCCGTTTAGCAGCCTATTCTGTGTACTCTGTACAGTTGCAGAATAGGAAGAAATACTGTTAAGTTTTCAAACTCAAATATTAAAGTCACATATTCCATTCAGTGTGTTTCACCGCCGTTTAGCAGCCTATTCTGTGTACTCTGCACAGTTGCAGAATAGTAAGAAATAGTGTTAAGTTTTCAAACTCAAATATCAAAGTCACATATTCCATTCAGTGTGTATCACCGCAGTTTAGCAGCCTATTCTGTGTACTCTGCAGAGTTGCAGAATAGGAAGAAATACTGTTAAGTTTTCAAACTCAAATATTAAAGTCACATATTCCATTCTGTGTGTGTCACCGCAGTTTAGCAGCCTATTCTGTGTACTCTGCACAGTTGCAGAATAGGAAGAGATACTGTTAAGTTTTCAAACTCAAATATTAAAGTCACTTATTCCATTCAGTGTGTGTCACCGCAGTTTAGCAGCCTATTCTGTGTACTCTGCAGAGTTGCAGAATAGGAAGAAATACTGTTAAGTTTTCAAACTCAAATATTAAAGTCACATATTCCATTCAGTGTGTTTCACCGCCGTTTAGCAGCCTATTCTGTGTACTCTGCACAGTTGCAGAATAGGAAGAAATACTGTTAAGTTTTCAAACTCAAATATTAAAGTCACATATTCTGTGTAAGATGAAGAAGGCGGGTAAAAAGGGACAGGGAAGTGGACGTGATCCTGAAAGTTCAGGGCGCGGGTCAGGACGCGGAGAAACTGTGCCTGGTGCCAGAGCACAAGAAAGAAAGACATCCACCATACCTAGCTTCATGTGTAATTTTACAGGGCGTCGCAGGACATCACTCTCGAGGTCCGACCACTGCGAACAGGTGGTCGGTTGGATGACAGCTGATACTGCTTCCAGTCGGTTAAGCACCACCCTGTCTTCCACCAAGTCCACTCTCAGTAGCCAAGAGTCTGGTCAACATAATCCTCACTCTGATCATCCTTCCTCCCACCATACACGGTCTGGTCAAAGAAGTGATCCCACACTGGGATATAGTGAGGAGCTCGTCTCATCACCAATCCTTCATTTGACCCTCTCTCCAAGCACGCTTGCAGAGGAACATGACATCTTGTGCCCTGATTCACAACCTCTAGAGGCTACCCAATCACAAGAAGATGACAGATGTGAACGGCATTTAAGGTCAAAGGAAGTAGTGGATGATGATGATGATGATGAGACACAGTTGCCATTAAATCAACCACTATTTCCGTCTCAAGACCTTGTTGAGGAGAATGTTATACAGTTGTCAATGACTGAGTATGTGGTGGGATCAAGACTTGAGGAGGATGATCAGAGTGAGGAAGTGGAGGAGGACTTGGTGGACGATGAGGTGACTGACCCCACCTGGGAAGGTGTAGAGCCGAGCGATGTCAGCAGTCCTGAGGGTGAGCCATCTGCAGCACCGCAACAGGCTGGAAGAGGCAGTGGTGTGGCTACAGAAAGAAGGCGGACCGCACCAAACCGGCCCGCAAATGTTCCACGGAGCACCCCCTTGCATAAATCTACCTTGCCAAAGGGTAGGTGTTCCGCGGTATGGCGTTTTTTTAAGGAAAGTGCGGACGACAAAAGAATTGTAGTTTGCAACCTGTGCCACACCAGAATGAGCCGAGGCATGAACACTAGAAACCTCACCACCACCAGCATGATCCGACACATGGCATCCAAGCACCGTAGTAAGTGGGAGGAACGCCTGGATCGCCCATCTGTGTCTGCAGGCCACACCACTGCCTCCTCTTCCCCTGTTTTCGGTGCCGGCCAATCGCCTGTCGAAGGCGCAGGCCCGCATACCTCCCGCCCTGCACCTGTACCATCTGAAGCACCATCAGCGACCACATCCACTTCCCTGTCCCAGCACAGCGTCCAAATGTCGTTACCCCAGGCATTTGAGCGCAAGAGAAAGTACCCAGCCACCCACCCACAGGCCATAGCACTAACCTCACACCTTTCAAAATTACTGGCCATCGAAATGCTGCCATTTAGGCTTGTGGACACTGAGTCCTTCCGCAGCCTGATGGCAGCAGCTGTCCCTCGGTACGCGGTCCCCAGCCGCCACTACTTTTCCCGGTGTGCCATCCCCGCATTACACCACCATGTGTCCCGTAACATCACCCGTGCCCTGACCAACGCAGTTACTGGGAAGGTCCACTTAACGACTGACACATGGACAAGTGCTTGTGGCCAGGGACGCTACATTTCCCTGACGGCACACTGGGTGAATGTCGTGGAGGCTGGGAGCGACTCGGACCCTGGGATGGCACGGGTGCTACCCACGCCGAGGATTGCGGGCCCTACCTCCATCAGGGTTTCCACCAGCACCTACGTTATTGGCTCCTCCTCCTCCGTTTCCACCTCCGAATTCTCTACACGCAGCGCCACTCCCCCATCAGCCAGTAGCTGGAAGCAGTGTAGCACTGCAGTGGGGAAGCGTCAACAGGCCGTGCTGAAGCTGATCTGCCTTGGGGACAAACAGCACACGGCCTCAGAGCTGTTGCAGGGGATTAGTCACCAGACCGAGCAGTGGCTCTCGCCACTCAACCTGCAACCAGGCATGGTTGTGTGTGATAATGGGCGTAACTTGGTGGCGGCTTTGGAGCTCGGCAAGCTCACACACGTACCATGCCTAGCGCATGTATTTAATTTAGTGGTGCAGCGATTTCTAAAAACCTACCCCAATGTGCATGATCTCTTGACCAAGGTGCGCCGCGTGTGTGCACATTTCCGTAAGTCATCTACAGCTTCGGCCGGCCTGTTGAAGCTGCAGCAGCGCTTACAATTGCCAGCTCACCGGCTGCTGTGTGACGTGAGCACGCGCTGGAACTCCACCTTCCACATGTTGGCCCGGCTTTGTGAGCAGCAGAGGGCAGTAGTGGAGTACCAGCTGTTACACGGTCGTCGCCTCTCCGTTCAACTTCCTGTAATCAGAAGTGAGGAGTGGGAATGGATGTCAGACCTCTGCGAGGTTTTACGCAATTTTGAGGAATCGACACAGATGGTGAGCGGCGATAACGCTATTATCAGTGTAACCATCCCACTTCTGTGTCTACTGAAACGCTCGCTGCTCACAATTAAAACCGACGCTTTGCATGTGGAAGAGGTGGAAATGGGGGAGGAAGAGCTTACACAAGGTGATAGCCAGAGCACCCTCACTTCGTCTTCTCAGCGACAATTGGAGGAGGCGGAGGAGGAGTAGGAGGAGGAGGAGGAAGACACGGTTGCCTCCGCTACAGAGGGTAGCCATGGAACTTTAGTTCCATCTCTTCTGCGTGGGTGGGCAGAAGAGGAGGAAGAGGATGAGGAGATTGAGAGTCATCCTCCTGGTGAGGACAGCGAAATCTTGACTGTTGGTACTCTGGCACACATGGCTGACTTTATGTTAGGCTGCCTTTCCCGTAACCCACGCGTTATACGCATTTTAAACAACACGGATTACTGGGTGTTCACCCTTCTGGACCCCCGCTACAAAGAGAATTTCTCATCTCTCATTCCTCCGGTGGAGAGGACAAGCAAAATGGTGCAATACCAGAAGGTTCTTGTTGAAAAATTGCTCCAAAATTTTCCATCTGACAACGCTGGCGGCAGAGTACGTGCTACCTTGGCCAACCGAGAAGGGGAGAAAAGGGGAGCACACAGCAGTTCCGACAAAGGCAGGGCAACACTCTCCAAGGCGTGGGACACCTTCATGACACCCCGCCAGCACCCTCACCCTGATGCGCAGCCTAGTGCCACAAGGAGGGAAAAGTTTTGGAAGATGGTGAAGGAGTACGTAGCAGACCGTGTCAGCGTCCTCAATGATCCCTCTGTGCCTTACAACTACTGGGTGTCCAAGCTGGACACGTGGTATGAACTGGCACTCTACGCCTTGGAGGTGCTGGCCTGCCCTGCCGCCAGCGTTCTGTCTGAGCGGGTATTTAGTGCTGCTGGTGGCATCATAACAGATAAGCGTATCCGCCTTTCCACCGACAATGCTGATAGGTTGACACTTATAAAAATGAACAAGGCCTGGATTTCCCCTGACTTCTCCACTCCACTGGAGGAAAGCCCCGGGGGAACATAAACTCACTTTATATATGTTATTTATAATGATGTGAATACTCTGTATTCCCATTCACCCCTCCCACCCAAAAAACGGGTATATGGTTGACTCTTAATCTTCTCATCCTCCTCCTCCTCTTCCATATGCCCTGTGCTATAATTTTTATATAGGGCCAGCTCACCAGCGGGCCCTGTGATATAATTTTTATATAGGGCCAGCTCACCAGCGGGCCCTGTTTGACAATTTTTATATAGGTCAGCTCACCAGCGGGCCTTCTCATATAATGTTTTATTGGGTCAGCTCTCTAGCGGGCCCTCTCATATAATGTTTTATAGCGTCAGCTCACTAGCGGGCCTTCGCATATAATGTTTAGGATGGTCAGCTCTGCAGCAGACCCTCACCCATAATGTTTTAGATGGTCAGCTCAGCGCACGTTTCCCTCTTAATCATGGCCTCAGTTCAATAAAATCAAGGAAATTTTTGGGATAATTTGCCTCTGCGCACGTTTCCCTCTTAATCATGGCCTCACTTCAGAAAATCAAGGAAATTTTTGGGAGAATTTGCCTCTGCGCACGTTTCCCTCTTAATCATGGCCTCACTTCAGAAAATCAAGGAAATTTTTGGGATAATTTGCCTCTGCGCACGTTTCCCTCTTAATCATGACCTCACTTCAGAAAATCAAGGAAATTTTTGGGAGAATTTGCAGATGATATACAAGTAAATATACAGCAAATATTGTTTGGTAACAATTTTTTGCCTAAAGTCGTTTTTATTTTCCTTTTTGTGTGTTTTATGGTCAGTCTGTAAAAATGGCGTACTACGGGCGAAAGATCGTTCCCAGCAGCGATGTTGGAGTCCAAGATGCATCCAGACATCCTCCCTATGCTGTCCCTGAACCATTTCTGTGGTGTTTCCATCCTTTTCTGCCCTTTTCCTATGGACCAGGCACCCTCCCCTCATCAGAGCAGGGGGTGCCTGGTGTAATGCTCGAGTCCTCCCATTGACTTCAATGGGGCTCGGGTGCTCGGCCGAGCACTCGAGCCTCAGGGGGTGCTCGGTCAGAGCACCCGAACACCCGAGCATTGGGGTGCTCGCTCATCACTAATATTTATAGTAATAGCTGTGTGATAGAGTTGTATTCCAAGTTTGAGGATTGGTAACAATTTGCATTTGGTTAATAAACTTAATTGTTTTTAAATGGTATTGGATTTTATTTATTTCTGTTCTTTGTATTTTGGATTGTTGATGTATGCCAGGTAATGGATGGGAAGTCATGGATGCTGTAGTAATTCATTCATAGGCACTTAAGTGGTAGAGATGGGAATGGCACTCAACACTTACGTGGGAATCATTCTGATGTCTTGACACTTAAGCCTGCAACATCAGAATGATTCCCAATTCAACCATGTTACATTTTTGACCATGCAACATTTGTACTGTGCCATTTTCAATGCACCCTCTTGCTGAACGCCCAATAGTACTCGACAATTCAAAAGTGAACATTTAATACTATGACTGTGGGAAAAGAAGGGAAACTGGCCACATGGTGGGGCAAATTCAATCTTACCACTGTTTTCAATGCAGTGGAGTGGATGAAAAAAAGCAAAACCTGAACTTTTCACAAAAGTCCCTATCAGTGAGGTGTCATTTTTCTCCTGTTTCACTTTTCAGGAAAAAAATGTCATCCATCCTTACTGCCAACAACTATCATGTCCACCTCCATGTACATGACATCCAAGACTGAGTGAAGATGTTATCTAATGAACCCATAAACACTGGAAAATTCCAGTGGCACAATAAGGATTGCCTGGCCTTAGGAAAACAAAGGGTTATTAGGATAAGTTATTTCTCCTTTAAACTCCAGGTATGAAGCAGTGACTATCTTCCTGTAGGTCAGTGTTGACCTCACTCATTGCAGTAAAGCTGCAGGATGTTGTGTAACCTGAACTGCCCAAACCCGAGTTGGCTTACAGAGTAAAATATCTGGTGTGATGGAGTGGTGAAGGAAGAAACCCAGTAAAAATGTCTGCTCCTACAGACATAAAAAAGGAGAGCAGCAAACATGACATTTTCATGCTTTGGTTTATTTTATTCAGAACCACTCTATAGCATAGCTCATGTTTACTAAACTTCCTACACAACTGTAAAATTAGTATATTGTACTGTGAATGCTAGGTATTCAGTTTAAGCATTTTCTTTTTATCTCAGGAATTTTTCTAAGCAATGGAGAACGTTGGCAGCAATTATGTCACTTCACTCTCTTGACCCTGAGGAATTTTGGGATGGGTAAGAGGAGTATTGAGGAGAAGATACAGGAGGAAGCACAGTTTATGTTGACGGAGCTGAGGAAACTCAAACGTACGATAAGGTTTATCCTATGTATTTGTGGGATGTGATATTTATGAGTGGCTTTCAAAACTCTATTATGTGGTGGAACCCGTTCATTTCAAATTAGATCCCAATAGAACCTAAATAATCTTACACGTTACCTCCAGATGTTACAGTGGTCTCCAAATCATTGCTTCACCATGCGTTGGTGTTATCTCTATCATCCAAAGGGTTAACATAATATCCACATTAAATCTATATGAGTGTTACACTTTATGAATAAGCAAACATGTAGTAGGTACTTGTGTCTAAAGATCAACGTTTATTTACCTAGAATAAAATATTGAATATTACCTCCCAAGTGCACCCCCCAGTCCAGAAGAAAAGGTCTGCTATCAGTAAAAATACCTTCACTATTTGGTATAAACTTCTATGTAAAAGATTTATATAAATAATTCAAGAGCACTTTTACTTAATAAACTTCTGACTTGAAATAATATATTAACTGGATAATAGTATACACCAAAGGTAAATATTTATTAAAAATGTAACTTATGAAATTCCATATAGAGCATTACACACACTGTAATCTTTTGATTAGAGACCACACAATAAATGTTATGTATTAATGTATATTATCTCCATCCACATATATTATCTGGAAATATTCACAATGGGCCAAAGATCCTCCTTCTTGAGGTCTAAAATCTTTTGTGCCCACCACAACCCTTCGTATGCAAGTACATTAAACACCCTTACCTACCTCAGAATGCCTGGTTATGCACTCTGACTCACAACCCTACAGACAGAGACCTCAAATGCCCTTGTGGAAATATACTCACAATCACCTGCTATGTAAATTTTAGGATACATATACTATACTTTGTGCAAAAATATAAAATATACCCTAATAAAAAATATACAAATCTAATATAAATAAGCTGTCATGATTTTGTCCTCTCCTCAGTCTGGTGCAGTATCTCACAGTGCCACTACCTTTCCATGGATACCTTACCGCTATGTGAAGAGGTGTGACATGTGAAAGGGGCTTGTGTGTGGCAAGGTGTATATTAGAAGGTTGTGTGTACTTTATTGGGCCCAGGACAGCAGAAAGACTAAATACATCACTATCTGTCTCTCCAGCCTTGTTCCACTACTTGTTCCACTGGTAGAAGTTCTCTACTACTTTGAGGACAAGTGTTTTGGTGCTTGTTTGTCTCACTGTCAGATGTAACAGTTGGTTGAGCTGCTACACCTTCTTCAATTTTGCTATCAACAACACTAGAATGTGACTCATTGATGTCTTCAGTGTTCTTCTTAAATTTTTTTTATAGCACTGGTGCGGGTGGAGGTGGAAATTTGGATGGGACCTTAACAAATTGCATCCTGACCAGGAGTTGTGAGATCACCATCATTTATTGCACATGCTGGAGCTGCAGTCAGTTTTTGAACTAATACTTTACTCACATGCCCTTGTACTGCTCCTAGTCCTTTTCCCCTCCCCCTGTCCCTTGTGCGTTTGCATTTTTATTATTATTCAACTAATATGTGTGTTTTTACTATAAAGTTCACCATAGAACTGATAGAGTGTAAAGGCTTGCCTTGTCCCTCAATCTCATCTGGTATCAGTCAAGTGTGCCTCAGTCATACAGCTCATGTCAGAGTCCCTGTCAGCTGTCACTTTACTTTTTTATTTTTAGTTTTAATATATATTTTAAACTGTTTGGCTACCCTATTCTATTACTGTAAAAAAAAAAAAAATAAATAATAAAAAAGAAAATCTGTTCAACAACTTATTCCTTAGACTCCCCAGCACAGAAATAATAACAGCACGATGAACCACAGCTGTCTGTGTCTTTAAAATCAAAATCTGTTAGACAGAAAATGGGGTACTTGGGATTAACCTTCGTTGCTCCCTTCTCACAGTTACACCCGCAGACATGTATAATGCAGAGAAAGTAACAGCAACATCAGCAAAGAACTTGGACCACAGCTGCATCTTTCAAATCAAATAATTCAGACAGAATGTTGGGGTATTTGGGGTTATCCTCCTTTGTTTCCTTCCTGTCTCCCAGACTCCCCTAATAGAGCGAACAAATGTCCTGCCTGCAAGACTCTATAAACTAAGCTTCCAGGGATAGTAATGCCCGAAATACAGTTTATTCCGTATGGTAGATTTTACAAAAATAAAGTGTTTGGAGAAAGTCCTATCTCTCAAACCTTTACGGTTTGAGAGATATTCACCACTAAAGTTTTCCCCTCCCTCATGTCAGCTGTAAAGCTGAGAGAAGGAGATTCGAGTCGTGCAACTTGAGGCGGCTCTTCAGCAGAGCCGAAATAGCGATCTTTAAAAAGAACTACTTCATTGGAATGGTCTACAAAGTGTACTTGCAAACCAGGCACACTTTGTAGACCTTTCCAATGAAGTAATTATTTTTAAAGATCTCTATTTCGGCTCTGCTGAAGAGCCACAGACTGGTCCCAGGACCGGGATCTCCTGCTGACGTTAGCAGACAAGGGAGGGAGGGGGAACTTTAGATGCAAATATCTCTCAAACCATAAAGGTTTGAGAGATAGGACTTTTTCCAAATACTTTATTTTTTGTTAAATCTACCATACTGAATAAACTTTATTTTGGCCATTACTAACCCTTTCTATTCCACTTGATTAGCCTGTCTTCTCTAACTCAAAAATTAGCTGCTCTCTCTTCCTCTCAGAAACACAGAGACTATGCCCCCCTTCCCTTTTAAATTATGTCTGCGGGAAAATAAGGGACACTTGCCATGTGCTTGGTAAAATGTAGTCTTCTAATTGATTTCAATGCAATGAGCTAGGCAAAAAAGTTTCTGAAGAAAAAAGTTTCTGCCCAACGAAAAGAGTCATTTTCCACCTGTTCCTCTTTTGACGAGGAACCTTTCACCTATTCCCACTTGTGATTAGAGGTACTAGTATAAATAGAGTTTACAGTTGAATCATGGCTACAATCGTGTTTCTAGCCTCAGAGGTTTCTTAAACTGATATGGTACACAAGAGTCCACATATACTATCTGCCCCCCCAGCCTGGCTCCACTGGTAATCACAAACCCCCCCATATACACTGTTTACCCCCAGCCTGGTTCCATTGTTGGTCACAGCTCACCATATGCACTGCCTGCCACCAGGCTGGTTCACTGGTTGTCACAGCTCCTCACATACATGGTCTGTCCCCACAGCTCGGTTCCATTAATAGTCACAGATCCTTACATACACTGAATTCCCCACACCAGGGAGTAGTCACATCCCCATATACACAGCTTGCCACTAGGCATGGTAGGCAGACACCACCTGTATACACTGATTGCCCCGCATCTATACCTTTAGGAGCAGAGAAGCACACCTCTGTTGCCCTGTGTTATGCCCCATTACCTGTAGTGTGAAGCACGTCATGGTGCACAAG
Source organism: Rhinophrynus dorsalis (assembly GCA_037306005.1). Taxonomy (NCBI): domain Eukaryota; kingdom Metazoa; phylum Chordata; class Amphibia; order Anura; family Rhinophrynidae; genus Rhinophrynus; species Rhinophrynus dorsalis. The sequence goes on from CM074726.1 coordinate 187,901,805, forward strand.
TACATGGGCTTACAATTACCCCACTTACGGGTTATACTGAGGGGACCTCAGTGCATCCCAGAATCATGAGCTATGAAGGAGACTCGGGAACTTCTCTTTCACATGACAGCTTCCCTACAGGAAATGGAGCAGAGAACAGAGTGGCACAGGTGTTCTCAAGTACTTTATCCAGAGCCTGTGAGACACTGATGTAACCCTGGTATCCAGATACCTCCAGTTACCACAGAGTTACACTGTAGACCATAGAGTTATCTGTGGATGACTCATTGCCCCAGCATTCCCCTCAGCCAATGAGAATCCTGCTGAGTATCCAGGAAGGGGAAGGATGATCTAGGGGAGCTGGAGGAGTTTCAGTTTTGGTTTGAGCAGGGGAAGTGAGCAGAACTCCCTGCTGCTCAGCATAAGAGACATTTTAAACCACATGTCTGCTAGGAGTTGTATATTAAAGTGAGAGATCCCAGAAGTCTCCTAGTGTGGAAGCTTGTGAATGTCTAGCAGTATATCTTGTTTGGTGCACTACTCCACATGTTACTTATGAAGAAGGAACTGACACTCCAGTAACCATCCAGACGCCTGTCAGAGGAACTCCTGTAGGTGACCTGCCTGCCAATCAAGGTGTTGCTGCTCAGAGGGTTCAAGTGCAAAGCTGTGCAAAGCTGTCCAAAGGTGCAAGTCCTGCAATCAGCATAGAAGGGAGGAAAGCACAGTTCCCAGGTCAAGCAAAGACAGGGAGATTTGCATACAAGCTGCAAAAAGGTACTCTGTGTTTCACACCTCACACTACAGGGGTAGCGCTACCTCCAACAAGGGCCCCACCACGTGCACCACCGTTTCCCCAGGGGACTGAGTCTGTATCAGCTGAGGGGGAGAAAATAATAGGGACTCTACTGTTGGGAGGGTGTCACTGATGGGTGCTGAACTTTCACACTGTGCAGTATAGGATTATGTTATAAATATCTGTGTTATTCTGTTGCACTGTTTTTATTCTTTGCATTTTACAATATATATTGTGGGTACCATTCCCCTTTAAAATACATACTGTGTGCAGTTATTATTAGAATTGCTTGTTGTTTTCTTAGCAGGGATAAACATCTATCATTAGATACCTAGCTAAGTGGAGGCACTGCCAAAAGCTCATTATTCCCCAAACTCCCAAATTCTGCGGAGACTCAGCATCATCCTGTTAGCGCCAAAGTCAGAGGTAATCATGGATAAAGTCGGAAGTTGGTCACCGGCCAATCCGGAAGGGGTTACAGATGGAGGCACTGCTGAGATGAATTGGGGAGCAAGTAAAGTCTTCAGTACAGTATCCTACCCTACATCTCAAGAAGTGAGAGTTTGGGCCTTAAAGAGGAAGGTTCCACCCAAGCAAGTTGTGGCTGTATGTAATTTGCCTGAAAGGGCTAGTAAGAAGGAAATGAAAGCTACTTTGAGGCAAATATCTGGCTTAGAGCAAGTCTGCATTGTAGACACTAGGGCTGACCCTATTACCAAACAGGGAGTGGCCTTGATCAAAGGCAGGAAAGACTTGGACAAGGAAGATGGCCCCCTCTGTATACATTTGACAAAAGCCTCTCCAGCAGGGTGCCCGCTAGTATATGCCCACGAAGAGGATGAAGATAGCACAGACAGAGATCCTCACAATGTTTTTAGCTCATCTTCTGATGAAAGTGATGATGCGGAAGATGATCTGTCTCTAAAGAGTCCGGACATTGGGTCCCAGAAACCCCCTCGCAGATCATCATCATCTTCCAAATCTCCTCATTCTTCTAATAAATCAGTAGAATCTGTGGAGCTATCTACAGTGCTACTACAGTTATCTGATACTATAGTTCAGGCCACACACACTCACAGCTACAGGAAGTTAAACGTTTTCTCTGGTACTGTACCTGTTCCTACAGGGGAGGAGGATTTTGAGACATGGAGGAGTAATGCTCTTCAGGTCCTAGAGGAATGGACTTGTACAGATAATGCCAAACGGCAGAGGCTAATGGAGAGTCTGAGACCTCCAGCAGTGAACTTAGTGAGACTCCATAAGAAGAGACATACTGATGCAACAGTGAATGATTTCATGAAAGTGTTACAAGACACCTATGGGGAAGTAGAGGACCCTGAAGAGCTAAATGCACAACTGTCTGCCACCAAACAGAAGGTGAATGAAAAGGCTTCTGATTTCATTATCCGATTGGAGCTCATGTTATGGAAGTTGGTTGACAAAGGAGTAATTTCCATCTCTGACATAGACCGGCGGAGAACCAGACAAGTTCTCAGAGGAGCCCTATCTCATGACCCAGTGATGCTCAAATTAAGGGCCAGTCTGCCACAAGAGCCTGTTACTTATTCTGAAATGGTACAAAGGGTGAAAGAGTTGGAAAGTCAGATGTCTCCTCACCCTGTCAGGAAGCCTGATGAGAAGAAAACATCCTCTCAAGAACCCCATATGACGGAAGAGTTGTTGACAGTGAAGAAGAAACTGGCTGAGCTGGAATCAAAATTCAGCACTCCCCAGAAAAGTGCTGGGGCAACATTACCCAGAGATAGGAGAATGTCAGCCCATTCCCCTACCATGAGTAGGTCAAGGGAGTTTAGATGTTTCTCATGTGGACAACTTGGTCACCTTGCAAGGGAATGCACTAACACCAAAGAAGTTCATTATGTGGAAACTCTAACTATAGAACAGCCGACCCCCTCCCACACGCCTAGGCAGAAGAGGAAATGGAAAAAAAGGAGACGCATGAGGGGGATTAACAGTTTAGCCATAAATCCCAGAGTGGGACCTAAATCTATAATATCTATTATAGTGGAGGGAATCCATGCATCTGCGTTACTTGATACAGGATCACAAGTAACCATCATATATAGATCATTCTATGATAATCATCTGAAGCACATTCCTATTCAGCCTGCTGATGACATTAAGCTCTGGGGATTAAGTTCTCAGGCCTACCCTGTAGAAGGGTTTATCCAAGTAAAGTTAACCATACCCCAAATCAACACAGGGATGGTTTGCCCCATGGACATTGAGGCACTAATCTGTCCAGCGCCTAGAGATCACTGTGCCCCAGTAATTCTGGGCACGAATGCACAGGTGGTGCAGGATGTGTTTTGGGCTTACCTGAAAGAAGTGGGAGATGTATCTCTGGCTCGACTGATGGAAATTCATCCTGGTCTAGGAAAAGAGTGTCACAAGTTGGCCCTTCAAACACAATCTGGGAAATTCCACCATGTAGGTGGACGTTCTGTGTGTCTTCAGCCAGGAGAAGTAAGGATCCTACAAGCTGTAGCCACTTTACCTGAAGGACTAGTTGGTGGAGGTCAACAATACTCTGTTGAGTCCCTTCCCGAGAAAGATGCTAAGAAAGGTTGGACAGTAATGCCCGAAGTTAAAGACTGGAGGAACAGGAAGACAAGTGTATTCTCAGTGACTGTTCGGAATATATCTCATACAAGCGTAGAGATCGCTCATCAACAGGAATTAGGAGTGGTTTATCTTTTGGAAGACATAACTCCATTAACTGCTATGAAGGTTGGATCAGAAGAGAACTCCCACAGACCCTTGGAGTTCAACTTCAGAGATTCCAGCTTACCTCAAGGATGCAAGGACAAGCTCTGTGCTGAGCTTTTATCAAGAGAGAAAGTATTCTCTAGAGAGGAGATGGATGTTGGATGTGCCAGGAGTGCTCGTCATATCATCAGGTTAGACAACCCTACTCCATTCAGGGAGCGGTCCAGAAGAATAGCTCCACGAGACATTGACGATGTAAGGGACATTCTTCAACAGATGGAAGGGGCAGGAATTATTACTGAATCCCGGAGCCCCTATGCCTCTCCTATTGTGGTAGTTAGGAAAAAGAATGGATCAGTTAGATTATGTGTCGACTACCGTACTCTGAATAGGAGAACCATTCCAGATCAATACACCCTACCACGAATTGAGGATCTTCTGAATGCCTTATGTGGGAGTCGGTGGTTCAGTGTCCTGGACTTGAGATCTGGATACTACCAGGTACCCATGAAGGTGGAAGATCAAGAGAAGACAGCCTTTATCTGCCCACTGGGGTTTTATCAGTTCACCAGGATGCCTCAAGGTGTCACGGGAGCCCCTGCAACCTTCCAGTGTCTCATGGAAAAGACAATAGGGAATATGAACCCTAAAGAATGTCTGGTCTACCTAGACGATATTATAGTCTTCGGGAAAACCCCTGAAGAGCATGAGGCTAGATTGCTCAAGGTATTAGATCGACTACAGGAGGAAGGCTTGAAACTCTCACTGGATAAGTGTAAGTTCGCCCAGAGCTCCGTCACCTATGTGGGCCATGTGGTGTCAGCAGATGGCGTGACCACAGATCCTGCAAAGATCGAAGCAGTAGTAAACTGGCCAAGACCTAACAATGTTGAAGAACTACGGTCTTTTCTGGGGTTTTGTGGTTACTACTGAAGATTTGTAGAAGGCTAATCGAAAATAGCCAGAGAGCTCCATGATCTCCTGAAGACAACCCCAGGGGAAGGGGGACAGAAGGCACCGCGCTCCAAAGAGCCCTTTGGAGAACAATGGACATCAAGATGTGAAGAGGCATTTCATATGCTTAAGAAGAAGCTCACTGAGGCTCCAGTACTGGCATATGCAGATCCTGATAAACCCTATGTCTTGCATGTGGATGCTAGTTTTGAGGGGTTGGGAGCTGTTCTACATCAGATCTACCCTGAAGGATTGAGGCCCGTAGCATATTCTAGTAGAAGTTTGAATGGAAGTGAGAAGAACTACTCTGTGCATAAGTTGGAGTTCTTAGCACTCAAGTGGGCTATTGTAAATAAGCTCCATGACTACCTATATGGAGTTCAATTTGAAGTAAGAACAGACAATAACCCTCTCACTTACATATTGACCACGGCTAAGTTAGATGCAACTGGACATCGATGGTTGGCAGCACTTTCCAATTATCATTTCACCCTGAAGTACAAGCCTGGGCCCAAGAATGTGAGTGCTGATGCTCTATCCAGAAGACCAGGACTACCCCCAACACAAGAAGATGAGGAATGGGAAGAAATCCCTGGTCCAGGGGTGAGAGCCTTGTGTAAAACTGCCACGGTTGTTGGGGATTGTGTAGACTTCTCTGAGCTGAGATGCATTGATTCAGTTAGCTGGACTCCTGGAGTAGTTCCCGATACCTTGTGTCTACCAGTGATCCTGAAGCAGTGGTCCGCAATTGGGCTGGAAGACAAAAGGAGAGCTCAGTATCAAGATCCTGTAGTAGGCCCAGTGCTACGAGCGGTGAAGTAAAAAAACCCTGCCTTGTTGAGGAGTCTTTGCAATGAGGATCGTGATATCTTCAGAAGAGAGTGGAGTAAGCTTCAGGTAGAAAGAGGACTACTGTACAGGATTGCCCAATATCATGACCACCCAGGTAGAAAACAATTAGTGTTGCCACAGAAGTTTAAAGGAATGGTCCTGAGTAGTGTTGAGCGAGCATGTTCGGCCGATGCTCGGATCGGCTCGAGCATCGCTCTGCTCGGCACATGGCGGTACTCGTACGAGTACCGCATGTGCTCGCCCGCCATGTTCGGGTCTCCTCCCCGCACGTTTTGCGGCTGCTGCGCAGCCAATAAACGTGCAGGAAGGCTCTGACATCAGTGTAATGCCAGCAGCCATGTTGGCTGCTGGCATTACACTGATTGGCTGGCCAGAACCCGTGGTCGGGTGCTGTATAGCACCTGACCAGCGAGTTCGGCTCAGTCTTAGCCAGGGAGAGCTGAGGATAGGAAGGGAAAGTCAGTGTAGGGAGGAAAAAAAGCAAAATTGTGAAAAAAAAAGAACCAAAAGTCCTTTTTAGGACTACTGTGTGTGGGGGCAGCAGGTTATTTTGTGTGGGGGGAAAAAAAAAAAAAAACATATATTCTGTTTAGTGTGCAAAGTTGCAGATTAGAGCACATTCTGTTTAGTGTGCACAGTTGCAGATTAGAGCACATTCTGTTTAGTGTGCAAAGTTGCAGATTAGAGCACATTCTGTTTAGTGTGCAAAGTTGCAGATTAGAGCACATTCTGTTTAGTGTGCAAAGTTGCAGATTAGAGCACATTCTGTTAAGTCTTCAAACTAAAATATCAAAGTCACATATTCCATTCAGTGTGCGTCGCCGCAGTTTAGCAGCACATTCTGTGTACTGTGCAGAGTTGCAGAATAGGAAGAAATACTGTTAAGTCTTCAAACTGAAATATCAAAGTCACATATTCCATTCAGTGTGCGTCGCCGCAGTTTAGCAGCACATTCTGTGTACTGTGCAGAGTTGCAGAATAGGAAGAAAAACTGTTAAGTCTTCAAACTAAAATATCAAAGTCACATATTCCATTCAGTGTGCGTCACCGCAGTTTAGCAGCACATTCTGTGTACTGTGCAGAGTTGCAGAATAGGAAGAAATACTGTTAAGTCTTCAAACTAAAATATCAAAGTCACATATTCCATTCAGTGTGCTTCGCCGCAGTTTAGCAGCACATTCTGTGTACTGTGCAGAGTTGCAGAATAGGAAGAAATACTGTTAAGTCTTCAAACTAAAATATCAAAGTCACATATTCCATTCAGTGTGCTTCGCCGCAGTTTAGCAGCACATTCTGTGTACTGTGCACAGTTGCAGAATAGGAAGAAATACTGTTAAGTTTTCAAACTCAAATATTAAAGTCACATATTCCATTCAGTGTGTGTCACCGCAGTTTAGCAGCCTATTCTGTGTACTCTGCACAGTTGCAGAATAGGAAGAAATACTGTTAAGTTTTCAAACTCAAATATTAAAGTCACATATTCCATTCTGTGTGTGTCACCGCAGTTTAGCAGCCTATTCTGTGTAATCTGCACAGTTGCAGAATAGGAAGAAATACTGTTAAGTTTTCAAACTCAAATATTAAATTCACATATTCCATTCAGTGTGTGTCACCGCAGTTTAGCAGCCTATTCTGTGTACTCTGCACAGTTGCAGAATAGGAAGAAATACTGTTAAGTTTTCAAACTCAAATATTAAAGTCACATATTCCATTCTGTGTTCGTCACCGCAGTTTAGCAGCCTATTCTGTGTACTCTGCACAGTTGCAGAATAGGAAGAAATACTGTTAAGTTTTCAAACTCAAATATTAAAGTCACATATTCCATTCTGTGTGTGTCACCGCAGTTTAGCAGCCTATTCTGTGTACTCTGCACAGTTGCAGAATAGGAAGAAATACTGTTAAGTTTTCAAACTCAAATATTAAAGTCACATATTCCATTCTGTGTGCGTCACCGCAGTTTAGCAGCCTATTCTGTGTACTCTGCACAGTTGCAGAATAGGAAGAAATACTGTTAAGTTTTCAAACTCAAATATTAAAGTCACATATTCCATTCAGTGTGTGTCACCGCAGTTTAGCAGCCTATTCTGTGTACTCTGCACAGTTGCAGAATAGGAAGAAATACTGTTAAGTTTTCAAACTCAAATATTAAAGTCACATATTCCATTCAGTGTGTGTCACCGCAGTTTAGCAGCCTATTCTGTGTACTCTGCACAGTTGCAGAATAGGAAGAAATACTGTTAAGTTTTCAAACTCAAATATTAAAGTCACATATTCCGTGTAAGATGAAGAAGGCAGGTAAAAAGGGACGGGGAAGTGGACGTGATCCTGATAGTTCAGGGCGCGGGTCAGGACGCGGAGAAACTGTGCCTGGTGCCAGAGCAGAAGAAAGAAAGACATCCACCATACCTAGCTTCATGTCTAATTTTACAGGGCGTCGCAGGACATCACTCTCGAGGTCCGACCACTGCGAACAGGTGGTCGGTTGGATGACAGCTGATACTGCTTCCAGTCGGTTAAGCACCACCCTGTCTTCCACCAAGTCCACTCTCAGTAGCCAAGAGTCTGGTCAACATAATCCTCACTCTGATCATCCTTCCTCCCACCATACACGGTCTGGTCAAAGAAGTGATCCCACACTGGGATATAGTGAGGAGCTCGTCTCATCACCAATCCTTCATTTGACCCTCTCTCCAAGCACGCTTGCAGAGGAACATGACATCTTGTGCCCTGATTCACAACCTCTAGAGGCTACCCAATCACAAGAAGATGACAGATGTGAACGGCATTTAAGGTCAAAGGAAGTAGTGGATGATGATGATGATGATGAGACACAGTTGCCATTAAATCAACCACTATTTCCGTCTCAAGACCTTGTTGAGGAGAATGTTATACAGTTGTCAATGACTGAGTATGTGGTGGGATCAAGACTTGAGGAGGATGATCAGAGTGAGGAAGTGGAGGAGGACTTGGTGGACGATGAGGTGACTGACCCCACCTGGGAAGGTGTAGAGCCGAGCGATGACAGCAGTCCTGAGGGTGAGCCATCTGCAGCACCGCAACAGGCTGGAAGAGGCAGTGGTGTGGCTACAGAAAGAAGGCGGACCGCACCAAACCGGCCCGCAAATGTTCCACGGAGCACCCCCTTGCGTAAATCTACCTTGCCAAAGGGTAGGTGTTCCGCGGTATGGCGTTTTTTTAAGGAAAGTGCGGACGACAAAAGAATTGTAGTTTGCAACCTGTGCCACACCAGAATGAGCCGAGGCATGAACACTAGAAACCTCACCACCACCAGCATGATCCGACACATGGCATCCAAGCACCGTAATAAGTGGGAGGAACGCCTGGATCGGCCATCTGTGTCTGCAGGCCACACCACTGCCTCCTCTTCCCCTGTTTTCGGTGCCGGCCAATCGCCTGTCGAAGGCGCAGGCCCGCATACCTCCCGCCCTGCACCTGTACCATCTGAAGCACCATCAGCGACCACATCCACTTCCCTGTCCCAGCACAGCGTCCAAATGTCGTTACCCCAGGCATTTGAGCGCAAGAGAAAATACCCAGCCACCCACCCACAGGCCATAGCACTAACCTCACACCTTTCCAAATTACTGGCCATCGAAATGCTGCCATTTAGGCTTGTGGACACTGAGTCCTTCCGCAGCCTGATGGCAGCAGCTGTCCCTCGGTACGCGGTCCCCAGCCGCCACTACTTTTCCCGGTGTGCCATCCCCGCATTACACCACCATGTGTCCCGTAACATCACCCGTGCCCTGACCAACGCAGTTACTGGGAAGGTCCACTTAACGACTGACACATGGACAAGTGCTTGTGGCCAGGGACGCTACATTTCCCTGACGGCACACTGGGTGAATGTCGTGGAGGCTGGGAGCGACTCGGACCCTGGGATGGCACGGGTGCTACCCACGCCGAGGATTGCGGGCCCTACCTCCATCAGGGTTTCCGCCAGCACCTACGTTATTGGCTCCTCCTCCTCCGTTTCCACCTCCGAATTCTCTACACGCAGCGCCACTCCCCCATCAGCCAGTAGCTGGAAGCAGTGTAGCACTGCAGTGGGGAAGCGTCAACAGGCCGTGCTGAAGCTGATCTGCCTTGGGGACAAACAGCACACGGCCTCAGAGCTGTTGCAGGGGATTAGTCACCAGACCGAGCAGTGGCTCTTGCCACTCAACCTGCAACCAGGCATGGTTGTGTGTGATAATGGGCGTAACTTGGTGGCGGCTTTGGAGCTCGGCAAGCTCACACACGTACCATGCCTAGCGCATGTATTTAATTTAGTGGTTCAGCGATTTCTAAAAACCTACCCCAATGTGCATGATCTCTTGACCAAGGTGCGCCGCGTGTGTGCACATTTCCGTAAGTCATCTACAGCTTCGGCCGGCCTGTTGAAGCTGCAGCAGCGCTTACAATTGCCAGCTCACCGGCTGCTGTGTGACGTGAGCACGCGCTGGAACTCCACCTTCCACATGTTGGCCGGGCTTTGTGAGCAGCAGAGGGCAGTAGTGGAGTACCAGCTGTTACACGGTCGTCGCCTCTCCGTTCAACTTCCTGTAATCAGAAGTGAGGAGTGGGAATGGATGTCAGACCTCTGCGAGGTTTTACGCAATTTTGAGGAATCGACACAGATGGTGAGCGGCGATAACGCTATTATCAGTGTAACCATCCCACTTCTGTGTCTACTGAAACGCTCGCTGCTCACAATTAAAACCGACGCTTTGCATGTGGAAGAGGTGGAAATGGGGGAGGAAGAGCTTACACAAGGTGATAGCCAGAGCACCCTCACTTCGTCTTCTCAGCGACAATTGGAGGAGGCGGAGGAGGAGGAGGAGGAGGAGGAGGAAGACACGGTTGCCTCCGCTACAGAGGGTAGCCATGGAACTTTAGTTCCATCTCTTCAGCGTGGGTGGGCAGAAGAGGAGGAAGAGGATGAGGAGATTGAGAGTCATCCTCCTGGTGAGGACAGCGAAATCTTGACTGTTGGTACTCTGGCACACATGGCTGACTTTATGTTAGGCTGCCTTTCCCATGACCCACGCGTTGTACGCATTTTAGACAACACGGATTACTGGGTGTTCACCCTTCTGGACCCCCGCTACAAAGAGAATTTCTCATCTCTCATTCCTCCGGTGGAGAGGACAAGCAAAATGGTGCAATACCAGAAGGTTCTTGTTGAAAAATTGCTCCAAAATGTTCCATCTGACAACGCTGGCGGCAGAGTACGTGCTACCTTGGCCAACCGAGAAGGGGAGAAAAGGGGAGCACACAGCAGTTCTGACAAAGGCAGGGCAACACTCTCCAAGGCGTGGGACACCTTCATGACACCCCGCCAGCACCCTCACCCTGATGCGCAGCCTAGTGTCACAAGGAGGGAAAAGTTTTGGAAGATGGTGAAGGAGTACGTAGCAGACCGTGTCAGCGTCCTCAATGATCCCTCTGTGCCTTACAACTACTGGGTGTCCAAGCTGGACACGTGGTATGAACTGGCACTCTACGCCTTAGAGGTGCTGGCCTGCCCTGCTGCCAGCGTTCTGTCTGAGCGGGTATTTAGTGCTGCTGGTGGCATCATAACAGATAAGCGTATCCGCCTTTCCACCGAAAATGCTGATAGGTTGACACTTATAAAAATGAACAAGGCCTGGATTTCCCCTGACTTCTCCACTCCACTGGAGGAAAGCCCCGGGGGAACATAAACTCACTTTACATATATTATTTACAATGATGGGAATACTCTGTATTCCCATTCACCCCTTCCACCCAAAAAACGGGTATATGGTTGACTCTTAATCTTCTTATCCTCCTCCTCCTCTTCCATATGCCCTGTGCTATAATTTTTATATAGGGCCAGCTCACCAGCGGGCCCTGTTTGACAATTTTTATATAGGTCAGCTCACCAGCGGGCCTTCTCATATAATGTTTTATTGGGTCAGCTCTCTAGCGGGCCCTCTCATATAATGTTTTATAGCGTCAGCTCACTAGCGGGCCTTCGCATATAATGTTTTATAGCGTCAGCTCACTAGCGGGCCTTCGCATATAATGTTTTATAGCGTCAGCTCACTAGCGGGCCTTCGCATATAATGTTTAGGATGGTCAGCTCTGCAGCAGACCCTCACCCATAATGTTTTAGATGGTCAGCTCAGCGCACGTTTCCCTCTTAATCATGGCCTCAGTTCAATAAAATCAAGGAAATTTTTGGGATAATTTGCCTCTGCGCACGTTTCCCTCTTAATCATGGCCTCACTTCAGAAAATCAAGGAAATTTTTGGGATAATTTGCCTCTGCGCACGTTTCCCTCTTAATCATGGCCTCACTTCAGAAAATCAAGGAAATTTTTGGGATAATTTGCAGATGATATACAAGTAAATATACAGCAAATATTGTTTGGTAACAATTTTTCGCCTAAAGTCGTTTTTATTTTCCTTTTTGTGTGTTTTATGGTCAGTCTGTAAAAATGGCGTACTACGGGCGAAAGATCGTTCCCAGCAGCGATGTTGGAGTCCAAGATGCATCCAGACATCCTCCCTATGCTGTCCCTGAACCATTTCTGTGGTGTTTCCATCCTTTTCTGTCCTTTTCCTATGGACCAGGCACCCTCCCCTCATCAGAGCAGGGGGTGCCTGGTGTAATGCTCGAGTCCTCCCATTGACTTCAATGGGGCTCGGGTGCTCGGCCGAGCATTCGAGCCTCAGGGGGTGCTCGGTCAGAGCACCCGAACACCCGAGCATTGGGGTGCTCGCTCATCACTAGTCCTGAGAGCTCTTCATGATCAGCATGGACATTTAGGTGTGGACAAAACGTATGGTCTAGTCCAAGACCGATTCTATTGGCCGAAGATGCGAGAAATGGTGGAGCAGTACTGCAGGACTTGCAGAAGATGCATACAGTGTAAGACCTTACCCACCAAAGCTGCACCAATGGGCCACCTCAAGAGTTCAGGCCCCATGGACTTGGTATGCATGGACTTCCTCTGCATAGAGTCAGACTCGACTGGAAGTGGGAATGTCCTAGTTATAACCGATCACTTCACAAGATATGCCCAATCATTTCCAACCAAGGATCAGAAAGCAGCCACCGTGGCCAAAGTGTTATGGCAGAAGTATTTCATGCACTATGGACTTCCTAATAGACTTCATTCTGACCAGGGGCGAGATTTTGAGAGCAGGTTAATCAAAGAACTCCTAAAGTTGCTTCAGATAGAAAAATCAAGAACAACCCCATACCACCGGAGGGAGATGCTCTGCCTGAGAGATTCAATCGAACTCTCCTGGATATGCTAGGAACCCTCAAGGATTCAGAGAAAAGATCTTGGAGTCGGCATGTAGAAGCAATGGTCCATGCCTACAATTGCACTAGACACGAGTCGACAGGTTACTCCCCATATTTCCTGATGTTTGGGAGAGAAGCTAGATTGCCTATAGGCATTCGACTGGGAGTCTCCCCTGATGGTATGAGTTAAGCTTCTCACTACCAATATGTGAAGAAACTGAAAGACAGTCTTCAGAGAGCCTATGAGCTGGCTGAACAAGCCACAGCCAGACTCAATGAAAATAACAAGAGAAGATATGACCGCAAAGTGAGATTTAAGGAGATCAAGCCTGGAGATAGGGTACTCCTTCGCAATTTGGGAGTGCCTGGAAAGCATAAACTAGCAGACCGCTGGAAAGATACTCTATTTGAAGTGGCGTCCAAAATTCCAGGGATACCGGTATACAGGATAAGAGGACCCAATGGCCAGATTAAAGCTTGGCATCGCAATCACCTACTGCCAGTCATATACAGTGAAGAAGAGGATTCACAAGATTCCAATGTGAAAGATAGGGATGAAGGCCCTAGTCAAATACCTGGGCAAGTGGACACCCCCAATATTCATTCAGAGGAAGGGGATGATGGAGTGCCACTTGGCTCTGATGAAGATAGAGGAGAGGTTACAACTGATCAGGACTGGTGGACATTACCAGATGACATGTCTCAGCAGATGCCTCTTTTAAATCCTCCCGCCCAGATAAATCTAAACCCTGAAAGTCCCAGCTTTGTTCCAGCTTCTGAGAGAAGGAACTTGAGTCCTATGAGGGAGTTGGGGCCTCAAGCCACTGGAGATCTCCCCAACACTGAAGACAGAAGAAATACTGAAGAAGTGCACAGACTTCCTCCACGGGAGTTGAGAAGGGGACAACGAGTGAGGCGTCCTCCTAGGACACTAACTTATGATTCCATAGGGGAACCCAGCTATGAATATCCTACTAATGTACAGTCTAAAGTAGTTGTACTTTTACATGCTCTTGCTGATGTGTTTTGTGTAGAAGATACTCTGTATTAGTTTGTTCTCATATCTAGTGTAATATGACTTTTGTAAATGTTATGTTGTGTATGACTTTTCACATGGACTACCTCATCTTGCCAGTGGAAGGCAAGAATTTAACAGAGAGGAGAATGTAACCCTGGTATCCAGATACCTCCAGTTACCACAGAGTTACACTGTAGACCATAGAGTTATCTGTGGATGACTCATTGCCCCAGCATTCCCCTCAGCCAATGAGAATCCTGCTGAGTATCCAGGAAGGGGAAGGATGAACTAGGGGAGCTGGAGGAGTTTCAGTTTTGGTTTGAGCAGGGGAAGTGAGCAGAACTCCCTGCTGCTCAGCATAAGAGACATTTTAAACCACATGTCTGCTAGGAGTTGTATATTAAAGTGAGAGATCCCAGAAGTCTCCTAGTGTGGAAGCTTGTGAATGTCTAGCAGTATATCTTGTTTGGTGCACTACTCCACATGTTACTTATGAAGAAGGAACTGACACTCCAGTAACCATCCAGACGCCTGTCAGAGGAATTCCTGTAGGTGACCTGCCTGCCAATCAAGGTGTTGCTGCTCAGAGGGTTCAAGTGCAAAGCTGTGCAAAGCTGTCCAAAGGTGCAAGGCCTGCAATCAGCATAGAAGGGAGGAAAGCACAGTTCCCAGGTCAAGCAAAGACAGGGAGATTTGCATACAAGCTGCAAAAAGGTACTCTGTGTTTCACACCTCACACTACAGGGGTAACGCTACCTCCAACAAGGGCCCCACCACGTGCACCACCGTTTCCCCAGGGGACTGAGTCTGTATCAGCTGAGGGGGAGGAAATAATAGGGACTCTACTGTTGGGAGGGTGTCACTGATGGGTGCTGAACTTTCACACTGTGAAGTATAGGATTATGTTATAAATATCTGTGTTATTCTGTTGCACTGTTTTTATTCTTTGCATTTTACAATATATATTGTGGGTACCATTCCCCTTTAAAATACATACTGTGTGCAGTTATTATTAGAATTGCTTTGTTGTTTTCTTAGCAGGGATAAACATCTATCATTAGATACCTAGCTAAGTGGAGGCACTGCCAAAAGCTCATTATTCCCCAAACTCCCAAATTCTGCGGAGACTCAGCATCATCCTGTTAGCGCCAAAGTCAGAGGTAATCATGGATAAAGTCGGAAGTTGGTCACCGGCCAATCCGGAAGGGGTTACACTGAGTCAGACTTTCACATTTCCTTTGGCCCTAGGAATTTGCCTAGTATTCCTTGTTGATAACCCAGCTCTGTATGCCATATTTTTCTAGAAAGACTTTGATTAAAACTTTTTGAAAATTATTATGTAAAATATGCTTGTTTTTGTCATTCTGATTATGAGACCTATGAATAATGATATTTCTTTTTGTACCCCTTTATAACGCTCTTGTCCTGATCTATAAAATGTTAAGAGGTGCCCTGAGAATTCCAGACTGGGTGTTTAGGGTGCAGTGAGAAAAAAATAAATAAATAAAGATTGAGAACCATTGAATTAGAAAGACCATTTATTGGAAACTAAGAGATGAATACAAAAGGATGCCTTATTTAGCATAAATGTAATGATTATAGGACAATAGACATGAGAACGTAGATTATATTTTGCAGTCACATAAAAACAGGTCTCCCAAGTCCTTACCAGAGATTGTCTATTAAAATCATATTTGTTGTTTGCTGTGATTTATCAATGTATTTTGATCTACATCACTTTTATTAAAGGTTACTTTTAAGTCATGACTCATGTGCTTGTTTTTAATTATGTCTTTTTATATATCTAAATGAACTAAAGTGTATGCTTATCACTATAATGTTCTGTCAACTTGTCTTTAAAATGGACCTTTCAACTTGGATTCAAGTTTGCATATTTGGAAACTTCATTAAATACGGCCTATGTGTCATTGTGACAGGAGAGGGGATTCCAACGCTGCTGTCTAGAGGCCCCAACCCCTTTATACCTCCCACTTTGACTCAGTGCTAGCTGTTTGTTTAGTCTTTACAAACATTGCCAACCCAGAATACACTTGGGTCCACTCACAGCAAGAATTCTGGCATTTATGCATGAAAGTGGGACACAGAGTGAATGTAGTGTTACTGTTTGGTAGACTGAGGTTTTGGAACAAGGGATAGGATTGATCATCCCGAGAAAAAGATAATACATTGCATTAATTAGTGGGGTTCGTGCACACAAACATAGGACAACAATTACAAGCAAATTATTAGGGGTAAAATATAAAACCTCTACCCTTCTACTATTCTTTTATTGATAGATTAGTGAAATTGTATAGATTGGCAATGATCCCACTTAATAATCAAAGTCCATTTTATTTTACTCTGAAGCCTCAATACAGTCCCAGTAGAGGCAGCAGTATGGCACACAGATCACTGCACATTCACCAGGTGCTGTCTTGCATGGAGCTTCTTTTTACCTTATATTCCTGGCAGATGGTTTGGGGAAACAATCCCATGAAACCATGCACAGTACACTTTTATTATTCTGGGGCTATAACCCCTGGATTTTAGCTTTAAGGCCCACAACCTTGTCATAAGAACATTGGGGCAGTTTCTATAGCTGCAGTTGCCAAATCTTGGCTTACAGTACACAGTTAAGATAGGAAACTGGCCACTTAAATGCCCACTCACCCTAACTCCTCAGGCTATGGGGTATCCTATTGAAATGTTACCATCTATTGGGTGACCATCAATATGACACGTTAAAAATGTTACTTTATTCATAGATGCTTATTACTTTTATTGCATGGCACACTGCAGTCCCAAAAATAATAATCCAACAATTACAGAAAAAAAGAGGATAGAAAAGAAGGTGTGTTATATTAACAAATAAGCAACCAAAGTACAAAGTTACTAGGCTTAGAAACCACTAACAGTACAGGGGACTAGTTCAGTGTTGTATATTTCAAAGGGACTGATAATATAGAATCTCTGAAAAGTCAATTTTTATTCTATCATCATTACAATGTTACAAAATAAATTAGAAAAAAGTGATTTTTTTTCAAACAGAGAGGATTCCATTTATGGTCTATGGCAATCCTCAAACCTGTTACTGTACCTTTGCTTATATTCCAAATACTTTTATATTCACGTCTGATCTTACTCCTAGTATTCTTTTAATATTGATTTTATCATAGGTTTTATTTCTAGTTTTAGGAGGCCCACATTCGCTTATGAGCTTCAAACTCATGCAGTTTATTATAATCTGTTATAACTTATGCTGTCAATTTTAACAGCCCTCATATAGACTCTCAAAATTCCAGAAGGTTATTTTCCATACATAAAATAAAATAGTCCAGTGCATTCAATGGACTTTTAATAGGTTGACCACAATTTTATTATGTGTGTGTCTTACAGTAAAGCATCTCAAACAATAATTTGTATGAAAGCAATGTATACAATGAAACACATATATAAGTTACTTGGTCAATTTTCACAACAGAGTGCTCTGTATCACTTTCACTGTAACCACCCTGATAACTCCAGGGATTATAATAAACAGAGTGAACTTGTGAAGGGAAGAGTTAGTATAAATATTTATTTATCTGCCTTGCGGTATAAAACCACATTCTATAGTCAGCACTAATGCAGTGTACATAAAACACACCATTCATATTATACTGATACAATCATTTCCGGTATAAAGTTCCAGAACATTATTTGTCACTGGGGATGGGAGAAAATTTTTGCCTCAAACTGAAATTGGTGAAAAATAACATTTTCCACTTGGTAAAAAATTTCCAGCAAAAAGTACCATTTTTCCTGCTTCTTCCACATAGCTCATTGCATTGAAATCAATGGGTAGAAAAAATTTTCTTGACCACACAAAAGTTTTCTACAGCCATATAAAAGGCTGTCAGGCTGTCACAGCAGCCATTCTGTGTTTGTGAGAGGAGAAAGCAGCATGTTTTTGAGCTAGAGGAGATAGGGGAATAAAGGGGAACTGAAGTTTAGTTAAGTGAGTCATTTAGGTATTACATTTGTTCTCTGTATTAGGGGATTATGGGGGCACTCTGGAGGAGAAGAAGAGAGGAAGGAGGTTGACTCAAAATACCTTAACATTTGGTATCTGACTGGCAAGACAGAGGCAGCTGGGGTCCAAATTGCTTGCTAATTTTACTTTTATTGTCTCTGTGCTGGGGAAGTCTGGGGAAAGAAGTTGTTGCTTTTGTTTTTTAGTTATATATATTTTTTTGTTTGGACTAAATGTGATAAGATAGGGTGGACAGCTTAAAAAAAAAATAAAAAAAATAATTAAACAAATAGACAACTGAGTGGGAGATCTGTGACTGAGGCAGACTTGATAGACAGTAGAAGACATTGAGAATTTGTTGAGGACCAAGGCAAGACATCACACTCCATCAGTTCTGTACTGTAGAGAATAAAAACACACACAGTACTTGAGTAATGACTAGCAAAATCACAAGCGGGAGCTGGAAAGTGTCAAGGTTTGGCTGAGCTGCTCAAACTCTGCTGCTTGATTCTACTGTCTGAGCTTATCCAGTTCTCTGCTATCCATTAATGCTGCCTTCCCTTTGCTGAATCAGGCTGAATCAGCGGACCTCTCTGTGTTTGCTTATCTGACTGCTATCAGCCAACCCTCCCAGGGTATTTAAAGCAGCTTGACTCACTACCTGATTGCCCTTGTGTTTGTTTATGGCTGCAAGAGTGTTCTACTGTGTTCATGACTTCCTGTGCTTGATCTGGCTTCCTCTGACATCCCTTCTGGTTCCTGACTCTTGGCTTGTTCCTGACATCGCTGATCTCCGTATTCCTGACCCGGCTTGGCTGAGTACCTGTCTTGGTTCCTGACCCCGGCTTGTTTTTTGGTTTACATTTCTGGATCACGATTTTGCTTTGTTTGCTTTTGTTATTTTAATAAAGGTGTTTTGTACTTTACATTTTTGTGTCTATCTGGTTCCTGGTCCATAAAAGAATGGTGGAGGAAATGCAGGGATGTGGGCGTATAACGGTAGTACAAAAACTGACTGCAGCAATGGTTGCTGCAGCATGTACAATAAATGATGATGATCCCTCTCCTCCCAGAGTGGATGCAGTTTGTCAAGGTCCCACCAATCACACCACACCAGTCCCCCACCAACACTACCATACACATCTGCCACATTGTAGGTTGAACTTTGTTTTTTTCAATCACTTGACATCATCATGAATATGTGCCATGGCCACTTAAGCAGGAAGTAAGTGTTGCGGGCATAGGACAAAGGCAGTCAGCATTAGAGTGACCAGACCTCACCTTTAAACGGGGACACACATGAAAATTACATACTGCAGGGCTGCTTGATTTCAGTACAGTCCTGAAATATGCCTTTTTCTTATGTGTCACTGGTTAAAGGGAAGGTCTGGTCAGCCTACTCTGAATGCTAACACATTTTCAAGGTATATGTTGCTGTAGGACTCACAACTTTGACTTCCAGCTACTTATTTCTTCACTACAGCCCTCAGAAGAAGTAATATTGTTCTGGGAAATGTTGCAACATAGGAAACATAGGAAAAAGATGTGTTGGAATAGGTGAAAAATATGTTGAATAGGAGAAAACTGTGTTGGAATAGGCGAAAAAGTTGTTGGAATAGGCAAAAAGGAGAAAATTTTGCATTGGAGAAAAATAGAAAGCTTTCGCGAAAAAAAAGGAAAATTGTCCGTTTTTCTCAAAAAGTCATGCAGGAAATGTTTCTCACTTTTTGCCCACCCCCAATACCAGTCAACAAACCCCACCCCCCAAAAACAAATTCCCTGTTCAACTGATTTTTCCCAATACTCCACTCATAAACAAAGGCATCCTCCTCAGACCCCTTTTATACCATGCCTTATGGGTATTTTTCATCCATTGCAGGTAAATAATACTTTGGAATGTCACACTGTGAGTGATATCTGGTTTAGTCTATACCACATAAGTACAGACCTCTAAACACATCTACTAGTTCATCTCCTTATGCTGGATTTTGTTTATTAACCCCTTAATGACCCTTGACGGTCATAGTACGTCATGGGTAAATCTGACTTAATGACCCATGACTTACTATGGCCGTCATGGAATTAAGGGCTCCCCCCGCGGCTGCATGACGTTCGGGGAGTCCGGAATCCAAATCAAAAGAAAAAAAAATGCTCCATGGTCCTTTGGTGACTGCCACTTGCCTGGCTGGCTGATCATTAAGGGGTTAAGACATCAAGAGAATATTGGATAGCTATACTGACTAAGTGTATTTGTGATCAAATAAGTCTATTTCCAGTGAACTAGTGAACATTCCAGTCGGCTCCATACCATGAGATATATCCATGAACACACACTTGAATCCGGTCATCCACAATCAATTTAACTCAATAAAACTTGGAAGTGAACCAGACAATGCTAATTTAATGTGTGACAAATAATGTTCTGGAGCTTTATACCGGAAATGATTGTATTGGTATAAAATTAACGGACTGTTTTATGTACACTGCATTAGCATTAGACAGATAAATAAATATTGATACTAACTTGTCCCTTCACAAGCTGACTCTGTATTTTAATCCCTGGAATAATCCGGGTGGTGACAGTGACAGTGATACTGAGCACTTTGTTATGAAAACCGACCAAGTAACATATATATGTGTTTCAGTGTATGCATTGCTTTGATACAAATTATTGTTTCAAATACTTTACTGTAAGACACACACATAATAACCTTGTGGTCAACTTATTAAAGGTCCCTTGAATGTACTGGACTATTTTATTTTATGTATGGAAAATAACCTTATGGAATTTTGAGGGTCTATATGAGGGCTGTTAAAATTGACAGCATAAATTATAACAGATTATAATAATGTACATGAATTTGAAGCCCATTAGAGAATGTGGGCCTCCTAGTATTAGAAATAAAACCTAGGATAAAATTAATATAAAAAGGATGCTAGGACTAAGATCGGACGTGAATATAAAAGTATTTGGAATATAAGCAAAAGTTCAGTGATAGATTTGAGGATTGCCATAGTCCATAAATGGAATCCTCTCTTTTTGAAAAAAAAATACTTTTTTCTAATTTATTTTATAACATTTTAATGATGATAGAATAAAAATTGGCTTTTCAGAGGTTCTATATTATCAGTCCCTTTGAAATATACAACACTGAACTAGACCCCTGTACTGTTAGTGGTTTTTAAACATAGCAACTTTGTACTTCGGTTGCTTTTAGGTTAATCTAACACACCTTCTTTTCTAGCCTATTTTTTTCTGTAATTGTTGGATTATCATTTTTGGGACTTGCGGTGTGCCAAGCAATATAAGTAATAGGCATCTATGAACAAAGTAAAATTTTTAATGTGCCATATTGACGGTCACCCAACAGATGGGAACATTTCAATAGGATACCTCCTAGCCTGAGGAGTTAGGGTGAGTGGGCATTTAAGTGGCCAGTTTCCTAAAAAGATTTGGCAGCTACAGCCATTGAAAGTGCCCCAATGTTTTTGTGACAAGGTTGTGGGCCATAAAGCTAAACTCCAGTGGTTATAGCCCCAGAATAATAAAAGTGTACTGTGCATGGTTTTGTGGGATGGTTTCTCCAAACCATCTGCCAGGAATATAAGGTACAAAGACGCTCCATGCAAGACAGCACCTGGTGAATGTGCAGTGGGCTGTGTGCCATACTGCTGCCTCTACCTGGACTGTATTAAGGCTTTAGAGTTAAATTGAAATGGACTTTGAGTATTAAGTGGAATCCCTGCCAATCTATATAATTTTACTAATCCTATGTAACAATTAGCTAAGGATGTTTGTTAGAAGCCGTCATGCACAGTACAGACTGCCCACGCTGTGGCTGTAGTCCTCTCTGCACCTTTCTGGGACCAAGTGCATGACTGCAGTGCTGCCAGTGTTGGCCCGTGTACACAGGCTTTAAAATGAATCTATCAAGAATGGAATAGTAGAAATGTAGAAGTGTTATATTTTATCCCCCCTCATTATTTGCCTTTAGTTATTGTTCTATGATTGTGTTCCATGATCCCACTAATAAATGCAATGTATTATCTTTTTGTCTGGCTGATCACTCTTATCCCTTTTTCCTAAACCTCAGTCTACCAATCAGTAACATTACATCCACTCTTTGTCCCTCTTTCCTGCACTAATGCCAGAATTCTTGTTGTCAGTGGACCCAAGTGTGTCCTGGGTTGGCAGTGTTTGTAAAGACTAAACAAAGACCTAGCACTGAGTCAAAGTGGGAGGTATAAAGGGGTTGGGGCCCCTGGACAGTAGCTTTGGAATCCCCTCTTCCGTCACAATGACACATCGGCCGTATTGAAGTTTCCAAATATGCTAACTTGAATCCAAGTTGAAATGTCCACTTTAAAGACAAGTTGACAGGACATTATAGTGATAAGCATGGACTTTAGTTCATTTAGATATATAAGAAGACATAATTAAAAACAAGCACATGAGTCATGACTTAAAAGTGACCTTTAATAAAAGTGATGTAGATAAAATACATTGATAAATCACAGCAAACAACAAATATGATTTTAATAGACAGTCTCAGCATTTTTTCACACCTGCCTAAGACTTTGCACATTACTGTATATATATATTAATTACATCACCACAACCATCACCACCACAGACATCTGCTTCATTGTAGGTTGTACCCTTTTTTTAATCTCTTTTAAAATAATGGTTAGCCAGCGTAGCAGCAGGCATACACAGAAAACAGACAGTTTAGCCAAATAAGAGTCCCAAATAAATATTTTTTTTGCATGACTCAGGCTTGCAAACTTTACAAGGCCAGAGCTTTATTTCTTAATCAGTACTTTTGTTGTGAAAACTTTCTTTGGCCCCTATTTTCTCTTTTTCACAACCTTGTCACCAACACAAAGAGTGTACATTACAGTAACTGATGACTGCACTGTGCCTGCAACAAGGGAAAAATACTCATGCACACATGATTTCTGGGAGGTGAGAGATGGAGAAAAATTGCCTTCTGCTTCTCCACAATCACCTTCATTGGCTGCTTCAGCATCATCACTGGAGCGAGGATCGGGATTATTGGTGTGAAGTGGAGCAGGCCTTGTTCCCATGTTGCTGTTTGCAGAAGCCAGTCCATGGTGGCCATGGTCCTGAGACTATGGCTCACTAGCCGTCTCATCACCATCCTACTGCTTTCAATTCTGCCACCCCTAAATCACAAGGGAGGGATCATGTTTGGAGACTTTGTCTGTTTCAGTCTGGGGAATGTGGGCTCCCAGTCCATTTAGCAATGGTGGTACCACTGCTAATGTTAGTGACTTCCTTCTACTTATAGACAGAGTCAGCCTCACCGTCCATCCAGCTTCTTTTTTTTTCTCTCTCTTTTTTTTTTTACAAACCACTGGTGGTGATCTGGGAAATATGGGTTCCCACCCTTTAACACTGGTGGCACCACATTTAGTGTTAGTAATAGTGACACACTACTCTTCAGTGAGTCACCAGCCTCCATCTAGCTCCTCTTTTTTCGTGATGGTCATAGTGTCAACCTGTACTATGAACCACTAAGTACCAGCTTTATTTTGTTAATACTTGATTTCAATTATTTTTTTTCTCTCTCTCTCTCACTCTGCCTCCTACTCTTTATCTCTTAAAATACACCACAGTAGAGTGCAGGAGATTATGTATATGGATAGGAAGTTTCACCTTTCACCTCGTTGAGTAACATAGGAGGAAAATAAAAGAATTATCATGAATGTATATGTGTTCCTAGCGAAAAGGCAATAAATGTACATGTTTATACATATGCAAAGCTTCCCACCAGAAAGCAAAAAAAAACATTCTTCTTTTTTTTTGTGAAATGTCCCTTGGGAATCCAAAAGGACTTTTTGCCCGTCCTTATTCACGAGAACATTGGACAAAATGAGAGGCTTGTGGCAATAGGGGGTGCAAGCTGTAGGGGCAATTTGGAATACGGCCTAGAGCACTATGACGTCTTAATCTAGCTCTGGTGGTTACCTAATCCAGAATCAAGCGCACACCAAACTGCCACAGCACCCCGATTGATAAGCACTGTTCTAGTTTCTTAACGGGGCTCAAATGAAATCTGGTAAGGTATTGGTAAATTGAACATTCCAGTCATTTTTGGCACAATGTCAGCGTCAGTGAAATGAGTAGGTGATGTCACAGTGAACTTCTGCAGGATGTTGGTTAAAAACAAGAAGATCTCCATTCGTGCCAATCCCTCCGCTGGACAGATCCGCTTCCCTAATGAAGAACAAGACAAAAGTAAGAAAAACAGCTGAATTTTTAGTCCTTAAACGACCAGTTAAATGTTTTATATTGTAACATTACAAATCACATGAAATGCATTCATAAAGGAAAACAGGAGGAGCTAAGGGTGGAATGCAAGAAAGTGGAGCTTTCACTTACCTAGGTAGGAGTCCATCATGCAGCAGTCATATATATACCTATATAACTATTGTGTGTAACAGAATGACTTATCTAGGTAGGAGTCCACCATAAATCAGTCAGGCATATCTGTGTAATTACTGTGTGTGTCAATGCCTGTGTTCTTCTCCTTTCCTTGCTATCAAAGTCCAGATCAACTCCACAGGCTAAACTACTATTGCTGCAGCAGGTGCAAAGTGTCATTGCCCAGACATCCTTGGGGTCCCTTTAAACGCTGACAAAAGCAAATGTATAGGATTCGTAGTAGCTTGCAGGGAATGGTGTGTATGTGTGTTGGGGGTGGGCATTGTTTTTCACCAGGGTATGGCCAGATTTCTTATTAGCCACATTAGGTAACATCCTAGAGTCCAAATTTTGAGATGTGATTCATCAGCTGTTCACGCCAACATTCTGAATTGTGGGTGTGGCCAGAGCAATCGCAATATCCCTGAAACAGTTTTATACCCCTTTTAACGGCTATTATGTAAGCCCTTGGATGCTAGAGAGATCTCCACTGCATTGTGGAGCAATGCATTGGAGATCTGTCTTGCATCTAAGGTGTTCTGTGAGAAGTGGGGGTGTAGACATGGATGAAGCAAGGCTGCATTGGTTTTACACAAATATATATATATATGTATGTACACATGTACATATATACATATATATATATATATATACAGGGCTCAAAATTTCCACTCGCCTCCTCGCATTTGGTGAGTGGAAATTAAGTGAGGGTGAGTAGAAATTGAAGTCCTGTATCAGGGCTTATTTTAACTCTCCTTTGCGGCGCATCCGGCACCTGATGAGCAGGACAAGACTGAGAGGACAGTACATCATTCACTCTCTGCTGATGTGGTACGTGCGACCGGGCCGGGTGAGGAGTTGCGCAGCTGCGTCTGATGTCACCTGCCGGCGTCCACATATAAATATCTCCCGCTCACTTTCCATGCACGGGAAGCTGACGGAGGCACTGACTGACCAACTGAGGCACTGACTGACCGACTGAGGCACTGACTGACCAACTGAGGCACTGACCAACTGAGGCACTGACTGACTGAGGCACCGAGGCTGACTGACGGAGGCACTGACTGAGGCACTGACTAAGGCACTGAGGCTGACTGATGGAGGCACTGACCTAGGCACCGAGGCTGACTGACAGAGGCACTGACTGAGGCACCGAGGCTGACTGACAGAGGCACTGACTGAGGCACCGAGGCTGACTGACAGAGGCACTGACTGAGGTACCGAGGCTGACTGACAGAGGCACTGACTGAGGCACCGAGGCTGACTGACGGAGGCCCTGACTGAGGCACCGAGGCTGACTGACGGAGGCACTGACTGAGGCACCGAGGCTGACTGACGGAGGCACTGACTGAGGCACCGAGGTTGACCAAACTCAAAAGAAACAAGGAGACAGAAAAGAGGACGTGATTTATTCACTTACTGTATAAGTAACCGCAGTACAAAGATGCTAAGTATGGAAATCATTCACAAAAGGGACTAGTTCAGTGTTGTCTGATAATGACTGGATAACGAGTAAAGAGCTTATTAAAAATACATTTTTATTATTTCCCACATTAAAATATTATAAAGAAAAAAAATCTAAAAAAGGGAGACCCTTTGTATACAGTATCAGTGCCTATGTTGCACAGTGCTTATAGACATATTCTGTACTAATTAAGTACAACTTCTTAGGATTATAGTCTATAGGCATACGAATGTTGTTTTCAATGACAACAAAATTAAGTTATGGTTACTTGTTAACTTAGTCCGGAATATGTCTATAAGTATTTTTAATAAACTCTTTACTCGTTATCCTGTCATTATCAGACAACACTGAACTAGTCCCATTTGTGAGTGATTTCCATACTTAGCATCTTTGTACTGCGGTTACTTATAAGTGAATAAATCACGTCCTCTTTTCTGTCTCCTTGTTTCTTTTGAGTTTGGTTTGATTATTTTTGGGTTTTGTGGTGTGATCAACAACACTAAATTATAGGCATCTATATTGAGCACTGAGGCAATGAGCTACTGTGTATCGGAGCACTGGTAATTAAAATAAATGCAATATCCCATTTGCAAGGCGTGGATAAGCCTAGTTTTGCAGTGCATCCCACAATATAGACTGGTTTATCTACACCGGGGTAATCCGAGTAAGTTTGACAAGATCTGGGGAAGATGGCAGACACGGTGGACAAATAGAGCAGATAATAATGTGGCACTTGATGACGATGGTTGATTGAGGCTTTATCTACTGGTTGTGTGGATGGTTGTGAAATATGGTTGATGAGTGACATATTGGATGCACCCGGTTCATATCGGGTCATTTTGGTGTTGCTGGCTGGTGGGCGGGCAGGGGGGGGGCGCTGCGGGTTTGGGGGAGAGAGGACTCGGGGATGGGGGGTGTTTTAGCATTTTAGTTTGGTTAGGTTTTGAGAGTTGTGGTTATTAGAACTTGTAATAACATTAAAACCTCAGGTTGTCTCTGTACCTTCTACTCATATGACTGTACTCTTTTCAATGTCACAAGAGCCTATTTGTTTTTGATACATTTGAATGTTTCTTTGTAACTTTTTGTACTTGAGTTATGTATGGAGCAATCTGATAATAAAATATATTTAAAAAAAAAATGCAATACAGCAATATAATAATTTTCCCTTCCCCTCTTCCTTAATTATAAGTGTACCTACTAGGGTCTTGCCCAAATGTTCCTTGGCTATATTTGTCCCTCTCCCATGATTTCATATGAACCTATTTACATAGTTACATAGTAATTTAGGTTGAAAAAAGACTTGCGTCCATCCAGTTCAACCCTTTTCCTATTCCTGTTTACCATCGCTGACCCAAAAGAAGGCATCTGACTCCAAATGGCAATCAGACTTCTCCCTGGATCAACAAGCCCTAACTAAATATTAATCCCAATACTAACGTACATAGCCCTCTATATTATGCTCTTTTAAATAAGTATCCAGACCCCTTTTAAAGGCATCTAATGTATTTGATAGCACCACCTCCTCCGGAAGTGCATTCCATACCTTTATTGTCCTTACTGTAAAGAAACCCTTCCGCTGTTGTAGATTAAATCTCATTTCCTCAAGTCTAAGCGGGTGGCCCCTTGTCCTGTGTACTGTTCTGTTAATGAACAGGTCTTTTGAAAGCCCTTTATATGGGCCTTGAACATATTTATATAGTGTTATCATATCCCCTCTAAGACGCCGTTTCTCTAGTGTGTACAAGCTTAACTTTTCTAGCCTTTCTTCATAACTAAAACTTTCCATTCCCCTTACTAGTTTTGTAGCCCTCCTCTGCACTCTCTCTAGTTCCATAATGTCCTTCTTCAGAAAGGGTGCCCAGAATTGAACAGCATATTCTAGGTGGGGTCTTACCATGGACCTGTAAAGAGGCATAATTATATCTTCCTCCCTTGAGTCAATACCCCTTTTAATACATGCCAATATCTTATTGGCCTTTGCAGCTGCCAGCTGGCACTGCATGCTGCTGTTAAGTCTATTGTCTACCATTACTCCCAAATCCTTTTCATTAGTAGATTTCCCCAGAGAAACACCATTTAAACTATATGTTGCATTTTTATTATTATACCCAAAATGCATAACTTTACACTTGTCTATATTGAATCTCATTTGCCATTTGCCTGCCCAGTTACTCAATTTGTCCAAATTCTCTTGTAATGAAGACACATCCAGTTCAGACTTTATTACCTTACTTAATTTTGTGTCATCGGCAAACACTGATACATGGCTTCCTATGCCCTCTGGGAGATCATTAATACACAAATTAAAAAGAAGAGGACCCAGGACAGATCCCTGAGGCACTCCACTTATCACGTTTATCCAACTGGAGAACTTGCCATTTACTACCACTCTTTGCATTCTATCTTTCAGCCAATTTCCAATCCACACACAAACATTTTCCCCTAGGCCAATTTCATTCAATTTGTACGGTAACCTCTTGTGTGGAACAGTATCAAATGCCTTGGCAAAGTCTAAATAGATCACGCACTTGAAATTTCGAGCCCTGTATTTCATTAACTAGATTTGATTCTGAACTGGATCAATTCTGTGGCAAAAAAATGACATAATTGAAGACATATAAAAATTGATCTAAAGCACTGAGACACCCCTAGCATTCAAAGAGTTAACAAAGGTTTCTCCTCAAAAGTGAAAAAGGAGAAAAATGGCACTTTTTGCCGAGTGGCAACTTTTTTCGTAAAAAAATAAATTTTCCTGCTTTTTTCGCCTAGCTCATTGCATTGAAATCAATAGGACAACTAAATTTCCCCCGAGCACATGGCAAGCTTCCCTTATCTTCCCACAGGCATACTATAAAGAGATATAAGAGAGAGAGCAGCTAATTTCTGAGGCAGAGAAGACAGGCTAATACACTGGAGTCAGAGCTTAGTTTAGGCAGTGTTGTAGGCAGGACATTTGTTCTCACTATTAGGGGAGTCTGGGAGACAGAAAAGAAGAAAAGGAGGTTGACCCCCAAATACCCCAACATTCTGTCTGACCAGTTTGATTTGAAAGACACAGGCAGCCGTGGTCCAAGTTCATTGCTGCTCTAGCTCTTATTATCTCTGTGTTATGTATGTCTGGGGGTGTGATTGTGAGAAAGGAGATAAGGAGGATGACCCCAAATACCCCAATATTCTGTCTGACTGATTTGAATTGAAAGACACCTGCAGCTGTGGTCCAAGTTCCTTGCTGAATTTGCTGTTATTACGGCTGTATTATACATGTCTGGGGGAATGACTATGAGAAGGTAGCAAAGGAGATTGACCCTTAATACACCAACATTCGGTCTGACCATTTTGAGTTAACGGAGGCAAATATAGTTTTTGATACCTTTTATTGGCTAACTAAGCAGATTTAAATGCAAGCTTTCAAGACCTTAGGTCTCTTCCTCAGGCATGTTATACAGATAAATATGAAAACATCTCTCTTAAATACAAGTACACATTACATTGTTTATAATAGAAATCAGATAACAGAATGCAGTCCAGATCCAGATATCTTTGATCAGTCAATGGTAAATTGCACTCTTCCTCTGAGGCTTTAGAGGTATTTACGATGCTCTTGGGTCTGTTGGAAAGGTCAATCAACTAAATTGTAATGTGGCAGAAACTCTTTATCTCTATTTAAACCACTACAAATTGCATTCAATTTTAACATTAATTTTACCTCCCATACCTTTCTGTCCCTCTGAGTGCGGAACAATCCCATCAATACAGTTAACTTAATATCCCTGACGCTGTGCCCATTTTGACAAAAATGTTCTCCCACTGGTGTCTCTGTCTTTTTATTATTAACACTGGATCTGTGGGAATTAAACCCCGGGCACATAGACTGCCCACACATGCTACCTCCACCTCTACCATCTTCTCTAGTCATGTTGTTAACACTATCAATTTACAGGGTACTTCTGCCTTGCCAAATTACCTTTACTTAGTTCTTGGGAAGGATTAAAAAACTTAACAAAAACAATCCCAAAATACACTGTTGAATGACAAGGTTGCCAAGATGTGGTTACAGTAAAAAATGGAATTCCTTTACCAAGGATGTGGTTATGGCAGATACAATGGATACATTTAAGAGACAATCAGATATATTTCTTTCAAAAGGAAATATACAGGGTTATACTATGTTTTAGTATGCAAAACCAGAAGGTCTGATACAAACTAACATATCTGGCAGCAGGAAAGCGATATAATTCTTATGTCTCTGGGTTATGACTCAAACGTTGATGGACTTGTGTATTTTTTAAACTTAATTTACTATGTTACTATGAGGGAGGAATGGCTTGTACCCCACAGCTTTTGTGTCTGCTTAAAGGGATAGTAATACTTCGTTTTAACTTTATTTTATTTTGTAGGCATTAAAAAAACATGAAGATTGATATAAGTCTTATCTCTGAAACCTTTATGGTTTAAGAGATATTCACAAAGTATCCCTTCCCTGTTCAACCAGATCAGAAGGGAGATGCCCAGGTAGACTGCAGAGAGGGACAATCTTCAATTAAGATAATGGAAAAAGCTGAAAAACTTGTCAAGGGGGGAAGGGCTTTCATTGTTTTCATACAAAGAAAATTGTCCCCTTCTGTTATCTGTCCTGTCATACAACCAGACTCACATTTGAGAAGAGATGGCTTACACTAGGTAAAAGGGGCGGGGAGGGGAACTTTGCTTGTGAATATCTCATAAACCATAAAGGTTTGAGAGATAAGACTTATATCATTCTTCATGTTTTTTAATGCCTACAAAATAAAATAAAGTTAAAACGAAGTATTACTATCCCTTTAAAATTGACTCCAACATAATAGCTGGATTAAGAATAGGTGATATAGTGCATGTGCCCTGCTTTGCCAATGTGCTAAATTTAGTAGTGACCAGATTCTTTGCACAATCAGAAACCCTCTGAGAGATGCTGAATAGCTCCTTCAAAATCCATGCCAATTTTAGTCGCTCCTACAGTGCACACAATGCTTTATAACAACAAGGACATAACAACCTACAGCATTACCAGCTGAAAATGGAAGTCCCTACAAGGTGGAATTCCACTTTGTACATGCTGGAGTATTTGTACAAGCAGAATAAGGCCATTAGCGAGTACACAATGAAAAACTGGAAGGCTTTGGAGAAAGCTTCTTTTTTCACCTGGTCTTTGGCAACTAATGTGAAATGCATGTGAGCTGCTGAAATCCTTTGATGAAACAATTATGCTGGTGAGTCACATAGGGGCAGGAATTAATAAAATTCTAACACTGATATATTTAATGGAGAAAAACATAAGGAGTATGGCTGAGGAATGAGATATGCCAATGATTTTTTTGCAGGACTCATGCTTGCAAGATATACAAAACCAGTTATTTTTTTCTCAGTCAGGGCTTTTGTTGTGCCCTTGCTTTGTCCCCTTCTTTCCCCTTTTCAAAACCTTGTCACCATCACATTGAGTGAACAGTAGTGTCACCGATGACTGCACTGTGCCTGCCCCAAGGGAAAAATATTCACACACACCCATGATTTCTGGGAAGTGAGAGATGGAGTAGAATGGCCTTCTTCTTATTCCCTACAATCACCTTCACTGGCTGGGGTAGGTGATGCTGCTGCCTCAACATAATCACTGGAGCTAGGATCAGGACTATTGGTGCAAGTGGAGCAGGCCCTGGTGTCATATTGCAGCTTGAAGAAGCCAGTACCATGGTGGTCATTGTGCTCAGACTGTGGCACACTAGCCCTCTCATCGCCATCTTGCAGCTTTTGCAGATGAAACAGGTCTTCCACCACTAGATCAACCACTAGATAATTTGATCTGGTGAATGTGGGCTTCCAATCCATTTAGCACTGGTGGTACCATTCCTAGTGTTAGTCTTCCTTCTCCTTATAGACAGTCACCAGCCTTAGTGTCCATTCAGCTTCTCTTTTTCTACAAAAAACTGGTGGTGGCCTGGAGAATGTGGGCTCCCACCCTTTAATACTGTTAGTGTTAGTAATAGTGACACTTCTCAGTGAGTCACTAGCATCAGGGTCCATCCAGCTTCTCTTTTTCTTTTTTAAAACAGTCTTAGGGCTCGATTTAAAGGCAGATGTTAGCCAAAAAAAAAGACTAACGGGTGCGTTAAGGTGCAGTAAGCCATTCAAAGCTCTGTGTTAAGTTCAGCTAAGGGCAGAGCACAAGTCATAACGGCTGATACATTTACATGCATTGGGACCAGTAGAACAAAATTCCCCAGAGCAATTCAAAAGAGTGCGGGACTGCTAACGGAAGCGAAAAAGATACATGTAATGGCCAAGAGTTAAGACCCAGTTTTGTTAGGCGTTAGACATCTAACGGACAAAAAAACCCCGCTACAGGGCAAAACAGACTAACTGTTCCCCACACAAGAATACAAATGGGAAAATTAACCCGTGCAATTCCAAAATAACACAAAAAACATGTCCACACACCACAGATCACTGGCACACACAACACAACAACCAAGCAACACCACATGGACATGGCCCAACAAAAAAACACCAACACAACATGCCATGGAACAATGGGGGTTAGCACACAACACGGACACCTGCCAACACAAAACAAGCTCACCTGTGCAACATCACCACACGATCCAGACGCAACCTGCACCGTAAAGCTCCACACCCACAACTGACAGGAACACAGCAACCACAACACAGCACACTTGTAAACACAGACACACCTGCAAACACTTACATGGACAACAAACAGCCTCCCATTAGTCAGCACTCACCTCATCACCACACCTACACAACGTCCCACCACCTACTTAAATGGACAGCTAACCACACTCACTTGTGGCTTGTTTTCCACTCAGGAGAGATAGAGATAGAGAGAGAGAGAGAGAGAGAGAAAGAGAGAGAGAGAGAGAGAGAGAGAGAGAGAAAGAGAGATAGAGAGAGAGTGAGAGAGAAAGCGCAGTCAGTATGTTGGGTTACATATTGTTGCAAAGACTGCGGAGAAGGCGTGCATGGGAGAGACCTAGGGAACACCAGCAACCCCCAGGCACACCTGATCAACAGCTTTCACCTGTTGCAAGTGAGGAGGCTCCGGCTCATGAGCCACACAGGAGCCATTCCCCACCTGGAGGACACCTGCCTGCAGATGCACAGCTGCAGCAACAGGATGCTCCCCAGCTGCCACAAGGAGCCCTGGAGCAGCCCAGGATGCATAGACGACCACCAAGGACTAGGGTATACCACCCAAGGGTCACTCTCTTCGGAATGACTGATGACGAGGTCATTGATCGCTACAGGTTGAGGCCGCACAGCATCATTGCCCTGTACGAGGTCATCAAGGATCAGGTGGATCCCATATGCACCCACAACCATGCCCTAACTGGCCTGCAAAAACTCCTGTGTGCCATACACTTCATGGCAAGTGGTGCCTTCCAGTCGACAGAGGGTTACGCATCTGGCATGTCCCAGGCCACATTCTCCAGGGTGCTTACCCAGGTCTTGCCAGCCCTCAAAGGCAAGGCTAGTAGGTACATACACTTCCCCACCACCAACATGGAGTGGACAGATCTCAAGCAGGGCTTCTACGAAAGGGGAGTCATGCCCAGGGTCATGGGTGCAATAGATTACAGCCATGTAGAATCAAAGCACCAGCATGTCAGGGACGTGTTCATCAACCGAAAAAACTTCCACTCCATGAATGTGCAGATGGTGTGTGATAGCAACCTGGCCATCATGAATGTCTGTGTAGAATATCACGGAAGCTGTCACGACTCCCATATACTCAGAAACTCATCTGTGCACAGATTTTGAAAATGGGACCTATACAGGCGGATGGCTTCTGGGTGAGTTAACAATACCAAATCACACCACATACACACGTGCTAGTACGTTCACCTCATGAAACAGCATTCACATAACATGTGCTCCTTGTCTCACCATGTCACTCACTTCCCACAGGTGATGCTGGTTATGGCTGCAAACCATGGCTCCTCACCTCACTCACCAGTCCCCAAACCGATGCCCAGGAAAGATATAACCAGGCTCATGCCAGAACTCGCAATGCCATTGAGTGTACCTTCAGCCTCCTCAAGTCCCGATTCTGATGTCTGGACCACTCTGGGGGAGCATTGCAGTATGCACCTGGCAATATCTGCGACATTGTCATGGCATGTGCCATCCTCCATAATATCGCGGTCACCACCAGACTCATCGATGATGTACAGCCCCCACCCAGACCTGATGACCCACTGGACATTGTCTAGGGTGAGGAAACCCTAACAGGGATGCAGACAAGACACAGATTGATCAGGGATCACTTCAGCTGTGAGTATAATACATGTATGCCCACAATCCATGCATGCACACCCACCACAACACACATCTTCTGTTTCACCCACAGGATCAGTGACACAGCCCTGACACTGGCTGCAGTATGGACCACCACCATCAACCATTCCATGGACCAGTCAGATTGGGCCTAGAGATTTCGATTACATCTGACACCCTGTCATCCATGTTGATACTGCCACCCCAAGGATATCATGAATGTCCCCCTGGAAACCAAGGTACAACACTTTAACCTTGTTCTACATATTCCATGGCTCCCCAGGCACCAACTAAAGTGTTTTTTCTAGGATCACACCCATAGCAACAGTGGTACCCTTGTAGTGAGAGAGTCTCATCCAAGGCAATGCATCAGATAACACTCTATCACATCAGGGATTAAGGGGACAGTTGCGTGAACATGGGACCTGTAGTTTGCTAGAGCTAAAAAGAGCAGCAGACGGATGGATCTACAGTGGTAATGTGTTACACAACATAGAGCTCATTATATGTGGATCACGTCTCCAGGGACACCATGCTGACCTGTGTGTGTGTGTGCAGTGATATGTGCCCCAGACAGACATCCACACATCAACAAATATGTCCTGATAGCTCCATGATCCAAACATATTTGGACTGTCTCTGACAGTGGCAGACCAAATATATTGTTGTCAGGAAGCTATCATGACATATCTGTTGATGTGTGTAACCATGTCAGGGGCATATATCCCTAAAGATCGTTAACATCCCCTTAGTTATCCCCCATGATGGTTCATAGACTAGTACACAACACATTCCACAGCAATAGTTCGTGTAGCCCCATGTAAGGAAAAAGATGAGGCGGATCATGATGTTGTAGCTGTTGCATGATGAACACTTCAAGGGTGATGTTCCAAATCCTGTCCTCTTGTCCCACAGGCATCCATAACACGATCCATCCTTGAACAGAGGAGTTTCCATGTGACTGGACTGAAGTCTGGACATCACTTCCATGAAGCTCACCCCTTGGTGTTTCCAGTGATTGTGTTGGTGGTGCAATGTGTGGCCTGATGTTCACAGCAACCTCTACTGGAACATTCACATATATACACAAATTCATATGTGTACTACTGCCCAGGTATCAGACCTGTACAGTAAGACTTCTCATCACAGAGTAGACAAACCATGTGGACAACACATGAGCAGTTCCCCAGAGTTAGTAGAGTGTCCCTATTTAGTTCAGATGTACCGTTTGTGTGCTCATACAAGTGTTTCATGCATATAGGCTATATACCCAGTAAACACATGTATGTGTTACTGTAGTAATACAGGGGACATCATTACTTCCACAATGATGTCACTTCCACGGTTTGTGTCTTGCTCAATATAATCAATGTCCTGAGATTGCTCTAGATTGACATATCTCAGTACATAGGCTACATCAAAAAAACAACAAGACCAAGTGGACAAGTGTTATCACTGGTGAAGTGTGTTACAACCTTAGTTAAACAACAACACAACTTAGTACATAACCCAATGCCCAGTCTAAGTTTTTAGTGTGTTTGCTACACATTGACATCTTAGGAAAATCATTGGGTTATCCAGTAAGTTAGTCTGTGATTCAAACACCTATTGGGCAACTGACTTACTGGAGAACACAATGCTCCCCTTCTAGGATCCCAATGTGTAGCACACACATTAGCATCCTAGGGTATACATTGTGTTCACCAGTAAGTCCCCTTCAAACACAACAATTGATGCAGACGAATGTTAAGTGTTGCACCAGTTGTTGTGATTAGGGGTATGTTCAGAACAATTCTAACACACAACATGGCCATGTATCACTGTTGTGTTATATGGCAACAGGGTGGGTTGCCAGGTGAATTTGGACAACGGTGTGTGTGTGTGTGTGTGTGTGTGTGTGTGAACCCATGTTGTAGCATCCCACAAACATTTCACCAAGGCAGAGGTTGTGTTCACTGCATTGTATGGCAATGCATTGGAGACAACCCTGCCACTCAATCCATAACTGAAGACACAGCAGAACAGACAGGAAACAAAAGCTCACTGTTTCTTTTTTGAGGGGGCAGTTAACAGGTTGGACCTTTCATTTTTTCTTTTTTGGGGGGGGCCTTAGACTGGGTGCCAGATGTGGATGCCCTTGTTGATCTCCTGGTCACCCTCTGCCCCCTAGGTGTGGCTTCAGGGGTAACACTGGAGGGGGTGGTGGGTGCAGTAGACCCCTCCGTGGAATGCAGGTTCTCCCTCTCCATCCTCAGGGTCTCCCTGCGGTTGATCTCCCGCAACCCCACAAGTACCTGTGTGAACATGTCCATGATCCCCATCTGGAGCTGGGGGAGTTGTGTGTTCACCCTGGCCACCACCAAATCCTGGGCTTGAATTCTAGTCTCCAATCTCCCTGTGTTCCTCCTGGATTCCCTCCGGCTCCTGGTGATGTTCACATCTGTGCTTCTGCTCAACCGGAGTAGTCTCCTCTGCAGGGCCATACACTCCGCCTCCATCCCTGTGAGGCATGCAGTGCTGGAGGTGAATGTGCCCGGTGACCCTGGTGCTGCTGTGTCCTCTGCTGCTGAGGGTGCTGTGTCCTCTGCTGCTGCTGGAAGTGCTGTTTCGCTGCTGCTGCTGGAAGTGCTGTGCCCTCTGCTTCTGAGGGTGTTGTGTCCTCTGCTGCTGAGGGTGCTGTTTCCTTTGCTGCTGCTGAAAGTGCTGTGGCTGCTGTGACAGCTGCTGGAGTGGCTGGTGCAGATGATGGGCATATGCCCACCACATCAAGTGACTCCGAGCTGCCCAATGATGTGTGTGCTGGTGGAGGTGTGAAACTGTCCCTGAGTAGAGGGCGTTGGGGCTCCCCAATCAGGCCCAGGTGTGGGTAGTCCAGTGACCAAGGGTCATATGTTGGCCACTGATAGGTGCTTGGACCCCACCTGGTATCATACCTTGGGGCATGCTGTGGAGCCATCCAGGAGGGTGGGGTTATCTGGGATGCATATGGCCCATATTGGATGGTGGCCACTGTCCCTGGCAGCCATTGCCTCCCTGGCGGTGGTGGTGCTGCTGCTCGAGGGTAGTAGCTGGTGGAGGTGGCTGGATACATCCACCTCTCCTCCTGTTGAATCCAGCCACTGTACTGGGAAGGTACAGCTTGGAGGGGTGCAGCCTGTGGTGGTGCAGCTTGGAGGGGTGCAGCCTGTGTTGGAGGAGATGGGGATGGTGGGTATGGTGACCACCGGCTGGTCCCCTCCTCTGTGTACTCCTCACTGTGGGGTGAAGTAGCCTCCTCCACGGGCTCCCACTGGGCTTGAGGGCCATAAGCTGTGTGGAAAAATGAGATGTTGTGATTAGTGAACGTAGCCATTGGTTTGAGGAGACAGTTATACTTTGAAATCTGGTGAAGAAAAGTATATGTGGTTGGGTTAATCCCCCTGGGTAAACAAGAGTACTACCACAACTGCTGAAAGGTGTTGTTTGATACTTGAGTTATTACGGGTAAAGGTTTCATTTTGAGGTGCAATATCACAGTGGCCCGAAATAGTACAGTAGGGCTGTTGCAACACCCTCCCATGTAGATTTCTGGTCCCTGTACCAGATCTGTCCATTTGATAGTGTAGTAACAGCACCACTGTACAATTTCAGGCAACTGGGATATTGCCCCTGACATATCCATGTCTGAGCTGTGATACCTTTTGAATTAACACACCTTTCAGCAGTGGGAATACTATTGTTTTACTCGGGGGTGAATCCTACAACATTTATTTGTCTTTACAACTTTTAGGGATGGCTATCCCTTCAAGGGCATAGCAAAGGTTAAGTCAACCTTGATCTCATATTGTAGGCATTGTGAAAACAGATGTTGTTCGCTGTTAGTCCTATCCCTCCTACCCTCATGGTTATTCAGATATTGCTCTATGTGACAGATGGAGATTTCAGTCATTTGTCCACACTGTCAGACAGAGCAATATCTGTATAACCATGAGGGTTGGAGGGATAGGACTTACATCGAGACATCTTTTTACGATGCCAATGATATTACATCATGATGAAATTACCCATTGCTATCCCATTACAGTTACACACAAGTAGAAATGGTCATATATGTATGTGGGTATGTACCCTTCATATGGATACAAAAATATCCTTCCAAGATGTGAAGCCAGAGAGCAGTTCAGTACGTGTGATTGCCTTACTGGCTATATATGTGCACCCATCCAAAAATACATTGGATTGATATGATGGATATGAACATACCTCATATATCCCATCTATGTAGAGTGGGATATACTATGTATGTGTATTTGGATGGTAGCAATGTAGGTTAATTTTTGATGGGTGCACATATCTGGCCAGTAAGGCAATCACATCCAGTGAACTGATCTCAGTGTTCACATCGTGTTGGGACATATTTTGAAACATTTAAAAGGTCCATATCTGATTGTTTTTGTTAGTGTCCATATGTCTTGGGAATAGATC
This sequence comes from Rhinophrynus dorsalis, assembly GCA_037306005.1. NCBI lineage: Eukaryota > Metazoa > Chordata > Amphibia > Anura > Rhinophrynidae > Rhinophrynus > Rhinophrynus dorsalis. The sequence goes on from CM074726.1 coordinate 187,940,129, forward strand.
TGCAGTGGGATTCAAGTGTTATTCAACCCTATCTTCTTATTTGATCCTGTACAATGCACAATTTTGGATTACTTGACAGGTGACTCTCTGGTTGTCATGATGATATCCTATGCATTACATTGTGATGCATGGAATACCACCTTGCCAATCACAGATTGATGAATTTGACAAGATCCTGTCCATGTTGTGTGTTCCAGTTGAATCCTGAAGGGCAACAATCAAGCCAGTAGTGAGGGATATCTTTGATTGAGGCCTGTTTTCTCTGTGTATGAGCCCATCCATCCTTCTGTGTGAGGCAACCATACACAATCCGAGATATCCATCAGTCATGGCCTGTTGGTGACCAAGGTAAAATGGTTGATATTTGGTTCCCATGTGTATCCTGCAAGCAGTCTCTGGTGTACCATCCATCCATGGCATCAGCACCCCTGTGGATCCATGTGGGAATCAGATGTGGGATATGTCATTTCAAGTTAGAGTAAATGATTGCAGCCACAACACCAAGGCATACTTCATCCACCTTTAATTCTGGGGAATTGTTTGTTGCCTTTGTGTTGTACATACAACCAGTTATTCTCTGGGGCACTGTGATGTGTGACCTGATCCACCCTTTTTGTGTTTCAGTAAGCGGTGATGTTGAACTGATGAAGTGAACATGATGCTGACTTCTCCAGTGATATCCTTTCCCCATTTCCAGTGTTTTCCATGGAGTCTGTAAAATAGGACCCTATCAACTTGATTCTTGTTTTTGCATATTCTCCATAGACTAACACTGGTATTGGTGAAGTGAGGGTGTGAGAGGGTTACTTTCTCTCCACCATCTCTTTGTCATGGTTTAGTGAATGTCCCCTGTGTAGCATGTGATCGTTGGCCTATTGACTTGTTTGTTGTCTGGTTAACCCTTTGAGTCCCAGAGGGGTTGCCAACACATTGTTGATCGATGCATTGATGATCCCTCTAGCACTCAAGGGGTTAGGTGCTGACTTCCCTGTGGGGACATGGGTGACATTGTGTGTGAACAGTGATGATATTTAACAGACAACATTTTGAACAGCATGGTTTGTGTATTGTGTGTGATGAGCACAGCGACAGGAGGGTTAAAGTAGGACTTTGACAGTTTGTCCCACGTTGGACCATGACATTTGTCCTGGTGTTGTGTCCTGTTTTTAACCCTCAGGGTGCTGTGCTGGTGCAGTTGTATGGATGTATGATGGGCATGTGTTGAGGTGTGACTGCGTGTGCAGCTGGTGTTGGTTGATGTGGTGTGTGGTTATGTAGTGTTGCACTTACCGGTCGTGTGGAGGCTTCTCTCATCCCCAGTGTCAGCTCCTCCTCCGACCCCCTTGATCAGGGTCTGGGACATGTTCTGCCACACCATCTCCTCCCACCCGCAGAAGGTGATGGGGACAGGTGGGCCACCTCCGGTGCATCGGGCTTGCTTGGCCATGTCAGACAGCTTGTTCTTGACCACCCTCCGGCAGTCACCCTATCTCTTCTTCATGGACTTCACATCCCTCCTGCATGTAGCCACAGCATTCACCCAGCTGCAGATCTGGTTCCAGGCTGCCTTCCTCCTTGCTGACAGGCAGTCACCCTATCTCTTCTTCATGGACTTCACATCCCTCCTGCATGTAGCCACAGCGTTCACCCAGCTGCAGATCTGGTTCCAGGCTGCCTTCCTCCTTGCTGACAGGCCAGGGACCTTCGCCATCAGGTGGAGGACACTCTCTCTCTCCAGGACAGCCTCCACAAGAGCCGTGTTCTCCTCCTCGGTGTATTTTGGATCCCTGATCCTGCCCTTGTCAGCTCCGGCATGGGAGGATTCTGAGCCGGAGTGTCCTGCCTGCTCTGACCCTGACTGTGTGAGGTGCTCCCCAGCAACTACCCCTCATCCCACTGCAGGTTCTGTCCCTGTCCTCCGTGTGCCTGCTCTTGTGGGCCAGGTCCCCCTCCGCCCTGCGGATCTCCCTCTCCCACCCCTGCTCTGCTCAGGGATACCTTCCTGATTTTCCTCCTCCTCCACTCTTCTCCCCATCCCTCTCTCCTGTCCTCCTCTCCTGTCCATCACTCACCCACTCACACCCAGGCACTCCCACAGGCCCTCACAGACACACTCGATCCACTCCCTCTCTGTCACACACTTTCACTCACAGATTCACACTGTACAAATAAAATTTAAAATGTGTAAGGTGTTATAAAAAAAGGACTATGTGTATGCATGTGTATGTGTTTGTGTTTGTATGGTTGTATGTAATATGAACAAAAGTGTGATATGTGTCGATTTATGTGCAATGCTTGCCAAACTCAAAAACTCCTCTACCTCCAATGAACGCTCCTGTCTCTCTCTCTCTGATCACTATCGTCCGCTCCTGGGTCCTGATATCTAGCTCTCAAGAACTCGATAACAGACAGTGTGTGATGGTTATTTTTGGGTATCTATAGGTGTATTTTAAGTTTTTGGATACTTTGGGGCTTTGGAATTTGCTGTGTGTTTGAATTTGTTGTTGCATCAATCAGGGTTGCTAGCCAACGGCAGCAGTTATGTTACAAGTTGTTTTGAGCTATGTTATCGGGTGATTTGGCCGCACGTTGTGCATTAACATGAACGACAACGGGTTTTGTGTTACGTGTTTTGTGTGTGCCTACGCTCGATAGCTATTCTTGTAGAGTACCTATTGAATCTGCCGTAACTCATTTATTATTTGCGAGCGATGTGCCTTTTTCACTTAGCGGCTGGTTTAACGTGAGCCTTTAAATCTAGCCCTTAGTGTCAACCAGCACTATGAACTACTAAGTAACCACTTTATTTTGTTAATATTTGATTTGAATTGATTTTCCTTCTCTCTATAGCACTCTGGCTCCTTCCTCTCTGCTTTACTCTAAAGTACACCACACTAGCGGGCTGGAAATTATGTATATGGACTGGTAGTTTAGCCTCATTGAGTAACATAGGAGGGAAATGGAAGAATTGTTTGCAAATTTTTCTGTGTTCCTAGCGGAAAGTTGGTAAATCTACATGTTTCTAGATAGCGAAACTTCCCACCGGAAAACGAAGCAACATGCTTTTTATGGAGAATTTTCAGCGGTAACCCAAAAGGACTTTGCATTCATCCTTAGTAAACAGCCCACTTAAAATCTAGTCTCATTTTTTTATTTGACCCCATTATGGGGCAGTTAGTTTGCCCCAGAACTGTATCAGCCTCAGTGGAGCTTTTCATGGTAAAATGACCCTGATTTCTTATAGAAGACTTCAGGCAGGGAGAGCAGATCTTACCTGTAGAAAATGGCAGAAAGGCTTCATTCTTCTTAAAGCAGCCCTTGTCATCTAGGAAGTGTCCAGGATTGAATCGGTCCGGAGTGGCGAACTGAGTGGGATCGTGAAGAACAGTGGTCAGCAGTGGGTAGACTTTAGTGCCCTGGGAGAGGGGATTAGAATAACCCAAATGTGTTACTACCCATCTAGGGACAGGTTCATTCTTGGTCATTGATATTCACTATATGATATGGTATTATGTTTTAAATACAGGAAAAAAGTGCTTCTTATTTTTTGCACACTGATCGGGTCCTTAAAGGAAACATATAATCTCCTAATAATAATGCCACCATTTCTTTACTATGGTCATTAAATCCTAATGGCCCTTGTGGATTTGCCCATATGCTTTTCCTCAAGAAATAGCATTTTAATCATTCCTGAATGTTAGGTTCATAGAGGTAGAAATGACAGTTGGTAGCAGGTCCACGGGACACAAAGACAAACACTGAACCTGGTAACATTAACCTCTTAAGATCAGGAGGCGTGTGAAATTCATTTTTATGCACCTCTCTGGTCCTTAAACTGTTAAATATGCTCATGCACTCTTCAGCTAAAAAAAAGTCCAACAACTGTCATGTCCTCCTCCATGGACCTGACATCCAGCACTGACTGAAGATGTTATCTCTTGAACAAAGGTGCAAGTGCAAATTACATGGGGTACATGAGTATTTTCTGTCCATAATATTTTCTTTCAATAATAAGGTAGGTGAGAAGCTATTAGTAGGACATGTTACTTATCCTTTAATGGGTTAATGGGAGGATATGGAGAAATCTTGGGGGCCAGTACAAACATAAAGACAAAGCCCACCCCCCACCCATGTATTTGCACTGTAAACTGGAGGTATATGTAAAGATGGAATCTGAGGAACTACTCCACTATACGGTATAAAATGAAACAGAGGAGAAAGCTGCAGAGGTGTGCTCCAGTTCTCTGCTACACTACCTACAAAATATACTTAAAAAGGGCACCCACCAGGAGGTCCTCCAGAATCTGTCTTCCAGTCTGGTCTTCTGGGGTCCCCATTTGACACAGGCCCCCTCACCATGGCGGGTGCTGCAAGGATGTCCATATCTGATTGGGGAGGTGGGCCCCCTGCTGGGCTGGACACAAACACAGGTGTTGCCTGTAACCCTTTGATGGCAGCCCTGTCTCCTCTAATTCCTGCACTTGCACATAGGGGAATGTAATAGAGCGTTTGATCCCTGTAGTGCATACCAGAGTACATACTCCAACAGGAAAGAGGAATAAAGCTCATCCACTTTCCTAAACGCCTGTAGTCTGCCTCATTGCAAACCAGCCACAGTTTGTAGACCGCTCCAATGAAGCATTTCTTCATAAACGTTGCAATTTCTGCTCTGCTGAAGAGCTCCGTCTGGTCAAATGATTGGATTCTGCGGCTGTAAGCTAGAGCGCTGACGTATGAGAAAGGGGAGTGAGGTGGGGAGGTTTAAATGCTATGAACACAAAAATGATTACGTTTTGAGACATGGGAAGTAGCTGTGTAGGAGGAATAAAACTGCCTGAGGAACAGCCAAACTCGGCTAACAAGGGTTGCTGAAGACAGTTTAATGTCAATAGTCATACACCATGGCAAAACTGAGTACAGCAACAAGACACATGGTAGTTATACTGCATCAGCAAGGTCTCTCCCAGGCAGAAATATCAAGGCAAACAGGGGTTTTCTCTTTTGAAGAAGCATAAAGAAATGGGCAATGTTTAGGACAGTAGACACAGTGGTCGGCCAAGGAAACTTGGTGCAGCAGATGAAAGACACATCATGCTTACTTTCCTTCACAATCAGAAGACGTCTAGCAGCGCCAGCAGCTCAGAATTGAAAGAAAATAGTGAGATCCTGGCACACCAGTCTACTGTCCGGAGAAGACTGGTCAGAAGTGGTCTTCATGGAAGACTTGCAGCCAAAAAGCCATACCTCTGACATGGAAACAAGGCCAAGCGACTCAACTATGCACAAAAACACAGGAACTGGGGTACAGAAAAAATTCAGCAGGTGCTCTGAACCGATGAGTCAAAATTTGAACTATTTGGCTGTAGAAGAAGGCAGTTTATTTTCTGAAGGCTGGAGTGAGGTACAAAAATGAGTGTGTGCAGGTAATAGTGAATCATGGTGGAGGTTCCTTGCAAGTTTGGGGCTCCGCTTCTGCATACAGGCAAATTCATTAAGAACTATCTTTAACGTAAAGAAGAACAAGGAGTCCTGGAAGCTATAGTTTGGTCCCCACAGAGCCCTGATCTCAACATCATGGGATTACATGAAGATGGAGAGAGGCAACAGAGACTGCCTAAATCCACAGAAGGACTGTGGTTAATTCTCCAAATTGTTTGGAAAAACCTACCTGCCGAGATCCTTAACAAACTGTGTGCAAGTCTGTCTACAAGAATTGATGCAGTTTTGAAGGCAAAGCGTTGGTCACAACAAATATTGATTTGATTTATGTTTTCCTTCTGCTCACTCACTATGCATTTTGTTAATTGATAAATTTTAAATATTCACACCTGCCTAAAACTTTTGCACATTACTATATATAAATTCAGTATTACTATGCCTTTAAATTGGTTCAACCTTGCATAGCTAAAGTAATTTGCCAACAAGCCTACCTTAGGTATGGTATATCCATGGAATTGTGTGTCTTTGGTGACTGAGTGCGGGATATTCATGGGAACAATATCACTGAACCTCTGGATTTCATGTAGAACAGCATCGGTGTACGGCATCTTGATTCGGTCTTCAATAACTGGACAACGGTTCTGGCCAATCACACGGTCAATTTCCTCATGTACCTTGGCTATTAAGAGAAGTGGCTGATGTACAGGGAAGAATTGAAGCAGCTCTATGTCAAACCAACCATATATATATATATATATATATATACAATTTATTAAAATTCCTGTTGGTTTAAAGTGAAACTGTCACTTTGTAGGTACTGCATGATTTTCAAAGAGCATTCAAAAGTGAACTATTTATGTAAGGCAGTTTTATATAAAACAATAATTTATAAGATATTTAGCTTCATTTATTTGTCAGTTAACATGTGTCTTCTAGGCATGCCAGGAGGACTCAGTAATGTCACATAATTCTGTTTCACCAACTGCCACTTCCTACCAGTCAGGCACTAACATTCCACAGGTATATGCAATATCCTCAGATGAGCACAGGCAGGTAACCCCTTAAGGACTACGTGATGTTCTATGACCGTCACAGTCCTTATACCCTTAAGGACCAGTGACGGTCATAGCACGTCACATACTTTTTACTCACATCGCTCTACCAGGAGTGCTGTAAGTAAAAACGGGGCCTAAACATGATACCTCCAAGACGGGAGTGATCTCTCTTAGGCCTCAAAGCAGCGCGCCGGTACACATAACAGGTCACGTGTACCGGTGCGCCGGCAAGAATTAAAGCGGTCCTTAAGGGAAGGTAACTTCCCTGGACCGCTGGTCCTTAAGGGGTTAAATTATATGGGGTGGCTCCTGAGCCCCAGATTGCTCCACCTGTGTTTATATGAAGAGATCCTGTTGGGGTCACAAAAGAACAGGCTTGAGCAACTATGGACAACTGACCAATGCTGTATCTATTAGGAGGTCTACTACTCTTTAAAACTGTAGATTGCAGTTAGTAATCTAATAACATAGTAAATTTGGTTGAAAAAAGACAGAAGATTATTAAGTTCAACCTTTGCTTCATAATCCAGAGAAATGAGTTACAAATGAGTTTAAAATGATGGCTAAAGAGTGGTATTGTATTACCCATACAAAATTCAGGAGACCAGTAGAGTAAAATTATATCTTTATTGGCTAATTGAGTTTCAACAGAACTAGGCCTCTTTTTCAGGAATAATAAGAGAGAAGACTGAATGCACAAAACATGACTTTGAACACTCATGCACATTATTTTAACATGTACATTCTGCTACTTCTCAGTATGAACATAATTCATAACCTAGGCTCTCGTGAAGTCTCTTTCAAGTGGACTAGAATATGCAAACAAGAATAATTACATTTTTAATTCTCCAGTGAACTCTAGTTTTTAGCCAGAGCTGAATAAATCTATGGAATGTATGGGTTAACCCTCCAAGTGCCAGATGAGTGCAAAACCGATCTCTTGCAATGAACTTTGTAGTCTCCTAACACCCAAAGGGAACAAAATATATTTATTTTTGTAGGATAATGTGACATAAATTCCTTGTTAAAGTTCAAGCAATATTTCAGAATGCTGTCTCACCCACAAATAGTCCTATTTGGAGATGTTTCAAACTCATGATGAATATCCTTGCTGCCCTTATTATAAAAAAAATCCTGATCATTGCTGTAATCAGAAGTAAGCTTCTTTTATTCTTAATGGGCACACCTTCATTTTTCTCATCCCTTACAGTAAAAAGTTCCTCAGTTATCTGTGTTAGCTTTGAATACATTTCTAAATATTAATCATAACCCACCGCTTAGACACCTCTTATCTACAATATTTCAATATGTTAATGATTTTTGTTGCATGTCTCTGTAGTTTTTCCAATTTAGTAATGCATGTTTAAAGAACTGATAAATGAAACTATGGTGCTTTCCTGAGATTTTTAAGATGTTGATTTTGGTTGATTTTGCGGTTATACCTTAGGGCCTGGATGTAAACAATAACGTTTTTTGTGTGTCTGGGAGGCAAACGGTCATTTCCGAGATAATTAGGCCTGTCTGTTGATTTGCGGTACAGAGAAATCCCAGGAGCAATAAAAAGGTAATTAGTCTTGTTTGTATCTTCTGGGGCACTTCAAAGATACTTCTCTAGAACATAGAGACTTAAAGGGATAGTAATACTTTGTTTTAACTTTATTTTATTTTGTAGGCATTAAAAAAATATGAAGAATGATATAAGTCCTATCTCTCAAACCTTTATGGTTTAAGAGATATTCACAAGCAAAGTTTCCCCTCCCACCCCTTTTACCTAGTGTAAGCCATCTCTTCTCAGATGTGGAATCCAGTCCATAGACCAGACAGATGACAGCAGGGGACAATCTTCTTCCTATGAAAACAATGAAAGCCCTGCCCCCCTTGACAAGTTTTTCAGGTTTTTCCCTTATCTTAATTGAAGATTGTCCCTCTCTGCAGTCTACCTGGGCACCTCCCTTCTGATCTGGCTGAGCAGTGTTACATCAGTAAAAGGGGCGGGAGGGGGATACTTTGTCATTGAATTACTCCTGAACTACAACTCTGACAGAATTGAAATAACACTCTCCAAAGTCCAAATACTATGATGATTAATTAGAGCTGCTTTTATTATGAAACATTACTATCCCTTTAATTATGGTCATACTGAGATGAAATAGAATTTACAGTAATGTTGTGCATGGGTTTGTTTGCCTTCCTCTGGATCAACAATTGATCAAAAATTAGACCTGGCAAAGGTTAAACCTGTTGAACTCATATCTGATTCCAACCTCAAAAAGTATAAACTATGTAACTATGACAGCTGCCAATTTTCCTGTTATTTAAAAAAATAACTCAGACTTGGACTGAGTCAAAAAAATTCCTTCATGACTGCAAAAAATTAGTCATACTGCTCCCTGGATCAACATCCTATCTGCACTGAATCCATAATTCTACATATGTAACGCAGCGACATGCGCAGTAGACACTGCTACGCGCGCTGCAGTCATGCGCAGTAGAGACTGCCTGTGCCGTGGCTGATACAGAGCTGGGCGCTCCGAAGGAGCGCTCCGGGCGGAGCGTCCAGCTCTGTATCAGCCGCTGCGCGGGCAGTCTCTACTGCGTGTGATTGCCCCACGACCGTGTAACGGGCTGTTCAACTAGTGTTGAAATACTCCACAGTGTCTATCAGCACAACCTTTTGAGGCAAACAATTGAATATCCTTTCCACCGTTATTATAAACAATCAGTGCTGTAATCAGAATTACACTTCTTTTAGTCTTAATGAGCACACCTTCATTTTTTCTCACTCTTTACAGTAAAGAGTTACTCAGTTATTTGTATTAGCTTTGAAAATATTTCTAAATATTAACCCCCACCTTAGACACCTCTTATCTAAAATCTTTCAATTCGTTTATAATTTTTGTTGCATTTTTCTGTCATATTTCAAATTTAGTTATGCTTTTTTTAAAGAACTGATGCCCCAAAATTTGGTGCATATTCTAGTTGAGGATTTACAAGGATGTATAGAGAGGTAGAATGATACTTCCATCTTATGTAACTTTACCTCTTTTTAAACATGATAGTACTCTACTGGCTTCTTCAGCAGCTGACTGACAATGCACACTGTTGTTTAATCTATTATTTATGAATACTTCCACGCATTTCTCTAACAAAGACTTCCCAAATAGAATCACATTTAGGGCTTGATTCTATTACCTGTGCTAAAAGCAGTGTTACAAGAAAAACAAGCAACGTGTATTTTGCAAATATGTGTTTTACTGGTATTCTGTTGTAGAACCATGGTAAAACAAAATTGGAGCAGACAGCACATTTCAATGTCCTAACAAAAAAGGTACTGTCTGCTTCTATTCAACTACGGCCTATTAAACTCGCAAATTGTCCAAGGAAATAGGCATACGATTGATGACAGAAATATCAAGTTTAGCGTTAGATGTGTTCCCCACATTATCGAAATCTGACATAAAGTTCCCCCCTTTGACATATTAACCCCCTTTGAATATCAACTTATATTGCTCCCATGACCTTCTTTCACCTTTTTAATTCGACAAATAGAATGCAATAGAATACAATTAATCTCAGAGTAATCTGCGACAGTCCAGACGTCAGGTCAGGTTAGGACATGAGCATTGTCTAGAATATAAAGGTTCTGAGTCACGTTTCACCTATTCTCTTCCCCTATCCCATTCATGAGCAAGTTAGCAGGTTATATGTGCAAGTGTCTGATAAGATAGTGTACAGACGAGTTTTGCCTTATCGGAGCATATACCCTGTCAAGACTAAGACAGGGTTATTAGCCCTAGAAGCCGATAGCTTGCTCTCTAATTAGAAACTGATAATTTAATCACCCAGTACCTGAGAGATTTTAATTTTCTCATCACGATAACAACTTTGAATTTTAGAGAATTATGAATAAAAATTAATGTTTTAAAATTCAGTGTGCATCAAACATAACATTGTCTCTTTCTCCTTCATGTTAATCAGTGGATAAGGCCACTACACACTTATTTCTGCAGCACTGACCAGAGGATAATCAGTTCCATCAGATCATTCCATTGCATCATTCATCGAACTCGTACATCCATTAGGGGTTAATTCCATCCATTTTTCATTTCATCCTCATTTCTATTTCATAACTTGATTATCATCCTTAAAGGAATAGTAATGTTTCACAAAAACAGCAGCTCCAATTAATCTTCATAGTATTTGAGCCACAGAGAATGTTATTTCAGTACTGTCAGAGTTGTAGTTCAAGAGTAATTGAATGATAAAGTATCCCCCTCCCACCCCTTTTACCTAGTGTAAGCCGCTTACCCTCAGATGTGGAATCTGGTCCATAGACCAGACAGCTCACAGCAAGTGACAGTCTTCTTGCTGTGAGAATAATGAAAACCCTGCCCCCCTTGACAGGTTTTTCAGCTTTTTCCCTTATCTTAATTGAAGATTGTCCCTCTCTGCAATCTACCTGGACACCACCCTGCTGCTCTGAGGTGAGCAGTGTAATATCAGTATAAGGGGAGGGAGGGGGATACTTTATCATTCAATTACTCTTGAACTACAACTCTGACAGTACTGATATAACACTCTCCATGGCCCAAATACTATGAAGATTAATTAGAGTTGCTTTTATTATGAAACATTACTATCACTTTAATTTGGATATTGACATTTATTTGCATTTTTTTTTATATTTTATTCTGTGCTATCCAGTTTTATGTCTATTTTTCATTGTACATGACAGTACTGTTACACAAAACAGCATTTTCTACCACCATTATATTCCTGCACCTGTAGTTTATGCTAATATCATACCATTAGCTATTAATTGGTATTTTTAATTTTGGCAAATTTGCTGAATCCTAGGCTGTGTTGTGTTAGGAGCTCTCCACCTTTGGGCTATTTCATTTTTCCTCTTATAGCCAGTTTCGGATGTGACTAGAACATCATAGCTAGGAGTACTCTGCCATGTGGAGTGTGACACTTTTCTCTTCCTCCGAGTGTATTGTGTTCAGTGTTCCTTTTTATAATAATTTCACTTATTATTATAATTTTTCTTTGTGTTATGTAAATCGGGTCACACTTATTCAGTAACCTTCCTCACAACAGTAAAGGAGGGGTTGATAGCACTTCTTATTGTAGTAGTAACACATCAAACGGGTTTAGCCAACAAATAGTAGGAGTGAGAGGTCTTTCACGCTTAGCACATCAAGCTATACATTGTTGCACAAGAATCACTGTGACACATGAATATGGATCTTTAAATATGTGTTACTACTTTTTGTAGCGAAATCACTCTCTTTTTTATTTTCATGATTATCACTTATGTTAAAGTAACTTTGTATAGATACATTATCTTAAGGAGATTCATAGTGAACAACACAGAACAATGTGGGATATATATATATATATATATATATATATATATATAAATGTAACACAATATATGACTGTGGCTCACACATCAGCAAAACCAAATGATAATAATCAATTATAATGGTGCATGTCCCATATGTATAAATATACTCGGCCTGGGGTAGCCCGGGTTGTAGATAGAGACAGCACTCATCAGATATCCCTGATGAAGGTCCACTTGATGGACCGAAAACGTTTGGCTAGACAGATCTAGCATACATGTTGTTTGCTACAATGAATCTTCAATAAAACAATTGAGGATATCGGATGAGTGCTGTCTCTATCTACAACCCGGGCTACCCCAGGCTGAGTATATTTATTTATATATATATATTTATATAAATATACATATATATATATATATATATATATATATATGATATACATCATAAACCAAGAGTCTGCATTTTGCAGTAAAATTGGAGAATAAACAATTTTGAATGGGAGAAATATTATTTGAATTCAAATGGAGAAAGAAGGTCATGGGAACACTATAGGTCAAATTTCTAAAGGGGGGTTAATATGTTCAATGGGGCAATATTTGTCAAATTAAAATGGAGAAAGAAGGTCATGGGAACACTATAGGTCAAATTTCTAAAGGGGGCACTTTATATAGGATTTCTATGATGTATACTGTATTCTACACTGCTTTTGTTCAAACAAAGATGGTTTTAAAATCATCGTTGTGGCTTCTATGGCTCAACCTCTGAGGTGCAGAATTACTGACAGAAAATGTAACCACAAAACAGGCAGTAATACTGACTGTTGATAATAGAATGCTAGTTGCACATTGTTTTTAGTTGTTTCCTATGGGCTTTTTTTTGATTGGCGGTGTGTATAATTACTGCTGGTTTTGCTTTCACAACTTGGGTAATAGGATACTAAAACATGACTTAAAAAACACAATGCCTGTTTTTTTTTGTTTTTTTTTAGCACTGGTAATAGAATCAAGCCCTTAGAGTCTATATAACATGCTTAATTCTGAAATTCAGATGCATAAGCTTTATGTATCTTGATGAACCCTTCAGTTCTAATCTGTTTTAAATGTTGTTTCTGTGAAATTGGAAAGTAGCATTAGCCACAGTAGGTAGAAGACGTCTTTTCTTGCATATCTGTTGGCTGAAGCAATGAGTCAAGTTGATGCAACTTGTATTTTTACCTTCTTACTATCTATACAGGATCTAAATTAGAGCAATTCTGAGACACGCCAACTGTACCATACTGGACAAATAAACAATTCTACTGAAGTAAATGTAGCTTTTAAACCCTTGAAAGCTAGAATGATTTCATAATGTACTGGAGACCTCTAGCATTCAAGGAGTAGAGGTCCCACTTATATCAGAAATAATTTATCATACATTTTTGTCCTTATGGTGTGGGTGGTTTCTGTAGTACTTTCTTTGTACACATGGTCCTGTATTTCTTAGCTTACCTTGTATCTCTGGATAAGTGACAAGGATGAGAAGTCCATGTCTCAATGTTGTGCTCATTGTCTCTGTTCCAGCAAAGAACAGATTAAGAACAGTAAACAAAAAGTTCCTCATTTCAAATTCAGATGTTGGATTTTGTCTGTCCTGCAGAGAAAGATATAGATTGGTCAGAAGAAAATGGGGAGACACCACAAAGCTATTGACAGCAGATACATGACCTCTCTTCTAGGGATAGGCGAAAATTTTCACATCAAACTGAAATCAGTGAATAATGGCACTTTCCGCTTGGCGAATAATTTCTAGACAAAAGTTCAATTTTTCCTCTTTTTTTCCATTGAAATCAATGGGAACATTGAATTTACACACAGCACATAACATATATTATTTTATTTCCCAAAGGCATAGTATAAAGGGGCATGAGGGTGCCTGTGTTGGTGGGGAGCGTTTGTTTACTGGGATTAGGGAGGGTAGTTAAAAAAAAAAATCCTAAATACAATTAACCCCTTAAGGTCCAGCGATCCCGGGGTGTTTGGTCCTCTAAGGACCAGATAGACGAGTTTGACGTGCCGTCCCACGTGACTGATCACGTGGGGCGGCACGTCGAAAGAAGGACTGAAAGAGATCTCTTCGGTCTTGGAGCGATCAACTTCAGTCCACGGTATTACTCACCGCACTCCTGCAGGAGCACGGTGAGTAATAGTACGTGAAGTACCAGGACCGTCACTGGTCCTTAAGTGCTGGACCAGCGTGACGGTGCGGGTATGTCACAGGACGCGAAGGGTTTAAAAAAAACCCATAAGACATAGTATAAAAGGGGTCTGAGGAGGGTGTCTGTGTTGGTGGGTGGAGTCTGGGGAATGAATCAGTTGAACAGGGTATTTGTTTTGGTGGGTTTCTTGACTGGTATTGGGGGGACAGATAATAAATAAGTAAAATAAGAAATTTGTATGTAAAGTGATAGAGACAGGAACTCCCCTGACATAAGTTGCCACTGGGGTGAACTGATACTTGACATGATAGAGTATTTTACAGAGGATGATTTCTTAGAGACCAAAGCCCCGAGGAAACATTGATTTGTAGGACTTAGGCTTGTTAGAGACAAATCTCAAAAAAATGTTTATTGTTTTGTAGGACTATGGTTTTTTCTTATTTATTTATTTTTTGTATTTTTTTAAACAAAAGCCCTGAGAAAAAAATGCCCTACTGGCCTAGTGCCAGCAGATCATGTTGATAAATGTAAAATAATGTTGATAAATGTAAAATAATGCACATGGGACATAAAAATCCAAAGGAAAAATATACTGTTAAGGGTACTGTGCTGTCAGAGACAACAGTGGAAATGGATTTGGGACTAAATATTTCTAATGACTTAAAGGTAGGCAGGCAATGTAATAAATCAGCGGGGAATGGTAGCAGGGTGCTGGGTTGTATAGCTAGGGACATTAGTAGCATAAAAAGGGAAGTGGTCATACCATTCTACAGATCTCTGGATAGACCTCACCTAGAGTATTGTGTACAGTACTGGAGACCCCATCTCCAGGAGGACATAGATACTCTAGAGAAAATTCAGAGAAGGGCTACTAAAATGGTGACTGGTTTACAGGAAAAGAAATATCAGCATAGACTAAAGTATCTGAACATGTATAGCTTGGAGGAGAAAAGAGAGAGAGAGGATATGATACATTCAAATACATGAAGGGATTCAACAAAGTGCAGGGGGGAAATACATTTCATAGGAGTAAAGGTGTTAGGACAAGAGGCCATAGTCTAAAACTAGAGGGACAAAGGTTTAGACGTAGTGTAAGAAAGTTTTACTTCACTGAGAGGGTAGTAGATAAGTGGAATAGCCTACCAGCAGAAGTGGTAGAAGTTAATACAGTGACAGAATTTAAGCATGCATGGTATAGGCATAAAGCTGTCCTTAACATAAGAAAAGACCAAGGACCAAAAAAGGTTTGAGGTTTTTACAGCAGGAAATTGGGCAGACTAGATGGGCTGAATGGTTCTTATCTGCAGTCAAATTCTATGTTTCTATGGACAATGGCCACTGACTATTGTCAAATGCTCTGCTGTAGATGCAGAATTTGTGACTGCTGTTCTTGCTGCAGTTGCTGAGATGTTTAAGCAGCAGGATTATTAGGCAGCTGAAAGGGAATGGGATCAACAATAGCAGTAACATGGGTGATGAATGATGAAGTTTCCGCTTGCCATGACTAGCTCCAGTGATGCGCCTGAGGCAGTAGCAGCACAATAAGTAACCCCCAGTCTATGTGAAGAAAAGAAGAAATTGGCCAATAATTCTTCTCCACCTGCCTAGAATAGAAATGTTTCCCATCAGCAACTGAAATGTGCAGACTGTGTAGTGCTGTCACTGAACCCCTTGTCCACACCCCGCTAAGGACACATGACAACTTGCTGACAGTTTAATAGTAATGATGAACCCTCCCTGCCACCATCTTAGCATATTCTGTGGGATGGAATCTCTTCAGATGTCGCTTGATGGCCTACTTGTGATTCTGCTCCACCACACTGCCATGTGTGGTCAGTGCACAACACAGTGTGCAATGGGTGGACACGAATTGCAACATCCTAACATCTCCAGTGTGGCTATCATTTGGTGGGGGAGGTAATGATGAACGAGGTGGATTGGCAGAAGATGTAGTTACCCTAGAGGAAGAAGGTGATGGCGAGCTAGTTGATTTGCTCATCATTGAACTTCCACCCTCTGCCTGGGTTTCTCTATTCTTCCTCCTTTTTGATCTCCGCCTCACCTGTTGTTGCCTTTCTGGAAGATCTTCTTAACTTCATAGCTGGTTGATGAGTGTTACATATACTTTTGTTTGTACCCTCTTTTCTGACAATAAGCTAGCCTAGCTCATTGTGAAAATTATTTGTTTTTGAGTAGCCCTGTCTGATGCTATCTGCACCTCTTTAGATCTATCCCATCATACATACAATATACATATGTATACAATATATGCTCCTAGCCAAAAAATCCACAGATATTTTTATTATATTTGATTGCATTGCTTTTTTGGTGGTTTTATGCCCATATTTTGAACAACTCCTACATGACCTACAGAATATTTTACTAGAACTGTCTGTTACTTTATTTCAAAACATACATTTTTCTGTGTTAAATGATACTATATTAGAGTTTGTATGTTGCTCTGTCCTCCCCTTCTCTATTTTACTTTTTTCCTTTATATGATGTGACATTATGTCTTGGAGGATCTAAGACATTCAGGACAAGCTACCCTGATTTCATTTAGGAACTACAGACCTGCCTGTAAACATCTGAGGATTCAAGTCTTAGAGACTGACAATAATATTAGTGGTTAGATTAGATCACCAAAGACATTCTATTATTCTGTACACTAAAAATGTAAAAATTCATATAATTCTAAGATTTCTGAAAGTATATAGTGCAAGATTGTCATACATGGTCAGCAATTGTAAGCTACCTGAATAGTACATTTGTGAAGAGTGAGTTACACAGAAAATAGCAAGCAGCATAAAATAATATAATAGAAGGTAGGCAGTAGGTTTGGGAGAAAATATTTGCCCCAAACTGAAATAGACAAATAAAGGCACTTTACGTTTGGCGAATAATTTCCTGTGAAAAGTGCCATTTTTCCACATTTTCCCGCCTTTTCCTCCCTTGAAATCAATAGGAAGAAAAATATTTCTCCACCACACAAATGTTTTCTAAAGCCATGTAAAAGGGTGTCAGGTCTCACAGCAGCCATTTGAGCTAGAGGAGATAGGTAAATAAAGGGGGACTGAAGCTTAGTTTAGGGAGTCATTTAGGTAGGACATTTGTTCTCTGTATTAGGGGAGTCTGGGGCACTCTAGGAGATAAGAAGGGAGGAAGGAGGTTTACCCCCAAATACGCCAAAATTCCATGTGACTGACTGGCAAGATACAGGCAGCTAGGGACCTATTTGCTTGCCGATCTTGCAGTTTTTGTCTCTGTGCTGGGTGGGGAAGTCAGGAGAAAGACGTTGTTGATTTAGTTTTTCAGTTATAATTTTTTGTGTACTGTGATAAGACAACAGGGTGGACAACTTACAAAAAATAAATAAATAAATAAAAAATAAAAAAGAATAAAAAAAAAAATATCTTAGGTGACAGTGACAGACAACTGACTGGGCTTAGGCGAGGCATCATACAGCTCCATCAGTTGTGTTGTGTACTGTACAGTAAAAATACACAGTGTAGTTCTGTAATGTCCAGCAAACGCACAAGGGGAAGGGGGAGGGGTGGAGCAGTGTAGGGACGTGAGAGTAAAGTAGTAGGTCAAAAACTGACTGCAGCAATGGTTGTTGCAACATGTGCAATCAATGGTGACAATCCCTTTACTGCAAGAGAGGATACAGTTTGTCAAGGTCCCAGCAAAACTAGTTCCAGCACCACCAGTGCCAGTAGAAATATATATACTGGCAATAACATAATAAAGGAAGGTGTAGCAGCTGAACCACCTGCTGCATCAGACAGTGAGACACCCAATAACCTGTCCTCAAAGTAGTAACACATTTTGTAAAAGTAAAAAGAAATTGTTTGAGACCTCTCAAAGCTTAGAGGAATATAAGGGTAGTAGTGGACAAGAACTGTCAGGTGATGCTGATGCTGCTGAGGATGACCTAATGATGACTGATGATGATGCAGATCTAGAATATATCCCTCCAGCATCCTTCTCTTGTTAAGATACAGATGAAGTTGAGAGTGAGGATGATGACAGGGCTATAAGGTAAGCAGAAAGTCAAAGGCTGTATCTTCCACCACTTTTAAGGAGCACTGTGCCTGTCTATAAAGTGCTTGAGAAAGCCATTGGAAAGTCTACCCTGGACAAAGTACAGATATCAAAAAGCACACAGGCACCCTATCCGTCATCATTAGCATCATCGCCTCTTCAAAGTCCAAGTCTCACTCAGCCACACACACCTGTTTTGAGTACCCAGCAACAGCAACACAGATTAACATCCACAGTGTTAGATATGATGAGTACCCCTGGTGCTGCTGCTGTCAGTGCTGCGCCTTTGACACCTAGTTGTATTGGCAGTAGAATTACATCAACATCTAGCTCCAGAAGCAGTAGTAGCAGAAACCACACCTGACCGACAAAGCCAGGACAAATGTATTAAAAGCAGCATAGATGGGGAGGTGGAGGACAGATGTGAAGAAGGTTTGCCACCATCTACCACACTTGGAACCACTGCTATGACCGATAAGTAATGTGTGTCAATAATCTGAGAAGGAGGATAGAGTATGACAATGGTAAAAATACGTACACAAATCACACCATGCCAGTCCTCCACCACCACTAGAATACACTTCTTCCACATTGTAGGCTGTACTTTATTTTTTTCATTACTTGACATCATCATGAATATGAGCCAGTGTCACTTAAGCAGGATGTTAGTGTTGTGGGCAAAGGACAAATGCATTCTGCATGCTAACACATTTTTCAATCCATATGTTGCTGTAGGACTCACAACTTTGACTTTCAGTCACTTTTTTCTAAACTTCAGCCCTCAGAAGAAGTAATATTACAGTGGGAAATGTAGTACCTATAGGAAATACAGCCGAAAAATGTGTTAACATAAGTGGAAAATTTGTTAAAACAGGTGAAAAGGAGGACATTTTTGCATAGGTGGAAAGGTGAAATTTTTGGCGGGAAAAGCGAAAAATTGGCACATTTTCACGAAAAGTCATGCTGGAAATTTTTCACACTTTTTGCCCACCCCTAGTAGTCAGGAGGCGACTACTGAAGGACCAGAAAAAAACAAAAATGTAATAACCAATAGGGACACGCCGAAAAGCGAAGTGAGGGACAGGCCAAGGTCAGGGCAGGCTGCAAAGGGTAAAAAATGGAGGGACATGCTGAGAAGAAGCAAGATCAGAAAACAAGGCCAAGGTTCAGTGTATTCAGCAGACAAGGGAGAAAATCAAGAGAGCAAGCCGAGAGTCAAATCCAGAAATCCTACTATATTATAAGTCAAGGGAGACGAGCGACAACGCTGGGGAACTCGATGAAAGAGCACCCGAGACGTGACAGAAAGACCCTTTTATTGTGAGGCTCTGTAGGACTTCATGGCATCGTCAGCGTCCCTAGAAATGGTAAAGCAGCAAGCACGGTTATGAGGAATGGCAAGAGGAAGCCTTGAATGTTAGGTATTGTGCAACAGACTCAACCAGAACAGAAACTATGGGAGCAGTAGAACCCGACCATAACAGCAATAAGGTAACAGCCTTTTTGAATGTGTAATAATCTAAATAAATAAACTCTTTTCTCACATGGCTACAAATTAAAGTAACCAGCTGGTGACAGTTTTCACATACATTAAACAAACACATTTACAATTATCTAACATAAAATATATATTTTTTTTTTTACAGATGCTAGTTAAAAGTACATACTATTTAGAATTTTATAAAACCCAGTGTACATTTTAGGTATTAGTGCTCTTTTAAAGGGATAGTAATACTTCATTTTAACTTTATTTTATTTTGTAGGCATTAAAAAAACATGAAGAATGATATAAGTCTTATCTCTCAAACCTTTATGGTTTAAGAGATATTCACAAACAAAGTATCCCCCCCCCTGTTCAACCAGACCAGAAGGGAGGTGCCCAGGTAGACTGCAGAGAGGGACAATCTTCAATTAAGATAAGGGAAAAAGCTGAAAAGCTTGTCAAGGGGGGAAGGGCTTTCATTGTTTTCATACAAAGAAAATTGTCCCCTTCTGTTATCTGTCTGGTCTATGGACTGGATTCCACATCTGAGAAGAGATGGCTTACACTAGGTAAAAGGGGCGGGAGGGGAAACTTTGTTTGTGAATATCTCTCAAACCATAACGGTTTGAGAGATAAGACTTATATCATTCTTCATGTTTTTTTAATGCCTACAAAATAAAATAAAGTTAAAACGAAGTGTTACTATCCCTTTAAGTTCTAGATACCTGTTCCATTTTGATGAGGAAGCAGTCGATGAAATCTCGTGGGGATGTAGGATCCAACGTCTCCTTGTTCTCCTGTACCTTCTCTGAAACAAACTGCAGCAAATCATTAAGGATTTTGTCTAGTTTATGATGAGGTCCTGGGATGTACTCCATGATTTCTGGAAACAGCTCATTTAGCTAGATAAGAAAAGCAAAGTCAGGGGTTTATATGGTCAGTAAAGTTATACAAAATGTATACTGTAGTACAGAGTTGTCCAAATATGACCTCAACAGATATCTAAAAGTATAACACCCACTAATAACCACACTTGCCTTACTTTGGCCATAAAATCCTAATGGACCCAAAGCATTTTCCTTTGCTTCTTGGTTCTAGAGATAATACCTTCAATCAGTTATGGATGTTATGTTCATGGTATCCTTTTGAAATGTCACCATCTACAGAGGGCGACCAGCAAAAAATAGCACTGAAAATATTGCTTGAATCAAAAGGGCTACATCAGAATGTAGCCCAAGTCAGAAGAATGACATTCTCATGTCTCCTGCTTAAAGGTCTCATTAAACAGACTCTGCAATTAAATATTTTGTCTTTTTTTTGCTGGTTTGTAGACTTGTGCGAATCTGTTCATACAAATTCGGAATTTGAATGAATAAGGGTAATTCTGCATCATTCAGGCCAGCCAAAAGGCAAGGGCCATTCATAAAAAAAGACCCAAATCTGAACAGCCCTGGTCTGAAGTTTCGATCCAAATTTCTGAAATTCAGACGGCTTCCCATGCACGCTACTTTCCCTCCCTATTTTCCAGTTAGCTTTTTTGTTTCATGATGGGGGTCCTGTCTAGTCCATTTAGCTTCTTTGTTTCATGATGGGGGTTGGGCTAATGACAAAGAAACCCAGACAGTCTGCATTTCCTGTTAGTCCATTGTTGGAGCTCAGAGAGAGAAGGAGAGAGAGTGTCCAGAAATAAGAGATTTTACTAGCCAGTCTAGTGACTTATTAGCCAGTTTAGTGCCTTATAGCCAGTCTAGTGCCTTATTAGCCAGTTTAATGCCAGTCTAGTGCCTTATAGACAGTCTAGTGCCTTATTAGCCAGTTTAATGCCAGTCTAGTGCCTTATAGCCAGTCTAGTGCCTTATTAGCCAGTTTAGTGCCAGTCTAGTGCCTTATAGCCAGTTTAGTGCCTTATTAGCCAGTATAGTGCCAGTCTAGTGCCTTATAAGCCAGTCTAGTGGCTAATTAGCCAGTCTAGTGCCTTATAGCCAGTCTAGTGCCCTATAAGTCAGTCTAGTGCCTTATTAGCCAGTACAGTGCCAGTCTAGTGCCTTATAGCCAGTCTAGTGCCTTATTAGCCAGTACAGTGCCTTATTAGCCAGTCTAGTGCCTTATTAGCCAGTATAGTGCCAGTCTAGTGCCTTATAAGCCAGTATAGTGCCTTATTAGAAAGTATAGTGCCTTATTAGCCAGTATAGTGCCAGTCTAGTGCCTTATAGCTAGTCTAGTGCCTTATTAGCCAGAATAATAATAATAATAATAATAATAATAATAATAATTTGTGATTTTTATAGCACTTTTCTCCCTGTGAGACTCAAAGCGCTTTACAATTCTATAAACAGACATAAAATGTAAGAGTTCCTTATGGTCACATGAGGTGACTGAATGCCTGATAAAAGAGATGGGTCTTTAGCTTTTTTTTAAAAGTCTGTAGTGATGGTGTCTCTCTGGTTGAGGACGGTAAAGAGTTCCAGAATGTGGGGGCAGCGTGGCTGAATGCCCGGGAACCTGAGGTTGTCTTTATTCTGGGCACTGACAGGAGGGATCTGTTAGCTGACCACAGTGAGCGGGATTATACTAGTATAGTGCTAGTATAGTGCCTTATAGCCAGTCTAGTGCCTTATAAGCCAGTGTAGTGCCTTATTAGCCAGTCTAGTGCCAGTCTAGTGCCTTTTAGTCAGTCTAGTGCCTTATAAGCCAATCTAGTGCCTTATTAGCCAGTCTAGTGCCTTATTAGCCAGTATAGTGCCAGTCTAGTGCCTTATAGCCAGTCTAGTGCCGTATAAGCCAGTCTAGTGCCTTATTAGCCAGTATAGTGCCAGTCTAGTGCCTTATAGCCAGTCTAGTGCCTTATAAGCCAGTCTAGTGCCTTATTAGCCATTATAGTGCCAGTATAGTGCCTTATAGCCAGTCTAGTGCCTTATTAGCCATTATAGTGCCAGTCTAGTGCCTTATAGCCAGTCTAGTACCTTATAAGCCAGTCTAATGGCTTATTAGCCAGTCTAGTGCCTTATTAGCAGTATAGTGCCTTATTAGCCAGTATAGTGCCTTATTAGCAGTATAGTGCCAGTCTAGTGCCTTATAAGCCAGTATAGTGCCTTATTAGAAAGTATAGTACCTTATTAGGCAGTATAGTGCCAGTACAGTGCCTTATTAACCAGTATAGTGCCTTATTAGCCAGTATAGTGCCAGTCTAGTGCCTTATAGCCAGTCTACTGCCTTATAAGCCAGTCTAGTGCCTTATTAGCCAGTATAGTGCCTTATTAGCCAGTCTAGTGCCTTATTAACCAGTATAGTGCCTTATTAGCCAGTATAGTGCCAGTCTAGTGCCTTATAGCCAGTCTAGTGCCTTATAGCCAGTCTAGTGCCTTATTAGCCAGTCTAGTGCCAGTCTAGTGCCTTATAGCCAGTCTAGTGCCTTATAAGCCAGTCTAGTGCCTTATTAGCCAGTCTAGTGCCAGTCTAGTGCCTTATAAGCCAGTCTAGTGCCTTATTAGCCAGTCTAGTGCCAGTCTAGTGCCTTATAGCCAGTCTAGTGCCTTATAAGTCAGTCTAGTGCCTTATTAGCCAGTACATTGCCAGTCTAGCGCCTTATAGCCAGTATAGTGCCTTATTAGCCAGTATAGTGCCAGTCTAGTGCCTTATAGCTAGTCTAGTGCCTTATAAGCCAGTCTAGTGCCTTATTAGCCAGTATAGTGCCTTATTAGCCAGTATAGTGCCAGTCTAGTGCCTTATAGCTAGTCTAGTGCCTTATAAGCCAGTCTAGTGCCTTATTAGCCAGTATAGTGCCAGTCTAGTGCCTTATTGCCACTGTCAGGAGCTGTTTTTTTTTTTTTACAGTTACATAGCCAATCTGACAGTTGTTATTTAGGCAGGCATCCAGTATTAGTGCCTTATTGCCATTGTCTTCTTTGTTCCTGTTTAAAAGAAAAATATTAGGGATTTGTGTAAATAACAATTTATAGAGTGACACAGCCAGTGTGACGTTTGTGTGTGCAGGCAGTCATCCAGCAGAAGTGCCATATTGCCACCGCAAGTCATCTTTGTTCCTGTTTAAAAGTAAAATATTAGGAATTTGTGTAAATAATAATTCAGAGTGATATGACCAGTGTGACCATGGTCGGATTTACATCTCAGGCTCCCCCTAGGCACAGCACCCTCTGGTGCCCTTAGTCCTTCTTTGGTCCCACTACTAACCACACCCTCTTTTGTGGCCAAACCCATTTTTAGATGTTTTCTTCACATTAATGTGACATTTTACAGAAAAAGATGAAAATGCTCAACTTTTTTGTTCCATTTTGGAGAAATCTTAATACATTGGCTCCATAGAGTAACAATGGACTTTTTTTTTTTTTTGCTTTATTTATGTTGGTCTATATTCTTGCACAAAGATCTCTTTATTCACGCACACCTCTAAAGCTGTAGGCATAACATAAGACTTGGAGCACCGCTTTGTTTTGCTACTATTTTCTTGCTCCATTTTTACTCCATTTTCTTGCTCCATTCTTTTCTCTGTTTTATTGCTCCATTTTTTTTGCACCTTTAGCTCTGTTTTCTTGCTCCATTTTGGAGAAATCTTAACAATATTGGACTTGGAGATCTTTTCTTTACTCTATGTACCCAAAGTCCTATATTTTCCATGGATCCAATGTATTAAGATTTCTCCAAAATAGAGCAAGAAAATGGAGCAACAAAGGTGCAAAATAGAGCAAACACTGAGCAAGAAAATGGTGCAAAAATGGAGCAATACAATGATGGAAAAAAACTCCAGATTTCTCCAACATTAGAAGTCTTAAATCCTGGCCTGTTAGCCTGGAGGACCGAACCTATGCTCTAGGGAGCCAGGGCACTAAGACCTCTAATGTTGGAGACATCTGTGGGCATTGGTTCTTTAGAATAACATAGGACTTGAAGCTCCACTTTTTGCTCCATTTTCTTTTTGCTCAGTTTTCTCCTTGCTCCACTTTTTGCTCAGTTTTCTTCTTGCTCCTTTTTTGCTCCATTTTCATCTTGCTCAGTTTTCATCTTGCTCCACTTCTTGCTCCATTTCTTGCTCCGTTTTCTTTTTGCTCTGTTTTCTTCAAAATTTGGAGCCCTAGGCAGGTGCCTACTCTGCCTATTGTGAAATCCGGCCCTGAGTGTGACGTTTGTGTATGCAGGCAGGCATCCAGCAGAAGTGCCTTATTGCCACCTCAAGTCAACTTTGTTCCTGTTTAAAAGAAAAATATTTTAAAACTTAAAATTATTGTAGTACACTTCCGACCTATCTGTAATGGATTTGAGTCCTAGTGAACAATCTAATGTTGATTGTTCTGGTACCAGCTGCAGTGATCCAGCAACCACCAACACCACCACAGTGCCGATGCTTCAGGAAGAGCTAGCAGCAGCAGGCGGCTAAAGAAGAGGACTGTCAGTAGTACTAGTCAGACTCAGCAGCAGCACTCCAAACCAAAAAATAAAAATAAGAAGGGAAATGCATGTTGTTCTACCTTCACTAGCAGGGTAGAGAGGTCCAGGTCCTCCTCTGAGACCACGAAGCAGCCAGAATCTGTTTCTCATCATCAGCTGTTTCGTGATGATCCCCCCAGGACCACTTGCACAATGACTAGTGCCACTGCCAGTTCCGTCACCACATCCGCTATAGCCAGTTTGTAAACCTGGGGACACCTAGCGTGTTGAATATGAACACTACTGTTCAAAAACTGCGGGCAGTATCAACGCAGGATTTTTACAGCGAACGTCCGTATAAGCAGCCCAAATGGGAATTATTGCAGTATTTGGATAAAATTCCTCCTGCCACCACTGTCACTGCCACTGAGAGCATATCATCTCCAAAAAATGTTATTGAGGGTGAGGGAGATAGTTGTTTATCATTTCCTGGTAGCCACCAGGCAGAAGAGGCAATTCAGAAGGTCTCCCCAAAATCTGCTGCTGATGGTTTTTCTTCATGTCCAAACCTACAAGAGGCATAGGAAGAATATGAGGGACCAAGGCCTCCTGAGCTTGATTTTTCCACTGAGCTTGATTTTTCCCCACGGCTTGATTTTTCCCCTGCTACACATAGTACTCCTCCTGTTTCTCCGGCCACAATTGTCTCTTCTATTGAGAATTCAACACCTGCCTCTCCAGTTCCAATTGAGTCTCCCAGGCAGGTAGTAGCTGCTAGTGTCTCCAGCACCACTGTTACTCCACAATCCTCCTCCAGTCTCAGTCCCAACATACCTGCTGCTCAATTTCTTCTTCTCCACCACCATCCATGTCAACTGTCAGAGTTATCCGTCGCTCCAAAGCGTGGGAGCATTTTGTGACACTTAGCGATGGCCGGCTAGTGAAATGTAAATTGTATGGCAGGGAAGTCAGCCGTGGGAGGATGTTGGGTCATTTAACCACCTCCGGGATGAACCAACACCTGAAAAACTACCACAAGTCAGTGTTGATAAGTGCAGAAAGTGGCACTACTACATATACCAGTGTCACACTCACCACCAGTAGGCAGGAGAAAGGGCAGGGGGATCATGCCACATCTGGTCCTAAGAGCAGACCGTCACAGCCCATCCCAAAATCAATACAGGCAACACTGAAAGATTTTGGTGGGTTTCATTCAAAGGGGATATGCAGACAGCAGTCCTGAAAAATCACAAGCCTCATTGCACAGCTCATAGCCGTTGGGGGTGCTACTTAATTGGTGAACAGGGAGTCCTTCCAGCAACTTATGGAGGCTGTCGCATGCCGATATAAAATTCCATCCTGCACCACATTTAGTAGAACTATAGTGCCCTCACTGTACCAGTCATGCATTGGGCTTTTGAAGGACCTGCTAGAAAAGGCTGTTGGACAGTCAGTGCACTTTGCAAAATTTTTTTTGTAAAGTTGATACCTTTATTGGCTAACTAAACAGATTTAAAATGCAAGCTTTCAAGACTTCTTAGGTCTCTTCCTCAGGCATGTTATACAGATAAATACGAAAACTTCTCTCTTAAATACAAGTACACATTACATTGTTTATAATGGAAATCAGATAAGAACGTTAGTCCAGATACCAATTCCTTGATCAGTCAATGGTAGAGGATGTGATTTAAATAGCATTCTTCCTCTGGGTCCAAGTATTTATGATTCCAGAGGGACTGTCGTAAAAGTTAATTCACAATTAAGTACTGTGACAGAAATTCCCTGTCCCTGTTCAGGCCATAGGTCAAAGAGTCAAATTGTAACATTCATTTTACCTCCCATAATTTTCTGTCCCTCTGATTGCGAAATTGTCCCATTAGTACAGTCAATTTAATGTCCCTGATACTGTGCCGACTTTGGCAAAAATGTTCTCCCACTGGTGTCTCTGTCTTTTTGTTGTTAATGCTGGATCTGTGGGAATTAAACCTCTTATGTAATTTCTGTCCCGTTTCCCCCACATAAAGAGCTGTTGGGCATTTTGCACATTGGATGATTTGCAGGTGAAATTACCATTGATCTTATGGTGTAACTGGGTGTTTGGTATGGGTATCTTGTCTGTGGTATAAATGTGAGCACAGGTTTTACACCTACTTTGTAGGCAGGGAAATGTGCCGTTTTTTGTATTTTTTTTCAGGGCACTCCTTACCATCAGTTGCTTTAAATTGGGAGGCTGTCTGAAGGAGAGTAAGGGAGGCTGTGGAAATATGTTCTTAAGTCTTTCATCTGTGTGTAGGGTTGCTTGAAGTTCTCTTGATATTTTGCGCAGAGCTTCAACCTGGGGGTGGTAAGTGACAACAAGTGGCACACGGTTTCCCTTATGCTGTTCTTTGTAGCTCAACAGATCTTTTCTTGGTATGTGAGTAACTTTCTGTATCTGGCTGTCAATAATCCTTGCACTGTAACCCTGTCTTATAAAGTCTCCTCTGAGTTTCTGGAGGTGCTTGTCACGGTCTGCCATGTCAGAACAGATGCGATTATATATATCTCCGCTACATAGATGATGTGTTTAACATCTGGACAGCCAGTGAAGAGGAACTTCTCAAATTCCACAAAAATTACAATGCATTCCACCCCAGTATCAATCTAACACTCAGTCACTCATGCACAAACATTAACTTCCTAGACACGACTATCAGTATTCAGAACAACTCCATCCACACATCCTTTTGCCGTAAACCATCAGACAGACCAACCTACCTGAAGAACGATAGCTTTCACCCAAAACACACAAAGAACTCCATCATATACAGCCAGGCCATCAGATATAATCGCATCTGTTCTGACATGGCGGACCGTGACAAGCACCTCCAGAAACTCAGAGGAGACTTTATAAGACAGGGTTACAGTGCAAGGATTATTGACAGTCAGATACAGAAAGCTACTCACATACCAAGAAAAGATCTGTTGAGCTACAAAGAAAGGCATAAGGGAAACCGTGTGCCACTTGTTGTCACTTACCACCCCCAGGTTGAAGCTCTGCGCAAAATATCAAGAGAACTTCAAGCAACCCTACACACAGATGAAAGACTTAAGAACATATTTCCACAGCCTCCCTTACTCTCCTTCAGACAGCCTCCCAATTTAAAGCAACTGATGGTAAGGAGTGCCCTGAACAAAAATACAAAAAACATCACATTACCCTGCCTACAAAGTAGGTGTAAAACCTGTGCACACATTTATACCACAGACAAGATACCCATACCAAACACCCAGTTACACCATAAGATCAATGGTAATTTCACCTGCAAATCATCCAATGTAATATACCTTATCATGTGTGCAAAATGCCCAACAGCTCTTTATGTGGGGGAAACGGGACAGAAATTACATAAGAGGTTTAATTCCCACAGATCCAGCATTAACAACAAAAAGACAGAGACACCAGTGGGAGAACATTTTTGCCAAAGTGGGCACAGTATCAGGGATATTAAATTGACTGTACTAATGGGACAATTTCGCAATTAGAGGGACAGAAAATTATAGGCGGTAAAATGAATGTTACAATTTGACTCTTTGACCTATGGCCTGAACAGGGACAGGGAATTTCTGTCACAGTACTTAATTGTGAATTAACTTTTACGACAGTCCCTCTGGAATCATAAATACCTGGACCCAGAGGAAGAATGCTATTTAAATCACATCCTCTACCATTGACTGATCAAGGAATTGGTATCTGGACTAACATTCTTATCTGATTTCCATTATAAACAATGTAATGTGTACTTGTATTTAAGAGAGAAGTTTTCATATTTATCTGTATAACATACCCGAGGAAGAGACCTAAGAAGTCTTGAAAGCTTCCATTTTAAATCTGTTTAGTTAGCCAATAAAGGTATCAACTTTACAAAAAATTTTGCATCCTGTATTTCTCTGGCTAACATGGTACTAACTCTCATCAGTGCACTTTATCACTAACTTATGCAGTGCTCTGAGTGGCCAGCATGGCTTCCTGTCATTGACGGAGCATTGGTGGCAACCCAATGTGTTGCAAGACACATAATTACCGACAACAAGTTCAGGTGCAGTAGCCAAGCAGGGGCACTGCTCTTTCCTCCTCCATGCTGAGCTAATGGATCAGCAGCACACCTCAGATAACAGTCGCAAAGCACTGCAGAACATGGTGGCGCAGTGGTTAGGGGAGCAGACAGGCACACAGGCACAAATGGTGATTGTGGTTACGGATGGTGCAGCTAACATGATAAAGGCTCTCCGGGATGGCAGATTTGTGGGTGTGCGCTGCTCAACGCATGTCCTGCATCTGGTACTGAAATCTGCTCTTGAGGATGGCAGTAACACTGGAAGGTTGTCAGAACTTTTGGAGTTGTGCTGACAAATTGCTGACACTTCCATCGGAGCATCAAAGCCAGTTCCTTAGGGAGGAACAGAAAAAGGCAGACCTCCCAGAACACCTCCTCAAACAAGATGTTGGGACATGGTGGAATTCCACCTTAGATATGCTAGAGCGTATCCTGGAACAGAAAAAGGCAATTCACACAATGTCATGTCATCATTTCATTGGCAGGAACAGAACACTTGGCAGGGCTGACTGGGCCCTGATGGAACAGGTATTGACAGTCCTCACGCCTTTCCGTGCTTTGACAGAAATTTTAAGCAAAGAGAATGCTAGCCTGGCCGAAGTTATTCCCCTCTTCAAACACCTGTCGATAAAAACTGACAATTTCCTTGCCGATAGAAAGCGTTTGCCTGGTGCTGAGGGTTATATAATTCCCGATGCTGCTGCCCTTATAACGAGGCTGAAAAAGAAACTGATTCTGCTCATGGAAGAGTGCATGGACAATTGTCAAGAGTTAATGCTTGCCACAATTTGCGATCCTTGAATCAAAGGCACGATGGCACTTAGTTCCAATTCCCTCACTGCCTGGAGGGAACAATTGATAGCGAGGGTGCATGAGAGGCAAAGAAAAAACAATGCAGTCACAGGAGGTGGGAGAAGATTCCGCAGATGAACTGGAGGAGTGTGGTGGTCTTCCGGGACCTATTAGTAGCAGTGCCAGTAGCACTTCATCTTGTTCCAGTTTGAGGTTAAGGCTTACCTTGGGGAACCTTCTTTGCCCCCAAGTACAGATCCCTTGCGTTTCTGGGATAACAAGAGGGCTGTGTGACCTACTTTTTCCCTTGTAGCCCAGGAGTTGCTTTCTTGATACCCAACCACTGTCCAGAGTGAACGTGTATTTTCCGTAACAGGAAATATACTTAGCCCCAAGTGTTATCACTTGGCCCCTCAGCTATTGGAGCAAATTATTTTTTTAAAAGTCAGTCTGCCAAACCTAGGTTACCCTGCTCTCAGGTTCGATGCAGATTGAAAAAAAAAACAACTTCATCTATAATCATCCATAGTACCATAATACTCTGAGCGCTCCAGCTTACCCAGCTCTAGAACCATGGCAGGTTGGGCAGAGGACACCCCCCTGACTTGGTGGGACACGGAGGGAATTTAAAGTCTACATTGTTGTCCAACTGTACAGGTTGTTCAGTCTTGCTCTATTGTTTTTCATCTCTTCTCAAAAAGTCTGTGGTATCTATTTACTGAGTCCTGGATGCTCCAGTGTTCTGCAGTTTGCCGCTGGCTACATTTACAGTGTTGCTGAGTCCGCCCTGCACCAGTCATCCTCAGTTTTGTAGTCTATTGCAACAAAAGTCGTATATCCATCTACTGTGTCCTGCCTGCTCAAGAGTTCTGCAGTTTGCTGCTGGCTACATCTACAGTGTGGCTATCATCCCAAGTCCGCCTTGCATCAGTCATCCTCAGTTTTCTAGTCTATTGTTACAAAAGTCGTATATCTATCTACGGAGTCCTGCCTGCTCCAGTGTTCTGCAGTTTGCCGCTGGCTACATCTACAGTGTTGCTTAGTCCACCTTGCACCAGTCATCCTCAGTTTGTAGGCTATTCTAACAAAATCATATATCTGTCTACTGAGTCCTGCCTTCTCCTGTGTACTGCAGTTTGTCGCTGGCTACATCTACAGTGTGGCTGTTATCCTGAATCTGCCCTGCACCAGTCATCCTCAGTCTTCCTTCTTCCTTCGAATAGCTACATCTATGCTTCATCTACAGTACCATAAGGCTAAAGCTCCACCTTACCCTGTTCCATCGTCCTCATTTAGAACCTGGAAATATTCCATTAATCTGTATTTGTTTAATTTAAAATTTTTATTGTATATTTTAAAGTATTTTGAATTTGGCTGAATAATTTGGATTATTGCCGAATTTTGTCTGAGTTGAATAGGTTGGGTCCGAAATGTTTACCCTCCGAATAATAAAAAATAAATTGTCCGAAATCGAATTTTACCAAATTTTTTTGCCGTGCACAAGTCTACTGGTTTGACCACCCTCTCTTATTCTAGTATCGGCTGCATCCATGATTTTGCTACAGTCTGATTCTGCATCCTTCCCCCTGATTCTCTGTCACTACTTTGACTCATCCTTGCCTCAGCACCAAATAATGTATGCTATTATTAACCCTTGCCTTTGCACCATGTCATGCATGCTATTATTAACCTTTTCAGTTCCAGCACATTTTGCCGAATTAACTGGACAACTCCATTGTATTGAATGTGTCAGTAAGGAGGAATCATGAGACAGATACAGACTGGCAGCTTTAACACTAACTACATGGCCTCTCTGTACCTGTCAGCACCCCACAGGGGAACATTGCACAACTAAAGCAGTGGTTTCCTCATTAACAGAGGCAAACAAAGCAGCTGATGTGGAGAGGAGGAAGGTTCCTACTGAAACACTAATCCGTTATTAAGGAGTGGGCACTGTGCATCCTTTGTCCGTCCATAATTAAGAGTATATTTCCAATCAGCTTGGGGAATAGGAAGATTATGTCAGGTGCGCACTCTTAGAAGCCAGCTGCTCCACTTCCCTCCCAGAATGCGCCCAGGATGTTCAGCACGAGGGCACAGCTGGCTCTCACTTATGGCTTCTCCCTGTCAAATAAAATCTGATAACTCACATCTTATTAATGATAGGAAGGAGAAGTCCATTTCTGCAAGGTTGTCAAAGGATGCAACCTCTTGGAGTGTTGATTTTAGCAGTTCTCACTGGCATAACTCCTGTGCTGCTAGTCTCACCTGGTGGTCTTGTGCTTGACCATCAAATGAAATCCAAAATAATATATGGCTTGACTGGGCTCTGAGAGATAGCTTGCTCTAAAGTCATCCAAAATATGCAAGAGAGATAAAAGAAGCAGCACCAAGTTTAATATGTTTAATGAATGACAATTGCAAAAGGTAATACAAATACACTTACTTGAACCCTATAGGGTATACATCATCTATGCCCCCATATGTTCACATATCCATGTCCTCCTAAAGGAGAATCCCTGGTATCCTTGTAGCAGGAATAACTTAAATGGGCTAACATCAGAATACTGAGATGATAATATAGAGGGGTACAACTCACGGGGGATGAGGGGAAATAAAATAATACAGTAATACAAGAAAACAGAGTCAGGGCAAAAGCATTTTCACCAACCTACTTCCAGCTTCCTCAAGGGCCAGACAATCGGAGGTGGCCGGCACGCTACATAATGTTATAGTTGCCGCCACTTCTGTTTGTGACAATAAAATAATCAAGTTAAAAATAGTACACATAAGAATTGTAAAAATACATCCTCTGTAAGCAAAACACATTTTTAGAAATACATACACAAATATTTGGTATGGTCATAGTTAGAATATTACTGAAACCATTTAAAATGCCTAGTGTTTGAATGTAAACCCATTGTAACTTCATTGTTAAATGATGACAATGTATATGAATTTACTGATTTTGTTTCAAATATTCTATCATGGGTTGGAGGTACCTTCTTTTATCCATTGAGCTTTTTTTAATTTTCAATACCTTTCTGAGGTATTTCAGCAGTTATCTTTGTTTTAGATAGATGTTAGAGTGGGCGTACCAGTAGATATTTAGTAATACCTTTTTTAATGCTCTCAGGATTCCGCCATCTGTTTAACAAGATTAATAGTTGCCATTCATGCAATTGTTTGTTTCCTCCTTCTAATGTGTCGCTCTGGCCAACAGGTGACAGTGTATACCCATTGTCATCTTTTAACAATGAAGATACAATGGGTTTACATATAAAACCCTAGGTATTTTATATGGTTCCAGAAATATTTTAAAGGGGAACTACCACCCCGCAATAACTTAACCTTCATTGATTCTTCATCTGGCGACTAGCTGCTTAGTAGTGCTAGTCGCCAGAAATATTACCCGGTTCCGAAGATTTCGGCATTTTACCGATGCTCACAGGACCAGGAAGCACGGACATGTCGTCACAGTGACATCCGTGCGCCTGCGCTCAAAAGGGACTCAAAAGGGACTGACAGCGCAGGGGCACGGATGTCACTGTGATGAGATGTCCGTGCTTCCTGCTCCTGTGAGCATCGGTAAAATGGCAAAATCTTCGGAACCGGGTAATATTTCTGGCGACTAGCGCTACTAAGCAGCTAGTCGCCAGATGAAGAATCAATGAAGGTTAAGTTATTGCGGGGTGGTAGTTCCCCTTTAATAATGACTATACCAAATATTTGTGTATGTATTTCTAAAAATTTGTTAAGCTTACAGAGGATGTACTTTTTTCTTTTTACAATTTATGTGTACTGCTTTTAACTTGATTATTTTATTGTCACAAACAGAAGTGGTGGCAACTATAAAATGATGTAGCTTGCCAGCCACCTCATTTTGTTTGACCATTGAGGAAGCTGGAAGTAGGCCAGTTTGACCCAGTTCTGTTTTCTTGCACTTACAGTGATGGTCCCTGCCACACTTCCCCATTGAGTTGTTTCCCTCTATATTATCATCCCGGTATTTTGGTGTGAGCCCCTTTGGGCTAGTCCTGCTTTCTCTTCAGTTTAATATAGGAGCAGTGCAACTGGGTGACCTGGAGCTGGAGTGAGGTCCACATGCTGATTGAGGTTTCATCCAAGGATTAAGCACGAACCATACAGAAGAACTCTTCTACCTGCCACAAAGGATAAATATACCAGGGATTCTACTTTAGGAGGACTCGATTATGTAACTATATTGGGGCATAGGTACCCTGAGATGCTATATAACCAATAAGGTTCTAATACGTGCATTTGTATTTCCTTGTGTGATTGCCATTCATTAACCATATTACACTTAGTGCTGCTTCTTTTATCTCTCTTGCATATATTGGGTGACTTTGGAGCAAGCTATCTCTCAGAGTGATTTGTATGGTATTGCAAATAACTAGTCAGAGATGCTCAACTAGGAACGAGCCTGCCCTCAAATTGATGAGGCTCTATAGAATAATTATCCTACTCAGGGTGCAATCTCTTTAAGCTCACTAGTGCCTTTCACAGAAAGGAAATATCCTAAAGCACATCATACTGATCCTACCAAAAGGCAGTCCAGCCACAAAGTGCCAGACAATTCCTTTCTGAACGAGATAAGCAGCAAACTCCAGACAAATGTTTCTGCCTTATTGGGCCTATTCAGTGATGTGCATCTGATCTTTCTAGGCACTGTGAGCAAGGGGTCCACGTCTGGATTACCTTGTTACCCTTTGGGTGACCAACCCCAAGGGTAATTTGCATATGTAAAGAGCTAGTCAGAGATGCTCAACTAGGAATGAGCCTGCCCTTGAATTGATGAGGCTCTATAGGATAAGTATGCTACCCAAGGTGCAATCTCTTTTAGCTCACTAGTGCTTTTCGCAGAGAGAAAATATCCTAAAGAGAGAAACTGCCTGGCACTTTGTGGATGGACTGCCTTTTGGTAGGATCAGTATGATGTGCTTTAGGCTATTTCCTCTCTGTGCACCCTGGGTAGGATACTTATCCTATAGATCCTCATCAATTCAAAGACAGCCTCGTTCCTAGTTGAGCATCGCTGACTATCTCTTTACATATGCAAATTACCCTTGGGATTAATCACTCTAAGGGTATCAGGGTAATCCAAACATGGACCCCTTGCTCACAGTGCCTAGAAAGATCAGCTGCACTTCACTGACAAAGTCCAACAAGGCCAAAATGTACATATGAGGTTGGTTGTTTCTTTTGTTCAGAGGGGAATTGCCTGGCACTTTGTGGTTAGATTGCCTTTTGGTAGGATCAGTATGATGTGCTTTAGGATATTTCCTCTTTGTGAAAGGCACTAGTGAGTCAAAAGAGATTGCATCCTGGATAGGATTCCTATCCTATAGAGATGTTACGGTTTTAAGGACACTCAGACACAGAAGGTTTGGTAAAACACAGTTTTATTAATAGCACAAGGATAACGTGACGCATGCAGGACCAGTACATACAAATGACACAATATTGCCACAGGTCAGGCTACAGGAATGTATAGTAACCCACAAAGGTCCAGTAGGTACAGATGTTACAATACTGACATAGGTCAGGTCACAAGGATAACAGTAACCCACTCAGGCCCAGCAGGCACCAAAGGTACAATACTGACACAGGTCACAGTTCGTGTGAATCTGGTAGAGCAGACGTGTAATGACACTACTAGGCCAAGGGATGCCGGCAGGCCCTAGTAGTGAAGAGGTCAGCAGAGACTCCCTATGCAGGGAGTGAGCCCAAACGGTAAGCCACAAATAAGTAACTGAGAGGAGGCCACTACTATGCCACAGGATAGTAAGAGAGAGACTAGGCAAGCGGACCCAATGAAGGCTCAGAACAGGAGACCAGCAGACAGATGCCCTAACAGATCAGTCGGAGGCTACAGATTGTTGGGTTCTGTTGGCAACCAGGACAGACTGCCAAGAAGTGAGGACACTCGGTATTGTCAGACTGAGTTCCAAGGGAATATCCTGGACTGAAGAGCAGGGCTGTGACCCTGAAGCACTATAGCACCAACCCGTGAAGGGTGAACGGATGCTCAGACCTGGACAGAACTGTCTAGCAGTGGAGACTAACCGAGGCTCCCAGAGACAACTCAACCTCGGAGGTAAGAACAGACAGGTCAAACGTACCAGGTACAGCCAACAACTCCTGACACTGAAGTGAAAGGATACAAGAGCGCAAGGTAATGAGGCAGGGTTATAGAACAGTGCTGCACGGTAGTGCTAGATGGAGGCAACAGTGACTGTCAGAGACCGTAATCGGTAACACAGGAAAGACCTCCAAATGGAACACAGCTGGGCAGACAGTAGTACCGGGAGGTACACAGAGCAGGAACGCCCACCAGGCTGGGTATAACACAGAGCAGGGATGTCAGCCAATCCGGGTTGGTACACAGAGCAGGGACGTCAGACAATCCAGGTCAGTACACAGAGCAGAAACAGATCAGGCAGCGTAGTCAGGCAGTCCGGGTCATACACAGGAATCACATGAATAACAGGAACAAGCTCTGGTGACTGGAACACCACGAAAGGGTGCCACTGAAGTGACAGGGCTCAGTATTTAAGGGCTAGAACTGGGCGGAGATAAAACCCAGTAGCCAATAAAAGACAAGCAGGAAGTACCTGGACATAATAATGTTGCCAGAGAAAGCACTGGCACCGTGATAAGAGCCTCATCAATTTGAAAGCAGTCTGGTTCCTAGTTGAGCATCTTTGACTAGCTCTTTGCACATGCAATTACCCTTTGGATTCGTCACCCTAAGGCTAACAGGGTAATCCAGATGTGGACCCCTTGCTCACAGTACCTAGAGAGATCAGTTGCACCTCACTGGCGATGCCCAAAAAGATTGACACATACAGCTGGGGTTGGCTGCTTCTCTTGTTCAGAGTGAAATTGCCTGGCACTTCGTGTCTGGACTGCCTTTTGGTAGGACTAGTATGATGTGCTTTAGGATATTTTCTTTCTGTGAAAGGCACTAGTGAGCTAAAAGAGATTGCACCCTGGATAGGATACTTATCCTATAGAAACTCACCAATTTGAGGGCAGGCTTGTTCCTAGTTGAGCATCTCTGACTAGCTCTTTGCATTTGTATTGTATTGGCCTTCAAAGTCTATATTTTACAGTCACATTGGTCATAAAAAAGAAACTGTGCAAATGTAAATGTTTGGGCACCCTCACAGCTGATCTACAATTGTATTTATTTGTAAGGTCTCAGAACTTAATTGACTTGTTTGGCCTTAGTCTAAGATGAGAATTCTAGAGCTTAATAAATTCCATGAAGCCTCAAACCTTTCAGGTTGTTGTGCTTACACTTAACAAGGATGGACTCCTCTAAGCAGCTGACTGAGGATCAGAAAATATAGATAATTGACTCTTACAAAGGAGGGAAAGACTGTAAAGGATAGCTAAATGTTTTCTGCTTGTAACTTCCACTGTCCAAAATATAATTAAAAAATTAAAATTATGGTAAACTGTTGAAGTCAAGACAAGTTCTGGAAGACCAAGAAAAATCTCTAACTGATCTGGTCATAGGCTGGTCAGAGATGCAAAGTGAAATCCAAAATATCATTGCAGAGGAGCAGCAGGAAAGTTTAGGTGGTACTGGAGTTGTGGTGCACCAATCCACTGTGTTGCATTGTTTAAAAAACATGAGTGTCATCAGAAAGAAACCTTACCTGAGATCTCATTACAATAGTCAATATCTGAAGTTTGCAACACAACACTTTGATATGGCAGAGGAATTCTGGAACACATATAATCGCCAAAGTCGTGTTTGGAGAGAAAAGGAGAAGCATTTGAAGAAAAGAACACCTTGTCAACAGTTAATCCTGGGATTGTCTATAAGACAAGACCAAGGACCAAAGTAGGTTTGAGTTTTTCACAGTAGGAAAATGGGCAGACTAGAAGGGCCAAATGGTTCTTATCGTTCAACTTCTGTTTCTATGTTTCTATGAGTTATTAAAAGTGAGAAAACGACATTGTTTGTATTGGAAATAATTGCTTTTCATCCCAGAAAAATGTATAATCTGATTATTTTACCAATTAAAATTTCTTTGGTGGTTCATTCCGGATCAACTTGGACTGACTGGAATTTTCTCCAGTCCTCCAGATCAGTGAGTGAAACAAATCTCACACATCCTTACTTTATACATCAGCCTCATGAAGAATTAAAAAACATGTACCTGTCCCCAGGCGGAGCTCAATATCTGAAGGTCCTCATTGAACATATTGAGAAGCTTTAGGAACTGCAAGTCTGTATACTCAAATCGATTCCCAAAGACCACAGAGCAAATGACGTTGGCGACAGTTTGAAGAAGGATATTGGTGGGGTCAATCAATGATTCTGGATTAGAAAGGCAAGATAAAACAATGTCAGTGATTGTTGAATGAGGAGAGAACCAAACAACACATAGTGTCAGATAGTCCATGAGTGGCTCTGTGACTACCGGTGTACAGTGGAACAAGGCTGAGTTGTCAGGAAGTGCGTTGTAGATCCGTGATTACTAGTGGACATTAAAACAGGGCTTGGGTGTCAGTTAGTATACGCGTGGCTCTGTGACTATCATTGGAGAATGGGACAAGACTGAGGTGACAGACTGAATGTATGGTTCTGTGGCTAGCAGTGGGATAGTTGAACAAGGATGTATTTTCAGAAAGTGTATGTGTGGACCTGTAACTGACAGTGGACAGTGGGACAAGACAGGGGTTTCAGAAAATGTATGTAAGGTTCTGTAGCTACCAGTGGACTGTGGAACAAAGCTTGTGTATCATACAGTGTGTGTGGTTCTTTGTTTACCAGTAGACAGTGAACAGGGGAGTGGTGTAGGACAGTGTATGTGGCCTCTGTACCTACCAGTGTACAGTGTAACAAAGTTGGGGTGTCAGTGCATTTGTGGTTCTGTGATAAAAATTGAACAGTGAAAAACGATTGGTTGACAGGAAATGAATGTTGGTTTGATAATTACAAGTGGGCAGTTGAATAAGGTTGGGGTGTAAAACAGTGTATATGTCTACCAATGGAACAAGTAGTGGAACAAGGCTGGAGAGCTAGTCAGTGATGTATTTAGTCTTTCTGCTGTCCTGGGCCCAATCAAGTGCATGCAACCTTGCAATATAACCTTTGCCACACACAAGCCCTTTTCACAGGTCACAGTCCCTGCTTTTAAATAAAGAGGTAAGATGTCAATGCAAATAACTAGCATCCAAAGGGCTAAAAGAGAGTTACAGTTGGATTAATGAAAAAAGACTACTGCATATGCTCACTTTGGGAAAAAAGGTGCCCATGAAGATGTTATGAGCCTTGAGAATCAAAATTGCAATTTTCTAAAATAGTGCATTTTCTGTAGAAAACATATATAGGCACAAAGTGGCAAAGCTGTCCACTGACAATCTGCTGCCCAAGCCTATGCCTACCTAGGGTGTTACTAGGGTGTTAGATAGTGAATCAAGGCTGATGTGTCAGACCATGTCTGTTTGGTTTTTCTCTACCATTGGATAGTGGAACAAGGCTGAGGTAACAAATAGTTTTTGTGTCGTTCTATAACAGACAAAGTCATTTGACAAGTAGGTAAGGTTATTATGATCCATGAGAATTAGGACTGGCATGGAAGTTCCTTCAAGCAAATGCCTCCGTTCTTTGAGAGCCAGTATTATTGCCAGAAGCTCTTGATCTCCAATATCATAATTGCACTCCGCAGGTCTTAGCTTCTTCGAGAAATACCCACACGTGTGCAACTGGTTCTCAGGAGTAGGACGTTGACACAAGAGGGCGCCTACTCCTGTCTCAGATGCATCAACCTCAAGTATGATTGGAAGCTCGGGTTTCAGGTGTGCCAAAATAGGTGCTGTGGCAAAAGCAGCTTTTAGTGACTCAAATGCCCTGATGGCTTCCGGGGACCAGTGAGTGGAGTTACCGTCTTTTTGGTCCTGCCAGTAAGCTGTTTTACAATAGAGGAAAATTACGGATACATTTCCTATAGTGGTTAGCAATCCGAGGAAACGTTGAAGGGAGCGGAGGCCTACGGGTTGCGGCCACTCGAGACCAGCCGAGAGTTTTTCAGGGTCCATAGCAAAACTGACCTCTGAAATTATGTAGCCCATGAAGGTGACCTGTTTGCGGTGGAACTCACAATTCTCTCATTTGCAAAATAGGTTTTCTCTTAATCTTTGCATCTGCGTGGTGGCTTTCCATGGAGGAGGAATGGATCAGAATGTCGTCTAAGTATACCCCCACGTACTGTTGGAGCATGTCCCAGAGGACATCATTCAAGAATTCTTGGAAAACCACAGGAGCATTGCAGAGACCAAAGGGCATTATGAGGTATTCGTAATGCCCACTCCTGGTGTTAAATGCAGTTTTCCATTTATGGCCCTCCTTTATCTGTTCCAAATTATACACCCCTTGCATGTTGAGCTTAGTGAATACCTTAGACCCTTTTAATCGATAGAATAGCTCAGTAACCAGTGGAATAGGGTAGGCGTTCTTAACTGTGACATGATTGAGCCCTCTGTAGTCAATACAGGGTCTCAGTTCACCACTCTTTTTCTTCACGTAAAAGAATCCAGCCCTGGCAGGAAAAGAGGACTTGCGGATGAACCCCTGGGACAGCGCATCCTCAACATACTCCTCCATGGCCTTATTCGCAGAGACAGAAAGAGGGGAGACTCGACCTCAAGGAGGTATGGCACCCAGTTGTAGTTCAATGGAACAATCGTATGGGCTGTGAGGCAGAAGCTCACCAGCCCGGCCCTTATTGAATACATCACAGAACTCTTGGTACTTGTCAGACAGCAAAGAGACAGAGGATGTGGATAGCACCCTCCCCACTTTTACTAGGCATGTCTTGGAACAGTTGGGTGACCATGCCATGACTTCAGCCCTTGCCCAATCGACCATGGGATTGTGTTTGCGCAACCATGGATAACCCAGGATAGTGAAGAGAGTGGATCACCTGGGATTGTAAGGTTTCATGATGGAGAGCCCCTACAGCCATAGACAAATGAGCAGTTTCATGGGTGACCTGCAGCAGCTGTAGGGGTCTACCATCAATCACCTCGAGGGCAAGTGGAGTGGTACAGAGCTGAAATGGAATGGAGTGCTTCTTGGTGAAGTAGTTGTCAACAAAGAGGCCCGCTGCCCCGGAGTCAATAAGTGCCTCTAAATTAATGTAACTTTTGCCCCAAGAAAGCACAATGGAGACTAGTGGTTTATCAGTATGAATATCCAGGGACGCTAAGACGCCACCTAAGGTCTGTCCCCTATAAGACCTTAGGTGCGGTCGTCCTGAATGTATGGAACAATTTTGCAGTAGATGCCCTGCCTTACTGCAATAAAGGCATAGGCCCTCCCTCCTCCTCCTCAAGGCCCTTTCCACAACTGAAAGACGAGTGAACCCAATCTGCATGGGCTCCACATTGCCTGAGGTTTCAAGACTAGGAGGTGCGGGAGGAGAGGGAGGTACTGGTGGGGACAAAAGGCTTGGAGTTAAACAGATGGGATGCCTCTGCAGGCGCTCCCTAAAGGATTCGGGAGTCAATCAGAATACAATATGAGATCAGTTCCTCTAAATCACTGGGAAGGTCCCTGGCTGCAATCTCATCTTTAACCATATCCAAAAGCCCATTAGAGAAAGCAGCCACAAGGGCCTCATTATTCCAACCAACCTCAGCTGCCAGGCTGTGAAACTCTATGGCATAATCGGAAACCGTCCTAGTAGCCTGCTGGATGGCCATTAGGTGCTTGGCAGCCGAGGTGGAGCGGCCTGGTATATCAAATACCTTTTTAAAGGATGCCACAAACTCAGGGTAATTGTATACAATAGGTTTCTGCATCTCCCAAAGGGGAGTAGCCCAAGCCAAGGCCATGTCAGAGAGTAAGGAAATCATGAGGCCCACCTTACTCCTATCAGACTGGAATGACTATGGTACCATCTCCAGATAGATGCCAACCTGGTTTAGAAAACCTCTTCATTGATTAGGGTTGCCCCCATAATGCTGGGGAAGCGGGGCAGACCCTGTCATACCTCTCGCAACACTGGAATCACCATTGGCAGTCAGAGCGGGAGCAGCAGCAACTATAGGGTCAGCATGCACCGAGGACAGCTGAGGCTGTGGAACCAGATGCACAGTACGGAGCAACAAAGCCTGGAGGGTGCAGCAAACTGGTCCGTGCGCTGGTCTACCTGGTCCAGCCTGGAAAAAATAACAGTCCTTGTGTACTGTTAGGGACAAGGAACCAGACAGGACACAAAAAGGTAAAATGCAATACACCTTTATTAGTGCAACAAGACAGAAGCATGATCCAAGAGCATAAACCAAAAGACACGCCAGGGTCAGGAACCAAGACAGGTATTCAGCCAAGCCGGAGTCAGGAAACCAGAAGTCTACAATGTCAGGAGCAAGCCAAGGGTCAGAAGCACAGAAGTCAGTGAAGTCTGAAACAAGCCAAGGGTCTGGAACACAGCAAACAGGAGAGCAGGAAAATCCACAGCAGCCAGCAGCAACAGGTCAGCAAACAAACACAAGGACAATGGGAAAGTGAGCCAAGCTGCTATAAATACCCTGGGAGGGTTGGCTGAAAACAGTCAGGTGATTACTCAGA
This sequence comes from Rhinophrynus dorsalis, assembly GCA_037306005.1. Lineage (NCBI taxonomy): Eukaryota > Metazoa > Chordata > Amphibia > Anura > Rhinophrynidae > Rhinophrynus > Rhinophrynus dorsalis. Next base: position 187,982,579 of record CM074726.1, read on the forward strand.
GAGATCAGCTGAATCATCCAGAGCCAGAAACTCAGAAGACAGCAGCAGTGGATAGCAGAATCTATCCCTTTTCATTCCCTTTTTTTCTTTCTTTTTGTATGGAGTTTCAGAATAGCCCCCAAAAAGGAAGGAGAGGCTGATGGATTAATGATACCCACTGAGTCTACCTCAATGATAGTATTTTGTAGAGACTCATATGTATTCTTCAAAAGTAAAGGTGCATGAGAACCCACTCCTGAAGAAGAAGTAGAGGCTATCAAAGAGGAGGTGGTAGAAGACAAATGTGTATTACTATGAATAGGAAAGCCATCGGTGCAGTGAAGCGTCGGCCGTTGCCATGGAGCCAGCTGTGGCTAGTTTGACAGCTTCCGCATACGTCAGGTTCCATCTGCACAGGGAGCGACGTTGGTGGTGGTAAGCTAGATCTCTGTTTGGCGAATGGCCGCCGCTTTCTCCGTGCCCAGGATCATGATCTTTGGTATAAATGTAAGTGATTTTAAACAACAATTTTTGTATACTATTCCCTGATGAAGTGCGCTGAGTCGCACAAAACGCGTTGGAATAAAGTATTTGGAAGTGATCTATTTGATGTATATCTCTATGTGTATGCTCATTGCTTTCCATGTTTGGTGAGTAGGGCAATTTTGGGGGCATCAATACTTATCGTTTCCATTATACTACACTTAGAGGATTTTTTTTCTTTATGTCTGATCTTGTCCCGCTGGAGGGTACCTGTGAAAGTTGGTTCACTAAGTAGATCTGATGGCCCCTGGAGTCCCTTGAACAGTGTGGAAATACACCTTGAAGCAAGTTCTACAATTGGCCTTCTTGTAAGTACATTACATCACAGCAGTTGGAACTATTATTTTCCTATACAGATGTATCCCAGATTTTGCGCTCTTCTCTTCTTCTTTGTGCATTAGTTCTGCGAGGGTGCTGTTCAGGACACCAAAAGAAGAAGCTGCATATCTGGACACTTTCTAATATTGTTATTATTTTTGTTTATTATTACTTATTTTATAAGATCGATAATATAGCCCAGTAGGAGCGCACCAGTCATTATTTTCTCTTTATGGAATACGAAGGAATCCCAGGGTATCGGTACTGCATGGGTTAATGGTCTTCAGCGAGTGTAAACAGTCCCATGTGAAGAGAGGTCTGTGATGGAGCACACTCAAGACAGAGAGCTTAAGGATAAGTAATGCCCAGTAATAGGTTAGCAGACAAACGTGAACTGCCAGAGTAGTATCAGAAATTGAGCAACATATAACACTGCTGTAGCAGTAACAGAGACCAGGCAACTAGTGTTTTGCCGTAGCAGTAAACTGAGATAGGCCACTTGCACACTGCCGTAGCAGTAAACTGAGATAGGCCACTTGCACACTGCCGTAGCAGTAACGGAGACAAGGCCACTTGCACACTGCCGTAGCAGTAACGGAGATTAGGCCACTTGTACTCTGCCATAGCAGTAACAGAGACAAGGCCACTTGCACACTGCCGTAGCAGTAACGGAGACAAGGCCACTTGCACACTACCGTAGCAGTAACAGAGACTAGGCCACTTGCTCTCTGCAGGAGCAGTAACGGAGACAAGGCCACTTGCACACTGCCATAGCAGTAATGGAGACTAGGCCACTTGCGCTCTGCAGGAGCAGTAACGGAGACTAGGCCACTTGCACACTGCAGCAGCAGTAATGGAGACTAGGCCACTTGCGCTCTGCAGGAGCAGTAACGGAGACAAGGTCACTTCCACACTGCCGTAGCAGTAACGGAGACTAGGTCACTTGCACTCTGCAGGAGCAGTAACAGAGACACACAACTGAGTACTGCTGTGACAGGAATGGACTGGGCAACTGAGCAACTCACCCTGAGGCCGCAACCAACCGGGTGCGTCACAAATGCCTAACCGATAGGAATGTCGCCAAGGCGACACAGAGGCAACCAGAGCAGGAACGTCAACCAAGCCGGGTCGAATCACGGAGAAGGAACATCAGCCAAGCCGGGTCAGTACACGGAGCAGGAATGTCAGCCAAGCCGGGTCGGTACACTGAGCAGGAACGTCAGCCAAGCCGGGACGGTACACAGGAGCAGGCGAAGAAGAATGGTCAGGCAGTCCCGGTCAGTTCACAGGCAGGAGATGAGATGCAGAGTAGTCAGGCAGGCCGGGTCGGTACACTGGGAATACTGAGAGCAGGAACAAGCACTGGTACAGGAACACCACGAAAGGGCACCGGAGGGGTGCCAGAACCCTGTATATAAAGGCCATACTGGCAGGACAACAAAGACAAACTAACATAAATCAGGGCAGTATAATGCTGTAGAAACCAGAAGCCTGCTCCACAAAGGACCCAGTAAAGACGAGGTGCACTTTAAGTAGAAAAAAATAGAAAAGAGCTTTATTCATACAAAAAATAATTCAATAGTAAGGCATAAAACCAATTAAAACCAAAGAGCCTGAAGGGCCCAGAAAGTTATAATATCCTAAAATATTCTCCACAGGTAAGCAACAATGTAGAGAAGCAAAATAAATATCTTTGGCCCACAATAATAAAGGTGTTATAGAAAAATAAATTTGCACTTGACAAACAATAATAAAGAGTAAAAATACTTTGGCTGAATCTACAGGGGTGTAACGGTTTGTTTTGACACTCAGACCAGTAGGTAAAATAAATCAATCTTTTATTGAAAGAAATAAAATGCAAAGGATCGCCCTCTACAGTTGACAGCAACAATTGCAAGCTATTACACAGTACACATAGCTTTAATACAATATTCAGAAGGCACCCAACATAGGTACAGAGAATAGGGAATAGGACCCTAAAGGGTGTATGAAAACAATTTGTCAGTCTCAGCTGTGGGGTTTGGCACGCCCGTGTTGTGTAGAGATAAACTGAGCAAATGCGCACAGCACAGAGTTCATATGAAGATGGGTAGAAGATGTTCAGTGACCAATATAAGTTATAGCAGCACAGTAACCCACGATAGCCCTCCACGGGCGTTCGTCAATAGACCAGTGAGCCTGCAAGTGCGAGACTAGCCTGAGATGCGAAGCTGGTGTTTTAGCCCCCACGGGCGTATAACTGGAGACCACTGTAAGCACAACACGAGCCAAGAGCCCCCGCGGGCGTTTACCTACAGATTGAGCAAGAGCTTGGAGCCTAACCTTGCCACCAATAGCCGCACCGTACACCACCGTCGTTAACCGTGAGACCAAGAACCAAGAACGCCCAACCGGCCTACCGGGATTGACTACTCTGCAAATGTAACCGGGAGTCGCCGTCCAAGTAGCGGCCAACTCAGCAGCAGTAGACTTACAAGGTAACGGTTCTATATTAAGCAAGGAGGTCCGGTCAGTGAGGAGCGGCAGTGCAAGGGTTAATAGGTACGTTTGAATCTCCCAGGCTCAGTATGGTAGCTTAGCTCTGCAACGTGTAAAGGCTCTGTACGAGAGGCACAGCTTCTCCAAGTCGGCAAGGAACTCTGCACAGATGGATGGATTACCCAGAAGGGTAATGGTCACACTAGCTTGGCACAGCAATGCAGGATTCAGAATGTCGCGGCGGCGACAACAAGCCAGGCAGCCGCGAAGAACTTGAAGCAGGAAGTCAGCCAGCCGGGTTGTAGCACGTAGAGGGTTCTCAATCAAGCTGGGTCGGAGCACGTAGAGGATTCTCAAACAAGCCGGGTCGTAGCACGTAGAAGATTCTCAGACAGGCCGGGTCGTAGCACGTAGAGGATTCTCGGACAAGCCGGGTCATACACGATCAGGAACACAGGAGAGTAGTCAGAACAGGCCAAGGTCGGTACACAGGAATCCGGATTCAGGAACACAGCAACAGCAAGTCTAGCTCAGAAACACCACGAAAGGGCCTCTGACAGATGTAAGCGTCAGGTATAAAAAGGTCACCAAGGGGCGGGCCAAACCAACCGAGCAAATCACAGTCTGCCACAGATGAGAGTGACAGAAAGATCACAGGCACTGTGATAAGGGGAGACAAATGTAGCTTCTGGGCACTCCAAGGCTCTCAAGACACCCCACGTGTATCGCCACTATGGCTTCATCAGAGATAAAGTGAAAGAAGTTACTCGTTAATTGAGTGATCCCACAATCTATAAACGAGTCCTGTTTGATCCTACAGATAACTTTAAAAGTCAATTGGACCATATTTTGGATGTAGCTTTTACAATTGGTACCATCACTAAAAAGGATTCCTTACAGTAGCATGCGCTGTCGTACCGAACTTCTGTGACCTGCCACAGATTTACAAAAATATTGTTAAACCACTGGGTCACCCAATAGTGGCAGGGTTAGGAGCTCTGTGCGAAAGAGCATGCCTATTTTTGGATTTTTTTTTGCAACAAATTGTTTTAAAACTTGACTCTTATTTATGGGAATCATCTGATCTACTCTGTGAGAGAGGGCATGCCTATTTTTGGATTATTTTTTGCAACCAATTGTTTTAAAACTTGACTCTTATTTACAGGATTCATCTGATCTACTAACTAAATGTCAGGAAGCAATTGTGGAAGAGGGTACCTCCATCATCACGTGTGACATGGAGGCACTGTATTCCAACATCACACATTTGTATGGGATGGAAGTGGTGTCTTACTTTTTATATCAGACAAATTTTTCTTTGGATCCTTCATTTTGTCGATTTCTGTTGGATTTATTATCTTTTGTTTTACCACATAACTATTTTGTTTTTGAAAATTAGAATTTTGTCCAAGTGTCTGGGACGGCCATGGGAGCGAAGTATACTCCTTCCTATGCCAATTTATTTCAGAGGTGGTGGGAGAGGGAGACTGTTTTTAACGAATCGATGGATCAGTTCACACAACATGTAGCCTTTTGGTACTGCTGCATCAATGATATTATCTTTCCTTGGCGCGGTTCTGATGAGTTGTGTCTGGAATTTTTGAATCTATTAAACATCAACGATTTTAATATCCGTCTTACCTTCTCCCCTCCAGAGCAGGCGGTGGATTTCTTGGATCTCTCAATCTGTGTTGATGAAAGTGGTAGGATCCAGGCTGATCTATTCTGCAAGCCAACTGCCATAAACTCCCTTCTGCACTACTCTACTGCTCATGAAGAGGGTTGTAAGAAGGGAATTCTGGTGGGGCAATATTTACGGGTTCACTGAAACTGCTCATCAGATGACCGGTTTCAAATTAGAGCTAAAGAATTACGGTCTTGCTTTGTTGAACGTGGGTATCCCAAATCTTGTCTGAAAAAGGGATACCAGAGGGCTTTGAACTCTACTAGAGATTTTCTTCTCAACACAGGTAATAAGAAAAGGGAGGGTACCTCTGCTCCCATTCAGGTTATTACCAAATTTAATTCACACTGGGGCATCATAAAAACATCTTGTATCATCATTGGCACGTCCTCTCGACAGACCCCATTTTACGGTCATCATTAACACCTACTGTTTCTCTTACAGCTAGAAGGGGGCAAAATCTATCTGATCTCTTTATTCACAGTAATTGCTGCTTGAGTAGATGACATACGGGAGCTCCTAGGATAGTGGGCACCTTTCCTTGTGGTACTTGTTCCATTTGTAAGTATATTTGCAAAGCTAAAGAAATTTTCAGCTCAGTGGCCAATAAAAATCTTAAGTTGCGCCACTTTGTTAATTGACGGACAAGGAACTGTGTCTACGCTCTCAGGTGCCCCTGTGGTTTGGTCTATGTTGGACAGACGACACAGTTCCTTAAGAGCCGTATAAAAAAGCACGTAGCTTATTAAAAATTCAGCTCACAACAAACAAAGGGGGGATGCACTGACTACTGTAGCATCCCATTTCATGTTGTCGCATGGGTGCTCAGTTGATGGCCTGGAGATTTTAGGTCTAGATAGAATTAAGTTAAACATCAGAAAGGGTAGTATTACCCAGAAATTCCTCAAAAAAGAAGTCTGATGGATTTTCATGTTACAGACCCTGGGACGTAATGAGGACATGTTATTTTCTTGTTATATGTGAATATAATATATATTTCTATATACTAATTATTGCTGTCTTAGTTTTACAGAATGTCCTTGTTCACAACCTGCTGTTGTCCACTTGGGAGAACATCTTGTGATCGCTTGGGAAAGGAAATCTTCCGTATATAGCCGCAAAGGATATATTTGCACTATAATATTTATTTAATTTTCATTTGAATAAAATTATTGTTAATGTTTGTGTTATGTATATAATTGTTGTTATGTGTATAATCTTGAAGGCCATTATGTACATACACCAAGACTGGCTAGATAGGCTATGTCATAGGAACCCCAGAGACTGGACATTTCTGGGCCCAAAGAGACTGACAAACATGGACTGCTGACTTGCTTCCAAGAAACTGGGCCGTTAAGGGTTAATTATTTGAGTTTAGCTAAAGTTACTTTCAATGTGTATTGTAGCCACTCAAGCCAGTGTATTGTGGACTGTACTGAGACCCCCTGCCGTGTGTTAATTCATTCAAGCCTTCAAGTCTTTGTGTCCACCGTCTGAGTTCAGCAACCCTTTTGTGTTTGAAATGTAATCATGTCTGAGTCATTGTATTTGCTAGATCATCTGCTGTTGTCCTTTTGTCTTACATGTTGTGATTGAATTATGTACCTATTGTATCTGGTTGGCCATGTATTTCAGTGTAAGGTTTGAGTATAAATATGTGTGGTTTCTTCCAATAAAGTCGGTTCTAGTCTTAACCTACACTGGTGTTGTCTGGTGAGGTAAAGCTTGCTGTATACAGAGTGTGTGCTGGTTACCCTAGTCTTGCCTGGTTTGGGGTATATTGCGGTATGCTGTTGGATGTCCATCTGGATCGTAGTGGAAGAAGTGACCATTGATGGGGACACCAAGGCTGGGTGTCCGCTGGTACCGTCACAGGCTACTTCCTGTATGTTGATAAATATATTGATTCATAAGGTGCACCTTATTATGGGAGTCGGCTGTTATTCAGTCTGCTTCCCATAGTTGAGAAGTGTGAGCAGTCTGATGTTGGGATTAGGATATTGATATTGTATACTTTTAAATTTCCCCCATATCGGTGTTTCTATTGCACTTTACTTTGTCCTTCCAATTATGTGACCCATTGGTGATTAGAACTCATGTGACCTGTCCAAATGTTTAGCAGGCTGTTTTACAGCCTAATATACTTCTGGGATCTGGTTCATTGTAAACAGAGAGGAGTCATGTGGAAGCAGGTATCATACCCTTTTGGATCATGTGATCTGTTTTCCCAGACATTATGTGTGTATGCAGCATCTCTGTGTGCGTCGGCGCTCTTTTCTTTTGTGCTCTGGCGCACACGGGGGTGTCTATACATCCCCACTGGAAGGTTTTTTGTTTACTATGGGGTCAGGTTGCCAGATTGTTGGATTTCTCTGCTTTCGGGTGTTGTGTCTAATCATCACCGGATTGTGGGGAGGTTCTCCTTCCGGCAATATCATACCTATATCTTTTTACCATTGGAAAGGAGTGCCTTTAAAGCCGGTTTCCGTTTGGTACCGCTTTACCCCTGACGAAGCCACAGTCGGTGGCGATACGCGTGGGGAGTCTTTAGAGCCTTGGATTGCTCAGAAGCTACATTTGTCTCCCCTGTAGATTCAGCTTAAGTATCTTTGTACCTCTTTATTATTGTCTGTCAAGTGCATATTTATTTCATGTCTTTTCTATAACACCTTTATTATTGTGGGTCAAAGATTTATTTTGCTTCTCTACATTGTTGCTTACCTGTGGAGAATATTTTAGGATATTATATCTTTCTGGGCCCTTCATGCTCTTTGGTTTTAATTGGTTTTATGCCTTACTATGGAATTATTTATTGTATGAATAAAGCTCTTTTCTATTTTTTCTACGTATAGTGTGCATCGTCTTCATTGGGTCCTTTGTGGAGCAGGATTCTGGTTTCTACACCATTATACTGCCCTGATTTATGTTAGTTTGTTTTATTTTTGGCCCTGAGTGCACCTGGACTATTAAAGGGGAACTATCGTCCCATCAAGTTGTTGTCCCAATGTGCACGCTTCATTAATGTGTGAAACTGTGTGTAGTTAATTTTAGAAAGTAGCTTAAACGTTAGGTATAAACAGCAAAGTAAAATCTTACCCTGTGACGTCAAGATGGACTGCGCATGTCTCACTCGCTACCGCAAGGTAACCTAGTCACTCCCACCAGTCCTTTCTCTGCCTCCTGTGTACACCCTTTGTATAGCACGTGACCTGGCGCGCACTAGCCTCCAAGCACGTCCAGGTCATGTTACAGAAGAGCGAGCGCGTTCATGTATGTGCCTCACACTATATATAGAAACAGGCCGTTTTCAAGCAAACAAAGAAGGCGCTTGGCTCTGTCTTTGTGTTTTCTTACATGCGGATGTGTGTAGGCAATAATGCCGAGAATAATGAAATGGTCACATGACTTTTTGCAGGCGCGCCTCACAGGCACACACTGCAGAGAGGCGGTCACTGGGAAGAGTCTCTGAACCTGATTGACAGGCAACGGAGCAGGCTGGGCATGCGCATTTGAAGAAAAAAAACAAGATGGCAATGATCTATACCTTCTTGGGGCATATATTAACGGTAACTTTTTGGATTAATATCACCATTCTAAGATGTTTATTATATACATTAAGGCATTCAATAAGGATATCTACTTGGATAACCAAAGTTGATGTTCTACGATAGTTCCGTTTAAGTCTTATATTTGAGTAGATATCATTTCACCTGTGCATTTCCTTACTGTATATTCTGTAGAACACAAAGTGCATGAGGGTGTTTGTGTCATCACTAAATAATATCTCACATTGCATGTTTGGTGATCGTAGTTGCTTTGCATATCTTATCCATATTGTATTTGTATTAATAAGGTATACAATCTATCCCTGTTTGGGACAGAGAAGAAGATAAGGTGCGTGTATATATATATATATATATATATATATATATATATATATATATATATGTGAGATCTCTCTGTCCGAATTGGATAGAGATCAGAGATTAGAGGTTGTGCAGGGACTTCTATTTTGGTCTTGTTTGGATGGTTTGGTGTTCTATTGATACTTGCTTCAACTCCGATTTCTGTCTATCTCTAATACACTATACGCTGTCTCCTATAAGTACGCTTAATTTCTGAATTAGAATTTCCTTATTACCAATAGGGATTCTATTTATGGTATATGTTTTGTTGCACTATCTATGCACTTTATTATTATGGTCATATGTTTCCAAATGTTTTTATATTAGTTTGCACATCTAGTGTTCTACTTTGTACTTTTATATCTTTGTTTAGTGAGGAGGTTATTTACTGCCTTGTGGCTACATTATTGTATGTTGTCCTTTGTTTATTATACTACCTAACATTTACTTTTTTCACTCTGTGACTCTTATTTGTTGGCTGCATACTACACACCTCTCATTTGTGTTCTTTTTAATTGTTTTTAAATGTCCAACTACTTGTCATGTGTTATCTACTAATAAAAATTATTCTATATTTGCTGTGTGGGCCAAGTGCCTCATTTATAAGACTCCCTATTGGGAGAGGGGTGTCTGTGCCTCTATCTGGTTTGTACTATTGCATTTTTGAGTCTTAGAGAGCACCACGCTATTAGAAGTGTTTGTTTGCCCCACTTGATATGATTACACCAGTGAACTCATGCCTTTTGGGTACACCTATAACTGCCAGTGAAGAGGTTCACATTTCATAAATTGTGTTCCTTGTAATAGTTTTCTTGTAATAAGTAATTTAACATAGTTGTTTAAAAAAAAAAATGTTGATCTTTAGACACAAGTACTTGATACATGTTTGGCTATCCATCCTATACTATAATTCGCTAAGGATGTTTGTCAGAAGCCTTCATGCGCAGTAGAGACGGTTGCAAGCGCTGCAGTCATGCGCAGTACAGACTGCACGCGCCATGGCTGATATGGAGCGGGCGCTCCAAATTCAGACTGGAGTCCTCTTGGCGCACCTTCCTGGGACCAAGCGGTCCCAGGAAGGTGCACAGAGAGGACTATGGTCTGAATTCGGAAAGCCCCGCTCCGTATCAGCTGCAGCGCCTTGGGCAGTCAGCACTGTGCATAACTGCAGCACCGTCATTGTTGGTCTGTGTACATGGGCTTTAAAACTAGTTAAATATAAACTAACACTCATATAGATTTAATGTGGATATCATGTTAACCTCTTTGATGATAGAGAGAACGCCAACACATGGTGAAGCATTCAATTGGAGACCACTGTAACATCTGGAGGTAACGTGTTAGAATATTTAGGTCTTACTGGGATAGAATTTGAAATTTACAGAGTTCCACAACATCATAAAGTTTTGAGAGCCACTCATAGGTATCACATCACACAAGTTCATAGGATAAATCATATCATACTTTTAGATTTCTTCAACTCTGCCAACATAAACCGTGCTTCCTCCTGTACCCTCTCCTCAATACTCCTCTTCCCCATCCCAAAATTCTTCAGGGTCATGAGAGTGAAGCGGCGCAATTGCTTCCAACGTTCTCCATTGCTGAACAGAAGTCCTGAGATACAAAGGAAATGCTTAAAATTAACACCTAGCATTTGCAATAGAAAGTGCAGATTTTTCAAATGTATACAAGATGTAGTAAACATGAGTAAGGATGGGCGAAAAATTTCACCTAAAACTGAAATCAGCGAATAATGGCACTTCATGCTTTGTGAATAATTTCTCGTGAAAAGTGACGATTTTCCACTTTTTTTCACCAAGCTCATTGAATTGAAATCAATGAGAACATTGAATTTACACACAACACATAACAAATATTATTTTATTTCCCAAAGGCACAGTATAAAAGAGGCATGAGGGTGCCTGTGTTGGTGGGGTGTCGGGAAAGAATCAGTTGAACAGGGAATGTGTTTTGGGGTAGGGGGGGTTTGTTTACTGGTATTGGGGGCAGTTAATAAAATAAATCCTAAATACAATTAAAACCCCTCCCAAAAGACATGGTACACAGGACAAGAGGCCACCTGCTTAGACTTGAGGAAAGGAGATTTAATCTACAACAGCGGAAGGGTTTCTTTACAGTAAGGACAATAAAGGTATGGAATTCACTGCCTGAGGAGGTGGTGCTATCGAATACATTAGATGCCTTTAAAAGGGGCCTGGATACTTATTTAAAAGAGCATAACGTAGAGGGTTATGTACGTTAGTATTGGGATGAATATTTAGTTGGGGCTTGTTGATCCAGGGAGGAATCTGATTGCCATTTGTAATCAAGAAGGAATTTTTTCTCCCCCCATTCAATGCAGAATCTTAAATTGCTAATTAATAATAATAATCCTTTATTTATATAGCGCACACAGATTCCGCAGCGCTTTACACTCATATTGGTTCCTGTCCCCATTGGGGCTCACAATCTAAATTCACCTATCAGTATGTTTTTTGGAGTGTGGGAGGAAACCGGAGTACCCGGAGGAAACCCACGCAAACACAGTGAGAACATACAAACTCATTGCAGATGTTGTCCTTGGTGGGATTTGAACCCAGGACCCCAGCGCTGCAAGGCAACAGTGCTAACCACTGAGCCACTGTGCTGCCCACAGGGTTTTTTTTTGCCTTCTTTTGGATCAACGATGGTAAACAGGAATAGGAAAAGGGTTGAACCAGATGGACGCAAGTCTTTTTTCAACCTAAATTACTATGTTACTATGTTACTATGTATAAAAGGGGTCTGAGGAGTGTGCCTGTGTTGGTGGGTAGAGTCTGGGGAATGAATCAGTAGAACAGGGACTTTGTTTTTTGGGGGACAGTTAATAAAAAAAAAACATAAATAAAATATGAAAGTTGTATGTTACGTGAGACAGGAACCCCCTTACATAAGCTGCCACTGGGGTGCACTGATACTTGACTTGATAGAGTATTTTGTAGAAGATAATTTGTTAGATTTGTTGTTAGAGGCCCAAGCCCTGAGAAAACATTGATTTGTAGGACTTAAGCTTGTTTGGCACAAGCCCTAAGGAATCATTGATCTGCAGGATGTAGGCTTTTTAGAAACAAACCCCCAAAAGTTGTTTATTTTTTTGTAGGACTATGTTTTTTTGTTTTTTTTTATGCACAAGCCCTGAAAAAAAAATGCTGTATTGTCCTAGTGCCAGCAGGTGATGTCCTGTTGGGCAATGGCCACTGGCCTTTGTCAAATGCCCTGATGTAGATGCGAAATTTGTGTCTGCTGCTCTTGCTGCTGCTGCTGAGTTATTTAAGCAGCAGGATGATTAGACAGCTGAAAGGGAATGTGATCAATAACAGCAGTACCATGGTTAACGGATAATTAAGGTTTCACTTGCCACAACTAGCTCCAGTGATGTGCCTGAGGCAGTAGCAGCACAATAAGTAGCCCCCAGTCTATGTGGAGAAAAGGAGAAGTTGGCCAATAATTCTTCTCCACCTGTCCCTCCTCCAAAATCATGGGTGCGTTGTTATTAGAATATAACATTTTCCCTTGAGAGCAGGAACTGTGCCTCTCATCAGCAACTGTATTGTGCTCAGTGTGTAAATAACATCTGGGGGCACAACTGTATCCAAACACCATAACACCAGAAACCAAGTACTGCCGCTGTCACTATACCCCTTGTTCAGAACCCAGCACTATAGACACATGACAACTCGCTGACAGTTTAATAGTACTGATGAACCCTCCCTGCCAGCATTTTAGCATATTCTGCGGAATGGAATCTCCCCAGATGCCGCTTGATGCCCTGATTGCGATTCTCCTCCACCACACTGGCATGCATGGTCAGTACACCACACAGTGTGGAATGGGTGGAGACATACTGCCACATCCAAACATCAACAGAAGGCTATCATTTGGCGGGGGAGGTAATGATGACAGATTGTCATGGTGCCGTGATTGCCCTCCATGAGCACTGTGCTGTGCTGCAGGTGACATTGCCATTACTTCCTGGTTATCAATCTTAGGCGCATTCGCTATTCTTATAGGCTGATGGTAATTGCCAGAATGAGTCTCCGCCCACATGCTAGGCCTTTTAGGCCTCAGCCTGCCAGTACTCCTTTGCCCTTTCTTGGTGTACCTGTGCACTAAGCTCTTGTGTTATTCTGATGCTCCGATTCTGTGTATGACTCTTGGCTACATTTGACTCTGGCTACGTTTAATTGCTGACTAGTTGCCTTCCGCTCCGGTCTGACCCTTGGCTCCGTCTGACTACCCGCTCTGGTCTGACCCTTGGCTCCGTCTGACTACCCAATCCGGTCTGACTCTTGGCTTGGCAGACTACCCCATCCAATCTGAATCTTGGCTTTGGCTGACTACCCGCTCCATGCTGACCCCGGCTTCCTACCCTTGGCCTACTATCTCCCCTTGTGCTTACCGTGCTCTGTTGTTTCCTCCTGTTCAACCAGTGCTCAGTTACTGCGTCAGACCTTATGTCTGGCATTCCTGTTCTACCTGTTTCTGCTTAGAGCCATTGTGTATACCCTAGCTTTCTAGGGATCTCAGTCACCGTTGCCTGTTCTACCCTCACGGTCTAGGGTTCTCTGTCACCATTGTCTGTGGGTTTACCCTAGTGTTCTAGAGGGCTCAGTCACCATTGCCTGTATGCTTAACCTAGCGTTCTAGGGAGCTCAAGTCACTATTGCCTACTCTCCGTAGTGTTCTAGGGATTCCTGTCTCTGTTGCCTTGCACTACTCTAGAGTTCTAGGGAAATATCTTTTGTTTTGCCTGGACATTTCAGCTTCTCCTGCACTAGTAGCTACTGCTATCCTTGTTCCATTGCATACTATAATCAGAGTGGTATCAGCCTCTGTTCAGTCGGTGGATTGTGTGCTGTCTCCATACCTGGCTAGTGAGGGTTGGGGAAGTGCTTAGGCACTGTCTTCACACATGGTCCTGTGAGGGTTGGGGAAATGCTATTCATATTTATTCTGTTCTTATTTTAATAAAGATATTTATTTACTGATTCTGTACTTGTCAGTGTCATTATTTCTCAGTCACCCCATGACACCGAGGTGGATTGGCAGAGGATTTTGTTACCCTAGAAGGTGATGGTGATGGCGAGCTAGTTGTTTCACTCATCATGAAACTTGCAGTCTCTGCCTGGGTTTCTCTATTCTTCCTCCTCTTTGTTCTCTGCCTCGCCTCTTGTTGCCTTTCTGGAGAGTCAGGGGGTATAGCAACAGTGGTGTTTGATTTCTGTGGTGGGAGTTTGGCATTAACAGGTTTCCCATAAATGACATGGTGTCTCCATTTCATGTGATATCAGAGCACTTGTGCCAAGATGTGTTCCCTCCTTTCATCTTCTCACTGACTTGTCGCAATTTGTGCTCAGTGCCGTTGGTGATGACTGCACTGTGCCTGCCCTAAGAGAAAAATAGTCCCACACTCATGGCTTCAGGGGATAGGGAACAGGTGGAGAAGAATGACCTCTTTCTTCTTGTCCTCCACATTCCCCTTGACTGTCTGTGGCAGCAGATAATGTTGCTGCTGTTGCTGCTACTGCCTCAGATTCAGCATTGCAACTAGGAGCAGGTGTATTACTGGTGATGGCAAGTGGAACCTGTCCTAGTCCTGCATCACTTGTTGGCCCCTTCCCACTGTGTCCACAACAGTATGTGGCACAGTACTTTGCTCCACAGCATCCTGCTGCCCTTGCATCTCAGCAGGAGCAGGAATTAGAGCAGTTGCAAATTCCTCAAATTCCAAAATTTCACTGCTAGTGGTGGTGGTGGTGATGCCCATCCTCATCCCTGTCTCCCATTCCTTCTCAGTTTCTGCTAAAATGTCATTGATGTATCTTCCACCCCAGCTTCTCCACCATTATCATCACCACCAGCACTAGACCCTACGTGCTGCTTCTGTTGCTCTATTACAGACATCTCACTGCTGCTTGGAGGAGGTGACAAGTATTGTGACAGGGGGTCCCCTATTGTCATTCTTGGCATTTCTTTTTGACCTGTAGAAGGCAGACTGGCAGTGGCAGCAGTAGCAGAAGGTACAGGCAGCTGATCTGTGCTCCTGTTGGTGGTGGTACTAATTGTGCAGCTGCTCCCCCCCAACAAACAGTTATGGCCACTTAGTCTTCAGGATCATGTGCCACTTGAACACTGTAGTGAAGGAAAGGGTAGGACTCCCAGGGTCAGAGGAATGGTGTGGGCTCCTTTGACCGCTAGTTTGGACGCTCTCAAATGTTTCCCCTACCACTCCGGCTGCTTCACCATTACGGCTACTATTACTAACACCAACCACATCAAGTTAAGCAGCAGAGTCTTCCTCCTCAGTCTCACAGTCACTAGTAATATAATGATTACCCCCATCTTCACGCTTTTCTCTGTGTAGAAGGCAAGGTCATCTGAGAACAATAATGTGTCCTCCCACCAACCTAACTATAAGTTTGTATGTGTGTGTGTGTGTGTGGGGGGGCTTTATTTGTTGAAAAATGTGACCATCAAAGAGAAAATAATTATGTTAACACATATATTATTAGACCCATAACAAATTTATTATGGTCAGCAAATAGATTTCCCCCTAGTTTCTAGGAAGAGCCTTGTTGCTCTAATTCCCACATCAGAGGGATTCAATCTCCAGTAATGCCATATAATGGTTCTTCCTTAAGGGAATCCCCTCAAGCTTAGTAATGGCATCCTGGGAATCCCTTACATATGAGGGTAATTCTAACACAAAGAGTTCTCCCTTCTCACCCAAACTGTCATTCCCTGGCAACTTAAAAAAAAATAAAAAAGAATAAAGAACTAAATATATTAGGTGACAGTGACAGACAGCTGACTGGTCTAAGGCAAGACATCATACAGCTCCATCGATTGTGTTGTCTTCCGTACAGTAAAAAAACACAGTATAGTTGTGTAGTGTCCAGAAAAAGCACAAGGGGAAGGAGGACGGGTGGAACAAGGCAGGGACGTGAGAGTAAAGTAGTAGTTCAAAAACCGACTACAGCAATTGTTACTGCAGCGTGTGCAATCAATGATGATGATCCCTCTACTCCAAGGGAGGATGCAGTTTGTCAAGGTCCCAGCAAAATTAGTTCCAGCACCACCAGTGCCAGTAGAAATAAAGAACCATATAAGAAGAACACTGAAGATGACAACAAGATGATGATGGCAATAGAATAATAGCGGAAGGTGTAGCAGCTGAACTGCCTACTGCATCAGACAGTGAGACAAACAAGCACCAAAACACCCATCCTCAAAGGAGTAGGGGACTTTGTTACAGTAAAAGTAAAAAGAAATAGTTTGGGACCTCTAAAAACTTAGAGGAATATAAGGGTAGTAGTGGGCAAGAACTGTCAGGTGATGCTGCTGCTGATGATGATGACCTAATGATGATGATGATGATGCAGATCTAGAATATATCCCTCCAGCATCCTTCTCTTGTTCAGATACAGATGAAGTTGAGAGTGAGGTTGATGACAGGGCTACACAGTTCGCAGAAAGTCAAAGGCTGAATCTTCCACCACTTTTAAGGAGCACTGTGTCTGTCTATAAACTGTTTGAGAAACCATTGGAAAGTCTGACCCTGGACAAGCACAGATGTCAAAAAGCACACAATTACCCTATCAGTCATCAAGCAGCAATTTTGCGAGACTAACATTCTTAAAAATGAACCAACATCTCATACCATTAGTATCAGGTAGCAGAAACCACACGACAGACAAAGCCAGGACAAATATATTAACAGCAGCACAAATCAGTAGGTGGTGGAGGGATGTGAAGAAGGGTTGCCCCCATCTACCCCTCTTGGAACCACTGCTATGACCGATAAGTAATATGTGTCAATAATCTGAGAAGGAGGATAACATATGAAAATAGTAAAAACAATATAAATTCACAAATCACACCATGCCAGTCCCCCGCCAGCACCACTACCATACACATCTGCCACATTGCAGGTTGTACTTGGCATCATGCTGAATATGCGCCAGTGTCACTTAAGCAGGAAGTTAGTGTTGTGGGCAAAGGACAAATGAATCTGCATGCTAACACATTTTTCAAGCCATATGTTGCTGAAGGACTCACAACTTTGACTTTCAGCCACTTATTTCTAAGCTACAGCCTTCAGAAGAAGTAACATTACAGTGGGAAATGTAGTACCTATAGGAAATATAGGTCAAAAATGTGTTCAAATAGGCAAAAAGGAGGACATTTTTGCATAGGCGGAAAGGCAAATTTTTTTTGCGGGAAAAGCAAAAAATCAGCAAGTTTTTGTGAAAAGTTGTGTGGGAAATTTTTCACATGTTTCGCCTACCCCTAACTGGCAGCAGTAGCATCAGGCACGGGCAGCTGACGTGTGTTTCACACACTGCTAGCCAATTCTCCTTTTTCCCCCAGATCCCAAGAGACAATGTTGGGGGACTTGGCATCATTGGGTCTGGGGAATGTGGGACCCCACTTCCTTTAGCACTGGTTGTGCTGATGGCTTCCTACTCCTCCTCTCTGTCACACTAGACTCAGGGTCCATCTAGCTTCTCTTTTTTGTATTTTTACCAGTGGTGGTCATAGTGCTGACCAGCATGTGAAACCAGTAACCATTTTATTTTGAGAATTGTTTTAAATGTATTTCTCTCTCTCTCTCTCTCTCTCTCTCTGTCTCCTTCCACTCTCCATTTTTCTAATCTCCATTATACTGCATTGCTGGAATTTATGGGTTTATGTAGTGTGTGTGGTCCTGGAACTTTTTTTCATTGAAAAACATAGATGGTAAATGGAAGGATTCTCACAACATTGTCTGTGGTCTTAACATAACAGCAGAAAATCTATGGGTTTCTCTATGGGCAGAAATATCAGCTAAAAAGTGTAAAAACATGTGTTTCCTATCAAATTTCACATGGGAACAAAACAAGACTTTACTCCCATCCCTTGTTGGCAGGATCAGAAAACATAAACTCCAACCACTGTACATGCTAATGTTAACCATTAAGGACCAGAAGTATTGCACGTTCCCCCTGGCCCTTAAAGGGTTAATTAAGTTAATGCGTTCTGCCTGCTTCAGTTTGAAATAAATGGGAATTGAGGATTTTCTTTTGTTCCCTGGGACACAATTGATTAGTTTGGGATCTTCAAATCTTTGCCTTAATGAATATGTCACAATGTGTTCCTTGCCTCTCTCTGCCTGGAGATCAGTAGATAGATATGGAAGTTAACCTTTCAAGGACTAGAGAGGTGTGTAACACATTTGGTGCTTAAAGGGATAGTAATTAGTGTTGAGCGAGCATGCTCGGCCGATGCTCGGATCGGCTCGAGCATCGCTCTGCTCGGCACATGGCGGTACTCGTACGAGTACCGCATGTGCTCGCCCGCCATGTTCGGGTCTCCTCCCCGCACGTTTTGCGGCTGCTGCGCAGCCAATAAACGTGCAGGGAGGCTCTGACATCGGTGTAATGCCAGCAGCCATGTTGGCTGCTGGCATTACACTGATTGGCTGGCCAGAACCCGTGGTCAGGTGCTGTATAGCACCTGACCAGCGAGTTCGGCTCAGTCTGAGCCAGGGAGAGCTGAGGATAGGAAGGGAAAGGCAGTGTAGGGAGGAAAAAAACAAAAATTGTGAAAAAAAAAGAACCAAAAGTCCTTTTTAGGACTACTGTGTGTGGGGGCAGCAGGTTATTTGGTGTGGGGGGAAAAAAACAAAAAAAAAAAAAAAAAAATATATATATTCTGTTTAGTGTGCAAAGTTGCAGATTAGAGCACATTCTGTTTAGTGTGCACAGTTGCAGATTAGAGCACATTCTGTTTAGTGTGCAAAGTTGCAGATTAGAGCACATTCTGTTTAGTGTGCAAAGTTGCAGATTAGAGCACATTCTGTTTAGTGTGCAAAGTTGCAGATTAGAGCACATTCTGTTAAGTCTTCAAACTAAAATATCAAAGTCACGTATTCCATTCAGTGTGCGTCGCCGCAGTTTAGCAGCACATTCTGAGTACTGTGCAGAGTTGCAGAATAGGAAGAAATACTGTTAAGTCTTCAAACTAAAATATCAAAGTCACATATTCCATTCAGTGTGCTTCGCCGCAGTTTAGCAGCACATTCTGTGTACTGTGCAGAGTTGCAGAATAGGAAGAAATACTGTTAAGTCTTCAAACTCAAATATCAAAGTCACATATTCCATTCAGTGTGCTTCGCCGCAGTTTAGCAGCACATTCTGTGTACTGTGCAGAGTTGCAGAATAGGAAGAAATACTGTTAAGTCTTCAAACTAAAATATCAAAGTCACATATTCCATTCAGTGTGCTTCGCCGCAGTTTAGCAGCACATTCTGTGTACTGTGCAGAGTTGCAGAATAGGAAGAAATACTGTTAAGTCTTCAAACTCAAATATCAAAGTCACATATTCCATTCAGTGTGCTTCGCCGCAGTTTAGCAGCACATTCTGTGTACTGTGCAGAGTTGCAGAATAGGAAGAAATACTGTTAAGTCTTCAAACTAAAATATCAAAGTCACATATTCCATTCAGTGTGCTTCGCCGCAGTGTAGCAGCACATTCTGTGTACTGTGCAGAGTTGCAGAATAGGAAGAAATACTGTTAAGTCTTCAAACTCAAATATCAAAGTCACATATTCCATTCAGTGTGCTTCGCCGCAGTTTAGCAGCACATTCTGTGTACTGTGCAGAGTTGCAGAATAGGAAGAAATACTGTTAAGTTTTCAAACTCAAATATTAAAGTCACATATTCCATTCAGTGTCTTTCACCGCCGTTTAACAGCCTATTCTGTGTACTCTGTACAGTTGCAGAATTATAAGAAATACTGTTAAGTTTTCAAACTCAAATATTAAAGTCACATATTCCATTCAGTGTCTTTCACCGCCGTTTAACAGCCTATTCTGTGTACTCTGTACAGTTCCAGAATTATAAGAAATACTGTTAAGTTTTCAAACTCAAATATTAAAGTCACATATTCCATTCAGTGTCTTTCACCGCCGTTTAACAGCCTATTCTGTGTACTCTGTACAGTTGCAGAATTATAAGAAATACTGTTAAGTTTTCAAACTCAAATATTAAAGTCACATATTCCATTCAGTGTCTTTCACCGCCGTTTAACAGCCTATTCTGTGTACTCTGTACAGTTCCAGAATTATAAGAAATACTGTTAAGTTTTCAAACTCAAATATTAAAGTCACATATTCCATTCAGTGTGTTTCAACGCCGTTTAACAGCCTATTCTGTGTACTCTGCAGAGTTGCAGAATAGTAAGAAATACTGTTAAGTTTTCAAACTCAAATATTAAAGTCACATATTCCATTCAGTGTCTTTCACCGCCGTTTAACAGCCTATTCTGTGTACTCTGTACAGTTCCAGAATTATAAGAAATACTGTTAAGTTTTCAAACTCAAATATTAAAGTCACATATTCCATTCAGTGTGTTTCACCGCCGTTTAACAGCCTATTCTGTGTACTCTGCAGAGTTGCAGAATAGTAAGAAATACTGTTAAGTTTTCAAACTCAAATATTAAAGTCACATATTCCATTCAGTGTGTATCACCGCCGTTTAGCAGCCTATTCTGTGTACTCTGAACAGTTGCAGAATAGTAAGAAATACTGTTAAGTTTTCAAACTCAAATATTAAAGTCACATATTCCATTCAGTGTGTTTCAACGCCGTTTAACAGCCTATTCTGTGTACTCTGCAGAGTTGCAGAATAGTAAGAAATACTGTTAAGTTTTCAAACTCAAATATTAAAGTCACATATTCCATTCAGTGTGTTTCACCGCCGTTTAACAGCCTATTCTGTGTACTCTGTACAGTTGCAGAATTATAAGAAATACTGTTAAGTTTTCAAACTCAAATATTAAAGTCACATATTCCATTCAGTGTCTTTCACCGCCGTTTAACAGCCTATTCTGTGTACTCTGTACAGTTCCAGAATTATAAGAAATACTGTTAAGTTTTCAAACTCAAATATTAAAGTCACATATTCCATTCAGTGTGTTTCACCGCCGTTTAACAGCCTATTCTGTGTACTCTGCAGAGTTGCAGAATAGTAAGAAATACTGTTAAGTTTTCAAACTCAAATATTAAAGTCACATATTCCATTCAGTGTGTTTCACCGCAGTTTAGCAGCCTATTCTGTGTACTCTGTACAGTTGCAGAATAATAAGAAATACTGTTAAGTTTTCAAACTCAAATATTAAAGTCACATATTCCATTCAGTGTGTATCACCGCCGTTTAGCAGCCTATTCTGTGTACTCTGAACAGTTGCAGAATAGTAAGAAATACTGTTAAGTTTTCAAACTCAAATATTAAAGTCACATATTCCATTCAGTGTGTTTCACCGCCGTTTAGCAGCCTATTCTGTGTACTCTGCAGAGTTGCAGAATAGTAAGAAATACTGTTAAGTTTTCAAACTCATATATATTAAAGTCATATATATCGTGTAAGATGAAGAAGGCGGGTAAAAAGGGACGGGGAAGTGGACGTGATCCTGAAAGTTCAGGGCGCGGGTCAGGACGCGGAGAAACTGTGCCTGGTGCCAGAGCACAAGAAAGAAAGACATCCACCATACCTAGCTTCATGTCTGATTTCACAGGGCGTCGCAGGACATCACTCTCGAGGTCCGACCAGTGCGAACAGGTGGTCGGTTGGATGACAGCTGATACTGCTTCCAGTCGGTTAAGCACCACCCTGTCTTCCACCAAGTCCACTCTCAGTAGCCAAGAGTCTGGTCAACATAATCCTCACTCTGATCATCCTTCCTCCCACCATACACGGTCTGGTCAAAGAAGTGATCCCACACTGGGATATAGTGATGAGCTCGTCTCATCACCAATCCTTCATTTGACCCTCTCTCCAAGCACGCTTGCAGAGGAACATGACATCTTGTGCCCTGATTCACAACCTCTAGAGGCTACCCAATCACAAGAAGATGACAGATGTGAACGGCATTTAAGGTCAAAGGAAGTAGTGGATGATGATGATGATGATGAGACACAGTTGCCATTAAATCAACCACTATTTCCTTCTCAAGACCTTGTTGAGGAGAATGTTATACAGTTGTCAATGACCGAGTATGTGGTGGGATCAAGACTTGAGGAGGATGATCAGAGTGAGGAAGTGGAGGAGGACTTGGTGGACGATGAGGTGACTGACCCCACCTGGGAAGGTGTAGAGCCGAGCGATGACAGCAGTCCTGAGGGTGAGCCATCTGCAGCACCGCAACAGGCTGGAAGAGGCAGTGGTGTGGCTACAGAAAGAAGGCGGACCGCACCAAACCGGCCCGCAAATGTTCCACGGAGCACCCCCTTGCGTAAATCTACCTTGCCAAGGGGTAGGTGTTCCGCGGTATGGCGTTTTTTTAAGGAAAGTGCGGACGACAAAAGATTTGTAGTTTGCAACCTGTGCCACACCAGAATGAGCCGAGGCATGAACACTAGAAACCTCACCACCACCAGCATGATCCGACACATGGCATCCAAGCACCGTAGTAAGTGGGAGGAACGCCTGGATCGCCCATCTGTGTCTGCAGGCCACACCACTGCCTCCTCTTCCCCTGTTTTCGGTGCCGGCCAATCGCCTGTCGAAGGCGCAGGCCCGCATACCTCCCGCCCTGCACCTGTAGCATCTGAAGCACCATCAGCGACCACATCCACTTCCCTGTCCCAGCACAGCGTCCAAATGTCGTTACCCCAGGCATTTGAGCGCAAGAGAAAATACCCAGCCACCCACCCACAGGCCATAGCACTAACCTCACACCTTTCAAAATTACTGGCCATCGAAATGCTGCCATTTAGGCTTGTGGACACTGAGTCCTTCCGCAGCCTGATGGCAGCAGCTGTCCCTCGGTACGCGGTCCCCAGCCGCCACTACTTTTCCCGGTGTGCCATCCCCGCATTACACCACCATGTGTCCCGTAACATCACCCGTGCCCTGACCAACGCAGTTACTGGGAAGGTCCACTTAACGACTGACACATGGACAAGTGCTTGTGGCCAGGGACGCTACATTTCCCTGACGGCACACTGGGTGAATGTCGTGGAGGCTGGGAGCGACTCGGACCCTGGGATGGCACGGGTGCTACCCACGCCGAGGATTGCGGGCCCTACCTCCATCAGGGTTTCCACCAGCACCTACGTTATTGGCTCCTCCTCCTCCGTTTCCACCTCCGAATTCTCTACACACACCGCCACTCCCCCATC
Organism: Rhinophrynus dorsalis; assembly: GCA_037306005.1. Lineage (NCBI taxonomy): Eukaryota > Metazoa > Chordata > Amphibia > Anura > Rhinophrynidae > Rhinophrynus > Rhinophrynus dorsalis. The sequence continues at coordinate 188,005,688 of CM074726.1, forward strand.
AGCCAGTAGCTGGAAGCAGTGTAGCACTGCAGTGGGGAAGCGTCAACAGGCCGTGCTGAAGCTGATCTGCCTTGGGGACAAACAGCACACGGCCTCAGAGCTGTTGCAGGGGATTAGTCACCAGACCGAGCAGTGGCTCTCGCCACTCAACCTGCAAGCAGGCATGGTTGTGTGTGATAATGGGCGTAACTTGGTGGCGGCTTTGGAGCTCGGCAAGCTCACACACGTACCATGCCTAGCGCATGTATTTAATTTAGTGGTGCAGCGATTTCTAAAAACCTACCCCAATGTGCATGATCTCTTGACCAAGGTGCGCCGCGTGTGTGCACATTTCCGTAAGTCATCTACAGCTTCGGCCGGCCTGTTGAAGCTGCAGCAGCGCTTACAATTGCCAGCTCACCGGCTGCTGTGTGACGTGAGCACGCGCTGGAACTCCACCTTCCACATGTTGGCCCGGCTTTGTGAGCAGCAGAGGGCAGTAGTGGAGTACCAGCTGTTACACGGTCGTCGCCTCTCCGTTCAACTTCCTCTAATCAGAAGTGAGGAGTGGGAATGGATGTCAGACCTCTGCGAGGTTTTACGCAATTTTGAGGAATCGACACAGATGGTGAGCGGCGATAACGCTATTATCAGTGTAACCATCCCACTTCTGTGTCTACTGAAACGCTCGCTGCTCACAATTAAAACCGACGCTTTGCATGTGGAAGAGGTGGAAATGGGGGAGGAAGAGCTTACACAAGGTGATAGCCAGAGCACCCTCACTTCGTCTTCTCAGCGACAATTGGAGGAGGCGGAGGAGGAGGAGGAGGAGGAGGAGGAGGAGGAGGAGGAAGACACGGTTGCCTCCGCTACAGAGGGTAGCCATGGAACTTTAGTTCCATCTCTTCAGCGTGGGTGGGCAGAAGAGGAGGAAGAGGATGAGGATATTGAGAGTCAGCCTCCTGGTGAGGACAGCGAAATCTTGACTGTTGGTACTCTGGCACACATGGCTGACTTTATGTTAGGCTGCCTTTCCCGTGACCCACGCGTTGTACGCATTTTAGACAACACGGATTACTGGGTGTTCACCCTTCTGGACCCCCGCTACAAAGAGAATTTCTCATCTCTCATTCCTCCGGTGGAGAGGACAAGCAAAATGGTGCAATACCAGAAGGTTCTTGTTGAAAAATTGCTCCAAAATTTTCCATCTGACAACGCTGGCGGCAGAGTACGTGCTACCTTGGCCAACCGAGAAGGGGAGAAAAGGGGAGCACACAGCAGTTCCGACAAAGGCAGGGCAACACTCTCCAAGGCGTGGGACACCTTCATGACACCCCGCCAGCACCCTCACCCTGATGCGCAGCCTAGTGTCACAAGGAGGGAAAAGTTTTGGAAGATGGTGAAGGAGTACGTAGCAGACCGTGTCAGCGTCCTCAATGATCCCTCTGTGCCTTACAACTACTGGGTGTCCAAGCTGGACACGTGGTATGAACTGGCACTCTACGCCTTGGAGGTGCTGGCCTGCCCTGCCGCCAGCGTTCTGTCTGAGCGGGTATTTAGTGCTGCTGGTGGCATCATAACAGATAAGCGTATCCGCCTTTCCACCGACAATGCTGATAGGTTGACACTTATAAAAATGAACAAGGCCTGGATTTCCCCTGACTTCTCCACTCCACTGGAGGAAAGCCCCGGGGGAACATAAACTCACTTTATATATGTTATTTACAATGATGGGAATACTCTGTATTCCCATTCACCCCTTCCACCCCAAAAACGGGTATATGGTTGACTCTTAATGTTCTCATCCTCCTCCTCCTCTTCCATATGCCCTGGGATATAATTTTTATATAGGGCCAGCTCACCAGCGTGCCCTGGGATATAATTTTTATATAGGGCCAGCTCACCAGCGGGCCCTGTGATATAATTTTTATATAGGGCCAGCTCACCAGCGGGCCCTGTTTGCCAATTTTTATATAGGTCAGCTCACCAGCGGGCCTTCTCATATAATGTTTTATTGGGTCAGCTCTCTAGCGGGCCCTCTCATATAATGTTTTATAGCGTCAGCTCACTAGCGGGCCTTCGCATATAATGTTTAGGATGGTCAGCTCTGCAGCAGACCCTCACCCATAATGTTTTAGATGGTCAGCTCAGCGCACGTTTCCCTCTTAATCATGGCCTCAGTTCTGAAAATCAAGGAAATTTTTGGGAGAATTTGCCTCTGCGCACGTTTCCCTCTTAATCATGGCCTCAGTTCTGAAAATCAAGGAAATGTTTGGGATAATTTGCCTCTGCGCACGTTTCCCTCTTAATCATGGCCTCACTTCAGAAAATCGATGAAATTTTTGGGAGAATTTGCAGATGATATACAAGTAAATATACAGCAAATACTGTTTGGTAACAATTTTTCGCCTAAAGTCGTTTTTATTTTCCTTTTTGTGTGTTTTACGGTCAGTCTGTAAAAATGGCGTACTACGGGCGAAAGATCGTTCCCAGCAGCGATGTTGGAGTCCAAGGTGCATCCAGACATCCTCCCTATGCTGTCCCTGAACCATTTCTGTAGTGTTTCCATCTTTTTCTGCCCTTTTCCTATGGACCAGGCACCCTCCCCTCATCAGAGCAGGGGGTGCCTGGTGTAATGCTCGAGTCCTCCCATTGACTTCAATGGGGCTCGGGTGCTCGGCCGAGCACTCGAGCCTCAGGGGGTGCTCGGTCAGAGCACCCGAACATCCGAGCATTGGGGTGCTCGCTCATCACTAATAGTAATACGTCCAAATTACTAATCCCCATATTGTAGCTATGCTAAAAAGAAATGTATTGCCCCCAGTGTCATCTCTCAAACCCTTATGGTTTGAGAAATAATAGCGCGCAAAGTTCCCCCCTCCATCCCATTTCCCTGAAGTCAGCATTCTATTTGACTGCGGGGATATCCGGTCTTATGTGCATCAGGCGGTTCTGCAGCAGAGCCGAGATCGCGTTTATAAAAAAGTATTCTTTCACTGAAACGGTCTTCTACGTGTGCTTTCAAACCAAGCACACTGCAATCCAAGTACATGTAGAAGACTGTTTCAGTGAAATAATTCGTTTTTATAAATGCAATCTCGGCTCTACTGCAGAGCCACCTGATGCAGATAAGACTGTCGTACAACAGTTTCCCCTGCAGTCAGCTAGAATGCTGACTTCAGGAAAGGGGAGTGAAGGGGGAACTTTGCGTACTATTATCTCTCAAACCATAAGGGTTTGAGAGATTACACTGGGGGCAATAAATTATAAATGGGGATTAATAAATTGGAAGTATTACTATCCCTTTAAACATTTAATGTTATAGTATTGCAGTATAGCAATTGCTACACTTGTGTGACTACAAACAGGACTTACCATAACCTTTGGTGACTTTGTCCCATGCAAATACTTTTCCTCGGCCGCTGAATTCCTCTCCTTGGTCAATAAGTGCTTCTTTCACTGTCTGGTACCCAGATAGAATAACTACTGGACGTGACCCAAAGTAGATGGTGTATACCGAGCCGTACTTCTGTGCTAGCTGTAAAAGGGACAGTAAATTGTTTGATGTCCTCCAAATCCACAGTGGACACTATTTTTAAAGGAAAGCCAACATGTCCTAATATAACCCTCACTTACCTTACTATGGTCAGAAAATCTTAATTGAAATTGGTTCTCATGGCTTTTTTCATGACAAAACACCTTCAATCAGTCATAAATGTCAGTTCCATGGAGTTAGACATGACAGTTGCTGGAAAGATCTCAAACTCTGCTCACTGCACATGAAATTCTTAACCCTTTAAGTACCAGGGGGTATGTAATGTGTAGCTTCAGTATGCCATCTGGTCCTTAAAAGGTCCATTTGGCATCTGCTCTCTCTACCTATCAAGATTGTTATGTAAATGGGAGTCAGGATAGGAATGGGCAAAATGTCTCATCTCAAAACAATTACATGTGAAAACAGCACTTCTCACCTTCCACAGGAATTCCTTTGAAAAGTGATTTTTTATACCTTTTTATTGCAATGAAATCCATGATAATGAAGTATTACTCTATATATAGGGAGTTGTCCCTCCTAGATTGCAGCCATGCTAAAGTATTTAATGGGGTGTCTGTTTCCCTATATTGTCTGTCTGTGTGTGAGAGAGAGAAAGAGAGAGAAGGTGAAAGCTCTGACATTTTTGATGCTAGAAGCAGACTGAAAAAGAAAGGGAGCTGGAATTGTTTGATGGGGGTTTTGGTGGAAGCCACTACAATTTGGTTTTTGGGTGTGGGTACAAAGGGAGAAAGGAGGGTTAAGCACACGTCCCAGCCAATTGGAGGCTGCCAATCATTTTGAACAGAGACTAGCATATAAAAGCCTGTCTTTTTTCAAAAGTTTCTCATTGGGATTCGGGCAATGGCCCAGTATGTATTGAGTACGGTCTGTGGCCATAAGTATACCTACCACCGCCAGCGAAGCCAGAGGCAGCAGGGTATTTATATACAAATTGGATATTCTTTTTAGCAGAACCAAAAAAGAAAGAGTATTATTGAAAAAAAAAAACAAGGACAACCCATGACTTTGAACAGAGATCTTGGGGGGCATGATTGGATTTTCCAATCAAGTCTAATTAGATATAATTATTTTTAATTAGACAAGATTTTAATGAAGAGAGAAGCTTGAAGTAGACTCACAGTGGGTGACATGTAAGTGTTACAGTTCCGAGTGTTAGGATAGCATTAGGGGTAGTATTATTTAAGCGTTCATGTTAGAGGTAGTGGAGAGTGACTGTTTTGAGCTCACTCTCATTGTTTGACACAGTATAAAACAACTAGAGTTGGCTCTTTTTCCTTTGATGTTCACACCATACATGAAACTCAACAACGAACGTTTGGCCACAATGTGAGTTTTGGCCACTAACGCTGGTTGTTCCATGTACCTGGTCAGCTATAGAATAGCTGTGGTACACAAGTGGGTTTGTTGCTCTGTGTTTTTGTTTTTTTTTTGTTTGTTTTTTTTTGCCTTACCTGCTGTTTTACCAGCAGGCATAGAGTCAAGCCCTAGGGCAGCTATAGGAGAACTGAGGTCACCAGGTGGCACTATTATGGTAAAAGCAAACAAACAACTATTTAAACTGTAGTAACTTTGGAAATATGCACTCGCTGCAGTTGGGGTACCCCTGTTTTACTCTGCAGGAGAAACCCTACAATATATTATTTCCCATATTAAATTTTACAAGGATTTAATTTGACTGATTTGAATTGAGATTTTAAATCCTTGAAAGCATCATGCAGCAATGCATTGTAGAACTATGTAGCATTAAAGGGGTTCAACGCCTTATGTGTCCGGATTTCTGCAGAATTGTTCCACATTTGTCAGTGTACAATCCATAGTTACATAAATTGTTTCATTGTAAATTTCTTAAAAACTTAAAAATAGGATAAAACGTGGCAAAAATACTGACCTGCATGAAAGACTTTACCGTCTCCCCTTTCTTGATGTGCAGCAAGTTTCCAATCAGGGGTAGAGGGGTTGGACCTGGGGGCAAGTTATAACTCCTATTCTTTCTATTCCTTGTTGTAAAGATCAACATGAAAATGATCAGCAGAGCCAGGAGCAGGGTCCCTGATGTAGTTAGATCCATGTTCTGTTCAGAATTTGTCTGCTTTGCTCAATGTAAGTAGTTATATCATGTGAAATCCACAGGTTCTAAATCAAAAAGAGTTTGTGCTGAATCAAGGTTTAACATAGCGACATAGTAACATATTTGATAAGGCTGAAAAAAACATGTGTCCATCAATCTCATGCCAAAACACATCTGTTGATCCAAAGTATAAGTTCCTTCCGGACTCCAAAGGTCAGTCAGATAGTTGCCTGGATCAACAACCTATCTGCATTGAAACCATCTGTCATAATTCTCAATATTGTTCTATGCTAGATAGGTATCTATTAATTTTTTAAAGCAGTTACAGTATCTGCAAGCACAGCATCCCAAGGCAAAGAATTCCATACCTTTACCAACCCTTACTGTAGAAAATCCCTGCCTTTGTTTTAGTCAAAAATGCCATTCCTCTACTCTTAATAGATAACCTCTCATTCTTCTCTCAGATCTTTGAGTAAATAATTAATGACCCAGACAATGTTAATAATTCTAGGCTGCTGCCAAAGAGAAAACATATTGTGGAAGGTTTAGATAGAAAAGTAAATAATGCATAAACAGTGGTGATTTTCAGCCTGTTTATGGCATATCAAAGACCCAGGTCTTTTCACCTGGTATCACATGCATCAAGCAAAACAATACATTGCTACAAGCTGCCAGACACATCATATAACAAGGTGATATGATAGCTTCTTAAAGAAAATCCTCCCTGAGCTTAAAGGGATAGTAATGTTTCACAAAAACAGCAGCTCCGATTAAAGGGATAGTAATACTTTGTTTTATCTTTATTTTATTTTGTAGGCATTAAAAAAACATGAAGAACGATATAAGTCTTATCTTTCAAACCTTTATGGTTTGAGAGATATTCACAATCAAAGTTTCCCCTCCCGCCCCTTTTACCTAGTGTAAGCCATCTCTTCTCAAATATGGAATGCAGTCCATAGACCAGACAGATAACAGCAGGGGACAATCTTCTTCCTATGAGAACAATGAAAGACCTGCCCCCCCTTGACAAGTTTGTCAGGTTTTTCCCTTATCTTAATTGAAGATTGTACCTCTCTGGAGTCTACCTGGGCACCTCCCTTCTGCTCTGGCTGAGCAGTGTTACATCAGTAAAAGGGGCGGGAGGGGGATACTGTTGAACTACAACTCTGAAAGAATTGCAATAATACTCTCCAAAGTCCAAATACTATGATGATTAATTAGAGCTGCTTTTATTATTAAACATTACTATCCCTTTAATTTACATAGCATTTGGGCCATAGAGAGTGTTATTTCAGTACTGTCAGAGTCGTAGTTCAAGAGTAATTGAATGATAAAATATCCCCCTTCCGCCCCTTTTACGTAGTGTAAGCCACCTCCCCTCAGATGTGGAATCTGGTCACTAGTGATGATCGAGCACCCCAATGCTCGGGTGTTCGGGTGCTCTGACCGAGCGCCCCCGGAGGCTCGAGTGCTCGGCCGAGCACCCGAGCCCCATTGAAGTCAATGGGAGGACTCGAGCATTACACCAGGCACCCCCTGCTCTGATGAGGGGAGGGTGCCTGGTCCATAGGAAAAGGGCAGAAAATGATGGAAACACCACAGAAATGGTTCAGGGACAGCATAGGGAGGATGTCTGGATGCATCTTGGACTCCAACGTCGCTGCTGGGAACGATGTTTCGCCCGTAGTACGCCATTTTTACAGACTGACCGTAAAACACACAAAAAGGAAGATAAAAACGACTTTAGGCGAAAAATTGTTACCAAACAGTATTTGCTGTATATTTACTTGTATATCATCTGCAAATTCTGCAAAAAATGTCATCGATTTCTCGGAACTGGGGCCATGATTAAGAGGGAAACGTGCGCAGAGGCAAATTCTCCCAAAAATTTCCTCGATTTTTCTGAACTGGGGCCATGATTAAGAGGGAAACGTGCGCAGAGGCAAATTCTCCCAAAAATTTCCTTGATTTTTCTAAACTGGGGCCATGATTAAGAGGGAAACGTGCGCTGAGCCGACCATCTAAAACATTATGGGTGAGGGTCTGCTGCGGAGCTGACCATCCTAAACATTATATGCGAAGGCCCGCTAGTGAGCTGACGCTATAAAACATTATATGAGAGGGCCCGCTAGAGAGCTGACCCAATAAAACATTATATAAGAAGGCCCGCTGGTGAGCTGACCTATACAAAAATTGTCAAACAGGGCCCGCTGGTGAGCTGGCCCTATATAAAAATTATATCACAGGGCCCGCTGGTGAGCTGGCCCTATATAAAAATTATATCACAGGGCCCGCTGGTGAGCTGGCCCTATATAAAAAGTATAGCACCGGGTATATGGAAGAGGAGGAGGAGGATGAGAAGATTAAGAGTCAACCATATACCCATTTTTTGGGTGGAAGGGGTGAATGGGAATACAGAGTATTCCCATCATTGTAAATAACATATATAAAGTGACTTTATGTTCACCCGGGGCTTTCCTCCAGTGGAGTGGAGAAGTCAGGGGAAATCCAGGCCTTGTTCATTTTTATAAGTGTCAACCTATCAGCATTTTCGGTGGAAAGGCGGATACGCTTATCTGTTATGATGCCACCAGCAGCACTAAATACTAGTGTTGAGCGAGCACCGCGATGCTCGGGTGCTCGGGTGCTCTGACCGAGCACCCCCTGCTGCTCGAGTGCTCGGCCGAGCACCCGAGCCCCATTCAAATGAATGGGAGCACTCGAGCATCAAACCAGGCACCCCCTGCTCTGATGAGCGGAGGGTGCCTGGTCAATGTCCCCCTTCATCTCCGCTATGCCCCTCTTCCACAATGTCCCCCTTCATCTCCTCTATGCCATAGAGGAGATGAAGGGGGACATTGTGGAAGAGGGGCATAGCGGAGATGAAGGGGGACATTGTGGAAGAGGGGCATAGACTCTATGCCCCTCTTCCACAATGTCCCCCTTCATCTCCGCTATGCCCCTCTTCCACAATGTCCCCCTTCATCTCCTCTATGGCATAGAGGAGATGAAGGGGGACATTGTGGAAGAGGGGCATAGCGGAGATGAAGGGGCACATTGTGACAGACGGGCATAGCGGAGATGAAGGGGGACATTGTGGAAGAGGGGCATAGAGTCTATGCCCCTCTTCCACAATGTCCCCCTTCATCTCCGCTATGCCCCCTTCATCTCCGCAATGCCCCTGTACCTCCATTCCCTGGTGGTCCAGCGGAGCGTCTTCGGATCTGTGCCTCTTCCGGCACAGATCCCCGCAACCCGAACATGTCGGGCGAGCACATGGCGGTACTCGTACGAGTACCGCCATGTGCCGAGCAGAGCGATGCTCGAGCCGATCCGAGCATCGGCCGAGCACGCTCGCTCAACATTACTAAATACCCGCTCAGACAGAACGCTGGCGGCAGGGCAGGCCAGCACCTCCAAGGCGTAGAGTGCCAGTTCATACCACGTGTCCAGCTTGGACACCCAGTAGTTGTAAGGCACAGAAGGATCATTGAGGACGCTGACACGGTCTGCTACGTACTCCTTCACCATCTTCCAAAACTTTTCCCTCCTTGTGACACTAGGCTGCGCATCAGGGTGAGGGTGCTGGCGGGGTGTCATGAAGGTGTCCCACGCCTTGGAGAGTGTTGCCCTGCCTTTGTCGGAACTGCTGTGTGCTCCCCTTTTCTCCCCTTCTCGGTTGGCCAAGGTAGCACGTACTCTGCCGCCAGCGTTGTCAGATGGAAAATTTTGGAGCAATTTTTCAACAAGAACCTTCTGGTATTGCACCATTTTGCTTGTCCTCTCCACCGGAGGAATGAGAGATGAGAAATTCTCTTTGTAGCGGGGGTCCAGAAGGGTGAACACCCAGTAATCCGTGTTGTCTAAAATGCGTGTAACGCGTGGGTCACGGGAAAGACAGCCTAACATAAAGTCAGCCATGTGTGCCAGAGTACCAACAAGCAAGATTTCGCTGTCCTCAACAGGAGGATGACTCTCAATCTCCTCATCCTCTTCCTCCTCTTCTGCCCACCCACGCTGAAGAGATGGAACTAAAGTTCCATGGCTACCCTCTGTAGCGGAGGCAACCGTGTCTTCCTCCTCCTCCTCCTCCTCCTCCGCCTCCTCCAATTGTAGCTGAGAAGATGAAGTGAGGGCGCTCTGGCTATCACCTTGTGTAAGCTCTTCCTCCCGCATTTCCACCTCTTCCACATGCAAAGCGTCGGTTTTAATTGTGAGCAGCGAGCGTTTCAGTAGACACAGAAGTGGGATGGTTACACTGATAATAGCGTTATCGCCGCTCACCATCTGTGTATATTCCTCAAAATTGCGTAAAACCTCACAGAGGTCTGACATCCATTCCCACTCCTCACTTCTGATTACAGGAAGTTGAACGGAGAGGCGACGACCGTGTAACAGCTGGTACTCCACTACTGCCCTCTGCTGCTCACAAAGCCAGGCCAACATGTGGAAGGTGGAGTTCCAGCGCGTGCTCACGTCACACAGCAGCCGGTGAGCTGGCAATTGTAAGCGCTGCTGCAGCTTCAACAGGCCGGCTGAAGCTGTTGATGACTTACGGAAATGTGCACACACGCGGCGCACCTTGGTCAAGAGATCATGCAAATTGGGGTAGGTTTTTAGAAATCGCTGAACCACTAAATTAAATACATGCGCTAGGCATGGTACGTGTGTGAGCTTCCCGAGCTCCAAAGCCGCCACCAAGTTACGCCCATTATCACACACAACCATGCCTGGTTGCAGGTTGAGTGGCGAGAGCCACTGCTCGGTCTGGTGACTAATCCCCTGCAACAGCTCTGAGGCCGTGTGCTGTTTGTCCCCAAGGCAGATCAGCTTCAGCACGGCCTGTTGACGCTTCCCCACTGCAGTGCTACACTGCTTCCAGCTACCGGCTGATGGGTGAGTGGCGCTGCGCGCAGAGAATTCGGAGGTGGAAACGGAGGAGGAGGAGCCAATAACGTAGGTGCTGGCGGAAACCCTGATGGAGGTAGGGCCCGCAATCCTCGGCGTGGGTAGCACCTGTGCCATCCCAGGGTCCGAGTCGCTCCCAGCCTCCACGACATTCACCCAGTGTGCCGTCAGGGAAATGTAGCGTCCCTGGCCACAAGCACTTATCCATGTGTCAGTCGTTAAGTGGACCTTCCCAGTAACTGCGTTGGTCAGGGCACGGGTGATGTTAAGGGACACATGGTGGTGTAAGGCGGGGACGGCACACCGGGAAAAGTAGTGGCGGCTGGGGACTGCGTACCGAGGGACAGCTGCTGCCATCAGGCTGCGGAAGGACTCAGTCTCCACAAGCCTAAATGGCAGCATTTCGATGGCCAGTAATTTGGAAAGGTGTGAGGTTAGTGCTATGGCCTGTGGGTGGGTGGCTGGGTATTTTCGCTTGCGCTCAAATGCCTGGGGTAACGACATTTGGACGCTGCGCTGGGACAGGGAAGTGGATGTGGTCGCTGATGGTGCTTCAGATGGTACAGGTGCAGGGCGGGAGGTATGCGGGCCTGCGCCTTCGACAGGCGATTGGCTGGCACCGAAAACAGGGGAAGAGGAGGCAGTGGTGTGGCCTGCAGACACAGATTGGCGATCCGGGCGTTCCTCCCACTTATTACGGTGCTTGGATGCCATGTGTCGGATCATGCTGGTGGTGGTGAGGTTTCTAGTGTTCATGCCTCGGCTCATTCTGGTGTGGCACAGGTTGCAAACTACAATTCTTTTGTCGTCCGCACTTTCCTTAAAAAAACGCCATACCGCGGAACACCTACCCCTTGGCAAGGGAGATTTACGCAAGGGGGTGCTCCGTGGAACATTTGCGGGCCGGTTTGGTGCGGTCCGCCTTCTTTCTGTAGCCACACCACTGCCTCTTCCAGCCTGTTGCGGTGCTGCAGATGGCTCACCCTCAGGACTGCTGTCATCGCTCGGCTCGCCACCTTCCCAGGTGGGGTCAGTCACCTCATCGTCCACCAAGTCCTCCTCCACTTCCTCATTCTGATCATCCTCCTCATGTCTTGATCCCACCACATACTCAGTCATTGACAACTGTATATCATCCTCCTCATCAAGGTCTTGAGACAGTAAAAGTGGTTGATTTAATGGCAACTGTGTCTCATCATCATCATCATCCACTTCCTTTGACCTTAAATGCCGTTCCCCTCTGTCATCTTCTTGTGATTGGGTACCCTGTAGAGGTTGTGAATCAGGGCACAGGATTTCATGTTCCTCTGCAAGCGTGCTTGGAGAGAGGTTCAAATTAAGGATTGGTGATGAGACGAGCTCCTCACTATATCCCAGTGTGGGATCACTTCTTTGACCAGACCCTCTATGGTGGGAGGAAGGATGATCAGGGTGAGGATTATGTTGACCAGACTCTTGGCTACTGAGAGTGGACTTGGTGGAAGACAGGGTGGTGCTTAACCGACTGGAAACAGTATCACCTGAAATCCAACCGACCACCTGTTCGCAGTGGTCTGACCTCGAGAGTGATGTCCTGCGACGCCCTGTAAACTGAGACATGAAGCTAGGTATGGTGGATGTCTTTCTTTCTTGTGCTCTGGCACCAGGCACAGTTTCTACGCATCCTGACCCGCGCCCTGAACTATCAGGATCACGTCCACTTCCCCGTCCCTTTTTACCCGCCTTCTTCATATTACACGGAATATGTGCTGCAAATCTGCAACTTTGCACACTAAATAGAATGTGCTGCTTATCTGCGGCTCGGCACAGTGAATGGAATATGTGACTTTGATATTTTACACTTTGCACACTAAACAGAATATTCTCCTAATCTGCAACTTTGCACACTAAACAGAATGTGCTGCTTATCTGCAGCTAGGCACAGTGAATGGAATATGTGACTTTGATATTTTACACTTTGCACACTAAACAGAATGTTCTCCTAATCTGAAACTTTGCACACTAAACAGAATGTGCTGCTTATCTGCGGCTAGACACAGTGAATGGAATATGTGACTTTTATTTTTTACACTTTGCACACTAAACAGAATGTTCTCCTAATCTGCAACTTTGCACACTAAACAGAATGTGCTGCTTATCTGCTGCTCGGCACAGTGAACGGAATAAGTGACTTTGATATTTTACACTTTGCACACTAAACAGAATGTTCTGCTAATCTGCAACTTTGCACACTAAACAGAATGTGCTGCTTATCTGCGGCTAGGCACAGTGAATGGAATATGTGACTTTGATATTTTACACTTTGCACACTAAACAGAATGTTCTGCTAATCTGCAACTTTGCACACTAAACAGAATGTGCTGCTTATCTGCGGCTCGGCACAGTGAATGGAAAATGTGTCTTTGATATTTTACACTTTGCACACTAAACAGAATGTTCTCCTAATCTGCAACTTTGCACACTAAACAGAATGTGCTGCTTATCTGCGGCTCGGCACAGTGAACGGAATAAGTGACTTTGATATTTTACACTTTGCACACTAAACAGAATGTTCTGCTAATCTGAAACTTTGCACACTAAACAGAATGTGCTGCTTATCTGCGGCTAGGCACAGTGAATGGAATATGTGACTTTGATATTTTACACTTTGCACACTAAACAGAATGTTCTCCTAATCTGAAACTTTGCACACTAAACAGAATGTGCTGCTTATCTGCGGCTAGACACAGTGAATGGAATATGTGACTTTGATATTTTACACTTTGCACACTAAACAGAATGTGCTGCTAATCTGAAACTTTGCACACTAAAAAGAATGTGCTGCTAATCTGCAACTTTGCACACTGAACAGAATGTGCTGCTAATCTGCAACTTTGCACACTAAACAGAATGTGCTGCTAATCTGCAACTTTGCACACTAAAAAGAATGTGCTGCTAATCTCCAACTTTGCACACTAAACAGAATGTTCTCCTAATCTGAAACTTTGCACACTAAACAGAATGTGCTGCTAATCTGCGGCTAGGCACAGTGAACGGAATATGTGACGTTTTTTTTTTAAACTCTGCCCCCCAAAACAAAATATATCTGCTGCCCCCACACACAGTAGTCCTAAAAAGGACTTTTGGGTCTTTTTTTTGTTCAAAAACACTTTTCTTCTCCCTACACTGACTTTCCCTTCCTATCCTCATCTCTCCCTGGCTAAGACTGAGCCGAACTCGCTGGTCAGGTGCTATACAGCACCCGATCACGGGTTCTGGCCAGCCAATCAGTGTAATGCCAGCAGCCAACATGGCTGCTGGCATTACACTGATGTCAGAGCCTCCCCGCACGTTTATTGGCTGCGCAGCAGCCGCGAAACGTGCGGGGAGGAGACCCGAACATGGCGGGCGAGCACATGCGGTACTCGTACGAGTACCGCCATGTGCCGAGCAGAGCGATGCTCGAGCTGAACCGAGCTTCGGCCGAGCATGCTCGCTCATCACTACTGGTCACTTGACCAGACAGGTCGTAGCATGGGACAATCTTCTTACTGTGAGCATAAGGAAAACCTTGCCCCCCCCATGACTTTTTTTCTGGTTTTCCCTTATGATTGTCCCTCTCTGCAATCCATCTGGACAGTCTTGCTGCTCTGAGGTGAGCAGTGTTACATCAGTAAAAGGGGTGGGAGGGGGACACTTTGTTATTCAATTACTCCTGTACCACAACTCTGACAGTACTGAAATAACACTCTCCATGGCCCAAATACTATGAAGATTAAATGGAGCTGCTTTTATTGTGAAACATTACTATCCATTTAACCCCTAGAATAAAAATGGGGCTTTCAATGCTTTGTGAAGGAAGGCATTGAGCACCCTTCTGATCCTCAAGGAGTTAAACTACTCAACATAATGTGCGGTTTTCAGGTCACTTTATCCAATATGATCTGCAGATAGAGCAAACAGATGTCCATGCTGTGCACCTAACTGAGATCTAATTGTATTTTGTGCTCTTGGTAACACGAAATGGGTAAACATTTTGCAATGAGAAGTTATAGAGATTAACAAAAGCATCAAACCAACCGGTTATTTCAGCGGCTCCATTGAGAACTGTTACAGTCTTTTAATCACAGTCCATTCAAATGGGACACAGGTTTAGGACAATACCTTACTGTAAAATCTCGGGTATAATACGCACAATTTTACCCCTCCTCACCTTATGTGAAGTGGGGGTGCGTATTATACCCAAGAGTGTTTTTCAGACTTTAAAAAAAAAAGTTGGAGCTTCCAGCTCTCTCACGCCCTCTCCCAGCTCGATCCAGTGACAAAGTAAAACTTGCTTCTTGAGGCCGTACTTCAATATTATTATGGTGTATCTGAAAAAGATCCCTCTCTCCCATCTTTCCTGCGGGCGGCACGCTTGCATCTGCCACCCGCTTCCTCCAATTTGCTTTCAGGACCTTGAGATCCTCACAAGGCAATACCCTGGGAGGAAGGTCCTGAAAACCGAAGGAAGTGGGCGGCAGATGCAAGCGTGCCGCCCGCAGGGAAGATGGGAGAGAGGGGAAAACAAGGGTGCGTATTATACTTAGGCACTCTTGTTTTCCACTAAAATCTTGGGCATAATATACATCTGCGTATTATACAGAGGTGCGTATTATACCTGAGATTTTACGGTATATCTCGGAAATAAAGGGAACTCAATAAGTGTGCGAAAAAGGAGAAGCTTTCCCAAACTTCTAACACAGATCCAGCATTTCCAACAATGTCCCATAAATCACACCACTTTTAATGTATGTTCCTTGTACAAATGCAAAAATGTATGCAATGCTCATCCTATATAATAATTCACTAGGATGTTTGTCACGATGCAGTCATGTGCAGTGCCCACGTTCGGGAAGTCTCTACTGCGCATGATTGCGTGAGTGAGGCAATGCAAGACTGCTTCACGTGGAGCAGTGAGGTAGTAGTGGCCTCTTAACATTACGGTTTTCATTTGAAATAGCGCATTTTATATATCGAGCTGCTTTGTGCCGCATTCAGCAGGTTGCAGTGTTCAAAAGGGCTACATGACAATCTCACCCTTACATATTAGCGCCAGATTGTCATGTCGCTTCTTTAAAGAGCGCGACCGGCAGAAATACTACAGTGGTTTGTTGCGATTACTATGTAGTGGAGCTAAAGTAGTCATCGCAACATGAAAAACTCAGTAAATAAGAAGGAACATATAGATGTTGAATCAGAAAACCTGGCAATATCCCAGTATAAAGATTATGTGTGATTGACGGAGTCCACTGTACATCAGTACTACTAGGAAGACTCAATCATATGTGATACATTGTGACCAACCACACACATTTATAAAAGACTGAACCTACTGTCAAATGACCTTTCACCAATACGCACATATTAATAGGTACGGAATCCTTAACTAATGGAGTGCCAGAGAGGTATCCAATGCATTGCAATGGATAACTCTCTGGCACTCAGAGGGTTAAAGGATAAACAGTCGCTATAGATGCTGTATCAGAAAACCTTTCAATAGTAGAATGACAGTAGATTATTCTCTACCTTTATACCCTCTGTCCCTATCTAATATCCCAGTATAAAGATTATGTGTTATTGACGACAGAGTCCACTGTACATCAGTACTACTAGGAAGACTCAATCATATGTGATACATTGTGACCAACCACACACATTTATAAAAGACTGAATCTGGAGAAACGAAACACACAAGCATACTTCTCCTAGTAAAGACAAAGAACAAACCTGCGCTCCTCCATACCAATGTGTACATGTGTCCCCTGACTTACGCATATATAATAAAAATGTGTATATATGTGCCCTAACCTAGGTGTATATACTAAACTATTAGAGATTGAGAATTTAGTCCATCATTTGGCCAAAGGTCTCTCAAGTTCTGGCAAGTACCTACTCTACTGCACCTTTAATTCCTATCTAACATTAAAATAAATTAAAATTCTAAGTCTGAAGAAGCAGCTGAAGATGTTATAAGGAAACGCGTACCTAGTTATGTAACACAGTGTTCGCAATTGAAAACAAAAGAACAAACTAATAATTTCAAAGGTGTAATCAAGAACTTGCCTGATATAAAACTTCCTTGGCCTGCAGGGTGTGGATACCGGCAAAAGAGGATTATGGGTCCTTTAATCCCATTTATAAATCAGTGTTTACCACCCCCACAGGTCAAATAAGAAATAACAACTTTGAACAGACAAGGTGTTTAAATATAAAGCATGCCTTTAGGGACCTTTAAGAAAGAAAAGAATTTTGAAGTATCATTATATGTGTATTACTAGTGAAAATAGGTGAAAAGCAGCTTAAATGAGCAAAGGAGAATTGTGAAAACAAAAAACAGAAAAAGCCCACAGCGCTCTGGGCTTTTTCTGTTTTCTCCTAGTAAAACGCTGCAACATTTCAATGAATCACCCCTTAGCAAAAAGAAAAAAAATGCTACAATGTTTTTTTCCCCTCAATAAAACTGTACTAATCCTTTAAATCAAAACGCGTAACACATACCTCCCAAGTGTCCCTCTTTAGGAGGGACAGTCCCTCTTTCAGACCCAAATCCCCCTGTCCCTCTTTCCCACCCTAATGTCCCTCTTTTTAGGAGATCAAATTGTGTGTTGTGTATATAAGTGTATCACACTGCTCTACAGCAATAAAACTCACATTATTGTTTCTTTAAAAGTCAGTGTTTGTGTTTATAAATGTGTGCTTAAATAAACAACCTCCCAAAAATATTCCCTGTTCTACAGATTCTTTCTCCCCCCCCCAACGCAGGCATCCTCATGCCCCTTTTATACAATGCCTTTGGGGAATAAAATATTATTTGTAATGTGTTGTGTGTAACTTCTATGTTTCCATTGATTTCAATGGGTGAAAAAAGCGGAAAAAAAGTGGAAGATCTGCACTTTTTTGGGGAAATTTTTCACCAAGCGGAAAGTGCCATTTTTCTCCGATTTCAGTTTGAGACGGATGTGGAGCAGCTGGTGTGGAGGACAGTATGAGAGAGTTTTGGTGGAAATCAATAAGGAATGGGTTGAGAAAGAGATGCAAATGGCATCACCACCACCACTAGCAGTGACATTGTGGCATTTGCTGCTACTGCAATTCCTTCTGCTGAGTTTCCAGAGGCAGAGGTTCATCTGTCAGACCAGCAGGATGATGAGGTGGATAGTGTGCCATAGACCACAAGGGCCACCATGGGACTGGCTTCTTCAAGCAGTGATATGGGACTAGGACATTCTCCATTTACCGCCAGTACTCCTGGTCCTAGGTCTAGTGATGATTTTGAGGCAGCAGCACCACTTATCCCAACCACTGAAGGTGATTTTGGTGAAGAAAGAGAAGGCCATTCTTCTCTGCCTGTGCCTTCACTGAAATTATTGCTGTGGAAATATGTTCCCTTGGTGTAGACACAGTACAGTCATCAGTGACTGCACAGTTCATTTTGCCGATTTAAATAAAGTGATTAAAATCTTCGCCATTTTTGCCCATTGGTAAACATTTTTTTCAATGGCTAGAAAGTTTTTGTCCTGTTAATCACGTTTTTCTCATATTCTCTGTAAAAACATGCCATTTTCCAGAAAGTAAAATACAATACAAGTAGCTACAGAGAAAGAAGTGTTAGACTGTTGTGCTGTGAGTTGATTTGCAAAATTGAGGCAGAAAAGGCTCATAGTGACTGCTATCACTATGAGAAAGTTTAAAAATAATAAAAGGAGGAACTGGATGGATCCTTATGTGTCCACTGAGCCTGATGAGGAGTAGGAGGAAGTGAGCAGTACAGAAGCAATCCTGGCCAGTGCCCCTAAATCACCCCAAGGGATCTTGGGGAAATTAATCTCACTGGAGGAAGAAGAGGGTAGTAGTGAGAGCAGGACAGGTCAGCTGCCTGGGCCTGCTGCCAGACGTTATACACAAGAAGTGCTATGGCGCTACTATTGTTCTCACTGTCTTTTCACTTTCCAAAACTTTAGGGTTTTGAGCATATAAGTTTAAGTTTTTGAAGAACAGTCAGCAGATCAAATGTCCCCTTTTTGGGAGTCTATCTTTCACTTTTTTAAAAAGCCTTGGAAAAGAGGTTATAGTTATTCGGAGGTAATATAATGTAAATTATTCCCTTCTTTATTCTTTCTTCAGAGACTCCGAGGAGATCGCAGCCCTTTTAAACCACCGGTGGAAGGTGTAGAATTTCTAAGACAAAAAGAAAAGGAGAAAGGGCGCAGGTCCCTCTAAGTACAAATCTGTATATTAAGTTTATAGTAAGCCCCCCCTACAATATCATCCTTACCAAATCCAGGATAGGTTAGCGCACATCGGAGTCAATGATCGTCTTTCCAGGATCTCCTCCACTAAACAAACCATTAACAACAAACCTCCAAGGGTTATTTAGAAATATTTAGGGAACTGAAAGTATTACTTTAAAATCAGTATAATTCACTGCACAATGAGAAATAACTCCTGACATGTTTCATATTACATTTAACACTTTCTCAAGGGCTATAATAAAATTTGTGCAACTGCCTCTGCTGCCACCATTTCTGTGCCTGATGTCAGACGTGCTGCCCCTGCTGTCACCAGTGCTATGCCTGCTGTCAGATATGCTGTCCCTGTGCCATCTGTGTTGTGCCTGCTGCCAGTGCTGAACTTGCTGCCACCAATACTGTGCCTGCTGTCAGATGTGCTGCCCCTATTGTCAGTGCCACCAGTGCTGAACCTGCTGCCAACAATACTGTGCTTCCTGTCAGATATACTTCCCCTTCTGCCACCAGTGCTGCGCCTGCTGCCTGTGCTGAACCTGCTACCACCAGTGCTGAACCTGCTGCCAGTGTGTCTTGTAATATTCAGTAGGGGGTGAAGGAGAAGATGATGCCAAGTCTGACAGCAGGGGACCCTAAGTCACACTTGCCATCCCCAAGCAGTCCCTCCAGTGCTAGTACTACTACTAAGAAGGTCCATCAGCTTGTTAGTGTTAGGAGTGAAGGAGGGGTAGTCATCATATTACTAGTGACTGTGAGGAGGAAGATTCAGCAGCTGAACTTGATGTGGTTGGTGAAGCAGCTGGTGGGAATAGTGGTAGGGGAGTGTTAGGTAAAGTAATGCAGAGCAATCAGACTAGCAGTCAAGGGAGCCCACACCATTCACCTGACCCTGAGAGTCCCCTTTTCCCAGTCACCATGGCAATGTCTACATCGAACATGATCACGAAAAAGCCAGAACTAGTGGCTAGAAGCAATGATGCCACCACCACCAGGAGCACAGATCAGCTGCCTGCTGCTAGTGCTGTCAGTCTGCCTTCTACAGGTCACCAAGAAATGGCAAGTGTTACATTAGGGGACCCTCTGTCACATTTCTCATCACCACCTCCAACCAGTGAGATGCCTGTAATAGAGCAGCAGCAACAAGGAGGGACTGGTGGAGATGATGATGGTGGAATAGCTGGGGTGGAAGAAACATTAATGTCCTTTTCAGCCCAAACTGAGAAGGGATGGGAGACAGGGATTGGAATGAGCATCACCACCACCAGCAGTGAGATTTTCAAATGCGCAGAGGTTGCTACTGCTCTAATTCCTGCTACTACTACTGCTGAATTGCAAGAGCAGCAGGATGATGAGGAGCAGGTTGATGTGCCACAGACCACTGTGGACACATGAAATGGGGTTCAGTGATGTCAGCATAGGACAGAATCCACTTGCCAGCAGCAGCAAACTCCTGGTCCTAGTTGTAGTGCTGATTCTGAAGCAGTAGCAGCAACAGTAGCAACATTATCTTCTGCCCCAGCCAGTGAAGGGGAATGTAGAGGAGTAGATGAAAGAGACCATTCTTCACCATTTTCCCCTCCCCGCTGAGGTTCTAGGTGTGGAACTATTTTTCAGTTGGGGCAGACATAGTGCAGTCATCAGTGACAGCACTGTGCACAGTTTGTGACAAGACCGTGAAAAGGGGAAAGGAGGGAACAACCGCCCTGACAACACAGACACCATAACATTTATGTGAAACTGTTAAAGCCAAAACTCCCACCTAAGAAATGTGGCACTGCTGTTGCTGTACTCCTGACTCTCCCCAAAGGCATAAATAATATATAAACAAATGAGTACACCAAAGCACACTGTTTTGAGGAAGACAGTCTGCATATTCCTAGGATTAGGACTTCAGCTAGTTAGTAGTGATGAGCGAGCATGCTCGGCCGAAGCTCGGTTCGGCTCGAGCATCGCTCTGCTCGGCACATGGCGGTACTCGTACGAGTACCGCATGTGCTCGCCCGCCATGTTCGGTTCTCCTCCCCGCACAAGGCGCCTGCCTAGGGCCCGGCCAAATGAGGGGGGCCCGGAAAGCCTCATTCAACTTGAATGAGGCTTTCCGGGCCCCCCTCATTTGGCCGGGAGATTCAACCCCCACGCCCGCAGCTTACCTGATCTCTCACTCATCTCGCCGCTCTAGTAATACAGAGCGCTGGGAGATGACATCATCTCCCAGCCTCTGCATTACTACAGCGGCGCCGGGAGCTTCAGTCAAAGAGATCTGTGCCGAAGGAGGCACAGATCTGTCAAGTACACCGCTAGACCACCAGGGGAAATGTGAAGATGAAGGTGCAATGTGGAGGTGAAGTGGAGATGGGGGCATTGCGGAGATGAAGGGAGCATTGTGGAAGGGGCATTGCGGAGATGAAGGGGGCATTGTGGAGATGGAAGGGGCAGTGTGGAAGCGGCAGTGTGGAGATGGAAGGGGCAGTGTGGAGATGGAAGGGGCATTGTGGAAGGGGCATGGTGGAGATGAAGGGGCAATTGTGGAAGGGGCAGTGTGGAGATGAAGGGGACATTGTGGAGATGAAGGGGGCATTGTGGAAGGGGCAATGTGGTGATGAAGGGGCAGTGTGGAGATGAAGGGGCAGTGTGGAAGGGGCATTGTGGAGATGAAGGGGGCATTGTGGAGATGAAGGGGCAGTGTGGAGATGAAGGGGCAGTGTGGAGATGAAGGGGGCATTGAGGAAGGGGCAATGTGCATCCAGACATCCTCCCTATGCTGTCCCTGAACCATTTCTGTGGTGTTTCCATCATTTTCTGCCCTTTTCCTATGGACCAGGCACCCTCCCCTCATCAGAGCAGGGGGTGCCTGGTGTAATGCTCGAGTCCTCCCATTGACTTCAATGGGGCTCGGGTGCTCGGCCGAGCACTCGAGCCTCCGGGGGCGCTCGGCCAGAGCACCCGAACACCCGAGCATCGGGGTGCTCGATCATCACTACTAGTTAGCCCTTTATGATAGGCTCCGGTTCAATGTGGGACCCTTGTATCCCAATCCATCCGAATAGAGCGTCTAGCAAGTGTTAGGTATTATATTTGGTAGAACCTACTACAGAACATACTCTGCTCTATGCGATCTAGTCAGATATTAGTTTTGTACTAGGCTCCGGCTCAATATGGGACCTTTGTTTCCCAATCCATCCAAATAGAACCTGCAGTTAGCAAGAACTGGTCGCTTTTCCAGCCGTTTTATATATATATATAGGTATCAGTACTTTACGTATATTTAAAACAGCTTGTTGCTACTGATTCCTCGCTCTTAGGCTGTGATAGAGGAATCGAGTTATAGATCATACAGATTACATTTTTTTTTTTTTTTTTTTTAAATATATTTTATTAACAGACCATTCCATACATATACAAGGAAGGAAATACATATAAAATCTTACAGATACAGCAAGATTATGTAAACATTCATAACAATAAAAAGAACAGATGCATATGAATAAGGCGTATGGAGTTGATCTGAGGTTTTTTATTTTTTTTATTTTCTTAAGAATACGACCCAAACTCCAAACATCTAACATTTCTAAATTAAACCTACAGTCCCCGAACCCAGTTCCTCTCTCCCCCGAGGCCGCAGCACCCCCCAACCCCACTCACCAGCCAAAGATTCCACAAAAACCTGATACGTACAGGAGTCATATACAAAGAAAAACACCAAAAACACATCATCACCATCCACACAACAAGCGGATATGAGCACAATCAGACAGCTCCAATAGGTTGCACATCATCGGGAGGTACAGTAGCATTTGCTCTAGCTGTCCACCAAGTTTGCCATCTCCCCCAGACCCTATCAAATTTGGCCGAATTACCTGGGTGTAGATAAACCAATTTATAATGTGGAAAACACTGTGTAACCAGATTTATCCACGCTCTACAGTTGGGAGCTCTGTTTGACATCCAGTGCAAAGCCACCACCTTCCTCGCCATCACCAATAGCTCACTCAAAAGAGTCCTTTCATTTGCATCCTCAGTCTCATCAGGGAAAACTGTCAACAGACAGATCTTTGGGGTCACAGGAACAGGTCTTCCCAAAACCAGGGCCATAGTGCGCACTACCTCATTACAGATTACATGTTTAATTATAGGAATTGATTTAGAAGACATCTGCAGTATTTACTGAGCTGTGAACTACAAAGTGACGTCATTACTACTGCTTCTTATATTCTGTCTAGGGAGTCTAACCAAAAGACGATAATTAGCATTCCATTCTGAATTTATCAAGTACCTGAATTAGCTTCAGAGTCTGAATCTAAACTATATTGAATTATTCGCATATAAATAGTTTAGCGAAATATATACTTTTATTCCTTTGGTGCTTGTTGCACTTAAGGGATTTTTGTGCTTAGTCTAATCCATTTCAACCAAGGAATTGTCAGACGTCCTCATAGTCACTAGATAAGTGACAGTTTTAGGACAACAGGGAATAAGTACTTGCTGTCTTTATGTTTTTAATTATCACTTATATTTAGTTGAATTAAGATTTCATACTTTTGTTGATTAAAGTTTCTACACTTTTAGTAGTATGTGGGGGAATCATGAGTTGGTAATTAGTATCTATTAGAGCGCTACAGTTACAGCACTGAACGGGTCTTATTCCGTGATTGTTTTTTTACCAATCTCTTGTCTGTCTTCTTTTTTTCTTCGAAGTTAGGTAGTTCTCCCCAAAGGCAACAAGAGGTAAGGTGGAAGTCAAATAATAGGAAGAATAGAGAAACCCAGCCAGAGCCTGAACATTTGATGGTTAAAGAAACACCTCACTCACATCACCTTCTTGCTCTAAGGTAACTATATCTTCTGGTGATCCACCTCATTCATCATTACCTCCTCCACCTGTTTACAGCCATTCAGTAGATGACAGATGTGGCAGTTAGTGTCCACCCATTGGGCACTGTGTGTTCCACTGACCACACATGGCAGTGTGGTGGAGGATAATCACAACCAGGGTAAACTGGCTTCTAAGGAGATTCCATCCTGCAGAATATGTTAAGCTGGTGACATTATTAAACTGTCTGCAAGTTGTCACATGTCCTTAGTGGGGAGTGGACAAGGGGCACAGTGACAGTAGCAGTGCTTGGTTTCTGGTGGGCTGATTTCAAATTGGGGACCCTAAGTGTCATGGTGTATGGTTACATTTATGCCAGGTGTTTGGTGTGAGTCTAGATGTGTCCATTGTTCCTAGTCCTTCCCTTTTTTTAATCGCACACACTTTTCACATTGCAGTTGCTGATGAGAAGCACAGTTCCTGCTCTCAAGGGAAATATTTATATTCTAACAACACAACCATTATTTTGGAGGAGGGGTAGGTAGAGAAGCATTACTGGGCAACTTCTTCTTTTCTCCACATATATGTGACGTGGTGGGTCTAGTTGGTTCAGTTACTGCCTCAGGCTCATCACTGGAGCTAGTAGTGGCAAGAGGAACCTTCATCATCCATTGCCCATGCTACTGCTGTTGTTGATCCCATTCTCTTTGAGCTGCCTCATCATCCTGCTGTGTAACAATTCAGCAGCAGCAGCAACTATAACAGTTGCAAATTTTTCAATTACACCAGGTAATTTGACAATGGTCAGTGGTCACTGGCCAACACAACATGACCTGATGGAGCTATGTATTTTTCTTCCACAGAGGACTACAAAAAAAAGGGTGTTTGTTTCTAACAAGCCTAAGTCCTACAAATCAATGTTTCCTTAGGTTTGTGCCAAATAAGTCAAAGTCCTACAATGTTTCCTCAGGTCTTGGGCCTAACACAAGTCTAATTTCCTACAACCTAATAATGTTTCCTTGGGGCTTGTGCCTCTAATAAGTCTAATTCCTACAAATCAATGATTCCTCAGGGCTTGGGCCTCTAACAAAAATCCTACCAGTCATACTCTACAAAACATTCTATCCCATGAAGTATTAATCTGCCCCAGTCGCAGCTCACGTCAGGGGGTCCCTATCCTGGTATCAATTTATTATTTTATTCTATTTTTATTTTTTTATTAACTGTCCCCCAATACAGTCAACAAACCTGCCCTGTTCAACTGACTATTTCCCCAGACTCCACCTACCAACATAAGCTCCCTCCTCAGACCCCTTTTATACCATGTCTAATGCATTTTTTTTATTTTATTTTTTTATTGTTTAATTAACTGTCCCCCCAATCACAGTAAACAACCACCCCCCAAAATAAATCCCTATTCAGCTGATTGTTTCCTGGCACTCCACCAGCACAGACACCCTCATGCCCCTTTTATATTATGCTTTGGGGAAATAAAATAATATTTGCTATATATTGTGTGTTTCCTTTTATTTCAATGGAAAGAGCTAAAAGAAAAAAACAGAAAAACTGCACTTTTTGCTGTAAATTATTTGCCAAGCAGGAAGTGCCATTATTTGCTGATTTTAGTTTGAGGTGAAAATTTTCACCCATCTCTACTGATGATGTCTGAAAAGATGGCTGTGTACTTTTGGCAACTTTGCTTGTTCCTGCTCAGACTTTCCAACTGTTTTCTCAGTTTATAGACAGGTGAAGTGTTCCTTTAGCCTTTGACTTTCAGCAACTTTTCTGGTCATGTCACCAATGCTCTAACTTTCAACTTCATCTGTATCTGAAGTAGATAAGTATGTTGGAATGATATATTGTAGATCTACACCATCATCAGCAGCAATTAGGTCATCCTCTGCATCATTTGCTGCTTCATCCCCGCTACTTTTATATTCCTCTAGTCTTTCAAACATCTAACAATATATTTTTACTTTTCCCATTAGAAGGATTTTCACAAAATGTGCTACTTCTTTCAGGACTGGTGCTTTTGTGCTTGTTGTCTCACTGTCAGAAGTAGCACTACCACCAGTGCCACTATTATTTATAAACATCTTAAAACAAAAATATCATCTAATTTTGATGGCTTGTGGAAGAAGGTATAACAGTTCAGCTGCGGCATTTGACAGACAACAAGCACAAGACCTATGCAGGAAGTAGTAGTGAACATTATAAAAATCCCTCTAATGAGAAAAGTAATATGCAATTGTTTGAGACCTCTTAAAGCCTAGAGGAGTATAAATGTAGTGGAGAAGAAGCAGCGGGCAATTCTGAGATTTACCCAATTACTGATGATGATCATGTAGGTAGCTATATCCCTCTGGCATCCTTCTCTTCTTCAGATATAGACATTGAAAGTGAAAGAGATGATGATGTGGCCAGAAAGTTAGCTATAAGACAAAGGGTCAGTCTTCCACCACTGAAAAAGTAGCACTATGCCTGTCTATACATTGTTTGAGAATACAACTGGAAGGCCTGATCATGGACAAGCAAAGATGCCAAAAATTACAGTCATCATCAGCATTGTCACCACTTCCAAATCCCAGTGCCACTCAGCCACAAACTATTGTTGACTAAACAGCAACAACACAGGGTATAAATATCCACAACCCTAGCTAGAATGAGCATCTATGCTGCATTTGGTGGTGCAGCACCATTTACACCCAGCAGTAGTAGAATTACAGCAACATCTATCCCCAGTAGTAGCAGCAGCGCATCAGGAACCCCTCAGTCTATGAAGTCCACAGTATGGATTTTTTTTTCAAATTTTTATGAATCACAGCAGAGGGACACACAAATCCACATTACAGAGGGATCAATTTGCATAAGAAGCATATGCATGGCAGTAGTTCAATACCGGTATCATATAAATCAACAGTGAGCAAAGCTAAACACTCTGTTGCCACTGAATTTCTTTTTTTTTCCAATTACCCACCCCAACAACCAAAAACACCCTAGTTGCCCAATCCCAGTTCCTAAATGCCATCCCACCACCATCACTCTGTACCAACCCCACTCTCTGGACCAGGAAATCAGGCACCCTGGACCCACCCCCATCAGCACACATGCTTGCAACCACACAGCCCCTACCAGAGAGTGGCAGAACCACTTTTGTCCCCCATGCAAAGTTTTTCAACTAGTATGATTGATAGTCTGGCTACAGGAGAGTATTTGGGACAGGGGGTGAGAGTCTAGCTATCTGTCCCAAATTTTGTGAAAGTGTGAGGGGAGCCACTGTGAGTGTAGGCTCGTTTGTAGTATAACAGTGTATGCTAATCAACTCCAACCACTTCACATCAACTGGGGGGAGTACTGGAGAAACACTGTTGTGCCACCTACCTTCTCATTGGCACCAGGAGCTCCGATAGGAGTCATTTGTCTGTAGGTGAGTCAATATCATCAGGGAATATAGCAAGAATGCACATCGTAGGGGAGTGAGGGAGAGGGTGTTGCAATGCTCATTATGAGTGCTTCAGTACATCCAGAACTCCAAGACTCCTGGGGAGGACCATATCACTTGCATAAAATTAGCTCCATCCAGTCTACATCTGGGAGAAGAACTGTCCTGAATAGTCTTGTCGGAGTGTAATATACCCTGTGGAGGACCTGGCATTGAGTAAGTTGATATTTGGTAACAATAGCAACTGTATTTGGGATTTTCTGCACCTCATTCCAATCCCAGTCCTCCAGGTCGCCCAAGTCTCCCCCCCATTTAGTCTGAAGGGTGTAACGGATCCTACCCGTTACTTGAGCCCTTGTCTGGCCATAAGTTTGTTTAACCAAAAACTGTGGACATTTTTCTCTGGTTATGTACTAAAAATAGTTTGTATATGTTTTATGGCAATGAGGAAATGGGCTGTATTACTGCCCTGTGGTAGACTGATGGCAGTGAGGGGTTAATTATTCCAATGTATATTGCAGTCCCTCAAGGCATTGACTATGTGTACTGTAGCCAGACCTCCTGCTGGGTGTTAACTTAACCATTGTGAAATGCAGTCAGACCCCCTGCCGTGTGGTAATTAGTTCAAAACCTCAAGTCTTTGTCCATCAACCTTTTTGTATCTGAAATGCAATCATGTCTGAGTTATTGTGTTTGTTGGGCCATCGTCTGTTGCCCTTTTGTCTACTGTGAAATGACTGGATTAAGCCCTATTGTACCTGGTTTCCCCATAAGAGGCAATGCAAGATTTCTGTATAAATATCTGTGGTCTTTGCCAATAAAGTGAGTTCTGTTTTGGAGTGAACAAGGAGTCCTGGAGTCTTGTATTGCTCATGGTCTAAAGTATCCACTCTGATACCCATCTGCGTCAAGTATCCTGAATCGCTGACCGCCTGCTGCCAGTTTCCTGCGTCCTAACTTCGTGGACTGTCAGGCGGCGACGTGGACTCTTCCCTGCTTCCCTGCTTCCAGCGATCCTGTGGCTGTTTCCAGTGACTGTCCATCCTTCAACCGGTGCATCTGACAGCGCTTATCTGGCGTCAAGAAGGAGAGACCCAGGAACGACGGCGGAAGGCGACGCAGTCCCTTCTCAGCTTCCGTTACAAAGGGCTCCACCAAATAAACAGCCAATTATAAATAGAAGACACTGCCTAGGATGCGTGTTGCCTGGTCAAGATAGAGAGTCGTGGAAACTCTGAGATCATGGGAGGCTCTCCCTTCCAATGTGCTCGCAAAGCATTCTGAAGCCTTAAGTAAGAATAGAAAAGAGTGTTAGGTAGATCAGATTCCTGATGCAGCTGTTCAAAGGATTTTAGAAGGCCCTCAGTGTATAGCTGACCCATAGTACTAAAACCATTAGTCGACCATATATATCCAAAGTCAAAATTCCTCAATTGAGGGAATGCTGCTGCAACCCATAAAGGTGCAGTGGGATCAACCCCGCCCCCAAAGCCTGTCATTTGCTGTATCGCAGACCACTTGGGCATACATATGTGATGATAGAGGTTAGATTGCAACTGACTGCAGGTCCCAGTGATAGAAAGTGGGTGGTGTTATAAGTGGAGTGTAATCATAAAGCTTCCAAATGTATGGATTTGAAAGTAGTGTCTGGAGAGACATAAACCAAGGCTAACATGCACTGTGTATATGTTGCCTGTTTAGAAAAGCATGTGAGCAGGGGGAAAGAAGGCTCACACCTAGGCACCTCCTCATGGAGATGTCACATGAAGCACAACCAAAGGTCTGCCTGGAAGACAAAGTATCAACAGGTCAGAGGTGCCACAACTAGCGGCAACAGAATCACTCCTAAAAGTTCCCAGGGAACTAGGGCACATAAGAAATGTTGTGATGTTGTTGTGCAAAGAGTTTCTTCATTTGAAATAACAACTATGGCTCCTGCTGCAGAGGAGTATGACTTTGAGTTTTTTGTAGAAGATGACAAGAGTCAAAGACTGCCAGCACATGCCACCACCACCTTCACCACCTCCTCTAATCATATTGTTAAAGCAATACATTAACATGGTTCTTCTGTTATATACTGCCAAAACACACTGAATTCTTGGAAAGAAGTCAAACACATCAAGAAAATAATCCCAGAGTATGTCTATGGAAAAGTAAAGTTGCAAAGATGTTGGCAGTTGACATGCTGCTGTATTCTTTTGTTGAAAAATCAAGGTTTTAGAAAACTGATGTCATGTGTAGCTCCTCTCTGGCATATTCCAAGCCATAGTTATTTTTCAAGGACTGTTGTGCCAGAATTGCACAAGCAGATTATTAGTGTTGTGGCACAGGAAACCTTGTATAGCTAGTAAATCCACCTGATAAAAGATATATGAACAAGTGGTCAGCGTGAAGACTAAAGAAGTCAGCAAAGGAACAACAGCATCAACAAGAACATCCCATTACCAACATATTTCTGAACATATCATCATCACTACATAATATAATTCATGGGTCTATGGGGTGGCAATCAAAATTTGTAGTGGTGGTTGTGGTGGTGGTGGTGGCAAGTCTCTGTGGGACTAGATCCCAGAGTATGGGTTGGTAACTGATACACAGCAACACTGTGCAGCACCTAGGTGTAGTTCCACTGTATGTGAGATGGTTTCAGAATACTTTCAGGATAGCTACGTTCTGGGCAGAAACAAATACACCATGGAGTACTAGCAAACAAAACAGTGTGTGTGGCCAGCACTGACATGTACTCTTACTTCCCACCGGCAAGAATAGAGTCGGAGGTTTTCAATGCAGTTGGTTATATTGTAAATGTCCATAGGACACGGTTATCAAGTAGTAGTGTTGTAAAAATTAACCAAAATCTAATATCATCTGAGTATCCGGTAGCAGAAGTAGAAAAAAAACACACATGGGAGGGAAACCCAGGGCATCAGCACAGAGGATGAGGATTTCAAGGGTTTCTGTTATCTACCACTGTTGAGATTACTGATATGAATGAATACAAAATTAATTATATATATTATATAATTATGTTTATTTATATAGCTCTACAAGTGTTTGCAGCACTATTCTGAGATGGAGTCTACCTTGGATTTGAAGAAGTTAGCAAAATCTTGGGTTTGTATAGAATTGGGAAGAAAAAAAGATGGAGGGTGGAGGAGCAAGTCAAAGACAGAGATGAGATGGCAGGGGTTTGATTTACGAGTGTTCAAGAGTTGTGAAAAGTATTGTTTTTTTGGCCAGAGACAGAGCAGAATCAAAGCAGGATAGGGGAACTTTTAGTGGAGAGATTCTGCCAGTGAACCTAACCTTCTCAAGAGTCGTTCAGCTAAACGGATTCCAGAGTTTTCATTAAGCCTCTGACATGAAATAGATTAACAGGAGTGGTGGAGAAAGGGATGAGAACGAAGGTTCAATGAGGTAGACTAGACTGAGATGTAAGTTTTAAGAAGGCTGTTAGCATCAGCATTAGTGGGAATGGATGAAAGTCCAGTAGACAGGGAGGACTGGACAGTAGTGAAGTTAGGTGACTTGTAGTTATGTGTGAAGTGGGGTAAGGAAGTGGGGATTATGGAAGAAGTATACACACTACTGAATGTTACAAGAAGGTGATCTGATAGTGGAAAGGGGGAGATTATAAACAGAAAGTACACATCCTCTACTGAACACCAGATGTAAGAAGTGACCATCCTTGTGAGTATTAGCCACTGTACACTGGTGTAGTCCAAATGCAGATGTTAGAGAAAGCAGTATGCTCGTGAGACAGGTATCTGTTGTCCCCCAGAGAAGGGAAAGTAT
This sequence comes from Rhinophrynus dorsalis, assembly GCA_037306005.1. Lineage (NCBI taxonomy): Eukaryota > Metazoa > Chordata > Amphibia > Anura > Rhinophrynidae > Rhinophrynus > Rhinophrynus dorsalis. Next base: position 188,036,513 of record CM074726.1, read on the forward strand.
GTCTTTTGATAGGAAAAGGAAAGCCAAAGGAAATTTGACAGTGTACATGTGGTGGTGGTAGAAGGGCGATAGATAACTATCTTGTAGAGAAACAGGAGTGACCTTGCGATTTAGCAATGTGTACATAATTGGCACTTCTTGTGAGAACAGTTTCAGTGGAGTCCAGTGTGAAAGCCAAATTGGATCAAGCAGACAATGTATGTTACGTAAGTCAAGCAGTTAGGAGTATGCGTTCCAAGAGCTTAGAGGCAAAAGGCAGGAGAGAAACTGGTCGATAACTAGAGGGTGTGATGATGCCAGGGGAATTGTTAATGACAACAAATTAAGGTGTGAATAATGCAAACTTAAATCAGATTCAAATATGATAATGCAAATAATTGTTCTATTAATCATGATGATATCTATGCATCAATCAAGAAGAAGCCCTGCAAAAAAAAATTGTAGGACCAGGGTTGATTTAAGGCACGGGGGGGGGGGGTGCACTGGGCAAAGCTCATGCTAGGGGCCCCCTTACTATCCCACTCATAAAAATATATTAATAATAAAAATAAAAAATCTGTTCAGTCAAACTGGGGTTAGAGCTACATGTTTATGACAGTAAAGCAGAACATCAGAAGAGGGAACACCAGCCAGTTGGGGGTAACCCTGTTAATTCCATTGAGGTATCAACACATTTTAATGCTTAGATACCCCTCTGGCACTCACAGGGTTAAACATCATTGTGTGCTTTGAGCAGGGGACAAGAAATTGGTTTAGTGGAGGGGAGCATCAATAAAAATCAATACTACATCATTAAATATAGTACATAAATTATTCATCATCCACAAATTGTTCAAATATTTTTTAATTTTCTCTGATTTTTCAATTATTAATTGTATCACAATATAAATTGAATATACACCCCTTTGAATGCCAAGGGGGCATGCAAGGCATTGCAGAGCAATCAATTGCATGCCCTCTCTGGCACTCAAAGGGATATGCTAGGTTTATAAGATACCCTGGTATCCTGGTACATGGATTATTCATACAGTATTGTATTCAAATAATCACTTCTGGAGAATATGTAGGACTTGGTCATAGATACGCTTGGTATTTTTAATCTACATGGAGACTGGTCCAAGGATCACAGCTGGTGTATGTATGGAATAAGTTTTCTATATGTGTTGGTGGCAGGATCACGGACATACATGAGGTAGACATTATACAGTATGCGTTCCCGTGTGTGGACACGATTGTTTGTCCCAAAACAAATAAAGTCACATAGCTGTTACAATATTGTGTTTCATGAAAAACACACAAATAGTTCACACCGGATAAAAATAAAGGTAACCAATATATAAGGTCGTATTAGCCCTGATGTACACTTAGGCCAAAACTACCGAATACATAAGAAGTGGGAAGACACTACAAAAAGACAAATTGCATGACTAACCCAACACAGAAGTCTAGTACATTGAGGCACACAACAAGATACCAAAATGAATCTAAAGCTTTATTAGTCAAAACATACAAAAGTAGATAGTAGATATCGCTAAAAAGAAGTGGCTGTAATGTAATATGACCCAGTGCACATCATACATGATAAATAATACAATACGATCCTGGGTAAATTAAGTAAATATTCCTGGAAACACCCATGGTACATATATAATCGCATACATAGATTGTGTATACTAACTTGTGCATATGTACAACACGAAAACAAATATCAAACCCTATAAAGTGTAAAGTATCATAAGATGCAAAATGTGAACATAGTTCTAATTTGCCAAATTAAACAAATATCAGAAATGAATAGTATACTCATTCATCCAAAGAAATGTTAACATGAAGGCAATAAAAGAACAGCCTGGTGATCCAGCAAACTCAGCACCAAAGCATATCACCACTGCAGTGCCTTCATCAGGTACTACCAGTAATATATTTATGGTGCAGATTACTGACTTTTTATTAGTTATATTTTATGTCCTCTAGACTTTAAGCTCTCACGAGCAGGGCCCTCTGATCCTTCTGTTCTTCACGTAAGAGTTACTATTTAATATCTCTGTATGTCTATTCCCTATTGCAGTAGTAATATTTCAGTGTAATAGTAATATTCTAGTGTAGCAGTAAAATTTTGGAGCAGTAGTAATATATCAGTGCTGTAGTAATATATCAGTGCTGTAGTAATATTTCCATGCAGTAGTAATATATCAGTGCTGTAGTAATATTTCCATGCAGTAGTAATATTCTAGTGCAGTAGTAATATATCAGTGCAGTAGTAACGTTCCAGTGCAGTAGTAATATTTCAGTACAGTAGTAATATTCTAGTACAGTAGTACCATTCCAGTGCAGTAGGATGATTCTAGGGCAGTAGGAATATTCTAGTGCAGTAGTAAGGTTCCAGTGCAGTAGTAATATTCTAGTGCAGTAGGAATATTCTACTGCAGTAGTAAGGTTCCAGTGCAGTAGTAATATTCTAGTGCAGTAGTAATATTTCAGTGAAGTAGTAACATTCTAGTGCAGTAGTAATATTTCAGTGCAGTAGTAATATTCTAGTGTAGTAGTAATATTTCAGAGCAGTAGTAATATTCCAGTACAGTAGTAATATTTCACTGCAGTAGTAACATTTCAGTGCAGTAGTAATATCCCATTGCAGTAGAAATATTCCAGTACAGTAGTAATATTCTAGTGCAGTAGTAATATTCTAGTGCAGTAGTAATATTTCAGTGCAGTAGTAACATTGTAATTCAGTAGTAATATTCTAGTGCAGTAGTAACATTCCAGTGCAGTAGTAATATTGTAGTGCAGTAGAAATATTTCAGTGCAGTAGTAACATTCTAGTGCAGTAGTAAAATTCTAGTGCAGTAGTAACATTCCAGTGCAGTAGAAACATTCCAGTGCAGCAGTAATATTGTAGTGCAGTAGTAATATTAAAGTGCAGTAGGAATATTTCAGTACAGTAGTAACATTCTAGTGCAGTAGAAATATTCTAGCGTAGTAGTAATATTTCAGTGCAGTAGTAACATTCCAGTGCAGTAGTAATATTGTAGTGCACTAGTAATATTCTAGTGCAGTAGAAATATTTCAGTGCAGTAGTAATATTCTAGTGCAGTAGTAACATTCCAGTGCAGTAGTAATATTTCAGAACTGTAGTAACAGTCCAGTACAGTAGTAATATCCCATTGCAGTAGTAATATTTCAGTACAGTAGTAGTGTTCTAGTGCAGTAGCAATATTCTAGCGTAGTAGTAATATTTCAGTGCAGTAGTAATAGTCTAGTGCAGTAGTAACATTCTAGTGCATGCAGTAATATTGTAGTGCAGTAGTAATATTCTAGTGCAGTAGGAATATTTCATTTCAGCAGGAATATTCTAGTGTAGTAGTAATATTTCAGTACAGTAGTAATATTCCAGTACAGTAGTAATATTTCACTGCAGTAGTAACATTTCAGTGCAGTAGTAATTTCCCATTGCAGTAGTAATATTTCAGTACAGTAGTAATATTCTAGTGCAGTAGTAATATTCTAGTGTAGTAGTAATATTTCAGTGCAGTAGTAATATTTCAGTGGGAATGGATGAAAGTCCAATAGACAGGGAGGACTAGACAGTAGTGAAGTTAGGTGACTTGTAGTTACGTGTGAAGTGGGGTAAGGAAGTGGGGATTATGGAAGAAGTATACACACTACTGAATGTTACAAGAAGGTGATCTGATAGTGGAAAGGGGGAGATTATAATCAGAAAGTTCACATCCTCTACTGAACACCAGGTCTAAGAAGTGACCATCCTTGTGAGTATTAGCCACTGTACACTGGTGTAGTCCAAATGCAGATGTTAGAGAAAACAGTATGCTCGTGAGACAGGTATCTGTTGTCCCCCAGAGAAGGGAAAGTATGTCTTTTGACAGGAAAAAGAAAGCCAAAGGAAATTTGACAGTGTACATGTGGTGGTGGTAGAAGGGCGATAGATAACTAACCTTTAGAGAAACAGGAGTGACCTTGCAATTTAGCAATGTGTAGACGATTGGCCCCTTTTGTGAGAGCAGTTTCAGTGGAGTGCAGTGTGAAAACCAAACTGGATCAAGCAGTTAATGCATGTTAAGTACGCGTTCCAAGAGCTTAGAGGCAAAAGGCAGGCGAGAAACTGGTCGATAACTAAAGGGTGTGATGATGTCAGGGGAATTGTTATTGACAACAAATTAAGGTGTGTTAATAATATGTGAATAATTCAAGCTTAAATCAAATTCAAATATGATAATCCAAATAATTGGTCTATTAATCATGATGATATCTATGCATCAATCAAGAACAAGCCCTGCAGGAAAATTGTTTCTAGGACCAGGGTTGATTTAAGGCACTGGGGAAAGCTCATGCTAGTGGCCCCCTTACTATCCCACTCATAAAAATATATTAATAATAACATTTAAAAATGTGCACAAAATGTCATGCAAAATGCAATGAAACAAGAACATTATTTGTAATATTTAACAGTTCTTGAAATAAACACAAGCTTTAAAGCGGAACTAACATTTCCTAATAAGAACTCCTGTTCACCTTACTATGTCCAGGAAATTCTTCCAATATACAGGAATTCTTTTAAAGATATTCTCTTTTGAACATAGGTCTCTGGTGTTTTATGTCCCCAACAAGATATATGTGAAGTTATTATTATGAGAAATGGAGATGAAGAAAGAGGCAGGGAGAGAAGTTGGAGTCAGTGACAGGAGGAGATAGAGAATATAACAGTGGGGGAAGATGGACAGATACGATACCATGATCTGTTCAGTCAAACTGAGGTTGGAGCTACATGTTTATGACAGCAAAGCAGAACATCAGAAGAGGGAAGACTGGCCAGTTGGGGGGGTAACCCTGTTAATGGCATAGAGGTATCAACACATTGCAATGCTTAGATACCCCTCTGGCACTCACAGGGTTAAACATCAGTGTGTGCATTGAGCAGGGGTCAAGAAATTGGTTTAGTGAAGGGGAGCATGAATAAAAATCAATAATACATCATTAAATATAGTACATAAATTATTCATCATCCACAAATTGTTCAAATATTTTTTTAATTTTCTCTGATTTTTCAATTATTAATTGTATCACAATATAAATTGAATGTACACCCCTTTGAATGCCAAGGGGGCGCGCAAGGCATTGCAGAGCAATCAATTGCATGCCCCCTCTAGCACTCAAAGGGATATGCTAGGTTTATAAGATACCCTGGTGCATGGATTATTCATACATTTCTGTATTCAAATAATCACTTCTGGAGCATATGTTGGACTTGGTCATAGATACGCTTGGTATTATTTAATCTACATGGAGACTGGTCCAAGGATCACAGCTGGTGTATGTATGGAATAAGTTTTCTATATGTGTTGGTGGCAGGATCACCGACATACATGAGGTAGACATTATACAGTATGCGTTCCCGTGTGTGTGTGGACACAATTGTTTGTCCCAAAACACATAAAGTCACATAGCTGTTACAATATTGTGTTTCATGAAAAACACACAAATAGTTCACACCAGATAACAATAAAAGTAACCAATATATAAGGTAGTAATAGCCCTGATGTACACTTAGGCCAAAACTACCGAATACATTATAAGTGGGAAGACACTACAAAAAGACAAATTGCATGACTAACCCAACACAGAAGTCTAGTACATTGAGGCACACAACAAGATACCAAAATGAATCTAAAGCTTTATTAGTCAAAACATACAAAAGTAGATAGTAGATATCGCTAAAAAGAAGTGGCTGTAATGTAATATGACCCAGTGCACATCATACATGATAAATAATACAATACGATCCTAGGAAAATTCAGTAAATATTCCCGGCTACACCCATGGTACATATATAATCGCATACATAGATTGTGTATACTAACTTGTGCATATGTACAACACGAAAACAAATATCAAACCCTATAAAGTGTAAAGTATCATAAGATGCAAAATGTGAACATAGTTCTAATTTGCCAAATTAAACAAATATTAGAAATGAATAGTATACTCATTCATCCAAAGAAATGTTAACATGAAGGCAATAAAAGAACAGCCTGGTGATCCAGCAAACTCAGCACCAACGCATATCACCACTGCAGTGCCTTCATCAGGTACTACCAGTAATATATTTATGGTGCAGATTACTGACTTTTTAGTAGTTATATTTTATGTCCTCTAGACTTTAAGCTCTCACGAGCAGGGCCCTCTGATCCTTCTGTTCTTCACGTATGATTTACTATTTAATATCTCTGTATGTCTATTCCCTATTGCAGTAGTAATATTTCAGTGTAATAGTAATATTCTAGTGTAGCAGTAACATTTTGGAGCAGTAGTAATATATCAGTGCTGTAGTAATATTTCAGTGTAGTAGTAATATTTCCATGCAGTAGTAATATTCTAATGCAGTAGTAATATATCAGTGCTGTAGTAATATTTCCATGCAGTAGTAATATTCTAGTGTAGTAGTAATATTCGAGTGTAGTGGTAATATATCAGGGCAGTAGTAATATTCTAGTGTAGCAGTAGTAATATGTCAGTGCTGTAGTAATATTTCAGTGCAGTAGTAATATTTCCATGCAGTAGTAATATTCTAGTGTAGTAGTAACATTCCAGTGCAGCAGGAATATTCTAGTGTAGTAGTAATATTTCACAGCAGTAGTAATATTCTAGTGCAGTAGTAATATTCCAGGGCAGTAGTAATATTTCACTGCAGTAGTAACATTCCATTGCAGAAGTAATATTCTAGTGTAGTAGTAATATTTCAGTGCAGTAGTAATATTCTAGTGCAGTAGAAATATTTCAGTGCAGTAGTAACATTCTAGTGCAGTAGTAACGTTCCAGTGCAGTAGTAATATTGTAGTGCAGTAGAAATATTTCAGTGCAGTAGTAACATTCTAGTGCAGTAGTAAAATTCTAGTGCAGTAGTAACATTCCAGTGCAGTAGAAACATTCCAGTGTAGCAGTAATATTGTAGTGCAGTAGTAATATTCTAGTGCAGTAGGAATATTTCAGTGCAGCAGGAATATTCTAGTGTAGTAGTAATATTTCACAGCAGTAGTAATATTCTAGTGCAGTAGTAATATTCTAGTGCAGTAGTAACGTTCCAGTGCAGTAGTAATATTGTAGTGCAGTAGTAATATTCTAGTGCAGTAGTAACTTTACAGTGCAGTAGTAATATTTCAGAACTGTAGTAACATTCCAGTACAGTAGTAAAATCCCATTACAGTAGTAATATTTCAGTACAGTAGTAATGTTCTAGTGCAGTAGTAATATTCTAGTGCAGTAGTAACATTCCAGTGCAGTAGGAATATTCTAGTGTAGTGGTAAAATTTCAGCGCAGTAGGAATATTCTAGTGTAGTAGTAACATTCCAGTGCAGTAGGAATATTCTAGTGCAGTAGGAATATCCCAGTGCAGTAGTAATATTTCAGTACAGTAGTAATATTTCAGTGCAGTAGTAATATTTCAGTGCAGTAGGAATATTCTAGTGTAGTAGTAATATTTCAGTGCAGTAGTAACATTCCAGTGCAGTAGTAATATTCTAGTGCAGTAGGAATATCCCAGTGCAGTAGTAATATTTCAGTACAGTAGTAATATTTCAGTGCAGTAGTAATATTGTAGTGTAGTAGTAACATTCCAGTGCAGTAGGAATATTCTAGTGCAGTAGTAACATTCTAGTGCAGTAGTAATATTTCAGTGCAGTAGTAACATTCCAGTGCAGTAGTAATATTTCAGTGCAGTAGTAACATTCCAGTGCAGTAGGAATATTCTAGTGCAGTAGGAATATTCTAGTGCAGTAGTAATATTTCAGTGCAGTAGTAACATTCCAGTGCAGTAGGAATATTCCAGTGCAGTAGTAATATTCTAGTGCAGTAGTAACATTCCAGTGCAGTAGTAACATTCTAGTGCAGTAGTAATATTTCAGAGCAGTAGTAACATTCCAGTGCAGTAGTAATATTCTAGTGCAGTAGGAATATTCCAGTGCAGTAGTAATATTTTAGTACAGTAGTAATATTTCAGTGCAGTAGTAATATTGTAGTGTAGTAGTAACATTCCAGTGCAGTAGTAACATTCCAGTGCAGTAGTAATATTGTAGTTCAGTAGTTATATTGTAGTGCAGTAGTTATATACTGGTGCCTATAGTGACCCATTTCCTGTAGGACACATTCAATACAAGATAAAAGTAACTTACTGACCTCTGCAGTACTGTCTTGCAGTGCTGACTGGTGTGAAGTCTTCCTCTTCTCAGTCTCACTTCTGCTTCTGCTCTCTCACTAAGACCACATCACATGTCTAAGATATATTGACAGAATCTTTGGCATCAGAGGATGGGAGGTTGTTACAAATATTTGCACATTTGTATCAGAAACAGAAAATTAACACCGTTTGGCAAATATGTGATTTATATGTCTGCCTGTGAGATTACACAAGACCACACAGCAATACAGGGACTTCCAGGTTTCCCCAATACACTATTGATCATTCACGTTGAGATGAAATGAATAAACATAATCTGAGGGAGGGTGCTGGTGGGGTCTGTGGTGGCATCATTGGAAGAAATAGGAATTGGAAGGGCCCCTTTATTCAACAGGCAAAGTGTCAGGTGTAAATTCAATATACCAAGAGTCTCCATCAGCGGGCTCCCTGTTGATGGTGCGCCTTGGCCCCCTGTGTAGGTCTTGGGCTTGCAAATACCACTTGTGACAGTATGTATGCCCTACTGGTCTAGTGCCAGCAGTGCTAGATGGTGTGGTGTGGACATTATAACATTTGCTAATGCTGTAATTACTGCTACTGAACAGTCTAAGCATCAGGGAGACTAGGCTGCTGCATGGCACTGGGATCATCATCAACAACGATATAAGACATGGGGTGGTGTCACGATGCTTCTAGTTGTCACTAGCTTTAGTGTTGCTGAGGCAGCATCCACACCACAACAAGCCCCCATACCACTTCATGTGCATCTGAAGAGAAGAAGTTGGCCAGTTATGCTTCTCCACCTGCACCTCCTCTAAAACACTGGTTATGTAGGAATACAAATTTCTCCTTGAAGGCAGCCTAGAAGGAATTGTAAGTTTCATCAGCAACTGTAATTTGCAGTGCGGGCAAGGAAACATTGTGATATATTGTGCTGTTATACTTCCCACCCAGTATAACAATGAACACATGTGCACTCCTATTTAGTAACACAACAAGAACAACTGCAACCGAACACCTTAACGCTTAGGTCAGCTATGTAAAGCCATCCCTCAATAAACAAAAAGAAAAGGAAAAAATTAGGGACCTGTCATTGGCATTCAACCTAATCAAAATAGTAATCACAAAATAATATACAAAACATTGTAAATTTATCAGATATTCCAAAAAATAGCAAAATATACATAAATCACAGTTAAATGTGACAAACATAAGCCCCACACGTCATCCAAGTGTCATTAGATAACTCGATAAATAGCTTTGGAAAAAAAGATTGGAATACTACTAGATACCAGCATAAACAATATATTATATATATATACACACACAATTGTGTTACAAATCACAAAATATTCTTAGAGAGATTACAAGGAAACAATATAATGATCAAAGAACATTTTTCTGATTTTTATAATCACAGCGAGGAATGTGTAACAAAATTTCAAATTGGTTCAGCTGTGCCTCTAAAATGGATTGGTTTCTTCCATCACATATAAGATAAGAAAAGAAAAGAGAGGCAGCAAACGCGTTCTCTGAGTGTATTATTTTGATATATGTTCTTGGGACCTCCACTGTTGATAAGACTATCAATCACCTTCTTCAGAGGCCTTAATACTGGCCTCCACAGTGTGAGAGCGGTACACTGTTTCCCTTTTCTAAGTTTCTTAACTATATCAGCCACATCATTGGATGGGTTCCATTATGTGTAATAAGTCATACAAGTAACTATGTGTATACAAGATATGTATTTTATTGCTATAATTTTTTAAAACAATTTAAAATCAAATGCAGATCATAAACTATTGCAATCTTGATAATTCAGTTTGTAAAAATTCTCTACGCGTTTCATGACACTTTTTCAAGAGCTTACATATAATGTTATCATGTTAACATGTAATCCAGTGCCCGCTCTCACACTGTGGAGGCCAGTATTAATTCCTTTTTAGAAGGCGAGTGATTTTCTTATCACCAGAGGAGCTTGCTGAAGATCACAAGAACATTGATAAAAATACTACACTCAGAGAACATGTTTGCTACCTCTCCTTTCTTTTCCCTTTTCTTAACTTGATTAATACACATAATGAAAACAGGAATAAATCAACTCTAATATTGACCTAAAAACATCCTACACTGGCGCCAGTCAAAAATAGAAGTTCATATGAAAAGACCACCAAATGTTGATGAAATGGTATAGTGAAAAATGGAAAATAAAATGATAAACGATGATAATGATAACTGTCCTAATAAACGATTGAATGATAAGACAAACGATGACACACAAATCTTCATACACCCATGAAGCTCACTAGTGTGGCCCTCAGAGCGATGCTATGTACCTCGTTGTGTGTTACTCCATCAATCAGAGGTTATTTGGGTTATATACTTAATGTATCTATGGATATGGTTATGTTTTGTTTATGTTCATTTCTTTTGAGGGAAATGAATATCCCCGGATAGGGAAGAACCGTGTAATTGTATTTGTATGGAATGCCATAGCATTCATATAACATCCTGTCCCATACAATAGCTAGCTGACATCACTGATAATGTTAATTTGATGTGACAACTTCAATATCACTTGTGATTAAGGAAGCTAAAGGGATCAAACCGGATGCATAATCTGTTTGCCTTGAGGAAGACCAGGATGTCATGGGTGAAAAGTGTTGGCGAATAAGATCAGAACACTTATGAGTTGTACCTATTTATACTGCACAGGGAATGCTTGAAATAAAGAAAAAAGAGACAGTGCACCAGAGATCTAAGCGTAGTATGTCTTTAGTGAGTGGAATACAAAGTAAATACAGGGCAATGATAAACCAAATATTTTACTAAAGTGAAATAAAAAGTAAAAAAGGATAAAAAGAGAACAAATAAAAATATGTAAAATATACAGTATCAATATAAATTTTAAGTTTGGCTAAAAGGTGGTGCAAAAAGGTGGAATAAAAAGATAAGCGATATAAAAAAAAAATATAAATATAATGACATGCAGCCCAAGCGGGTACTCGAGCGAACTCAATCCTAGGACGAGAGAGGCTGTTAAGTATATAGTGGAGACATCTGGCATATGATGCAGGTAGATAATGTTCTGTAGCAAAGGTATATGGGAACACAATCACTATAGGGGTATTACTCGTTACAAAGTATGTAGTAAATAATTATAGTTGTCTGCTCACCAGATTATTTCTTGTCGTTAGGCACATCAGAGAACAGGTGATGGGTCTGTAGTTCCACTGCCGCAATCAGCCTCAGTAGTGGTATTGCTGGAAAGCTTTCCATAGCATCCCTCACTTTTTCCTGAGGAAGCAGCGGTAAGCTCCGAAACGCATTGAAATACTTGAGACCAAGATCTGTCACTGAACTGACATAAGCCCATAGGAGAAAAACTGCACAACGAGACGATATATACTGCATCCTTTGGGAGACGGAACAATACCACTACTGAGTCTGATTGCGACAGTGGAACTACAGACCCATCACCTGTTGCTGATGTGCCTAACGACAAGATAGAATCTGGTGAGCAGACAACTATAACTATTTACTGCATTTGTAACAAGTATATTTCTGGTGAGCACCTTTCCTTGGGGAGGAAAGTAATATCCCTTTCTTTTTTTGTTGTTGTTTTGTTTAGTTGTTTTGTTGTTTTTTTGTTGGCCGCTTCCTTCGCTCAGCACAGAACGCACTTCTTGTTGCACCATCCACACCCTCTGCCCTCTCCCGTTTCAAACCTTTCTCTCTTTCTGCTCCATACCTATGGAACTCCATACCCCTCTCCTTACGTCTAGAACATTCCCCTTCTGTCTTTAAGTCTACCCTGAAGTCTTATCTTCTGGAGCACTAGGACCATGCACTACCTTTGGCCAAACTCAGCACTTGTAATCTCAGCACTTAACACCCTCTTACCCCATTGTATGTCTCCTTTTACCCATTTAGACTGTAAGCTCCTTGGGGCAGGGACCTCTCTCCCATTGTTTCAATGAATGTCACACTTATTTCATCCTCTCTTATTTATTGTAACATATGTCTAATGTAAGGCGCTGCGTACACTGTGTGGCTCCATATAAATAAAGATATACATACATACATACATACATATGTACAGGCTCAAGGAGACTCCGAGCAACTGACGGCAGCACAGGGAAAAAGTGTGAACAACACTTTCTATGAACTAACTGCATCATCAATCATTCATCGACTAATCTCTACCTTATCTTTACTTATACCATCACCTTCATTCTCGTCCTCATCAATGACATGGAACTGCTTCATTATAAGACCAGGTTTTCCAATACCTATTTGACTAATGCTTGTTAATATAAATAATCTATTATTGCAATTATCATAGAGCACTACTGTATTGCTGTGTATTAATTGATTATTCAGAATATACCATTTTCATGTATAACTATAACTAGGTATCTATGTTTGTATTAGGTATCACCTGTAGACTGTCCCTCCTTTTCTCCACCAGGGGTTCACATACAGTTATCGCACCCATTACCTATTTCCAGTGCTTGAAATAACATTGATGATAAAGTGGCTTTGACTGGAGAAGCGGAGTGGAGCTGGTTGACATGCTCTAGTACGGAGTAGTGGACAATTTGTTTTAGTGGAAACTTGTAAGTGATGGTCTTGATGAGTTAAAGGGATAGTAATGTTTAATTTTAACTTTGTTTAATATTGTAGGAATTAAAAAAATAGTTAAATTGATATAAGTCCGGTCTCTCAAACCTTTATGGTTTGAGAGATATAACTGGCAAAACTTACCGCCCAGGCCATTTCAAAGACGTCTGCCCTCTAGCTGACAGCAGCAGATTCTGGTCTTGGGACAGTCCGGTGGCTCTTCAGCTGAGCTGAAATAGATAGTACTAGAAATAAATACTTCATTGGAACAGTCTACCAAGTGTGCCTGGTTTGCAAGCACACTTTGTAGACCGTTCCAATTATTTATTTTTAAATCGCTCTGTTTCCTGCTCTGTGTACCGACTCGGATTGGCTGATTTCCTGCTCTGTGTACAGACCCGGCCCAGCTGATGTTCCTGCTCTGTGTACAGACCCGGATTGGCTGACGTTCCTGCTTGTGTACCGACCTGGCCCGGCTGATGTTCCTGCTCTGTGTACAGACCCGTATTGGGGGACTTCCTGCTCAGTGTACCGCCCGGTACTGCTATCTGTTCTGCCTGTGTTCCGATTGGACGGCACAGGGGATCCCCTGATGAAGCCAATATGGCGATACGTGTTGGGATAGACAGCTCTTGTTGACAGGATCCTCTGATGTCTGATGTTTTGCATTGATGTCCCATTGAGTCTATTTTGATAAGCACTGGATAACTATTTGTATTTTTCTCACAGAATGCCTTAGCTCACATTTATTCACTTTATATGTAGCACTTTAGCACTATTTATATTTTATTTGTGGTTATCATATACATATTTATTTCATTTGTTCCTCTATTATAGCGGGATATTCTTCGTTATCTTACTATGTATTTTTGGTAAAATCTTGATTATTACTGTGTATTATCATTCATATGAGGATTTTTTGTCGACATATGTTTTTAATTGTTTTTATTTGGATGTGTGTCTTTTTTTATACCAATAAATTACTTATATTTTTGTATTTTTGTGCTTATTATTTTGATTGCCTCTATATGAATAAGCTACTTTTTCTGATGTGTCCACCTTCAGGGATTTTCTCTGTGTTTCTTTTCCCTCTTGGTAGTTTCACATCAGATGTTGTGTTTTCTGTGGTACAAATTGTCTTTAAAGGGATAGTAATACTTCGTTTTAACTTTATTTTATTTTGTAGGCATTAAAAAAACATGAAGAATGATATAAGTCTTATCTCTCAAGCCTTTATGGTTTAAGAGATATTCACAAGCAAGGTGTCCCCCTCCCGCCCCTTTTACTGATGTAACTGCTCAGCCAGGGCAGAAGGGAGGTGCCAGGTAGACTGCAGAGAGGGACAATCTTCAATTAAGATAAGGGAAAAACATGAAAAGCTTGTCAAGGGGGGCAGGGCTTTCATTGTTCTCATAGGAATAAGATTGTCCCCTTCTGTTATCTGTCCAGTCTATGGACTGCAGTCCACATCTGAGAAGAGATTGTTTACAGTAGGTAAAAGGGGCGGGAGGGGGAAACTTTGCTTGTGAATATCTCATAAACCATAAAGGTTTGAGAGATAAGACATATCATTCTTCATGTTTTTTTAATGCCTACAAAATAAAATAAAGTTAAAACAAAGTATTACTATCCCTTTAAGGACTTGTGTGATGCTTGGCCTTTGATGTTTTCTACTTGTGAATACTATTTACGTAGACTCCCTTTTTTGTTTCAGGTTTATGATCTTGTTTGTGTTCCTTTGAAAGACATTTTAGGTAAACAGTCTGTATCTCACATGATATCTCATCTGCAAAATATACTAAACAAAAGCAATGGTATATGCTTAGTCTTACCCGTGTTACATAATGCCTTGCTAGATAGGATAAAGTTTCTTGATTCTATTTTAGCTCTCTGTAAATATCCTGCATCTCTTGCTCCCCAGATTGCAGTGAAGTCTGACTTGCTGAACCACACCCATGTGCTTGTTAAACCTTCTGTGACTCATTCTGACTTCAGTTCTGTTCCTATCTCTACTGTTCTAGCTCTGAGTACTGTTGGGGATAAAGTAACTCCTCAGCACCCCACAGTTCATATTATACTCACTACAGATGTTACATCCTGTTCTCCTGACTCAGACACAGACTTCTCTGATTCAGAAGATTGGCTTGTAGACCCCCCTAAATGGGATATTGAACTGCTCATGCCCAGCAATCTGTATACTTTAATGATTGGGAATCTGAGGATGAATTTGCATACAGCACTGATGATAGCAAAATGGATCCCATTTATGATCTTTATGTTACACAGTATTTATCCTCCTTGGATGATAACCCCTCAGACTCAGAGGAATGTATAGAACTCTACACTGCCATATGGTCTAAAGGTAGGCTGACCTGACCTCACCTTTAACCGGGGACGTATAGGAAAAATGCATACTGCAGGACTGCTTTGATTTCAGTGAAGTACTGCAAAATGGCTATTTCCTATGTGTCCTCGGTTAAAGGTGAGATCTGGTCAGTCTATCTAAAGGGCCCCAGAACTGTGTTTCTAAAAAGACTCTTGGTAAAAAGCCCTGTAAGAAATCTGCTGATGCTAAAGGTTTGCAAACTGACTGTCGATTTAAAGAGGAAATGTTCCCTACTGCACAATCACAGATCCTGGCTGAGCCCCAGGTCACTTCATGTTCATACCGTATACCTGAACAACAGTTTCTCATGTGCAAAACCTTTTCTCCCGTACCAGAAGTTAAAGTACCAGTTTCTGTGAAACCTCATTTGCTCCAGTTTCAGGGTGTAAGCACCAGAGAAGAAGACCCCTGAAAACCCAGTCTGTTCGTTCCAAGGTTGCAGCAAACTTTCACTCCCCTAGGAGTCCAACTCCGGAACTGGTCTCAGACTCTTTGCCTTTGTTACCTGCGATGAAGGAGGCTCTACAGACATCACCTACAACACCAGAGTCAGAAGTGATACCTCCTCTACCCATGCCAAGGGTGCCTCCTATTCCTGAGGCATTGCCCATGGTGCCAAGTCCGGTGACAAGTCCTGCCTCTACTGAATATTCCACACCAGAAGCTTTGGAGGAGGATCCTATTGATGAATTCACTCTAACCACTGCACAAGCTATAGATCTGCCATCTGCGGTGAAGGACACTCTGCTAACAACACCTGTGATGCCAGAGCCGAAGGTGATGCCTTCCCTGTCTATGCCAAGGATGTCTTCTATTCCAGAGACATTGCCTATGGTACCAAGTCTGATGCAAAGTCCTGTCTCTACTGAATTTTCCATACCAGGGGCATTGGAGGAGCATTTTGCTGTAGAAGAATTCATTATCACTTCTGCACAAGCTAAGGATGTGCTACCTGTGGTGAAGGAGACTCTGTAGACAGTACCCACAATGCCAGAGTCAAAGGCGACTCCGCTGCTGTCTATACCAAGGATATCTCCTGTTCCTGTGACATTGTCCATGGTGCCATGTCTGGAGATCATTCCTGCCTCCATAGAATTTACCACTCTGGCAGCATTGTAGGAGAATTTTGTGGTGGGAGAATTCATTCTCACTTCTGCATAAGTGACGGACAGTTTGAAGCACCTGCTGTATGAAACAGAGGATGTTCCTGTCCCTCCTTTCTCTGAAAGTACTGTTCTGCCTATCCTTGCCTATCCTGGCCTTCCTGATACAGCTCTGGTATGCTGAGTTTCAGCCAGTCGTTTCTAATGTATCGCAGGAGTCTAAAACTACAATGGACTTATGCAACGCATTTGTACTACCTACTACTGAGAGTATACCTGTCCCTTCAGATGATGAATTTTTTTCATTGCCTGAAAATTCTGTGCTATCTATCCTTGCCTTCCTGATACAGCAGTGGTATGCTGAGTTCCAGCTAGTCGTTTCTAATGTATTGCTGGAGTCCGAAACCATGATGGACTTATGCACTGCACCTGAACCACCTACTATTGAAAGTATACCTGTTCCTTCTGATGTGACCTCTCTTGTTCCCAAAGATCTTGTCCTGTCTGTTCTTGCTTCACCTGTCTCTCAGTCCCTGTCCGGAGGTTCACACAAGCCAGTATCTCTGTCCGATCCAGGACTATGGTGTATGGGGTCTGTTTCCAATAGTACTCATGTGCCATTTGCAGAACTGCATTTTCTCTGTAAGACTAATTATATAACCTCACTTGTTGGTCTACCATGCATGACTTTCTCTGCTTCCCATATTTTCTCTGATGCTGTCTTGTTACCCTGGTTTGGGTCTTGGTTTGTACCACTTTCTGTTCCTCCTGAACCACCTCCTCTCTTTTTCTTTGTATGGAATGGGCAGCCCATTCCTCCTGGTTCTACTTTGTAGTTTGAGCGCCGGGAGTCCCTCCTTGAGGAGGGGGTATTGTCATGACCCTGTCCTCTTCTCAGTACGGAGCAGTACCTCTCAGTGCCACTGTCTTCCCTTGGTGCTGTTTAAGGCTGCAGCTCTCTAATTACAGAGGCCTGATTTTCTTCCCAGCTGGCCGCTATCACCTGCAATCATGTCTGCCCTCTTTAGTGTAGTCTTTTCCCTTGTTCTGGACCAGATTATACTCAACTTTTCACTGCCTGGCCTGTCCCTGTTGGTTTCTGTCCCATTGACCCTGGACCCTCCTGTGTTCCTGAACTGCCGATGGCCCTCCTGCATTCCTGTACTGCCAATAGCTCTCCTGTGTTCCTGTACTGACTGTTACTCTCCTGTTTCCGAGTTCCAGAGCAGGCTGTGCACTCTTTGAGTTCCAGTGCAGGCTGAGCAACACCTAGTTCCAGAGCAGCTGTACCCCCTGTTCCTTGACCCCTGGAGCCAGCTGCATTCTTTGAGTATCACAGCTGACTTGTTCCTGTTCTCAGTGGACCTTGCTCTCCATCCTCAGTAGCTCCTGTCCTTAGTTTTGCCCATAGGTCCTGTCCCTAGTTTTGCCCATAGGTCCTGTCCCTACTAGTCCTGAATCACTCCCCTTTTCAGTTTCATTGTATATTTTGTGTTGCAGTGCTCTTTATTGGTTCATGTATGCATATGTTAAATACATTGGCTTCCCCCTGAATTGTGTGTGCTAGTTTCTTTGCTCTTTGGGTTCTACTTTATTAATTTACTTTTGTGGCTGTGGTCAGCACCCCTTCCTGACCAGCATCCAAATGACATGGGTATTTCTAAAATCAAGCCATTGTCCTTCTGTTTTAAGTAGAAAAAGAAGAAAAAGGGACAAAACAGGGGTGCGCCCTCTGCACATCAATATTGTACTCTTCAACCACCACCAGGCACCAGCAGGTGTAAACTCACAATGTTAAATGGCTGACTAATGGCTTAAACCACAATCAGCATTCTCGCCTCTGGGGTTAAATCCCGTCCCCAATAAGACTTTAAGACTTTAAGACTTCTACTGTGTTTGTGTTTAGCTGTAATTTTCCTCTTACTCATTTAATATTATATACTGTTTTTCTTGCCATAAAATGGGTTTTCTAAAGATACCATTATTTTCATCAAATTTCCCGTAAAACGATTTATAAAATATGATGAAACAAATACACTTTTTTTTTTTTTTTAACTTTGGTACTAAAAATCTTTTACACATCTACAAACACTAAAAAACCCCCGGCTAAATAGACTATAATATTTGTCTTGAGTTTAGAAATACCCAATGTTGACCTGTTTTCTAATGTTTTTGTCAAGTTATATGGCAATGACTAAAAGTAGCAAAAATTGAGTTGTCCCAAAACTTTTGGACACGTATACATTTCACCTTCCACGGGGTGAAACCATTTTGCTTCCAGCTTGAAATTCTGTGAAAAGTAAAAACATCTGTCTTATTCATTTTACGTTCCAGAGAGAAGAAAAAATAAAGTTTTTGCCAATTCCTTCTAAGAAAAAGCTGTGCAACTCTAAAGTCTTGTTGATTTAAACTGGGCATTTTAACATGTCCAATGCTTTGCAATGCACTGGGAACCTCACTACCATTAAAGGAGTTAAACACTCCATTTCAGTCAATGGGGATGTTGGATATTCTTTAAATTATAGGAAAATGTATCTACAACTACGTTCAGATTAGATAACTAAATAATGAACAAGGTCTCTCTCTCTCCCTTTCTCTTCCAATAAATTATCTCGATCTCTCTCGATCTATCTCTCTCTCTCTCGATCTCTCTCTCTCTGTATCCTGTATCTTTGTGCATCTATCTCACCTGTATTTGATCTTCTTTAATCCTTGCATCCCAACCCATTTTATCTATTTGCAACACTAGGTGGGTTAATAAGGGTCCATGTTGGTTATATGATTGCATATTTGCTTCAATTACATCACAACATATGCACTAAGATAAACTATATTTGTCATCACATCCATGTCCTCTATAAAGAAATCATCATTGTCTGAAATCTGCAACACCAGGTTTATGATTTTGTACAAACTTCTTCAGAGTTCAAAGTCCCAATTTCGCTAGTCCAGGGTTGGGGGGAGTTGGGATCCTCCTATATCTGTCTGTGGAGCCAGAGGACTTTGATGTCTCTGCTGGTGATCATAGACAGCAGCTGCCTCCTCAGTGCCACAAGGACATTCATTGCTGGCACTGACAGGGTTATAACACTAAAAACCATTACCATATTGTGAGGGAACTGGCAGTGGAGTTGTGATATATAACAGCTTATCTACTGGTTCTGTACTTAATGAATCAGCTGATCAGTGGACTAGCCAAAAAACAGCTGATTTAGCTAAACAAAAGACAAGCAAATGCACTTCAACGTTAAACCCCTTGGATGCTAGGGTGCCTGCAATTCATTAAAGAGCAACATGTTGGATGCTTCTTTGGAATACAAAAGGTTAACGAACAAAGTCTTCCATTCTAAATCAATTTCCCTATTACACTAAGAGTCTCACACATAATAACACACATAAAGTATAATGGCCTGGGTATTCTTCTAAAGTGGATTCAACGCCTAAGCAAAATGTGTATCTCAAAGTGACATGTGATTTTGTCCGGTTTCTATAATAAGAGCCGATAACAAGCTCTTAATGCTTTGAGAGCTGGAGAGGTACCTCTCTGACACAAAAAGTCACTCCACCACATTGCAATGGTTTCCATACCTGAGTATACAGAAGTTGCTGCTAATCATATCCTTTCTTGCTAATAATATTATTATCACCATCCCCATCCCGTGATTCTTTCCAGAACATGTCATGCTCATATCTGTTGTGTTTGGTGAAGCATTTTAGATTCTGTCCACTGATAGTCATAGACAATTTCAATTGTAAATAAAAATCACAAGAATTTAATATCAATGTTTCAGTCAAATCATAGACTTTCCTCAGGATTATGGATTGATGAAGTTCTTTTGTATTCCCACTGGAAATTTCGCGATTTAAAAAAAAACTTGTTTTTTTGCTTTCCAGTAGAAAGTTTCTCCCAAATAGAAACATGAAGATTTACAACCTTTTCTCTAGGAACACAGAAAAATGTGAGAACATTCTTCCATTCTTCCATTTCCCTCTTATGTTACTCAATGAGATGAAATTCCTCTCCAAATACAGGGAAATGTAGTTGTAACGGAAGCTGAGAAGGGACCGCGTCGCCTTCCGCTGTCGTTCCTGGGTCTCTCTTTCTCGACACCGGACTGGCGCCGTCGAGTGCACCGGTCGAGCAAATCAGCGTTCCGGAGGTCGACTCAAAGCGGCGTCGAACCTCGGGAAGACCGATTCTGCTCCGGAGGATGCGGCTACCGGAGGGGTCACGGCACTCGAACACCGTCGAACAAACCCAGAACCGAATCAGGCAAAATGTAGCAGGAACCAAAGTGGCTATATCCCCAGCCGTTCGAGCACTCCAGTGCTCGACTCGAAGGTTGAAGCTTAGGCAGGAAACCAAAGGGCAGAGTCCACGTTGCCGCCTGACAGGATACAAAGGTCGGTAGAGGGATCCTGGCAGCAGACGGACAAACGTACAGGAACCTGGTTCGAATGGGCGGCAGAGTGGCCACTTTTACCACAGGAACAGACAGACTCCAGGACTCTGGTTCACTCCAAAATAGAACTCATTTTATTGACACAAACTACAGATATTTATATACAGTACAGTGCACTGGATCACATGGGGAAACTGATACAATAGGGAACATGATTAAATCAGACAAAAGCCAGCAACAGCTGGTCTTAACAGATACAATGACTCAGACAGGGTTACATTTCAGATACACAGGGGTTTGATTGAACATAGACTTGAGGGCGTGAACTAATTACCACATGGCAGGGGGTCAACATAGTGAGTGGCTGGAGTTGCTATAATCCACATCTTAGGGACAGTGGCCCAAGGTTGGAGCCTTTGATTGACTATTTTGACTGCCCTGCCCCAACTTTGATCAATCACTGATCTGCCTACCATTTCCCAGGTTAAGCTAAGGAAGATATTTGCATACCTGGTAGTTGTTGATTGCACAAACCTTCAAATTGGACAAGTACAATTAAACACATACAATATTTGAAAATACATAAAACCAAACTTAATACACAAACCAATGTTCTTAACTATAAGTCTTTGTTCCTGGCAATAGCTGGCCAGTTCGTATGCCAGAGCCCACAGCTACATCCAAGCAGGGCAACAAGGTCCATAGTTTTTAAGTAAATAGTTTGTGGTCCAGACAAGGGCTCAGTAACGGGTAGGATCCGTTACAGTAGTGTATAGGTAATTTATTATACAGTGTAAATTGTAATTTGTGTCCCTGGGGTGGAGCAGTTCTCCACTCCACAGTTTCATAGTAACTGACCTATGCCAGGTGAGGAATCCACACTGGGAGTTCTATCACTCCCTACTTGCACTTACATGCATCTGGTAATTAACGCAGCCAGCAGTCAAATACTTCCCCCTGGAATGAGACATTCTATCTTTTTTGAGTTCCCAGAGAGGAAGGAATTAACCTCTGAAAGTCTGATTCTTGTGAGTTTACTTATGCCTGGTGGACTGTGCTGCTGCACCTTTATTTTTCTAAGCTGGCAAACATACTAGCCATCCAAATACAGTCAGGAGCTGATGTGTTTAGTTAGTGCTCAGTAGAGCAAGGATTTTGTTTTGTTTTATTTATTTTTGATGCTGCTGTCTCACCACTTGGAGACAAATAAACAGGCAAAGACTTGAATTTTACTCCTCCTGTGTGTGAAGGTTTTTGCAACCTAGAAGAGTGTGTGTTCAGGCTGATCCCAAGATAGAAGGTACAAAACATTAAAGAGTACTTTTTTCACCATACATATAAAACAAACAACAAACATGCATTCCTCTAATCTAATTGTAAATAGTGTGCCCTGTATTAGGTATGTATAATAATGCTGTTGATAAATATGAGGTTTTAGTGCCCGCATTTTGGCCAAAAAGAGGTGTAAGCTTGCCAACTCTATCAAAGTACCTCCATTGTATGGCAAGTTCCCACTCTAAGCACCTAACAAACCTATCTAAATTAAATATTAAAACTTAGTCCCGGATGAGATGTTATAATAAACATTTAGGGGGGGACCCTTTTATGTATTTTTTTTAATGCTTTGGGGTCCCAGTGTATGGGATTAAAAACAGATGACAAACAATAATTTAAAAAGGCGTAAAGGTAGACTTGCCTTTGTGTGCCTGCACTGAGTGGATACCCATGAATCCATCAGCACTTTCTACGTAACATGTTTCCACCCCCGCAGGCCACAGGAGAAAAATTAATTGCAAACTGAAAGGGTGCATGAAAGCCAAAACAGGCCTATTAAAGGCCTAGATTATAAAAGAAAATAGTGCAGTGAAAATGTATGTGTAATATTAGTGAGAGTGGAAAGCTGCTAAAATGAGCAAAAGAACAAAGAAAAATAGCTCACAGCTCTAACTCACCTTAATGTTTACATATAAATAATAAAGTTTATATGAAGTGAATATTGAAAGAAATATTGTGACTGAAGTGTGCAACAAGGAATGAGAGGGTTCTCCAGTCCCCCAAACATTAGGCAAGAGCCCTAAGTGCAAATTATACTTAAAAAGACCCACAGGTACTGCCTTCCTTTTTTCTCTAGGAGGACAAAAGTCATAGAAGAATCAGCACTCACTTGAAGTAATTGCAATAAACTTTCTATATCTTGCATTTTAAAAGTCCTGTGAGTGCAAATTCTTGAATTACTTCTTCATTAGTATTGATTGTGCACCCAGGCATTTACCTATGTTATCG
The DNA here is from genome assembly GCA_037306005.1 of Rhinophrynus dorsalis. NCBI lineage: Eukaryota > Metazoa > Chordata > Amphibia > Anura > Rhinophrynidae > Rhinophrynus > Rhinophrynus dorsalis. The sequence goes on from CM074726.1 coordinate 188,059,500, forward strand.
AGAGTGTATATATACAAAGAAAGGAGGTGGTAGGACTCTGTCAAATGCTTCTTACCGAGGTGCACAGTCCTAAATAAGAATGAAACATAGAGAAAAAAGGAGGGCAGTAACCACAGGTCTTTTTAAGTATAATTATTAGTATGCAATTGCCACTGCATGACCATTGCATACTATTAAAATTATACTTAAAAAAATGAAAGGGTGCTGCTCTCCTTCTCTCTCTCTCTCTCTCTCTCTCTCTCTCTCTATATATATATATATATATATATATATATATATATTTATTTATATCACTGCATCATCATCTTCAGCCCTTGTCAATCCACTGCAGGATAAAGGCCTCCTCAGCAAGCCTCCAACAACTTTAGACCTGTGCCTTTTGTTGCCAATGTGTACCAATTAAATTTGATAATTTCATCTTCCCAACTTCTCTTTGATCTTCTTCTTCTTGGGCATTTATTATCAAGTGGAATCCATTCCAAAATGCATTTTGTCCATCTACCGTCAGATTTTTTTGCTATGTGGCTTGTCCATTTCCATTTCACCGCCATACGTAAGGACTGGGAGGACACACTGGTCAAAAACCTTTTGCTTGGGGCAGAGTGGTAAATTTGTCTTAAAGACAGTGCTACTAAGGTTTCCAGATGCTTGCCATCTCAATTTAATTTGTTTCTTAATTTATATCATGGTGTTTCCATCTTTTGACATTTCCTGTCCAAGGTAAAAATACTTGTCCACTTCTAGTTCTTGTCCATCTAGTGTGATTTTCCTTGGTATGAAAAATTTGTTAAGAATGACTTGCATTTTGTTGTTATTGAGCTTCAGACCAAAATGTTTGCTTTCCTGTTGTAGTTCTTCAGTGTGTGTTCTTGCAGTTCTTCAGTACTACAGGCAGAGAGTATGATATCTGGAAAACTTGATGTAGGTGTTATCCATTTATCTTAAGACCTTTTTTGTCCCAGTTTAGTTTGCTGAAAATTTCTTCTAAACAAGTTGGAAATAGTTTTGGGGCAATTGTATGTCCTCGGACCCCTTTTTCTATGTTGATCTGGCCTTTTACCTTCTTTACCTATATTGATGCAGTTCCATTTTCATATATTGATTGCAGGATAGTGATGTATGCTCTATCTATTCTTTGATTGATCAGGTTATCAATTATTGCTTGCTTGCTTTTACACCGAGTCAAATGTCTTTTTTGTAGCCAAGTGAAGGCTGTGCATAGTGGAAGGCTATATTCATTATGCCACTCTATAACTTATTGCACTGTCTGGATATCGATCATTGTACTGAAACTCATCCTGAAGCCTGCTTGTTCCTTAGGTACTGCTGTGTTAAGTACTTTTGTGAAAACCTTACAGACCACTAGCAATAGGCTTATTGGCAAGCAGTTTTTTAGATCCTTCGTATTCCCAATTTTGTGCAGTTCGAAGACTTCTGCATTTTCACATTTCAGGCAATTTATTGAGTAGTAGGCAACTTTGAGAATAGATTAGCAAGAGTTTAAATAAGGGTTGACCTCCAACGTTGAACATTTCACCAGTAACTTTATCAGTTGCAGCTGCTTTGCCATTTTTCAATGTGTATATTGGAGCTTCTACTTCTACCAAAATATCTGGACACTTTCATCCTCTGGCACTGCATTCAGTTGTTGTCCTTCATCATTTTAAAGATGTAAATAAAATTCTACCACTCGTTCTTGTATTCGTTGTTGAGGTTTTGCTGTTATACCATCTTCAAACTTTAATGCGAACATTTGACTCCTGTGTGTGGCCCTCTGTTGTTTTGCTTTCTTTAGAGCTTGCTTTTCTTCCAGTGTCCTTCTGAAGAGCTCAGCATTGAACTTTTATATTTCTTCTTTAACCCCTTAAGGACTACGTGACGTACTATGACCGTCATGGTCCTTAAAGGAGCAGTAAACGTTTTTTATGAAAACACATATTTTACAGAGATTTTCCTGCTGAATAAAACAAGGTCACACCCATCGCTGTCAGATGTTTTATTCAAAAATTATAACAGTTTAAATAACCAGGAAGTGAATTTACTGTGTTTACTTCCTGATAGCTCTAACTGACAGGAAGTGAATTTACTGTGTTTACTTCCTGATAGATCTAACTGACAGTAAGTGAATTTAAGTAAGTAAAAATGGGGCCTAAAATTGACCGCTCCAAGACTGGAGCGATCTCCTTCATGCCCCAAAGCTGTGTGCCGATACACTCAACAGGTCACGTGTACCGGCATATCGGCAAAGATCAACGCGGTCCTTATGGGGTTAATGAGCTTTGTTATGGTCTTGCACATTTATACATACTCTATACTGTTTCCAAATCCTTTGAGTTCCAGAGAGGTACTTTAAGTCTAAAACACGAATTGAATCTACATTCATTTCTGAAGTAAACTTAAGATCTTTTTTGGTTATCATTTACAAATGCAATCATCAGTTATCACATTTGAATATCAATATTACCATCTATGTCAAGCCGGTATCAAATAACAACTATTTGCACACTAGGAGTGGCCATCAGAGACAGTGGAAGATCAATATCTCATACGGCCAGTTCAGTAGACCAAGACATAATAGCAGCAATATTTGAGATTTTGATGAGTAAATTCAAGCGATGTAAAAAAAAAAATTACCCAAAGAGGCTATGGAGAAGCAGCACTTGATCTTGTAATAACAAAAGCTGGACAGCTAAAACGAGAAAATTTGTTACAACCAAAAATTAAGAAAATTAAAAAAAGTTTCCAACTGCTTTTGTTACTCAATACAACTCAAGAGCTCCACAGATTAAAACCATAATTAAGAAGAAGTGGAATATTCTAAGGGAGGATCCATTACTGAAGGAAGATTTAACACCGTCAAGTAAAGTAATTTTTAGAAAAGCTAACAATATAAGATCTACTATAGCTAAGAGTAGACCCAAAAAATTGATCAGGAAGGTTACTCAGCAGAATGTAATTAAAGTGGAACGTCATCACCCTTATATAGAGCCCAAAAGCCTAACTGTATTAGCGATATCCATACACATACTTGTATTTTCAAGAATAATTGCAGCATTATTAAAAAATAGAACCTTTTAGGCAGACAGGCACACAGTGGGAAACAGCGCAGACATCTTTTAGGGAAGGCATCTCTGAGTCAGTGCTGTCAGTCCCCCTCTCCTCCATGATTGGGGAGTTGAAGGCCTTTATGCCTTAAAGGAGCAGTAAACTTTTGTTATGAAAAAATATATATTGTAGAGATTTTCCTATTGAGTAAAATAAGGGTACTCCCACTGCCAAGTGATTTATATTTCCAGAGTTATTACAGTTTAAATCCATGTTTTTTTACATTAGCAGTGCCCTCTATTGATCAAATTTTAATTAGATTTCCTGTTAGATTCCAATGGAGAGGAAAGTCAGAAAAGTCAGAGACATACAGTTCTCCATAGAATGTGATAGAAACTGCCAGTCACTTCTTGTCAGTTAGAACTATCAGAAAGTAAACACAGTAAATTCACTTCTTGTCAGTTAGAACTATCAGGAAGTAAACACAGTAAATTCACTTCCTGTCAGTTAGAACTATCAGGAAGTAAACACAGTGAATTCACTTCCTGTCAGTTAAAACTTTCAGGAAGTAAACACAGTAAAGATCCCTGCTGATGCCTGTCTGCCTAAAAAGTTCTATTTTTCACCAATGCCGCAATTATTCTTGAAAATACAAGTACGGATATGCATATCACTATTATAATTAGGGTTTGGGGCTCAATATAAGGTTGATGATAGTTCTGCTTTAACTCTACTTTGGGTTCTTTTAAGTGAAATATTACTAGCAGGGATGAGCGAAAATTTCCTCCTCAAATTGAAATTTTCCACTTGTTGGAAAATTTCCTGCGAAAAGTGCAGATTTTCTGCTTTTTTCAACCTAAGTCATTCAATTGAAATCAATGGGAATATAGAAGTTACACACAACGTAAAATAAATAATATTTAATTTCCCAAAGGCATAGTATAAAAGGGTCATGAGGGTGCCTGTGTTGGCGGGGTGCGGGGAAAGAATCAGTTGAACAGGGAATGTTTGTGGGGGGTTGTTTACAGGGATTGGGGGGAGGCAGTTAATAAAAACTAATCCTAAATAAAATATAAACCATAAGACATGGTATAAAAGGGGTCTGAGGAGGGTACCTGTGTTGGTGAATGAATTAACATTTGAACAGGGAATTTGTTTTGTGGGGGGGTTCTTGACAGCTATTGGGGGGACAGTTAATAAAAAAATAAATAAATAAAATAAGAAATTTGTATTTAAAGTGATAGAGACAGGAAACCCCTGACATAAGCTGCCACTGGGGTGGACTGATACTTGACTTGAAAGAGTATTTTGTAGAGGATGATTTGTTACATTTGTTGTTAGAGGCCCAAGCCCTAAGATAACATTGATTTGT